>OY776098.1:7128687-8536246 GCA_963675205.1 Catocala nupta
GTCTAGGCAACAGGTTTGTCTTGGTTTACCTGCAAGGACAAATTCTGTAACAGCATGTCCAGCGTTCTTACAATACAAGAACTTGTACCATAATCGTAGTCAACAGACTAGTATAAATATACTAGCTGACCCGGCAAACGTTGTTTTGCCATAAAAAAATTTTATGACCAAAAGATTTAAAAAATTTTTGGGGGTGGACAACCCATATCACTAAAGGGTATATAAAAATAGATTTTGGCCGATTCTCAGACCTACTCAATGTGCTCACAAAATTTCATGAGAATCGGTCAAGCCGTTTCGGAGGAGTACGGGAACGAACATTGTGACACGAGAATTTTATATATAAGATGACGTATATTTTTAAAGGCAAGTCTCTCACTTTCATCTCAATTCAGGTTGTCCTGTATTGCGGGGTAGGTACTTTACAAACGTTCAACCTACAGTCACAAAGAACATTCAAATTCGGAACTATTTGTGTATCGAACTCCCAACTCTCAGCTCAGTGGCAATGGCGAGACGATCACGACCCTTTATAACCGTTATAACTGTAATATTAAGCCCAAAAATAATTACTAAAACCTTTATTAACCATTGTTTGTAACTTTGAAATGTTGTTGATTGCTCTCGAGAACATTAATTGTATATATAATTAGTGATTCGCAATAATTACATAAAATTTAAGTAAAACTACCATGCCTCTTATGTCATTGAAATGACGGATTGAAGATATGATCAGTATTCAAGCAACACTTAGTGAATAGAATCAAATTTAAGTGGTGATTTCAAACAATTAATTTCGTAATATATGTGAGAAATTGTTACAATGGCGGAATACACCGAGTCATCTAATGAATGAGTGTAAACCTTAAAATACTGAGGGTGGCAATACCAATTTACCTCAAATGCCGTGAGCATGTATGATTTTGTAAATTTACATTTATTTATTTAGTAAATAAGTAATTCTAATGCATGTTAAAAGTGACAGACAAAGACCAACGAGCAACTTATCATACAGACCTTATAAATACAGAATAATGTAAAGAGATTACTACCATTGGTTAAATTTTAACTGTTAATACAACTTAGATGTAATACTTTGTAATGTTAATGAGTTGTAAACTTTAAGACTATAAACAAACTTATCATTCAAAAATATAAAAGCCTTTATAATATTTGTACAGTATAGTTCCGGAAGTGAAACTCTCGACGAATAGTTTAAGATCGATTTTAAACAATCCATATATTTACTTAGTCAAAATACATGTTATATTTTTAATTCAGCGTACGATATTATAGAAATTGAATATAAATATATACCCATAAAGAATTATTAGAAAAATTACGTTTATTACGCCGACAACTTGCATATTTACCCTACCAAGTATGATTCAAACCTTTGTGAAAACCACAAGTAATAGAATGTAACGTTGTTCTAATAACCGTTACACTCGTTCTTAATGGATTTAACGTTACAATGAACATTTAATTGAACATAACGTTATGCAATACACTTATTATTTAGGGTAGCATATTATAGCAGTTGCTATTTTTATGTAACTGTAAAAAATATTTGTCATTTCATTTAATTGTTTAAACGACATTTTAATAAAGTTAGAGTTTTTAATCTACATATGTATGTATTTTAATCGATTATTTCGCATTCTTAATAATACAGAGACCTATCTGAGTATTTTGGATCAAGCTAATTTGAACTCTGTTGCAATAATTTAACACGAATATATTATTAGAATTTATAGTCACAAGATTAGAGTTCGAATTGCCTTACTCCCAAATTTCGAGTTAAGTCGCTGTTGTATTAAGCATGCGATTTGTTAATCGTTAAAACAAAATGCAGGATTCTTTCTTGCCATGGCTCTAAAGTGTTCTTATATTAATTTAGTCAATATGTAATGGAAACTTTTAGAGCCCGAAGACGAAACTACAAAGTTCAGCAAATTGCTGTCCCTTGAAAATATTCTCGCTATTTATACATGCAATGAATTGTCGAGAAAAATCGAATTATTACAATGCCTAAACAAATCGAAATACCTATTCGAAACTAACGAATATGCATTAAACTTTGATAGTAATTGTTTATTTCGGTTATTTGATCTTGTACTACTATACCGCCTTTCGATATTTCACAAGGCGAAGGACATGAGGCTGGGAAAAGGTTTCGAAAACAAAATCCATAATTCGCACAATGTTTTATCCTACACAGGAATAAAACCGGGGACATTGTATTGGTACAAATATTAGGGAACATAAACAATTACGTGATTGAATACATGTATAACATTAAAAGCTGACGTCATTGGGTAACCCATCCAAATAACTTACGGCAACCATGGGTTTGTCATTACAGGAAAAATACTAACGCTTGACAAACACTTTCTGAGTCATTATTTATTTCACCTAGGTTGGATTTAATTTAATATTAATGTAAAATGCGAAACAAAGTCGATTTCTATGTTTGCTTGTCACGTTTGCACGGCTAAACCGCTAAACTAATTTCGTTAATAAATAGAAGGATAGCTTAAATGTTGGGACTGTGTTCTACGTAAATTAATCGATGGTAGAATGTATAAGTGTAAAGGTAAATATGGCTTAGAGGTATTCAATTTTTATACCTTTCAAGGTAAATAAATTCTGTTTCTGATTCAATATATTTCATAAGGTCGTTACGGCTATACTTACATACCTATATAATATATTTTTGTTCGGTATATATAATATTCTCCTACTATACACAAGTGTTCTTTCAAAAGGCTATACCACGTTAATCCAGTGCAGGTTAGCTGCCTTCACATATCTTAGACAACATTATATACAACTCTCAGATATGCAATGTTCTTGTACTGATTTCCTTCATGGTTATAGCCAGAGATGGCCTTAGGTCTCATGTTTGGGGCGAATCTATTATCCATTTCATTACATTCTAAACTCCATGTTGCTAGTGAAAAATGCCTAACAAAAAAACCGAATATCCGAGCTGAGTTACGGATCCGAGACCAATACTGACCTAAATGAGAAATAGAAAATAAAATCTAACACTGACCAATAACATAAGGGTTAATGTTTAAGAAAGTAGGGTAGCTCCACCATTAATCGGCAGTACCAACTCATTGTTACCAGAGACAATAAGCTATAATCTCAAAGATGGCTGCCGCAAACGTTGTGCCTTAGGCGACATATGCGCTTTCTTCGTTTTATGAAAGTTTGCCTAGTTTTGGTACATCCGCTTTTAATTGCAATTATTTTAGTGTAAAAATGGCGCGAGCAATAAAACCAATGTGGGTTTATTGCTGTCGTAAGTAGTAGTATAAAAACATTGTATTAGGCGAAAATAACATTACGCATCGATATCCCTGTAAGGTATGGCAGAGATATATAATAGCTATTTTGCTAACTGTGATTACCTCTTATGTAACTATGTTGAAGTTTAGAATAAAACAATTTATTTTGAAATTTATTATAACATTCTACAGATCAACCTATAAAATGAAAGGTACTGTGTTAGGTAACAAAATCGCATTTGAAGTGATTAATCTAAACTATTACACGAGCAAAGGTACGCATACTTATACATCCAAAAAGCATTTTGTATACCCTATGCTACGAAATTTTTTATTTATTTTCTGGCATCTAGTTAGTCCTTTCATTCAATATTAACAACATAATTATATAACGCTACACATAATAGTTTAATTATAAATGATAAACATAAGTATAAAATTTCGATACAAATACAACGCGGACAGTTTTCGATACGTGCTTTATTTATCTAGATAAACGATCCTCAGACCTTACAAACTGACAATACTTTATAAATAGTAAACATTCAACTAAAAATAAACAAACCGATCTCCTTTTACCGCTGCCGACGGTTATTTCAACCACTAATTGGTGTTAAACCACAACGAAAAAAGCTACGAACAACATTCTTATACGATCGATTATAAGTGAATGCGATGTTTAATGAGTCGACGATCATCTTTACTTATATGGTAATCGATATAACGAGGTGCTGTGTACGTGAGCGCTTCCTGATTGAGACCGACAATTGTTGTTTTCACCCTACGTTTTGTAATAGTTGAAGAAAGTTTTACTATGTTATGTTTTTATTACGTTTGTTAGTTTGAATGTGAATGCTATAATAAGAGGAAGACTTAGACGAACGTATTTGGACTAAGATTAGATAAGTTTTGATAATAATAATAATAAATTTATTTGCATAAAATGTGGTGGATACAAAAGATGACAATAAAACAAAGAGCACAAAACACATTTCGCCATATTACAATAACATGCAAATGTTGAATTAGTACAATTTATAAAATTCAAGGTATCATTTACACAATTTTAAAGATTTATTAAGTTTAAATAAAATTGTACTAAAGAATATTCTAAACCAAAAGGCGTCAAGAATGTCATAAGAACAAGAACGGTGCCAATACGTCTATCAAGAAATATAAATGATGAAGTTTCAGGTAGATTCGTACTATTTGTGCCAAAACTACTAAGAATTAATCTAAAGCATGAAAAATTTCTCTTTGAACGGTAAAATCTAAAGCAACTTCATGTGCATTTATTTCAATAATTTCAAAAATTCTTAATATTTTGTTTGAGCCGAAGTTCCGTATCGACATTTTTCATGGTAGGCCTAAAGGGTTTGTTGCAGGAACTAACGTTTATCGTAAATATCATTTTAGTAAATCTAAATACCATTTCACTTGTTGCAAGGATCGATCTTAAAATCTCACACTGCCAACCAGGCAGTTACTAAGTGATTGACTATGCATTTTATCCAAAAGTATGATATAAAGAAAGCATCCATTACTTGATAATGAGTTGATTCCTGCCACTTAAGTTTCTAAAAGGATAGGGGCATCATCAATCAAGCGTAATTTCATTAGTTTTGGTATCTCTTTTGGAGTGGGATAGGGGCTGGTTATGAAGCAAGCAAGCCAAGCTCTTGCTTAAGCGAGACTGATCAATGTAATAACGGATGGTTTAAATATATGCATTCGAACGCGTTGAGGTTAAGTAATAGGGGAAACAAAGTTGTTATATTTTCCTATTCCTTAAAAGGAAAAAATGGTATGAGGTCTTTTTTCTGTGCGTGTTTTAATGGTTGGTCTCTGAAAGCCTTACGATAGCTTTACGCAGACTGTGGGTGAGTGCAGAAAGCTCCCAACCAGTTTTTAAGGAGAGCTCATACTGCGGCGCTTTATGTGTTAAAAAAGTCCCAATCTCTAAGGCGTTAAAATGCCTCTTGTTACACTAAAGTAAATCTGTCGGTTGTTATGTCATAGCATCTTCAGTGAAACTTTTTTTGCTAATGAGCTTATAATAAATATAATCGAAATACGTTACTGTTCATTAATAAACATCATGTAAGTGTCGATCAAGTGTACCGACCGTGATTCCTGACGAAACGATGAATGACAGTCTCTACTGTGATAATGATGGCAAGTCTTTTTTTGTGAATTGTTGGCACAGTGGTTTAGGCATATATCTGCGCAAGCTTGCTTGTGTTTGATGGCCAGATCGAGCAATCTATTTATATTACTATTAACTATTTTTGTGAAAAATTCTCGGTTGCTATATAATGCTGACTGCAAAATTCTGCTTAAATTTTAGAAAGAATGGAGGACATGCAGATGTCACCATATACATACATAGAATCAAGTCTGAACACAAACGAAAGAAAATTTATAGTAAGGATTCTCCCGCAATAGTAATAATCCCTATGGGACAGAGGTCTTTCCAAACATAGAAACAACGGTCACAAAGAATACCCAGATTTGGAACAACTATTTGTAAATCACGATGTTTTCCCGTTTCCATTTCATTACCGTGTAGGGATTGAATCCATAATCCGATCATCGCAATACCAGTGGCGAGGCGACCGCTTAAACTTCTACGCTATCCGTGCAATCTAATTGTGATCCACGTAGTTATATTGTGCTACACCTTTCTTTTCTTCTTTATTTATCTCCCATACAGAAAAAGCATCCTTTACGGCGCCACTGTCTACGCAATAAATCTAATTTAAATTAGTTCCTTTTATGTCCACCGCGCAACACAAATTGGTCTTAATACACCTTTCACATACTGAACGTTGTTCCTTATAATATTTAGCGAGAAATAAAATTGTCGATGACATAACTCTTTGATTTATGGTAATGTTATAATAACTGTCATGTAAACGTCAACCTGTCAATGGCTTCCTGATCGATCTGACTGGCAATTGGAGGTTTTACCCTACTGCTTTTTGCGACTGTTTAGTTAGCCCCGTGGCTTGTGGTTAGCGCGTTGCGCTTATGTTTGCGGTTGATTATGGGGTTCGATTATCCAGTCAGATTGAGCATTATTGTAACATACATATCTGCTTCTTTTTAAACGACTTCAAGAAAGAAAGAGGTTCTCAATTCGGCTGTATGTTTTGTACGTTTGTTACACGATAACTCCGCCAATTATGAATTTATTTTAGTTATTCCTTTTTTGTTGCGTAGGTCATACTTCAAAGGTGGTGGGGTGGTCACATATAAATTTTATCGAAATTAAATTAGCGCCTTTTAAAAAATCAACAAATACAAGAAATTTATACTTTGATGACATTTTAGTTTTTTGTGGTTACTTTCAGCTTTAAGTTTGTTTTGTACACGTAGTTTGTACACTTCAATTTTTTTTTTATAAATATTAACTTTATGTGTTTGTAATATCATTGGAAGGAAGTATATGTTATGACATGTAATGTAACATACCATAGACTTACATAAAAAAAATTTTACCATCCGTGTTGGTTCAGTTACCGTGACGTGCCGTTATCGTAACAGCAATTGTCACTTAATAATGACACAACTACATCATACCGATGTAACGCTGGTTGATTCACACGGGAATCGAACCCGGACAATGGTCGGAAGACTATCACATGTTTGTGTCAGGAAGCACTTTGCGTAGTTATTTCCCTATGCAACGTACTCTGTTTTTTGGTGGCGCAGCGGCAGTGAATGGGGCTGCAGTGTACGAAGACTAAGATTCGATTCCTGGGTCAAACAAAGTGTTAAGGGACAGTTAGAGATGTTACACTACTAGATATCGTATAATATGATTTAGTTCCTACATAACAGAAGCTACAGCCGTCTACCGATCTAATTTGTAACTTCCATGCTTCAATCAAGAATTTTTCACAGAAAATCCCAATAACACTTCGTTCGGCCTGGGAATTGAACTCAAAAACTCATGCACAGCAGTTGAATTCAGTATCGTTACGTTATCAAGACAGTCACTTACGTACCTGCCGTAACAAAACTTCAAAACAAGCAAACAAACGTCATATCAATTCTCCAATCTTCCACCCCAAACATAGTCATATGACGTAAACAAAATAATAATATAAATAAGGATGACAATAATAATTATTATCATTCATTACGCGTATGTAATCTTATGACATTATGACAGGACGTCATGGGCCATACACCATACCGAGGTAGATGCGTCTAGCGACTGAAATCTTTGCATATATTCTATACCTTCTAGAACTAATCTAACATTGGAAGGAATAATAGGATAAATCTAATGTTGTGAGTTCTTGGTTTGGTTTCTTTTCGCGTTCTACTATATGTAATTATAAATATTTATGTTATTGTTATTGACGTATCGAAATATTTTCTAACTAGTGTTATTTATTTAGTAATTTTAAAGGGTGTGCCTAAGATAGGGTGTTCGCTGCCTAATGGCCTAGGAGAGATGTTTATATAATATTGTAATTGACATGCATTTCTAAATGTTTCAAAAATTTGTAAGTATCTTAGCATGTTTTCCCATTATGAGACATGGTTCTCTAAAGAAACGGGATGGACAGTATCCTATAGTTTTTAAATAAAGGTTTGCAACTGTTAACTGTTAGTAATGAATTGTTGCCATTAATATAAGGAGTAATCTTGTCAATCAACAGTTACCCATCTGGAGAATAGACGCGTGGAATGCGCACAACGTTATCCGACACCATAGATCACAACAATCTATTAAAACTGTTATAAATTGCTCAAATTATAACCGTCAATTTATAATCGACCTTAAAACATAAAATAAAAATAATGATTCACCTACTAACGGGTTATTCAGACACCTAAACCTTCTTATCCTTTTTTATAATCTTTGGACCTCAGAATTCAAATCGTGTCCCTAACATCCTGGCTAACCGATCATCTAGTATAACCTGACCTCCATTCACAGAACAAAGAGTACTAAACCTTTCACTGGATATGGCTCAAGAATAACTGGAAATAACACGGAAGAAGCAATGCCATATTTGGCAAAAACTAAAACGCAAGACAAGAAATTTAGGACTCTAAAATCTTTACACTAAGGCAGGTTTTTCAATGTGGAGAAAGAGGAAAAATTGGATAGTATAATGGATCCCGTTTTGGTGTGTCGCATTATAATTTAGGCAAGTTTTTAGACTTAGATTTGTGATAGCGACGGGTTTTGCGAAGCATTGTATGCAAAGTGAGTTAAGCAGTCAGTAGGTAGGTATACTTTTGGAGGCCATTTCTTTTTTTACTAGTTTGTCTGGACAGATACTGGTCTGACTGGCCATTTGTAAATTTAGTTAACAAGATTCTCTTAAATTTGGGACAACAAACCCAAGAAATTGTTATAATGTACTATAGTACTCCAAAACGACTAGTGTAGATTAAACATACATTTTGCAAATTTAAATCATATATCAAAAAGATATTTTTAGAATTGAACACATTATTCTGCTTTCTCCTTAATATTTTCATCTGTAACCTGTAAATTATTGAAATACCAGGCATGATTGAAAACCTAGTTCCTGAACGCCGGCGTTGCTGCCATACAATAGATAAAAAAAAACAGCTTTCGTTACTAAACTGAATTCCTATGTAGAATTTACAAACATTAAGAGACAAAGAACATTCAGGCTAAGAACAATTATTTATAGATCATACAAATCTTTGTCTTAGCGTACTCGCAACACTCATCGTATTGTAAGCGTCTGAAAGACCACTTAAGCCACAGCGCCATCTGTTGTATCATTTCAACAATAATCCAAGATGCTATTTCTTCACAAAAAGTGTACATCATGTATTTAATTAAATAAATGTTTTAAGTATCTTATCATTGAACGATCTCTCAGATGTACCGAACCCAAACAAGACAAAAATATAACCGCAAAGTGCCGCCAAAATTCCCAAACTTTTACAGAAACATCCACAAAAAGCTATACAATTGACACCCATTCATCACGTGGAACAACCTTCAAGGCATGTCACCACAATTATTCAACCTAATGACCACAATATAAGGAATTAATTATCTTTAAAAAACATTTATTGTACCTCTAATTGTCGATGGTTCGCGCCAATATGGCGATCTGTCACATCTCCCTACGTAATGTTGCCAGCCGTGATATTTTAATTCCGTTGAGGAATTCGTTAATTAAGTGAAAAAATATATTATGTTGATGTGGTTACAGTGTGGTGAGCTGTACATTGTGAGGAACGGTATGCTGAGGTCTCGGATTCCATTCTCAGGTTGTCCAAAATTATACCTCATTGCATTGTTACTAATAAGTTAAATGCAGAAGTTGCGTTTTTAAGGAGATAATTGAAAATGTAGTAACGGCGTACTAAACTATATGTTTATATTATATTATTCATAAATAAATAATAATAACACCATTCAGTGTCTTTAATATTGGTCTAGCTGTTACCAGCGACTTCGTCCGCGTGGAATTTAACAAAAAAGTCTAAAATTTAAAGTATCCTGAGTTACTCCTTATAAGATCAGCTATCTGCCAGTGAAAGTCCCGTCAAAATCGGTCCAGCCGTTTCAAAAAGACGAAAATAAGTACCTAACTTTCATATGCATTTAGTAAAAAGCTGTTATTTTAAAATTACAAATAGACACTTCAATTTTATTTATATACATATATATAAGTAATATATACTACGCGAGTAAAGCAGTAGACAGAAAGATTGTCTTAACCTTACAATGTTATTACTTTTCTATTCATTTATTAAATGTAAAATCGATAGTCACGCAGAAATGATCTGAGATGCATGTATTTTGACAAAACAGAAAGCAACAAGTCAAGACAAGACAAGGAGAAGTAAGTTGCCATTTAATAATTATAAAAAATGAATATATTGGCTACATTACATGACTCATATCATAATAGCTACTTAACAATCCTTTTTTGATTTACAACACTTTATTACAATTGTTATTACTTTACAATTTCGTCTTAATTGCAATAAAATTATTTTTAATATCATTTATAATTGGCGGTACAAAAATGTTATACGTTATGAATTTAATTTCATATTACAGTTATCATAATTCTCGAGGACGGACACTGTTGACTTTTGGCTTTGACAAAAATGGCGGTAGTTGAATATATACGTTTTAATGAACTTTATGTAAGAAAGTAAATAGTGGTTATGTTCTTAAATAACACTGATGAGATATCTTTATATGTAGCTATTACAAGTATGGTTATGGTCAAGTATGATCATGACAAATCGTTTATTACTGGTTCTATTTATAAAAGGTTTCCGTTACAACGGATAGTCAGAAAATCAAGTCATAGATGCGCTCTCCTACGTTTAAATGTGGTCACCTTACTGGACGTTGAAGTTGCTCTCTGACATACAATGCCAACATGTCATGTGCTGAATTATAAATAAAATATTATCACGTTATCATACGAAGTGCGGCGAGCGCAAATCTATGATTTAAACTTTTCTTCGAGTAAACACAACATTCATGGCGCTTTTACCTACCCGATGTAAGTAGCTGGATATTCGCCAGGATGACATGCATCAATCATTTACAACTAGCTAGCGTTGCATACAACCCACGCAATTGCCCCTACTTGCGTATGTTGCCCGCGTTGTGTACAAGAGCCCATAAGAGGTCAAACGAGCATCCGATGACGAACTATTGACCTTATCTATGGCCGATCGCTATGTTAAACATAGGTGTCTTGCGTTGCTGTTCTTGCAGATACTACTACTAAACCATCTACGAACAGCAAATTGTTTAAGAATTTTGAATAGCTTTCCAGGATGAAAGTGATACAAACAGTCTCAAGAAAATGTTCTCTTAGTAGGTTACAGCGTACATACATACGTGACAGCGTTTGCATAGGCATACAAAACTGTATTTATTTTTAAACTGTATTTAATAAATTATTCAAACTAAACATTAGTCGACAACAATTCGTTATTGTCATATTAATCAACTCAACAACACTTATTAACAGTACATAATCGCTTAAGGTCGAACTCAAAATAGTCTCACTTCACATAACAATTGTTGAACGAAAATGTAAAGTTCAAAGCCGATTGACACTCCTGCGCATAAATGTCACTTTGCAACGGTTAAGGCCGCTTCACACATGCTCGGACTAATGTCATCGGGAAATAAAGGGATATTTTTGGAATTAATTCGAGTATACCTTTTATGGTTTTCAAAATGTCGAGGTATTTTTATAGGTTATTAGCGAACGGTATCTCTTTATTTTCGAAATATTGGGCATTTGTTTAAGTTTCATGATCCTTTTGATTAACTATAATTGTTCGAAGTTATTGATCTAGTTCTATTAAAAAATGCAGTCGTTAGGTTGCCATTTTGAAAAACTTTAATGGAATTAGTTTATTAAGTAAATTATACATATATACATATTCATAAAAAAAAAATTAAATAAGAATTTTTAATATGTACTTTAAATAATACATTGTAAAATTACGATAAGTGGCTGTTTTACATCATAATATATCTATGTGGTATGTAAATGATGCGTATATATGTAGTAGTATCCGATAATGATAAAAATGATATTACTAATATATAAAAATAAAATAAGATAATTGTTTATCGTTTGATACTTTATCCGTAAATTCCTTCAAAATGTATTGTTTGATAAAAATGTTATTATATGATTAAAGCTATCATACTCGTCCTCGTGGGACTTCGTGTGACCAGCAAAAAGAAGATAAAGTACGTTAGTTATTACAACTTATGCCATAGATATTTATACAACCCACACCAATTTTAATTTTTTTATGCATAGAAAAATGGCATTTCCGTTCTATAATCTTATTTTTTAGAATAATAAGGATAACACGTTTTCTCTATTTAATATAACTTAGGACAGGATAACATTTTTTTTTAAAAGACCAATAAGAAGATATATCGCTGGCGAATTCATTTTTTGAAAGAATGCCCTAGAATAATTTCTTTATCGCGCGGGGCTTTACATATATTAATAAAGTTACAGAAATTTTAGTTCCGCATGAGGATTTACCCAAAACATCTATACCTGCTGTTATTATTAAATTATGTCAATTATTATAATACTATCAACCATACACCAATCAGTTACTCAATTAAACCGTAACAAATGAAAATTACTTGTACGTTTAACATAATATGACCGGTATTAAGTAAAACTTTTACTATCCGTCTGCGCGCACCTGTTCGCTGCGATTATTTATATCTCGCCCTTTACATGCAATAAATCACGATCGATAACTTCTATTTAATTAGCGTTTACACGCGATTTTGTCTGTTGAGTACTTAATTTGTATGATAAGTATGAGTGAAATTGTTTAATGCTGCATTTTACGTGCGTGTATATTACTCAAAAGCAGTTTATTTTTTAATAGCACACTAGGAAGTAACACATGTGAAGAAGACTAGTGATGCGTTTGATTTCATTCGAATAATATTCGAATACAATTATGCACAGTCAGCAGTATAGATTACTGAACATTTAATTTTGTAGAAGTATTTTATTCATTTAATATCCCAATTTATTTGTATTCCCCGTACAAATAAATTGGTTATTAAATTTATATACAGCGGTAGTAGTAATGTAAAGAATTGTCAACACTTATGAATATAATTTGAATTGTGCAGATCGCCACGTCAACAAAAAACAAACAAAAAATGTACACTAACTGATGTGACGTCAACGACATTTCTTTCCTTTAATTGCTTTCAAGAAATCGTCTCATCAAAATTATTTCAACAAAACTTAACAAACAGACAAAGTTATTTTATAATATCATGTGGTGCACTCGAGGTGGTTTACAAGATTTCGCATTAAAATGTCAATTAAAATCTTGTTGTATTATAATTAAATCGATTCGGATCTCATCGAGATAGGAACGATTGATTAATTAAATATATATACTCGCAATTAGTCGACAGACGCGAGGGCTTTGTAAATTATTAAACCTTTATCGTTGAAAAATTGCTGCAATTATACGGTAGCTTATAAGCCTACATATAAATTGGTGTGTTTTATTTTAATTTTAAATAAGACAAGTTTTTATATACTGCATTGACTGCACTAAAGGGAATTCGTAGGTATATTGTGAAGGACTTCACAATATGCCAAGAGCGGACGCAAGATCCTCAGATTTGGAACAAATATTCGTGGCATATAACATGTTAATGAAATACATAGTATAATATACAGCGGTAGTATATGCTGCTGGTGTTCTAAGTTTAGTAATAGGGTCCTACGACTCTGTAACTAACTGAAATGTAGGTATCCTGCACCTCTATCAACCCCTTCGTGGATAAACGCGCGAGACTAGATATGAATGTATGTAAAGTCGAAGCCAAATTAGGTTTCCCATGCCAGTTACTGGGACGGTAGCCTTTACTAAGAGTCTTCACTAACCCATAACCAGAATGGAATCATTTGACCGTTGATGTTTTTTATAAAAATTCTGTTCCTGCTCTAGGAATAAATCCTGTATCACAGGAGAAACGAAACAACTATTTCTGGTCTACACAATTTTTTGTCCCGTGACGCAAAGCAAAATCAACTTAAACCACCGTAAAAATACAAAGTTATTTATCAACTAGCTTCAAACCATCAGTCTACACACGCCGGTCCCACA
This sequence comes from Catocala nupta, assembly GCA_963675205.1. Taxonomy (NCBI): domain Eukaryota; kingdom Metazoa; phylum Arthropoda; class Insecta; order Lepidoptera; family Erebidae; genus Catocala; species Catocala nupta. The sequence continues at coordinate 7,142,646 of OY776098.1, forward strand.
CAAGCTAATACACATTCGGTACACGTATAGACTTGGCAAAGAGAGCACAGCTCAGAATTTAGCGCCGATACGTCGAATATCGTGGACGGACGCGGACAGAATCGTAATTATGTAAATCGACTTTAAGAAATACTTGAACAATGTTAAGGTCTTACTACGTTGTATAGATTTTGTGGATAAAACCGCGCGATTGCAAAGACGGAGACCTGCTAAGATTACCAGTCCTCATTGCTTACTTTTACTACCTAGTAAATTTATCAGTCTTCATTTTTACCACGGTACTTAGAAAGGTACATATTTCCAAATTGCCCAGTGCTAATAGGAATTTCCTGACTTAAACTCTCAGCAGCTAGGAAACTTGCACTAGGAACTGCGGTTTTGTGTTATTGAGAACTTCATATTATTATCTAAAAATGTGTGTGACAATGTTGTATTCTTTATTAGCTAAATAAAAAGTAAAACAACTTCTTTCTGTTACCAAAAATGTTTATATAAATTAGAAAGAATGTTGTAAATACTTAGAAACGAGCTTTTGGTTTTAGTTTCGAGGCAGTCAGTAGTCTGAATACAATTTGAGAATCATCTTGTTTCTTCATCGTTTCAAGACATAAGATAAAGAGAAAATATTGTTGTCCTTTAACTAAAATTAAGTCATAAGTATTAAACCGCGCGATCCACGGACACAAAATATTCAGTCTGTAAGAGCCTTTAAAATATCGAACAATGTAACTTATTGTTTTATATTGGTAATATTTGCGTGGTATGCACGCGAATGAGCGTGTTTATTTTAGATGGGTGTGCAGAGTACTAAGTAATATTAGTTGTGAATATAAGTAATAATATTTACGTATTAGGAAAATAGTAGTTTATTAATAAAAATAGGATATTATTAGACCGCACGGATAGTATGGTGGTTTGGGTGTTTGCCTCGCCACTGACACTGTGCTGTTGCGGGTTCGACCCAACACGGGGCAAAATATTGATCCGCAAATGGTTGTTCCGAGTCTGGCAGTTTATTATGTCCGTTGTTTGAATGATTGTAAAGTCCCCCGTGACAATAGAATTGGTCCAAGCGCGAGTTGACCGAGTTGACTTTTTAGAAGGGAAGAATTATGTATTTATTTGTTTTTATATATCACTTGCACCTTACACGTTTCGCTCCAGCTCATATATTATCACTATGCGAAAATCATTACGGTTGTTTTAAATAAATAAATGACAAATCAACATACATAATTAACCACACAAAATATTGCACCGTGCGAAGCTGGAACCATTATCTCATCGGTAGTAGCAAGGTTTAACATTTACACCATTGCGTGTATCGGTGCAGGTGATAATCAGAATATTAATGGTATATTATGTCATTCATATTTATATTTATTCTAATACTGTATGTGTTGATCTTTTGACCTCTTGATTGCTACTCGCCGTAGAATGAATCAATGAAATCAAATAAACCACACTGCGAATGATGTCAATTCTATTGCTACAAACTAATTTATATAGCATTGCATCTTCTTTTAACAACAGATACTAGTAAAGGGCAGAATAGTTAGGGCATAGGCACAAGTGTATTATATATGTATATTTTTACCATTTATTCGGACCAATTAAAAGTATTGGGTTATTTTATAAAGGAATTCTAAACAGCAGCTTAAAATTAGGATTTGGTAGTTTGCACATCACCGTGCAATGGAAAATTTGTATGATTAGATTATCCTCCTATAATGTCGAATTGCCGTCCCATCGACTTTGAGAGTTAGGGAAATTGCGACTGCATCCGTGTTTGCGCACACACTAGTGCAATATAATATCTCCTGCGCAGATGGCTAGTCTCCATAATGATGGCCACTGTGACCGAAATTCGGTATACAGCACATTACTATTACAGAACGTCGTATTATTTCAACGCGTCAACAAGGCGCACTCACACATTAACACGTGCGTGCGGTGGGAATAATAATGCTAGAAGCAAAAATAAGACTGTGTACTTACAGACACGTGATTGAAGATTGTGTTCATCCATTATTAAAGAGGCTTCTGAACGAGTATCATTTTTACTGTAATATACTGGCTATCCAGAAATTATGTTCAGGATGGCTACGCATACAAATGTTTTTGAGCTGGCTGGGTATAATTGTAAACAAAACAGCCATATATTACAGTAAAAATATTGCTCCTCAGAAGCCCCTTTTAGTATAATAAATATTAGACGATGCTTACCTGTAAAAAAGAAAATAATAATTAGAGTTTGATCAATATTATTTTAGTAATACTTACACTATACATACAATAAGGCAGATTGGTTGGATTGACCCACAAATAATCGTTCTGAGTTTGTAAAGTGTCATTAATTAGTAACGAGAGCTTTTCAAAACTTAAAATTTAATTTTTAGCGCATAACTTTAAATTCACGATATGTTTTAAAGTTTTATTTGGTGTTTATATATAAAAGGTAATTTTAATCAACGTTAAATGTCAAAGGTATGTAACATATTTTATTGGATAAGGATCAATATTATATTGGTCAAATAAGCGTATAAAACCATAGTAAAACATACATACACTTGCACTCGTAGATTTGTTTCGTCCATTTTAAGACCTACCTAATTCATTAAACTTATATAACTTACCCAGCATAACCTGTGTAAGCGCTTAAAATATATTTCATTTTGATGAATTAATTACAAAGCAACTTCTTTTCTCTGCTATTTATCAAGTAAATTACAAAATACTGTACGTTTAAACGTATCGAAAAAAATTGTCTAAATTATATCTAGTGAAAGCCGCATCCAAATTCATATCTTAATTTAGAAGAACTAAACGAACAAGCAAACAGTCAAACACCAAAAAAAACTTTGTTTGTTACTTGTTACTATTAAGAGACTAGAGGTATTCTGTATTCTGTGCATGAGACTTAGGCAGTATGCTGCGGTATAATAAACTGTGTTATAATAATAATTATTAGATTTTGCTTTGCGCTTTGCTGCCGTAAATGTACCTATGTTAGATTAGGTCAGTTAGTTACTTTTCTCTGGTTAAAAGATACAGTACTTATGTCCTTTTCTATTCCCCTGACAACGTGTATGCGAAATTTCATGATAATCGGTCGAGTAGTTAAGGCATATAAACGTAGGTCTAACCAAAGTGGTAGGTCTTTTCGTGAGTGACCTGCCGTTTTATACGGCGAACCGAAACCTCGGCGGGGTCGCATGTGAAAATGATTCACGCGACCCCGCCGACTCTGGTTATGTCGAGGAACACCGTGGTAGGTTTAGCCGGTATCATCTTTCCTTCGGTGAGCCCGACTTAACCTCTCCGTCGACCTGCGAAGAGGTATGCGTTCCCTGATGGAATGATCAGGGAAAAAGAAGAAAAATTTCTTGTATGTCCTTTTGTATTCCCCAGACAACGTGTATGCGAAATTTCGTGATAATCGGTCGAGTAGTTAAGGCATAATAGCGTAACAAACAAACTTACAATCACACTTATAATATTAGTTAAGGATATGAATGTAAATATATTGAATCACGAGGTCGTCGCCTACAAATGTCTAGTTATTTACTTCAGTTCACTTAACTTGCAGTTATAATAGTAATATACGTAATTTATGTTTTATAAACTGTTTTATAATAGACGAATTATGGTTTTATAATTAATGGTTCTGTTTTATACACATACTGTATAGCTGCATTGTGATAAATTATTATGAAACCTAATGTGTAGTGCCTTTTAATGTTTTTATCGCTATTCTAGTTCTAGGAATATTCTTTGTGTCGTTTCCCATACGACCATTAACAGGCATAAATGAGGAACACACATTCAGAAAAACAATTTGTTGATCTGACTATTAGGTTTAAAGATATCTTTATTATTACTCAAAGAATATTACACTTAACGAGCATAACATAACATTAAAAGTAAAGTAAACAGTAGTACGATCGTAAGTATATTATATCAAATTAACAAACGACTCAAAAATAAATATGGTTTCGATTCCTATTACTTAATAGGAATCGGAACCATATTTGTTTTTGAGTAATTATCAACGTACTTGCGTTTGATAACAATAGAAACATAATAACATCTATTAAAATATTATGGTCTAATGATGGTAATTTAATTGTTTGCTGTTGTTATAATTTTTTTTTATTTGTTGTGTCCTTTACGCATGTTTTTTTTTTATATGGTTAATATAGAATATTTTAATATATGTTTTCAATTAACCTAGCCTTTATTATTCCCAAGTCACTTGAGGTCGGCTTTTCTGGTTTAACCGAATTTGCCTGGATATCAGTTGTTACACGGAGCGGCTGCCACCTGAACTCCGCAACCCGAAGGCTAACGATACCCTTACGCTGGACCAGTGTCAGGATATTATAGGGCACTGACTACTCAATAACGACTGCCATAGATGTTCATGGCAGCCGGGACCGACGGCTTAACGTGCTCGAGATTTTCAATGATATACCAATTAATATTTCTTTTAAAAATGGTCATATTCTCACATTCCTTTAATTCATCTGGCAGTTTGTTATATAGTTTTATTCCGCCATACAGTATATTTCTTTTTTTGTATTCAGTTCTTGGCGCTGTAAGCAACAGCTTATTTGTGTTTCTTAAATGATGTGTGTATTTTTTTTCGTTAACAAAGTCTGAGTGTGTAGGTATGTGACCAGATATATATTTTTTTATTAATGTACATATTTTTCTGTATAGAGTTGCTTTAAGTTAAATATTTTAGGTTTTTTATATAGTGTAGATGTATGTATGTGTATGTATTTATTATAGAGAAACAAAACTTTTACTATTCTGCTCACGCTGTAATGGAAAGATATTTATTTTTGTAGTAGAGCCCCAAATTTCAATTAAATAAGTTAGGTTGGATTTTACAAGCGAGTTATATAGCATTAATCTTAATTTATGTGGTATACAAGCCGCAAGGATTGTTTGACCTTTGTGGATATCAAACCCACAATACACGGTTTAGATATAGTGGTTGACGACCATTTATGCTACTGTACCATTCGTGCAGAAAATATCTCTATTTATTTCTTTTTGATCCCTCGTCTAGCTTGTGTTCAATTATTTATTAAATTTAATATAATAAAGAAGTACCATCGCTATTATTAAGTTCGATCCAAATCATTTATGTAATTTTATATTTAAATTATTTATATTAATTGATTTATATAGAGTATTAGAAATAGCATACTAGACAAAAAAAAACTATTTACTTCACATAACTAACGGATTAAACCTTCAATTATAAAACCGTAAAACATATATATATATTGTGAGTAGTATTTATAAAAAAAAATTAATTCATTTAAATCTTGATTTATCTCTAATACACCCAAGCATTGATACAGCACCACAAACAAATATATATAATTACACAGATCCTAATCACTATATAAAGCAACTCAATCAGACAATAAAGTTGGTATGCAAATAGCCAATGAATGGCTGTCGGTACACCTGCGCCTGCGCCGCGCGCCGGCGCCTCCGCCAACGATCGAACAATTACGTCGATCGACGACGTCTATCGGCAAGGACGAACCGATAAACTATCTAAGGTTTGATTATAATCACTATTGTATTACGTTGTGTTTGTATGGTTGTACGGTAATGGGTTGAGTAATGGTCTAATGTATGGGAAGTCAATGAGTAACAAGACGGATACTGTTGAAGCAACGCTTAGTTTTCGTATATCCGAACTGGTTAAATGGCTGTTCTTCCTCTAAGAAATTCGCTGACAAATATCCTTTCTTTTCTATATACATATATAATATAACGCCTATATTCCCGAAAAGGTAGTTAAATTGTATTAGATCCACATTACCCCGGCTATGATTTTAGGTTTAACAATCTGTTACTATTTATACCTAGTTGGAGATATTCGAGATATTTACTAATTAAAACGGACCAAAGTCAACACAATGGTCTGTCTGCCATTATTCCAACATCTTGTAGAAACTAAAACAGCAATTGATGCAATTGCACAATTAGGCATCACACAAGTACAACGAATAAAATAATATCAACCCTGTATAGAGATGCGGGCCTTGAGATCGAATTTGAGACCTCTGCGTGGCACTCCAACGTTCTCCCACTAGGCTTGTTGTTTTCTTGCTCGCATCGCACGAGTGATACCAAAATATTGCAAGCGATCATAGATAGTACTAAAAGAATCATCTTGCACATCTGAAATTATCTAATAGGTCTAGCATTCATAGCGTTTACGCCACAAATCTATTAATACCACGAATCGTCAAGCAACAGGACAATTAAAGGTCACAGCCTTTTAAGCTACAGAATTTGTGGTCAGCCATATTTTGCAAACAAAATGTTTATTAATTCCACGATTATCAGTAAACTACAAAATTGCTATCGAATTTCGTGGTAATTGAATATGAATCAGTTATAGTATTCGAGGAAAATGTATGACATTTAGTACAATTTATGCAGATAGTTATCAAATGTTTTACGTTCATTGTTATGTTACAAATATAGTTATGGGTTACTAGCAGTTATTATACGGATAGCGAGTTGTTTTAAATGGATGTCAACGTTTTCAATGAAGTGTTCGATGCCTAAAAGTTAAAACATATGAGCGATACATCCGAACAAGGTTTACCTATTTTCATACGAGAGGGACCCAATATCATAAATAAATCCAATAACATCTCTGCCTGTCCCATATGCAGAAGCATATGCGAAGAGGTAGATTAGATAGAAGTAATTTTTATAATATTTCGCCAGCGATATATTAGAACATACGTAACAGGAAACCAGACACTGCCAGACTTGGTGCTATTAATTATTTAGGAATGCTAAACAGGAAAACCAACAATATAATGTCCGAGAATCGAACTCGGCTTACACGACCGCAAGCATAAGTTTGAGAACAACGAGGCAAAAATAAAGAAAAGGTTGTATATAAAAAATACCACACCATATGCATTTGGCATAGATGGCGTAATTGTTGATGCTAAGAGTATGGAGGATCCGATCCGACACGGGACAAAAAAAAATTCGATCCACAGATCGTTGTTCTGTTATTTAAATGTTCGTAAAGTCTCCGGCGACACAAATATAACAAACAGATCGGGTTATGTGTTAAAAAAATTAAGTTACTATTTTTGCTGTTGTTGTCACACAAAGTATTAACAAACAATCCTTTTTATTCTATCTAAACAGTCGTTCTATAGGCAACAACCATGTGACTACTTTAACCTTTCCACCACCACTGTATTACAACAGTTCGAAGTAAGGCCTACAACATAACTATATACTTAACTGTTTACGGAATAATGATCAGGGTTTTATTGCTCGACCTCTTTGGACCAATCGCGGAATATCAGTAGGCACTTTGCATACACTTTATGAAGCTATAACTTTACTAAGCTGTCCTATAGTTGGCTAACGAAGATAACGAAATAGGTTTATTAAGCGTTTATTTATTTATTATAAACAATAGTAGCTTGCATTTTAACACAGAAACGGTCAAATGTTATGTCGAAATTTAGGGAATTATCGGTTTATATTCTTTATTATTTTTGTTATGGACACTAGCGGGCTGCAAATGAGAATTTTGAGACTGACAAACACTGCCTGGTCGGGATTACATCGGTATTACATAATATACTCCGTGAATAATAATACGTTCAACGTTAAGTATCTTCATAAAAAATTATAACCAACAATGTTCAGCAGTTTAAACAGATAAACGTCAGTAACAGAATCAAAATGAATGTCTTATAGATATTTATTATACGCATTTAAACAATTTTATTAAGTATTCTGTGGCCAGAGCTAGCCAATTTTAATCAAAATCAGTTGAGTAGTTTAGCAGTGAATAACATACAGAAAGACAGAGTATCATTTGCTAACATAACCTTAATTTTGATTTGTTTATCAATAATATCGACAGAATCCTAAATGCATACAACAAAGTAGTATTCACTTAAATATTACTTAAGAATATATTAAGAGAATCAATGTTTTATAAATTATATAGTTGTTCTGAAACTTTCTGGAACTTTATTCAAATTAGGATGAAAATAAACAGTTTCTTGGTAAGAGCGATTATTTCTGCATTAATCTGGGCGGTCTCCTGTGACCATGGATGCTGGCAGCTTAAAATGATGAAATAAAAGGAAAAAGAAAAGTTAATAAGGTGGCTTTAAAAGTGAATTGATATTTTTTTAACGAATATTGTCTTCTGTTTACGCGAATGTTATTCATTGAAATTAAACTACTATATACGGATTTTCTCGCGTTCAATAGAGAAGATGGTTGGAATGTACCACCAGCTTGGGATCCAGTACTTCAAATAGTCAAACCCAAGAAGAAACAAACCACAGCTAGACTGCATGATACATTGAGCTCATTCTGCGTAAATAGAAACACCAATAATTAAATTATGTTCGGGTACTTTGAAATAACTACACTGGAACATTGAGACAACTACCATCTTAGTCTCCCCGTGACCATGGCTGCTGAAAAGCAACGGAAACGTCGGGGAAAGTGTAAACCAAAAATAAATAGATTTAATAGTTTAAATAATTTTATTAGCTCATAAATTAGTAAAATAAAATCAATAGTAGTAGTAGGGTAATATTTTCAAAATTTTGTAAGACAGTGATAAATAAACAACGCGATAAAATCCGTATATAGTAGTTTAATTTCAATAGTCATTAAGATTAGTATTGTTATTGTGTTATTTGTTAGATGGCTTTTCTTTAAATAATAGTTGGTCTTATGACATATGTAGATTTTTATTAGGTTCTGTTGAGAAATTCTCAGTTGCAGCACGGAGTTTCTATATGTAGGTACCCGGTATACAGCAGTAGACTATTTTAGTAAGGCAAGCGGACTAAATTAATTTTGTTTAAGTTACTGCCTTTTATTATTATTTAACTCTAGCTCGATTTCATCCATGTTTATGATTACTGCTCTGCCCCGTAGCTTGTAGCGCGATGTTATATAACTTATGTTGCTCCTGAATAAATCAGCTTTCTAACGGCGAGAGAATAATTAAAATCGGTCCAGTAGTTTAAGAGTTTGCCATTACAAACAAAAATAGTCGTCTTTCCTCTTTATAATATAAGTAGTATAGATTAGGCCGGAAGACATAGTAACTCTTTTTGTTTTTATTCTTAGTCACAAACGCCGGTGTAGATATTTACGGCTATCGTTAATGGAGTGTCCATTTTCTTAGTGAGCAACATATTACTCACGGTTCTTATGAATGAGTAACACTCGTAGTAGAAAGATAAAAACAGCTGTTTGCTATCCGTCAACGTACGATCATAAAAATACTAATACAAGATTCGCTAGACGTAAGAAGATCCTTATTGATCAATACTGTTTTTTTGACCTGACTGTATGTTTGGTCTTGGGGCGCTTATATTTACAGTTCTGTTCCTGGATTCGACAAAGTGTGAATGAGGATTTTTGTTGGGGTATTTTTAGTGAAAGCTGACGGATGTCTCTAAGAAGCGCAGACGGCTCTAAAAATATAGATGGAGAAACATGGGTGTCTAAAATAAACCTTTGCCTAGCCCTTCAGAGACACACAGATTGAGTTTGTAAAGAATTGCTTAATCTCATCGTAATATACAATTATAAAAACATGATATATGAAAGTAGTCGATGAACTGAGTTGTCTTTTATTCACAACTTTGCATTGCTATATGAGCTTGTTGTTTTCTGTTTTTGTTTGTTCTGTGTTTTGTATGCTTTTTATTTCAAATGTTCATGAGAAAATAAAAATATTGAACTGATCCACAGCGTGGCAGGGTAGAGCTACTAAAATAATACTATATTTCTTAAATTGACACTCTTTTAAATTACAAGATGTATTTACTTGAGGATTATAATTAAATCCTATCCTATTCCTACTAATATTATAAATGTGAAAGATGGATGGCTGTTTGTTACTCATTCACGCAAAAATGACTGAATGGATTTTGATGAAACTTTACACTTAACTATATTATAGTTTATACATCAGATTAACATATAAAATCTTAACATAAATCTACACTAACGCGAGCGTAGCCGCGGGAAAATCTTGTATTTAATATAAAATAAAAGCACTCAAACTACTCATAAATGAACCTTAAGTCGTTTAAAACATCGTTGATATTATTTCTAGTATAATATGCCGAAAGCACTCGCAATTTATATTTGAGTCGCATGACTTATTCATGACTAAGACTTAGTTCGAATTGTAACTGGAGTGGTAACTGAATCATTGTAAATATACAAGTGGAAATTCTGTTGCATGAAAGAAGTCTGAATAAAACATTTGGTGTATGTTGACTGTGAGTATATTTCCTCTATGACGAATGGAAAGAAACTGTCATCAGTCAGACTGAGTAGAATATTTAAAATTTACAAGTTTGAACATATTGTTAATTCAATTCGCTCATCAGCGTACGCATTCTGACATTTTCCTTTTATCATCATGTCTTTAAGTGGTTAATTGGTTAAGCTGACCTGTAAAAATTGAGTTAAGATGATTGCAAAGATGCCGTATTCGCTTCAATTCTGAAATGGCAAAATATGTGTGATACACAAATAGTTGTGCTGGTTGTGTTCTTTGTGTCTGTTGGTGCTATGTTTGCAAAGTCCTTTGCGACACAGAGTTAAACAGTAATGTGAATTTAGTATTTTAGAAATACCTTTATTTACGATGTATAATTGACTGCTGTATATACCCTGGCTATTTTGCAGTTTAGTTTTTCGTAAAATTAACAGTATGACTGCTATAACGAATACTTTACATGTCAAGTTAAATGAAAAAAAATACCTTTGCCTGCTAACTAAGTTAAAAACGTTATAGCATTATTATATAATCCATTAAATATTTAAATTAATGAGTCAATTAAATTAAATTAAAGTAACCAGACACAATAAAAACTATTGTGTAGCAAACGCAGACGCCCAAGCATGCAGAAGAAACTAAACCAAGCACCCATATAATTATGTTTCAGACGATCGTTTGCCGTTACTGTCTCAATAGTAATAGACAGTACAGTTTTCTCACATATTTTGCGAAATGCCTTCACATAGGCGTGGTGAGGGTCAAGTTGCGACAAAGGTGGCCAGATGTTTAAGACTTGCTAATGAGATGTTACGACACTACACTCAAGGTCTCGCGCCAAGTGTTTGAAAACATCACTATTTTTTATTATAAAGTACTTAGAATTTTTGGTTGTCTCGCCGGTACAGTAGTTTGCGCGAATGTTGCTGGTCAATGCTTACGTTCGGATTAGGTTACCGGGCTAGGCAAAATTTTATTAGGTCATTTTGTACAGAAAAATTATTTTCTAAAGCGATTTCCTAAGCATGGCTGTAATACGTGGTGCCTATCAACTTGGGTTACTAAATGTAAATGTATTACTATTTCGACTACCCATTATGTATAAATATATAGATCTATCTATGTAGATATATTTTCTTCGATTGGTTTTGTAGGAGTCTTTTAAATATACTAAAATTAAAAAAAAACATCTGTTCCATACAAAATTGGACTTTGCCCTTTACAAAATGTATGGAACAGCTGATTTTGATTGATTTCGGCAATGTCCCAAAATAAAAGTTGTTCATAATAACTAGTATAATCACCTCCTGAGAGGTTTTCACTATACTAAGAAACGCCCAGTATATGTTTAGATTTTTGGATCCAAACCTACCAATCATTTGGAATCAAAATCTTACTTTACTAACAAAAAGCCGTGTAAAAAAGGCGTGTCCAATCAATTATTTACACACAAAAGATTCTACTAAAGATCCGAACAGTATTAAAGACATCACATTTTAGATTCATATCATCGCCGCGTGCAGATAAACTAATTGTAGTTTTTATGAATATGGCATGTTGAAGAGATTGGAGGAACTAAGATGATTGAGATGGGTCCAAGATATACGTATGCAGCAGACTAAATGTTTGAGCCATTCTGTACTTGCGATCTAATCCGATGATGTTAACATATATTATAGTAGATGCGAAAACTGAACAAGAAAAATAAATTATGAAAGTAGCTTTATTCGATTGTTTTTCATTTACGGTTCGGTTAAACGGATTGCAATTAAATTAAACAAGGATATAGATCGTATACTAGGAAAGGACATCCGCTACCTTTTATCCTGGTAGATACCATGATACCTTGAAACTAACGAAATCAGAGGATTTCGTGAGCTTCTAGAGGGTGAATCGGTAGGCAGAAATTAGATCTACATCAATGCAATATAAAGTTAATTATTTATTTCAATTAAAAGATTAAATAAATAACATATAAGAACAGCGATAGCCTAGTGGGCAACCGTTGGACTGCCACGCAGAGGTCTCGAGTTCGAACCCAAGGCGCGCATCTCTGACTATAGTATTAAATAATTAATTATCGCTTGCTTTAACGGTGAAGGAAAACATCGTGAGGAAACCTGCATGTCTGAGTGTTCTCCATAATGTTCTCGATGATATGTGAAGTCTGCCAACCTGCACTAGGCTAGCGTGGTGGACTATGGCCTAACCCTTCTCACAGTGAGAAGAGGCCCGTGCCCAGCAGTGGGACAGTTTAATACAGGGCTGATATTATTATTATTATACATATTATATACATAACTATACTTGCAGTAAATTAACATTACCCTAGCGTCTATAGTGTTTTATTTTTGGATATTCGCGTTTCAATACAAACAACAGAAAATAAAAGCTTAATTCTGAACTCCAATTAATTATGTTTTACTGTTTGCCTTCATTTATTATCCCATTCATTAGGTCAAAAGACAAACAGGATAAAACAAATGTCATTAAATTACTCATAAATATATTACGACACAGCAATTCCCACTATAACTCAATAATAAAAATGTTTATATAAATATAACTAACACTGAGTTGGTTTACAAATGTATAAATGCATCTGTTAGTATGCTTATCTGTTTATCTTTATGATAGTATCATATAAGACTAATGGCTAAGGTGATGACTATCAGAATATACTAGTTGTATAATATATTGACCTGTTGAAAATCGTTCTGGGTGACCACGGAGTGTTTTTGATACATTTGCCTCTTATTGTAGTTGTCCAGGTTTTCGATGCGAAAGTTGTAATTTTTTACAAAGATACGAATAGTACCTTTTATTAAATTTATGTTTGTATTTGCACCAAATTTCAATACATTTGATTAATTTAATTTTATCTAAAGAAAATAATCTATTTTTATTTTATGTGTACTGTGACATCGCTAGACTTTTCGAATATTCTTTTATACAAAGAAATCTGACAAAGTACATAAATGCTCTGGGTAACATTAGGTATTGAAAGATTAAGAATACCAGACAAAATAATTCTTATGGCTCATAAGTATGTACAACGCGGGTAACATGCGCATATCGGAGTACTTACGTTATTATATGCATCATGTAAATGATAGACGCAAGCTACCTCGTAAATAATTTATTTAACTCGCGCATGTAACTGAGTCAAATATCTTGCACGTGTAGATTGAGCACGCTACTTGCATGCGCTTGCACACGCCATTATTTTCAGCAGACACACAAGGGGAATTACATAAATAGCTCACATATTTCATTATCTTTATTTAATATGCTAAGCAAATCCATGTACTCCACTATACCGATAATAAATTTAGAAATGAAATGATAATGATAATTAAGTTTTTAAATCGCTTGGAAATACACAGATAACTTAATAACTTATAAATATTACATGCTTATTCTATTTTAGTATTATTGTTGTACAATTTATCGATACGATAACCTATCTGTACAGGTAGACAACGTGACTTCAGTTCAAATCGTCAAGGACTTATTATATCTGTATGCAAAATAATTCATATTACATAAAAAATAAAACATTGTGTTACGTTTAAGCGAATGTTAGACATTGAAACAAATAGAATTGTGAATTTGGGATTCAACATGTTTTCTTTAATGTGAACCTTCATGAATAGAGCCCTACTCGACATACAAACCTATCGAGTTCTCTTGGATTTCATACAAGCCTTTTTCATGAGAAACTGCATTCCAAAATATAAACGCTATCCACTAAAATGAATATCTAAAGAATTCTCTTATTTTAACGTCTGTGAAGCAGATTATTTTTATTTTACACATCCTTTTTTCTTTTAGCCCTATATTCTGAATATCTGCCCTATTATTTGTCTAGTACGTGCACAAAGAATGATTATATAAACTTAATAGACAGACCAAACTTAAACACACCAGTTGCCCTAAATTGAATCAACGCTTCAATGAACTCCGTGGAAAATGGCCGCCCTCGCATTGCACTATTTCTAAAAACAGGCTGAGATCACTTACTCTCGGTAATGTTTATATGCATTGATCACACGTGCGTTTATCTTGTCAAAATAACTGGCATTCCGATAACGAAGATAAGTAGAATATCTAAATGATTCTAACCTTATCAGATAGTGAAGATTTCACTTCAAATGTATCCGCCGAGTTTGACAAACAAATAAACAAGACCATCCTTTTTAGATAATCTATGCATATTTAACTTTAGGCGAATAATAAATTGTAATAATAAAAAGAGATATAGTACTGTGGGAACTTCGAAAGAAGAAAACCAATAGAACAGGAAATGTCAAAAGACTATCTACGACTGTTAAGTCATTCACATCCCGGCTGGTAGAGAACCCGTAAAAAGATCATAGCCCAACAACCTTGTGTGGTGTTTCTATGGTTAGTAAGGATTCGAGGCTTCTCAAGGAAGCGCTGTGCTGTCAGCAGGAGACTAGAATCTTTATCGTGTGCACTGAGAACAGTGAAACCTATTTGAAAGGTCGGGATCATGTATGCTGTAGTAACCGCTTATATCAAACATGAGTCAGCTTGTAGTAGAAACAAAGTAATTAATCTTGGTTAAAGAGCTAGGCAGGTCATGGCGTCACGTATCTGCTAAATATAGTCCCAGTCACATCATTGCTAGCCTTTAATACAACCTTAGCTATTTTTCTCCACATGCTGTGCTCAACCATAAAAAGCGTAATCCAAATTAACGTGTGTACTTTCTCTATCACTATCTTCTTCCTCCATAGCCTTTATTATTCCCAAGTCACTTGGGGTCGGCTTTTTCTAGTCTAACCGGATTTGACTGGATATCAGTTTTTTACACGGAGCGGCTGCCACCTGACCTCCGCAACCCGAAGGCTAACGATACCCTAAGGATAGACCAGTGTCAGGATATTATAGGGCACTGACTTCCCAATAACGACTGCCAAAGATGTTCATGGAAGCCGGGATCGACGGCTTAACGTGCTCTCCGAGGCACGGAGCAGGCGATAATTGTCAATCAATACGCACATAATTTCGAAAAGTCATATAACTTCCGAAAGTCAGAGGTGCGCGAAGTGGGTTCGAACCCGAGACCCTCTGCATTGCAGTCTGTTGGTTTCCCCACTGAGCTGTCGCTGCTCTTTATCTCTATCATTATCATAATACGTACTTCATTGTAATTTTTTATCTGTAGTTGTGCTTATTGAAAAAGTAAATTCCCATAGGTAATGTTCTGCTCGGTCCTGAAATCGAAACTAAGACATTTGTGCAGTTCATGCTTATATTAACGAGCTATTTCTAAATTAATAATTAGAATTATTAATAACAATACACAATGTATTATTATGCACTATCAAAAGTCGTGACTAACATGTTATTTGAATCTACGTTGTGTGTGGTAGCCTTAAATTTATTAACTAAAGTTAATATGTGATTTTAGAATAATTAATTATTATTACGAGTAATTAATTTTATCAACACGCGTCTCGTTGACCAGTGGACTAAGTCTTATTACGTATGATAAGACAGCTAAAGTACTAGTTAAACATGTACGCAGCAAATGATTAAGTAGGTACTTATAATTATTCCGTATTAATCAATCTTATTTTACCAGTCGATATTATGAACTAGAAATATATTTTATATTGCCTTAAAACTGCCTAGTGGCGTGATGACTTTGATTTCCAGTTTAAGCAAGTGATAACAGCTTTTCCCAGTTAGGAAATGCGCGGTAACAACTTCCCTTGAAATAGTTCGTTCGCGACACAGGCGGGTTAGCTGTCGATAATATAAAGCTCTTAGAAGCAGTAAATATCTATTATCATATTGCCGAATTAAATAGATTAAAATTGCCATCGATCGAGTTTATTATAATATTCACATACTTAGGCTTAAAAGAAAAAAATAAGTCATCTTAAAAAGTAAGATGTGTGTATCTTAAAGACTATTGTCTCCGGCTGCCAACGAGCCGTTGCAGCTCAAAACTTTAATGAAGATTTTGAGCCTATATTTTTTAATAATACATATGAACAAAGTCAACAACACCTCCACATATTACTTATAAATAATATCAAGAAATTGATTTAATTACGCTGACAGCTTGTCAATATAATAATCGTTGCGTACGTCCTTAAAAGTCTCATTAGACCGCATATTTCACAACGAAATATACCAACAAATTTAAAATGTAAACTGTTACTTAATCGACTGGCATATTAATTTGACAAACCGTTTAGTTCAACTACGACAATGTTGAAATTAGTAATCATGATTGACGTGACGATTATTGCGACGAAACAAATGCATCATAAATCTTGTTTATGATTGTTAAGGCTAAGATTGATAAGATATAACAAGTTGCAGATAGGATGAATTTATTAACGAGTAACAACAAAGGGAGAAGCGAGACTAAGACAAGATGCGTAACCGAAGCGAGACTGGAGAAAGATCGAAACGAGAATAAAGTAAGATCGAGGCGAGAATTAAATAAGATCGAAGCGAGACTAATAAATAAAGCGAGATTCCAGTGAAACATTTTGGGATCGAAGCGAGAATTGCCATTTACTTTCAATAATATTCAGTCAAGCTTTATTTTGAAGTGGCTTCTTGTGCGTTGTACTGAAAACATTGTTATTCTAGTATCATAGAGTAGACTATGCATTAGCATAATGTTATGTTACCTTATAATAAAACGAAATTGAACTATTTCTTTTATTTTAAGATTCCGAGATGGTTGTAGTAAAGCTACACACAGTACAGGCACATTCAGAACATAATTTTTTTTATGGATTTCTTTAATAATTGTCTTTTGTATGCAAGGTTCCAAACAATACTTATTCTGTATTAGTTTAAATGAGGCCCTTTTTATAATAATTTCAGTGTCATTCCTATATGTCTTCATACTCGAGTATCGACATTACAAAGGTAAAACGCGTGAAATACTTTACGCTTCTGCGTAATTTTAGCGTAACTTATGTTTTAATGGTCACAGCGAGTAATCACTTTAAAACGTTAGGCCTCGCTAAAAATGTTGTTTGTTATGAATATGTGAGGCGCTCACAAATGATAATAAACAGAACATTTATATGATACCTATGGCTGAATTTGTTTTTCTTGAGCTCTATTCTTTGCAATCTTCAGTAAACAACGGACACAAAACACGAAGAAACTATTTTAAAGGCAACTCTCGCTCCTGTCATAATTCCTGCATCGCGGGGGACTTAACACATTCAAACAGAGGACAAAAGGAAGATCCAAAATCGAAACAACCACTTGTGAATCACACAAATGTTTCTTCCTTGTGGAATCCCGAACCACACTCGGCGTAGCATAGCACCATCCGTGCAGAAGAGATCACTGTTTCAACACTTACCACGCTAGTCCCAACTAATATTATAAAGGGGTATGTGAGTTTGTTTGTTACGCTTTTACGCCTTAACTACTCGACCGATCATCATAAAATTCGCATACACGCTGTTAGGCGCATAGGGATATAGAATATAGGGTACCTTTCATCCAAAAATGTACTATTCCCGACCGAACCCGCGGGCAAAAGCTAGTATACTATATGACATTGAATAATGTCGTTTTCCAATTAACTTACGGACATAAAACCGACGCTCGTTTTACGCCACCATGTGACTGCACGGTGAGATAAGCATACCATTAATTATTTAATCCGACGCTTCTGCAGAAGCAATCACTTTTTTATCCATACATTAATATTGTATTGCATTATATGCCGTCAATCATACTTAGGTACCACGTAATAACCGATGGCCGTCGGGGCAGAAAGGTTCTGGAGTGGCGGCAACAGGGCTACCAATAGCCCCTACTAGGTGGACAGACGACCTGGTCGTGGGAAGTGGTTGGATGCGGGTAGCCCAATACCGGTCTGTATGGAAAACCTTGGGGACAGCCTATGTTCAGCAGTGGACGTCTTTCGGCTGAGATGATGATGGCCAAGTAATAGAGCGATAGTCTATTGCCGTCTACTGGGCACGTATAATTCCCCGTAATATAAAAGTTACGATATACAAAGATAGAGTTTGGTATTGTCAACATTATGTTGCAATGGTTGAGTCTCACAACACGAAGTAAAAAGAGATTTTTTTTATTCCTTTCTTTTTAGGTTAAATTGCTAGTAATTCATTTGTTTGTAGATATTATGTTAATTATTTAATGATTAACAAAGTTTAATGTTTGACTGATTTTATAAATGTGTTATAAATGTGTATAATTATTTCTGAAAATGATCCAATAGAAAATATTATTAAAATCCTATTTACTTGAAATTAAATACTATATTGCGGCTTTTATAACAAATTTCTCCATGAACATGGCTGCTGAAAAGCAACCGAATCACCAGATAAATTTTAATTTAATTGCTATAAAAAATTACTATTTTTATGCAATCAAACAAACAGCGCTATAAAATCCGTATCATAGTTTAATGTCATTCGCTTAAGGCGTATTGTATCCATTTCTAAATACTTTTCTACAAAATCCCTAATATTTTATATTAAGGATCTATTCATAATCTTGTTGAAATGACCGTGAGCATTAAAAATGAATATAAACACAAAAAAAACGTAAATGCATAAACTAGTTATTTTAAAGTGATAAGTTGTTTTCCTTTACGCTTCGGGTAGTTAAGTACGGTCGTTGAACCAACGGTTAACTCTGAAAGTTCATTGCGAAATATAATTATAGATATATAATTATTTTCCTTTAAATGAGATATTTTTTTATATTTGTTTATTTCGGTCCTTAGCAATTTGAGTTTCTGGTCTTTAATTATAATAATAGTAATTAAACTATCCTACAGCTAGGTACGAGGCTCTTTTCAGTTTGAGCTAAGGCCATAGTCCACCAAGCATTCCCATGCGAGTTGGTAACTTTACACATCGTCAAAAACATTATAGAGAACTCTCAGATATGGGATCTGCATATCTAGGGTAGCCAGGTCTTAAAACAGAAAAGCCGGACAGACCAATTTGTTTAGCCGGACATTTGTGTAAAAACTCCGGAAACACTTAATTTTTAGTCTTAGTTAGGACGGTTTTTAGGGAAGGACAGTGCTAGTCCGCTCCCTTGCGCTAGCGATACAAGGTGAGGCGGACGGTGCGGAAACCAACACATGACAAATGTAAAAAGAAATAATCAAATTTAAAAAGCCTAACATAAGCTGGACAAGCCGGCATCGTTTAATTTGGCCGCACACGCAACCAAAAATCTTGACTGTGTCCGGCTTTATCCGGACGCCTAGCAACGCTATGCATAACTAAGAGTTCTCCATAACGTTCTTGTGACGGTTCTTTGATTATTTCGTTGATTCTTTCCTACAGAACAACTATTCCCCTGTACCGAACATCATGTACTTATGAAATACTAGTACTTAAATATATAATAATAGTAAATAAATGAATGTTGCGTAGTTGTAGTACAATTTCCTCAAGTTTATCGAAACTTAAAGAGGCCAATAATTTATTATCACAGATAAATACTTTAGATTATATGACTGTAATGTGACAATCGCGAAAAGACAAGTATATAACTCATTATAACATGGACACTTTAAATGTATATAATATATTATATATACTACTAGTGTTTCCCCGCGGATTCACCCGCGTAAGTCCCATTCCCGTAGGAATATCGCGATAAGAAGCCTATGTATGAATCCAGGTCTCCAGCTATCTACATACCAAGTTTCATCGCAATCGGTCTAGTAGTTTTGCGGGAAAGAGTAACAAACATCCATACAAACTTTTGCGTTTATAATATTAAAGTAAGGATTGTAATAAAGCTGAAAAGTTTGTTCGTTTGCGTTTATCTCTGGAACAGTCGGATCAAAAAATATTTTTCCATTTCGTTTATAGTATTCACTGTAAGCTTATATTTTGTGAGAAATAAATAAATTATTGGAGAAGTTTTAGGCTATATAACATCAAGTTTTGTGCCACGGGTGTGGAGCAGTAATAATAAACGTGGGTGACACTGGAGGATAGCCAGTTATATATTAAATAGCTTATACGTAAGCCACCACCAAGTATACCACCATACCAATGACTAAGGCAATAAACTTAGTATCCAAGAGTCGTAAGTTCGAAATTCATTCTTCGCTATGGATGTAATCCACAATTACTCTACTAACAGACTTGGTCACTTTCAAAGTTTCCATCTCCTTACGAACGCCAGTGAATTAATAATTTTCTTACATAGTCACACATCTTCATCACCATGGAATACCTCTACCACGTTTCGCTTGTCGTAGTGTTAGGTCACATAAATAGTGGCGGGCCTATTGCTATTCGGCACCCAAACTGTTAATCTTCTATCTTTTTCTAATGTAATCGCTTAGACTAGTTATTCGAGAGAGAGAGTACGAATTATACTCTCAACTATTAATAATCATTAATTACGAGTATGACAAATATTCTATAATTTCTAAACAAAAATGTACCAACATCTACATATTAAAACGTTTAAACCAACAACGGAAATAATTTGTCATAATAAAATACATCGTTGTAAAACTACGTCATTATCTACAATTTCTTTATCGAACTATTAAAAATAGTTGACGTATAAATTTATCGTTATAAGCCTATACGACGATAAGTTTTTGAATGTCCTGTCATATTAGTATCGTTCACTATGACAGAGTATTTAACGATCTTTGAACTAAACGCTATCAAACCGCACGGGGTAAAAACATGAATGATTAAGTAATTTGCATAATATTATAGCCTAGTGTGACTCGTGGATATTGGGGGCTTTGCTGCCGAATTTGAGGTTGCGAATTCGATTGCGGGATGAAGAGTTCTGGGATTTTTCTGTTCGGAAGATTTTAGTAGCATTATAGGGTCTGGAAATGTGCGCGGTAAAAGATCCACCTTCTATTGCGTCACTTCTAAAACCCTACCCTTACTTTCGTTGGTATCTATAGAATACATATATAAACAAGAATTGAAAACATAATGATATCTGAAGAGTGTTGAGTGGCGCTAACCATGATGCTAATGAAAATTTCGTGACCGGACCCGAAGGTCACGAATTATAAAACCGAATTACACTTTGAAAGACCCGGGAATCAAACACGAGATGCACTCATGCACTATAGGCCCATACTCCTGCTGCCAATGATACATTAACTACCATTTAAATATTGATTACATAATAATACTTTTTATCGTACACAAACTTAGACTGTGAAATGAGTGAGTGAGCTCGTGATATAATGCCGTCTCTTTTACAAGGTGTACCTAATAAAATTTATCTATAGCTTATAATTTTATGACTATAAGGTCAAGGAGTCCGATCTTTAAAGAGATATTATTAAGAACAATATGAGCGTTTATTTACTTTAAAAATAGGCACATAACGGCTAACTTACAATCTTAAACTTTTATTCGTTTTTAATGATAAAAATATAGTGAATTTCAACGTTTATTAGTATATTGATATCATATTTATTACCAATTTTTGTCTTTTCCTCATTATTTATATTTCAGTAAAATCTACATCTATCTTTAACTATAATTAGTTTTTCTTATTCACTAAAACAACTATAAATATATAAATTGTCATATTAAGTTTAATTTAGCGCCAATAAAATAAATGTCATCTTAACCTTAATATTATAATGCGAATGTGAGATTTTTTAACTACTCAACTGATAATCATAAAATTTCGCATACACGTTGTCGCAAACACAGTACGGAAATTGACATAGGGTACCTTTGATCCAGGCAAAAGTACTGTTAAGTACCTGTGTAGCTAGTACGCTACATATGTTAAAGGATTAAGTCCTTTCATATCAGAAAATTCTACATGTAGAAGTATTAAAAAGACACTTACCCTGCATAAAGCGACGCCAGTGTCCAATCTATCCAAGAAGTTGTCAGCATTGATCCTGAGTTCAGGATAGAGGACTGTGAGCCACTCGGCCAGGTCCTCCTTCATAGCATACAGGTATTCCTCTGAGGACTTGAAAGGCCTGAAAGGCCTCGCCTCCAGGAGTACAGCGCCAGCGCTCGCCATTTTAGTTTGTTTTTCTTTTGGTGGAGTTAAATGGACATTACTGGATCTGGAAAGAAAAATATACTTAAATACAAGGATATGACATAATTTTACGGCTCTAGTTCTAGGCATGAAAGCTTTATCAAATGATATAGGGTCGCCTCGCCACTGCCAGTGCAAAGAGAGTTGTTCGATCTCCACACGGAATAGAATTTTATGTGATCCAGTAATAGTTGTTCCGAGTCTGGGTGTCTGTTTTATCCGTTGTTTCAATGTTTGTCAACAGATATACTCCAAAGACATCCAAAATCCAAGCATTTGTCGATCACACAAAATTTTTATTCAAAACGTGAATCATATCCACGTTGCGAATAAAAATGTCGTATCTAACTAACACCTCTGCCTTTAGGAATAAAAGCATGAAACTATGTATATGTAGGTACATATATATATAACAGATCACAATATTGACATTGATCTAGTTTAACATATTTATCGCGGCTTATTTTGTTTAAAAGATTTATATACGCTCATCTCGACCGTTGGGCAACTTTCATGGTCACTACAGGAACGAGATGTCAACTGTCAATTGCCTTGAAGTATATATGTATATCAATGACCACATCTACTTATTAAAAATCATCAAACATTTCAGTTGAAGACTACAAATAGAATTCAAATACAGTAAAAAAAACAACTATATGTGTCTGTACGCGATGCAAGTTCCTGGTGTGGGCTTTATGGCCAAGCTTCTAGCGCAGATTACATGCGTAAGCTATTTCCACGGACTACATGCGCATGTTACCCAAATGAGTTACTTGCATGTGTGGCTCGCATAGGTCGGTTTGACAATCCATAGAACCTCTCCCGCGGAATTGCATCTGCTTGCGCATGTTATCCGCGCCTTGTACTTGTATCAATAGTCACAAATCACTATTTGTGTCACTACACAAAATGATTATTTCTGTAATTATAAAAATATATTTTACGTGCGCCTTGCTCCTGCGAGTGCGAATTTCCAAAGAAAACTCTTTAATATTCTCTGCCTCGATTAAGGATGCTGAGATCACGATTGGTCTTAACCGCCAGGCTTATGTTTCAGGCCCTTGCCTTACTCGTTTAGCACAAGATTTTACTTACACTATACAAAGTTCTGACGACAAAAAATTATACCACCATGTTCTACGCTTTATTATAAGAATAAAATAATGTCATCAATCATTCCACGGTAAGGCTTAATCACTTTAGTAAAACATTCGTCTAGACGTGCAAAAAGCTTCTAATTTATTATTTCATACTATTAATTGACAACACTGAGTATGTCGCCTTTATAATCACAAGTGATGGCCGGCTGTCAAATCAGTTATACGAATGGCTGCCACATAGCCAAGGATGAAACAGTTATGATTTATACAAGTCAAATAGCTTGTTAAGACATTGTTCAATTAAATACGTCAAACATGTCATCAATTAAACGGATAGTTGATTTGGGTATATGTTTACTTTATCTCTGACATACATTTTTTTAGTGAGTAGCTTTTACTAGTATTCTTCCCCTCCTTGCAGCTAAGGTAGAATCACTGTGTTAGGATCGGGTTTACGACAGTAGTGCTATGGGTGGGATTTGAACCCATGATCTCTGAATCGCCACTGCCTTTTCCATTGGGCTCCCGCCGCTTTGAATTAAGCCTGAACATCCCTGGAGGACCGCCTCATAGAATTTTAGACAAAAGTGTATTACACCAATATGGACGAACAATATAAACGATAGACGAACCACTGCATTAAAGATCCTATGTAATAGAGGCAGAGCTTAATGCTGCATAGGACACCTACGTGTAATGCCCTTTTCTATCTTCAAAGGTTCACGCATAATTAACAAACATCTAAACCTTTTCATAGACTTTCACATTTATAATATTAGTAGGAGTAATAATATCTTTATTGATTCTTATGCGTTTTTATATGTATCTCTTTTATTTTACTTCGGCATGCATTGACAATGCAAATGCATTGACGCATACCCCTACGCGGGGGCGGGTGGGGATAGATGTCGACATCCCGGTCATACCGACTAAACCTACCAACCTCGACGTAACCGCGGGCGCGAATATTTTATCTGTTACTTCATTTAACATCAAAAAACGTCTGACAACGGTACCATATTATATTCAATACTAAATCTGGTAACACGATCTACCGATAGTCTATGATGGTTCTCCATCAACGTACCGTTGCACTAACATGGACTCAAACCATTTCGAAAGAAAGGAAACTCATTAAACAACGTCAAAATTAATAACATTATTATATCCATGTAATAATTCATAAATATTCAAAAGTAGCTTTAGTGTCTTTATTATTTTATTGAACCTGGATTAGCGGAAAGGTTAATTAAGAAATCGTGCCGACAATAATCATTCTAGCTGCTTTTTAATTCGAGAGCTGCTTATTTTATTATATCTGTCTGGCACAGATTATATGAAAATAAAGGCAATATTCATACGTCTGTATATCCCGAAACCAAAGACTAAAAAATGACGGCTATCAGACATACTGAACATTTTTTGACAGGTAAACTCAGCGGAAATTAATATTATTTTAATTTTATTTTACACTAGTGTTTCCCTGTGGCTTCTCTCGCGTTAATGACAATAAATGTCTATTCCTAATATTTTATACCTGATATGCAAAATTTCATGATTATCGGTCGAGTAGTTAAGGCGTGAAAGTGTAACTGTCAAACAAACTCACTTTCACATTTATAATATTAGTTAAGATTAGGAACAGCGAAACAACGAACACAAGGACATCCAGACCCAGGACAACTTTTTATGGATCT
Source organism: Catocala nupta (assembly GCA_963675205.1). Taxonomy (NCBI): domain Eukaryota; kingdom Metazoa; phylum Arthropoda; class Insecta; order Lepidoptera; family Erebidae; genus Catocala; species Catocala nupta. The sequence goes on from OY776098.1 coordinate 7,167,851, forward strand.
TACAATTGTTTGTCCCGTTTGGGAATCGAGCCTTCAACACTCTTCGCAGTATTCATAGCGAGGTAACTTAACCATTACTTCATCCGTGCAATCAGAAATTGCAAAGACTTCTGTTAAACTGTAAACGTAATAACCCTGCCTACCTCTACGGGGTTAACAGCCGTGTTGTTATGTGTGTAGTATGACAATAGTTGTATCACGGCGGCTCACTTGTCATATGCCGGTGAGTGATACAGTTCATTTACCCGTACGGTCGGGCGGCCGCCGCGGCTCACTGCGCACTTTCGCGGGTAGTAGGTACCGCTCCCGATTCGATAATGTTAGTGCTGATGTTTGATAAAGACGGATGGTCATGTCGTTTAAGTGGTACTGTGCTGAGTTGTTGGTTCGATCCCCATATGGGACAATAATTTGTGTGATCGATAAATTATTGTTGCAAGTCTGTGTGTTCTTTGTTTAAATGTTTGTGAAGATCTCCGCGACATATGTGGTGCGTGGGAGTTATTTATTTATTTATTATTTTATTTTGCTCGTCAAAATGACCACACTCCGCCTGATGGTAAGCGATCATGTGATTTAAGAGCAGTGGCCTCCACACCATCCTCATAGCAGCTGAGGCCATGTCGAGGTCCCTATCTTGACAGCCTAAGAAAGGTGGGCTTCCTCAGGCCTCTTTATTTTAACAAAAATAAAGGCATTCGTTATTTCTTCTATTAGTATACTATTTATTAATCTTAACTCATTCTAATTAAGTAGGTATGTTCAGGCGAATATTCTCTGACTTGCAGTGGAATATATATATACATAATCACAAGCTTATACCTTCGAATGGGTAAGGTGTGTTACACTTAAAGGAGTCTGCCCACTACCCCGTCTCATACCATGACCGTGCTAGGAACGTGTCAGGCAAAAAAATATTCTTTGTAAGGAAATGTATAAGACTATGCCCACTAGACCGTTCCGTCACCGACCAGCAGTTCCTATAGCAGGGCGTATCGTGTTGCTTTTCGTGTCTGATACGTTCCAAGCACGGTCATGGCATGAGACAGTGTAGTGGGCAGACTCCTTTAATTTCACTCCTGTATGTAGTGTTGGATCCTACATACATATTAGGAGGTGAAATGATTTCCAAGTGCCATTCAATATATCAAAATAACATGTATCGATGATTTAATTATTAGTTTAGCAATATTAAATCGTCTATTAACTTGTATGATGTATTATATGTAATCGTTATTTTCACCGTTAAAGCGAACGATAATTAACTATTGTTTACGCATATAACTTTAAAAAGTCAGACGTGCGTGTTTTGATATCAAACCCGAGAACTTTACATGACAGTCTTCCACTAGGCTATTCCCTTCATTATACTATATAAAAAAACATATACTTATATAAAAAAACTATCATCACGAAGACTAGAAAAGTGATACGGAAATTTCTTTCCCATTCTTACGTGAAGAACTATCATAACCCATGACGATTACATACATGCTCATATCTTACGTATCATTTAACACAATTATGTATGGAAACGCGATATTTTGTGTGAAACTGTACGACTTATGCGAGCGCTCATTGGAACTCAATGGAACTCATAGCGCTCACTCAAGCGACGATACGATGAATCGTTAATTGATCAACGATTATCGTTGAAAACATAACCGCCTTACTTTTTATCGTTGCGTTGTCCAACAGGTGATTAATTTCACGATACTTTCTAATTAAAAATGTTAATATGATCAAGTGGGAAAACGCCTCGCGGGTGGAATATTTCGTTTTCGTATTATACTGCATTAATGTCGCGGTCGGCACTACTAATATAGCGAGTATGATTAATAGATAATCTTTACTAATATCTATTATACATTCGAAAGTAACTCTGTCTGTCTGTCTGTCAGTCTGTCTGTCTGTCTGTTACCTTTTCACGCTCAATCCGCTGAACCTATTTTGATGAAATTTGGAATGGAGATAGCCTGAGACGCTGGGAAGGACATATGCTATATAACATCGGCTCCCGGGAGCGATGCAGTAACCATAAATACCACTGACGCGGGTGAGATCGCGGGCACAGCTAATAATAAATAATATGTCAAAGTGTAATAAGTGTAAAGCAAACTAAACGTGTGCTACGTTTAGTTTGCTTTTACTGCATTGCATACGGTTTCGGGTTTGGTTTATTGGGTCAAACAAAGTGTTATTTGGATTTTTTGGTAACATGTTCTAAGTCTGGAGCACGGAATATGGAACTGTGCCCGGGAATGGTAATAAACTCGCTCCCTATTACAAGATACTTAAAACCATCGACAGCGAAATGTGGATGCTTAGTACACCTGACTATGATGAGTGGTGTATGTTGTATGTTATTATAGTATTGTGTTATGTGTATTGTTCTGCTCCACTGGTTCGTAGCGTGATGTTATATAGCCTATTTTCCTTGAGAAATGAGCTATCAAATGCAAAAAGAATTATCCAAATCTGACTAATAGTTTTAAAGAATAGCGCATTCAAACAAACAAACTCTAGTTACTAGTAATTACTGCAGTTTTATTATATTAGTGTAGATTTTTTGTAAGTTTATTTGCGAATACACTTTTCAAACTCATACACTAACTGACACATACAATTTCGAAGCGTTTGCAACATTGTGGATTATCAACTAATTTCATTATTACATACTTAGATACCACTTAGCACCGTTATTATATTAAATGTCTAGACCACGGAAAATCTAGGATAAATACTAAATGCCTGAATTGTTCGTATATCATATCACCCAGCTAGTAGTCTATGCTATGTGTAGGCTAGATTCTTGCTGCAGGGACGGTAGTTCCGAGTCGAGGTATGTTTTGTATTTGTTGTAATTTTTCTTAAGATATCTTGGCGTGCGACGTATTTTAAAAGCAAATATGTATGTGTAGACATACGGCTAAACAGAGGCGAATAACACTCACATTTCTTCAAATTTATTGTAGGTCTATTTAATAGCTGTTACCATCTTATGGACACCGTGCGTCTACGGTAAATGTGCTAACAGAAGAACGTAGTTACTATCACAGCTACCAGCCTCGAAATGCAAACTACTTACACCATTAAACTATGTCAGAACCCTGCAAGCGGCTAGAAAATCTCTGACGCTAGCTTAGCTTACAATCATGCAGAGAAAATAAATAATCTAGGCTAAATACATAACCTAAAAGTCTGAATAGTTCGCATACGTATATTCGGCTTATATACGGCTATGCATATGTAATGCGGCTTTAATCTCAAAAACTCATAGACCCATTTTGACGGGGGGTTTACCTGTATAATCCATAGATTATAATGTCCAAAGATTGATTTGTAGGTCGTGATAAAATACGTAAGGATTAAGGAATTTGTTTTCATGAAATATTTAGGCGTAGGAGTGGATGTGTCATCATCAAATGAGTGTATCTTCTGTTTATAAAGCTAATGTTTGATATTCCATTGCATTTAGTTATAATACACCAGTATAATATATATTTTTTCCTTTTTTCTACTTTATTTAAAGCCAGCTCCCGCTCGTAGTTCAATGGACATAAAGAACACCAAGATACGAAGCTATTATTTGTTGAGCGCACTAATCATTGTATGCGAATCGAACCCACGACGCAGTGACAATAACCAAGCGACAACTTAAAACACTACGCCATCTGTGCACGCATATTCCCGAAGGATAAAGCAAGGGTATAGAAGTTATAGAACACCCACATCTCGTAAGCTATGTTTAAGTCTCTCGTAAAAGAAAGCGAACCTACTGCTGTCCACCGTGCACCTGGTCTAATCCAGGAATCGAATCCGGGACACGATCGATCGTCTTTATAAACGCAAACCTATACCACGTAGATAATTACAAAAACCAGAATAGAAAACTACAAAATGTAGTTAAACTGGTACTTAATACTACAATAGCTACAACTCTGCTCACCCTTCATGCAATCATAGGCGTGAAATATGTCATACATGTAATATATTACACTAAGTGTCGCGGTAGGGTCGGCAGCTACAAGACAATGGCGCGGGTCCGACGCGGTTGCGCAAGCGCACGCTCCGGTGGCTTCCGTTGTCGCGAAGTACCGATAGTAAAACAATAAGAGTAAGTATTTCGTAATAAATATAATAATACTAAGATAATAATGTCCTCTAGACGAATTTTGGACACGGCCAATCTTAACGGAGTCTGGCTATCTGTGCTGGAGATATTATAGTGCACAAGTGTGCGCAAATACACGTACACTCTATTCACTAAGTCCCATAATCCGATGGGGCCGGAAAGATATCAGGCGCATGATCTACGGCTGTCGTGCTTTCCGAGACACGGGAATAAGATAATATTAAGATATAGTCCTCGCTTCGATTAGTCTCAGTCAAAATTATGGAAATTAGGAAGAGAACCCACCGCCGAATATAGGGTTAGTACAGATTACAATATCTTTTTGGGTCGGTATCACGTGACTACTATTCCTGCTATTATAAACATTAATATAGGTTACGGTAACCTGTATACTTGTTCCCACCTTAATAACCGTCCCAGCATTAGCCAAAAGGTTAACAAACCTAAGTAAATAATAACTACAAAACGCAAACATTAAGTACAACTATATCCTCCATTTAAAATATTTAAGATTAGTCCAAAAAATGGATGTTTGTAAAGCAAAACAATGTATAATTAAAAAGCTCACGTTTGTTTAGTAAACGTCGCGTCGTAGGGTCAGCAGCGACAAGACAATGACGACGGGTTGCGCAAGCGCACGCTCCGGTAACTTCCGTTGTCGCAGCTGTACGGTCAGTATGTTGTGCGTGTGCGTGTGCTATCTTTATATTTGAAACTGTCTATTTTGTAATATTTAGATAGGCATGTATTAAGTATTTTATATATTTTTATGACTGGGATATTGATAATGTTTATATACTCTTTTATTTAACGCTGAGCTCTTAAACAGCTAGACTGATTTTGACATAAATTATTTAAGTGCTTATACCTGGATGCTTAAGATTCACAAAAAATACGAAGGATAAATACGATAAACATGTGCGTAAAAAATTTGAAGTAAGGCCATATCTAAATGTAATGTTCGTTTATCTACCTATCTATTCTATACATGAATTCTATGTAATAGTGCATTACTTATAGAAGTACTTAAAACTCATCTTTTTCTTTTCCTTTTTCCAGAGTTATGGCCAGTACTCAACTAACAAGTAAAAGTTATCCGAAAGATAAATCGCATGCTGTCTCACTCATGTTAGGTTAAAGAAGAGAGATGGCGAGACTTTTATATTATAGATAAATGTTATCTGGAGGTGGTAGGAGAAGGCCTTACTGTTTTAAACAGCCGTTTTAAGATTTTAAATAAAACATAATGCTACGCAATATACAAAGAGATTAAGCAGAACATCCAAATAGCATCAGTCACCGTAGCTTTTAAATATGTCGAACATCCAGTAAAATTTATTGATTATCATAATCCTAACTAATAGTATAAATACGAATGTGATTTTATTTGTTTGTTGGTCTATTACGCTTTTACGTCTTAACTACTCAACCGAACATCATGAAATATCGCACACACGCAGTGAAGGACAAGGGGTACCTTTTATCCAGGAAAAGTACTGTTCCTGAGGGATAAAATTTATTGTTAAAACTACATTAACGCGAACGACACCGCAGGCAAAATCTAGTAAAATTATAATAATTGGAGATAATACTTAAGTAAGTACTCTTGATTTGTTTGCTGTCGCTACCCGGTTAGTAGGCTAATCTGTTTACAGCGCATCACCCGTCGTCGCCGTATTTATTTTGAGTCGCCCATTACACACACAGCTTGTATGACTTATAAGCACGCTACTTACTAAATGAGGGTAAGCAGAAATGTTATTATCAGATTATTTACTTCAGATTATTCTGTCTTGTAGACGGGAATGTGCTCGCCGGTGTAATGTGAGACCCATCTTATTATACTATACTTCTGTCTCCGCTCTCAAGGATCTCTTAATAAAACAGAGACTGATCTAAGTATTTTGGATTAAACAAAATTAAACTCTGTTGCAATTACTTTACACAAATGTAATATGAGAATTTATAATCACACTACTAGAGTTTAAATTACCTAATTACCAAATTTCGAGTTAAGTTGCTCTTTTATTATGTATGCGATTGGAGTAAATTTATGTATGTCACAAACATACGCCGAAGACGTAGTTAGAGATGTTTTAGACCCACATTTCGCCAACTATGATTTTAGGTCCTACATAATGGTGAACCTATTGATGACTACCGGACACATTACAATACTCCATACGGATAATTTCCTATTAGAATAATATTGTCCCTACCACAGAAATCGAATACGAGCCCTCAATATAACACATAAACTTGTGTCGAGAGACAAATTATGCTGAAGAACGTACGTTCAATCAATACAGTTTGTAAACTCTGTCTCTGATTTTGAATTACCAAAACCGATAATTTTCATAACTATCAAGTAGTACTTCCTTATTTATCTGCTCGTCCCCTTAGGGCAGTCGTGAAGGTATGACGTACCAACCTTCACGTACGGAAGTATGTCCAGTGTGTACACAAAGTAAATACGAATACGACCTCCAGACTCGGTTGATAAATTGATAGTGACATATCGATAAATTGACTACACGACAATTATCGATTTCGTGGACAACTCGATCTAACGTGGGAATGCTGCGAGGAGTGATTTATAAGTTCCTTGTGAGTCTTTGTAAGGCTAGTTACTTGTTAGATGTTGGGAAGAACATTTTAGCAAATCTTAAATCAAGTACTTATAGGTAAAAGTTTTTAAAATGATTTAAACGAGTAGCTTCGGTGATTCTCTATTTGGCCAATAAATGATTATATAATTATATAAATACTGTATATAAACTGTTCCACTGCTGCTGGACACGGGTCTGGCAGTGTAAGAAGAGTAATGCCATAGGCACGCTGGCCCGGTATGGGTTGGCAGACTTGACACATCTTCGAGAACATTATGGTGAACTCTCAAACATTTCAAGCAGCTTTCCTCGCGATGTTTTCCTTCACCGTTAAAGCTAGCGATAATTAACTATTTCATACGCACATAACTTCGAAAACTAAGAGATGCGTACCTTGGGAGCAAACTGAAAACCCCTGCATGGCAGTCCAACGGTTTCCCACTAGGCTGCTTAATAAAATGTTTGTATTGTCAAGGATACCTCGGTAGCAGAACGGTGTCTGAGAGTTTTAGTTTGTTTCAGATGATGTGTAAATTCTGCCAACGCGCGCTGGGCCAGCGTGATGAACTTTGCATAATCCTTCTCATACTGAGAAGAGGCCCGTGCCCAGCTATAAGACAGTTTATAAATACAGTTGATATTACTTTTTGACAATGATACTTTTGCCTTTATAACGTTAGTAAATGCAGTAATATACATCGAACCACCTGGTCACAATATTGCATTTTATCGTTTAATTCAGATTAATCGCAGTATACTTTATCTCCGGTCACGGTGGAACGTGTAAGGTATTTCATTGTGTTTCCCTTATTGTCACGGTAATGTCCACATTCGATCGATAACGTCCGATATTATTGTTTACATATACCTACATGAGATTTATACATGTGTTTTTGTTACGCTTCAAATACAATCGAAAGGTTAATGGAGGTGATTTCTATAGAAATAACGTAACTAAGTTTTATAGCAGACTAGCTGTTTATCGTATTTTACTCCCGTTTATGATTACTGATCTGCTCTTGTGTCTCGTAGCAGGATGTTTTACTGCCTTCCAACTTGCTTAAGAATGTGGTATTATACGCAAAAATAATATCCAAATCCGATTGGTAGCTTAATTTATTGATTTTGCGCTTTTTAACAAAAATACAAACAATCTCGTCAGCTTTGCAGCATTAAGTATAGATATTGTCTTCTACCTGAAGTGCTACCAAAAGCCTAGGTGGCGCAGCGGCATTAAAAAGCGACGGTTGTGACACAGGACAATTAATTTCTTCTCCTCCCTAGCCTTTATTATTCCCAAGTCACTTGGGGTCGGCTTTTTTAGTCTAACCGGATTTGACTGGATATCAGTTTTTACACGAAGCGGCTGCCACCTGACCTCCGCAACCCAAAGGCTAACGATACCCTAAGGCTAGACCAGTGTCAGGATATTATCGGGCACTGACTGCCCAATAACGACTGCCATAGATGTTCATGGCAGCCGGGACCGACGGCTTAACGTACTCTCCGAGGCACGGAGCAGGCGATAATTGTCAATAAACAATTAATTTGTGTTACAAAAATGTTTGTTTCCAGTCTGGGTGTTCTTTATTTCCTGGCATTATTTCTAGTGCGCGTTTTGTTTGTAAAAACATCTGTTCTAGACCTAGAATACTACGGCGTTATACTTGAAATTCTTGTTTAATTGCTCTTTTTGGCCATTGAATTACAAGAATATTGACGTCAGCTAACGATTTACGCTGACTAAATTGTTAAATTGACTTAAAAACCTTGACTTTAACAGAATCCAGGATAACACTGAATTTAATACGTGTGGGCAATTTTACAAGATGTCTGTTTCACACTCGTCACGATTTGCCGTTCATATCGCGTTTTAATTTTAGTATTAATTGTAGAACTCGTTAGCAATACATAAAATAACTCCAAAATGTCTATAATTATTAGGAATATATTATTAATTGCCTTTATATAATGCCTAGTCTGGCAAATGCTGAACTTGACACTTCTTGCAACAAACGTGGGAGATAAATGTCCTAATTTTCATTCAATTATATGCTTTTTAAATTTTTATTTTGATACGTCTTTATTTTTTTGTGTTTTGTATCTATTGTGTCTAACTGCATCAATAAATGTTTCTTTCTTTAAGATTATAAATTCAAACAAAATATATGGCTTTTTGCGTAACGTTGGTTTATATTATTTAATTTTAATAACCTTATATTAAAATTGTTATATTACTAGTTACGCTTCGCCGTGACTAACTCTTAAATATTAGGAAAATAAATGAAAATATTCTATCCTTTCCTATGAAAACTTTGAGATGAATGCAAGGTTGTGTAACATTTTAAGTTAATCCATCAACTTCTTTCGCGGACATGTAGGGATGCTGAATCTCTATAGATTGTGCATACTCCTACTCCTACCGTCATGAATATTCCCAAAGAGGTAGGTAAAGAACTATTACACCCAAATACTACCATGCTTTCTATTCCCACGTAATACTATTGCCATCTATCGCTCACGTTCCAGACTCCGTGCTGCTCCTACAAATTTGTAATCAATGATTGATTCAATATAAAAAAAGTGAAAGAACACACAAATATAAGTACAAACTTATATTTCAGTCGCAAATTCGATGTTAAGAGAGAATAATAATCTTAACATTAATTACCTTGTCTAATTCCTAGTTAAACCGTGACCGCACCTACCCAAGCGAATCTGCGTCCAATATAAACTCATTTAAAACAACAAAATAAGCGAGATTCATTAAGTTACAGAGCTTAGAAGGCTTAACACCCTATATTTTCATGCTACACGCCCAAAAAAATCTTTTGAAAAGCAGGTATTGCATACGTTTGATCGATGTCCTTCAGATAGCGAGTAATTGTCTTATTGTCATTAGGTTTTTCTTTAATAAATACTTCAACTCCTACACTAAGAATAAATTCTGTGTCATAGGGATTTTCAAACATTCAAAGAACGAACGCAAATACTTGTGGATTTTTTTGTTATGAAAAAAAATCCCTGCGACACAGGATACACACCTCGTGCGCGAGTTGTCAAATTAAACCAAAAATAAAATACATGTTTTCAATTACGCTTGGCAAAGTAACAACAAATCGTGGATCCTAAAAATACAGCCTGCAAAATGTGGGTGCAATACTCTTCAGTTATTCCCTTTAGGACTTTACTGATATGTGCTATATATTTTTAATAAGCTAAAACATTCAAAATATCTCAATAGTCCTAAAATCTAAACAAATAATCCACAACCATAAAAAATCCCCCGCATAGTTAAAATAACGAAAATCTTCACCATTCTAATAATGTCTCGCATTCCCACCACGAAGTCTGCTGATCCCGAAATAACACGCACTCTTGGTCCATTTTGAATACCAAATCGCACGATGAACGTATATTAAGCTACGGATTTAGATACTTGAACTTGCCTTCACCAAGCCTTTGAATACAGCTGAACTTTTAACACGGAACGACACGTGCAGTGTGCGGCTGCTGTGTGTAATGATTTTTAATATTATAAATGCGAATGTTTTTTTGTTTGTTATGATATTACGCCTTAACTATTAGACCGATCATCATGAAACATCGTATACACTTTGTCAGGGGTACAGAGAAGAACACAGGATACCTTCCGTCCAAAAAAAAGTACTGTTCTTAAGCAATAGCTAATAAATAATAATTATAAACAATCAGAATTTTCGTTTTTTTGGTTTAATCATCAAAAATAGTTGTTCCGAGTCAGGTTGTTTTTTGTTTCCGTTGTTTTAATTTGTAGTCTTCGGAAAAGTACAATTTAAGGCACTGCAATGTTGTTTTTAAGTATGTCTTCATTTTCAGCGTCTTTTTACCTTGAACTGTTCTATTTATAAGTAAAATATTTGCTACCTAACATTTAATATAGATTACAGTAAATTTGTGTAAAGAGTTTCTAATATTGGCCGGAACTCTCACGGTATTCGAATTAATCAATCGCGTACATCTGGTTACTTTTATGAGTACTAAAACGGACATGTCAAATACATTGATCTGCACCGGTTTTAGCGCCATTTGTAATAATAAAAATTTCTTAAATTTTTTACGTAGTTTATCGCAATACTTATTACATTTGTGAAAATGTGTTCATAGAGGTTTGGTTAGCTTTTATGGACTATATTGCCATTCTTTAATATTTAGTTTTTAAGGGTTGGTGAAGACTAACCCATCACGGCAGTCGGATCGGTTGCCCTCTCGCTCCCGGCCGTAGTTCAGTCTATGGTCCGGAGTGAGAGGTCGTGGAACGCCGTCGCCTCCTTTTGTGAGGAAGTAATTTCCATCAAGGAGGCGGCGGAGCGGGAGAGGGAGCGTTTAAACCCTCTCCCCAACCGCAGAGCCGGGCGCCGGAGGGCGCGAGACGACCTCCAGCCACCCTGAGGTTTGACCTGGGGGTGGCGGGCTTTGTGGGCCTGCCCGCCATCCGTTCAGCACCTGGTCCGAGAGGCGAGAGGCGTGTTCCCACGCGCGCCTCTGTTTCGAGTCCGTCTCCCCTCTTTTTAGAGGGCGGACAGTAGGGTTTACTAGTGGCGTTAAGAAGTGCCTATTATGGGTAGGTCTCTTTGTGTAGTGGCCTGCCGTTTCACACGGCGGGCCGTAACCTCGGCGGGATCGCGACCGCATGCGAAAGCGATTCGCGCGGCCCCGTCGATAGTGGTTTTGTCGAGGAACACCGTGGTAGGTTTAGTCGGTATTCCGGGAGGTACTTTACTATTATTTCCATCTTTCTTTTACCCCGGCGAGTCCGACATAATCCCTCCGCCGGCCCCCGCGGAGGGATATGCGTCATTGCATACACCAACGTAAAAAAAAAAAAAAAAAAAAGACTAACCCATCACCGAATAATGAAATTACAAAAATAATTTTGTCATTAAAAATATCATAACATACCAGTACCTACTTTTAAATATTCTGGCTTACTTAACGTCCATAGACTTGCCCCTATTTAGTACAACTTAAAAAAATAGTTGGCGAATGTGGGTTTGTAATACACCTTTTCGGAAATAATAATAATAATAAAATGTATTTGCCAAAACAATACATAACATGTGAAATATTTTTTTTTCATTGTACGTTTATATGAATAATGACCCCGAAACTAGGAGAACCCTGTGTTATCAGGGTCATCCAAAGGAATAATACATACATAGTCTCATTCTCTCATCTAGATATAAAAAAGTGTCACATTTAAACGAACTTAGGTACATACATACATACGCTTTTAAATTACACGCTTGATAGCCTGTACGAAATGATATCAGTACATAATCTAATCCACCACGATATGAATCTATGTTATAAAAACAAACATAGCGAAACATAATGTACGTATGGGTCATGACATTATATAAATATTTACCTCTTTGAGGAATCTAGCCTAGTTTAATTTTCAGGCACGTTCTATTATTGAGGTCATTTGCCATTAATATTAAGATCATTAAAAACATGGTGGTTGTCCTAAATTGTAAATAAAAATGTAAATTGTAATTTAAAATGGCAACTGTTACAATCGGAATAATTTTCGTTTCGGGGGGGACTTTACAAACATTCAAACAACGGACACAAAGGACACCCAGACCCGGAACACCTATTTATGGCTCACACAAATGTTTGTTCTGTCTGAAACCACAACACTCGGCGCAGAGTCAATGGCGAGGCCGTTGCACACTACGCCATCTCTGCAGTAGTCCAGTCATCCATTCAGTTTCGGGTTATATTCAGGTTATACTCGTAGAATAATAATGTCTTATTGCATTTCAAGTTATGATGATCTTTAACATATATAAAGACGGTAAGTTTTATTTAAGTTATAAAAGTGAAAATCTAAACAAGCAAGTTGAATTGATAAAACATGGCTCTGTTATATCGGATCAGAAATGTCCATTAAAATAACAACATTATTATGTATTATAATATTTTGCAACGAAAAATGACTGTGTCGTTTTTATTGAAAGTACCGTCAGCAAAAACCCGCTAATATTAAAGGTTGTAAAGACCGTTGGATATTTGGATGTAGGTGTGCATGCTACTTAATCCCGCTCAAAGCGTTAACGGATTTGGATATAGCGCTCAGGAATATTTCGTGGATAGAATACAATACACATAGAATACTTATCCTTTTTTATTCTTGTAAGCATTTAAATAAAATTTATTTTAATAAATTAAATAAATCGTTATATGGTTGTATATTAGGTATAGCTATGCACGGCATAAACATTTTCTTGTTGTGAATAATGCGGATCCAATACCAATAATAATACGATTTATGTATTGTATTTATTGAATAAGGAAAACGAGAATAACTGTACAAAACGACATAAAGCAACTTGATATTAAAAGTCTTTATCGTCACAGACTTCGGCTATAAAAATAATTTAAATAAAGTAATAATGATAAAAGTAAAATAGAGACAACATTATTCTTGAATGCAAAACATAAGCTATCCAAAACATCGCGATTGAGTATAAAAGATTATAACGATATTAAGGTGATACAGAAAAGGCTTTCATTATTAAAGAAAACTTCGGTAATTGTGGCACTATATTAAAATAATAATGAGATTTATATTTATGATAATAAAATTCTTATCGTTTTTGTGATATTGGCTTACCTGCGAGTCCTTTAAATTTTTTAAATATTCTACGCTCTTCCGGAATTTATAGCTAACTCCAAACTATATTTTATCAAAATTGCTTTAGTAGTTCAGCTGTTAAAACACAGCTAGCATATGAAGTTACAATAGCATTTATTATATGAGGATAAATTTAAATTTAATTTTAAATTTATTATTTACATATACTTACAAAACCCTTTTACAAATCCTTTAACTTTCCGACACTTTCAAGTATAATAAACCGAATTCTTAGGCTTATGTTTTTTTAACCTTATATTGATCTTGTTACGATATGTTGCTTTTTTTACTTTTACGTTAAACTTTTTCCAGTAACCTATAAAATAGACCACCCACATAAGTTCCCATGGGTATCGGGAGATGTAGTATGATACGGCTTAGTGGTTCGCTCGCAGCATCCAACCGTTCTAATTGACATGTTAAAACAAACATCTGTCCAGCATATTACAGTCACACGATCGTACATTACATGTATGGCGACAGCCTTATACAGTAGAATGCAAACATGGTTAGGTACGAATATAATTGTCATATGTTTAACATTTTTATTTCCGTTTGTCTAATAGTTTCTTTGTGATCTAGGTATAAAAGTATGAACATTGAATCAGCTACTTGACATTTAGATTGTAAGAATGAACTGTCAGTAACGGATTAACTTCACCGCTTGTTCTGACAACCTGTCTCTCACTATTGTCAACTTTATATAGTTTTTATTCATGTTGTCTTCCGTGTTATTTTTTATGTTTCTTTAGAAGACGATTCTTGGAGACAAACTATTCCTTACGTTGTATAAATAAAACACACATTTTAGTAGGTATATGGGTTTGGTAACGCGGGAGGCTAAGTTAATGGACACATAATATGTGGATAACACAAATAGTTGCCAGTGTACGATTCGAACCTACAACATTCGGCGCATTGGCAATGGCGACGCGAACGCCAATCTGCTTTGATATTCGTGCAATTTAAAATCATATTGAAAATCAGATCAAAAATATAGTTTGTTCCATATGTGTAGCAAATACGCTATACCTGGTCTATTGATAGAGGTGCAGTGACTACTTACATTATCGTGCCATTTAAGCAAAACAGACAATGACTAGGATATTTTGAATTTATGCGCGATTTATCGTGACGTTTCAAGACCATGCACTTTTTTTAAATAGGTACTGGATATAGATATAATATTGACATACATTGCATACTTTTTTGTGAAAATAAATCAAATACATATTGCTAAAAAAGTAACGATCATTTCAAATTTATACATTAAGGTGATTCACATAAAGAAATACATATCGTTTCATTCTGTCTTATACTTGTCTCATATAAAACTTAATGTATGTAAATATTCAAATGTAATCCTTGGACTATAATAAAACATTCAGAATATTGTTGAGCGTTTATTAAATTAGTAACACTAACTCATATTCAGACGTTCATACGTGTTACTTTGTGACCTAAATGAATACAGATTTTTGATATTTATCAAAAACTCGGATAACTTTTCGAGGTGATCTAAATGACAGTAGGCATTACAAGTAAATATTATATAGTCCAGATTAATAAGTACCACAATAAATCGTCCAATAGTGTTGAAGTAGATTATCGTGTTATAGATACGAAGTGACGTCAGTACTTTTTGATAAAAGATGACAAATGTAAAAGGTGCTGCATTGATGCATCGAACCGGACCTGAGATTATACTTAATTGTTATAATCCTTATATGTAATTTACTTATTATTCAGCTACAAAAAATTTATACACGTAATGCAATTGTCTTATAATATTGCGTATCTAATTTGTATTACAAAGTACTTCCTAATTAATAAAATGCTAGTCTAACATAAAAATAAATCCACTTAGGTTTATTGCATTGCCATAATGTACTAATGGCTGAAAAAGAAATAAAATCACCTTTTTTTGCATAACAATTAAAAATAAATATTCAATCAAATCGATAAAATATCAATTAACCCTTTTTTACTAACGCTCCGTGCGATACGGATATGCTATTCGTATAATAAAATAATTGTATAATTACAGGATTCTCCGAAAAAGAGCCGTTATAAAACTAAAAAAACAAACCTTAACAAAAAAAAATCTCGCCTCTCCAAGTCGTCACACCACTATATTTAAAAACAAAATCCTTTTTTTCGCCAAAAAACAACACTACACAGGTTTTTATCAAATTGATCGCGAGCTGCGCTATTCTATCGATGCGTTCGATAGCCGCGAGCGGTCGCGTGCGTTATTCACGACGATGGCGGCTCAACTGACGGACAGACGCGCGGGAGTTGCGCTCGCGCACTGTACCGTCAGCATAACAACCTTGAGTGCATTTCGAGATTTATCTTAAATTGTTCCTTTTTTGAATTTCGCAATTGTTCAGTATTTAGATGACCGGTTGAATGGCTGTTACGAATATGGTGATGTACTTTATGCTAATAATATGAAACATTAGTTTGTTAGAGGTTAACTACAACAGGTGACAAAGCTGTTCTTAGTATTAGTCTATTGATTTTCTTTATTTAGGCTTCTTAGTAACTAAGTGTGTGTTCTGAAATTTCCCGAAGGCCTCTATTTCGACGTCACTACTTTTATTTTAATTTTTAATTACGCAGAGGCATTACAGGCGACATTAAGCTAAAGGAGGCCACAGCTTACAGTCAGACAATCCAAAAGCCTATTCCCCACATTAGTAATTAATAAAATACGGTAATCTCGCGCCTATTAATAGAAAAATATATTTTAAACTTTCAAAGTAGCGAACAATTTTATAGCCTGCTTGATTATAAGCGATTAGGTACCAAAGCCTAATGGATCTATGAAAAATGAGGGGTATCTATAACTCACGCGTTGCGGCAATCTTGTATAATTTTTTTGAAGAAACTGCGCATGCTCCGTCTCTCTGTCACGCATGTTTCCTAAGGGATAGGCAGATATGATGGATTTCATTGCATCTACACACCTAATTTGTTGTCTTTTCTCTCATAACATTCATATAAGCTAATTTTATTAATATTAGTGGTCATTAAAGTCGACGTTAATATATTAATTTTAATAATGTATTTTATCTACTATTTTACACAAATATAAAAAGCTAAAGAGTTTGTTTGTTTTTGTTTGCACGCGGAAATATCTGGAATACCAGTCAGATTATAATATATAATATTTACATTTACAATTCTTGAGGAAGGGTGTAAGTTATATAACATTACGCTATGAGCTACGGGAGCGGAGCAGTAATCATAAACGTGGGTGCGACTGCGGGGGACAGTTAGTAATTTAATCAAATATCTTGCATTCTGCGCTCCTACAAACGCTACATACAAAGTTTAACTAGGTATGCCAAGTCGCACAAATCTCCGTGTGCGGAATGTGCTTAAAAAAGGGCAAGTACAGTTTTCTTTACGTATTAATATACTAGACATTAAAGACAAATAATATTAATCTCTTTTTAGTTTAAGCACAGGCTTTAACCATAAAGAAAAGCGATATATTTGTGTGTGTTTCAAACACATGGTAATGTGTACAATGTTTTTTTATTAATTTAATGTATCTCTAAAGCATATAATATAAAAATATTAGCATTCTGCACTCCTTTCCCATATAAACTTTAACTTTGCGATTTCAAATGTAAATCACACAATTCACGTGTGGAATTTCATACTTCTCCATCCGCGTAATTTACGTCAAGAGAGGTACACCGATTACGCTTCATGTATCAATATATATACTTGAATACATATATACATGAATACCATAAAATATGATATTATCATTCGTATAAATCTTTTATCAGATATATATCTTAAATTTTTTACCATCAGATGTATCGGGAACGGAAGCTTGGTGTTCATTAATATTTTTAATGATTAATTAACGTTTCTCATTACCGCATACTATCGTGTTAGCGGATCGGTTGTCACACGGTCCATCAATTAGTTATTTTAGTACATTTAAAGTATCCGCTCATTAACATAATTATCTATATAATCTATACTAATATTATAAAGCTAAAGAGTTTGTTTGTTTGTTTGCTTGAACGCGCTAATCTCAGGAACTAATGGTTCGAATTGAAAAAATATTTTAGTGTTGAACAGCCCATTTATCGAGGTGATATCTATATAATATCACGCTACGACCAATTGGAACGAAGCAGCAATGAAAATTGTTGCAAAAACGGGGTAAATTCTCTTATCTTATATGAAGCAGACGAAGTTGCGCGGATCAGCTAGTATATAATAATATTATAAAGAGGCAAAATTTGATTGTTTGTTTGTAACGATTTAACTCAAAAACTACTACACCGATTTAAAAATTATTTTCTATTAGAAAGCTATATTATCACATCAACTATATTTTATGTAAAAAAGTACTGTTACTAACGTAACCTAATCTAGTTTTAGGCGAGCGAAGCCGCAAACAAAAGCTAGTCTTTCATACTTTTATGTATATGTTTGCAACTATAAATTTATAGTTAAGCTTCGTATCCACTAGATAACAATTGACGCACAAAACGTGAAGCTTATCAAGACTGGCAACGTTGCGCAACAACGCACGACGTTACCACCTGGCATTGTTGTTTGTTTCCGTGCAACATGCAGTTGAGCATCAAATGTTATCAAGTGGAGATGTGAAAAAGCCGCTGAAATCAGGAGTAGTACCTCCCGCGACACGTTGCCGACGACTGGTCATCCATGGACAGACAACGTTGCTAAACAAAGTTCCGCGTTGCCGCGAGCAACAATGTTGTACAACATGTCATGCGTCAAATGTGACCAAGTGGATACATGGCTTTAAGATGTCAGAAATACGATTGTAAAGTTGTGAGTTCGATTTTTTGATAAATCTTCTTCTCCTTAGTCTTTATTATAAGTTTGCGCGCTATTACATAGAACCTAAAACATGGCCGTCGATATGTGGGCAAAAAGTCACTTGGGGGTCGGCTTTTTCTAGTCTAACCGGACTTGACTAGATATCAGTTTTTACACTGAGCGGCTGCTACCTGACCTCCGCAACCTGAAGGCTAACGATACCCTAGGGCTAGACCAGTGTCAGGATATTATAGGGCACTGACTTCCCAATAACGACTGCCAAAGATGTTCATGCCAGCCGGGACCGACGGCTTAACGTGCTCTCCGAGGCACGGAGCAGGCGATAATTATCAATCAATACGCACATAATTTCGAAACGTCATATAACTGCCAAAAGTCAGAGGTGCGCGGCGTGGGTTCGAACCCGAGACCCTGTGCATTGCAGTCTGTTGGTCTCCCTACTGAGCTATCGCTGCTCTCTATTTTTATTTTTGATAAATACATATTTAACTTATTAAATGCAAACGCAATCATTATGATTATGATTAGGAGATTGACTGCGTCGGTGGCGCAGCGATGGCGAATGCGACTGCTGTGGGCGCAAGATGAGGTCTTATGTTTAATTCCCGGGTCGGACAGGGTTCTTGGGTTTTTCTGTTAGCGAATTGCTTGTCACACGGTCCATCAATTAATTATTTTAGTAGATTTAAAGTATCCGCTCTTTAACATAATTATGTTTAATAGTTTTAATGTGTGTTCGCGGCTATAGCCTTATAGTTAAAGTGTCAGAGTTGCGACTGGAAAGTCGTCGATTCGATTTTTTGTTAAATAACCTAGTAAATTCAAACGAAATCATTATGATTATCGTAAGAGATTGACTGTGTCAGTGGCGCAATGGTTGTGAATGCGTCTGTTGGAGTGCAAGATGAGGTCTTGAGTGTAATTACAGGGGCAGATAAAGAGTCATAGGAATTTTCTGTCAAGAAATGAAATTAATGAAACGTCTTAGTAACAGCACTCGATTCTAAAACTGTGTTCCAGTGAGCTATAAGAATCAACTTAATAAAAGAATAAGTTTGCGCGCTATTAAATAGAACCTAAAACATGGCCGTCGATATGTGGGCAAAAATTCGCTGCCTACCCATTCATAGAGACGTCTGACTACGTATTTATTATATAACTACGTTTAACTACCCCTGTGGCGCAGCGGTAGACTGCAACTGCTTTGCAAGATGTCCAGGGTTTGAAGCCAAGGTCGAGCTAACAAAAAGTTATAGGGATTTTCTGTTAAGAAATCTCAATACCAGCTTATAGAAAGTGCCTCGGAAAGAACGTTAAGCCGTTGATCCAGTGCCTGATCTCTCACTGGTCGTGTCGGGTTGCCGTCTCATCGGATTATGAGAGCGAGGGTAAAGAGAATGCACTTGTGCTTGCACACATAGTTGTGAACTATAATATCTCGTGCGTAGATGGCCAGTCTCACCGAAATTCGGTCTAAAGTACTTTATTATATAACGACATTTACGAAGACGGACAATACTACAGGATGTAAGTTCACATGTGTTTATATCTCCCCCAAATGCCGACTGATAAGAGGTCGTCGACCTTTCGATAAATACCACAAACAAACACAAATCAGTTGTGCATGCCATACTTTCATTTAGGTCAAAAAACATATATGCATTTATAAACCGTATTCTATATCTAGAAACATTTATATTTTCTGTCCTTTTTCTTTGTTTTAAACGACAATGGCCGTACTAGAAATAATTCCGGCGTCGCAGGGTCTTTACAAACATTTAAACAATGGACACAAAGAGGATCACACAAATTTTAGTACCACGTGGGGATCGAACCCACGACACTTGGGGGGCAGTAGTGTCGAGGAACCACTGAAAGCACTACGCCATACGTGCAGTTAATATAATGACTGCCTTATAATATATTATCAGCCCTGCATTAAACTGTCCCACTGCTGGGCATGGGCCTCTTCTCAGTGTGAGTATAATATATAATATATTTATTTAAATAATAGGTACAATAATTTATAACAAATGACTAATTAATTTATAAAATACATTTGTCCCCACGCTGGCCCTGTGCGGGTTGGCAGACTTCACACATCTTCGAGAACATTATGGAGAACTCTCAGACATGCAGATTTCCTCACGACGTTTTCCTTCACCGCGACATTGATTGCCTTAAAACTGTTTATCAACATACATACCTATGTATATAGTCTCATGCCTACTTTCTCCAGGGGGTAGGCAGTGATGTATAGCGTAGTGGTTTATGTGATCGCCTCGCTATTGCCACTGCGCCTAGAATTGTGGGTTCAATCCCGGGTATGTTTTTTAAATGTTTAAAAGTCTCACGTGACAGGAATTATTTGTAATGCAGGATTTGTCTTTTTAAAAGAAAGAAGTAAAGAAAATTTATTTGTAAATCTATTACCAGATGTCGTGATGCTACTGAAAATTTCATGAAGAAAATGGCTAATAACACTTTTGCCCGACTCAAGATTCGAACATAGGTGCACAGATTGTAATTTTCCTTAGTCACATCGATCGTTGCCTTATTAATGTAACACAAACCAAGATACATACACAGAATCCTTAATATCCCCAAAGTGGGGTAGGCAGCTGTTTATTATACCTACCTATATTCAGACAACTATGTTAAAAGCCCACATTTCCATTTTTCAAGCGGCAACTCGCGTATCAAGTCCTTTGTCATACACCCCGACTCAGAATAATTATTTTTGAATTACACAAATAATTACCTAGTGTCGGATTCGAACCTATAACAGTCCGCGCGGTGGAAGCGGTGAAGCGATCTCTTATTCGCTGAGCCATCCGTGCAATTACTTTTAACAGCGAGTGCCACCCACCGTACACACAACACTAACAGAAAAACCATTCACATCGGAAATCGAACCCAATACCTAACACGCACACAAACACAAAACTAACGCAACAACCATACCACCGCCAATTTCACCGACACAGCAATTTACAACCATAACATACAATATCATATGCTTTCAACCTCCTACTCGATAACATAAGAAGTCTAACAACCATGAACACAAATAACAGTCAGCATACACAATTTTCTACTGTTTAGTAAGCCAGCGATTTCCATTTCCCACCATCGATTTTCCCGACGCCGATACGTACTGCAAACAATAACGGCTTTCCCGACGTAAGACCATGTGCGATTGCAAGCGGCGATAACATCTCTTTGTCTTATGCTAATAAAAAGTGACTGATGTTTGCATATGATAATAGCAGTGATAATCTAGTGAAATACTGTTAGACTGCCATGCAGAGGTCTCGAGTTCGATCCCAAGGAACACATCTCTGGCTTTTCGAAGTTAAGTGTGTATTAGTTAATTATCTCTCGCTTTAACGGCGAAGGAAAACATCGCGAGGAAACCTGCATGTCTTAGAGCTCTTCATAATGTTTTTGAAGTTATGTGATATATGCACCGCACTGGGACCGCGTGGTGGACTATGGTCTAAGATTTGAAGTCTTCGGGGGCACAGCGCTTGTGTATGCGACTGCTGTGTGCTCGGGTTCGATTTACTGGTGGGCAAAGTATTGTTGATTTTCTGTCAAGAAGTTTTTGAAATTAAGCCTTGTAGATCAAAATAGGTTCACCCCTTACTATGTGCGATAAACAACAACTACAATATAAACAACAACAAAAATATTGTTGGCGAAATGTGGGTGTAAAAGGCGTGAGACTCTTTATGTATATATGCCTTTTTCATATGATAAACTGGTTTCTGTCCGGGGTTTAATCTGCGCGTATTCTACAGTAACAAGTATTGTGTTAATTCCAAGACATGGTCTATCTGTATGCCAAGCTTTATATAAAATAAACAATCATTTTATCGGTTTACCCGTAACTGAGTAACAAACATATAAACGTCTTTACAATCTTTCACAGTTATAATATTAATAGGAAGACACTTAAAGACTGCACCGAGCGTAAGACGCGGTTGGACTGAATGACAGAGCTTGATATTCAAATCGGCGCGCGGCCGCCATAGTAAAATTGTATGGAGGGTTTGAACTGCTTTTATTATAAATATGTATTTTATAACTATTTATGTTTCGTTTAAGCTGTAAAATAGGATAGATTTCTACTGTTATAATCTAAAAAACACGTAACACGAGCTTACGTTTTTGCATTTTTTGTCCAAATTTACGTAATTTTGTAGGCGAGAAAATTAATTATTTTAAGTTTTTTACACGGAGTAATTGTAAACACATTCATTGTTATAGTAAATGTATATTTTATATTTGTATTAAACAAAAAGTGTTGATTGTATCAACTTAACTGTGACTGCCTGTTTTGGCACATTTCGCTCGGTGCAATCTCAATATAGTTCTTCTTTTATTCAAAGAAGTTGGCAATTTCGCCGGTTCCCTCGATAATGAAATAAGGAGGGCTAATGCAGAGAGATATGGTATTGTATTCGATACCTGAGTTGGACTAATTGTGTCAGGATTTTGTTAAGTACGATACACAGCCACAAGTCTCTCACATAACATAAACAGTAAATCTACTTTAGTCTCTAACCAACGTCACGCTTGATCAAGATACCTAGAAAATATTAAGTCAGAAATTCCACAAGAAGTGAATCGTTACCATATAATTCCAAATATAGTCATGGACTGATGATAAACAACTTACTACAATAGCATCATTAAAATACACATTCTTTCAGAAATAACTGAATTTCAATGTAATTTTATGAATCAGCGCTGCGTCACATAAAATATTGGTCATGGTAACCTTCATCTTGAGATCCTATATAATAATAATAATAAAATTAGCCCTGTATATAAACTGTCCCTTGTTGGACACGGACCTCTTGTCAGTATGAGCAGGGTTAGGCTGACTACATGGACTACTAATATTATAAATGCGAATGTGAGATTGTTAGCTTGTTTCTTACGCTTTCACGCCGTAACTACTCGACCAATCATTATGAAATTTTGCATACAGGTTGTCAGAGCTATAGAAAAGGACATAGGGTACCTTTCATCCAGAAAAAAAGTACTGTTCCCAAAGGGACTGGAAATTGAATAGCCTACAGTTTGTTAGTTGAATGCGTGTTAGCCACTTAGCCCCTCAATTGGGCCATTGTGCGTAAGTGACCGGCGCGTAAAACACAACCTACATTTATGTGAGCAAATCCGCGAGCAAAATGTAGTAATACAATATATCATATGGCCATTAAGCGTAAACATTCTTAAGACCTACAGCTGCTTAGTTTTAAGGAAAATATTGAATCCGCTAATCGCTTTCGACGAGGCGTGTCTTAGCGGATCATCGTAACCAGCGATAATAAGCGGTTAACAAGCTTTTACCATTGTACTGATTAGAAAACACGAATAATGTGAGAACATTATGATTGAACGACAAAAGCGTGAGTCTTATGAGGAGGTCGTAAACGTATATGTGATATAATAAGTGAAAATATTCATTATGTAAAATAGAAAATACAGAAAAGTACGTACTAGCGATGTGTAATTTCTGTAAAAAGAAAATTCGAAAATTTGAGTATTTGAATATTAGTGGTGTTTTTTTAAAGACAACGCTCGCTTAGTGGTTTTTGTGCTTTGCTTTTCTTTTCTTTGCTTTTCGCAGAATATTTTACAAATATACAAATAAAGGACACATAGTAATAACGGTGTGTCCGTTATTACTATGTGTCCTTAGTAGTAGTAGTTAGTTATTACTATGTGTCCATAGTACCCACAGTCTCATAACAATTATTTGTATATTACATAAATAATTGACCAGTGTGGGATTCAAACCACTTTTTTTTAAAAGGACGCTCCCGTTCTACGAAAAATTCCTGTGTCGCGGGGGACTTGACAATCATTCAAATAACGGACACAAAGAACACGCAGACTCTGAACAACAATTTGTGGATCACATAAATGTATGTCCCGTGTACGATTCGAACCCACGACACTCGGCGCATCCGTGTAATCTGATCAGAAAGTATTTGCCTAGGTTTCTTTGTTTATTATTGCTGTTGTTTACTCATAAAATATAAAGACTTTATGACGCTGACTAACAAGGTTTTCATAGAAAATCAGTTTATGACTGAAAGTTAGTATGTGACGCGGGATTTTCTGATGATGTTTTTGTTATGAGTGGTTTATCGTTAAGTCATAGTTATATTTGGCGTTATTCATTACAGTGACATGAGCAGCGATAGCTCAGTGGGGAGACCAACAGACTGCAATGCAGAGGGTCTCGGGTACGAACCCACGTCGCGCACCTCTGACTTTCGGAAGTTATATGACTTTTCGAAATCATATTGATTGCCAAATTATCGCCTGCTCCGTGTCTCGGAAAGCACGTTAAGCCGTCGGTCCCGGCTGGCATGAACATCTTTGGCAGCATCGATCAAATATACTATAGATGCTCGATCATCGCTCGAAAAACGGCTCCATCCAAACTGTGCATAAATCAGTTTTATGCACAGTTTCGCTCGCAGTCACTTTACGACCGCGCTAGCAGTGTGACGTTTCACGATGCCAAAGTGTGTAGTAAAAAATGCAAAAACTATACTCTAAAAGTGCAAAAAATGGATGGAGTGCTGTAGTTTCGGTAAGTATAGTTTTATTATGAAATATTTATTATATTTTGATGAATATATACACTTTAAATAATATATTTGAAAATATTTTCGTTTAAATTTAAATGGATGTATTACGCACCCGTCCCGCTCACTCTTGCGTGCGTTGCCCGTAAGCGAGAGCGAATCGACACCACTACTTTGGAACAAAGTCCATATGAAATGGCATGGAGTCGTTATAAGTTGTTTTAAATTATTAATATAATATTTGTAATAATTTATTTTAGCTTTCCACAACATGAAATTCGAAGGGAGAAATGGAGACGTATTATAAGCTCGAGATAAAGATGACGAATTTTACCAACCAAATACTTCTAGCGTAATTTGTTCAGAGTATTTTAATGAAGAAGATACATTTATATGTAACTAAGAAAGGGTTTAATAAACTAAAAAATGTAGCCGTACAGAATATACAGGTAAAATATTTTGCCATTTAATTTTAAAATTATGTTAAATTTAGTTAATTTTATATACGATTGATTTATTAACTATTGTTTTCGTTATTTTTATAGCAAGAAGAGTCAATAGTGCAATTTGAAGTGAATGCAATAATACCCCATTTGACAGTAAACATAGGATCTACATCCACTTCGGGGAAAGCTACATTAAATTTAAATTTAGATAGAAATAATGAAACACCTAAAACTTCAAATACTGTTCAGGTACTAAGTAATGTTATAAGTAAATAATTTTTAAATTTTTCTGCATTTCTCAATTATTTTTACAATTTAACCATACCAATGTTTTCATTGGGATAGACGAATACTGCCAAGTACAATCACCGAAGCTTGGTTATACGGTAACGTTAATAAGTTTTAATTGAAAAATATATTGACATACGTATTACGCGACAAAATTGAAAAATGCAAAAACAAAAGATCGGTCTAAGCGGCAATTGTTAAATAAGTTGATATTGTTTAAAGGTACATGAAAACATTATTTTAGTAAAGTTGTTCATTTTTTTTACCTAGTTCCTTCCTTAACGATAGAACAGTTAAAATTTATATTTTTAGCATCTACATCAACAAAAGTATCCTGGTAAAATATATCTAGTTTTGTTAGCTAATTCGACCATCTACGAGTATATAGTTTTATTATTATTTATTGAAACTACATAGAAAACACACATACAAATATTTAAAATATATTAAAATGTATAACGACTCTATCATTCCTTCTTTCTATGTTCTGAGCGGTAAGAATATCATATGCCTATAGTCAAAATAATAACACTCGCATAATTGTTGCGATGAGTTTACACTTAATTGTAATTACTATAAGGTTAATTTCAGAATGTTTTGTTTACATAATATAATATTTTTACCGTATCGAGAGAATGAAGAAAACATTTATGATACTTTGTCATAGGTATTACGACACTATCACTAAGTATTAAGGTTTATATTAAGTTAAATTTATATTCACTTTAGGACTATTTTTAAATAGTCGAACGAGTAAACATAACTATAAGTACACATCAATTCGGAGTCATTATTTGGGTACGATTTAGTACAAGAACGTGCATCTATGGTATATTTGATCGATGTTTGGCAGTCGTTATTGGGAAGTCAGTGCTCTATAATATCCTGACACTGGTCTAGCCTTAGGGTATCGTTAGCCTTCGGGTTGCGGAGGTCAGGTGGCAGCCGCTCCGTGTAAAAACTGATATCCAGTCAAATCCGGTTAGACAAGAAAAGCCGATCCCAAGTGACTTGGGAATAATAAAGGCTAGGGAGAAGAAGAAGATGCATTACAGTGACTGCATGGATGGTGCAGCCGGCAAACAGTCGTCTCGCCGCAGCCACCGCACTGAGCGTTGTGTGTGCGGTTCCTATACGAAACAATTATTAGTACATACATAGTCTTACAACTGTATTTCCGAAGAGGTGGTTAGAGGTGTTCTGCGTATACTTTTTGGTCCCACTTAATAGGTGACGTGCCTATTGCCATCTCAGTTCCAGACTCAGCTACTAAGAATTTCTTCACAGAAAATTTAATATCACGTTGCCTGACTTGGGCATTACACCCAAGATCTCATTCACAGCAGTTCGCTATGCTCTATTATTATGTAGGTACTAGCTGTCACCCATGTTTATTATGACTGCTTCATTTCCGAGTTTAAACTTTTACATTCTCCGTAAAAAAAACTTGCGGCGTAGTCTTTGGGGACTGCCGATAGAAGTGAAAACTAAGTAACTAGCGTGCGGTGATGATGACGCGAGTTTCACGTTTTTTGTTCACCCAAAAAGTACACATATATACACAGTATACATATAGCTCATGGAAAGCAAATAAATAAATGAAATGAAATGAAAGCGTTCGGTGACGATGACGCGAGTTTCACGCTTTTTGTTCACCCAAAAAGTACACATATATACACAGTATACATATAGCTCATGGAAAGCGTTCGGTGACGATGACGCGAGTTCCATGATTTTTGTTCACCCAAAAACTGCTCAACGTGCCTAAAAAATGTTTCACTTCAAAAATATAGCCTATATTACTTTTGGATAAAGTAGATTTCTAATAGAGAAAGAATTTTAGAAATGTATTCATTAAAAATGATAGAATTCCTTTTAATTCTAACTAATATTAGAAATGCAAACGTGGGTTTGTTTGTTTCACTTTCACGCCTCAACTACTCGATCGACCATCATGACATTTCGCATACCTACACGTTATCAGTGGTACAGAAAAGAACATACATTACATCCAGAAAAGTTACTGTTCACGAGGTCTATTTAAAGCTACTTATTTATTTAATCACACTTACCTCTAACATTACAGGTAGAAACCTAATGCACTAGACAAACTTATATCTAAGACAAATTCACATATTCAATATATTATTGTAGGTACTCTAGGTCCTATAACAAGTAAACCAACAAGTGCTCTTTGTGAAGTCGTTCAAAGAGCAAGAAAACGAGATGGGTGTAAAAACCCAGGATTCAACCTCTTCGTCTCCATTTGACCTCTTTTCTTTTGTTTTTTGTAATGTCCCACTACTGAGCAAAAGCCTCTCCCTTGGACTTCCAAATCACTCTGTTGGTGAATATCCACTGACCTTATGACCTTGTAACCCCATATCTCGAGGGTCTTTTGAACCACAGGGCCCATATTCAAACTCGACCGAGGGATGACTCAAGGTGTCTGCACACCAAGTAACAAGTCAATCGGTCCAGTGGCGCCGGAGCTATGCCTGTCACTAACAGACAGACACACAGATCCACATAGTGCTTTCATTAACCTCTTCGAAGAAGACTCAGAGCTTAATAAGTCAATGTGCTTCGGCTATTACGCTTTAAGGATACGCAATGTGCGCGTCATAGACGCCTACTGCAATATTTTGCTGTACGTGCGGTCGAGACCACCAACAGCCGTGGAAGCCGCCGCCGCCCCACATAATCATCTGGCACGCACATCCGAAGTGCCTGAGGGATTGCTAGATTCTACGTTTTGTCCGAAGTACTTTCATTAGACACAGCAAATGCTTCGTCTTTTCTTATTTCCAGCTTAAAGTGACCTATGTAGTACCTAGTATTAATGTATAATATATGATAAAACCGATAGACGCAACCTTACATTATATGCATTTTTATGCAACAGCGTAATAATGAAAGCGAGACATGATATCAATGATTTACACTCCCTGTACACTGATGTTACAATATTAATTAATTAATTTCTCGACCAGGCCCTTTGTATTATATTGCCGGTTTTGTGATAAACATGTACTATCCCCCGCGGTTGCACTCACGTTAATGGTTGCTGCTCCTGTCCCGTGGCTCGTACCGTGATATAAAATAAGAATTGGGCTATCAAATGCAAAGAATATTTCAAAACCGAGAGGAAAATTCAGAGATTACCGCGTTCAAACAAAATAAAAACGATTCTTTGACGCACGCTGACTAGCGTCGCCGTGATACAGTAGCAAGGAGTACATCGTACTGCGCATGCGCACTATTTTTCTTATTTACTACCGAAAACATTTATTAAAAATATGGGTATTAAATATGTAGGTTAGTTATGGTATGACTAAAATAAACTAATATGCCTGTTACTATATGTTCTGAAAAATTGGCGAGAATCCAAATCAACACTTCGCTTGTGTGATTCAGACCTCAAAACAACTTGCAAGAAAATAATTGTGGACAGCTCCATCTCTTTTTTATACAAGTTACAACTAACCGACAGGAAGTTCATAACACCTTATTTTTCCAAAACGCTTTATTACTTGATCCAAAAATATTCAAGTAATCACGAGTATCAGGCATAAAATGCTCGGGAATCAAACCGGAGACTCCGTGAATTGTAATCGAATTCTCTACCGCTTTTCGGCCATTGAGACAGTTTGACTGCATATACACTTATCTTACTCTTAAAATCCCTCCTTTAACACGCTTTACAGGCCTATTACTATTAATCTGCTTTCAACCAATGTTCTACATACATAAAAAACATGTAAAACAAAATTCCTCGGTTATTACCTGTACGCGAATAAGTAGGGCGGGCGCCGGCCGCCCAGTGAGTAATGCTTGGGCGGGCGGAAATGCGACGCGCTGTCGCCGAGTGTATTTTGAAAGTAACATTACTACGAGAACTCGATGCACTTTATAAACGAAAAATTATATCGAAATTTTTATTCTATCTCTTTTGCAGTCAACTAAACATAAATCAAACAAAATATCTTCTTCATCCTTTGTATATCGCTAAATAGTATTTATGTACATCTTTTAGCCAACGAAAACGAAGAGAGGGATTAATTCAAAAACTGTTCAAACCTGCAGTAGTCAGCGCGGAATAGTGGTTGGTGATTACTTAACCTATTGCGCCATCCTATTAAACAAACTTTCTCTTAAATAATTATATTAAATACATAAAAGATATACTTCTTTTTACTTAAGCGTATATGATAGAACAATACACATTAAAATTAAATTACTTTATCGCGATTTATTATAAAACACAAATTTTAAATTGAACTCATTAAAATATCGACTTTGACCTGATATTCCAAAATACCTACTTTAAAATATATACTATATAATATACATAGGTATATATATATATTGTATAGTAGGTATATATACAATATCTTTAAAATGTAATCAACAATATAAGTGGCTAAAATTGAACTTACACGTACCTTATTCATAAATAAAACATCTAAATTATTATCTTGTATTTTTGAACTGCGATTAAATTTTCTATCTTAACTGCTACGAAAACTAAAAAAATTCATAATTGTTGAAGATATGTATCGACTTGTGTTGCTCACAGTACACAAACGCATGTTTCATTAACTCTCATCGCATTATTCTCGCAGTTCGTTTAGAACAAATACACTTGAATTATTTCCACAAACAATAAAAACTCGTTAAGAAACAAAAACACACAATTTCGGCGGAACAGAAACTCAAATCATAATATCAAGTCAAACATGAAGACATAAATACAAACAAATACACGATAGGGCTGTCTGTCTGTTGAACTCGCTTATAATCATCATCATTTCAGCCGAGAGACGTTCACTGCTGGACATAGGCCTCCACTTAGGTTTTCCACTTAGACCGGTCTTGGACATCAGCATCCAACCGCTTCTCGCGACCTCTGTCAGCTCTTCGGTCCACCTACATTTGCTGCGTCTCGGTTTAGGTTTTAGGTGTAGGTTTACGGTTCAATTTACATGTCGAGCAATGTGTCAATAGGTATTTCTACATGCCAACACAGAGTTTGATAATATGCATAGACGGCTGACGGCTTGGGGCTGTACCTAAAAACGTAGAGAGCGAAATGTGAGTGTAAAACACCTCTGTCTACACTTTCGGCGATACACAGGTGTGAATTTCGATGTACTAACAATTAATATAAATACAAATGTTGCTCTGTCTGTTAGTTGCTGCAGCTCAACCACTGCAGCGGTTTTGATGTAGGTACTGTTAGATTTTGGTTCTTTAAAAGATGGAGAATGATAGATTAATAAATATAGTATTATTATTATTTCATAACTAATATACTACCGTGATATTTTTGCGGAACTAAAACTCGAGTTATATCACAAAAGGAATGGCATACGTACAAACAGTAGGGGTTGTCTGTGTGTTGAACTCACTCGTAATAATAAGTTTCAACTTCAGCGAACATTTCCGTGAAAACCTCCACACGCACTATGAGTCAGAACCCCATGGAATTTCCCATCGTTATCGTACCACCTTTAAATGATGAGTTCGTCATAACGTATTAGTACGGCGTTCACCTCATCGATAAGGCGTAAGATTTGCTATCGAGGTCGTGGGTTCGAGTTCTAATTAAACTATTTTATAAGGATTTTATCGCGTTGTTTATTTAACACTTTATTACATACATAATTTTTAAAACTTACATACTAAATATGAACATGTTAGACAATCAGAGAGGAATCGCTCAACAACTTAAAATATTTCTAAAAATATACAATTTACTCAAAATAGATAGAAGTAATATAATGTATATATAATATAATGCAAAAACTTCCTACAATTATTATATTATTCATCTAGAATTTCTCTAATTTGTATCACTTAATGTCAGCAGTTAAATATTTATATCTAATTAGATAATGTCAGCATTGATTTCTCTGAAACTCAAAAGAAATGAAAGGCTGACTTTTAAAACTATTTACACAGTAAATATTATATAATAATCCAATAACATAGCTACCAGCAGCATGCGAACACATTTCAAAGATTCGTATTTTTTAAGTACTTAAGCTCGAAGTAAGAAATGCGCTCGACTGGCTTTTAAATGGGAACTAAAACATTTGGCAAAATTTGGCTTAGTACATCTCTATCTACCACTTTGAGTAAAGTGAGAAAAAGATAAATGCGTAAATTACGTCTAAATGTAATATTAGTTGTGGCGCACGCGCACGGCTTCTCTTGCGTAAATGTAGGTTAGGTTATGTTAGTAACAATGCCTTTTTTTAAATAAAGTATATGTATAGCCTATGTTACTCAGTGATAATTTACCTTGCTAATGGTAAAATAATTTTTATAATCGGTTGGTTAGTTGTTCAGTGAAATTCTTACAAACTTTTTCTCCCTAGCCTTTATTATTCCCAAGTCACTTGGGGTCGGCTTTTCTAGTCTATCAGGATTTGACTGGATATCAGTTTTTACACGGAGCGGCTGCCACCTCACCTCCGCAACCAGGAGGCTAACGATACCCTAAGGCTAGACCAGTGTCAGGATATTATAGGGCACTGACTTCCCAATAACGACTGCCATAGATGTTCATGGCAACCGGGACCGATGGCTTAACGTGCTTTCCGTGGCACGGAGCATGCGATAAATGTCAATCAATACGCACATAATTTCGAAAAGTCATATAACTTCCGAAAGTCAGAGGTGCGCGACGTGGGTTCGAACCCGAGACTCTCTGCATTGCAGTCTGTTGGTCTCCCACTGAGCTATCGCTGCTTTTCTTACAAACAAACAATCAAAAATCTATTCTTTCCTCTTTATAATATTAATACCTAAAGATTAGGTTATCTTTTTATACCAGAATAGGCGCCTTAGCCAACGTAATAAAGGTGTTACTCACTATTGCATAACTGGCGGTCGTTGGCCGTTGCATTTAGGAACTTCATACACATACCTACATACATAGTGCACATTATATGCCTTGAGAAACATGTCACCTGGATGCTTGCCAAGCGAATACCTGGAGTGACTGCCGCAATCGTAATGGCATAATTTTAATGAGGTGCAAAGCTTCTCGGGTGTTTTGCTATGGTTTATTAGCTGTGCTGGATCCGAGGCGAATTGTTTAAGTACTTTATGTTACAACTAATAAAGGTAGGGCCACCCGGGAACGGAACAGGGTTGCCTCCAGTAATTTGCATCTTTCAAAAATATCAATATAATATATGTATATCGCACTCTAAAGCTGGCCGCAAACATAGGGTTTCCTGATCAGTTTTCCGTAACAGGGATTCAGATTCGTCATTCCGTCAGCTTTGCGCAGACGTTGGGTTTTTTATCAGGAATTAGTATTACCAGTACGTACCGTAACGCCACCGTGTCTAGCTAGCTCTGAGCGCCTAGTGCGAGTTTGTTTTACGTTAACGCGATCGCCACGTTTATGACGTTCAGCGTTCCGATTGGCCCGCTCCAAGCTCTTGGCGAATCAGAGAGCCAAACGCGATAAACGTTTCAATCGTGTTAACGTAAAAACAATTCACACTAGGCACCCTGATATACACAGAATGGAATTTCAAAATTTGGAAATTTTGCTGTCTTATGCGATTTATCATTACCGCATTTGATTGATCAGATGTCGCAGTGGGAATGCGGTTACAACGCCACTGCTGTATGAGTTTGCAGTGTTGTGGCTTCGAATCCCATACGGAGCAATGATTCGTGTGATCCACTGATAAATGTTTTGAGTCTGGGTGTACTTTCTTTTTTGTGTCCGTTAATTATGTTTGTAAAGTCCCTCGCGCTACAGAGCTTGCTCTTTATAATATCTGCCCTGTATTAAACTGTCCCACTGCTAGGCACGGGCCTCTTCTCAGTGTGAGAAGGCTTAGGCCATAGTCTACCATGCTGGCCCAGTACGGGTTGGCTGACTTCACATACATATCTTCGAGAACATTATTGAGAACTATTAGACATACAGGTTTTCCCGCGATGTTTTCTTTAAAGCAAATGATAATTAACTATTTAATACGCACATAACTTAGAAAAGTCAGAGATGCGCACCTTGGGTTCGAACTCGAGACCTATGCGTGACAGTCTAACGGTTTTCCACTAAGCTATCGCTGGTGTTGCTTGATCTTTAGTAAAGTAAATTAATGTTTAATTTATAAGTGCCTTCTTAATTTGGATTTTAATTAAACCTTTGATTTAACGAAAACTCTACATAATTGGTCAAACGTGAACTGATATAACATCAAACGTTGACTTTTAATCGATATGGTCAGTTTAGCTGGCCATTTCATGAAATGATTGTATTTCATCAAATGGCTAGCTAAAACCGACCATATCGTTTGAAATACAACCATTTCATGAAATAATCAGACACGACATACATAACAATACTTCATAT
Organism: Catocala nupta; assembly: GCA_963675205.1. NCBI lineage: Eukaryota > Metazoa > Arthropoda > Insecta > Lepidoptera > Erebidae > Catocala > Catocala nupta. Next base: position 7,201,853 of record OY776098.1, read on the forward strand.
TGCCTGCGGCTTCGCTTGCGTAAATATATGTGATTAGGTTAGATTAGTAACAGAACTGTTTTCTGGGTAAAAGCTAACTTATGTCATTTCCTGTATCTCTGACCACGACAATGCGAAATTTCATGATGATCGGTCGAGTAGTTGAGGCGTGAACGCATAACAAACAAACAAACTCACATTTGCATTTACAATATTAGTTAGGATTAAATAAAAAAGTACACCTTACCTATCCACTACCTTACCGAGTAAACAGTAATCGCTTAAAGAGTGAACACAAACCTCGTGGGAAAACCTGCATATCTATGAGTACTCCATAATGTTCTCGACGATATTTGAAGAAGAAGATACATGGGTATCTTCATCTTCACATATCGTCGAGGGCATGGACCCAACAGTAGTTATTTTTTTAAGTAAAAAATAAAATAAAATTGTTATAAACTGTCCCACGACAGTTTATATAATTTTAGTTCATTTTTCACTTTAAAAAAAAGACATCTTCTGCACTAGGAATTATTCCTGAGTCGCGGGGGAGTTCACAAACATACAAACAACGGACACAAAGAACATCCAGACTCGGAACAACCATTTGTGGATCACACAATTTTTTTTCCCATGTGATCAACACCCGGCGCAACTGGCGAAGCTTCCATTTAAATCACTATGCCATCTGTGCTGTCGATATGCGAGTACTCCATTATGTTCTCGACGATATGTCAAGTTTACCAACCCGTCAGCCAATTAGGTGGTCTAACGCCTACCCTTCTTACACTAAGAAGAGGCCCGTGCCCAGCAGTGGGACAGTTCATATAAAGAGCTGATATTATTTATTATTAGTACACCTTTTCGAATTGAGTAGCAGCATATCACTACAAACTCGGGTTAAGAGTCATCGGCCATTTAATAGCATGGCACGCCCGTTAGCATACGTCACATAGCTCACAGATCGTTACACATAGCTCAGAGCTGGAACTCTGCCAAATCTGCTAGTATAGCTAGCGTGCAGGTTTAATTATGATTTCCGCAGTGGATTAAGACTTTGGTACTATAAGACTGCATTATCTTTATATTAATACGTGAAGCAAAAACTTTGTACCCCATTTTAGAAAAATTGCGCATGTGGAGGAGTATGAAATTTGGTACAGTTAAAGTTTATATGGAAAAGGAGGGGCGAATCCTAATACTTTTATAAAATATACATTAGAAATACATTAAATTAATGAAAAAACACTACACGCACACAACCATGCATTTGAAACAAGCAGTCGAATCGCGTTCGTAGTATTTCGGCATTGTTCGGTTAACTTCGTAGAATGCTTCGTAACTATGGTTACATACATATGTATGTGGAGAAGGTGACTAAGTAAATGAAATGTGATTATAAGGGTATAGTTATAGACAATAAAACCTTAATAACGAAGAAATTTAAAATTTAAATAATTTATGGGCGAATTTCGACCACTTGGCGACCGCTAGTTTACCTAATTACGTGCATGGTCTATATAATTAGGTTTTAGCTAGCCTGTTTATTCATGAGTTGTCAAATACTGAAATTATATTCAACTAGCTTTTGCCCACGGCTTCGCTCGCGTAAAAGTAGGAAAGGTTATGATAGCAATAAGAGTACTATAAAAAAATTAAATATGCTATAATAAATGTTACTGTTATTTTTTAAATTGAATGATTAGTATAAATATAATTTAAGTAAACAGTAACTAGTTTAACAATAGTAGTTTAAAGTTTCAAAATTATGTAATAATAGTGTTTTATAAAAAATAAACAACGCGATAAAATCCGTATAAAGTTTGTTTAATTTCAATTGTATGAGTAATTTATGAGTTAAATGCTTACCAACAAACAAACAAAAAACAATATTTCCTCTTTATAATATTACTCGTAGTATAGATTGGCGATTTAAAAGAGTGGCCGTAAGTTTCTTGTAACTTTCCTCTCATAGGTTCAGCCCTTTGCCTAAACCTAGCAACTAACCTAAATGTAGCTTCAGTAACTTAGTAAACTCGCTGACCTATATTTTGACGTTCATATGTGTTACTTTATAAACTAAATGATTTTTGACTTTGACTTTAAGAAGTGTCTTACGTACATATATATACACATAATAGTGACTAGCCCATTGGCATTTACTGAGCATAAATCCAGGTACTATGCTATTGCCAGAAAATCTCAGAAATTTCATAATGGAACACCAAATTTTACTTTTATGATGCCCTATTTCACTTGGAGTCTATGAATGTATGTATTAAAATCAGTGGCGTAGCGTAGTTGGGGGCCAGGGGTGGCCCGCCTCGGGCGGCAAAATATCACAATAACTAATAATAATATCTTGTACATTTTTGAACCATTTCATGACGAATGAGAGGAATGGGCAGATTTACATTAAACAATAATGATTACTGTTCTTGCCGAATAAATCTTTAGAATTTCAGATAGATAAGAGGGCACCAAAAATACTTTCCGCCCCGGGCGGCTCACACTCACGCCACTGATTAAAATAATAATCTTATAACTAAATTAAAATTATAACTTGGAACGGTGCGCTTTATTTTTTATTCTTTATAAATATAATTTATATTTTGCAGTATTTAGATCTTCTTTCTTTCTTCTTTTCGTGTGGTTAGTGGCCAACGTGTTGTCAAGAGTTGTTCAAGCCGCCTGTAGGCCTCTGACATGGCTTAACGACTGCTGTCAATTTGGCAACAACCGGGACGAACTTTTTACGTACCCTCCGCAGCACGGAGACGCTCAGATGAAATACCACTAAGCTGTCACCCAGACGGTCGGTCTATAGACTAACCGCATCTAACGTTGCTTAACCTAATCGTTTACCGATCAGTGAGTGCAACTGGCTATGAGCGCCTCAAGAAGAAGTATTTAGATCACAAAGCAACGAGAACTTATCAACGACAAAGTTTAGTGATAAGTGTGTTTACTGAATTTCATAACATTAGCAGTAATAACAGCATAATTTGATTTACAAATTACTAGTATTCTTGCTTACCCTTGCAGCTTAACAAGAATGCTTGTGTTAAAACAAGGATCACAATCATCGACGATACATTATTTTATATACACTTGCGTTGAACACGAAGGACATCCAGTCTCGGAACAACTATGTATAGACACACACGTTGTGCTGAGTCTGAGTCCTTAGAACGGGTGTTATAGGTACTCATGACATAAAAATAAACATTACAGTATGAAGACCATATTTCTCAATGAACTATTGATACATGTAGAATAAACGATGCGATCTATCACACAGTCATTTCGCATAATGACCGCCCGCGGCGCGCAACTACTTTTACATGTCCATTACTGATAGGACTCCGTTCAAAACATCATTATTAAGTTCGCGTGATTTTGCAAAGAATCGCCTGCAGCCAAAAGACATTTCTTTTGGTTGATGTTGAGATTTTTAACGAATCATTATTCGTTAAAAATCTTTTATTTGACTTCTAGGATAAAAACTAGTTTTGACACCTTGAGGTGGGCGTGTCTATCTTGTGTGGATTATTACGTTGGCTCCGTGGTATAAGTTCGCACTTGGTATGTTTAAATAAGGTTCTAAATTTGATCTCTAAGTCGAGGTAAAAGTGTTATTGGGTTTTACTGTCAAGAAAATCTCAGTGCAGCTCAAAATTTCAGCTCATGCTGCTACTGATAATTTCCGACTCCATAATCTGTAACTGTACTAGTACACGGCAATGGGTTCGCCCCTATTACCCTACAACGCCCGCCCCGTTTGCCTCTAAAACCATATTGACGTTTTTTTCAAATTTTTATATCTAGTGCGAAATATTACAGATAGATCGGTTATTGGGACCGGCTGTGAACGGACACTCATACATAGTCTGTATTAGTTATAAATAATGATGACTTTTCATACTAAGTCTTATACAATACTTTGTTTTTTGTGTGATAGGACGCAAACGAGCAGACTGATCGCCTGATGGTAAGCGATTACCGCCGCCCAAGGACTCCCGCAACACCAGAGGAGACACAATTGCGCTGCCGGCCTTTTAAAAAGGAGTACGCTCTTTTCTCGAAGGTTTGTAGGTCCTATTGGTCCGGAAATACCGCAGGCGATAGTTCATTCCACAGTTTAGTTGTGCGAGGCAGAAAAGTTCTGGGGAAACGCACAGTAATGGACTGCCAACCATCTAAACGATTGGGATGGAAATTCTGTCGCGTAGAACGATGGCGAAAAAAGGCGGCAGGGATCAATCCGAACAATTCCTCAGAGCACTCCCCATAATAAAAGCGATAGAAGATGCATAGCGAGGCTACATCTCTACGCACCGCCAAGGCGTCTAGCCGATTTGAAACAACCTGGCAGTCGACGACGCAGGCTTTTTCTCTATTGCTTTTGTTTTTTTATATCTAGTTATTGTAGCATTCGCCTTACTGTTGACGAAAGCAGTAACGGATACGACTGTTGCAGGTACATAAGGTCTCGGCTTCGATTGTCGGGTCGGACCTGGAAAACTCCAGTAACACTTATTGTATTTTCCCTGAGCGCAAGAACCGCATATTATCCTATCTTGCTTATAAATTCTTCACATGAAGACACACAAAGTGACTGTACGATTTCGTTTTTACTTTATGAGTACGCAACCCTAAAAAGAAAAATACCAAACATGGTGGCAAAACCAAATGTCAGTCAAGAAAAAGTTAAATTGAATCATTAAAACGATTGTAATGTTTCCCACGGGTCAGCTAACATTGGCCCGTATCAAAATACGCAATAATTAATTTATTTTCTGACCCATAAGTCTTCTGATGGTGACCCATGCCAATATAATTGGCTTTATTACGTAACGGTAGGTATCGGTTGAGTATCAAATGAATTAAAAGAATAAACTTTCTTGTAATAACCCAGAGTCCAAGTTACACCCTTACAAAATTTCATTAAAATTACTTCAATGATTTATCTGTGAAAGCATGGCAATGTCTTGCCATAATAATATCAGCCCTGTTTGTAAATTGTCCCATTGCTGGGCAGGAGACTCTTCTTATTAAGCAATAGTTAAGTCAAAACAAAGGTATCGGGACTGACGTTTTTAGCATTTCTGCTATAATGTACCAAGCTAATCGTGTATGTTGATAAACTTCACACATTTACTAGAATATAGTGTTCTAGAAAATGTGTATGAACACAACGATTTATTTATATATATAGCAATAGCAACCAGTTGTCACAACGATATGTAATGAGTCCACATATCTCCATAGGTAACCGCTCTCATCCATCAGATGTGCAAAGCAATAGAAAGTGAGACATTAGCGCTGTTTGCTGTCGCAACATTTACTGACCTATGACTTTCTTTATGTGCAACCGATCGTGTGATAGTTGTGCGACTGTTTTTTATATATCTGATTGTGTAATAAGTATGTTTTTGCCACCGAAGAAACAATTTTATTTGTTTTATGATATAATATCAGTCCTTTAATAAACCGTCGCACTGCTGCTCACAGATACCACCTGACTATAAATAGGGTTAGTCAGCTGGTCTGAGGCGGATGCCGTGAAATCGAGCATCATCAAGACTTGCGTGGCAGTCCATTATCCAGTCCAAAGGAATTTTATAAACAAGTAAAAATGTTTTTCTAATAAAGAGAAGATTTTTTTAAACCTCTAGTTATAAATCCTGTATAGCGTGAAATGAAATGAAATGAAATTATTTTATTTCACATAAACTAGAGTACAATTAGGTGGTCAGATTGGTACACGGTCCTTCTATTTTGCCACAAATGGCATGTGAAAGTTTACTACACATTAAATTCTTAGACATCGAAAAGTATAGTCAGGCTATTCAATCAATTTTATAAAATTAATAAAAAAAAGTAAAATACATACATTATTGAAAATGTCAAAACTTCATATAATAAATAAGAAATAATAATAATAATGAAGAAATGTCAATACTTTATAAAATATGAAAATAGGCATGCAGTCAAAAAAATTTGATTGATACGTGAAAATTTACAAACATAACAACGGATACAAAGAACACCGTTCGTCATGCTCACTAAAATGTCTCAAAGTTGGTGGCGTTTCACATCGGGTCGTACGGTTCCCTTCAAAATGGTTGAGCTGTGCGGCGCTGATGTGTGCGTCATGCTCGTGAACGGGTGCCTTCTGCTGGGACTGGTCGCTTCGCACTGATCGGGCAACTATTATGTTAATTATTATTTACAATACATTGACCTGCATCGTCCTCTATTGTAAAATTCATTGATATATGTATATATAAAAAAAAGATGAAAACAAAATACATCCATGGAGTTTCTTGTCTGTTCTTCTCCATAGGTTTCACTTTTGGAACTGACACCTAGCTTTTGACGTTTTAAAAGTGCTTGTTACTCAGGCCTATTTAAAATAAAAAATTTTGACTTTGACTTTGACACCAAAATTCGGAACAACTATTTTGTCTCGTGTGGGATTCGAACCCACAGCATTCGGTGTAGTGGCACTGGCGAGGCTACTACTGAAACCAATTCGTGGAATCAAAAAAATTACGAAAAAGATACGAAAGAATGAAACAATCTAGCGTCCTGCTTTCGCAGTAGTTACTGTCATTACAAGATCTAGTTGCAATTTCTCATCAGTTATTATGACAATCTTTACTAGTATGGGTGTGAAATCTTATCACAAATAGACGTGAAAGTCCCCGTGTATGTTTAGCCGAGTTATTCGTAGAAGGTAGTAGTGGTTAGTGTAACCGACTGCCACGTCTGAGATCACGGGTTCGATTCCCGCACAAGTCAAACATTTGTGTGCATAAACATGGATGTTTGTCTTGGTCTAGGTGTTTCTATGTATAATATGTATATATTTAGAAAAAAGAAAGTATATATGTATGTTTATCCATTGTCTAGTACCCATAGTACAAGCTCTGCTTAGTTTAGGCTAGATGGTGTTGTGTGTATGTGGCAGAATATTATTATTATTATATTATATTTGTTAGTTAAAAAGCAAATTATCCTTCAAAGTTAAATCATTATCAATATTCCCGTCTAAAGCGCCGTGCGTTTAGCTTCCCACGGGACATCTATCGTAACGCCCTAATAACATTATAAACTACAAGTAACTTTAGTAGTAAAGCAGGAGTGTATGCGAATGCTGTGCATAAGGCCTTCGGTTTGATTCCCGTGTCGGGTATAGTGTTTTCAGGCCAAGAAATCCTTAGCACCATCACGGGCTATGGAACAGTGCCCTATAAACGGTCTCACCCTCTATTCAGTAGGTCCTAAAACCTTAACCAGCGAAATGTGGGTATAATACATCTCTGCCTAGTCTTATAGGGATATTCTTCTTCTTCTCGAGTCGATGGTACAAGTATTTTAAATATGTCCTGCCCAATGTGTAGCCTCGCAATCGCATCAGCAGTTGCGTCCATCGAGTCTTCCATGGTGCATTTACTATAATTTGGGCATTTCAACAGATGTGACATGGTTTGATTGGGATCACCAAAGTCACACTGTGCTTCGTGAGATTCCCTGGTTCCCCATTTTACCAGGTTGCAACCACAGCGTGCAGCGGTCGACTTGAGTACGAAGTCGATTTAGAGATTTGGCAATCTCGACTCAGGTGGTAGGTTTTCTCTAACTTTTAAATAGTTGGTTGGCGGAGGAACTTTTCCCTACCATATTTTGAGCCTAGTTGTTAGGGATATAAGAGTGAGACTATGTATATTTTTAATACGCATTAATTTCGATGGCGTAGTGGTTAGTGTAACTGACTGCCACGCCTGAGGTCGCGGGTTCGATTCCCGCACAAGTCAAACATTTGTGTGCATGAACATAGATGTTTGTCTTGGTCTGGGTGTTTCTATGTATAATATGTAAGTATTTACAAAAAACAAAATATGTATGTTTATCCATTGTCTAGTACCCATAGTACAAGCTCTGCTTAGTTTTGGGCTAGATGGTGTTGTGTGTATGTGATAGAATATTATTATTATTATATTATATTTGTTAGTTAAAAAGCAAATTATCCTTCAAAGTTAAATCATTATCAATATTCCCGTCTAAAGCGCCATACGTTTAGCTTCCCACGGTACGTCTATCGTATTATATCATATATATACTATAAACTAAAAGTAACCTTAGTAGCAAAGCAGGAGCGTATATACCTATGTATGTTTATCCATTGTCTAGTACCCATAGTACAAGCTCTGCTTAGTTTGGGCTAGATGGTGTTGTGTGTATGTAGTAGAATATTATTATAATTTGAGTTACTAGGACACTTAAACAAAAAAAAAGTAAATATATTAAAAGTAAACGTATATGCCTTACTTTCACAGTAGCTTATTAAATGTTTTCCGAAGTAAATTCGCAATTTCTCATAAGTTATTGTGACAATCTCACTAGTTTGGATGTGAAATCTTATCACAAATAGATGCGAAAGCCCCCGCGTGTGTTTAGCCGAGTTACTCGTATGTTACTTAAGTATTTGTTTTCACGACGCAGGACGCTACCGGCGAGTAACGGTGCTAGGATCTAAGCGAGGTTTGTACTGCAAGCGATTAGCGTAATAATAAAAAAATAAACTGTGTTATTGGTTGCCTCGACAGTGCTCTTCCCCGAGTGGGTTCGATCCTCACAAGGAACAAAATTTGGGTGTTGCACAAATAGTTCGTCTGAGACAAGGTGGTTTTTGTATTCGTTGATTACGCGAGTACGCGACACAGGAGCTGTGTATAGTGCGGTTTGTCTTTTAAAACTAAATATATAAAAAAGAGCAATAAAATGAAACCAAAAAATAAAATTTTCTTTATAAAATTTAATCAATGACATAATTAACATAATATATACACAAATTATTTACAAGAAAATATAAACTAAAGAGAAAAATAAAAGAGCAAAATCAAAAAGCGTCATAATATTCCTCCGCATCGTCGTCAATTGGCAACGTGATCAGAAGACTGGCAGCATTGCCACGTTGAATGGCAATGCTTATTCTTTGTGCAAAGAAAATACCAGCCCTCTGGTCACGCGAAGCGTCGATGAGCCGCTTAGCTAGGTCTCTATAAACAGACCTAGCACTTGGACCCCATGGTAAAATAAATAATAAAGATTTGGCTATACACAAAAGTTTATTTAAAACTTTATTTCCTATTTTGTAGTATTTTTTATTAGTTAAAATTCTTATAACATTCAGTCCTTCACTTATCTATATTACATATATAAAAATGAATCTCTATTTCCCTTGGTCACGGCATCACGCGTAAGCGGCTGGACTAATTTTGCTAACTCTTTTTTTGTTGTGTTTGTTATAGACAATGGTTTTTGTGAAAGAAAGCTGCGCCGTAAATTTGAAAATTTAAGTAATATTAACTACCGTCAACCGATTGCGGATGATACTTGATACGTAGATAGCTGGAGACCTGAATTAATTATAATAGGCTAATTTATCTTTATCCCGATATTCTCACAGCATCGGGACTTACGCGTGTGAAACCGCGGGGCGCAGCTATAATTAATAATTATTTTAGAGAATACTAACCTGATTTACGCAGTTACACTAACCCGTGGATAGATGTCATTAGTTTGAAAATACTTGTTAATGTAGCCTGTAACAATAAACATCATATGCTTTAATGTTATATTTCTATTAAAATAGCTTACGTATAAAATAACCGCAATTAGTACAATTCCTCGGTGACGCAGAGGCGATTAATGCGACTGCTTAGCATGAGGCCTAGATTTTAAATCATGAATCTCGAAATATCAAGAAAGAAATTATGGACATTTTCTGTCGAAGAAATTCTCAGTACCACTACAAAGTCTGGATCTGGGTCGGGTAGACGATAAAAGGCACGCTGCCTACAATGTGAGTAATATACTCCCTGTTATATAGGTGTAATACATCAATGATATGAATGAAAGGTAGTCTTTATCCTTTTCTGTATCCCTGACAACGTGTATGCGAAATTTAATGATGATCGGTTGAGTAGTTAAGGCATGAAAGCGAAACAAACATACTCACATTCGTATTTATAATATTAGAATAGAATTGTACGCTGTCGCTCTCTATCATGTAATTGTAATGTGTAAGTTCACTAAGTGTGGACACGTTTTCTTCCGATTTAAATACAGTGAGGGTACCTACCTACATCAAACCATGGTAATATAATACCATCACTATATGTAGACGAAATCTCCCCGCTCACACTACAACCAAATCCTTTCACATACAGTTCCGTGACACTAGCGCTAATGTCAAGTCAATTTACGAACAACTGTCAACAAGTCATGACATATTGTCATAAATACATACTCTGACGTTAATGACATGTTTTTAACTCGACAGGTAAACACTTCTGAAGAATTTAAAGTATGTTTACAGTATAAATAATTTCTAATTGTTTTTTAAAGTGAGATTGTTTGAGATGCAAAGTAATTTTTACGGTGATGGTGATGTGTAATCAAATACGACTCACCCACCGTTAACTTGGGCCTGCATTTGTAGAATTCCAAGCAATATGGCTAATATTTTATTATATACTAGCTGACGCGCGCAACTTCGTCTGCTTCATATAAGAAAATTTTCCTCGTTTTTGCAACATTTTAAATGCTGCGCCGCTCCTATTGGTCGTAGCGTGACGTTATATAGCATATAGCCTTCCTCAATAAATGGGCTATCCAACACTAAAATAATTTTTCGATTCGAACCATTAGTTCCTGAGATTAGCACATTCAAACAAACAAACAAACCAACTCTTCAGCTTCATAATATTAGTATAGATATGAACTAACTACGTTGTTTACAAATTACTACTTTTCTTGCTGACCCCTCCAGTCAAGCTAGAATGCTTGTATAAGAAGTAGATTCACGTCGGTAGGGCAATGGATAGGATTCGAACCAGCGACTGATCGCAAGTCCGATGCGTTACCCATTCTAATTGGAATGCAGTAATATTTTAGTACTTTATGTAGTGACTGTTTGGTGTCTTCAGATACAGGTACACTTAAAAACGAAGACCTTAGCAACGTTTGTGTTGATTACCTATTGATAAATAAATAAATTATTTTATTATTATTACTGTCAGTGCGACTGCTGTGGGTTTGATACCCACAAGAGATATAAACTTATGTAATCCAAACTCCCTGCAGCTTAGAGATTATCAATATAGTAGAAATTGGCTCCTTATAAAAAACTAGATGTGGCCGCGGTTTCACTCACGTTTATGATTACTGCGCCGCCCCCGTGGGTCGTAGTCTGATGTTATATAGCCTATAGCCTTCCTCAATAAATGAGCTATCCAACACTAAAATATTGTTTCAATTCGAACCAGTAGTTCCTGAGATTAGCGCGTTCAACCAAACAAACAAACTCTTCGGATTTATAATATTAGTATAGATAACAGGAGTAGAAGCACAGTGAAAACTTTCCAAACTGAAGTAGCCACACTAAGAAAAGTACCTATAAATACCTTAAAGGAGATTGGAGGTAAAATAGCGATAGCCCAATGCTGCGATCAAAAGTGCCGCGAATCGCACTCATTACACTGTTGACATGTTTCCAATCCTAACACAAGCTGTCTAGCTAGAGGTGTTAACAATCAATACCAGTAATTTCAAATTTATAATAAAACGTTCATAAAAATATTTAACACACAACACATTATTAATTTCTTCGTGTAGCATAATATTTGTTATCCAATCCTCTCGTATAAAGCATTCAAGTATAATATCACACAATACGACGCCCACGCGTGGCTGCTGTCGTATCAACAAAATATTGCCACAACTCGGTAAACGGGTCTAGGTCGAAGTTTTATAGCATTTTTATTATCTTTTTTGTAGGTATTTTTAGCAATATGCTGGATTAACCTATGTGATTGTTGGTCACATCCTTTTAGTATTTGTTGCGAGAATTAATGCGTCTATGTTAGTCTATTCTATATTAGTCTATGTTAGCACATTCGATAGCTCAGTGGGGAGACCAACAGACTGCAATGCAGAGGGTCTCGTATTCGAACCCACGTCGCGCACCTCTGACTTTCGGAAGTTATATGACTTTTCGAAATTATGTGCGTATTGATTGACAATTATCGCCTGCTCCGTGCCTCGGTGAGCACGTTAAGCCGTCGGTCCCGGCTGCCATGAACATCTATGGCAGTCGTTAATGGGAAGTCAGTGCCCTATAATATCCTGACACTGGTCTAGCCTTAGGGTATCGTTAGCCTTCGGGTTGCGGAGGTCAGGTGGCAGCCGCTCCGTGTAAAAATGATATCCAGTCAAATCGGGTTAGACCAAAAAAGGCGACCCTAAGTGACTTGGGAATAATAAAGGCTAGGGAGAAGATGTTAGTCTATTTTATCATAAAACTATAAAGCAATTATTTCTAAACATTATAGAAAAAAAACTAACTGGTAGAGCAGCAATAGCCTAGTGGGATTGGCACGCAGAGGTATAGAGTTCGATCCTTAAGCAGGCACCTCTATATTTTTATATTATATGCGTAGTAAATATATCATTACCGTTGCTCTAATTGGTAAGGATAACATTGTCAAGAAACCTGCATGTCTGAGAAGTTCTCCATAATGTTCTCCAAGATATGTGATGTCTGCCAATCCGCATTTGGCCAGTGGAATGGACTATGGCGTAACCTCACAATGAGAAGAGACAAATGGCTAGATCCATCAGTGGAGCAGTTTATATACAGGGCAGATATTTACTAATTTAAAGTTTTAGGATCCGAAACTATGACTTTCTTCATGTCTGTTAGTATGTTTGTACGAGCTTTACGCAAAAACCTGTTTTGTACTTAAAATATAAGCCACGTGCAAACCGTTTAGTATTAATTGAAATCAATATGTAGTAAAAGACAAGCGAACATTCCACGTAATCAAGAGCTATGACTACTCGTTAAGTGTTCTCGTCACAGCTGACCTTAATTATTTAAATGTTTGCTCACAATGAACAGGTGATCTTTTGTCTTGTTTGACGTCATTTTCATAAGATATAATATTATTTATTCGTTTATATCTCCCTTAGAAACAATGTTCATATTAGGTAAAATCACTCTTTGAAGACTCTTATATATAGCTGCTGTCATTTAAAAGAAATTGATTCAACAATTTAAGACAAAATACAAAGTCACATATTATAGACGCCAAAGATACAATTAGTATCACATTTGTTTATCTTAAAGTAAAACATTAAATTTATCTTGTTGAAGTAAGGCAAGTGGGGACTTGCTTTACTTGTTATACACACAAAAATTGCGACAAAAATTGCGTGTTGAGTGTTATTTCTGTCTGTTGGTTGAATGTTTGGTCAGTTCAGTACGTAAACCTCCAATTATTATTCTTATTTCTGAATATTACACGTTCGCGCTTATTTACACTCTAAACGAAACCCATTTGATAAAGTCAAAAAGAAAACGATAGAAAAAGTGAGTGTTGGTATCAATATTTAATACTAGGCGCGTCACTTATACGACTGCCATATGTATGCAGTCGTAATACATAAATTTAAATAGGCAATACATCAAAACAACACATTAGTCACCTTATATAAAACTCATCATATTTTTTACAAAATCTGACTTTTGATCTCATATCAAACGTCATGTATGCTCAAATGTAATTTCAATGGACATTGATAGATAAAAAAACCTATAAAATATACGTAACACAATTGTCCTTGACCTTCAGATCGGGCATCTCCTTGACCTTCTGATCGGGCAACTTGTGGGTATTTTATGATAAACAATGGTCTGAGCTAATACTGTCTCAGTATGGGTGTCGTGGGAGAAAAGCTTGCAGATTGACGTCTTAAATAATAAATAATGTATTTACAATCAAAACATCATATACGAGTATAATAATATTGTAACTGGCCTATTAACATAGCAGATATTAAGGGGAAACATTAAAATTGATTATAAGAACTACAGCAGCCAAAACAATTATTTTCAGATTTTTGTCCGTCTGTTTGTTTGTACGTGCATCACGTTAAAACTACCTCACGAAACTGAATGCGGCTTTCACAGTTTTATTATGTACGGTACATGTTTTATCTTGACACCCCTAAACCACTAAACATACAGACGGACAAAAATATTCTAAAACGAATTGTTTTGGCTTCTAAAGACTTTTTTATGATGATCCTTTATATAACTTTTACTTAAATATCTTTTATCTCTAATCTTACAGACATCGACTACTCACAATTTTATTATATGTATAAACTAAATTGACAACCTCGATCTTTTCCAATCGTAAGTTCACCAGTTTTGCATATAGCCATCTCATCCACATCTCTCTTAAAAGTACAATGACGTTATTTGACTGCATAGTTCCATCTAATGTCGTAAACCACACCTCTGATACAACTAGGTATTACTCCATAAACACTATGTTCAGAAATTATATTTTTTATTATATTTGATTGCACGGATGGCGCAGTGGTTAAAGTGGTCGCCTCGCCACTGCCAGTGCACCTAGCGCAGAAGTACCCAGACTTTTAGAAGTGAAATCTTCTTTAAACGCGTTGAGCACTATCTGCCTACATTGAGGTAAAGTCAAGGCAACATTTTAGTTCTTCACTATCGTAAGCAAATTAATTTACGTGGACCCCCGCTTACGAATTGTGAACCCCCATTTGTCACGCCAACGTAGACCCCCGTCGAGTCTCCCATGGACCCCTGGGAATCCACCTGGACCACTTTGGGATCTAAGGACCTAGCAGGTTCGAATCCCACACGGGACAAAACTTTGTGTGATCCACAAATTATTGTTCCGGGTCTGGGTGTTCTTTGTGTCTGTTATTTGAATCTATACTAATATTATAAAGCTGAAGAGTTTGTTTGTTTGCTTGAACGCGCTAATCTCAGGAACTACTGGTCCGAATTGAAATATTATTTTAATGTTGGATAGCCCATTTATCGAGGAAGGCTATAGGCTATATAACATCACACTACTAACCACGGATGCGGCGCAGTAATCATAAACGCGGGTGAAACCGCGGGCACATCTAGTGTTTGTATATTCCCTTGCGACACAGGAACGATTCCTTGTGTGGGAGTCGTCTCTTTAAAAGGAAAAAATCATCACCACTTTTCCCAGTATCCATCTCATCTATAACTTAAAAGTATGATGACGTCATCTTGCTGCATAGTCAATCCAATGTCATAAACCACACCTCTTATACAACATATTATTACTCCACAAACACAATGTTCAGAAATAACAATAAAATTAACAAAAACACTTGCAAATCGATGATGTGATCGAATGATGACACCATTAAGAAAAAACGGCTTTTTCTTAGAGGTGACAGGGGGTCATTGTCAGTGATAATATAGTAGAATAGAATTAATTTGTACATTTGTCTATTGGGCGCGTGTCGAATCGCAATAATTTGTGAGAGCGACTGAATTAGAGAAATTAGAACAATGAACATGTGTGCTAATATTTTTCTAAAGACGTCTAGTAAAGTTAACTTTTTTGACTGGTATAATTTACTGTGTATAAAGTTTGCGGCAAAATTTGTAAGATTTTTGTCGGAAAATTCTTAGTGACAGCGCGCTGTCGGGAAATTGGCAATACACTCGTCCCTTATAACGTGGAACCTAAAACACTGTCTACCTTTTCAGAGAGATATATTATGTGAGACTTTGCTCGGACGACTAAAACCTTTATTAGCCCTAATTAATAAAGTTTTACTTACACTAATCTGCGTTGTTTGTGCATTGTAACTAAAACTGTATTCCTTGGTATGTTGTGCCCTATATGCCCAGCACCTGCGTGCAGAAGGACTGCCTCCGACAATGTAGACAATATTGCTGCATTCGGAACTGCAACCATATAATCGGAGCCATGGTTGCAGTAGCAATAAACAAGTATACGGCTCAACTGATCGATAAGCGTTTTGATTAAGGTGGTTGTGGTGGGATTTGGTAACAGACGTTCGTAGTACCAAAGATAGGTATCATTCACTTTTGCTAATATTGCATAACGGGAATAATAACTGCAATTAGTTCAAAGTTTCTCGTCTCTTAGCTAACATCTGAGTTCTTAAAGCGTTCTAGTAGCCAATACGGTGACTCTAATACCCTGCAACGGCTAAAATTCGACATGGAGTACCTTTAGCGAAAATAATTATGAAGCGACTAAAATGCAAGCGAAGTCATTAAAGATATGGAAATATAATAAGAAATAGACACCTCACAGATGTACCGACAATGTTTGCATAATGTTAAGTTTCGCACTAAAGAGTGACATGTTCGACATGATTTTCTCGTAAAAAAACACGGGATTGCGGGATACCTATCTTTGTTTACAACTACGGAAGCAAAGCCGACGCATAAAGCTAGTTTTTAATAAATCGATGAAACCCCGAACCTAGTATTACAAGTTTGATAGACAATATGAATACAACAAGGAAGGCGTATATTGTGACGTCACCTACTTTATAAGTCCATATTTTATATTAAACATACACACGTGTCTGCATAAAAAGTTTGATTGGATCGTATTGAGTGATGTTGAACAAAAAATATCAATATCATTAAAGCTCATACATGTTGAATGAGGTATGAAACAGCGGGATATTCGATTAAACTTGGTAACTCCTTAATTTGTAGCAGAACAGGAACTACAGAAGAACGCGGCTATACAACCTTGTGTTGTATTTCGGCGATGAGATAAATTTATATTCTGTTCCTGCCTTAGATAATATATAGGCAGGGCACGCACAATGTGTCAACATATGGAGAAGGGTTAGACTATAGTCCAATATACTGGCCCAGCTGGTACAATGTGTATTATTAGATTATTCGAGTAGTTAAAGCCTGAAAGCAGAACAAACCAGCAAACAAACTCATATTTGCATTTATGATATTAGTAAGTATGTTTTCTTTGTGTTTAGTGTATACGGATATATGATTAATGTAATTGGTTTGAAAAACTGTTAATCAAATAAATTAAAAAATCACTCGCATCTAACAGTTTTTGCAACCGTTCACCAATTTATTTTGCTGCACAGTCGTAAAAGCTGCTCAGTTTTTTTGCTGTTTACAATACTTCTAATTTTGTTGTGGTGCCCTATACTGCAGGTTTGGACCCTTATGTCTTAGAGTCAAATACAAATGCAGTGTTAGAAGCATTATGTCTCGACTTCTATACTTTCTTCGCTTACTTAGGTTACTTAATATTGTCTTATGTTTACGCGAATGTTATACATTGAAATTAAACACTTTATACGGATTTTATCGCGTTGTTTATTTTACTTTAAACACTGGTATTACATAATTTTGAAAACTCTAACACTACTATTATTGAAATTTTACTACTATTTAATCTATATATTTTCTAATTAAAACAATTTATATTTGAGTTTACACTTTGCCCCGACGTTTCGGTTGCTTTACAGCAGCCATGTTCACGGGGAGACTAAGATGGTAGTTGTCCCAACGTTCTGAAGTGTAGCTACACTTCAGAACGTTGGGACAACTACCATCAAATATAAATTGTTTTAATTAGAAAATATATAGATTAAATAGTAGTAAAGTTTCAATAATAGTAGTGTTAGAGTTTTCAAAATTATGTAATACCGGTGTTTAAAGTAAAATAAACAACGCGATAAAATCCGTATAAAGTGTTTAATTAGGTTACTTACTTCGCTGGCTCAGCGACCCAAATTGGATCTTGGCGTCCGAAATTAAAGTGCGCCTTTCCTATTTTGTACCAAGTCAGACCAATCGAGCACATTCATCTCTTTCAAGTCTTTAGCCATTTCATCTTTCCAGCGGTACCTTGGGCGATCTACTGAACGGCGCTCGATGGGTGATTATCTGCTATACCAGATTGGTCCTCTCTCAAGGAATTCACGAAGTCCGGGACTGTAGTCCTATTACGCCAGACTTAAAACTATAGCTAATGATATTATGGTGTTATACACCTGTCACTATTCTCTCGGGAATATAGGCGTGAGACAATACGTGTAAAACTTTTCTATACGACACTTAAAGCTTTTGCCATTGACAAATGAAATACCGTCAAAGTAATAGATTGGTCATGTGGCGTCTATAAACTGCACTTCCACTTCCGACCGCTTCTAACCAACAGGGGTATCAAGATCAAAGTCAACGCGATGGCTTTGACTTTGATCTTAATTTTGTTACACGTCAAACTTAAAGCTGTTTATCAAAGAAGTTCTATAAATATATTGAGTGTTGGGAGTGGTATAGGTGGTCACTTCGGTACTACCAATACGTTTACGCCGGGTGCGATCCCAGACGGGATATCCAATTTTCATTTTTCTATAATTTATCCATAGACCCTCGAGTGAAGTTTAAATAGGCAGACAAAATCATAATCATATCGGGCCTGCTTTAAATTGAAACTTTAGGCACACTACTAGATATGTATAAGCATATTAATAAAGAAACTTGTGAGCGGTACTCTATATTCTTTTCTGTACTCTTGACATCTTCTTCTCCCTAGCCTTTATTATTCCCAAGTCACTTGTGGTCGGCTTTTCTGGTCTAACCGGATTTGACTGGATATCAGTTTTTACACGGAGCGGCTGCCACCTGACCCCCGCAACCCGAAGGCTAACGATACCCTAAGGCTAGACCAGTGTCAGGATATTATAGGGCACTGACTTCCCAATAACGACTGCCATAGATGTTCATGGCAGCCGGGACCGACGGCTTAACGTGCTCTCCGAGGCACGGAGCAGGCGATAATTGTCAATCAATACGCACGTAATTTCGAAAAGTCATATAACTTCCGAAAGTCAGAGGTGCGCGACGTGGGTTCGAACTCGAGACCCTCTGTATTGCAGTCTGTTGGTCTCCCCACTGAGCTATCGCTGCTTCAACTGTCTGTACTCTTGACATCGTGTATTCGAAATTACATGATGATCGGTCAAGTAGCTAAGGCGTGAAAGCGGTATAAACATTCGCATTTATAATACTAACTTAAGCGCGCGGCTGCGTTCGCGTGGTAATACAACAATAAAAAGCCTATGTCCTTTCTCAGGTTTTAAACTATCTTTGTACCCAATTTCACCCAAATCGGTTGAGTGGTATAGTCCTGAAGAGGTAGCAGGTAGACAGAGTGACTTTCGAATTTATAATATTACTAGCTGACTCGCGCAACTTCGTTTGCTTCACATAAGAGATTTTTTCCGTTCTTGTAACATTTTTATTGCTGCGCCGCTCCTATTGGTCGTAGCGTGATGTTATATAGCCTATAGCCTTCCTTATTAAATGGGCTATCTAACACTAAAAGAATTTTCCAATTCGAACCAGCAGTTGCAGAGATTAGCGCGTTCAAGCAAATAAACCAAACTCTTCAGCTTTATAATATTAGTATAGATATAAAAAGGATTAGTTTGGTGATTAATAATTTTTTTATACGGGGTCAACGGAAATAATCGTCATCTGACGATTTACAGTTCGTCAGTCAATGCCTTCCAAGTGGCGATGAGTATTAGCACAACAAGTGGCGTCCCTATTCCGTTATAAGGATTAGAATGGCCAGTATCTGGAGCAATGGCTTAATATCATAGTGTCAATGAATTGATGAGCCTTGTTGTGGTAGAATAAGTAGGCTGTAGAGGGGCTGCATAGAATATTACTTTGCAAATTATTTAAAAAGAAGGTTTACTGTGCGCAGGAAAATATCGTGAAGAAATCTGCATTTTGGAAAGTTCTTTATAATGCTCTCGACGGTGTGTGAAGTCTAACAACCCGTGCTATGCGTACATAGTGGTGGATATTGACCTAACCCTTTTCGTATTACTACAAAGAGGGTTAGGTTAATTGAAGTCACAAAGTAACATTTATGAACGTCAAAGTTTATTAGTTAGTGAGTTTACTAAAGTTACTGTAGTTAAATTTAGGTTAGTTGCTAGGCTCAGGCAAAGGAGTGAACTTATAAGAAAATACATGTAAGAAACTCACAGCCTCTCTTTTAAATCGAGACGAAGCCAGTTCCTTTAAGTGTGTTATACTATAAAACACAAAAAAATCTCAGCTTCAATAAAAGCTTTAAAGATGTATTATATACGTTAAAAATATTTAAAAGTAGAACTTATTTTAACTAATTAAGGATTTAAAGGCCGAAGCTATTATTTCTTTTTCATATTCGTTTGTTAATTCGAGCTTTACGCAGAAGCTAAAGAACAAACTTTATTGTGATTACCACACACTCAATATTTTTGTGGAGCAGATTTAATATCGATTTACATTTTCGGTGAACCTGAACTCATAGCTAGCGAAATATGGCTATGTAATACACCTCTGCCCATCGTCCCGAATACTTTTTTATTTAGTCACAATTATAATATCTTAATCTTTACAAGATATAGATGTGAGACAAACCTGAAATCGTTTGTTTAGTATCTACTTAGCTACATTGTAGAGTTAAAATTCAGGAATAACATTGTGTTTAAATGAAAGTGAATTTAATTTGTACCAGCGACATGAATTTGCTCGTATGTACTACAATAGCTCTAGAACAAGTTGTTCATGAGCACGTAATGGCACAAAGCTGAACGTGAACCTTTTACAAAGTTATCATCCCTTCAGACATGCCCAACGTACTCAGAATAATTATTAGTTACTTTAGGCAAAGGCAACATCACCTATAAATATATCTCTCTGTTTATGACAGAATAAATTAATTTGAAATAAATTACTTCCACCAATAGTTTTTTTTCTTTTTTTAGGGCTTTTTTATTTTAACAATAAACTGTCAGCCCTATCGTTCCCTATACTAATCTTAACTATCAGAAATAGAAATCATTTGTGCAAAAACATGTTATAAATAGCTACAGCTGGTTTTGATGTAGGTTCAGCTAAATCACTTGATAATGCTCCAATATATTTTATATTTATTATAAATAATTGCACAAATGAGTTCCTCTACCTCTGATATCTCTCGCACTTAGCTAGCAAGTGTTGGACATCTTCAATGATTCCACACACCTCACAATTAGGCGAATCAACTTTCTTCATGAGATGTCAAAACTTTCTAGATGGGTAGTGCCCTGAGCGTAACCTTTTGCTACAACTATTTCCTTTCTACTTAACCTACTATTTAAGAACCAAGGTACATTGGGAGGCCTACATTGTATAGTCCTGTACTAAATTCCTTTTACTTTACTTCTGACATCAAAGTACTGTATAAAATTTGAAATAAATTACTTCCACCAATAGTTGTGCCGAATTTATGAACTCTTCACTGTTGTTTCACTATATGTAAAGTTCCTCGCGATGCAAACTTAAGATTGGTTTTGACTGCCTCGGTGGCGCAGTAATAGTGGATGCCAATGATGTCCATGAGGTTTTGGGTTCGAATCCCGAGTCGGGCAAACAAAAAGTAATTGGGCTTACATTTATATAATTGCCAACTCAATTAAGACTCGTTATCTATTTTATATTAAATCTCTACCTACCTCGAGGATATATTAAAGTATATTCATATATTTGTATTATAACGGACATTTACTTGATATACCGGCATGAATATATGTGTGTATGACCTTATAGAAATGCAATTTTTTATAATTAGAAACATTTTTTTTACTTATTTATTTTTAATATATCGAGTAGCTAGTTATTAATTTAAGAAATACATACTTCAAAGTTTAAAATACCTATTTTTATCACTAGTTATATTAGTTACCATCGATAACGAATCGATGGTCATGCTATCGTTACAGACAAAAATAATCGATGTACAATGAACATTAAAATTTATATTCGTTGATACGCATCTGTTAAAGTTTATCTATGCGGACGAAAATGGGTCATCGAACACATGCGTTATCTAATCTAGACGAGTCGTCGACCGAACAAGTGGTGTACAATGGGGACCATACACGGCCGCCTCAATGGTTCCTTCCTGTGATCGGTACCGATGTTTTTGTGTGACGCGACCTATATTTGAGGGTTAAATTGAAGCAACCGTGATTTCGTTTCATATTGTTGTTGATTTGTGGTTTGTTACACGACTGTGAGGGTTATGCTTCTCGAGCGTGTATTTTTTTAACATGTCATTTGTTGAAAATATAAAACTTGATTGTTTTTGACCGCCGGGGGGCCGCTGTTGCTTAATAGGTTAGGATGATATATTTTAGGGAAAATAATAAAATCTGTCCATTTCTTTAAATAACTTTTATCGAGAATTTGTTTTTATTTAATATTTTTGATCAATTTTTGTCCTACGGTATTGCTTTAATAGTGTCATAGTATAACTTTGCGCTTACCTACTCTTATTTAAGAATTGTGCAGCCGTTCAATTGAATGGCCGGATTGGTGAGTGTTATTAGATTTGGTTCTCAAGTAATTCTCTGTAGTAGGAGTCATGTATGACACCTCCTTTCTTAATACGTAATTTCTAGAACATGTGAGGCTACCTGCCTACCCTTTAATAGGACAAGCGTAAATTTTGCTATGCTATTTACCAGGGATGGCGAATCAATGGCACGCATCATGCCGTCACGCCAGTGCTGGCAAGCGAGGAAATAATTCGGACATGGCAGTTATTGACTAAGTATTACTAAGTGTAAGGTTTTAATTTATTAAAACTTAATGGTAGAATAAAAAAAACACTGGCAACACTATCGATACGTTATAAAAAGAACGAAACTTGGCATTTTGAGAGATTTCTTATTTCGAGCTCAGGTCGATAACAACCTAGAGAATAGTGTTTATATTACAAACAAACTGTAATTTAGGTAGATTACCAAAGTTCTGTATTGGTACAAATTGAAAGTGAAATAAAGATATTGTAAAAAGCAGAAATATCCTGACGCAGTGTTATTATACCTGAAGTTTTCTTACATAAGTAATTGTCATCTATGTACAACTTAATGGAAATTCTTAAAATGTTTTTTTATGTATTTATTAGTACATTAGTCACATTCTTTTTAAGTATAAATGTGTTAACTGGTAAAAGTTCGCCATCCCTGCACTATACAATCGTACATGAATATTTATTTAAATAACATACTTAGGTTTATAAATTAATTCACAAACCTTTCCAACTTACTTCCACAAGACCCCAATGTATTGAAATATAATTTAATATTAATATTATTTCTGTGTTACGTAACACAATAAGTAATCTTACTCAACATTTTATCAAGTACGCACTTGTAGATAACAACTGCATTTATCAACAACTTACATTATTAATCATAACCCTTCTAACCTATTATGACACCCTTCATGATTATTGCATGTGAGGAATATAATAAAACCAATAGAATTTTAAACCTTAACTTGAAAACCATAAAGCTTAAAGTTCCATAATACATTTCTTTAAACAACTTTTCAGTTACTTCTACGCAGTTGCTGTTAATAACTTAATTTGAACCTTAATTCGTTTGAGAGAAAGTTGAAAATTGAATTTACTTGTAATAGAATATAAAATAATTGTATTAGAAAATATAAAAGACCGAAATCTTTTTAGACTACTTCTACTGCATCACAGACTATATTAACCCTTAACGTGACATATTTAAAGTTTTGAATTGAAAATCATATTTGTTGTATTATGTGTTATACTAAATTGAACCATATTATAATATAAATGAGGTGTATAATCAATTGGTAATGGCTTAATGCGTGCACGCACATGTCCAAGAGGTCCCCCAAGAACACGTGTTTGTTTGACACTAATTTTATAGCGATGCGGGCGATGCCCGGCTGCAAGCTCGTACATTCACATACAAAAATGTACTGTACTAAAAAACTAATTCGTTTTATAAATAATTACAATGAACTAGTTTTCACCCTCGACTTTAATCGCTTGATAGTGTAGCCATTATCCTTCCTAAGAATATAACTTATCTTCATACTATACTGATTTTGTCAAACTTAGTGCAGCAATTTAGTCAATGCCAAAATTTAACAAACAGACAAACTTACGTAATCTTTCGTATTTATAATCGGGATGTGGCTTTATTCCTAATTATACACTCCAATTCGTGTAATATACATAAATATAGTTTTAAGCACTGCATGATTGGTGCAGCAATTTTATTGATCGGCCAGGCGCTGCCTATGTTCCGCGTGTAATGGGATTAATCCTGACATGAGACAAATAATCTGTACCGAGTCTGGATAATCTCTGTGACGGTGTTTTATGTCTGTACTTATTTTTTTATCGATACAGTTATTACATCAGGTGAGCATTTCTCTTAAAAGGAAATAACGCAGAAATCATTTTTAAAATACGCTTGCAAAGAGGATCAGTGTCGACCTGCCGGTTCCATCATCAGACCATGTATACCATCAAGTGTCATAAATACAAGTGTCATAAGTACTTGTCCAGTTGTATTCACCGATCGGTAAACGATTAGCAAGGTAAAGCAACGTTGGGTGTGGTCAGTCTATAGATGGGTGACCGCTTAGTGGTATTTTATCTGAGCATCTCCGTGCTTCGGAGGGCATGTAAAAAGTCGGTCCCGGTTGTTGCCAAATTGACAGCAGTCGTTAAGCCATGTCAGAGGCCTACGGGCGGCTTAATCAACTCTTGACAACAGGTTGGCCACTAACCACACGAAAAGAAGAAAGAACCCTATTATTGCTTGTCATCAGGTTTATGCATGAGAGAACTGGTTCAAAATTCAATAGCATATGTTGACTTAAACAAACATACAAACATTGCAAGTTAAATAAAAGCTTGCAAA
This sequence comes from Catocala nupta, assembly GCA_963675205.1. Classification (NCBI taxonomy): domain Eukaryota; kingdom Metazoa; phylum Arthropoda; class Insecta; order Lepidoptera; family Erebidae; genus Catocala; species Catocala nupta. The sequence goes on from OY776098.1 coordinate 7,226,537, forward strand.
AAAGATCTCAATAAATAAGATCTCCAGTCATGTATGCTGTTATCGCCTGTACCTACAAGTAACTATGGTAGAAGGGTGGTCGTCCCGCAGGGTAATGTTTACAAAAACGTAATTCTATAGATGTGCTTTATTACCCTATAAAATTTTACCCCTGTTTGATCTTACGGCAACTAGTGCCTGTTATGTTTTGTACAAAGCAAGCAGACTATAAAAGTCCGTTTTTTAAATATGAATGAAATTCATGCGGTGGCTGTGCTTCGAAACTCTGACTCGCCATCAAAACTACGATGCAATATAATTTTACTCTATCGTTCTGTGGAGTAGAAATTTTTTTTTAAGTTTAAACATAAAACCTACTGGGAACTGCCTCCCTTTTCAACTCTGCTAAGTTTACTTAGGCGCGGGCGAGTTGAGAGAATTGACACATCTTCGAGAACATTATGGAAAACTAAACTTCTCGAAGATGTGAATGGAGTGGAGAAATTTGATTGCACGAACGACGTAATTGTTAAAGCAGTCATCTCGCCATGCGCCATTGCCAGTGCACCGAGTGTTGAGGGTACAATTCCGAAAACTTTACGTGGAAACCCTACCATTTAATTCTAAATTTTACTAAAAAATCTATACTAATAAAGTTCATATTTCCAACTATTGAATCCCCTAAAACATTCTTGCCATTCCATTCATCGCTCGCTCATTTTCCACCAAAAAACCGAACAAACATAGGTACACTCTTTCTCTACTTAACTACTAATTCCATTCATGATTGTCAACGGGGTCTTGAACAGATACATTTTAAAACAGTGCATACCGGGGCTGGCTTACTAATGCTTAGAATAAAGGAAGTCCAGATAGCATGGTTCATTAGTATTTACCTCAGTACTGTGCAGTTAATACATAGTTGACCTGGCTGGCGCCGCGAGTATGCCGACATTATACAGGAATAGCTGGGCAGAAGTCTAGTTTAGTTTGTATGCTATGAATGTCCATGAGAATACACAGGAGAATGTGACGGTGGAGACACATTTTAGAAAATGACTAAGAGAGTAGGTAATGTTGTCTTATACGTTTACGGGAATGTTATACGATTAAACGTAAATGTATTTCGCGTTAATATCCGTATAAAGCGGTTTAATTTAAGAAGATTTCATACAAAAATACATTTAATTTTACTGCACGGATGGGGTAAGTGGTATAAGTAATCGGGTTTAATCCAAGGTTATTCCAAGTCTGGGTGCTTTTTGTGTCCGTTGTTCGAATGTTCGTATCACTCACATCGCAGGATTTAAAATGAAGTGGTTGTAAAATTTAACCTTTTCATCTGTATAAATACAAAAGCGTCTTTCCTTTTGTAGTTTATTAGATATCCATCTAAAATCGAATCATTTGTCTTTAACATATTAGTCTTTATCCACACACATCTCGAAAAAGTAGACCCTAGATATACCCACATTTTGGTAGCATTCTGGTACCCATAATTTGGTAGTTTTTTTTTCATAGGCAAATATCTAAGCTTCCTTCTACTATTTGAAAATTGCGTAACAGAAGCACCAAATTACACTTCTTCCGAAGTACAAATTAATCATTAATTATCCTTTGTATTCATTTGGATAAAAATATAAAGCGAGAATGCTTATTGAGTTGTAAAATATACGACATAGTTAGTTTGTAATAGCAGGTCAGACTTTTGCCTCAACCTTTTAAAGTTGATATAAAAGCTGGTATAAAATTTTTAAATAATGCTTACTTCTTTGTGAAGGAGAGACAGCAGGCTCTTCCGGGAAATACCACCCTCCTGTAAGAATAGTAACACTATTACTATGTAATATTGTCTTATGTTTACGCGAATGTTATACATTGAAATTGAACACTTTATACGGATTTTATCGCGTTGTTTATTTTACTTTAAACACTGGTATTACATAATTTTGAAAACTCTAACACTACTATTATTGAAATTTTACTACTATTTAATCTATATATTTTCTAATTAAAACAATTTATATTTGAGTTTACACTTTGCCCCGACGTTTCGGTTGCTTTACAGCAGCCATGTTCACGGGGAGACTAAGATGGTCTTAGTCTATAAACAACGCGATAAAATCCGTATAAAGTGTTTAATTTCAAACTATACTATTACTATGTTTTGCCTGCTAAATAATAGAGCCAGAGAATCACATATCTCATCCTTTTTTACATTCCTTTCATTTAATCCCTTCAAGCAATCATAGACGATGCTAACAGTTTACCATCATGGTTCTGTCCCTGTGCCGATATGCAGTTCTCATACCCGCATATCGCCTACTGTTTGTATGAATAGCCATTTTAAATACATGTAGTATATAGTACTTCTACCGTTATCCTTTAGAACGACATCCGCTTTGACCCACAAGTTGACACGACTGTCTATATAAAGAGCCACTGCTGATTTATTTATAGCCCGACCAGCACACGATTAGCGAATGATCGCTCAACGTAACGAACAAAAAATAACAACTAATCAGGGCTTTTAACTAAATTGTCAGTTTAATTAGAACCATTTTTGGGTTTACAACTAATATTAGAGTTTGTATAACTTTATAAGGAAGGAATAATTATTTTAATAGGGTTTTGTAAAGTATGTTGGCGCCAGCTAAAGTTGGCGCGGCTGATAATAATATTTCTTTGCAGAAAGCGCCAGACTGTCGTGTGATAGTGGACCTTCAATCTAACACACATAATTTATCGTTTAAATCGCTACTGTGACGTAATAATAAACTTTTAAACGATAACCTACTTCAAATATTAAAATGTACTAGTGTTCGTTCAATAGTTGAAATTTCAGAAAATCCTTTTTGAATTAAAATTTCAAAACTATAAAATATACACTTATGTATACTAGCGGCCGCCTAGTGGTCAAAATTCGACCATAATTGATTTAAATTTTAAGTTTGATCGTTATTAAAGTTTTATTGTCTATAACTTTACCTTTATAATCACATTTCATTTAGATTTCGCCAAGGCTATACAGGTTAAATTTACCTATCTTTTTCAAACAAAAAACTATTTACTTGATTATACTCTTTCATTGACGATATTCCTAAGCTTGCTACTTTGTTTTCTTTTTTTCTGTATTACATATAAATAAAGTATAGGTAACCATAGTTACAAAGAATTGTACGACGTCAGACGAACAACGAACGCGATTCGACTGCGTGTGTCAAACTCATGGTTGAGTGCGTGTAGTGTTTTCCATTGATTGTACGTATTTCTAATGCATATTTTATAAAAATATTAGGATTCGCCACTCCTTCTCCATGTACTTACACTTCAACTGTGCCAAATGTCATACTCCTCCGTCCGAGCAATTTTCGTAAAAAGGTATAGGTACAAAGTTTTTGCTTCACGTATTAATCTATAGGTACTAATAGTGTCGGATAGCCCATTTATCGAGTAAGGCCTATATAACATCACGCTATGACCAATAGGAGCGGAGCATCAATGAAAAATGTGTATGTTGCGCGGGTTAGCTATTTTATATAACTTGAATTGACAAAAATATTTTAGTAATTCCAGCGATTAGTGCGACAAGTATAGATTGGCTTCCTCGATAAATGGGCTATCCAACACTAAATATTTTTCAATTCGAACCAGTTGTACCTGAGATTAGCGCGTTCAACCAAACAAACACACTCTTCAGCTGTATAATTAGTACCTATAGATCATGCTAGGATCACGGGAACGGGGCAGTAATCATAAACGTGGGTGAAACCACGGAGACAGCTAGTCCTTAATAAAACAGTAATAGATCACATAGTTCTACCTACCTTTCGGTTAGTACAGCCGTGGCAATGTTACCTTAGACTTAGACGACAGACGCTAGTGGTATGCAAGTAGTGACGTTAGATAGGTCCATACGGAGGTCAGAGCCACGCCTTGACCCGGCCATCGTAGCGAACAGTCACGGTGACTCATGATCGCATTCTCTCGGTAGCCGCTCACGTGTACTACAATATAAGTATGCACTAACTTTGGCACACGACTTTGGCTGAGTTTATTCAATTATGTATGAAGAAAAGGTGAGTGTTATTGTTTTTTCAGTTGCATTGGTTGGTATAGCTTGGTATGCATCTACTGTCTGTGATCGCTCCTTTACAGTAACCTATTAATTATTCATTTTTGTAATAAAATAAATAATCTCAATTCATATGTTTGGCTACTCTCTCTCCCTCTTTATCTTTTTTTCATCTCATTTATTAGTTTCTATATTCTTGCTTTTCATTTGGTGGCTTGTTACAAATTCACATTTTAGTAGTTTTAAAACAATACGTCTTTGCACTTATTGTTAAATGTGGACCTATGTATAAAAATCAATAATATAATCTTTAAACTCATTAAAATTTATTTTAACAATCACATTATAGAATTTCAGGAACTTGCCCGCAGCTGCGCTCGTTTAGATGTAGGGTTAGGTTATGTTAGTAACAATACTTATTAAAGGATGAAAGGTACAATATGTCCTTTTCACTAACAGTGTAAGTACTACTGGCAACGTGTATGCGAAATTTCAAGATGATCAGTCAAGTAGTTAAGAAGTGAAAGCGTAACAAACAAACAAACTCATTTATAACATTAGTTTGGATTATACATATTTCTCTTAAAAAATAAGCAAATAGACTAACTTAAAAACGTCCTATTATACGCACTGTGTGCTAAGTTAGCAACATAAGTTTTAAATTCTAGAAAGCGAGAAGCACTTCTAATAAAGTTATTATTGTTATTATAATAGTTCATAATAGCAATAATTTGTTACATTTAAAATGTCTTTGTTCTTGTTAGCTAGAAATCGTTACTAAGAAATTGCAATATAATTGACGTCAATACATTTTATTAAAAGTATTGAGACACTGTCAATACCTAAATGATAGGTATGCGATCTATAATATTCTCTTGACATGTATGAATCTTGAATATATAAGACTCGTATTAATAAATATAATAACGAGTGGCAGAAATGGCGCAATGCTAACTGATTGATTGATAAGTGGTTAAGCAACGCTATGCACGATTATCCGTGGATGGCCAATCGCTATTTGAATGTGGACCTAATGTCACGCCTTGGGGTATCCTAGTTACATCAAAGAAGAATACCCCAAGGCACGTTATTAGGCCCAATGTTAGTAATAATTTTTAACAGTGATAAATATGTACATCTTGTTTACATAATCCCGAGTATACGTTTTGCTGAAAACTGTTTTATAAAATGTATAGCGCAATATTACATAGGCAGTATAAATTGTTAGGTATCCTTACTGAATGTCTGACAGTCCTTCATATGTGAAGGCTACCTATCCGCGATGGGCCAGCGTGGAGGACTATGGCCTGACTCTCACAAACTGAGAAGAGGCCCGTGCCCAGCCATAGGACGGATAAACCGTCCTATAAATGTATAAAACATAGCTGATAATATTATAATAAGTTAGTATTTGGTATATACCTAAAATAAATTGTATGTGACAATAACATCTAACATAAAAACCTGTTATGAATGAAGATGGCATTTGACTCAATAAATAAAACTGATCACTACACAATTAACACGAAAACAAATCACATGTTTATAAAATAATAGCTGCACGATCAACTAAAGTCAAAGCGTTTATTCATAATAGAAAATAGCTCGATGATGCAGCTGTACCAGGTACATAATACGATGTTTATTACCCGTGAAATATGCGTAAACTAGAATTCTTTTAACTGGATATTAATAACATGTGGTCATCCGCTTTTTAGAATAGATGACATTTTGTCTTGACCTAGATGAATACGTCACGTGGTCTTGGCTGTGGCGCTTGTTAGTAACTGATTAAGTTGTCATCTAGCAAATATTTGCTAAAACCTGAAACACTTTACAGGTTTTATGCCCGTGCAGAAAAAAAGATATTCCACAGATAGTGGTGCTGAATCTGGTTGGTTTTTGGTAAAATTCTTTGGATATTTGTTAAGCTATCAATGATACTTACTTTCTTAAAGTAATGTTGAAGCCTGAACCCATTTCTAACATAAGCATTTTATGTTAGCTGGAGGAGTTATCGAAACAGCAATAACCCAAGTTGCCATTAATCTTGATTGAAAGAACTTGCTATAAACATAAACATGCTTTTGCAATACTTATTCGTTAGTTTCTTTCTTGTTATATCTTAGAAACATGGAACCAGTTTCTGATGAGAAAAAGCAATATCACTTTTACTATTACGTATGGATATAAAAAATTAGTAGCGATGTCTCATTTGATGCAACACATTACCTACTCTGCACCGTACTCATTACACGCAGATCCCAGCACCTTCATAATATATACATAGGTACATATATACGAAGGAGAGGTGTATTAGACATTCACATTTCGCCAGGTATGGTTTTAGATGTTATAGAGGCTACCCTCTATTACATCTAAAACCATACCTGGCGAAATATGAATGTGTATATTTGTAAAACAGAAATTTTCAATAGCAGAGCAGATTCTGGAACTGTGAACCGGTGAACGGCCATTGGCCTACGCCTATGGCCGTTTTACAGTTCCAGAATCTGCTCTGCTACTGAGAATTTCTTAACTTCTTCTTTTCTTCTTCTTCTTTTATTCTTCTTCTTTTCTTCTTCTTCTTTCCTTCTTCTTCTTTTTGTGTGGTTAGTGGCCAACCTTTTGTCAAGAGTTGTTCAAGTCGCCCGTAGGCCTCTGACATGGCTTAACGGCTGCTGTCAATTTGGCAACAACCGGGACCGACTTTTTATGTGCCCTCCGAAGCACGGAGACGCTTCGATTAAATACCACTAAGCGGTCACCCATTTATAGACTGACCGCACCCAACGTTGCTTAACCTCGCTAGTCGTTTACCGATCAGTGAGTGCAACTGGCTGTGAGTTGGTTTGACTGAAAACCCAATAACACTTTGGTTGACCCGAGATTCGAACCCGAGCCCTCATTTACAGCAGTCGCATTCACTACCGCTGCCACGCTGAAGCAGTTAGGCACTAATTTGTATATTGAGAGCAATTGTGCGCATCGCTAATTTAAATTCTATATACATCCTATAAGTCCACGTTGTCCCTACGTAACAAACCATTAATCTACATTAAAAACAGGATTTATTTTAAAACTATTAGATCTTTTTAATAAAAAAATCTTTCACCCATTAAAATCTATGGCATCCAGGAATAATATAGGCTAAATCATCACGTTTCGTAAAGGTTAGTGAAACTTCGAGGGACGGCTACTGTGTATTATATAAATCCCTTGCACGAAGTCAGACCACACAGCTTAAAGTATCGAAACTTAATTATTATATCGGTAACAATAGACGAAATATTCTGTCAGCATTGGTGTCGACAATTCGTGCAGTAGCGGTGAACTTTCTCACGATTAGACCAGTATGTTCGACACACATCTCACTGTGCAAGGACGCACACAGATTAGTCACGCACAATTAGCTGAGGCTAGCTATAATTAATTTATATAGCCTGCTACCGATCGTACAGGCATTATGGGACACTAGATTATTTCGCTTCGCTCGTGTAAATGTCGGTTAGCTTTGGTTAGTAACAGTACTTTGTTCTGGGTGAAAAGTACCCTATGTCCTTTTCTGTTTCCCCAACAAAAACGTGCTAAAAACTGTCAAATATTTTGGCAGTTATTAAAAAATAACAGTTAATCAACAGATAACTTTCCTGACCCGTTTTGCCCTGATGTGCCATCCTAATTAATATTATAAATGCGAATTTGAGTTTGTTACGTTTTCACGCCTGAAGTACTGACTGATCATTATGAAATTTTGCATTCACATTGTCGGGGAAACAAAAAAGGACATGGTACTTTTCATCCAGAAAAAAGTTTGTTTGTTTGTTTGGTTAAACGCGTTAATCTCAGGAGAGCCTGGTTCGAATTGAAAAATTATTTTGCTGTTAGATAAATAGAGGAAGTTTATAAACATTACGCTACGACCCATGCGGGCGACTCAGTAACCATAAACGCGGGTGAAGCCGCGGGCACAGCTATTTATTTATATAATTATATTGTTTTACTTGCAAGCAACATTAAAATTAAATTATCTTTAACGCACCTTTATTTTAAGCCACCTGATAACCTTTATCCATGTATAATCTTGAGGTATTAAATTTATATTTTTAGCATCATCAACTAAGTTATAAAATAATCTGTCACAAGTTACCTTTTGCACTGTATAAGTTACTTGTGATAATTTAGGAAAACCCAGCAAGATACTACAGTAATTAAATTACTCGACCTGACATTTGGTTAAAATGAAAATTCAGTAAATAAATATAAATACAATAGCTGAATAAATACAATAGCTAAATCCTTACTTAATAATATTATAAATTCGAAAGTAACTCTGTCTGTCTGTTACCTTTTCACGGCTAAATCACTCAACCGATTAAGATTAAATTTGGTATAGATATAGTTTAAAACCTAGAAAAGGACGTGGCTTACTTTTTATTTTTGTGGGTACCACGCGGGCGGATTTTAAAGTTTAAAGTCAACAAAGCCAATGAAGAAATTTAAACTAAACGTGTTCGAAAGTTTGTGATGCTATATTCCAATACTGTAATAAAAAACACACTTTGCAATTGTGCTGACTCTTTAGGGATATAATGGTTCAAATAAAGAAATTCATGTCTTTATTAGGCGTTGCCCACGAAAAGAAGTGACGCCATCAGAATTCGACTAATTCCCTACGGCTATACATGGTGTATAGAAAGAAATGTGCGACCTTGTAGGGCGTCGTACCCACGAAACTACTCGACCCAGATCCGATTGTTTACAGTAATCCAATTGATTACAACTAACTGTCACACTGACTCACTCGCGAGCCAAATGTAATTAGAGGAGAGTGGGCTAAAATAAGTTGTTTTATTACAAAGAATGAATCCATAAATTAATGAAATATGAGACCAGTATTTACTGACTAGAGCACTCAACACTTCACTTACGTAAGTATGCTTCATATTTTCAGTTCTGCTGAATGAGAAATGACACGTGGCTGAGATTATAGGATCCCCTAACTGTGAAAATCGCGTCAAAATCTTCCAGTGGTTTTTATGTAAAGCCGATACAAATAGATTACATTTATAATAACCAATATTTTTTGTAAAGGAGTTTCGTGAAAAAGTTTCAATTCAGAGAGAAACATATTTGTTGTAAATTAGGACATAATACTGAACATTTTATATTTACTTAAAAGCCTTCAAATTATTCTATAATCTCCATATATAGCCGTTATGATTATATTCAAATTTGACGGTAAAATACTTTTATTTGCAAATTATTTTGAATTAAATTGTCTCAGAATATGCGAAATAAGATAAAATACAAGATTTATGAAGGCAGGTGCCGACGGATTCACGTGCGCTGAAAAATATATGAATATTGCTTTATCTTTATATAAGCTTACACCGCCAACATTGCACGACTTCGTTATTTTCCAAGTGATGGTAGACATGCTGTAATATTGTTATAATATGATAACACTGACACCCTTATTTCTTCGAAGGATAAGGACAAAGATGTATATACTTAAAACAGTCAATCTTTTGTTAAATATATAGGGTTCAAGGTTGCACTAGAGATTAGATAGACATTTCAAGAAGAGAAGTGCCACTTTCAGCTATTAAATTCATGTACAATTTTAAGCCTACCCGAAAGGATAGAGAAAGAATTACTACACCCACATATTAATAACTATGATTTTATATCCCATATATTAGGGAGCGACCCTATTATATCTATGAAACACACTATTGAACATTTCTTGACTGAAAAAGAAAATCGTATTGCCCGACTTTTGCACAGCAGTCAAATTTCCACCGCTGCAATACTGAGGTATATATAATATATATACATATATGTATAAGTATCCACATCTATGTACATACATATATACAATGTTATTAAATAAATAAAATATTTGTTATGAAAATCAACGGACTGGGAATAATTCCTGTAGCGCGAGAGACTACAAACACTCAAACAACGGACACAAAGAACATCCAGGCTCAAAGCAATCATTTGTGGATCACACAAATTTTTGTCCCGTGTGGAGATCGAACCTACGATACTCATCGCAGTGGCAGTGGCGAGGGCATCACTAAAACCACTACGCCATCCGTACAGCCAAATATATGTACTTATGTAAGTGATTTAAACACTGAGTTTGATATAACCCCAACGTACCCAAGCGCTACCAAACTTCACAGTTGTCGTCGCGTGGGCGTGTGTCTGATACGATGTGCTGATAACACAAAATATTTACAATTCGGACTTTTTCATTGCGCAAGCTTCGGATCAACGTATTTACAGTGTAGTAATTATTGTGCTCATTAGCCTTAGTTGGGTTAGTGATATTGCAATTACTGTCACTATTTGGCATGGTTAGCGTTTTTATGGAAACGAAGTGGCTTTTTGGTGTTACTAAAGTGACATGTATATTTAGGTATACGCGATTTTAAGGGAATGTATTACAATTTACAATACACACACACTGATTAACGCAAGTTTCCCGGAGAGGATGGTAGAGATAATTGATGGATTCTGAGTAAAAATAATATGGTGATAATAAACTTGGATTTGTGAAGAATACATAATATAAAGCTTTTTAGACTTTTGCGATTTGGACACAGAGGCACTGCACATATAGCGTAATAATTTTAGTGGTCGAATGTTACGGCTTTGATCCTCACACGGCAGAAACGTTTGTGCATTTGTGTGATTCAGAAATAGTTGTTACGAATCTGGGTGCTTTTTGTGTCCGTTGTTTGAATGTCTGTAAGGTGTCCCGAGACACAGAGTTTGGTGCAGAAACAGATTAATAATAAAAAATACACCTCTAACCTTTCCACAGGTTGGATTACTTGTGGACCTACCTACCTGTAACTTTATCTATCTTGCTCATGTTCTACAGTGTACGTATGTTTAATTTAGTTATATGAGTGTGTCGGGGTGATTGGCCGCGACCGACGTGTCTCAGATTTGATAACGTTCGCCGCTTGATTCTAGGAAGCAACGGGCCAAGTGTGGACTGGTACAGTGTACGTGGCAAATTGAGATGAATATGTCGAGGAATTCTGTCATATGTCGTTGAGTGATTTACTTTTATTTAATTAAAAAGTAGGTCCTGCTTTAAGGATTAAGCCTTGTGTCACAGAGAACACAAACATTAAAACAATGAACACTAGGGAACACAATTTGTAAACCACACAATTTTTCCCGTGGCCATCGAACCCACAACACTGTGCGTAGCAGTAGTGACGAGGGGACCACAATAGCATCCGTGCAGAGCTTTGGGTAAACCCTCCGTCACAAAAGAATTTATAAACATAGATACAATTAACGAAAGCAAAATACAACCAGATTCAGATCAATAACATGTGAATCACACAAATTGTTGTTGCTGTGGGATTTAAAATTTCGAACTCACAAGTCACAACTCATGGCGTTCCAGCAATGGTGAAATGACAGCGCTTGACAGCTACTTAAAACCCAATATCTTTTATTGTTTCATACCCGAGATTTGAACCCAGGGGTCTTATAATGTTGTTCACAATTATTTTGTTGTATATACTAGTCACTAGACTAACGAAGTTTGGTATTGAAAGATTGGTAATTAAATTTAGTCTTGTTAATCGATGCCATTAAAATATTCCGTATGACATATCTGTACGGAAAATTACCGTTAATGTAACCGAATATAATAAAAAAGGCCACAAGTCTATTAACATAAAGAACAGCTGTTTCTGGTCCTTGTATTTACATACATATCGTAATAAACATTTTGATACCTAACTCGTCGCAGTTTCGTTTTCACCGACAGTCACCTTTCGCGCCTTATATGCGCTGGCGCCGCTTGTCATAAGTATTATTTAGTTATTACTGGTTTGTTCCTATTTGTACCACACCGCTGCACAATATTTTTTTTTATATTATTGACATTACATGGACCTCTTATTATTTTAAGTGGTCACGTCACCGCTGCTGCCCCGCTATGTGCTGTGAGTTCACATGGCATGGGACAAAATATGTGTGATCCACAAATAATTGTTGATAGTGTAGAAATTCTGTATGTCTGTTTTTTGAATGTTTGTTAAGTCTCCCGCAACATAGGATTATTCCTAGTGCTGAACTTTTACAAAAAAATAATTAAAGCCATTCTTTCTCATAACAGTCGGGTCGACAAAAACAAATGAAATAATTATTTTTTATATTGCAGACACGACAGAATATGAACATTTATTTATTGTAAGAACCATTGTATCTACCATATGCGAGCAAATAAAATATTTAATTTGTTTTGGATAAAAAGGCTACGATCATGTTATACCTATATTTTACTTAGAACATTGTTTAATTGATTTCTATTCATTAATTATTATAACTTCATTAATTTTATTATCCCGTATTGTTTTTAATGAGTAAATTATTTAAATTTCCACTTTCCACGACGTTTTGGTTACTTTTCAGCAGCCATTGTCATGGGAGGACCATTGTTGCCAAAAGTTAGGTAAATTTTAACAACAACATTTTATAGTTTCAAAATTATGTAATAGTAGTGTTTTTTTACAAGGTTGATTAAACAGTGAGGCTTTATTTCTACATATAGTATGTACCACATACAAGCTCTACGCCAAATTTCAGTTCAATAAGAGCAGTAGTTTAGCCACAAGATAGATTTTTAGTTTGCAACGGGTATCTGCCCTAACAGCTGACCGAGAGTCTAAGCATAGGTATCTAAGGTCATGCACCTTAAAGCGACAAAAATGTAGGAGACGTTGCCGCTCTGATACATAGTATACATTATTACAGTAGCCAACAGTCACGCCAAAGTGAGTCTTAATATTACCGCAATAAGAACGAAAATACAAGCATATGTTATGCTTGTGTTTTCACCATTAGTTTGTAACACAGACAAGGAAGCAATAAATAAACCCGAATGAAACAATGAAAGAAAAACAACAATGAAATATTATAGACAACAGATGTTTATAAAATATGGTGTTTGCGTATTAAATTGATTTAATTTGTTTAAAAAATATTGTAATAATAAATGTCTATTTTTATCTTTATCGAGTTTTAACCGTTTCGAATTAACACTGAGCCCATATGAAATACTCTGTTCATTTTAATGTCCATGGAGCATAGCAAACTTGTATAAACAACGCAATAAAAGCGGTATAAAATAGATTAGTTAATTAATTTAATTTTAACGAATAAAATATATTTGAAACAAAAAAGGATGTATTCACCTAGAGCTACAAAGAAAAGTCAGGACAATTCAATGTCAAGTAGTATTCTCAAATATCGCGCGGAAGTTGTGTGCACTGGCGAGACCTTCCCGAGGTCACGACCGTCGACCCTTTATTAGTGCTCGCGCTGATAATACTATAATTGGGCATCACACCATGTGGCCAACGTGATTCAGACCTCAACAATTTTGAGGAAATACGAACATCGACAATTACTGTGGGAATTATTTAAAACCTTATTTTTTATACTAGCCTTTTCGCTCATTGCTATGTCTCGACACTTTTGTCTGAAGCTCAACGATGTTTACATGCAGAGTACACTCATAATTATGGTTCCTCTATCGCACCTTCCAAATGTATCATTGAAGCCTATTACAAGATTTGCCGGCAATTTCATTCGCGTGGACTACAGTTATTTACATGAATCACAATAAGCAGCATATCACTAGTCCTATTTAAAATAATATAATATATGTATACATCAGCCCTGTATATTGAGCTGTCCCACTTCTGGGCACGGGCCTCGTCTCAGCGTGGGAAGGTTTAGGTTAGTCATACTCTACCACCATGCTGGCTGACAGACTTCACATATCTTCAAAGTACTGTAGTTTTTAAGTTGAATATTAAGCTACCAAACTATGGGCACCGCATTAAAAGATTTGTAGTTTTTGCGTGATAACAAATCAAATAAATAGGTAGACAAATGATCTAATATTATTGTTTTGGGTTTAAAGGGCATTATATGCAATTTGTAATACGTTTTTAGTAAAACAACTTTAACTCAAACGACATAGAGACAAGTAAGGTAAGCGTTTCATGAAGAGATTATAATCTATTTATGAAACGTTTTCATACTATTTGTCTTACGTTTACGCGAATGTTATACATTCGTCACGTCACGTCTCGACTCGTAGTACCTACATGACTGCCGAAAAGCAATCAAAACGTCAGAAAAAGTGTAAACTAAAATCTAAATAGCTACTCGTAATTTAAGTTATATAGTAGCAAAGTTTAACAACTGAAACTATTAAACTACTACGTTCAATAGATTCAAAATTATGTAATAAAAGTATTTAAATCTTTATATATATTAATCTTCTGTGCGTATGTTTGTAACTAAACTCCTCCTAAACGGCTGGACCGATTTTGATGAAATTTTTTGTGTGTGTTCAAATGGATTCAAGAATGGTTTAGATTAGTTTTTTTTTGTCTCTACAAGACAACGTCTTTCGGGTCCGCTAGTAAATATATAAAGAAAGTAGTTTAAATTTAACGTTTTCGTACATAATTATGACAGCAATAACCGTGATTGCGTACTTCTACAACACAAAACCATAGATACGTAATAGATATTACACGACAGAACCAATAAATAACGATCACCCATCTTTGGACAGACCGCGGGTAGCATCGCTCAACCTCAAGTTCACATGCCCACATTAGTACAAGTCAAAATGAGTGAAGAATTCAAAGGCCATGTAATATGAGTAAGATCTGTCATGATCTGTTTCGTATGATGTTACTATATATGGACAAGAGCAAGTGTGAATCAGAGAGATTATCTTCACGACAATGTATACAATAAGGTAAGTAGAGTATGCGGAAGGAGACCTTGCAGTTTTGTAGTAACTTGATTAATTTACTTGTATAGAGTTGTTTCTAATATTTGTGTTTATGCAGTAAAAGATTTCTTCCTCTAATTGATAGGAAAAAACCTCCTTGGTTATGAGAAATGTTATAACGTACACAAGACATGCAAACTTATGCATGAATGTGGGTAGAAGTATATTACACCCACATATCGCTAGCTTGGTCTTAGGTTACATAGTAAAGTAGGGAGTGAGCTTATTACCGCTTAAAGGGCACATTTCCAAACACGGTTAGTTAAAATTTTCAACTAAGAGCCAAGATGTCGCATAAATTGGCAATTCATTCAGGATCGCACATTGAACACAAAATAAATAAAAATAGTTATTAAGATACGATAATATCTTTCTCTTATGATAGTATAAATATAGATTTATTACTTATTACACCAAAAATAAATATTTTATTTATATTTTTGTCTTGATCGATTTTTATACGATTCCACTATGACGCTAAGTGCGTCTAAGTGGAAGAGTATAAAAATCAAATTGAGGATTAAAACAAGGGATATTCCGATTTGCATTTGCTAAGACAAAATATGACGTTCAAGAATTAACCCAGTAGCACTCAATGCATTGGTACAGGCGGCCACTTAAACCTTAAACCACTGTCAGCGGTTAAAACACACCAGTTACAATACAAATAAATAGCTTCGTGCATTCTCTTTGATATTCTATTTACATATGAGAGCCATACGACACGTTATAACTGTCAACACACATCATTATTTCGACACGCCTCATATGCATTTACATGTACCATAAAAGACCTCGCCATAAAATCCACCGATTAACAAAACACATACTAAATTAACACAAAACGTGTCATTTTACGATCTTATGAACAAAATAATAGACTTGGTTTGTTGCCACACCACTCCCAAGTTTACGAAGTATAGTTTTTATTTATATTAGAAGCTTTTGGCTGCGGTCTTGCCGGCTAAACATACCGGGAAAATCAGCTTATGTAATCCAGGGAATATAGGTCAACTCACATCCAAATTCGTTTAATGGTTAACGCGTGATTGAGAGTAGAACATCCAAAAACCGCTAAGCTGTTCGTGCAGTCGGCATGGCTTAGCGATTAAAGTGGCCTACCCACTGCCATTGCGCCGGGTGTTGTAGGTTCTTTCCACACAAGAGACAAAAAACATGTGATTCGCAAATTTTTGTTTTCAGTCTGGGTGTTCCTTGCGCCCGTTGTTTAGAAATTGGTAAGGTCCCCTGTGATAGAGGCACGGTTACAGGAGCGGAAATGTTTATTTAAAAGTTGAAAATCTTCTTTAACTCTCACATTTATCGTGCTTAGCATTATGTTCTAAGGGCTAAAATTCTACGGCTGACACCACACTGGTAAATTACAGAAATTTTTAAAAACATTACTGAGAATTATTGTCAGTCACGCAGATTTCTTACGATTTCCGTAAAGCGACCTTTAGAACATGCAATAGACCTTAGCGCTTGCTTTGCCTGAACATGTGTAACTGACTAACCATTGCTTGACATTTGGTTAACCAAACAGATTTGCAAGAAAACACCGATTCTTGACATGAAAGCATCATTGCCAATTGGTATTCTTTTAAGAATAAGCTGGCTTTTGCAATAATATCTAATTACAAATATAAATACAATATTTAGTAGTAAATAAATTTAAGCATTTGCCATGTAAATTAAAAAAACAAAGTAAAAGACTACCCATCGTCTCGTTTAAACGTTCGAAGACATACACACCGGAGTGAATTTTTTTGTAAGTTTAGTTGGTCATTTGATAGTTTCGATTAACAATTGGATCCGGTAGGTAGCACTACGATCGGGTTCTAGAAGTAATCAATGTTTTCAAGTACTACCAATGCTAACGTAAAATATAACTTATTATAAATTAAGTAAAAGGCAATCCATGCAACAACAGCTTTATGAATTGTTACTTTTTTAGTTTATAATATATATCATCATCATCTCAGCCAAAAGACGCATAATATACATAGCATAGCATATACAACGTATAGTGGCTCTCAAATCTAGCAAAATCCGAAAATCGATATTATATTTATTTATTA
Source organism: Catocala nupta (assembly GCA_963675205.1). Lineage (NCBI taxonomy): Eukaryota > Metazoa > Arthropoda > Insecta > Lepidoptera > Erebidae > Catocala > Catocala nupta. Next base: position 7,243,530 of record OY776098.1, read on the forward strand.
GTCAAGTGTGCAAACACTAAAGTCTGTCTACATCACTCCATATTAAGCTAATCTTAATTTTGATTTCAATACAATTAATCCGCCAAAAGAATCTCGTCTTAATTCACGTTTCGTTTAACAAGAGCATCTCGAAAAGGCAATATATCGATGTCAACATTCCTATCAGACAGAATTCATGGCGAAAACATAAGAATTGCGTTTGACATAATCTCTTTTGGAATACAGAGTGCACACGGCACTACGTGGTTGTAGTGGAGTGGCGATCACGTATATGTTGGTACAAGTAAACGGTGGATATGGGCGCAGCAAGGATATTAGAGCGCCCACTAAGTGCTGTTTTGGTCCGAGTTGAGTGCTATTGTCGAGTTTTATCGCAGTAAGTTAAGTGCGTAAAGTTGACCAGACTTCGAAATATATTATATTCGTATTCTAGATCGATAATATATTTCGAATCGATGGAGATCTTTTAAACTCATAGTAGAAAATATACTATGAGTTTCAAAGATAGATTAATTATGATTTCTTTTGCATAGATAGACTATAAGATAAGATTAATAAAATATCAATTTTTTTTCCTACTGATTTCTACCAACCTTGCTATCCCCTCTAACTAAGCTTAATGTTTGTGTTGGGTGGTAGGGTTGGGTTCACATAGTCATAGGTATATAATATTATAGTGTCACAACTTAGTCGTACAATGGGTGGACATCGGACCCTGTAGTAGGATCGATCTCGACCCATCCCAATTATACTCCGTTCTTTAAAAAGACAAATCCGGCACTAGGAATAATTCATGTTTCGCGAGGAAACTACAAACATTAAAACAACAAACACAAAGAACCCAGACTCAAAACAGGCAGTTGTAGAACATACAATTTTTTTACCTGCTTATAGGTCGAACCCACAACATAGGCTGATCACACAAGCTTTTGACCCATTTGGGATTTTAACCCATAGCACTGGCCAGAAATGTGTAGTTTGTCCATCGATCTCCAAGCAATACAACTCGCCATATCCTCTAGACACAAGACCCTCCTAGGCATGAGATTAAATATATTACCTTTAACTTAACTTCTACAAGTCTCCTGTCATACGTCCCATACCCGTGGGTGTCGAGATGACATTCTTCGTCATTTCGCAACCCGCCGGCGGCCGGCGCGTGGACGAGATCTACAGAGATACTTATAATTGCTGAGGACATCTCCTCAATCCGCCCTGTATTTGGTAAAGACACAGCATCACGTACTACACCATCATTAAACGTCATTTAGCAAGTACAGGTTGGATGAGGCCTTGGCTCATTTGCGTGGATTGTAAGCTGGAGTTGAACGGTTAGAATAGAATGATTAGAGAAAATATTAATCTGTCACAACAGTACCATTGAGGTGCATTTGTCAAAAAACTCAAGTAGTGTTCATTTAGGCCCTTATGGCCACTTATCTTCAAAATGAAAGTATAGTGTCAATTTCGGCCGTCATTTATTTATTTTTGTTAATCAATTAAACAATATAAGCTTACAGTTTACCCAAAAACTTATGTGCTATAGTAGTTTTAAGTTAGCGTTAAACAAAGCAACGTTTTATAACCACACAATTTTAATACATTTTACATCAAAAAGTTAAGAATACTACTCAATATCTATATATTAATACGTGAAGCAAAAACTTTTTACGGAAATTGCGCGGGCGGAGAAGTATGGAATTTGGCACAGTTAAAGTTTATATGGAGAAGGAGGGGCGAATCCTAATATTTATATAAAATATGCATTAGAAGTACATTAAATTAATGGTAAAACACTACACGCACCCAACCATGCATTTGACACACGCAGTCGAAGCGCGTAACTATGGTTACATACATCAATATATAATGATATATATCAGTAATATCTTACAGGCAAACTTTGGTTGAATTTCGATCACTCGGCGACCGCTAGTAAAATATAAAAACGTTAACTATTCCTATTTAAATGCATCAACACCGTCTTTTGACGTAGTTTGGGTTGGACTTGTTTTGGTGCAGTGAGCGCCCAAAAGTTTTTTTTATACAACTAAGATGGCAAACAAGCATACAGCGCCCACCTGATGGTAAATGGTCACCGTAATCGGTTTATTCTCAATAGTTCCATGGTACAGTTCCGTGACGGAACTACTGAGACGTTTATTTCCCGTTAGTTCCGCGGAACTAATGTTACACATATTTTAGTCCCATTAGTTCCATTATCAATTAAATATCTGAAATATGTACAGTCAGTTACATGTTGTCCACCAGGATCCCCTAGCCCGATCCTCCTCGTGATCACATTAAGTTTATCAAGATCCCCTTTTAAAAAATGTTAGTAAAGACAATATCACACTGGGTATTTTTATTTACAGAAAATCATTTAACTATTTATTAACTATTTCTATGGACGCCTGTAACACCAGAGGCATCACTTGCGCGTTGGCGACCCTTCAGGAAAGAAGAAAGAGAAAAAGGAAGTGGGAAGGAGAAGAAGCGAGAACGGAGAAAGAGGGTGATTGAGCCTCCGGCACTCTCACTCACCGAACGAAACGCAACAGTAGGAATACTGCTATTTCACGTCAATATTCTAAGAGGGTAGTCCTTCCCCGGTCGAGCCGGCCCATTAGGCTGAAACCAGATAGGCTCTACGGTTACTATCAGAGTTGCCGTATGTTTGTTTGGCACCACGATAGCTTAAAAGAAATTTAAAAGCCTTGCTTTGCCTTACTGCGGTGAGTAGGACTTTAAAGATCCTTTACTTAGTAGGCGCCGTGTTTACAACAGGAGGTTATAAACTTTACCCGTAGCGTTGTCAGCACAAGGTTTTACTTTTGAAGTCACTTGGCTATTTGCAAGCAGCGAGTAGTCAAAGCCTTCAATCTTATATAATTTTCTTTCAATTTTATGTAGACACACGCACGTGTGCCAAAGGCATAATATTATTGTGATTCCACTTCATTGCTGGTTTAAAATCCCTCAGTAAACCTATATTTTTCAACTAGTGGTCGCCCAGTGGCCGTAATTGAAACGTATTTTTTTCTTTTTCTCCGCTAATTCTCCATATAAAAATTAATAATGCCAAATCTCACACCCTTCTTATAGCACAATATGCTTAAAAGTACCTTTTTTTTTTTTTTTTTACGTGGGGGAATGCAGTGACGCATATCCCTCCGCGGGGGCGGGCGGAGGGATTATGTCGGACTCGCCGGGGTAAAAGAAAGATGTTGAAAAGATAATGTACCTCCCGGAATACCGACTAAACCTACCATGGTGTTCCTCGACAAAACCACTATCGACGGGGCCGCGCGAATCGCTTTCACATGCGGTCGCGACCCCGCCGAGGTTACGGCCCGCCGTGTAAAACGGCAGGCCACTACGCGAAGAGACCTACCCAAAGGACTCACTTCTATAATATACCCTACTGTCCCCCCCCCCTAGAGGGGAGACGGACTCGAAACAGAGGCGCGCGTGGGAACACGCACGCCGCCTCTCGGACCTGGTGCTGAACGGATGGCGGGCAGGCCCACAAAGCCCACCACCCCCAGGTCAAACCTCAGGGTGGCTGGAGGTCATCTCGCGCCCTCCGGCGCCCGGCTCTGCGGTTGGGGAGAGGGTTTAAACGCTCCCTCTCCCGCTCCGCCGTCTCCTTGATGGAAATTACTTCCTCGCAGAAGGAGGCGACGGCGTTCCACGACCTCTCACTCCGGACCATAGACTGAACTACGGCCGGGAATGCTTAAAAGTACCTACTACAAAGCTTTCTCTTTACTAACATAAATATATTAAAAACTAGATGAATATTTAGGTGCTCACGAAACAGATCAGCACCAGACTTAAATTTTCATACATTTTCTCATGCAAATAATAAAATAAAATTTTGGTATAACCTTCATGTACACATAAAAACAAATAAACAACCTGCTGGCCATAGTTGACACAACCTCCAAAACAAATAACTTACCGATACCCTAGACATATATAGTACATATGTACTTATATAAAGATTAAGCCTTAATACATAGCGATATTTTACTTAGTAACCAATAACAACACATTGATTACACAAAAATCACGACGCACTTAGTGTAGGCGCGATGCGCAAAAAGTTACGAGTGGGTGCTGCGCGTGCGACTGTTTTACGGAATGGATGGTTTTATGCAATACAATAATATAATATCAGCCCTGTTTATCAACTATCCCACTGCTGGGAACCGACCTCTTTTCAGTATAAGAAGGTTTAGGTTACCACCACGCTGGCCCAGTACGGGTTGGCAGGTTACGATGTTTTCTCTCGACGTTAAAGCAATGAGTTACTGTTTTTAAATCCTAACTAACGATAAGCACATAACGTCGAAAAGTCAGAGGTGCGTGCCTTAGGGTGCGTTTCCACTGAAGCGGAGCTTGGCGGAGTGGAAAGGAGCTGATCGTAAACTGGCCAATTATAGTGCTCGATATATCCATCATCAGCATCAGTGGAAACAGTGCAAGTGGAGCGGAGCGGACTTTAAATTATACAAAGGAACATGCGGCCCTGAGCCGGACAGAACGGAGTCGACCGAGCTGTGTTGACGAACGGAGAGCACGAACCGGAGGGTAGCGGAACGATGCGGCGCGGCGGCTAGTGTAGACTGGTCAGTAAAGGACTCGTGCGCTGCATTTTAGTTTAGTTTGCGATATTACGTCATACACTTCACACGTCATCGACATTGTATGTGAATCAAAATGGTTGGAGAAACTAATTGAAATTGTAAAAAATCCATGTTTATGAGATACACGACTGATAACATGCAAATGCAATGAACCCAAAGATATGGTGTGAGAAATCATAGTGCAAGACACCGGATAAAAAGATCATTGCAGCTCTGGTCTGCTCAGCTCCACTCCGTCCAGCTCCGCGTCAGTGGAAACGCACCCTTAGGATCGAACTCGAAAACTCTGCCTAGCAGTCCAACGGTTGCCCACAATGCTGCTATAAAAATCTATAAATTAAATCAACAGAAACTATTTCTAATAAAACATGTAGATGAATGTGGTACGATGTCTTGAAGACATATAGCGATCTTACTATAGAAACCAAACCTTAATCCAAAACGATTCAATTTCAATTCCAATCAGACAATAATCGGCACTCTTGAACAAAATTGTGATTGTAATTGAAATCGAGTTTAATTCGGCCAAAGAAAACAAAATATTAACTACCAAATACAAAAGATTTAAAAGCACGTGACATCTTTAATTTTTTTATACTTCACAATTGTTTTAACTGGAATCATTAGCGAAAGTGTTTGTCATTTACAACTAAGTTTATTTTTATGGGTATTCGCCACAGGGAACCCCGAAGTTGCTGTTAATCCATTCCCAAGCACTGTAAGTATTTGACAATATTTGTGAATGAAACCACTAGGTTTCAGTGGTCGCCTCGTTTTGCCACTGCCGCACTGTCTGTTGTGGGTTCAATCTCCACAGGGATAAAAATTTTGTGTTATTCAGAAATGGCATTAAACTTTTTTTTATTATTTAATATGAATTACTGTGTCAGCATTTTAAGTTTTATAATAATTAATAATTAATTGTCATTTCAATTTCCTTTTTTAATATATACCTATAATTTATATGTAGGTACAGACTATGCATGCATTTCGTTATGATTATTACTGTTCTTTTTTATTTTTATTTAAATGCCATTATTTGTTTGTATGATTTTTTTCTCACATTATGTAATTTCAAAAACGAGCAAAAGAGAATAATTATAGTTATATATTTATCTATATAAATACATTTAATTACTTTTTGTTAATGCATGCCGCAGCAGGCTGCCTGTAAATAAGGCAGCACTATATTATGTATCCGCATTTACGTTTTATCACGATGTTTCTATTAGTATAAGCTTTGTTGGTTGTCCATAATTAAATAATAATTGTGTAATAATATATATAATATATAAAACTAGCTGACCCGCGCAACTTCGTCTGCTTCATATAAAATAAGATAATTTATCCCGTATTTGCAAAATTTACCATTGCTGCTCCGCTCCAAGTTTTTTTCAATGTTTATCACTCGCGTAAACATAAGACAATATTATCAAAAATGTCTAATTCGAGTGTGAGTGATCTTTGTGACCATTGTTTGAATTGTTTATAAAGTCCCTCGTGTCACAGAATTTTCTTAATGCGAGATGTTTATAAAATAATCAATAGATGAGTTCCCACAAACTTGTGCTTCATGATGTTGCAAAGTTGACTAAATATGATAAAAGTTGTCTAGTGTACGCAAATTTTAATAAGATGCCATGTTACTTAAAAGCGTTAAACAACCGATTATTTAAAATACAATTATATCAATGTCTTAATAAAATTATTTTTATAGCATTAAATAATTTATTGAAAAATATTACTTTGTGCTTATCAAACTGTCTCAAATGTATTGCCTGCTACGTTAAGCAAAATATGTGTAACATATTTCGCAATTGTAACATCTTAATATACCATGTTTTATGCAAAGAAATATATTATTATTATTATTAAATAAAAACTATCACTGTGTCTTATTAATGAATGTAAAAGTTGTAAATAGGGTATTACACTCATTTTTGAAAAGTGTCTCACTTATATTATAAAGTGCTAATGAAGCACTAAAAAAAATCACAAATTTTTTATTCGATAAGTGCCATAAAAATGCGTTTATATTTGGCATTTTCAAATTTCGCGCGTAATTTGACCAAAACGCTGGGCGCAGTGGACACCTTATTACTCTGTGGTCATGACGTCAGTTGGCTGTGTAAACAAATGCAGTGTATTTTGTATGTTACCTACGTTAATTGTTTATATTTTCAAAATGAGTTATTATTCTACTTATCGTTGGTGTGCTGTTCCTGAATGGAATAAAAAAAAGCTTATAGATATTAAAGGCTGATCGCTGATCAGTTGAAACTGTTGACAGTTGACACTTCTTAGTTTACACAGCCGTATGACATAATAACATGGCGACTACTATTTAATGGTGTTATGACACAGATTAAAAAACTGAAACTTTGAATTGAATTTCAAAAGGTCATTGGGCGTATTTGGCACGTTTGATGACAAATTGCGTTTCAAAAATCAAATGTATTTTAAATAAATCTTATTAATCACTCCTTTTATTCCGTAAAGTTATTTTGTTTATATCAGCCGGCATATTTTTTTTTAAATTGAACAATGTTAAATAATTGTCATTAATAACGCTTTTTTATGTCTCCCATCAAAATGTAAATGTTCAAGTTTAAAATTTAATGTTTATTATATATTATATTATTATTATTATATATTATTATTATACTTATATTTTATTATTTATTATGTTATTATTATTTTATGTTTTTTATGGTTTTTAATGTTTACCATGTAAATGTTTTAGTATTTTTCTACTGTATTTTCAATTCTCCCACATTCTGCAAGCTATCTCAATGATATATTTTTAGATTTATTCTCATATATAGTAAAATATCCTATTATTGCAGATTCAAGACATGCAATGGGAGGAAGAAATCGGTGGGCATTCGTTGGAACTGCCTGCTTCTCCTGCACTGAATGTCGGAAGTACGAGAGGTAATCTTTGAAAAACCTATAAATGAGTATTATCTATGTCATACTAGATATTGCCCCCGGCTCCGCTCACGTAAATTTAATTTATGTCAGTTTTAAATACCTTCGGACAAAGTACTTTTTTCTGAATGAAAGGTACTCTATGTCCTTGTATGTTCCTCTGACAACGTGTATAATGATCATAATGATCGGTTGAGGAGTTAAGGCGTGAAAGCGTCACAAACAAACGCCTTAACTACTCGACTGATCATCATTAAGATTCAAAATTTAGCAAACACGTTGTCAGGAGTACAAAAAAGGAAATAGGGTACTTTTCATCCAGAAAAATTCCTATCGGAGCATAGAAATTTATTGAAAATTTAATGAACGCGAGCGGAGTCGCCTGCAATGTGTTAACAAACTTAAACTCGCCCAAACTAAGCAGAGCTTGTACTATGGGTATTAGACAATGGATTTTATACTTTTTTTTGTAAATACGTACTATTCTACATAGAAACACCCAGACCAAGACAAACATTCATGTTCATGCACACAAATGTTTGACTTGTGCGGGAATCGTACCCGCGACCTCAGGCGTGGCAGTTGGTTACACTAACCACTACGCCATCGAGTCGTTAGTATGTACTTGTTACAATCGTTTAAATCCTAACTAATATTATAAATGCGAATGTGTGTTTGTTTGTTACGCTTTCACGCCTTAACTACTCGACCGATCATCATGGAATTTTGCATATACGTAGTCAGGGGAACAGAAAAAGATATAGGGTACCATTCATCCATCATAATTTATTGTTACTAACCTAACCTACATTTACTCATGTAAAACATAAATAAATAAATAACTTTCCTTTTTTCTTTCCAGACAGAACACAGAGAGATCGGCGTCCAGTAATTGTTCGATCAGGCCGAATCCAAAAGGCTAGGTCTCGTACTCGGTCTAGTCTAGATCAATACCGAGAACTGTTTACGAACATTGAGAGGCAAAGGGTGGAAGCAGAGGCTGTAACAGCGAAGAGCTTCTCCGAAGCAGTGCAATACATGGCAGCCTTGAATACGTATTTGGAGGCCATGTCGGCAGCATTTAGAGATGGTGCTCAAACCATTGCAAATGCTCTTAATAATATTGCTGATGCTATTCGATCTAACAATAATTAAGATATTTTTAGGTGTAGATTCGATTGCACGAATGACCGTTTTATGGTCGCCATTCGTTGTAGGTTCGACTCCCATACGGGACAAATATTTTGTGATCTACAAGTTATTGTTCCGATTCTATTCTGTTTTCGGTGTTTGTGAAGTTCCCCGCGACACATAAATTTTTCCTAATACCTGCTTTGTCTTTTGTCTTTTTAAATATAAATATATAAAGTAGTAACTATATTTAGGTTCTACTTACTTTTAGGTATAATATTACAATGTATTTCATAGTTAAGACATTAGTAGTTGATTTTGATTATTAATTAAAATCTCTATAGCTAATATTTGTTTTATTTTATCATATTGATTGTTCCTATAGTTCAAAGACTGTATCAGAATCGTGTCAAGAGTACCATTAAACCGTCGTTTAGTTCCAAATATTACCACCAAGTTCAATGCCTATCCTGCGCTTGTGTAGCCAGTTAAAGAAAAAACAAGATCTCATCCTAATCCCTAATCCGGAATGAAATTGAGTGTTAAGAGTAAACACCCAGACTGAGTGAACGGGCATTTAATATAAATGTTGGGAACTTGTATAACATAATTAAGAAACACTTAGCTTGCGAGATTCAATATTGTAAGAAGTAATGTGTAATTGTGTGCAGCGCTATCTCTTTTCCTATACCGTAACTTCTTCGTCTGGAAGGGTTCACTACAAACGGAAGCCCGAAGCAGCAATATTTTTGACACTATTAGGCAACAAGAATAAAGCCCGACATGGTCACCGATAATCGTAGTCTATGGACGCTTGCTTTTTGTTATAACAGGTTTTTTATGATTCAACTACGTACCTACTGCATCTATGAAAATAAGTTAGTGATCTTTAATTGACAATGCCTTTCATCACTTTTATCCACCATATGCCTACTTTATTAATCGGAACTACAAAAATGCTAACTGATAGATAAACAAATTAACAAAAAATGTGTTTTACACCAATATTCCAATTATGCATAAATCTCACGTCCTCACAAATCACAATACACATATCCAGCAAAAATCTCAATAACAATTATTAGTTTTACGAGTTTTTAATATTAATTTCCTATAAATTGGCGGCGCTATTTTGATTCCTAGTGTTACCAATGAAAGCAATACTCTATGGTCTTTAGTGACAAATAGATAGGCGAGTGACTTTAGCCGCACTTTTTAAATAAATACGATTTTTCGACATCCGTACTTGCTAAAGCGCATGCGCTCCAGCGGGACTTTACGGAATTGGCAACAAAATGGCGTACATGTATTCCAGCCAGGCTCATGCGGTTAAACAATGGAATACAAAACGTTTTTCAATTATCCTAAAAATTAGACTACATTACTCTCGCCTCTAGATGTACTTAATCGCTGTATCGCAGAGACGAAGAACACCCTGACTTAGAATTACCATTTTTTGTCCCGTGCGGGATTTGAACCCATAACACTAGTGTAGTAGCAGAGGCGAGGCGTTCACTTAAACCACTAACACAATTAGCAATAAGCGTAACCACAAACTTGTATCAATTAAGCAGACATATAAACACATTAAAATCTCGTGGCTCCGTTCAACATAAAGCCGTTGATATATTTTGTAATTAATGGCTCGCTACGGAGTGCGCACGCGTCGAGCCATATGTAAACACTTCCTTATTTAATATAAACTAATTGTTTATCTGGTGAGGGACGTAAAAACTATAGTACAAACTGTATTGACTCTACGTCTGTTAGATGAGCACGAGTTATTAATTAGACTGTCATGTTTCTTCCAAGGATATATGCAATGATTGTTTTCATTATATATTTTATTTAAGAAAATGTAATACTATTTTTTCTTATAAGAAGTCCTTCAGAATGAATTTCGCTCATAGCCAGTGGTACTCACTGATCGGTAAACGATTAGCGAGGTTAAGCAACGTTGGGTGCGGTCAGTCTATAGATGGGTGACCGCTTAGTGGTATTTCATCTGAGCGTCTCCGTGCTTCGGAGGGCACGTAAAAAGTCGGTCCCGGTTGTTGCCAAATTGACAGCAGTCGTTAAGCCATGTCAAAGGCCTAAGAGCGGCTTGAACAACTCTTAACAACAGATCGGCCACTAACCACACGAAAAGAAGAAGAATGAATTTCGGTCACAGCGGCCAACCTTAACGGAGACTGGACATCAGCGCATGTTGCATGTAAGTAGAAGCTAATCTAAACACATAAAACATGCCTATAAATAGATATGTTCATTGATAATACCGTAGACTTAGTATATTTTCCACATATAAGGTGGTGCAAAAGTTGTCACCCTATCGGAAGATGCTATTATTTTTGCAAATGGCCGTAAATGTCAGTTCTGCTTTGACATTTGTGAAGTAAACAGATACAAAATACACGTCAATAAGACATGAATCGCTATACTCCTCAAGAACGCGGAATAATTGTTACCACGAGGAAGAGAACTTTTCATCGAAAATCATCTTGAGCGACGAGGCCCATCATTTCCATCTCTGTTGATACGTGAATAAGCAGAATTATCGTTTCAGAGGCAATGAAAATCCGCGTATAACACATGAATAGCCATTACACTCGCTCAAAGTTACTGTATGGTGTGGTGTGTTTACGCTGGAGGCGTCATCGGGCCTTATTTTTTCGAAAACGCGGGCCAAATAACTACTGTGGACGGCGAGCGCTACAGAGCCATGCTCAACGACGTTCTCCTTCCCCAACTGGACGAATTAGGTCTGGAGAACATGTGGTTCGAACAGGATGGAGCAACGGCGCAACTGCACGACCCACAACCAAAATTCTGAGGGCTACATTTCGGAGTCGCCTAATCTCTCGTTTTGGTGATTTGCACTGGCCGCCAAGATCGCCCGATTTAACCGCTCTAAGACTTCTTTTTGTGGGTTTCTTAAAGTCACGAGTTTATGTCAAGCCGCAGAGCAAAGCAAAGCTCTCAAAGAGAATATCCGTCAGGAATGTGGGAACCTATCGCCGGAAGTTCTGTCAAGAGTGATGGAAAATGCCATAAATCGGGGCTGCATGGTTAGCAATTATGGCGGCAGCCATTTGGCCGATATCATTTTTTCTACTTAATAAAATAAAAATAATTACATCAAATAAACATAATCCAAAAGCAAAATTAAAGGATTACATTTATTAAAAAAATAACAGTCAACTAACATCGGGTGACAACTTTTGCGCCACCTTGTATAAACATATCTCTATCAGTAGATATGTTTATTGATAAATAGGTAAAGCCCATCCTAAGCCCATATCATTAAAACTTGACTTCTAAACGGTGTATCAAGATGTAACCTGCATGAGATTTTAAGTTAGACCTCCAGAAATACAACTGTGGAAACTACATTCAATTTCGTTAAGAATTTTTTGCTCGATGCGCGTAAATCATACAAAGAGATTTCTTCGATATTTTGATATTGCTTTGATATAAGGAACACTTATATTATTTTTCTTAAATGTCTTCGATTTATATATATTAACTAGTGATGACTGAACATAGGAGATATTTGTTATATGTGCTAGATATGGCTCGCGATTTGCTCGTGTTTATTTAGGTCTTGTGAATAAATTTATATTTCTCGAGTACAGTATTTTTTTGATGAAAGGTACCCTATGTCCTTTTCTATATCACTGACAATGTGTTTGCGAAATTTCATGATGATCAGTCGATTAGTTAAGTCGTGAAATCGTAAAAACAAACAAACTCATATTCGCTTATATAATGAGTATGGATAGAAGAATCTTTGAGAGAGAAATTCACGATCCTTAACCAAAAGCCGTCTAAAATAAAGAATATATTCAAACAATTTTTACGCGTATTCCTAATAAACAACCTCTTTATAACATATTTATCTTAATGTATGAGTGCAGGGCGCGAGTATGAAACCTCCATTGATCTGGCTGGCGCCAACGGCCATATATTCTCGTTGCACTGATGCACAGTAATTGACCATATCTCAGTGAACTTGTAAACAGATGAGATCAGAACATTAATATGTTAATAAGCTGGCCTTGGCGGTATGTGACTCTTGCCTTTGCTTGTGGTGACAATTACTCTTACAAGAATTTATTTATTTTATTTAAGTAGCGCATATAATTATATGCGACTTTTGTGTGGTCTCGGATTCAATTCCCGGGTCGGGCAAAGTATCATTAACACATTACAGACATAAATTGTGGTCATTCATGACTGGCATGGCGTTCAATGTCTTAAGTTATTCTGTCATAAAATTATCAGTAACAGCAAGGAGTCTGGAACTGTGCAGACAGCTATAATAGAGTCGTCACCTATTATATGGTACTTTAATAACTAGTAAAATGTGGGTATAATAAACCTAAATCTTCGAGGATATATGAACATAGGTATGGAATTATGTATGTATTTATTTTGTTTTGTTATTGCCGTAGCTTATAAAATTGCGTCGTTTACCTACGATCATGACGTCTAGGGTTTAATCAATCTATGCATATAATAAAACTGTAACTGTTCGAAGTCGGTACATATGAGATATTTAAGAAAATTTACGCGTGAGGTCTTTATAGGGGCTATAAAAGCATATAACAAAATTGTAAGAGGTCAATGTTTGTACACGGGAGATATTTAAATAAAATAGGTGAGTGGTCTTTATATGAGCTTTAAAAGCCAAACGGTTATTTTATAATTCATGTCTGTTTGCATTTTTGTACATGCATCGTGCAAAAACAACTGCACAAAATTTAATGCAGTTTTCACAATTGTATTGTTGGAAATCTAACTTAAAGTTGGATGCATATTTTAACTTGATACGCCGCCCGCGCCTACAAGTCGAGTACTACGTGTTGATCAGCTTCTTCTTACATGCAAAAGAAAGAAAATATAGATAGGAACCTACTTTCAAATTTTACGCGTACAAAGACACAAGCATAAGCTGGTTAAAAAGTAGGTTTATTACTTTAAGTCACAGATTAACATTTATTAACGTTAAAGTTACACTTGAGATATTGCATGTGATGGATTTTGTATATTATTTTACACACAAAAGAAAATAGCAATAAAAAGAAATATTTTTAGATAACAGTATCAAAATTGGTTACAATACAAGGGAGTAGTTAATATTTTACATTTAAATATAAGAAAAAGTGGTAACATAGTGGGGATGTCTTGCTATCTCCCTCGCACAGGTACGGTTAAATAGCGGCTACGTCATAATTTGTATCGTGCATCCTTCTCTATCTATGACAATTACCACTACTACCAGTAAAATTAAATTACTTTGGATTTTATCGCGTTGTTTATTTTAAAACACTATATATATATTAAGTACACGATTAAGTTCATCATTTTGAAACTATTACACTACTACTGTTAAACTTAACTAGTATTTAAGCTATTTAAAATATTTAGATTTAAGTTTACTCTTGCCACGGCGTATCGGTTGCTTTTCAGCAGCCATGTTCTCGAGGAGACTAAGGTATACCCCCAACCAGATTTGATTTCAAAATGTTCTTGTATTTTAGGGTTTGGGCAGTATAACTATTTGACTTCAATAATAAAGAAATGTTAGTCATCAACCCTATTCGTCGTATATTTATTATTATATTAATTGACCAGAACAATGTCTTCTCATATGACATGCAAATATTAATTAAAACCCACAACTTGTATAATAAACATGTCGCCTAATTAAACCTGATTGTGACTGCATTCGTTTGAGTTTGTCGCAATTGTGCAGCGACACGTGATCATGACTGCTTTTAATTAAGAGATAGTGGGTTCAGTCCGTTTGAGGTTGATTAATTGCTCATCAGCTCTATGATAAACGACAATACTAGTAATATACAATCTGTGTTAAGATTGCGTAGGTAATAGAGTAGATGTAATAGAATAGACTAGATTGAAGACATGACAAAGAGATATTTTCTCAGTTTTCTTGTTTAGTAAATAAACTCAATAAAAATCATTTAGATAATATTTTCAGACTAGTCGTTTTTTAACAAAAAGAGACCTACCGAGTACCCGGTGCCTAACTATTCAGTCACCAACAAAAAAAAAATCATCAAAATCCGTTCAGATGTTTAGGCGGATATCAGTGACATACACACATGTATATAAAGATATGTACATTACACGTTAGCAGTAAAAGTACAACAGCAAATATAAATATTACCAATATACTACTTTATACATATTTTATTATTATTTTTATTAATGGCTTTTTATTTAAATAACCATTTTTAACAACACATTTTACCTGAATCTCGTTGCTTTTCAGCAGCCATGTTCAGAGGATAAAATCCCTATAAAGTAATTAAATTGTAATGTTTAACATTTGCGTATATGTAAAACAATATATTATGTTGTATATATACTTACATAATACATATACCTTTAAGTATCAGTACAATAACAAGTATCTGATCGATTTGACATCTCTGTTGTTATTAAAAAGACATAAAAGACATACTTACCAGGCCACGTCCACAGAACGGTATTTCAGCTAAATTATTTACATAAGACGGCTTATCGGCGCTCTGACGACGGCAAGTGGAATGTACTGGTAGATACACAACAATTATAACGATAAACCAATTTGATTAAAAACTCTCTATACTCATATCGGTATAAGACTTAAAGGGATAACAGAGTTCTTAAATCAACCAATAGCGACAGTAGCCAAGGGATAACGCATTGGACTTGCGATCGAAAGGTCGTAGGTTCGAATTCCATCCATTGCTCTACCGGCATGAACCTTCCCTACTACAAGCATAATCTATTTTAAGGGAAAATGAGTAAGATTTAGAATTGGTGACGCAATTGTAGTGTATGCGATAGCTGTACTTGAGATGGCAGGTTAGATTCCCGTCGGGCAAAGCGATAGGTATTAGGTTTTCTGTTAAAAGATTCGCAGTAGAAGCAAAGAGTTGGATATCGTGCCCGGTAGACGGGACAAAGGGCTCGCCCCTAATACATACAACAAATCAAAAACCATAGCTGACAAACATACATACATACATTCACGCCTGTTTCCCAGATGGGTAGGCAGAGACTACGGATTTCCATTTGCTACGATCCTAACACACTTCTCTGACTTCATTCACTTTTATCACATTCCTCTTACACGCTCACCGGTTTAAGGTGCTCTTAACCTGGCCTTTGTCCAGAACGTCTCCGATCTGATCAAGAAACGTTCGTCTAAGTCTGCCTCTTGCGACTGTTCCAGTCACACTAGCCTTATACACTTTCTTAGTCAGTCTTTTCTTGTCCATTCTTTGTCCATGTCCAAACCAGCTTAACATACTCTTTTCTGACAAAATGTGAGGTTAAAAGGCGTCTGCCTACACCTGCGGCGATATATATATTATATACAAATAAGACTATGTACATATATATGTAATTAAACCAATAACTTGCTTCTATACCTGTACCGTACATAATAATTAACATAGGTTGTTTAATAACTCGCCATAGCGATAAGCTATCAATCCGTCAATCGGTCACAATTAATACAATATTTATAGATTATACCTGTACTATAAATAAGGCACATTCATTATAACGAGACAAAGAGATCGAGTTTGTAAGGCAATAAGTTTCTTACATTTATGTCATAACTATTAAGTGTGTAGTCTATACAGGCTGATTTTGAAATCGTGTAATTCCTTTTAACCACGCATTCTACTGGTGCTATAGAATAACCCTGACCATATTTTTTATTAATTAGAATTATTTTTTTGGAAACATAATGTATCATTATTTTCGTGAAATGGTGTCAGATCAGTCACCCGAGGCAAAATTATTTTTTTACTAATTAAAATAAAATAACATCAATAATTAATTTCGTAAATAATAACGGTTGGTCCTTTTTATTGCCCCTTATTATTTACGACATCAGTTATTATGTTATTATTTTTAAATTAGTAAAATATTAAGATTGTGTCGGGTGGTTAACATATGACTATCTGAAACCATTTCATGAAAAAAATCGGTACATTAGTTTTGCCCAAAACATAATTCTAATTAAAAAAATATATGGTCAGGGTTATTCTATATCACCAGTAGAAAGCGTGGTTAAAATGAATTACACGATTTCAAAATCATCCTGTATAGACGAATATTAAAAAGAAAAAAATTGAATTTTCATTTGCAGTAAATTGACTCAAAAACGACTGGACCTATTTTAGTCAATCTTTCACCATTTGAAAGCTACTTTATCCAGCACTCACATAGGCACAGGTATAGCCACAGCTGCAGAGCAGTATTCATGAACGTGGGTAAAACCGCGCGGGACAGTGTTCTTTTTATTGGACCTCTACTAATGAAATTGCTGTATTGTATTATATTGCTTTATCAATTTATTTTAATGACAAATTCTAATTCGCTAATATCTCAAACAGTAGTCGAACTTGAGACATCTTACCTTACAATCAAGTTACTTATTCATCATAGTTTGCTAATTTATAGGTGTAATATTCATTTCAAACTTAACAATAATAAAAGCCCTTTTAATAAAGTGCCCATTTCTGGACACGAGCCTCGTCTCAATATGAGAATGGTTACGTCATAATTAACAAAAACAGTCTTCAGATTCTGCAAGAACATTTATCACAACATTTTCTTCCATTCTGCGAACTACCTGCATATGTTAATGATGTGTAACGCTCATACGTTTCCATACAAATGAACAAACGTTTTAATTTACATTCAGCATGCACAATGAAAATTTCCGAATATGTGCTTAGACGCACGCCTTTTTTCCAGAAAGTGGGCAAAGACTTAAGATTTCTACTTACTATGGTCCTGACATCATTCCACGCATTTACTTCTGTTATATTCGTCGTATTTTTAAGGTACCCTTAAACGAATAGAACTACCTTGCATTGCTGCGGTAATGGTTACGACTGCTGTGTTTGAGGTCTCGAGTTCGATTCCTGAGTAGGGCAAATAAAAAGCTATTGTGTCTTTCTGTCAAAAAATTCTGAATAGTAGTCTGTAGTCAGGTAGTTGTTGGTGTTACTCGCTCCTGTGCCTCGAAAAACACGTACACGCCTGATCTTTCCGGTCGTTAAGGATAGCTGTCCCATCGGATTAAAAGATTGAGGGAATAGAGAGTACACTTGTGTTCGCGCACTCATGTGTGTACTTTAGATAATTATATCTCCTGCGTAGATGGCTAGTTTCAGTTAAGATTGGTTGCCGTGACCAAATATCTGTTCGGAGGACATTAATATTATTTCGCCAGAACGCTTCGTTTAGTCTGGTGAATTTTAATTATGAAGAAGAATGGGACCTAGGTACGTAATATATCATCCGAGATATATTTTTTTTAGTCTCACGTATTAGTGCTCGAGCCTATCGCCTTTAACTAGACAAGTTACTAAAGACCTAATACAATACCTAAAGCAATAATACTACGTGTTCTATAACAATCAACTTAGCCATTAAAACCAGGCTCTCAGGATCATGCGTTTACTTAAACTCAAATTGATACTACACGACCAAAGACGCAATTAGTTGAATTCTAACAAAGTGGGCAATTATCATACTGCAGAACCATATAATTGCCAGCCAATACTTATTTAATACTAAAGGATAATAGCAGATAAATCAAATGCATCTGCCGGCTATCGCAGCATCCACAAGTATCCATAAATTAAGTGATTAACATGTTGAATACGTTCCGTATTCTGTGCAAATACCAATGAGATAATACATTACACGGTCCAACAATTACAATTTGTAATGAACACATAATTTTCCACACAAAGGCATGGTGGAGGCATGGCGGTTTTCCTTGTAAACTATACTATCCTAACTAATATTATAAACGTGAATGTGAGTTTGTTTGTTTGTACCACCTTAACCACAGGACCGATCATCATGAAATTTCGTATACACGGGTATATACACATAGGGTAACTTTAAAGTTACCCTATGGATTAATCCAGAAAAAGTATTGTCGCTAATGTAACCTAAGCTAGATTTTCGCGAACGAAGCCGTGAGCTTCTATCGCGGGCTTACATCTAGTAATTATATAAAGAGGAAAGATTTGTTTTTTTGTAATCGATAAACTCCAAAACTACTGAATCGTTTTGAACCCACGTCACGCACCACTGACTTTCGGAAGTTATATGACTTTCCGAAATTATATGCGTATTGATTGACAATTATTGCCTGCTCCGTGCCTCGGAAAGCATGTTAAGTCATCGGTCCCGACTGCCATGAACATCTATGGCAGTCGTTATTGCGGAAGTCGACACAAAAATTCCATTGGGTCGAAGTGTCGCCGGTCTGTGCTGACTGGCCCCCACACAAGATAACATAAGATAACATCACTTTACGGGCTACGGGAGCGAAGCAGTAATTAAAAACGTGGGTTAAACCGCGGGCGACAGCTAGTCTGTTATATTAGTATTCTATGTCTTGATAGACACACAGACACCAAGTAAACAATTACGTGGAAATAAGATTTGGATCTGAATTATTTCATTAGTCAACATTACTGGAATTGTATGTTATGCAACAATGCAAGCCTTTGATCCTTTAGCATAAGCTTGCGCATATATCTTCATGATGGTAAGGCCCGATATCCAAGTGGGGCAAAGTGTTATTGGGTTTGTGGTTAGTGGTAGCAGTCAGTCTGGAAACAGACACGTTTCCAGACCTATCCGCTGTGCATTAGAACCTAAACAATCCCAGTAGGTCCCAGAGTAGATTAGCAAGTCTAATCAAATATTTTATCCATAAATAGTTGTTTCGGGTCGAAATGTTCTTTGTATTCGTTGTTTGAGTCTCTATAGAGACAACCACTCAGGATTTATTCCTAGTGAGGGTCGACTTTACAAGTGGATACTTAAATTATACGCAGGAAAGAGACACAGGCATGAAGTGATTTCTTTTGTTATAGGTTCAATGCACTTGTTCAGAACATACCACAGTTTTGATAAATGTACTGAGGGGACATTTCCGACATAAATCATGATGATTGATAAAAGAGTAGCGGTTATACAGGACCCGCCTTTTCATTGTCGGTATACGAGAGGAATTCAGTGATGTCATTGCCAATTACATTTGTGGGAATATATGCTTCTTAAAGTGGGGGCAGCGATAACAATCCAGTTTATTGGGTGATAGATTGCTTATTGACATGCATGTATAACTCCCCGTGACATGGCTGCTGAAAAGCAACCGAATCGTCGGGGAAAGTTTAAAATTAAATCTAAATAGTTGTATAATTGAAACAGCTTAAATAGAAGTAAACGGTAACTAGTAAAAGTGTTCAACAATAGTAGTTTAAAGTTTCAAAATTATGTAGTAATAGTGTTTTATAAAAAATAAACAACACGATAAAATCCGTATAAATTTGTTTAATTTCAATGTATGTATAGGCTTACGTTTGTAGCCAAAGGGGTAGGCAGAGAGTAAGGTAGTAACTTGCTACGATCATGACTTATATAGGTATCTATTGATTTAGATAGTTACTTAGATTCACCAGTTGTTAGTTTATGTTGAATTAAATCGGCTCAACGGTATATAGTATAAATCAATCATATATACCCCCGAAGAGGTTGGCAATAGTTTATTATATAAAAAATAACTATTTATTTATTTAATATTGTCTTCTGTTTACGCGAATGTTATTCATTGAAATTAAACTACTATATACTAATTTTATCGCGTTGTTTATTTAACACTGTACCTATTACATAATTTTGAAAACCAGGATTTATAAGAGGTTTATAGATAATACTTTTACAATATTACAAACAGATAGTGTTAGTGTATTACTAGAACATCTTAACTCCATTAATAACAACATCCAATTTACTATGGAATTAGAGGCATATAATTCATTAGCATTCTTTGAGCCACACTGTGTATAGAAAAAAGACCCATACAAATAGGTACTTAAACAGTGAATTTCATCACCATCCTAAACAGTTAGCTACCGTGGGAATGTCTTTGTTTCAGAGAGCCCACGGGATCTGTGACAAGAAACACCTGGACGCCGAGCTTCAACATGTCAAGCAAGTACTGCAAGACAACAAGCTCCAACAGCCGCGCCACTGTCTCAGATCCCGAGAAAAGCCAGCCACAGTCGAGCGCCAGCCTGCTATACTGCCTTATATACCTTATGTAAGTGGTGTCACTGACAAGATTGCCTACATCTTGAAGCGAGCTTCAATCAGTACATACTTCAAGCCGCCAACGAAGATAAGTCAATTTTTACCATCCGTCAAGTGCCAATTACCTTTACAAGTTGTAGGGGTCTATGAAATAGTTTGTGACTGCGGACTCTCATACATTGGTCAAACCAAGAGAAGCATAGGCAACCGCATAAAAGAACACATAGCTGATGTAAAACACAATCGCTCGTTGAAGTCTGCTGAGTGTGAACATGCACAACAGGGGACCAACCACTACCTGAGATTTGACAAACCACAGATTCTCGCTAAAGAACACCGATTCCTACCAAGGATGCTTTGCGAGGCTATTGAAATCAAAAAACATCCCAATTTCAATAGAGAAGATGGTTGGAATGTACCACCAGCTTGGGATCCAGTACTTCAAATAGTCAAACCCAAGAAGAAACAAACCAGAGCTAGACTTCATGATACTTTAAGCTCATTCTGCGTAAATAGAAACACCAATGACTAAATTATGTTTGGGTACTTTGAAATAACTACACTAGAACATTGAGACAACTACCATCTTGGTCTCCCCGTGACCATGGCTGCTGAAAAGCAACCGAAACGTCGGGGAAAGTGTAAACCTAAATATAAATAGTTTTAATAGTTTTAATAATTTCATTAGCTTATAAATTAGTAAAATTCAATAGTAGTAGTAGTACTGTAACAGTTTTCAAAATTATGAAATAGTTACAGTGTTAAATAAACAACGCGATAAAATCCGTATATAGTAGTTTAATTATTATTTATTTTAAAAAAGACAACGCCCGCTCTTGGCATTATTCCTGTAATTACGGTACTACACCCATTTTTTCTGAGGCGCGAGTATTGGCGTATTGGCTTTTTTAAAATCCGTGCTGCAAATGATAATTTCCTTGCGAAAAATATAACATTGACTGAGCATGAGAATTGAACCAGGGATCTTACAATCGTACGCAAACATAAGCGCAGACTAACGCGCCGCACTGGAGGCAGGAGGAAACGGCTTCATAACTATTATTTGTAACAAAAAACTTCCAAACTGCGTAATATTATTATTAGTGATATGTAATTTACATAAGTTTTTGTCCTCATGAAGATCAAAATAACGTTGACAGCTAGCTATTCTCAAAACCTTAGAGCAGTGCCGGCTCTACCATAGAGGGAACGGATTGAAATAACGGAGACAAATTCCACCTATATTAAAAACGTCTTTTTACAGGTTACTTAAGTTGTAAGTGAACGACTGCGCCATTGGTGCAGCTAAATTAAGTGACCCATCTTCTCATAAGACTATCGTTACTCTTCATCAAAAATAACATTATAGATACATGCTTACAGCAAGTCTCGTTAAATGAGGAATATATTGAACAAAGGTCTTAAGCAATTGATTCTTCTTCCAAAAATAATACATAGGACTGTTATATTTGATTTTCTTTTTGCTTTCTTTTCTATTTTATTTTGAATAAACAATTAGGTACCTACATATTGATATTAATTTGTGATTTAATAATATTTATTTTACATGAGAGAAAGATTTGTACTAAATATATACTTCGTTTAACCAGACTAAAAACACAAACACGAGCACAGAAAAATCATTTAAACTTTTAGCTGCGCAAGCGCAAGTCATGACTCTAATACATGTTATTAAGCTACGTCCACCCACAGCCCGCATCGCAGCTCAATTTTCAAAGGGCCCTCCTCCCTCCCTTTCCCTACCACTGCCCCCTCGTCGTGGGGACGGTGCATGTGTCTAATGCAGTGTACCGAAATACACAGCGCCATCTGCACGCCATAACATCTTGCGTAATGTGATATAGTGCACCAGGGTTGCCACAAACATAACTTTATAACTAATATTATAAATGCCAATGGCACCTTGTTTATTTGTTACGCTTTCACGCCTGAACTACTCGACCAATCATCACAAAATGTTTATCAAGGGAATATGAAAGGACATATGTCCTTTAATATTATAAAATAAATGACTGACTGCCTCGGTTCCACTGTCCATGAAGTCTGCTGTATGTGCGGCAGTCGTATGCGCATATGCATTCACTACCGAAACCTATTCCTCACTTGGGGAAAGTGTTATTAAGTTTTCCTTTCAAGAAATATTCAATAATAGCACGGCTTCTGGAAATGTGATAATGCTAATAGGTTCGTTATCAATTACGTGAGACCTAAAATCATAGAAGAACTGTGGATGTAATACATGTCTGCTTTCCCCTTCTAGAGGTTTCACCATAAAACACAGGTAGCAAGCAAGCACACGGTCTGCCTAAAAAGCTGTTATCGTAACCTTTAAGAAGGGGATTGGTAGAAGAGATTAGGACAAGGAATATGAGGAAGGGAACGAGGGTGAAATTCTAGCGCTCTCACTCGTCGAACGAAAGCAACCGAACATAATACTGCTATTTGAATCGTTATTTTGTGAAGGAATAGTAGATCCCCGGTCAAGCCGACCTTTTCATACTGAAACAAATAAGTTTCTACTCGTCCGAACTTATTTATGAACTAATAAATTGGATTCGACTCGAATTTAAATTAGGTTTAAACTGGATTTGAATTGGAATTGAATCACTAAGTCTGGTTGCCTTGTTCTTAAAGTTATTTGACTTTAATCAAAGATGATGGACGATCTCTCATCTGAACTAAGTTATATCAACTATCCACAATTGTCGTAATATTGTTAAATTTTTTTATTAAAATTACTTACTGCTTTACAGTAAATGGCGATTCTAAATAAATTGCAATCCTTTCTCTCACTAAATAAATAAACGAACGAAAATAATATTTTTTAATGCTATTAAAATGCGACATAGCTGTGTCAGCCCTAAGATGGACATGTGCCTTTTAAGGCGATCTAAAACGAATGCACACGAGTCCGTGATTCTTATAGAGGCGGTTTATGTGGACTTTTATGTGCACCCTACATCCTGTGCTGTTACCACTATTACGACACTACACGCCGAATATACACTTGCGTTACCGAGATTTGACTGCCGAAGCATTTACATGTTGGAAATCGGTTTGTCGCTTTTTCTGAAAGAACTTTTTTGTCAAAGTAAACGTTATTCTAGCTGCTGAGAAGCTAAGAAGCAGTCTAAGATCATAGTAATATTTTCATTTAGTACATTCAAAATAAGTCCATATAATCTACGAGATTTCAATTGCCTCTATATTTCACAAAATCATAACAAATAATAGTTTTTATAGCAGTTATAGTTAAAAGATTTTAAAGAAGTTCATTTGATAATAGTTTAAGAATACAGAATAACAATTAGAAAGAAGAAAGAAAGAAAAATGTTTTTTTTTAATCTCCATACATACATAATTTAAAAAACAAGCAATATTAAATACAATTTAACAAAAGGCGGTACATGGAGATCAAATAAGGCACTGCGTCAGCTATTGTTGCAGTATAGACTACAACACTAGTATTCTCGCAGGCCTACTAAACAATAATTAAGAGTTTTAATTCATAAATAACGTTTACAAATTTGTTAAATATTTAGCTACTTAATTTATATTGGTGAACGTACTACAAATAAGGCAAATGCGCAGACAGTACATCTAAGTGCTCACAGGCTACGGTATTCGCTTACAAGCAGCAGTGGTACCTTCATATAAGCAAAAAAGCTTGGCTCGGCTTAGAAAAATGCTTAAGTATAATATTTACTAGATCAATCTAGGACTGCATGCATTCCATAACATGCATTTAGAACTATGGTAAGATCGTTCACAAAGTGCATGTGAAATACTTATCCTAACTAATATTATTAATGCGAATTTTGTTTTTGACTCAACCGATCATCATGAAATTTCACATACACGTTTTGACGGGTACAGAAAAGGACATATGGTTCATTTAAACCAGAAAAAGTATCAATGGCGAAGAATCAAAATTAATTGACAAAATATAGATTAGCGCAAGCGAAGAGAATAAGATGGGCTTAATTTAATTTCCTGTTAAAAAGCTGTATCGATATACCTCTTTTGATTCACAATTAGGGAAGCCTTGATAGCTTACCTTATTGTGAAACTTAGCTCGCTACTACTTACTAAGCGGATTTCTTTTTGTCACTTTACAAATACAAAATTCTCATCCTCTTATTGCTAGAAATATTAAGGCATTTAAATTTCGTAACAGCAATTACCATTATCGGCAATCAGACGGTGCGGCAGCGCTCAAGTATATAATTTGGCAACAATCACAATAGGTTTAACAAACAATCATTTGAATACGGTCATCGATTATGTTTGCCAATAGATCAAACGTCAATTATGAGAACATACTTCTTAATAGACTAGCTTTTTAAATGGTGAAGTTAAGCAATGTTGGCAAGGCTACGGTCCTTAAATGATTTACTATTGCAGGTCCATAACATAGTATGAGCCCTGTATATAAACTGTACCACTACTGGGCACGGGTCTGACCTCTGTGAATGTACAACTAAGACATAAAAATTAATACAGAATCATCGCCTGCTGCTTTGTAACAACAATATCCATTATATAATACTAGATATATTATTCAGTAAAATACCGAATTGATTTTGTAGGACAACTCTCTAGGTAATAGTAGCCAGAGGTTTCCAGACTTTTTTCTAATAGACCACTTTCAAAATTTAGCTGGTTCCGGTAGAGCCTATGCAGCCAGAAATTTAACCAGCCAAGTAAAATCGGACCATAAAGTTAAATTGGGTTAAAATTTAAAAATTTGATCAACTCTCTAGGGGCTGAGGGGATTTCTTTAGAAATTCTCGGGTCTTCAACGAGTGGAATTCCTCAAAATATCTGTCATTATCTGCCTACATAGTTCTTCACTATCGAAAGCAAATAAATTTTCGTGGACCTCGCTTACGAATTGTGAAACCCCATTTTTTTGTCACGCCAATGTAGACCCCTGTCTAGTCTCCTGTGGCCCCTGGGGGTCCACCTGGACCACTTTGGAAACTAAGGATTTAAGCAGTGCGCTTAAAGAACACCGGTAATTTGGAACAACTGTTTGTGGATCACGCAATTCTTGTTTCGTTTTGGAATTGAATAACACTTGGTGCACCAGCAGTGGCGAGGAGACCACTGAAATATCTTTAGAATCACTTGTTCTAAACACAATTATATTATCTTACCCTTTATTCAAAATTACTGTTCATTACATTATAACATTTCCAGTTCGATACCCACATCGGAAAAACTGTCATTGAGTTTAGATACAGGAAATTCTCCGTAGCAGCATAGCATAAACAAGTTGCGTAACAAGTATGTAATAGAACATCCACCGAACAACGACAAATAAAAATCAATACTGAGCAGCTATTTATAAACAGATACGTAGTTTACATGAATACACTAAACTGCCCAATTCGTAGGTGTTTATTTACCTACCAAAGGGAAGAATGTTACACATAAACAGATGAACCTAACATCCCGTAAATATAAATATTGTTACACACACAAACAGAAACCTACATTGTCTTATACTAAATCAAACCGGGATTTATTACCAACTAAAATAGACTTTCAAAATCATACAAAAATGTTCTTTAAACTTTAACAGTCAAGGTTCAAATTTAGTCGAAAAGATTTTCATGTCTGTTATAAATTTACGGGATTACGGAAAGGATAAAGGATGTATTGAAGTTTCCAATTTGGGTGGTCATCGTTTTTCTTCGTTCCGGTGTGATTTATCTATGTCTTAAATGGAGGGGTGTGCCGTTAAACTTTAGAGAGCAGGGTTCATACTTGCCAAATATATGTATGTACATACATACACATATAACTGGCATGCCTATAGTTTATTATTAAAAAATGTATATATTTTTAATTTAAATGTTTTCAGTTCTAATTCGAATGACGTAGTATTTTGAGTTGTCACCTCGCCATTAAAATTACGTCGAGTTGTGGTTTCGACGTGTATCGAACCTTTACAGAAGAAAAAATTATGATCCTTTGTTTGAATGTTTGTAAAGGTCCCGTTTACAGGAAGCAATTCTAATGCGGTTGAAGTCTTTTCTAAAATAAGTGAAATGCTGTATAGAATAGGGTTAAGCTACCCAGAACCGATAAATGTTTATTAAGGATATGTATAAAGGTAAATAAAAGAAAACTATTTAAACCCCGTGTTGCTAATGAAAATTACCTCACAGAAAGAGTTAATAATAAGCCTATTACAGATACATAAAGATATCAATAACGCGTCACTTAATCTTCTAAAGACAAGTCGTAGTGCTACCAGAATCATTCTCTCTCTAGTTCTCTGTTTTATCGTTGACATCGACGTCGGACAGCTTGTATACTCTCATTTGTTTCAACAAAACATCTTTCTACTTTTATGCACTGTTGTGCTACCAGAGAAAGGAGCAAAAATCACACTAGCTCCTCTTCTGACTACGTATATGTAGTCAGTAGAGGAGCCAGTATGATTTTTTGTTGTGATTTTTTGGAGATGCTGTCATTTCCCCAAGAAAGCTGTCCCAATTCACCGCAGGCACACACCACAAGGTTGCTAAGCTACAATATTCTGTAGGGCGGATGTACTTACTTAGTCTTCTAGGAATAATTTGCTTCCTCCCATGTCCCGCTGTAACCGAAACTACTTGATATCTTATTGATATCTAAAACCAAGTTCATTGACCTAAGGCCCTTCAAAGTTCAATATATTTTAACAGTCCTAATATCAAAACCATATGCAGTTATCTACCCTATGTTTACTGCAGGCGCGAGACGAAAGCTAATAAAGATCGGAACACACGGAGTGATTCATTACGCGACGAGTATGTGCCAGACGACGCGATGGCGACGATCGCATCCCTTGTGTAAACATGCACTTATAGTCTAGTGATGTGCGCACGGGTATTGTGGTTTTATCGATACATTTTGATGTCAAAGTAAAAATCATTTCGGTCACATAGTAACACTAATGCACGTAAATACAATTAAATAAAAAATATATCTTGTTGAACGCGTAAGCGTAAATGCGTTTGTCTGTCTTCACAGCCCGTATTACTAACTGCTGGTTTAATAAATTTAATGCTGTTCTAATAAAGACAGGAGGTCTTGCTATGGGTTTATTGATGAATCATCTGGTAAATGCAGTCGTGTAAACGTCAATAAAGCTATCTATCGGTACGGAGTTAAATTCTAGTTATGGTCTAACGTAATTTTGCTATAGATTTATTCATATTCTTTACAGTATTTTTCTATTAGCGATATGTTAAGGTGTAGCTAAAGGTTAATCAATCTTCTTCCAGTTGATAAAATGATGAACACTTAAATGTGGCTTGAAACATCAGGTCGAACAAAGTCAACAAAATTGTTGCATAAGTTTTTTTAGCAATAGCATATAGTCAGCAAGTAGCAAGTTTTGGACGAAGTGACAAGGCTCCGAAGAAAATCTCAGCAGTCGTATAGTTTATCTGTAACAGTAAAAATTAAGCGACAATGTCCTCTAAAATAATCTCATTATAACCAGACCGACCCTCGACATACACATAACCTAATAAAGATTGGAACACCTAATGTGATTCACTGTATATAATGCATGTGTCTGACAAAGACTGCGTCCCTCGTGTAAACACGCACTTATAGTTTAGTGTTGTACTCATATGTTTTTATGAATTTATCGATACATACATTTTTCTGCAAAAGAAAATGTCTATAGAACTCTTGGCTGAAAAGCGTACCTTTAGAATGCAATGAGAGTGAACAAGGTTAAAATTGGTATATCGTTATTGTAGCAAGTGGAAAGTCTGAAAAGTCTCTGCTTTCCCACTTTAAGAAAGAGGTGGTTATTAGTATTTTCTACCAAGAAATTTGCCGTAGAAGCACGGGGTCTGAACCTATGCCCGATAAACGGCAAAAATGCTTGCCCGCTGTTATGCGGGGTCTAATAGCTGGCGAAGTGTCAATGTAATATATCGGTAATGATAAATGTGTTTAGAGTTGGAGAGCCTCGTATTGTACAAACAAAAATCAATCAAATAAACTGATGAGTGGTGTTTAGCTTAACCATAAATGTATGCCTTAGGACCACAGTTATATTGCGGATAGCCTGAAAATCCAAAAGAACATTACTAGAGCTGAAAATCGAACCCGCCACCTCAAAGCTGTTTATTTCGCAAGCGCTTGAATTTATGTCAATAGGTCAGCTAGACAGTCCTAACGAAACAAAGGAATTTAAAGCAGTATTTGTGACTAGCTGTGCCTTGCGATTTCATCCGCCATAGTGACATTTATGATTCCTGCCTAATGTTATATAGCTCAAAACATTAACTAACATGGGTATATTCTTTACATTTTAAGTCAAAAACAACCATTGAAGCAACGACCAACACGACCAAGTCATTTTACGAATTTGTAGGTGGATTTTGTTTTGTGATATCTGATAGAAAAATTATTAAACCCAAACGAATATTATTAAGTGTAATCAGATCATTATATACTGAACTTCAATCTAATATAGGTTTTGAAAATCAGATTCTATCAGGTTTTTCTAAACCTATACCATAAAAGCCATGCCTGTGTAAAATCCGCTCACGGGACTCCACAGATATCATTAATTGCCAATTTTACCGTGTCACTCCGAGAGGTGTCAATTGGAAAACGATTGTTTAATTTAATAAATACTTTATGAGGTTAAAACAAGTTCACACATTGAAAACTAGTATTATTATTAAGCTAAATACTTATAGCTATGCCTGGCCATATGTATGTATCCAAACGCACTTACAAATGAATATATAGACTATTGTAACCGATTTAAATGAAAAACAACACAATTGTTTCTGACTTTCGACTGGATAGTGAAAATTCCAAAACTTCCTCTACTATTCCTTTTCTTTCTTTCTTTATTCCTTTACCTAAGTTAAGCACGTGTAATACCTAGTACTCCAAGTAACTGTAGGCAGCAGTAACCACTCAACTTCAGCTAGGTTGCTATGGTTACCACCCTGGTAATATAAAAATTGTTGCAAAGCTTATATTATAAAATCATTGCAAAGAAAGGAACCTACCACGTACCCTCGGATTGCCCACCACAACTATAGCAATAGAAAAAGGTTGACAATACCGAACTCCTCTGATGGTGGACAACCACATCGTGAAATCGAGAGTACGCCAACTTGCAATATTCTGCTTCGAGCACAAAAAATGCGTCGACACGTGATTTGCCTCAACGTGAGGCTTCCTCAGCGCAATTTGGCTATTTTTCACTCATTTGTTGTACAATCGGAATGTGAGTGACAAGTTCTTCTCGTCGCAATTATTTTATTACAATGGATTACCGCCAAGTAATGCCTAATTCGATTATACATAAACTTATGTTAATATATCTCTGGAAAAGTACACACAGGCAAACAAACAGAAGATCCGTATACCTTTTTATTATATAGAAAGATAGCCAATTAAGCTAGATAACATCATAATCAGACCTTTGACTTTAAACTTTAACACGACTAGAGCCTAATTCAAAATGGCGAAACATCGATACCTATTAATCGTTACCAAACTATCAAAAGTAACGAGCAAACGATTACTCGATGTTATCAGCTCGATATCTCGCAATCGAATCGATGCTGACAGATACCTTCCGATGATTGATTTGCATGCCACTTGCCTTGTGATGTGACGAAATGACAGGTAAAATGTTAAGTGGACTTTACATTCGGTTAAATGCATATGTGAAAGTGTGTTTTGTTACTGTTCTTTATATATGCATAACTAGCTTTTACCCATACCTTCGCCCGCGTAAAAGAAGTTAGCTTAGGTAACGATGGTAACAGTACCCTTTTTTTAAAATAAAGTAAAGCCTATGTTACTCGGTGATAATATAGTATTCCAATGACGAAAGAATTTTTAAATCCGATTAGAATTCAATCCTTACAAACAAACAAATAAAAAATAAAATCGTTCCTCATTATAATATCTATATATTAATACGTGAAGCAAAAACTTTGTACCCCTTCTTTCGAAAATTGCGCGGATGGAGGAGTACGAAATTTGACACAGTTAAAGTTTATATGGAGAAGGAGGGACGAATCCTAATATTTTTATAAAATATGCATTAGAAATACATCAAATTAATGAAAAACACTACACGCACACAACCATGCATTTGACACAAGCAGTCGAATCGCGTTCGTAGTATTTCGGCATTATTCGGTTGACTTCGTAGAATGCTTTGTAACTATGGTTGCATACATATGTATGTATGTGGAGTAGGTGACTAAATGAAATGTGATTATAAAGGTATTAAGTTATAGACGATAAAACTTTAATAACGATCAAATTTAAAATTTTAATAAATTAATTGGCGAATTTCGCCTTCTTGGCGACTGCTAATTAATATAGATGTGTATAAATAATCTTTATTTATATTTATGTTAAAGCTTGTATATCTGCAGAAGAGTAGTCAGACATGTTAGCTATGTTGTAGATCCTACTTAATAGCAGCGAAAGCCTAGTGGTAAACCATTGGACTGCTACGCAGAGGTCTCGAGTTCGATCCCAAGGCGCGCATCTCTGAATTTTCGAAGTTATGTGCGTATTAAATAATTAATTATGGCTTTCTTTGACGGTGAAGTCAAATATCGTGATGAAACCTGCATGTCTAAGAGTTTTCAATGTTCTCAAAGATAGACGAAGTCTGCCAGCCCGCACTGGGCCAGCGTGGTGGACTATGGCTTAACCCTTCTCACACTCAGAAGAGGCCCGTGCCCAGCAGAGGGACAGTTTAATACAGGGCTGATGTTATTATTATTATTATTAATAGAGGGCAAGTCTATTATTCTATACCGAGCACATAACAAGAGACCGTGTTGTTACTATTAATGTCGTACCTGAAAAACCAAGTAATACTTTACTGGATACGCAAGTTAAAGCTGGAACTTTATCATTGGTTTACTGTTACACCAAGGCTCGTCGCATTTTACCGACGAAAGAAAGAATAACAGCCAGACAAATAAATGCATTTCACATTTTAATAGATATTAAAGTAAGGTTAAGGATTGTACTTAATGGCTATTTCCTTAAAATAATTATAAGTCTCTCACCTCTGTTTCGTAACAGGTCGATTCATTGCTTAAGATACTTTTAACAAAATTGTGAAATCTTACTTAAATGAAACAGTACTAAAGAGATTTAAATCTTACCAATATCAAAAGGTAGGCACTCCTTAGACTCCAAAATCTGTAACAACAATTTAGAAACATTAAAATTGTTTTATTATACTTATATACAATGCTGCTTTTTGCTAATACACATAATAACTGCCTCGTTGGATCCGTAGAATACGTTTGTGACAAATGGCGAGGTGCCAGATCCAAGACACCGGCCAAACAAGAATTTTTGCAAAGGGTATCCTGTTATCAAATTTTGTTTTAGCTGCGTTTGAGGCAACAACGTCGGACAGCTGGGAAAATATCGGTGTAAATACATCACTTCTCCACTATACATCTACAGAACTCCTAAAAATAAAAAGGGATCAATTGGATCGCCGTTTAATAACGCTTAATAATTTCAATAGAAAACTTTTATCCAACAAAATACTCCACTCATATCTGCAATTTAAACAATACATTTATTCAATAGCCAGATATCGAGCGATGATTGCCTAACAGAAGCTTTTAGTATATCAATAACACAATAGAATATAAAAGGCACTGACTATAAACGATTGTATACTCATTGACGCAAGTCTGATAATGGCATCCATGTTTGATACGGTCTATCACGGTTTCGGCGACAGCTGCTAATGGCTGGTTTCATTTATATTATATGATATTAAGCCCTTTATGAGTATCGTGGGATATATGATAACAATTTTAAAGGTAGGGATAGGCGAGATGCCATCATAAATTTTTTTAAGCAACAAGGATGACAAAGAGTCTCACTGGCTGGCTTATGAATGATAAACAGTTTACGTAGTCTATGATCGCTTGTTTGATTAATAACAGGGGTTATCAAGTAACCAGTAGGACAAAGAAAATAAATTCGGCAGAATAGGAGAAACTTGGGTGTGTTACTGTTATAGGGCGACCCAGTTTTAAGTAAGAGGGTAGCGCTTTCATGGGTCAGCCGGCTTATCCGACTCGTTGAATTGATTGAAACAAAAAATAAATTAGAATATTGGGAAATTGAAAGACCAGCCTTCCAAATGCTGAACAATTCATTGTTACGATCATCGAATGATAAAATTATTATAATATAAAAGCCGAAATTTGGTTTGATAATGGGTTGATCGACCGTATTGTAAAAGTTCGGATGGTAGGTAAGTCGTAGGTAAACGAAAATATAATTTTTTTTGAATGTCAAATAATTCAATTTAGTTATCGATAATCCCTCTTCACTAGTACTTATTCAAAAATCAGCACGTTGCAATCTACTGAACTTGGAGATGGGATCGTATCTTACACCACATCATCTTAATAATACTAAATAATTATTCATAATAAATTAGCTCAGGCGGACTCGTTTTCTCATAATATGCATATTGTGTGTTTTTTATTTTCAACGTCTTACTATTACTAGATATTGTAGTAGTGACATACATTCCGTCAGAAAAAAGTTCACACCCTGACACATTACGACAATAAAAGAAAACATAAAACATACAAAAGTATAACAAACACTTGAGAAAAACATTAAAACTCATCCCAATTCTCACATTAAATACTTTAAATTCTGTGTGAACACATATTATTATGCTATTAATATAATACACTAGCTGTCTCCCGCAGTTTCACTCACGTTTATGATAACTGCTGAGCTCCTGTGGCTCGGAGCGTGATGTTATATAGCCTATATTACTTTCGGATGAAGTAGCTTTCTAATAGTGAAAGATTTATTAAAATCGGTTTAGCAGTTTTTGAGTTCATTCATTACAAACAAAAATACGATTTTTGTTTTGACATCGCCTTTTTCACACCTCTATTTGTCAAGTATAATGAGTAAAATTGACGATTAATGGTTATAATAACGCCTTTATTTTCTCTAAAATTAAGTCATGTGTAACACACGTAGTTTATTATGTTGCAAAGTCCTACGTAAGTTAAATATAAAATATGAGATAATTATGTAAAAATGTTAACAATCAGCGTTTGAAAAGCATGGTGTTCAGTGATTTCTAGTACTTTTTGTGATTAATTGGCGATTAAAAAGAGTTGCCATGAGTTTCTTGCCTTAATGTTGTTGTGTAAGCTCTACTCTCTGGGCAGGATTTTATTATATATTCAATGATTTTATATTAAATTTTGATGTGCTCAAAATGTTTTCATTATTTTATGGCAAAATGGCATGTCTTAAATCTTGATTGGCTATTTTAAAAAGATGCCTTTTACTGACTCTTTATGGAGGTTTTCCTTGCTTTTGCACAGTATACCGAAGCAAAATTAATACAATTTATGAATAAGCTTGTTAATATTATTCATTTATTAATCGTTTTTATATTAAAGAGATGACATACAAAAATGTTTTGCTCCCTTAAATGTATCTCAGGTTAGGTTGGTAACGGTACTTTTGCCTGGATAAAAGGTATCTTGTGCCGTTTTCTGTTCCCCTGACAATGTGTATGCGAAATTTCATGATGATCGATCGAGTAGTTGAAAGCGTAACACACGAACAAACTCACATTCGATTAATAATATTAGTTAGGATGTCTAATATATTACTTAGGTATATAAATATCAGATTAATTATGGATAGATATGAAGAAATGTAGATGGGATGATAAAAAACCCAATTACTTTTTCATGGCCCGACCCGGGATTCGAACCCTCATGCACAGCAGTCTCAGTCGCGGAGGCATACTTAGCATATGTATAATATACATAATATTTACAAAAATGGTTTAGGTGTCGTAGCATTTGTAGGCATCGCTGTCAACCGGTAACGTGCCCATAAGACTGGCTGCATTGCCACGTTGAATGGCAATGCTGATTTTTCTGCTAAGAAAAGACCAGCCTTCTGATCGTAAAATAGTATATAACTATAGTGTAATTACATAATATTGTCTTCTGTTTACGCGAATGTTATTCATTGAAATTAAACTACTATATACGGATTTTGACGTTGACGTTGACGTTGTTTATTTAACACTCTATTACATAATTTAGAAACTGTTTCACTACTATACTATACTATTAAACTTTACTAATTTTAAGCTAATTAAACACATATTGTATAGGTTCTGCAAGAATACCAGCGTTGCAATTTCAACTGCAACAATAGCTGCCGATGATCTTATTTGGTCTCCATATATACAGTTCTGTATATATTTATATTTTATTGTATTGTGATAAGTAAATACAAATAAAAATAATTTTCTTTCTTGCTTTCTTAAAATGTAGTTTAATTTCATTTGTCCAGTATGTAAGTGTCTTAACTATATCACATACATATGTGGGCCGCTCCACAAACATTAATGAGACGACAATGAAATGCAACGTGGGCGTCGGGCACTCACTCCTTGCCTCGCTACAAGCTCGTATGAACAGCTATTTAATTGATTCTATCGCTTCACAGTTACAACCTTTTAAAAATTGCCTTTGAATATTAATAACATGTATTTGCGTTCACCCTATAATTTATGGTTATATTGTGTAAGCTTTCGTGTGAACGTGAGGTCCTGGGATCGACTTCCAGCTTAGACAGAATGTTGGGACTTTGGAGGCAAATATTTCTGGCATTTGGGTGAAGTACACGTCTGCCTGTCTTTGTAATTACAGCCGTGATATTACAGTCTATTGAATGTGTAACTGATAGGCATATTCGAGTTAATATTTATAAATGCAGTTAATAAAGTGTGTCTTTGAAAATATACATAACTAGCTAACTGCAAATCCTCTTACTCGGGAATAGTGCATTTTCTTGATGAAAGGTACTTATTCTATGTCCTTTTCTATACCCCTGACAACATGTAATCGAAATTCCATGATAATCAGTCGAGTAGTAAGGCATATAAGCGTAACAAACAAACATACCTACTCATATTCGCATTTATAAGACTAGATGTGCCCACGGTTTCACCAGCGTTTATGATTACTGCGCCGCCCTTGTGGGTCGTAGCCTGATGTTATATAGCCTATAGCCTTCCTCGATAAATGAGCTATCCAACACTAAAAGAATTTTTAATTCGGACCAGTAGTTCCTGAGATTAGCGCGTTCAACCAAACAAACAAACAAACTCTTCAGCTTTATAATATTAATATAGATTAAAGAGTAATCAGCAACGTTTTAATATCAAACTGAAGCCAACGAACAAATACCGGTATAAAAAGTATTCTATTTTAATCCATGTTATGCTCTATCTGTATGGCAAATTTCATCCAAATTCGTTTAACCGTTTACACGTGATTAAGTAACAAACATACAAACATCTTTACAAACCATTCGATTAATTCTATTAATACTACTACACTTTTCACAAGAAATAGACTGTAGATGTTTTATATACATAACATTCGATATACAACATGAACCTTTGTGGCGCTGCGATATTGAATGCAATTGGGCATGAAATCTCAAGTTCGATACCTGGTCAAAATGTTACTGACATTTTCTGGCAAAATTTCTCAGCAGCAAGACGAATTTCAGAATTATATTCTATGTCCACTAAGCGGCTAAAGCATATCCAGCAATGACTATTATGTGGGACTTGAAACCATGGCTAGCATGTGGGTGTAATACCATAAAAAAATTAATAACATAGGTAGTTTTTTATATCATCCATCCAACATGTAAGTGCTATGCACTTCTCGGTGTAGCAATTCCGATCTTTCTCGATCCGTTGCCAAATCCTTTAACTCTCTATATGTCTCCATATTTTCTTTTTCTTTTAGTTGATATGCAACCTTTCTTTTGGTCTTCCTCTCTTTCTCTTTGCCTCTATTTTTCCTTTCATAATATTCGTAATAAATGTGTGACCAATAATGTTTCGAAGTAAAAGTTGTTTATACAGGGTGATTTTGAAATCGTGTAATTCCTTTTAACCACGCATTCTACTGGTGATATAGAATAACCCTGACCTTATTTTTATTTAATTAGAGTTATTTTTTTTGAAATATTATTGTTCCACTTTTTTCGTGAAATGGTGTCAGATAGTCATATGTTAACCAACCGAGGCAATTTTATTTTTTTTCTAATTAAAATAAAAAAACATATTAATAATTAATGTCGTAAATAATAACGGGCGGTCCTTTTTATTGCCCCTTATTATTTACGACATCAGTTATTGTTATGTTATTATTTTTAAATTAGTAAAATATTAAGATTGTGTCAGGTGGTTAAAATATCGGGCACGCCACGATCGTGGCGGTAAGTCCCGTGTTTGAGGAGTGGCTGGAGAGGCGGCATGGCGCCCTCACCTTCCGGCTGACACAGGTACTGACTGGCCACGGTTGTTTTGGCCGGTTCCTGTGTCGTATACGCCGGCAAGAGACGCCCGGTTGTCACCACTGCGGCGACTGCCGCGGCGTTGTAGAGGACACGGCGCTGCACACTTTGGCGGTTTGCCCCGCCTGGGCATCGCAGCGCCGTGATTTGATCGCGGCAGTCGGATCGGTTGCACTCTCGCTCCCGGCCGTAGTTCAGTCTATGGTCCGGAGTGAGAGGTCGTGGAACGCCGTCGCCTCCTTCTGCGAGGAAGTGATTTCCATCAAGGAGGCGGCGGGGCGGGAGAGGGAGCGTATAAACCCTCTCCCCAACCGCAGAGCCGGGCGCCGGAGGGCGCGAGACGACCTCCAGCCACCCTGAGGTTTGACCTGGGGGTGGCGGGCTTTGTGGGCCTGCCCGCCATCCGTTCAGCACCAGGTCTGAGAGGCGGCGTGCGTGTTCCCACGCGCGCCTCTGTGTCGTGTCCGTCTCCCCCCCTTTAGGGGGAGACAGTAGGGCTTTTATTTTGTAGAACCTATCTTGGGTAGGTCTTATTGCGTAGGGGCCTGCCGTTTCATACGGCGGGCCGAAACCTCGGCGGGGTCGCGACCGTATGCGAAAGTGATTCGCGCGGCCCCGTCGATAGTGCTTTTGTCGAGGAACACCGTAGTAGGTTTAGTCGGTATCCCGGGAGGTACATTATCTTTTCAAAATCTTTCTTTTACCCCGGCGAGTCCGACATAATCCCTCCGCCCGCCCCCGCGGAGGGATATGCGTCACAGCATTCCCCCACGTAAAAAAAAAAAAAAAAAAAAAGGTGGTTAAAATATGACTATTTGAAATCATTTCATGAAAAAAATCTGTACTCTAATTTTGCCGAAACCATTATTCTAATTAAGAAAAAATATGGTCAGGGTTATTCTATATCACCAGTAGAATGCGTGGTTAAAAGGAATTACACGATTTCAAAATCACCCTGTATACTTATAGTTATACACCTCTGCCTACAGCTTATATAAGCGTGATACCATGTATTTATGTAACCATGGCAACCAGCCCCGACAAAAACCTACAATGAAGTAAATATCAGAAAAGTCCAAAGCAATCAGCGCTCCTAGTACAAAAAAGTTGTCCTTAAACATAATTATTATATTATATTAATACCGGACACGGAACTGAAAGCAGGAAGACATCCGAGTGTATTTATTAATCAATGTTAATCATATGCTGCGGGTGAAGTGCGAGTGACGCCGGGAGGCCGGCTTGTATGCTCCTAATCCTATTTGCATACATATTTGGAACGGATTACGTGTTAATATGCATGTTTTAAAAGTTGTTAAAATATAAAAATAGTAACATACACTCGCGTGCAATTAAATCGACTCACCTTTACAAAATGAAACAAGTATGACTTTTTAATGATTTAAAAGAAATATATAGTAAAGCCTAATGGTCGAAATTAGTAACAATTATCGAAAATTTTAGGAAAATATATATATATACTCGATGGCATAGTGGTCAGTGTAACCGACTGCCAAGCGTGAGGTCGTGGGTTCGATTCCCGCACAAGTCAAACATTTGTGTGCATGAACATGGATGTTTGACTTGGTCTGGGTATTTCTATGTATAATATGCATGTATTTACAAAAAAAAAAAGTATATATGTATGTTCATCCATTGTCTAGTACCCATAGTACAAGCTCTGTTTAGTTTGGGCTAGATGGTGTTGTGTGTATGTGATAGAATATTATTATTATTATTTATTAAAATTACTGCATCCAATTTTATTATCGATAGCAGTATGAAGCTCGTCAACAGAAACAAAACAAATAAATGAGAACATAGTACTGAACTGTTTTATCTTAGCCAATTTATACCTATACATATAGATATTTAAATAAAATAATAGTAACAATATACTACGTAAAAATAAAATAAGAAAGGCGCAATGGAAAATATTGCGTAGCTGGTTTAGGCAGCATGGTAATAAAATGTCTGGTTCGGCAGCATAGTACAGCTACCGGCAAGGTCACCATTTAGATCCTCCAGCAAATTGTTACAAAACTTTGGAGTTATGATATTCCTAGAAGTACCACTATTTTATACACACACACATATGGGTACTTACATTATATACGCTTATATATGTTATTCAGGCTTGTCAAATTAGTTGTGTGTTAAGCAAACTCAATATGAACTTAATTTCAACAATTATAGACCCATAACTGTGCTTTCTGCCCTTTCCAAAGTTCTTGAAAAGATCATGAACAGCAGGCTTATTGACTATTTAGAAAAATATAATCTTTTATATCCCTCACAATTTGGTTTTCGATCAGGCAAATCTACAGCGGATGCTGTTCATGATCTGACAAATTACATAGTCACCAATATGGATAATGGACAGAAAGTATTAGGGATATTCCTAGACCTCACGAAGGCGTTTGAAACGGTCTCTGTCCCCATTCTAATTCGCAAGATGGAATGCTTGGGAATAAGAGGGATTTAACTGAAACTCTTTGAAAGCTACTTGAGCGAGCGTACCCAGAGAGTTAAGATAGATGACTACATTAGTGACGAATACACTACTACCTACGGCTCGCCGCAAGGCTCCGTACTCGGCCCTACACTTTTTCTCATATATGTTAACGATCTGGGCGCGCTTGCACTCCCGGGAGGTAGAATAGTTTCCTTTGCAGATGACACGGCTCTCTTGTTCAGCGCAAATAACTGGGATGAGGTCTATGAGTGTGCTCAGTTAGGCTTTAACTTAGTGCAAGGATGGCTGGGAAATAATCTGCTTACTCTCAATATTAATAAAACTAAATATATCACATTTTCCATCAAAGACCATACACCACCCAACTTCATAGATACACAGCACTCAATAATAGCACACTCATGCACTGATCCACACAACAACATGTGTCACTGTGCTCACCTAAGCAAATCGGAGAGTATAAAGTATCTGGGACTGATAATCGACGGCAGCTTACGGTTTCAGGAACATATCGCCACCTTAAATGGAAGATTACGAAAACTAATATATGTTTTTAAAACCATACGTAATGTGGTAGATGACAAACTCTTAAAATCAATCTACTTTGCACTTGCTCAATCAATACTGACATACTGTATTACGTCCTGGGGTGGTGCTCCTAAAACTACTTTAATAGATCTGGGGAGGACACAGAGGGCCATCCTCAAAGTCTCTTACAATCGACCATTCTTATATCCAACAGAACAGCTATACAAGGAATGCAATGTCTTAACAGTCCGTAAATTATTTATATTAAACACGGTTCTAAGACAACATAATTTACTAACCTATGACCCTTCGATATCTCAGGGAAAGAGGCGCTATAATCCAGTGGATAGGTCAAAAGTTTATCTGAAAACTATTTTTTCAAAACGATTTTTCTGTCATTTAGGTGGATTTCTATACAACAAGTGTAATAAAGCATTAAATATATTTAAACTCACAAAATACAAATGTAAGAAGACACTTACTGCTTGGCTCCAACAATTCAATTATGAAGAAACTGAAAAAATTCTTACCAGTCAGACTTAGAATAAACACAAACACACTCACACACACACACACACACACACACACACACACACACACACACACACACACACACACACACACACACACACACACACACACACACACACATACACACACACACACACGTACGCACACGCTCAAAGATACGCACATGCAGATGTTTTGTATTGCCTTTTTATTTTATTTTTGGTTTGTAATAAATATCTTACCGTAAACTAATGTAAGCTGTACATAATAAGATGTTAAGCCTAAGGGGTGGAGACCTGGTAGCCTGAAATACAGGCCTTGAGTCTAGTTTAGGTACCAGTCTCCCCACAATATCTAATTGAAATAATTATGTAACCTACCAAATGTAAATAATGTTTATATTGTGGTGAGAAAATAAATAAATTATTATTATTATTATTTTACATAAAACAATATATTTCGATAAGTATCTATCTACATGTAATATCATTATGTCCCATCTCTATTCCCACCCTATAAATATCCACACGGCAATAAACAGAATTATAAATAAGATTTAACTCATCGACACCTTGTAACGTGGGTGTCCCACCTCTAGCTAGTCAAACGGACGTTAATGAACTTGCCGCGTTTGAAAATAGAACGATGGATGCCGCCACCAAACTGTATGCGTGCGCGCACACTTTGTATCAATGTTGTGTGACATAAGTCAAGTTATGAGTCTAATTAAGTAATTACACGGATGGTGCAAATATCTAAGGTTTTCTAATTCATAATTTTTTATATAACAGACTAAGTAAATTAAAAACAAGGAACGCGTGGAATTTGACAAAAAATAATCTATAATCAAAGTAGCCTAAGTTACTCCTTAAAACATCAGCTATCTGCCAGTGAAAGTCCCATCAAAATCGGTCCAGCCGTATCAGAGATTAGCCGGAACAAACAGACAAAGAGCGAACATTAAAAAAAATATGTTTTGCTATATGTATCGTTTATACTTTCATATGCATTTAGCAAAAAGCTGTTATTTTGAGATAACAAACAGACACATCAATTTTATTTATTTGTATTGATCACAAACAACCACACGAACAAACGATTTAACTGCTGATAAGCTGCCTACGTTAGTTTGCAATACCAGAGGTTTTACTTACACATAGCCGATGATAAGGAAGATGAAGAATAAGAATAGTAGGTGTGTTTGCCTTTGGAACTCTGGATGAACGGGCTAAACGCAGTAATTAGGTACCTATGTAAGGAAATACTTCTCCCTAGCCTTTACTATTCCCAAGTCACTTGGAGTCGACTTTTCTGGTGTAACCGGATTTGACTGAATATCAGTTTTCACACGGAGCGGCTGCTACCTGAACTCTGCAATCCGAAAGCTAACGATACCCTAAGGCTAGACCAGTGTCAGGATATTAAAGGGCACTGACTTCCCAAAAACGACTGCCATAGATGTTCATGTCAGCCGGGACCGATGGCTTAACGTGCTCTCCGAGGCACGGAGCAGGCGATAATTGTCAATCAAAACGCACATCATTTCGTAAAGTCATATAACTTCCGAAAATCAGTGGTGCGCGACGTGGCTCGAACCCGACACCCTCTGCATTGCAGTCTGTTGGTCTACCCACTGAGCTATCGCTGCTTTACCTATGTAAGGAAGTATTACTGTTATTATGCCTTGTCTGTAAGAGGATATCTATGATTAATTTATACTTCTTACTTGACTGCACGGATGGTATAGTGGTTAAAGTGTTCGCCACACATCTGCCACTGCGCCAAATGTTATGGGTTCGATCTCATCGCGGGATAAAACTTTGTGTGATCCACAAATGGTTGTTCCGAGTCTGGGTGTTCTTTGTGTCCATTGTTTGAATGTTTGTGAAGTCCCCCGCGACACAGGAGTGACTCTTGGTGCGGGAGAAGAAGTTAAAAAATTAAATTGAATTATATTAAAATTATTCACATCGGTCTTCACTCTAGTTATAGAACCTGCATACTTTGTCGCAGAAAGTTTCATGCTGATCACCTATTCTTATCGGCTCTACGCCCTCGAGTTAAAGGGGCAACAGGCAAAATGTTATTATATTGTTTAAAAGAAAGCTTAATTAAAAATTACCTATTCTTAATTTCACATCCATAATAAGTATTACTTTGTCATATATCCAAAAAAGGAATGTAGACATTTTTAATTGGTCGATCAGTTTGAACCGTCTCGTGTGACATAGTCATAGACCATTTTTTTATTTACATAACTTATTAGTTAACAAATATGGCGTATTTGTAGCTAGAAACAATATATAGCTACCCACATTTCTGTATGGTCTTTATATTTTTATAATGCATAGTTATCAGAGAAGAAATATAGTCTGCAAGCAGTAATTGAATGGCTATATAATGAATGTATTATTTACTAACACGAGACAAAAAAGAAACAAAAAAATAAAAAATCTACCACATACACAGAACACCATCTAGCCCAAACTAAGCAGAGCTTGTACTATGGGTACTAGACAATACATATATACTTTTTTTTTGTAAATACTTA
This sequence comes from Catocala nupta, assembly GCA_963675205.1. Lineage (NCBI taxonomy): Eukaryota > Metazoa > Arthropoda > Insecta > Lepidoptera > Erebidae > Catocala > Catocala nupta. The sequence continues at coordinate 7,286,896 of OY776098.1, forward strand.
CATATTATACATAGAAACGCCCAGACCAAGACAAACATCCATGTTCATGCACACAAATGTTTGACTTGTGCGGGAATCGAACCCGCGACCTCAGGCGTGGCAGTCGGTTACACTAACCACTACGCCATTGAGGCCGACACATAAAAAAAATACACTATTCTTTTACTCAGTAGCAAATAAATGCGGTGAAATCATAATATTGTCTTCTATTTACGCGAATGTTATTCATTGAAATTAAACTACTATATACGGATTTTATCGCGTTGTTTATTTATCACAGTATTACAAAATTTTGAAAATATTACATTACTACTACTATTCATTTTATTTTACTAATTTATAAGCTAACAAAATTATTTAAACTATTAAATCTAGTCTCCCCGTGACCATGGCTGCTGAAAAGCAACCGAAACGTCGGGGAAAGTGTAAACCAAAAATAAATAGATTTAATATTTTTTTTTTTTTAATAATTTTATTAGCATATAAATTAGTAAAATAAAATCAATAGTAGTAGTAGTGTAATATTTTCAAAATTTTGTAATACAGTGATAAATAAACAACGCGATAAAATCCGTATATAGTAGTTTAATTTCAATGCGGTGAAATCGTTAATATCTTCTCTACTTCACAAAAAGATAAACAAATTACAATATAATCATTACAATATTGCATACTTATTTGCTAACAATTACTCATTACAAGCAATGACTGATAGATATGATTAATCAAGATTATTTCCTTTCAATTCCGCTTACACTCAAAGTTCGACATTAAGCATTATACAAATGTTTCTATTCAAGGAATGCGGTTTATAGACAACAATAAACATCAATTTGGTAATACTTGTCATTTCTCAAGACTATTAGATTTCAGTTATACGCATAGAGACCAAGCCGATTGATATGTTTATAGAGATAAGTCATAGACAAATTCCAACACAAATCTGAGATTCCAATCAATTTAGCGATGTCTATCTATCGGATAGCATTTGAATCATTCGAATTTACTAATATATTGTGTAATATTTAAATAATATTCAAAGATATAATATTGTCTTTGCAAACCGTTGGACTGCCACTCAGAGGTCTCTAGTTCGAACCCAAGGCGCACCTTTTCAAAGTTAGGTGTGTAATAAATAATTAATTATCCCTCGGTTTAACGGTGTAGATCATAAACATCTTTAGGAAACCTGCGTATTTGTTGTACATAATGATCTCAAGTTATGTGAAGCCTGCCAACCCGCACTGAGCCAGCGTGGTGGACTCTCACACCAAGAAGAGGCCCGTGTCCAGCAGTACGACTGTTTATATTTAAACCACTCGCCATTGCCATCACGCCGATTGTTATGGGTTGGAATACCACACTGGACAACAATTTGTGTTACCCACAAATAGTGGTACCAAGTTTAGGCATTCTTTGTGTTTTTTTAGAGTTAGAAAATCTCTTATACAACAGCTTTGTCCGTCCGTCTGTTATACAACTTTCAACTCAAGAACCGTAAGAGCTAGAGTCTCGCTCAACGCCATGCGACTCAGCATACTTAGTCGATATACCCCGAAATGACTATGATCTTTGACCTCTGGCCTCAAGGTCACGGGACACAATTTTCTCGAACTCTAAGATTTATGGCAATGATTGCCGTTTCTCACTTGTCTTTGAATGTTTCTAAAGTCCCCGACAAAACTGAAATCATTCCTAGTGCGGGAATGGTCTTTCAGAAAAATATAAAAACCGTTTTGCAATCTACCTGTTTTGATCTTGATACCTTAACCGTTTAAAAGCACCCTCATCTTGAAAGGATGCGCAATAAATAATATTAAATTGATAATTGATTACATGTTAGTCGTTATTGGGAAGTCAGTGCCCTATAATATCCTGACACTGGTCTAGCCTAAGGGTATCGTTGGCCTTCGGGTTGCGGAGGTCAGGTGGCAGCCGCTCCATGTAAAAACTGATATCCAGTCAAATCCAGTTAGACCAGAAAAGCCGACCTCAAGTGACTTGGGAATAATAAAGGCTAGGGAGAAGAATTGATTACATATTAAAAAGTTATTCAGTATCTATGCGTCTTTCCCGCGCAAACACGTTCCAAGTCATATGTGACAGCCGGCACGTACACACACAAATATCAAAATTGACGGCGATAATGAATAATCACACTTTTATAATTTTACTACTTATTTTCGTATACGTTATCTTTAGATATAATAATGATGACACAATATTATATCCTTTGATGGATTTCTTCGGGAATACCGTGTGCCAAAGTTTTGAATAGCTGATAAGGGCATATAATACCTAGATTTAGGTCAGTACATCCCCCGGGTAAGGGTAAATAGAGGTGTATTACACCCACATGTCACAAACTACAGTTTTAGGTCCGACAAAATAGGATACTTGCCAGTTACCATCAATCATTGGCAGATTTCGCGCTATCTATCAGTATTCTAACAGAGGAACCTTTTAACACCTCGCTCGACCCGGGAATAAAACCCGGAATTAAAGAAACATAATTTAAAATACAGAATTGACAATGGTTAGTAATACACCAACTATATCCCAGCTTCCTACTACTACTTTTACTACACTTGACCCGAGTGCTATTAGTTTTATCTTTAAACGATTTCTGAAACGCTGATCATCGAAATACAACATATATATGTACATGTCAAGTAATTTGTTTATTGTGTTGCTAACTCGGCCACCCAATCCCAGCAGTTGAGATGCGTTTAACCACCTGTTAAATAATTTTTGTGTTGTCCAAAGAAAGTTGTTCGAAATTCAGGTCTATTGAGTGGTTGTTGTTTTAATAATCTTAAAGGCTAAAAAGAAATAGTCAAATTTTTCAGGAAAATTTAGAACATTATCTCTATAGTATAAATTGTCTTTGTAGTTTGTTTTTTATACTAATACCAACCGTTATACCATAGTTATTTATAATAAATTATATATGAAGTTTCATTACTATTTATAAGCTAAAATCCCTTGCTATACCAATATGACAATTAGCCTTACATCTCACAATCAAACACAAACTCCGCTTATAGAAAAAAAATGGAATCTAATATGGCTCCATTGCAACAGCCACCAATACTCCCGAAACGACTACATATTTCACAAAACAGTATTAGATTTCCGGCCATTAATATATCAACATTCACGTTTAATCCGATAATAATTGGCACTAGTTTATCGGCCATACGTCTGATATCTAGTGCAAGGTAACATACCTAATGGAACGTCACTTATCGACCAAAACAATGGACGAGATAGCGCACTCACTTATTTTATTGATAACACCAGCGTATTGATTGTTCTGGGTATTAAAAAAGAAAGTGTTTGCCTACTGATAATGGAATATTACTTATTTGCCTATATATGCAAGTTACGATTTTAGCCCCGAAGGGGTAGGTACATTTTGTCCGCTATGGTTATAGGGCACGTTATAAGACTATTACCGTCAACCGAGCTCAGTTGCAGACACCACACTGCATGCACTAACTATATATCTCATGACCGAAGAACCCAATTACATTTGGCTCAACCCAAGAATCATAGGCCTCGAGCACAACAGTCGTATTCATTACCGCTGCACCACCTATTTTACCATTCGCATCAAGATAATGCAGCAGCGATAGCCTAGTGGGAAACTATTGGACTGCCACGCAGAGGTCTCGAGTTCGAACCCAAGGCGCGCATCTCTGACTTTTCGAAGTTATATGCGTATTAATTATCGCTTGTTTTAACGGTGAAGGAAAACATCGTGAGGAAACCTGTCTGAGAGTTCTCCATAATGTTCTCGAAGATATGTGAAGTCTGCCAATCCGCACTGGGCCAGCGTGGTGGACTAAGGCCTAACCCTTCTCACACAGAGAAGAGGTCCGTGCCCAGCTGTGGGACAGTTTAATGCACGGCTGATATTATTATTATAAAAATAATGGATTTCCGTAGGCAAAAGAGCACCGGTACGGTACATTAGGAAAAAAAAATTACGTATCTAACCACAAACGCAAGATCTAATGATAACAAAACCCTAACTAGGTTACCTAGTTTTTAGATTTCCATTACCTTTACTAGGTAACCTAGTGAGGGTAATGGTTATCATAAAGATTATATCCTAAATCACAGTAAACTTTTCAAGTCATGGAACAACGGACACAAATTCCCCTTACACACAATTGTTTGTTCTATAATACCTCTTAATATTATAAAGTAACAAGATTCATTCGATTCAAGATCAAAATCAAAAAAAAATACTGCTGTAAACTTAACTTACAGCGATACAATTTTATCAGAGCCTATCAAAACCGTATTCTTTCTATATCATCCACTCTCACCCTTATTAGATCTATATTAAATATAAACAACTTAATAAGCAAATAGCCCGCATCCCCGGTAACTGGTGACCCCTCGTGTGACCGGCGACTGCCAACAACAGAACAACTAAAACAGTTGTTCAGTGCACTTGAGTGCAGTTGACCCGGGCTCTGAGCCGATGAGATGAATTAGCTGTTTCCGATAGTGAAGAGACGAGTCGATACATCGAGGTTGTATCGAGATACGCCGGGAAAATTATAATAATCGTACATTGTCAATGATAAAGAAATTAGATATTCGTTTGTTTAAAATCCCTTCGACTTAAGTAAAACACATATCTATTAATATTATTAACAGGTAAAGTTTGTAAGTTTTGATGTAATCCCGAACTAGTGATCTAATTAAAATTATAGATACTTTTTCTATTTGAAACGTACATTATTCCAGATGGACCGCTTGTTGTTTAATCAAACTAAGCTATTTGATACAACCGTATACAAATAGTGGTTTAATTTCAATATATGTATGTAAATTTATGTAGACGTAATAGCTTATTATAGACATACATTGTTTTTGGAACGAAGTTCCTTATCGCGCGTTGTGAAAGGGGGCTAGACGGAAAAAATTCTTACGAAAAGTTGTCACGACACTTTTTGCTATAGTAAGCTATTGTAAGCTGTGCGGCGTGCGTAAGTAGTTACGCTATCTCGCTCGCACTGTTCATTCATGCGCCAGCAGATTACTTCATTATGGAAAGAACGCGTGACCTTGTGGCCAGCTGCGAGCTAACAGACTTCTTATTATTATGCACGCGCCATGTAGGGTGTGAATCCTTTATGGATTTTTTTAGATTTTCGGAAATTTATAAATTAATTAATTAAAAAATTTTTATTACAATTCCTTCACTAATTAATCGAAAGGAACTTCGTTTCATCCGGGTGTCCCTTGACACCTCTCAAGTTTTTTATTAATATACATAGACATAACATAGATTCATCATAGCCGAAAGACGTCTACTGTTGGACATAGGCCTCCCCCGAAGTTTCCCACACAGACCGGTCTTAGGCCACCCGAATAAATTTAAAACTGTTAATCTATTAAATACTTTGTTAACAAGTATTTGTTGTTTAAAAATAACCCGCAACGTTTTTAATGACGTCATACATTATCCAATATCACTTCACGGTCAAGGCCAAAGTCGAAACAGCATATCGACACCGCAACACTAATCGATGTCTACACAACACTAATCAATGAAGCATGTACTGGGCGCAGCGGAAACGTTCGTACGAATGCATTAATGTACTTAGTCTGCACAACTCGTTGAAACAGTTCGAGTAACTCGAGTACTGTTTGGAGATTAATGACTTAGTCTCCGATGTGTGGTCCACACTATACTTAGATATCTGTAGAGTTGTTCAAGACTTCCTGTAACTTGGGAGTATTTTAACCTACTTGTATTAGAGCATCCTGTTTGTGGGAGTAGGGTGTACGGAAACTGGGTGGTCTTTACTGTACTGAACTTTCAGTTCAGAGTTTGTCAAATCTCAATCAATCAAGTCTTAGGATTGGAATTAAAAATCTATTCTGTGACGCTGCGGCTCAATAAGTAAATAATTATTTTGACTGCACGAATGGCGTAACGTTTTAAGTGATCGCCTCGCAGCTGCTACTGCGGCGAGTGTTGTGGATTCGATTCCCAAACGAGACATAAGTTTGTGTGATCCACAAACAGTTGTTCTGTGTCTGGTTGTTCTTTGTATCTGTTTTTTGACTATTTGTAAAGTTTCCCGCGACACAGAATTAATCCTTCTGCGGCAGTTGTCTTTGGAAGGTCTTCTTGTAAGGTTGTTCTTTGACACAAGAGTATCAAAGAACAACTAAACTCTGAACAAGTATTTAAAAATCACACAAACTTTTATTCTATGGGGGATTCGAATCCACAACTCTTTGCGCAGTGGCAATGGCAAGGCGACCAGTAAAACCATCATCCGTGCAGTCAGTAATTCTACTCCTATCCCAAGCAATTTAGCTAAGCAGGCGGCGTTAATAAAAAAAATTTGCTTCCCAAAATGCTAGTATCTAATCTTTGTTTATTAAGGCATAACCAACATTTTCCCGTGACAGATATATACATAATAAAACATATTAGATACTGCTAATCCATATGGAATGTTATCAAAGAGACAAAAGGATTTTAATGAAGCATTTCATTGAGCGCTCTAATAATATGAATACATACATACATACGAATTGATGCGCTAAATGAATTACCCAAAGTAAGCTATTGAAATTGGGTAATCCATTTGGACATTAAAAAGATATGTGTAGAAAGTTTTTAAGGTATTCGGCTCCAATAGTCAATATGCCAAGTCAAGATGCATAAGTAGGCAATAATAACTAGTATAAGCAAATATGTAACAAATAAGTATAAGTAGAAATAGGTTAGAATAAGAAAAATAGCAAGTAAGATATGTAAATGACAAATAAAGAAAAACAACACAAACCCCTATCATCCCCCAAGTTTGAAAGGAATGGAATGAAAGTACGATAGGCATACAAGCGAGAACTGATATGGTAATAGAGGACTGGAATGAGAGCGTGAATAGGTATTATTTCAGTACATAAATAGCCTTTTCAGGGCATATGTAAATAAAATGTAGACGTAGAGTAGAAGGAACAGCTGCCCCTTTGATAGGACAACTGCCCCACTTTTGTACGAAGTAGGCTCTGTCTCCGACAGAGGAAAAAGAACACCCTGTGATGACGGGTGCAAAAAAAAATAGTAATAGTCAGTATGCCATCAAAATGGAAGTAAACTCCCTTATCCAGTTTAGGCTACGATGGAGCTGCTATTATCGTACATACCATCATCTCTCGCCTCTCGTCTCACGCCTATATTCTTAAAGGAATAAAAGTAAACGCAGTTTATTACATATTCCTTACACTTTTACCACCGCCTTATAATTTCAAGCCCCATGAACCGGGCACAGTTTTAGACGCCCGTGCCACTACTGAGAATTTCTCGATGGAAAATCCACTACCTATCATTTTGTATGACCTAAATATCGAAACCTACATACCACCTTAACATATAAATAAAAACCAAAAATAATACTTTTCTTTTTAATCAATCGATAGGAATAGGGGAAATACATAACTATGTAAATCATGTCAACGATTAAATTAACCGTTATGTAATTCCCCTCTTTAAAAAAAGCATTATATTCGATTAACTTTAACCTAACCAATGGCCTAGTTTATAGTCTGTTGGCCGAGGGTCTCGAGATTGATTCCAAATCAAGCACACGCTCCTCCATCACCTCAGCCTATTGTTAGTAAATAACTACTTTAATATAATTCTGAACCTAATTAGTGACATGTAAGCACGCACATGTCTTCGCACCCAGTGTTTTATAAACTACTATGACTGCCAAATTAGAACTAAATCCTTCTAAAGTCTTTACGTACAATTCTAACTTAGTATTTATGCAAATCGTTGCATGCCCTTGTTTCTCAGAAGGGCAAAAGTAAGGTGCATTCAAAGAACTCGCGCGGGTCGATTCACAGAAACAATCATTTATTTATAGTACTTTCAAGAAAGTGTAGACCTAAGTGTTAATTATCTGCGTTTTCCCGGAACTATATAACTGACTATCATTGTAAAGTCAATCAGATGGCATAGTGGTTTAGGTGGCCAGTAATACACCGAGTGCTGTATGAGTAGGTTCAATCTCCAGATGGAACAAAATATGTGTGTACTTCATATACTTGTTTCGAGTCTAGGTGTTCAATATGTCAGTTGTTTCAATATTTATAAAATATCTAATACCTTAATAAGTTCGTATTTTTTGTACAATTTCTGTAATTGTCCAGTCAATATACTACTTGTTGTCCGCCATTTCGTATGCGTAGATCTAATTATGAAATGCTTCTCCAGTCTCACTGAACAAAATTTGTTGAAGCTTAAATTAATTTTATCTTGGACTTGGAGCTACCGAACTATAGAAACCTCATCTAAACCATTTAGTGATTTTTACCACAGACCGAAAATAATCTGCGTACCTTTATATAGTTATATAAAGGTACGCAGTTATATAAAAGTACGCATAGTCACACGCTTGTAAATAGTACGTAGCCCTATGGGTTAGGCAGAGATGTATTACACCCATTTTGTCAGCTATGCTTTTAGATCCCATCCAACAAGGGGTCAGTCTATTGCCGTCGCCGGTACAATTCTAGGCCCCGTGTGGCTACTGAAAATGTTCTGGCAAAACCCAACAAAGCCGTTTGACATGTGAATTACACCACCATGCACATTCGCATTCACTAACACACCGTATTATTCCATTAAAATCAGTCGCAGTAAAATATAATAATTATACTGAGTTACTTTTGTATTTATAAAATATCATGGACGTAATAGATATATGTATATAAGTATTTCAAAGATAACAATCTATTCACAGGTGTTCTACAAGTGGCTCATTAGTGGTACAAAATCACGCTTTGTAATTAGTGTCACAACGCCATCTACGGGCACAATTAAGAACTAACAATCGTTAATGCGCGCGCGCAATGCTCACCTTGGTCGCCGGCAATTTCTTATTTTCAAGATCATATTAATTTCCCTTGGTTGAGTAATACTTTTATTTTATATCCTGGTTAATTTAAAACTAGAAACAAGAAAAATAAATAATAATTATGAGTTAGTTATCAGCTAGACTTAGTTCCGCGGGTCAAACCGCGTAAATTTAATTGGCATTTAAACCAAAATGAACCCACGCGCGTTGCGCATAAAAAAATAGTTATTTCTCTGCAAATCGATCCACTAAGTCAAAGTTACTGTAGTTTTTTGACACTTGCATCACTTTCGCGTTCCCGTTAAACAGGGTATTGTTACCAACGGATGGGCCAAACATTGCTGGTCCCAGCTGACTGCAATGGCATATCTAGGGGAGAGAGGACGGCCCTCCTCAGTTATCTCTCGTTTGGGGATAACAGCTGACAGCGAAAAACCACTAACTTAAAGATCCAATAGCCAGGATTTCAATAAAATTTACTGTTTTTTGGAAACTAATTACTACAAATGCAATTTAAGTTTGTTGGTTGCAATCTTGAGTACATAAGATTGCAACAACAGTATCTGATTTATCTAGTAGACACAGTATAATTGTTTGGCAACGGTCCAGCTTACCTACGTTTTCTGACAAAAGTTAAGTCTTTTTCACTGAACCAAAAATTACTATGGCCATTTTGATCGCTTCTAGATATTGTGTGTATACATATGGTAAGGCCCCAGTTGTCTTAAAATTAGCTATTAATAAAACAAAGAAATAATAAAAACAATTTACCTAATGTAATGCATGCACGTCACGATTGGTTGAATTGATAATATTCAACTATTATTAATATGAATACCTGCTTTTATTAACTAAACGTGTTATTATTATTTCTAAATATTACGTGTTATATTAATATCATTATTATTTTAGTCATTTACTGATTTATTGTATTGTCAGTTGTTCACAATGGCGGCTCTAAAATATACGAAATATCTACTAATTTAGCGGTTTTGAAGACCTGAAGTAGAATGATATCAATCCAAAGGTGTTCTTTGCGCCCGTTGCTTGAATGTTTGTAAAGTCCTCCGTGACACATAGATTTCTGCTAGTGCCTTCAAAAATTATAAAAATAATAAATTATAATATTCGGGTTCGATTCCCGCACAAGTCAAACATTTGTGTGCATGAACATGAATGTTTGTCTTGGTCTGGGTGTTTCTATGTATAATATGAATGTATTTACAAAAAAAATTGTATGTATGTATGTAAGTTTATCCATTGTCTAGTAACCATAGTACAAGCTTTGCTTAGTTTGGGCTAGATGGTGTTGTGTGTTTGTGGTAGAATATTATATTATTATTATTATATTAATATTGTTACTTACTCCTTACCCCGTTTTATATCGATCGATGTACTCAAAATAATGATAGCCTACCTAAAAACACAACGTTTTATTCTTTTGTATGCATTGACCTACTATCTGCATGAAAACATGAAAGTCTTTTGTATGCTTTGTAGCTTTGCTTTGTATGGAACAGTTGTTTTATGCATATTCAAACATATCCCTGAGCGCCCTGCCTTGCCGTCTGTATATCGTTGTGGGTAGGCAGAGATGTAACTTTGAATGTGTTTCAAGCTGTTTGTAGATTTCACGTTTGGTAAGCCTCTTGCCGTTTACCAGGCACATACCTACATTGGATGCTACAGAATTTTCCTCTTAGAACAATCTTAATAACTTTCTATTAATCAGGGTTCAAGCCCAGCATTCTTATAGCGTTCGTAAATATACATTTTTGTTTTATTTTGAAGACGTGGGGGACTTTACAAACATTGAAACAACGGACACAAAAATAACTCAGACTCGGTACAACTGCAGTCATATTAATGTAATTACCATGCATAAGTTATCAATTAGCCAGAAACAAGACACAAAAAGTATTGTGTCTGGGCTCGGGAACGGTACGTTTGCTGTTTACTATCGAAACCATCTTCATAATAAATAAATCTATACTAATATTATAAATGTGAAAGTTTGTGAGGATGTATGGATGTTTGTTACTCTTTCACGTAAAATCTACTGGACCGATTGTGATGAAACTTGTTATGTAGATAGCTGGAGACCTGGATTCACACATAGGCTACTTTTTATCCCGATATTCCCATAGCAACGGGACTCACGCGGGTGAAACCGCGGGCAAAATCTAGTTCTTAATAGAGCACTACATTTTACCTGCGACTGCGAATCTCAACTTTCTATCCCTCGAGAACAATATTTTTTCAGGAGAACAGAAAAAACCTGTGTAGGAAATTTCATGATATTATTTAAATAATTAGCGCGTGAAAGCGTAACAAACAAACCAACTTTCGTATTTATAATATAAGTTACGATAGAAATACAGCCTAAACATATTTAATGTATTAATTACATTCGTGAGTACAATCAGTAATGCGTACTACCAGCGCCTGATGTGCAGACAAGTTTTACGGCAATTACAAATTAATCAGTGGCTCAGAGTTTCTTATCAGGCGGTAAGTATAATAATAACATCAGCCCTGTATTAAACTGTCCCACTGCTGAGCACGGCCATCTTCTCAGTGTGAGAAGGGTTAGGCCATAGTCCACCACGCTGGCCTAGTGCGGGTTGGCAGACTTCACATATCTTCGACAACATTATGGAGAACTCTCAGATATGCAGGTTTCCTCGCTTTTGTTTACCTTCACCGTTAAAGCAAGCGATGATTAACAATTTAATACGCATAGAACTTCGAAAAGTCAGAGATCGCGCCTTGGGTTCGAACTCGAGACCTCTGCGTGGTAGTCCAACGGTTTCCCACTAGGCTATCATGAATAATTTGACTTTTAAGTTTCGACAATAAAATTATTACTGAAGGTTTCTAGTGAACTACTAGAAACCTTCGTGAATACAGTCTGTTTATAAGGTGATAGCGACGAGAAAAGAGAATAAAAATAGTCAACCAAAATTATTGGGCTTACAATTCTGAAAATTTAACTACTTACTAAACTCTTTTAACTTAATAAATATACATATGTGTATTCTTTATGATGTTTTATATCGGAATAGAGGGCTGAGCTTTAATACCAAGCAAAATAAACTAGCGGCTGAAATAAATTCAATGGCAATAATTTGCTATCTGATATATTCACTTTGTGTAATTGTTCATGTGCGGTAATAACTTTCAATTTGTGATTTAACTAAACATTAGCGATTAGCTATTATATTATGTTATATATCTACTCTTAGATTAAGGAAATTTATATTAGTAGATGCTATGAAATGCTATCCATCTCCTCACTGATCTTCTTTTTTTTTTATCCTATATGTTGGCAAACGGGCAGACGGATCGCCTGATGGTAAGCGATTACCGCCGCCCATGGACACCCGCAACCCCAAAAGAGCTACAAGTGCGTTGCCAGCCCTTTAAAAAGGAATGAAGGAGGGAAAGGACAAAGGAAAGGATAGGAAAAGGATCGGGGTAACAGGGCCTCCGGCTCTTTCACTCACCAATACGAAACGCAACAGTACGTGTACCGTTACTTCACGCCGGTATTCTGTGAGAGGGTAGTACTACCCCGGTCGATCCGGCCCATTCATGCTGAAACCAGCGAGGATCTACTACCAATAAAGATCTATTGTAGATCTTGCAGACTTGCGAAGAGCAGCTGCATAAGCTCTATCATATCATTGACCAATACTAATATTATAAAAAGTAAATTCCATTTGCTTATTCCGTTATACTGATAATCACTGGAACTACGGAACCGATTCAAAACGTTCTTCGTCTAATAGAAAGCTGCACTAATGATGAGCTACCATAATCTGTATTTTAATATCATACCACGCGAGCAAAGACAAATATTTCGGTATTTGTCTTTGCTAGTTTCAAATATTAAATAACTAACTAAACATACCTCATTCGATATCGTAGATTGGCAAGTTAGAAAATAGTCAGGATCACACAAATCACATGTATTACAACCGTTCATTTCAACAAGACATTACAACTAGAAATCCTCAGACTACTCGTCTAACAAACAACTATTCTTAGTCGAAACGCCACCGCGTTTTCAATACATCCATGACCTTTGATACAAACTTCAAGCTAACATGTCTAAAGAACATAAACTCAAGAATACTACTGAAAAACATTCAAATGAATACAGCTGACTCATTGAAATAAACGTTCATAAAAGCTCAAAAGCCTGACTCAACGACAATGGCTGCGCAATAACAGCTTAGTTATGTCTATGACTAAGCCTTTCCAGACTAAATTATAAACAAACGAAGCACAAGTGGATCGGTCTAGACGACCCCTCTCTCCCCTCGGTGGACCAAATAAAAACGTCTGCATTGCGTACACTAAAAGCTCGCGTTTCGATAAAGAGAAAAATCGGTTTAGTCATAAGGATACCCGGTCGAATTACAATGTAACTCAAAAAGGATGGTTTACAAAGTTTGATAGTTTTGTAATTGAACTCAGGGTACGATTTACAATCGCCAACAAACATTTATCTATAAATTAAATGTGATGCTGTCTGGATTATAAATAACATAGATTTGAAATTGTCGCCAAAGACTTCGCTACTTTACCGCTTTGACTATAACTTTAGATAACAGACTAACTGAAGGGGTAGGATCCAAAGAAATGATCATTCAAACTTGTAACCAAAGTTAATCACATAATACTGTCTTCTGTTTACGCGAATGTTATTCATTGAAATTAAACTACTACATATATACGGATTTTATCGCTACGTACCACCAGCTTGGGATCCAGTAATTCAAATAGTCAAACCCAAGAAGAAGCAAACCACAGCTAGACTTCATGATACTTTTTGCTCATTCTGCGTAAATAGAAACACCAAAGATTAAATTATGTTCGGGTACTTTGAAATAACTACACTGGAACATTGAGACAACTACCATCTTAGTCTCCCCGTGTCCACGGCTGCTAAAAAGCAACCGAAACATCGGGGCAAGTGTAAAATATAAATAGCTTTAATAATTTTATTAGCTTATAAATTAGTAAAATTCAATAGTAGTAGTAGTATAACAGTTTCAAAATTATGTAATACAGTGTTAAATAAACAACGCGATAAAATCCGTATATAGTAGTTTAATTTCAATCAAAGCTAATCACATTAGGGAATCGACTTTCTGATCACAAAACGATGTTTATTAGTACCTTTATCTGTATGTCAGATTCTGTTCTTCTGTCTATATGTATGTTTGTTCCAGCATCACGCAAAAACCACAATACGGATTGTGAAGTAATTTTAACAGTTTAGTTAATTGGAGCTTAAAATTAAAACTACTTTTTTCAATTCAATTCAATGTACCCGAAGATATGATTAATAGAATGAATCATGTACATAAAACCGAGGATACATTATACTCCACATAACAAAGTCACTAGCGAATGTCAGTCACTATTTCTTAACATACGGACAAAATAATAAAGAAATTACGACTAGTATTTTCAGAAATTACAAGCATATTAAGTAATTATTAAACGGAAGCCATTAGTATAAGAAAATTCCAACCCTGTAATCAGTAAATACTCGAGCACTTTTTGGTATATTGTTGGGTATAATTATTTAAAATTTTGATATGATTACACGAAATGCCTGCAGCATAAACGCTGGCATACAAGCTATGGCACAGACGATTAGCACGTCATACTATGTGTAGGTACTATGGTTGCCATGGCAAGGAACATCCTTCCACCGGTGATAAGTAAAGCGACTGAGGATCAAATAGATTTTCGTTTAAGAAGCTTACAATCCCTACTTTCTATACTAATATTATAAATGTGAAAGTTTGTGAGGATGTATGGATGTTTGTTACTCTCTCACGCAAAAACTACTTTACCGATTGCGATGAAACTTGGTATGTAGATAACTGGAGACCTAGATTCACACAGAGGCTACTTTTTATCCCGATATTTTGCACGGGAACGGGACTTACGCGGATGAAACCGCGGGCAAAGTCTAGTATTATTATAAAAGTTAATGTGAGTTTGTTTGTTACGCTTTCACGCCTTAACTACTCGACCGATCGTCATGAAATTTCGCATACTCGTTGTCAGGGGAACAAATAAGGACGTGGGGTACCTTTCATCCAGAAAGAAGTACTGTTACTAACATAACTTAACCTACATTTACGCGAGCTAAGCCGCGGGCAATATCTAGTATGATATAAAGCAGTGGTATGGAATAAGACTGCTTCGTATAAGGTGTTGTTGAATTCTTCTCTCAAGAATTTCGTAGAAGCAGCTGTCTAGAACTGTATTCAGTAAACGGCAATATGCTCACCCCTTATTACGTGACATCTAAAGTACTAGTTGGTGAATATTGATGATGTCGGTCTCGATGGCGTAGTGGTTAGTGTAACCGACTGCCAGACCTGAGGTCGCGGGTTCGATTCTCGCATAAGTCAAACATTTGTGTGCATGAACATGGATGTTTGTGTCGGTCTGGGTGTTTCTATGTATATTATGTACGTATTTACAAAAAATAAGTATATATGTATGTTTATTCATTGTCTAGTACCCATAGTACAAGCTCTGCTTAGTTTGGGCTAGATGGTGTTATGTGTATGTGGTAGAATATTAATATACATCTGCGTTACTCCTTCGGAACTAGAGGCGTGAGGTTATGCTATGTGTTTATATTTTTAGCTGATCACTGACCGTTTACACTATATGCCATCCCTCCACTTGGTTCATTTTTCATTTCCGATATTGCTCTTTAATCTGCAAACTGGCACTGCGAGAGATAGATATGAAGTGAATGCAATAATCTTCACGTTTGCCTGACGGGTTTTCTGGCTATATTAAAGCAAGTAGTACCCACTCAGATTTATTGCTAACTGACCATGCCTACCTACAATTCAAATTTACGTTTTAACGTGTATCATATGTTTTAAATACACCCTTGATCAAATGAAATCGAAGCACCCACTAGATGTACTATCATACTTAATTACAAAGTCCTCCGCCGAGTCTGTCTGTCAGTTCGCTATAAACTTAAAAGAACGGATTTTCACGCAGTTTTTACCAATATACAGGGTGATTTATGAGGAGGTGTATAATTTGTGAAGGTTTTGTACTACACAAGCGAAGCCGGGGCGGTTCGCTAGTATTAAATAAAAGTGTTCGGTGTAATATAACCGAACACCTTAGTAAGCAATAAGCGAGTCACGCGTTAACCTAATTACATCAAACGCATAAAGAGTCAGTGCACTTTCAGTGACCGCGACATTCGGGTGCATTCAATGCAACATTATAACATTTTCATCAACATAACATTTAACTAACATTTTTAACATTTAAGAACTTATTGTGGAATTGAACAATAAACTATTAGTGTGTAACATTTAACCCATATCTTTTATTCAACAATCACTGCAAACCTCGCGCTACACCGTACCTACTAAAAGGCTGGTCGAAGTATATTACACCCACAATTCACCAGCTATGAACCCACGTAATAGGTGGCGTATTACTATCTACCATGCCTCGTGCCAGTCTTCATATTGTTACTAAGAATTTCTGGACAGAATATCCCAATAATCCAAACCCCTGAAAACCCTAGAAGCCAAGACGCATTCACTCCAGCTGCGCCAGCGAACGAGCCCGTCAACAGGGGAAGGATCATTATAGAATCAGTGCGAGTTATACTACTAATACCGAAAGCATCTCTCGTATGGGCTATAGTAGCAATTTACCATTAAACGGAACGTATCCCAGTTTGCCACCTTCGCAGCATAAAAAATAGAAACACAAATCCTCAGCTGACACTTAAAAGCTCTTGAGACGGAAACACTAAAACCTAACACTCGAAAACGGCTACGTTCGCCGTGTGCACAGTCCAGTCCATTCTGAAAACTATTTGGCTAAATAATGAGTCAACAAAAATGTGCAGTCATGTCAGCGTCCTTAGGATTTAAGTTTTACTTATTGAGTTTTTACAATCTTGTTCGTCAGGTAACTAGTGAAACTATTCTATACCTAAAGATCTATAGAATAGATCTATAGAAATATTGAGATATCGAATCAAAATCACAGGTCGGGGTCACAAATTACAAACTCAGTTGGCTTTTCTATTGAAGCAAAGACTTGTATTGGATTTTTTTTATCAAGACATTCTCGGCAGCAAGTCTACCAAAAAAAGGTGGTATTTTATACAAGTCAGTAAATATATCAAGCTGTTAGTCCTACGTCTGATCTTTCTTGGATCGTCTCCCATAGCCGTACCATTGATCTATAGAGGTATTAGCATAGTATTATATTATTTGTGATGGAGGATAGAGAGTACACTTGTATGTGGTTGGTTATACACTATAAGATCCTTTGCGCATATGGCTAGTGTCCACTAAGATTAACTATCGAAATCGAAATTCATTCTGGAGTACTGAGTTTTGAACAGTCGCTCGATATACGATTTATCAAAATAAAAGTCCTGACTGACTTATCAACTTCCAATCCAAGCCGTTGCATGCAAATTAGTTATCAACTGAAATTATGTAAGTACAAAGGTTTTTTGAATAACGCGAAATTCTCACGAGATAAAGATCAGAGTAGTTCGCTTTAAAGTTGCCCTGCTGTTTGAAATTTGGCATAGAAATAAGTAATTATAATCAATGTATCACTAAAAGGTATTTGGTGCAATTTACCTTTTAGATAGCCATTCACAAAATTTATATCTAGGTATCTAAATATATTGTCATAAAGTCAACTCATTCCGGTTTCTACTCTTCTGCTCTTTAACTATATTAGTGCGTGCAGTGCCTGCCTTCAAAGATTAAACAACCAACAAAAACTTACAACCATATATATATACTCATGTATTGTTGAAATTAAACACTTCATACGGATTTTGTCGCGTAGTTTATTTTACTTTAAAACACTGTTATTTCATAATTTTGAAACTCTAACACTACTAAACTTCTTTCTTATTAAACTTTACTACTATTTAAGCTATATATTTTTTAATTAAAACTATTTATATTTAAGTTTACACTTTGCCCCGACGTTTCGGTTGCTTTACAGCAGCCATGTTCACGGGGAGACTAAGATGGTAGTTGTCCCAACGTTCTGAAGTGTACCTAGTTATTTCAAAGTACCCGAACATAATTTAATCTTTTGTGTTTCTATTTACGCAGAAAATAAAACTATTCTCAGAATTTTACGAAATAAAATCTACCAATAACTTATTACATACTAGATTTTGCCGGCAGCTTTACTCGCGTAAACATAGGTCAGGTTAGTAACAATACTTTTTTCTGGATATAAGGTACCCTTTTGTGTTCCCCTGACAACGTGTAAGCGAAATTTAACGATGTTCGGTCAAGTATTCAAGGCGTAAAATCGTAACAAACAAACAAACAAACTTTCGCATTTATTATATTAGTTAGAATAACAATTTATACCACGAGGCTATCAAGGCAGTATAATTAACTAAATGTGTGCTATGGATTTTAAATCTTTACTCAGTCGTACAAAAGAAACACGAACGTCAAGTGGGTTTGTACTCGTAGGTATGTTGGTATACCATCGCGTGTCGCCGTCGTCCCGCCCACCGATCGATTCAGTCAAAATGTCGCGACTGTTGATTGCGTCTGTCGTTTAGCTTATTACTTATTATTTGTATTCAAATTATTTTGTACACTAGTAGGTATAATGTATACGTTTCGCGTGACCAGAGGGCTGGTATTTTCTTTGCACAAAGAATAAGTATTGCCATTCAACGTGGCAATGCTGCCAGTCTTCTGGGCACGTTGCCAATTGACGACGATGCGGAGGAATATTATGACGCTTTTTCTTTTTGCAGTTTTATTTTTCTCTTTATTTTATATTTCTTGTAAATAATTTGTGTATATATTATGATAATTATTTAAGTAGGTATAATTTTGTTAGAACTACCTTTTGCCCGCGGCTTGGCTCGCTTGAGACCTGTAAATTTTTCTGGATGAGTGGCTCTATGTCCTTTTCTATGCCCCTGACAATGTGTATACGAAATTTCATTATTATCAGTCTATTAGTTAAGGCGATAAAGAGTAACAAACAAACTTAGATTCGCATATAAAATATTAGTTATTTATATTATGCAGCGATTAGCTTTTTGGCAGACCGTTGGACTGGCATGCAGAGTTAAATTCCAGAGGCATTTCTGACTGTTCGTAGTTATGTGCGTATATAAATAGCGAGCGATAATAATTATAGCTCGTTTTACCGGTGAAGATAGACACAATGAAGCCACCTGCATAACTAAGAATGCTCCATAATATTCTCGAAATATGTGTGAAATCTGCCAACCTGCTCTAAAGCAGCGTAGTAGATAATAGTAGACCTTTTCCTAGCAGTTGAACTGATATATATATTTTTTTATCTTACTATTGAACGGTTTGTTTTTATATAATACGGATGACTATACTGCTACTATACCGAGTGCAGTGAGTTCGATCCCCATACGGGACAAAATTTGTTGGAACTATCGAAAAATAGATCAAGACATACCTATAGGTATACATAGATCCCGATGTTCTATGTATACCTACATGTTTGTAAAGATACCCGCGACACATCTTATCTTGTGTGGGGGCCAGTCAGTACAGACCGGCGACACTTCGACCCAGTGGGATCTTTTGTGTCGACTTTCCCAACGACTGCCATAGATATTCATGGCAGCCGGGACCGACGGCTTAACGTGCTCTCCGAGGCACGGAGCAGGCGATAATTGTCAATCAATACGCACATAATTTCGAAAAGTCATATAAGTTCCGAAAGTCAGAGGTGCGCGACTTGGGTTCGAACCCGAGACCCTGTGCATTGCAGTCTGTGGTCTCCCCATCTCTCTGCTCTTGACACATGCCGCGACACATGAATTATACCTGTGTTAATTGTCTTTACGGCCATAAAAAAACAGCCAACAAAAAAAAAATTCAGAATGTAGTAGTTCATTATACTAGCGGTCGCCAAGTGATCGTAATTCATTCATAATTTATTTGAATTTTAGATTTGATCGTTATTAAAGTTTTATTGTCTATAACTTAATATACTTATAATCATCATATTTTTTTTATTGTCCTATTTATTCCGCAATTTTTATAGATACATTGAAATTAAACTACTTTATACGAAAAAAAAACTTATAATCATATTTCATTTAGTCACCTACTCCACATACATATGTATGTACCTAACCATAGTTACGAAGCATTCTACAAAGTCAACCGAACAATGCCGAAATACTACGAACGCGATTCGACTGCGTGCGTCAAATGCATGGTTGTGTGCGTGTAGTGTTTTTCCATTAATTTAATGTATTTCTAATGCATATTTTATAAAAATATTAGGATTCGCCCCTCCTTCTTCCCTATAAACTTTAACTGTGCGAAATCTCATACGCCTCCGTCCGCGCAATTTTCGTAAAAAAGGGTACAAAGTTTTTGCTACACGTATTAATATATAGATTTAATCTAGCACTAGCATGCAGTCAATGTGTTTTAATGAACTCATCTACGACACGTACCTAAGTAAAATTAAACATTTATTAAGGTAAACAAGATAAATTTTAATTAGTACTTATACTGTATACCGGCTCGCCTTAGGTAAGACTAAAAATTATATAAAAGATTTGGTAGACCGATCGTTAGATAAGGTGTTAGTGTACGCAACTTACCAACAAAACAAAATGCAAAAAAAAAACAATATATCTGTGTGTTCCAACTACTTTAAAAAAAACAAGACAATCTACTTGTCTAAACTATATAATAATTTGGCAATATTTGTTATCTGGCCTTGTGGCGCAACGGATAACGCGTCTGACTACGGATCAGAAGATTCCAGGTTCGAATCCTGGCAAGGTCGCAATTCATCTTTTTGACATTTATACTAAAGAAATAAGTAATATAATTTAAAGATAGATGCCGCTAGTAACACACGCTCGGTTTTAAGGGTACATATTTAAATATAGAAAGAATTTAAAACAATTTTTTACTAAATAATCTACCATGAAGTTGATATTTAATTATAATAGTTTGAGTATAAGGCGCCAAAATATAAAAGATACAAAAGAAGAATTCAAAAGAACTAATAAGTAAAATTCGTCCTACGAATCTTAAGGGCCGGTATATTATTTTATAAAAGCTTTGTACATTAAACTTATTTTAAAAACAAAATATATTTTATTTACTATAACATAGATACAGCGAAAATGGCACAAGGTCGCCATTACTAAAATACCTAATACCCTAACAGTCCGATTCCCACACAGAACATTTTTGAAGTGAAAACTTCTTTAGGCGCGTTGAACCTTTTTGGGTGAACAAAAATCATGGAACTCGCGTCATCGTCACCGAACGCTTTCCATGAGCTATATGTATACTGTGTATATATGTGTACTATTTGGGTGAACAAAAAGCGTGAAACTCGCGTCATCGTCACTGCACGCTAGTTACTTAGTTTTCACTTCTATCGGCAGTCCCCAAAGACTGCACCGCATGTTTTTTTTTGTAATCTGTCTTCCTTTCTTTGCCTCTACTGTTTTATGTAAATTATTATAAAGTCCCTTGCGATAAGCGCTAGTTAAATCACACAATAAAAGGGGCAACGATTTGCTGTCAACTAATCACATTTGTAGTTTGCTTGTTTTCGTACAAGAGACTTCTATCAGAAAACCTGAACATCAGCTCAGTAATCTATCGAACCTTATTAACTCATGGCACGAAAGGTACCAATAAAGCATATCCCAAATCTTAACCAATATTATAAATGCGAATGTGAATTTGTTGTTCGATAGACTTTGAACCTTAACTATTTGACCGATCATTATGAAATGTTCCATAAATTACCTGACCCATTACTAGGGTACCTTTCATCCAGAAAAAAAGAACTGATTAAATATAAATTTATTGACAAAATCTACATTAATGCGAGCAAAGCCGCCAGCAAAACATAGTGTATATGTATTTTGAGTAATACGATTAAATTTATTCCAGTAAGTCATTAAAAAGCAACACGTTATTTCATACAAATAAGTCCCATTACAAAGGTCGGGCTTCCCCCAGAAGTATGCCATTATTATAATCCCCGTACTCTGCGTAAATAACGGCGATTTCGCTTTCATCCTATTACACGGATTATAGGTTGAGTTATGAATGTTATTATAGGGCATACAGTAGGGCGAAACTAATTAGAATGTTTGATTTCGTTGCTTTGTAACTTTCGGCAACATTGACAATGATAATATCTAAGTAACATTATAATTACTTTTATAAAGTCAGCTTCCTCACTAGGCTCGAATCTTGTGTTGCAGGGGAATTTACAAACATTCGAACAACGGACACACAGAACACAATATCCTACTAATATTATAAATGTGAAAGTTTGTGAGGATGGATGGATGTTTGTTACCCTTTCACGCAAAAACTACTGAACCGATTGCGATGAAACTTGATATGTAGATAGCTGGAGATCTGGATAAACACATAGGCTTTTCATCCCGGTATTCCCATGGCATCGGGACTTACGCAGGCGACCGCGGGGCGCAGCTAGTAATCTACACTAATATTATAAAGCTGAAAAGTTTGTTTGTTTATTTGTTTGTTTGTTTGGTTGAACGCTCTAATCTCAGGAACTACTAGTACGATTTGAAAATTATTTTAGTGTTGGATAGCCTATTTATCGAGGAAGGCAATAGGCTATATAACATCACGCTACGACCCACGGGGGCGGCTCGGTAACGATAAACGTGGATGAAACCGCGGGCACATATAGTAAATTATAATAATAATGAATGCGCGGATGGCGTTGTGTTAGGTAACATCACTCTTGCCACTGCACCGAATTTTGTCCGAGACAAATATTGTGTGATCCACACATACATAGTTGTTCCAAGACTGAGTATTATTTGTGTCTGTTGTTTGAATGATTGTAAAGTCCCGCGCCACACAGGATTTATGCCCAGTGCAGGAGTTTTAAAAACTTTTTAAAAATACAAATATGATAAAATATAGGTTATAAAAGATTGATCATGTAAGCATGTAAAGCGATGCAATGCGCAATGGGGCGGTTGTTTTTTTTTTTCTAATATCGCAATCATCTCCCGTGCTTTTATAAAACTTTGATAAACCTGTGGACAGATTAAGAAGATGTATCCAGCGTTGAATATGTGTCTGTTGCTTGAATTACTTCATAATGAAATTTTTAAAGTACCTACGGATCGGGTACCCGTAGGTTCTTGAACCGTTTAAGATTAAGAAGAAAAAGCATTTGGCACCCAAATATAATATTCTAGATGAACATATGAATAACTGATAATCATATATGATAAAATTCCCGCTATGCGTGTCCGTGGTATTGACGCGAGCTAAATGTCAAAAGCTATTTAGAAATAAAGTATTCCGTGACAAAGTCCTACTTTAAGTATTCCGCAGCTGTTAATTAAGTTTTTATATTTCCCAGACGTTCGGAATGTTTCAGCGTTCGTGTTCGACAGTAAAATAGTTTGTTTTATGTTCTTTGTCCCCTTAATGAGGTCACCTTGCTTTGTAACCTTTGTGACATTTGTTACTTGTAATAAGTTGCTTACAGTATTTTTATAATTATGTCTACCAAATCAAAAGCATAATATTATCGCAATAGCAAGGACTTTATATTGATTCACATCGAAAAACAAACATATTTAATACATAGCGATTACAGATAAACAACATTCAGTCACACATTCAGCCATACTAAAATCTTACGATGTCTTCTTCATTATGATGAAGAAGACATCGTTACTATGGCAAGTAAATCGGACAAACGGAACCTAATAGAAAATCATGATTTATCGCCTCTCTTTTTTACTTCGTATTTATACCAAACTAACCTATTGGGGTTGACAGAGATGTATCACACCCACATTTCGCAAACTAGGTTATGTTAGTACACCAAACTGCAGCTACTTAGATTTTCTTCAGATAGAAAACGCAATAATACTTTTCTGAACATGAAATAAAACTCGGGGCCTCATGCATAACAGTTGTATACACATACCTAGCGCCACAGAGAACTAAGTACTTCGGTCTAGTTTATAAAGTAGTCTTTAATATCATAATCTATACTAATATCTAAAATGATTAGTTTGTTTGTGTTTGTTCTTTTTCTTTCTTTGGAACTAGCAGTCGTATATTTAGAATTATATTTGCATTTGATGACCGAATTCGCTAGGAAGATCATATATAACAAACTATAGCTACGAGCTACAGGAGGGAAGTAATAATTATAATAAACGTTGGCGACTACATTTTCATATTAATCTGTTGAGTTGCAGCGAGACACCGGCAGCCTACACACAATAGCTTTTTAATTATTCCTGGTATTCCAAGGTTAAAGACATATTATAAAATAAAATAAATAAAATCAAGTATAATGTATCGGAATCTATAGTTAAGTGTGTTATAATATAATGGTATACCACCTCGGAGCGTGGCGCACTGTCGGAACAATGACAGTAAAGGTTAAAACTGCGAGGGGTACAACTACCTGCCGTAGAGACAAGCGAGACTTGGGCCTCGGCACAATGGTTCCGTATCCAAATTATATAAAAATACCAGATTTCGCTTGATTAGGTTAGGTTCCTAAAAATAAATGCTAATTAGGATTTTCGGATTTTATTACGGTTTATTTGGCTTCTCATTCTCACCTTTGACTTTCGGAAGTTATATGACTTCGAAATTATGTGCGTATTGATTGACAATTATCGCCTGCTCCGTGCCTCGGAGAGCACGTTGAAGTTCTATCCACACATATCAGGGTCGTGCCCGGGACGTGGACGGACCGCGCCCCGTCACAGACTCAAAAAAATATCGGTGTGTACATTTTATATGAACTCGTTCACACACGTCCGTGCCCGGGCCGGCACGGCGACGGAGCTTCAGTGTAATAGCATGGCCACGGCCCTGTAACGTCCCGGGCACGGCCCTGATATGTGTGAATAGTCTTTTAGTCGTCAGTCCCGGCTGCCATGAACATCTATGGCAGTCGTTATTGGGAAGTCAGTGCCCTATAATATCCTGAGACTGGTCTAGCCTTAGGGTATCGCTAGCCTTCGAGTTGCGGAGGTCAGGTGGCAGCCGCTCCGTGTAAAAACTGATATCTACTCAAATCCGGTTAGACTAGAAAAGCCGACCTCAAGTAACTTGGGAATAATAAAGGCTAGGGAGAAAAATTTATTACATATTAAAAAGTATAAAAGGTTAGTCTACAAAAAAATTTGGAGATTATATTTTAATAATTGATTATTAGACCTTATTTAATCTATTGAGTCGCAGCACACTAGACTTAGGCACTAGACACAATAGGTTTTTGATTATATTGGCTCTCTAACAATTGACAGGTTAACTGGATAATAATCAATACTTATCTGACAAATTATATAATATTTATTAATATGTAGAAACCTAAAATGGTTAAAACCAACCTTAAAAGTTCTAAACCGCCGTTAGATGTTGCGAACTTTTTAAACCCTTAATTCCTGATTATAAGTATTATATTGTTGTATCTTATAAGTATTACCTAGCGTATGTCACAAGCGCACTAGATTTATTTTTTACACGTCTTACTTACAAAACATTGTTTTTCTTCTGTAGTAATTATAAATATAAAAATAATGTATTAGGTATACATATAATCTGAAGAAGAAATTCTCTAAATGATAGTCAAAACTGTATCAAAATCCGTTGCATAGTTTAGAAGAATTAAGCGGACAGACAAACGGACCTGTCTGTCCGTTTGTCTGTCCGCTTAATTCTTCTAAACTATATACTAATACTACTTACTTTAGAGATACCAAAGCACTACTAACATAATCAGAGCATAACCAAATTATATTTACATTAGACCACAAACTAAGTATATATTTTTAAATTTAAAAAAAGCATAACTTCAGGTATTTTTATACTAATATAAAGAAGTAAAGTTTGTAAGATTATAGAAGAAATCTCCGGAACTACTCAATCAATTTAAATCATTCTTTCACTATGTGGAGGGCTGATTAATAGTAAAAATCCCAGTTATAGGGAAATGTAAAATTGTTTTCGGCCTGGGGTTTTCGGGTAACCGTTACATATGGAAAGGTACATTATTCCAGATACTCATAGACTAAAGGTAAAGAAAACATAGGATGGGATAAATCCTCCGAGTAACAAAGCAAGCAATATTCTTTTACAATTGACTTTCAAATCAAAGGCTTAGTACGGTCTCCGATATTTAAACAAAAGCCATCACAATTTCTTTATTAGATGTCTTAGCACCTATATTGCCGTCTTTGATGTATATCATTTCCTTAAACCCTTCGGCTTGTTTCTGAAGATACTTTTATACACGGCAGAGCGTTTATGCGTATATAATGTGAAAATATAAAGATTGAATAATTGATAATAGTCACGCGTAAACCGCTGAGCTAATTTGGATGTAAATTGGCACACAGGTAGACCATATCCTAGGTAAACATAGATATTTTTTTATAGATAAATCTATTCTCGTGACCTCACGTGGCATCATCTGTGGAAAGAAACTAGTTAAGCAATATATTTTGCCCTGGAAGAATGGGTTCCTTAATATTTCTTTAACTTTTACTAATTCAGTCTTTAATTACTCTGATATAGAAGTTTACTAAGACATCGATGTAAATGGCGAGCCAGAAACCTCAATAGCGAATACAGTTAAAATAAAATCATTGCGAAAAGAGGAATCTTTCACATACTCGGATTACGCCTCATTTATTAAACCACTACTGCAAAAGAGCAAGAAAATATTTAATTTCTACCTCGTGAATTGGTACAAATTATGTAACCATAATTCTTATATAAAAGTACTTGAAATTAAATAAACTGCAAAAACTAAATTGAATGGCCAAGTTCAAGATGTCCCTAAGTCCTTTTTCTTAGGTTACAGAAATGGCGCCGATAAAGTTTCACTTTGACTTTGAAACGACACCGAAATACTTCTTATCGCGAAATTTGGTCAAAAAATTTAACCTAGATGTCTCTTCAATATGAACTATGTAGGATTTAAATTCAATGAGTAGTAATAGAGTAAATCGATGCAAATGGTTTAGCCCAAGTCCCTTAGCCTATGGACTTAGAGATTTTTAAGCTGGATTTAGGGACTTTTGACTGGACTTAGGGATTTTAATAGATAATATTTTGGTCTTAAGGGACATTATTAACCATAAAATTAAATTATACAAAATATTGTTTTTAATATTATTTTAATCGAAAATAAAATTATTATTAAATCGACACTATTACAGTACACCTATTACTTTTTTCACTGTTCTCCTTACAAACTAAAATTATTAATTAAAATACAAAAATGACTGTTCTATTAATTTTAACAGAAAGTTGAAAAGTTACGAGATAAAGTTAGGTACCTAATTTTATTTTCTTTTTACTTTTAACAGGAGGTTAAGTACCTATTCTTCCTCTTCCGCTTCATTTACTACATCTTCAGCCGCATGTTCACCAATTAATTCTTCATTATAATTAATAATACTGTCGTAAAATGGTCTGGCTTCCAATGGAACGTATTCTAAAAGTTTTAATATGTCTCTGACTTTAGCTTCTTTCAACTTTATTTGACCACGATAACAATCAACGAGCTCTCCTCTTTGAATTATTATTCTCGCCATTCCTGTCCGGTATAGAGCCAACTGGCTAAAGTTCTGACTTGTCATCGACTGTGACATCCCCGGCCTACCATTTTTACGAAATTTAACTTGTCGACAGGTTGATATTCCGGGAACTGTAGTTTTTATTCGACCGTCGTAAAATTCTTTAAAATCTTTCACTGTCACAACCCTGTCCACAATGCCTTCGCTAGAAAGGTTATTTTGTAAGCACACAACTTGGAATTTATTTGTTACTTTGCAGTTTCGTATAAGATTAATGTAAAAATTTGGCGTAAAAATTTTGTCATTTTTCATTCGCTTCCTTTCTATAAGAGCAAAATCCCTGTCAATAGGCATCATTGAGTGCCCTGGTATCGGATAGAAGATTCTCGCTGTTTCAAATATTCCTTTGGCACACATTTGGTCAAGAAATGCAAACAAATACCTGTTTTTATTTTGGCTGTAACAATTATCACAGAACAGTTCGAGGTGTGTTTGATGTGGTTTTTTGTTTTTCTGGATATAGTCTTCCAAGGCTGTAAGAACTTCATTCGGTCCTTTAAGAGCATAATTTTCTGTATATACATACATTGTTGCTGTTTTCTCTCCTAAGTTGTGGACCCCGAAGTTATGCATCCAAAGTTGTCGCAAGTAATATTCGTCTCCTACGTTAGTAACAGGTAGCGGTAGATTCTTTTGATAGTCAAAGCACAATGACATTTTTGTGTTATCTTTTTCATTTTCTGCTTTGCTTAATCTCTCTAAAAATACTTGTGCTTTTCTCAAATGCAGCTCTTGATCCCTTTCTAACGTTTGCTTTTCTTCTTGATTGTTACAAGCTGTCGCAGCGTCTATCTTTACTTTAAACTTTTCACATGTATGACAAATGTCTTTCCGGGGCTGGCCAAAGGCGTAATTAAAGTCAAAATTGAATATTTCTCTAAATTTATCATATTTAATTTGGTTTCCCTGGAAACCAAATTAAATATGATAATTCTTAAAAGACAACCCTGGTTGTCTTTTAAGAATTTTCTGTGCAGTTCTGAAATACTGAGGTGTGAATCTAAATATTTTTTATGTTTGTTTGAGGATCTGGAGTAATGGGATTCTCTAGCAGGCAGGTTGACAAGGAATCTATGAACTTTTTCTATAGTCTCGTGCTCACAAGTTAGGTGATTATTGTGCTTTCCTCGTCCGTCTTGTATATCCTTTTCTTTGTGCATTACTTTACGTCGCAACCTATCTCTTTGAATTCCATGAATTGCCAAAAATGTTTGCTGGCAAACAGCTACTGTTCGATCACCAGTCTTTACGTTATATTTGAATACTCGCCGGTTCCTAGCATTGTCTCTCTTCTTTCGTGGTCTAAATCTCTTGGGAACATCGTCGAAAAGGCACCCTTGTAGGTAAATATTTTGTTCTGTATGGTTTGCCAAATTAATAAATTTATTAAAAATATCTTTACATTCACTTTCATTTAATTTCTCTCTGCATTTACATCTACAAACTGGTATGGCACGCATCACGTGATTTTTCAAATTTTCATATGTTTTTTTATTCCTTTCCCAAGTAACGGGGTTTCGTTTCCTCTTTTTACCCCTTTTTTCTTCAGCAGTTTCACCAGATTCTGAACAATCAGTTACATCTTCTAATACACCAGTTGTAGGGTTAACAAGTTGTAACCCACGTGATGTTTGAGAAAACCCTTCCTCTAAAATATTTTCTAAAAGGCCATTTTCAGGATTAATAAGAAAAGTTGCATTGTCATTAACAGTAACATTATTATTACTATTGCCATCAACATCTTCGAAACACCCAGTTGTAAAATTAAGCAAACGATTACTTTCGAGTTCTGCATTAAAACCGAAAGGATCGTTTTCAGCAGCCAAAGCAACATCGCCACCGTCTGTATTCATTTCAATAGTAATATCATCTGCGGAAGTACCAGATACAGCATTTTGATCATGCAAACCGACAGTAATCGAAGATTCTAAGTCGTCATTAAAACCAACAAAATCACCATCAGCAGGCAAAGCAAAACCCTCACCATCTGCATCCAATTCAATATTTTTTGTGGAAGCACCATATTTTTCATTACACAATCTGATATTAGGCAATGAGGAAATCACAATATTATTGCTTACTTCTTCATCTGATTCTTCATCCGACTGTTGTATTCCAGTTTCTTCCAGTAACCGTTGCAATTTATCTTCGTTCATAACGAAAAATCAAGTAAAACTTATTAAAAACACTAAAAAGTTAGTTCGTTAAGAAAATTATTTTGGAAAATGATGGTTACTGTCAACTTAGTGACATTACAGTAAAAAATCATGGACTAAGGGACTTTTGACACTTAGGGATTTTTTGAACTGGAATCACTGGACTTAGGCTATTATGTAAATAGAAAAAAACACACTTAGGGACCACTCACAAACGTCTTAAATAGATAAAACCATAAACAATGACCAGCTTTATCAGCTGTGTTGATAGAGCATAAAATCCCTAAGTGGACTTAGGGACATCTTGAACTTGGCCATTCAATTGTACATTTGTTCTTATTGTATGACTTAGTCATATTGCGACATAAACTAAGCGAGATATGTTTTTATTCTCTCGGGTGAGTTTATTGCTGTCTACCAGGCACATCTTTAGCTGTTGCAACTAACGTAACGAAAATACCTACTAGAAGTTTACCTTAAAATCTGACTCAAAAACTTACAATAAGATCAGATCACGACTTATAAGACAGCGTTCACACCTAACGTATTATCAGCTGCCTACTTTGAGCGAGCGTTACGCATGTAACTTTTTGCTCACATCCAGCGAACAATATGCTTTTACGCAATGTGTCGTTGCTGATTGTCGACAACACGGTACGCGACTACACGCGTACAATGTGCCGATGGTATCGAACGTAGGTATGTACTTGGTGAGAACAAAAATGCAGTTCGGCTTTACGTTCACATTAGGGCTCACAAGATAGAAAGTCATTTAGCGACTGACAAAACATTTGATCTGAACGGGGCCTAAAGTCGTATTATCAAATGGTTTTATATAATACTCGCTGAACCGCGCAACTTTGTCTGCTTCACATAAAAGAATTTTCCTCGTTTTTGCAACGTTTTTCATTGATGCTCCGCTCCTATTGGTCGTAGCATAATGTTATATAGCCTATAGCCTTCCTCCATAAATGGGCTATCCAAAACTTAAACAATTTTTCAATTCGAACCAGTAGTTCCTGAGATTAGCGCGTTCAACGAAACAAACAAACAAACAAACTCTTCAGCTTTGTAATATTAGTATAGATTACCTAGGCTATTTTAGATAGGTTACAATACAATATATAAAAAGATTTAAAAGTAGATTATTTTGCTTACGTAGCCTATAGCTTACGTAGACCAAAAATAAATAGAAATACGTAAAGAGAATTTTATGTAGAAATACTTTCTTTTTAAAATAATATTAAATCTTAAATTTTAAAAAGAAAGCAAATCACGACATCCAAGAAGTCTTTCTTTAAAAAATTACAATCGTTCAAACCGTTTATATTTGGAATCATGCTAATTATTAACGTTTTATAAAGAACAAAATCAAAGAGCAGGCATTTTTAAACTGTAAAGCTGCCATCAATGTAAAATTAGGGAACTGATAGAAATGTAAATTAACTGACGGCAATTTACTCCACAAATTGAGGGGTTAATAACCCCGACAGTAATTATTAGACACATCTTCTTACAGAAGTTTGATTACTACAACATAATTAATGACGTAGGCTCATAAACTATATATTCCCAAAGGTTAGGTAGAGATAAATTAAACACAGATATCGCCAGCTATGTTTTTAGGTTCTACTATTATAATTAATTAATAATATTAATATTCTATCACATACACACAACACCATCTAGCCCAAACTAAGCAGAGCTTAGTACTATGGTTACTAGACAATGGATAAACATACATATACACTTTTTTTTTTTGTAAATACGTACTTATTATACATATTGCTGTTTAACGGGCACATTGCCTAACTTCTACTGACAATTGTGTTACTACAAAATCATGATGACGACAATGTAAGCCGAGAACCACAATCACAACATAAACATAATGCGCAAACCTATACACAGGACCAACGCGGCAATCGATATAATGACGAAATAATGCAGATTTTTATTATATTAATTATTAACATGTGCATAGAAACGCAGTCGGAAATTTAAGATTTGAAACGCTAATGAGCCTGCCACGTAAAAGAACAAAGTTGTTCTTAATAGAACAAACTTATTTCTAACGCCACCCAAAGACCCCCAATAACCTTTTGCTAAGACAGGAACGTGCCATCTCGAACGAGGCCCAACTTAAAAACTACACAAAAAAACGTGAATAATAGCCTCTGGGACCGACGGGAGAATAAATCAAAGCTTTTGTTTATCCTTTAAGGTTTTATTTGATTTCTCGGAGCAAGACTGCTGGCAATATCTGCAGTTTTTTGGACATTCTTATCGTGATCCAATACATCCATCATTTTGACCATACTCGTGACGTTTTTAAGTGAATTTTACACAATATCGGTGCGTAAATCAGTTTCATAATTGAGCTTCCAACACTTGATGTAAATTATTACAACGCGTTGCTATAAATTGCTTGATAGGTGTCTTTTAGTTGGGTACCTATAATTATTGGACGTAAATTGATTCTGTTTTCCGTATCGATAATATCTTTTAAAGCTATATGACGGCTCCCGTAATATATGAAAGGGGCTTTACGTAGTCAAGTACGGCAATTAAAATAATTTTATTGCCAAGCTTTCTTTGCTTTCAAAGAAAAGCTCAAACAAAATTATGTAGATTGAATTGCCAATATTAGCTAAGTGCCTATATTAGAAAGCGTTTGTTTATTTACATTAACAATAAAGATATCTAATTGTGTATATTATCGTAATTAATTGCTTGAATTGCTACAAGTCGCTTCAATAGATTTAAGTATTAAAGTGAATTAAAACAATACACCAAAGTAATATATATAAACAAAACAAAAATATCTTAATTACGTCAATTTATTGTTTTTTTGATACATTAGCCGCACATAACACAGGAATGCTACATACAGCCTATAAAAAATAAGTATCAAACTTACCATAGACGACGAAAAACCACACAGCGGCGAAAATATCCCTAGTTTTCTTTTTTTGTCTAGCACTGAAGCTAGACTAGCACTGATTTCGAAAATCTTTGATTAAAATCACAACTTTTATCACGGTAAACTAAATTACACATACAATAACTAATATATATGAATAGATATGTTAAATAAAATGTGTTTTTGTAATATAACCTAAGTTTTTAGTCGCAAATGGATGATTTATTTGATGGAAATCGTCTCGACCGCGGCGGGTTTTGACAGCTGACTGGGCGAATTCGGGCGCCGCGGCCGCGCATGCGTACTGCAAATAAAGGGGAATGAGGGGAATATTTCGCGGATACGCTATCAGCTGATAGTCTACGTTGTGGGGTAGGCAGAGGGTGCAGTTGATGACGTAAAATATTTATCGCAAGCAGGTAATAGAAAAGAATGTGTGCTTACTTAAGCCTCTTCCTTATTATGCTCAAAGCCACTTAATATATGAAAATGTTTTTATGCCCTTGTGTAGGTATATAGCGCTTCTTCAATGGGTCAGAGGTAGTGAATGCGATTGCTAAGCATGAGGTCTCAGGTTCGATTACTGAGTCGGAAGAATAGTAGTAGTTGCCGTAATATGGGTGTTATACATCACTGAATTCTATTTCAGGGATATCTTTATATATGTTTGCATACATTAAACGTCTAACTGTTACGTTTTTTTGTTGATTGTTTTTGTTTTGTGTTTTGGTACGCAAAAACAATGTCAGGGGAACAGAAAAGAACGTAGGGTTGCTTTTATCCAGGAAAAAAGTACTGTTACTGTAGAATAGCTCTAGTTTTGATTAATGCATCGACGTGCCCTCTGCATTAGAAAATCGTGATAAAGCTCTCTGTAACCGTGAGTTCGCACTGACTAAACATTCACATAAAAACATGTATAAATACTTGTTTTTTGACAATGTATCGCACTGAGTTCGCACTGTATAACAACATTATGTTGTGAAACATGTTTGACATATCAATAATGTTAACAGTGCGAACGTCAAACTAGACAGATACATCGACAAAACAATAACAAATCTTAAACATCAATAAGTGCTAATACAGATATCTATAAATCTTGAGATACATTCAAAAGTTTTGTTGTTTGTCATTAGTGTGTACGCAACTAACAACAAAACATGTTATGAGATTTGTTACATACGATATGTTTCGAAACATCACATGTTGCATGTTTTTTAGTGCGAACAGGGGGTAACAAAACCTATATTTCTTTTATATTTTTGCTACGGAAAACCAATAGCTACAAAATGGAAATACTAAGCTAACATAAAGCCAGTTATAAGTCTTTAGGAATATAAATTAAATATGTATGTATAGGCGTGAAAACCTATAATTGGCTTCATTTAGCAAGGTATTACGTGACAGAAGATTTGAGGCTTTCTGTAATGTTTTACAAAAAGCCAATCTTTATTATATACAAAAAATTAGACTGAGGTACTACAAAGCGTAGCCGGGTTTCACTAGTCTATACTAATATTATAAAGAAGAACGATTTGATTTTTTGTTTGTTTGTTTGTAAGAAATTTACTCAAAAATTGGGCATCCGATTTTAAAAATTCTTTCGCCATTAGAAGTCTATATTATTACTGAGTAACATCTATAGCCTACATTTTATTTAAAAAAAGATTTATTTACAAAACTTAACGTACTTTTACGCGAGCGTAGCCGCGGGCAAAAGCTAGTATTAAATAAAGTGACAAGCTAGATAAAGAGATAACTTAAGATTCAACTGTATTTTGTAGTACCTAGGTATAATCGTGAAACTGAAAAATTGCTTAGGTTATTATACTAGGTATATTATATTAAAAACATATTTAGATATAAGAAATAGCAATATAATATTCCTACATCAATGGTCTAGACACATTTTTCGGAGATTCACAATTACCTACCTAGTTATTATTCCACCCCGTGACGTAGTGACGTAACTTAATTGGAAAATCTCTGGGGAGTGAAATCATGGACAACGGCGCGACGATTGATCCTCACGAACAAGATGTCCGACCAAGTTAGCTAATCTGTTTCCGCTCCGTCGACTGAGAAATTCGTGAATTATGACATAAACGTCATTTTGAATAAGTGCGACATAACTTTGTTAACGTTCAAAGATAATTTTGTTAGCGTTAATTAATATTTTGTGGATGTTATCTTCATTCGGGCGATTTAAATTACTTAAGACACGCATCGAGGAGTTCTTGTGGATTACTTCCTCAGTAGGTAGTATTTATATTATAATATTTTCCTATTTTTATTTCTTTTGTTTTAGAAATAAAAATGGAAATAAAATAATCGCAATCAATTTTTTTTTTTGGAAAATGTCCCATTCGCCACCGAAGGGAGCAATGCGGGGGGTGGCGAATGGGACTGACCCATTTTGAATGAATAGAGTAGGTAAGTATACCTTTTTATTATATGAGGTAAAAAATAAAGTATCTAAAAAAAAGTAATATTTATTTAACCTGCTTTTTGTTACCATATTTTTGTTGATGCTAGTAACATCTAACAAAAAATTATTATCAAGGAACGTCTAAACCGGATCTTTACAATATATATCTATATTAAGATAGATAAACAATTGTTTTTATTCAATTTAGGAAATCTCTATAGCAATGCTTTGAGTAAACAATTAAATAAAACCTGTAAAAGTCGCCACAGGTAAAATAAAGTTTTTCACGTACTTACTTTATTTTGCTAATAAAGTATAAAGTACGTTTACCCGAAATAACTTACAATACTTTATTATAAAATGCGGGTGGCAACCCTAATAGTAGGTACCTATTGTAGGGGTTTTTCACAATAGGAGCCAAAAACACTAATTGAACTTCTAGCGGATCAGCGTTTTAGTTGTTCTTCGTTACTACCTGTTTAACCTTTCGACTTTGCATACATTAATATGTATACGCACCAAACTCAGAAGCACTTTATAATAAGAAAATGACTAGTGAAAGCTAAGAAAAATATCGTCAAACCGCACACGACAGCGAATTCATCGACGTTATATTGAAGAAAAATACGTGGACAGGGGATGCGATGTACTAGTACCTACTTTGTCAGCTTTAGTCATACATGGCAATATTATAAATAAGATACGTCGGTATATTTATTGTTTTACTACGGAGGCCTGTATATGTCGTTATTGTAGGAGAATATTAGAATAGAAAGTTGAGATAAATCACCTTCGTAGCTTAAGGGCAGTCTCATTAAGTAGCTTGTAGGTACTTAATGTAAAGACGTTTTTATTTTACAAGCCACTAGTAATCCCCGTTCTTTTTAATTATAGGTACTGCGTCGGATGCTCTGCGTCTCCCAGCAGCCAATAAACCGCATTTTCATAGGTATGATTCCATCATATTGATACAAGAATCCTTGTGTCTCGCTGGCCATATTAATATGATGATCACATTTAATATTAGATAAATATTTTGACCCTTTGGTGTCTATCGGGTAATATCAGAATTTGTTCTACATCTGCGTTTCTAAGTAGACAATACCATTAAACCTCTACAACACAGACGCTGCAAAACATAAAAGAAACAACCTACAATGACATATTCTTGATACATCTTGATAAAAATGCAACCCAACTACTCCATATATAAAACCAACATAACGACGTAGGGGAGCTCACTATTCGCAGAGCTATTTTCAAATGATATACGAGAAACAGCAAACATTATAGAAGCTATATACTGACGCAACTTTGCGGGGATTCATGGTATGTACGCAAAATATTTGTCTCATAAAAAGCAATTAAGGAAATGATATATGTTATGACTACTTTGTTTTCTTCTTGACATAAGCTTGCAAACAGTTACGAGTACTTCGATACCTGGACGGATAAAATGTTTCTGCCTGGAAATTCTTGGCAAGAAGTAATTTATGTTGAGGGGACGTCAATAGACGTTTCCTTTATAACATGGTACTTATTAACGATATACTTACATAGTCGCACGACTATAACCGAAGGAGTAGACACATTTGCATTACATCCACATTTCGTCAGCTATGATTTCCATTCACTGGTTCCAGATGAAGGCATCTGAAAATCTTAGTAGCAGTACGGTGTACCACTAAAAATTCTTGACAGAAAAGTCCAATAACACTATGCTCAACCTAGCATAGAAACCAAGACTTCAAGCACAGCAGTCGCATCAGTTATATACTACCGGATTACCGGTGCACCACCAAGGCAGTCAGTTAGCGTTACTATCATCTTTAAAAGAGAAAATATCTAAGAAACTTCATAGTGTTTAATTTAAATAACATTCGGATAAAATTATTTTGACAGCGAAAGGTAAAAATATATATTTATTACGCTTCTATTAGCTCGAGATATAACACAAGCTTAAAAAAACAAAATCCATACGTACTTATCAAATAAATTCTAGTTTGAAGAATGTGGTCAGTGCCTTTTAAAATTAAAAAATGAATCATGTAAATTCTGGCTACCAACAAAATTAAAAATTCCTACTATGTAGAACCCTCTGGCCCAAATACGTCAGACAATTTTAATCTGTGTTAATAAAAAGGCGTGCTTTTGTGTGAAAAAGTAATGAAACGTGAGAGATTAGCGCGAGGCGACCTCCGGCGAATGTCCTTTTGTTTAAATATTCGTAGTCTATGTTTAATCATTTTAATCCGATGTCAAATGAAGTTATAAAATATACAGAAATTGGTCTAAATAAATGATAATTCAGTTTTAAAGTCTAATGTTACTAACTTTGGTAATATAATGTTGCATCCATCAATAAGTGTTATGCATTAGTCGGTGTAGCAATTTCCATCTTTCTCGACCCGATCCCAAATTCTTCAATTCTCGACATGTTGACACATTTGATTTTTCTTTCAATCGATCTGAATACTTTCTACTTCTTGTCTTCCTCTCTTTGTCTTTGCCTCGTTTTTCATTCCATAATATTGGTAATAAATTTGTCATGTCACACAGTCAAGTGACCAATCATGTTTCCTCTTCTATTCCCTATAAGTTCCAGTATTTGTCTGTTTTCATTGATGCTTCTCAATATTTTTTCATTCGTCACTTTTTTGTCCATTAAACTTTTTCATTTGGCGCAAACACCACATTTCAAAAGCATCTAAGGCAATACTTCATAATTATAAGAGTATAAGTTTTAATTAATTTCTTATGTTTAATTGTAACTGTTATAATGTTACTAAGTAATATTACATTACCAAATTTATTATTATTAAATTTAGTGAAGTTAATGTAATGGTACTAGTTTTGTGTACCTTACCATAATATGACGTATTCAACTACCTATACATCCATTACTAAATGACCAAGAAAATAAAAACACTGAAATGGCGTTACGCAAGAGCATTTGCATCCTTTTTGCGTACTTGCGTTTTCCTCATTGCGTAAAAAATACATATATAAGTGGCGTGAACATAGCATGTTATAGTGTGAGCAGCCATATATATGCTATTTCACTTCGCTTCCATTTACTTTGTACGAAATAAGAAACAGATAGTAAAACGCTCGCGCTACGGCCATGATATTCGCCATAGCAGAAAGGATTGTACCTTATATCTTTAGAAAATAAAGTGTATATTTATAGTCGCTACTTATTGTCACTTTCGATGTAAAAGATCATCATGCTTATATCCCTATCAGATTAGGCAGAGGTGAATTTCCGCAACTATTTTAACCTTACGTTGGACCAAACTATGAGTATACCAAGCACAAATTCGAACTGCTAAGACTGCAGAAAACTCAACAATATTGCCTAAACCGTGCAGTTTACATTTGAAATTGAAGATGCCATGCGAGTCACAGTGATACTTTACTACTTGAGAGAAAACAACACACGAAATAACCTTTTTTGAAAACAATGCCCACACTGGGACTTATTCCTGTGTCGCTGAGGACTTAACAAACATTCAAACAACGGACACAAATAGTTGTAGTCTATGGTTCACACAATTTTTCTCCGTGTGGGGATCGAAACCACAACACTCGTCGAAGAAGCAAAAAAATATTGTTCTTTTTTAAATTTTGTTTTGACCGGTGTTGTCTCTCATATTACAGTTTCTAACGAAACCGCATAGTCTAATTGTCATATATTTATACTTATACTTCCATTACAACCAAATTCCTATATAAAATTATTGACCTTTCACATTTGTAGATGTCAACAAATCTGATTAGTATTCATTGAGTGTATATCATAACACGAAATAAGGTTACGTTACATTTCTGCCTACACTACGCGTGACAATGGACAATAACATCGGTGTACACTGACAAGCGAGAAGGCAAGGTTTTAGTGTTAGCGAGTAATCGCCGCGGACCGCGAGCGTCCTTTAACTTTTTGTTTATTCGACTTAAGGTTCTTCAACAAAGGCTTATAATAATATATGTATATTAACAATTTTTTGGTCTCTTCGCCTTCCATTAGAAAGAAAGAAAGAAAGAAAGAAAAGTAATTTATCAGACACACACAAACACAACATATCAACATGGTAACATTACAATCGTTTACTATTTCTAATTATTACTAAAATTTATAAACAAAAAAGAAGAAACCAAACAAGAAGAAAAACAAACAAAAAAAAAGAAAATTTGGCAAATGTTATCAGTGTGTCCAAAAGGTTGCAGCTCAGCCTTTGCTACGGATGACCGCAGCGCTGTTTTTCAGCTGAAACCCACGGGCTAGTCACGTACGATTATTCGGCATACAGTTAATAAACATATTTAATAGTTAGAGTAAATATAATAGATATAATGTACAATAGACAGGCAATTACATATATGTGTAGAATTGTAGATCATATTAAAAACATTGATAAAATATATATGAATATGCATAGATATATAATAAACATAAATAGATCTAGAAACGCAATATAATCAATTAAGTGCTGGATTTTTGTTCAGATAAATATAATTTCTTTAGCTGAAACCTGAAATATGAATAAGAATGTGCAAAAGCTGTAAAGCCTGCTAGCTCGCACTGGACCAGCGTTGGACTGTGGTCTGTGGTCTTACCGTCCTCACACTAAGGGTGCATTCCACTTAGCATTCACAACGCCTAAGATGTCATTAGTCACGCTCACGCAAAGCTCACGACGACCCATCCTGAGAGGTGGGTCGTAGTGAGCGTTGAGAAATTTAGCGCCATTTTTAAAAATATAATGTAACCAAAATGGCGACTACGAAAATATAATTTTATTTGATGCGATTTTAATGAAACTATGTATCTACATAGTTTCATTAAAACTTATACTTAAATAAGTAATTTTTTTATAATCTACAGTGTTTCAGTTGTCAGTCTTTTGAATTCTTCATCAGAGTAACGATTGATTATGTAAATCGTAAAATAAGTGGTCTAATCGTCTAAGTTTACGTTTTTCACGATCATGATTTTGTAGAATGGCATTTCACTGTTCATCTGAACTGTATGAACTACTACTTTCTGGAGTATAATTGCGACGCACTACCAAAGTTCCTACTGTCGCCGTAAAATACATTTTGAATAAGTATATTTGAATGTAAATTAATTAAATACTCCACAAAATGATGAAATAAATACTATATTTTGCCCGCGGCTTAGCTCGCGTTAAGTTAGATTTATGCTAAGATATATGTTTCAGTAGCCTATATGTGATTCCGAATAATAAACAATAATACCGTAAAGTTTCATCAAAATCCGGTAAGTAGTTTTTGCGTGATAGAGTAACAACCATCCATCCATCCTCACAAACTTTCACATTTATAATATTAGTTATTAGTAGGAGGACTAGGATTATTATTTTAAAAATTTTCTTTTTTTATAAAATAATAATGTCCTCCGGACCGAATTTCGATCATGGCGGCCAGTCTTAACGGAGACTGGCCATCTGCGCAGGAGATATTATAGTGCACAAGTATGTGCGCAAACACAAGTGCACTCTCTGTTCCCTAACTCTCATGATCCGATGGGACGGATAATCCGACACGACTGGAGAGAGATCAGGCGCAGAGCCAACAGCTTTACGTGCTTCCGAGGCACGGGGGTGTCTAACACTGCCAACTTTCTAACTCCGGGCTCGTATTGAGATTTCTTAACAGAAAAACCCAATAACCTTTTGATGGCCCGACCCGGGATTCGGACCCGAGACCTCATGCACAGCAGTCGTATTTACTACCGCTGCGCCATGAAGGCAGTTCGCAGCTGTGGATTCGATTTTTTAATATAAATCCAGCTAAACAATAACTATAAGAGTTTATTGATCAGACTTACAAATTGATACCTCTTTAAGGTTTTGCTTTTTTTTATAATCAGCCATTTGTATTATTTAGGTACATCAACGCTCAAAACACTATATTATCCATTCCACAGAAGTTTACAATTGTAACGCTCGGAAACAAGTGGAACGGGAAAAGCCGTGGTCATGAGCGTAAATGTCGTGAGCGCTTAGTGGAACGCACCCTAAGTGGTAGCGCATTGTCTGCTAAAATGCTATATGATATTCATGCAAGAGACCACCCTCTTCTAATTGAAGAAGAAGAGACATCTTCGAAAACCTTATGAAGAATTGCCAGAAAATGTCGATATTTTCAAGCGAGCAATAATTAATTATTTATTACGCACGTAATTGCGTAATCAGAGATACCGTGCGTGCGTGTCTTGAGTTTGAACTTGAAATTTGCGTAGCAGTCCAACACTCCTCATTGAATATTTGTGATAATCTTCACGATGATGTTAATCAACCTGTCATAATTTTTTTGTCCATAAAGAACGCTTCGATTATTCATTCGATTCGATTAATCACATTTTTATAATCACAATACTCGATGTATAATATAAAGGATATCAACGCGATTATGCATAATGTTTAACTTTTAATGCTAGACGTTTCGAACAAGTGGTGCCACCGCGCCGAATGTTGTGGATTCAAATCGCACACAAAAATTTGTGAAATGTTAAATGTTTGTAGAGTCCTCTGCGATGTAGGAATTATTCCTAATGCGGCAGTTGTCTTTTATAAG
Organism: Catocala nupta; assembly: GCA_963675205.1. Classification (NCBI taxonomy): domain Eukaryota; kingdom Metazoa; phylum Arthropoda; class Insecta; order Lepidoptera; family Erebidae; genus Catocala; species Catocala nupta. Next base: position 7,328,633 of record OY776098.1, read on the forward strand.
TGATATAATGATAGACAAATAATGTACTGTGCTATATCGCCAATACGCGTACAGTGCGACATGGTATCAAACCGCTGTCCTGTCAGGGACCGGCGTCGTCCGTGACGTTTCCGGCACGCGTCTACGTCACGAGCGCGCAGTACTACGCTTTGTTATACCGTAGGCCTTCGTGTCTGTCGACCGATGACATGAATAGTGTTATGATTGGAAAATAGACTGGAGAAGAGACTGCTTTGTTTTTCTAATTCAATCCGCCTATAATAAGGGACGGCACGGATGTTGCATTGGTTAAGAAAATCTTCGTCGCTAAAAACTGCCTCAATTTTTGTGGGTTCGATCCACACAGAGGCAGATTAAATATCTAGAGCGCCTTAGGCTACCACCATAGGGATTATTCCACTTTGGTCACCCAGGTGATATCACCTGGGTGATCAAATTCCTCCACCGGTGGTCACCCAGGTGATATCACCTGGGTGACCAAAGTGGAATATTCCTACCATAGGCGCCTCTCTGACGGCCAAATTTTGCAAAATAATTAGGTAGGCTAAGACACTTGCACTGCCGTCCCACGCGCACCTAGGCACTTGCCTAGTTTACTTTAAGGATAATCCGCCACTGGATCCACAAATAGTTGTTCCAAGTCTGGGTGTTCTTAGTGCCCATTGTTTCAATGTTTGTAATGTTTTCGAGGTACAAAGCGAGCTTCTCTTTTATTAGCTTCACCTGTATGTTTTTTTTTGTTTGTAACCGACTCCTTTGGACGTTGGTTCTTTCTAAGGCCTCGTTTAGGGAGACGCGGGGCGTTGCGCGGCGCGTTGGGCGTCGCGTCGAGCGTTTTACATTCACGGAGAAGCGGCAGGCGGGGCCCGCGGCGTTGCACGCACAAAGACAAGGCAATGTGTAGGTTAGGCGTTTAAGGAGACGCGGGGCGGTGTCCGCCGCGGCTGCCGTAGCGGGCACCGCACTTTTGACAGTCTTCTTTGAACTTCTCACAACGCAGACGTGTCGTTACAATGAACTACGATTTCATCAATATATTACTAGAAGATAAATGTTACTTAAAAAGCATGAGTGGTTTAAACTATTATTTTTAAATATAAAAAAGTGGTTATAGTAATAGACTGCATTGCCAGTGACGACACATCTACGTCATTTTAGTTTTGCTTTTCTTGGAGCCGGTAGATAGGATAGATAGCTTACAAATAGACTTAAAATACTTCTTATACTTACTGTAGGTACTTATATGCTATTTAAAAGAAATGTACCTATACAGATTATGTACATATGGGTTTTCATTTATTTGTGCTTAGAATAAGCTGTAAAGTCACCTCTGTAAATGTGGTGAATGCAGATCAAGACCTGACATGATGACATGGGTACCCAGGGCCTGGTCTCTAATCGGCGATGGCCTACATATAACTCTAGAATATTGACATGAAACTTAAGAACCTGGGTTTCTCCTTCTATACCTACGCCAATGAATTTGTATTTATAACTTCTCAATGCCTGTCACATTCTTACGCATTATGAATGATATCAGTTGGTGGTAAGGCCCTTGATCCTTAACTAAGCGTTTTTTTTGTGTTTCTTAGTTGTTGGCCTCAAATGGCCTTGACAACTTTATACGGACAATGGGTGAACGCAGAAGGCTCCCAACCCGTTACAAAGTATACTACTTAGGCAACGTTATCCCCAAGGGCAGACTACCACGGACCTCGGCTTGGAGCGTAGTTGGCAACGTGGACCTAAGGTGATCCACGATATTACCGTTAACGCGAAACGTATACCGACCTCTACGGTGAGGGCGGCACTGCGGACGAATTTGTATTTGTATGGCTGCGCGAGCCGTATAGGCTCTGTCTTGAGCAAGTGTAGTCCTATCGTCAGGTTCGTCTAAAATCCTTATCTAAGGAAATAGGTATCGTATTTAAAGTCAATATTTTTTATTCCGTTTATTAAACTACAGATGAACTCATCATACTTACTAACTAGGACATCACTAGCGTCCAAACTCTAGTGTTTTCTCAGTTAGTAAGTATCGGCGTTTAGCCAAGTCCTTCCTCTTGCGTAACATTCGACTCTCCAATAGCAAGGAACCCTTCTTCCAAATCCTTTGTAAAGTGTCGGGCACGGGCACCTCGGTGCTCTGAGTTCGGGAGACGATACCTGAATGTGGTGGAGACGTTAAAAGATTATATAGCAGCCTTTTCACAAGTTAAAGGTGTGGGTTAGCTAGCGTGACCTGATAGGTCTATCGACTGGTTCGCCCTGGCTGTAGCTCAAAAATTAGGCCAAATAAGATACTTCTCAAGAAAGTTTGAGAATTCTCGAGAATTTTAGAGAATTCTCGGGAATGTGACAGAATTCTCGAGAATGTGAGGAAATTCTCAAGAATGTGAGAGAATTCTCGAGAAGTACTCGTGAGAGACGATATATAAGACCAGAATTAGTCTTATATCTAATTAATGCCTCATATCGGCTTTGGTGGCGCAGTTGCAGTTAATGCCTGTTATGGTTGAGGTCTCGACTTCCTTTCACGAGTCGAGTTATTGAGTTATTCTGTCAAGAAATTTTCTGTAGCAGCACGTAGTTTGAAACTATGCTCGACAGACGACAATAGAATCGCCGGCCGTTATTTGGGAAAAGCATATGCTGCTGGCGGAATGCAGGTGAAATTAAAAAAATAATCTATTGCCGTACGGTTCTGAGAAAAATCGGACAGAAATACACAGTAACACTAATTTACCTGATCCGGGAACCATACTAGAGAATAATCGGGCCCAAGACATCATCACAAAATGCTGAACTTATTCAAAAAGATATGAAGATGCTATATAAATATGGGTACAAAATAATACGGCATAAAATTGAACAGTTATGTATTTAATGAAACAAGTACAATGTAAAAATATTTACATATTATATACATAACTATGTACTTACATAACTAAATGAAAACCATATCTAATTATACTCCAAGCAAACTTAATGTAAGAATATTTGCATATGATTACACAATATTAGATAGGTACTATGCAGATGGAACGTCTTGCATATTCGTAAGGTCTTCCGGACGGAATTTCGGGCGTCGCGGCTAATCTTAACAGACATGCTTCGATAGTGCAATAGTCGTAATTTGAACCTACGACCTCTCAATCACAAGGCTAATGCCTTATCTATTGGGTAATGAATACACAAAAAAAAGACGAGCGGTATTTTAAAAATACAGTCGAAACCGAATATAATGACATCGTTTATAACGACGGATCGGTTATTACGACCGAATGCCTTTCGGTCGTAATAACCGATCAATCGAACCGATCCCGGCCGAAACCTATATAAACAATTAAGTAATCATACCGCCTATAACAACATCGGATACGGCGACATATCGTTTAAAACGACGGAACATTATCGATATTCATCGGCTTTAGCGACCAACCGTTTTACTTGTTCCAGCAAAACAAAACAATTCGAACAAATTAATTATTAAAAATTTAACTTATTCCAATCTATGAAGGAAAATTTTAAGCTGAGTACAGCTTGTAGACTATACTTAGTAAGTATATATATATGTATATACATACATAAAATTTTTCAGAATAAACGTTTTAAAATTCTTTCTACGACATTTTTTTTGAAAACAAGTTATGAAACATCATCTATACGCATACTACATAATTGTACATATTTAAAAATTCTAAACATACTTATAAAAATTAATATGATTACGTAATTGTGTATATTGCTTATAACAACTATTAGTAAGTTATATGGTCCCTTCAATGTCGTTATAGCCGGTTTTGACTGTATACTTTATCTTTGATTGGAATATAATATAATGTATAGTTGAAAATTAATTAAAATGCAGACCCATATATTTGATTAAATACATACATGTGTATCACACACGCATACAGAGCCGAGGGCACCGCCAATATTTTGCGACCACTATTCATAAGAAAAATAGCATATATATGAATACCTAGGTAGTAGGTATGCAATTATAATTACTCCACTTCTAATATATGTATATAAGTTATATGCTTACAGGCATATGTATGGCAGATATTGCAATTAATAACGCCATCTCTTTTCAATTTTAAATATGGAAGTAGAGTAAAAGAGATGCATATAATGTTATATATCAGTCTAATATAACAATTTTCTTTGGTTCATATGTACACTGATCAAAAGATAGTTCTTATTACAACAATTTTATTATCAATAATCCTTTCCATCATCTTCTCATTTAAAATAATAGATTTCGTTTAGCAATCTTAACTACTCGATTTCTTAAAGATTCTATCGGCTCAATATGTGCTGAATAACCAAGACATAAATATATAATTATTAAAATACAAAATATGGTATTTATCTAAATACATATTAATCTACACCAATATGACACAACTTTGAAGATGATGTTATATAACATAGGTATAATCTATTAACCATTGACTTAGGAATTTACTGACACCATATAACAAAATTTTCAATAAAATATTTTAGCAATTATACATAAAATATTTTTGTAATAAAAAAACTTACTTAAAAATGTCGTTTTAATTTTTAACCCCCGACGCAAAAACGACGGGGTGTTATAAGTTTGACGTGTCTGTGTGTGTATGTGTGTGTGTGTGTGTGTGTGTGTCTGTCTGTGGCATCGTAGCTCCCGAACGGATAAACCGATTTTAATTTTGTTTTTTTTTGTTTGAACGGTGAATTAGTCGGGAGTGTTCTTAGTTATGTTTGATAATAATCGGTCCAAGATGGCCGCCGCCACAAAATGGCGGATTACATATTTTTTCACAACTCCCTCAATATGGGGTATCAAATGAAAGGGCTTGACTAGTAGAATACTATACACTATGATAAATTTCAAATCCAAAATAGCCGCCACCACAAAATGGCGAATTAGATTTTTTTCTCACAACTCTCTCTTTATGGGTTTCAAATGAATTTTGGGTCGGGGGTTTTTAAAATTTTAAATTTTTGTTAAAAAAGCATTTTCTAAAATCACGAATCTTTTCGTAAATTATATTTATTACGTAGCACAATTGATGTCAGCTTTTCGGCTGATCGGAGAAGTGTGAGTGTGTATGTACAAGCGTTCCGGCCGAGAGGAAACAATTTCTAGTTACGGAGGTGCCGTCTGTAAATTCCTACGCCTATGTGTCTAACAAACTAAATACAAAGACGTCAGCTAGGCGGTGTGCGCATGCGCATCCCTGGCGACCCACCGCTCGAAGAGGTGCAGTAGCTCGAAGCACACCTCGGCGAGGATCAGCGCGATCACCATCCACTCCAGCCGCACGTGGTGGCGGTCTGCTGCCCACGACGATAGCAGTTCCAGGAGTTCCACACAGTGGGCTAGACGCTCGTTCAGTACCTGTAACAGAAATTAACATTATTAGTATTAACTAGGCGCAGCGATAGTTTATGTGACTGCTGTGCATGACATTGAGGATCATCTCGGTTACGATTACTGAGCAGCAGTACGGATTTTGGAACTGGTAAACGGCAACAAACTCGTCGCTTATTATCTGACACGTAAAACCATACCTGGCAGTAAGCAGTTCTCAGGACTGGGTAAGATATATTTCTTCTTCTAGTATAGCTTACTCAAAAACTCTTTTTATAAATGATCAACATTAGTACAGCACATTGCACTAAACTGTTATTATTCTAAAATACCCACCAATCCCTTTCGCGAATTAGCTTTACAATGAAATGAGTATGATCTTACCCTGGTCCGCCTGGAAATGGTGAAGTAAGCGACAGTGCTGGAGTACAGCCGTTCCAGCTGTTCTTCCTCCCAGTAGAAGTCTGGCGTATCCAGCAAATCTGACTCAATATTCAGACGATGCCGGAGGGAAAATATTTCACCTAGCTTGCGAACTACCTGAAAACATGAAATATATTACTTTTTACAGGTCCTGTCAAATCGTGGAATGTCAGACATCATTAAAAATCTATTGCGGCTGGCCATTGGTGTGCCGCTGTGACTCAATAGATTAAAGTATGTTGTAGATATGATTTTTTATGCAAAGCAGGGGCGTAATACATACCTATCTGTTAAACCCTTAATATACAGGCTGATTGGTAAAAGACTAGACATATTGAAGGAGGGTATTCAGTACTCGATTCTGGACCCGAATATCTAAAAAAATAGAATAATAGAATATCCAATAAAAACTTAATGTGCGGACACTCTTGCGCATATACCAAAGCTAAACAAAACCTCCGCCCCCGTGTCTAGCACCCCGTCCGTCCTTTTCTTATCAAAGGTCATTAGCCTATATTAGGCCTCTCCCCTCTGGACACCGTGGCATACGGTCGCGTATAAAGTAACCGCTACGACTATTTTTGGCATTTTAATTCATAAAATAATAAATTGTGCACATAATTACGCTCAAAATAATAGGAGCACAGAAGCAGTGAGGAGGTTAAAGAATTGTTGCGAGAACAGGACATCGTACTCAGAGCGAGGTAGCTATACATCTCACTACTTCTAAGCGATACGCCCACTGCGCCTGCGCACCTAGCTCCACCCTCTGCTAGAGTGGGAACCGTTAAACGGAGCGAGACGGCAACATCTCTCAGCACCCAGCGCATACCCGCCTACTGCGCCAACGCACTAACCCCTCCCATCGACGCGAGCGAGCTACGTGTACTGAGTGAGACAACTGTACTGCTGAAAGGAAGGAGGAGGGAATAGGGGGCTGTCCTTAACGGATTGTATCTGCACGTGATCGCTGTGTACGTCTGGCGTAATACCCACCAGGAGTTCGAATCGAAAGGTACGATTTTTATATATTTATACACAATGTCGATTCAACGCACTCCGCCTAAGACACTGACTCCTGCAACGATCACACCAACGATAAGCTACGGGTCTGATTCACAATTATATATTTCTACTCACTCGGAGCATGATAACACCGATCATATCACTCGTAGACTTAAACGCAAACACTGTGATGACTCGATTCTCGACGAAATGAGAGAAATGTTTGACTCTTTTGTTCGTCAACAAAACTCTAAATTCGAAGAACTCTTAGAGTCCGTTCTATCCGTAAAGGATCAGAATCTAGATCTGCTCAAAAGTATGGAGTTCCTGTCTTCCAAGTACGATGAGGTTCTAGCAAAAGTAGTCCACCTGGAGCACAAGAATAAGACTTATGAGCTAAAGATTGAGTCCCTAGAGAGCAAGCTTGAACAACTTGAGCGGAATTCGCGTGCTGCAACCATTGAAATACGGAATATTCCGGAACAAATACCGGAAAATAAGACAACATTGCGTACCATGGTGAAAAAGGTAGCTGAAATCATCGAGCAACCCTTGTTGGAAGATGAAATTCACGAGGTTTATAGACTGAAAACCACGAATAAGTCTAATAACAATATTGTGGTAAACTTCAAAACCTCCACGATTAAAGAGAATTTTCTTAAACAAACAAGAACCTACAACAAGACCCACAAGGAAAATAAATTAAATACAACTCACCTTCAGCTTTCTTGTCCTAATAAGCCGATCTTCATAGACGAGTCTCTTACGGCCCTGGGAAGAAAACTAGCCTATCTAGCTAGACATTGTGTTAAGGTCAATAAGTACCACAGTACATGGACCTCTTACGGTAAAATTTACATAAAGAAGACACAGAGCTCACCTGCACTACGTATTGATCGCGAACAAGACCTTGAGAAAATCGTGCAAAAGTGACTATTTACTGGTACCAGAGATGCCCTTTGCTTATCCTGTTATTTGCTCCATTTCCTACGCATGATAACAGCTCATTTTCTATTTAAAGTGGAAATTATTGTCAAAATATCACTGTTAACACAAACAATTTATACTGAGCAATCTATTTATACCACACTATATTATATATTAAATACAAAACATTTTTTCACACACACTCTACACTACTACACTACTACTGCACTCTTAACAAACACCTACCACTACACTGCAACTCCAGAAACAGACCAACATATTCAATCAACCAGTAGCACTAGCACAATTTACTCTGCCCAAGCATCACCTTCTAAATCAACCGGTAAGCTATATAAATAAATATAATTCGATAGTACAAATATGTTAAATAACAACCTTGACCAATTTTGCGTAGCACAAGCATCCACTTGCGATATAGATGAGTTTCATAATTTATATAAAACACATAAGCCTAGCTTAAAAATCATTCACCAAAATATACGTAGCATAAATCATAATTTTTCAAGTTTCCTAACACTACTCAAACGGTCAAATACAGACTGGGACCTAATCATATTAACCGAGTGCTGGTTGCGTCACATGCGCAATGTGCCGACTTTAGACGGCTACAACTTTGCGCAGAATGAATTAAATCTCACACAAAACGAAGGTATAGTGGTTTACTATAAAAAAAACATGCACTTAACAATTGGCGAACCAAAAATACAAGACGCTAATTGCCTAACCATTAAAATAGACTCCAACACATGCATTATTGCCCTATACAGACCACCCAGCCAGAAGAATCTGCAACCATTCACATCATCCCTTGATGCTCTCCTTAGTAAATTAATCTTTTCAAATATCATCCTGGCCGGTGATATCAACATTGATATTTTGCCATACACTAAAGACCCAAATGCTACACAATACCTAAACCTTTTAGCTTCCCACAGCATGCTACCGGCTCACCAATTACCGACACATGGCAAAACATGTCTTGATCACTTCATACTAAAAAGCAAACTACCAGCAATAAGCTATGTTGCGAATACATCCATCACTGACCATAACTGTGTAATACTCTTGCTAGAATACAGCCTCATAGCCAACAAACCTACCTTTTATAGAAAAATTAATTATACAACACTAGACAATTTTATGCAAAATGTTTGCTTTGATCCTATTTATGAAACGTCAGATGCTAACATAGCCACCTCTAGATTAATTGAGATCTTACACAATAATATTGAAGCCAGCACTCACACTTTATCTGTTCCAAATCGCAAGAGGATAATAAAACCATGGATCACTCTTGGTGTACTAAAGTGTATGAAAAATCGTGACAAGCTACATATTAAATCTAAAAAATATCCTAATAATGACACACTCAAAATCACATATACTAGGTATAGAAATTTTTGTAACTCTCTTCTAAAAAGACTAAAACGCGACTACGAAAAAAGTTTACTAAATGATGCAATTAAAGCCCACAATACTAAAATGCTATGGGACTCTATAAAAGAAATTACATATTCTAATAAAACAAACAACCCCGCTACTGATCTACTATCAAAATCCAACCCCAGAAATTCTATAAACGAGATAAATACTTTTTTTGCTTCCATTGGTCAAAGCCTAGCACAGAAAATAAGCCACTCAACTTCCACTAACCAACCCCCTAAGGTAGCTACTTGCCAGCATTCTTTTGGTCTTCTCCCTACTGACGAAACTGAGGTTCGCAATTTAATTTTAAACCTTAAAAAGGACAAAACTTCTGGACGTGATAATATCTCGGGAATGGTTTTGAAACGTTACTGCAATGGCTTGGTGGCTCCCCTGACGCACATTTTTAACTTGATTTTTTCTACTGGTGTCTTTCCAGAGCAATTTAAACTTGCTGAGGTCATTCCAGTTTACAAAAGCGGTGACAGAGGCTGTATCAACAATTATAGACCTATTTCCATACTTTCCACCTTATCCAAAATAGTAGAAAAACTAATAAACAAACGCTTAGTAAACTATCTCGAATCTAAACACCTTTTGTCATCATCGCAATACGGCTTCCGAGCCTGTACGTCTACCTCAGATGCAGTACATGCTCTTATAGATCACATAGTCTCCAAACTTGACCGCAAAAAGAAAGTCTTAGCAATTTTCCTCGACTTAAAAAAAGCTTTTGATACAGTCGCTGTCCCGCTTCTGTTGAACAGGCTGGAAAGCCTCGGCATTCGCGAAATTCAGCTGGAACTGTTTTCTAATTATCTGTCGAACCGAAAACAGCGTGTAAGAGTTGGTAACATCGTGAGTGATGATCTACCCATATCTTATGGTGTGCCTCAGGGGAGCGTACTCGGTCCCACGCTGTTCCTTAGTTATATCAATGAGCTGTGTAATCTGTCACTATTAAATGGAAAAATAGTAACTTTCGCTGATGATACCGCTCTGGTATTCCATGGGGATAGTTGGGATTCGGTCTATGAAATTGCACAAGTCGGTTTCAATACTGTATCTGAATGGCTCAGAGATAACAGCCTCACACTTAATGTAGAAAAGACAAAATACATACCTTTTTCTATCAAGGCCATCCCACCTTTCATAAAAGACAGTAAATACATTACAGCCCACAATTGTCTAAACACTCAAGCTTGTTCCTGCGACCACCTAACACCAGCGTCCAATATCAAATACCTCGGTGTTATGATTGATAGTGCTCTTAGCTTTGCTCATCACATAGACCTCCTGTCATCTAGGGTTCGAAAACTAATATTTATCTTTAAAAATCTCCGACATGTAGCTGATAAACCCGTGATCAGAATGGTATACATGGCATTATGTCAATCCATCTTGACATACTGTGTCACTGTTTGGGGCGGCGCATGTAAAACCCACTTATTAAAGGTTGAGAGAGCGCAAAGAGCTGTCCTGAAAGTCAGTCACTTCTTGCCTTTCCTCTTCCCAACAAACGAGCTCTATAAACTCGCTGATGTTCTGACGGTAAGACAACTTTATGTCCTAAACACTGTCCTGAAACAACACTCCTTACTTGACTACGATCCTTTATGCAATAAAGATAAGCGCCTCAAACATAAAGTCTGTTGGCCTGACAATCGGTGGTCTACGGGTTTCGCCAATAGATTTTTCGGATTTCAAGGCTATTACTTGTACAATAAAATCAACAAACAAATTAATATTTACCATCTTACAAAATTCAAATGCAGAAAGTCCATTACATACTGGTTAAAATCATTTAATTATGACCAAACTGAAGAACTACTACACATAGGCCTATAGTTACATTATTTAGAAATGCACAGATGCACGCACTGCCACACAAATACACACACTTAGCCAGACATGCGCAAACACTCACACACGCGTGCACCCACTCACTTACACACACACACACATACACGCACACAGACATTTGCACTAACGCACTCTCACCATTAAACTAAATTAATTTGTACACCCACTAGTCCAGAGTTAGGAGAGGCTGGTGTTCTGTCATACAGGTCTCCTAGTTCAGACACCAGTCTCTCACATTGATTTGTGTTACTACTATATTTGTACATAGTTAAGTTGCCTCTGTAAAAATATCTTTGTGAGAGAAAAAAATAAATAAACATTATTATTATTATTATTATTATTAGCCTTTTTTTCTGTAGCATTGCGCGCTCGACAGCTGTGTGCGACGCGCGGTGTCCACATTTTATGGATATTTCATACAAATTTTCATAAAGGTTTTCTTTGCAGGCTACACAGATTTTATTTTATCTTTTTTTATACGTCCATAAATTATCATGTTCTTAAGTACGTACAATGTTTAACCAGTCACCCTGTATATGTATGTATTTTTTTTTAAACAACTTCTTCCCTTGGACTAAATCCTGTGTCCCGGGGAAATACAATAAAACGGACACAAAGAACAGCCAGACTCGGGACAAGTATTTGCGGATCACAATTTTTTTGTCCCGTTTAGAGATCGAACCCACATCACTGTGCGCGGCGCCAGTGGCGAGGCGATTAGCCAAACTACTACTTACGTCATCCAGTCACGCCCCAGTATTGACCACCTAGCTACACAACGTTCATAGTATAGATATAAAACCGTCCGTACCACTTTCTTGTCGACGTGCACTGCGCCATCATGCTGCATGGCGCCGGTGTGCGAGCTCACGCTGGCGGCCAGCGCCTCGAGCCGCGACTCCCACGCGCCCAGCCGCGCCGACTGGACCATCGCATGACTACACACAACATACAACAGTACACTCTTAGGTTTACGAGAATACGACACTTAAAAAAAACTGCATTAGATTCACACGAATTCACACATTTAAATTAAATTGCTTAATATTTAATTAATTTCAATGTATAACATTCGCGTAAACGTAAGACACGTTTACGCGAATGTTGAAATTAAACAACTTTATACGGATTTTATCGCGTAGTTAATTTTAACACTATTAATTACATAGTTCTGAAATTTTAAATTAGGTACTATCAAATAAAAGTATACAGTAACTAGTAAAAGTGTTTAACAATAGTAGTTTGAAGTTTCAAAATGATGTATAAATATTGTTAAATAAACAACGCGATAAAATCCGTATAAAGTATTTTTATTTCAATGAAATTGCTTGAGACATTTTTTATCGTCTACATCTTCTTCTTTTCGTGTGGTTAGTGACCAACCTGTCGTCAAGAGTTGTTCAAGCCGCCCCGTAGGCCTCTGACATGGCTTAACGACTGCTGTCAATTTGGCAACAGCCGGGACCGACATTTTACATGCCCTCCGAAGCACGGAGATATGCTCAGATGAAATACCAATAAGCGTTCACCCATAATTTTTTTTTTTTACTCGGGGAATTTGCAAGTCACATTCCCCATCGCCGGTTTTGGGGCGGACGAAATCCATCTAAGACCGACTAAAACCACCGCAGTGTTCCTCACACCTTTATGGCGAGGCCATGCGGATCGCACTCGCATTCGAATCGCGACCCCGCCAAAGGTTTGACCCATCGATGGACGTGGCAGGTCCCACACAACCATCACACATACAGGACAAATTCACAAACATACAATATTTACACAGACAAAGCGGGGGACCTAGTAGATAGGGCGGTGGACGGCCCCAATGGGTCCACCACCCGCAGGCTTCTACTCAAGGTGGCTGGAGGTCGTCTCGCGCCCTCCTGCGCCCGGTTCTGCGGTTATGGAGAGGGATTGAACGTTTCCTCTCTCTTCCTCCAGAAGGGGGCGACGGTATTCCAAGACCAAGCGGTCACCCGTCTATAGACTGACCGCACCCAACGTTGCTTAACCTCGCTAATTGTTTACCGATCAGTGAGTGCAACTGGCTATGAGCGCCTCATTTTTATCGTGGTTAATTGATTTTAAATCTGGTTAAATTCATAATTTTACACATTTCCCGAAATGTAAGTTGTTTTTGAACAGCCATTGTTATCAGGGCAAGAGTCACATTTGTTTCTACTCATAGGTATACTGACATTTTGTTAACAAAACTAATATATATTTTAAATTACTATTCATATACTCAATCTATCGGAAAAACAGCCATAAATAAGAGACATTATAAACAGCTCTATGTACGGTCAGCCAAATTAATTTTATAATTTATAAAGCATAAAGGTTTTAAATCAACATAAATTAGCATAAGAATATTTGAAAGCTGTAACAATTTACCAAGACAATATCAAAAAATTTTGATATAATACAAGAATATTCTAAATATAAATTGATATAAAAAATAAAACAAATATTGTTCTTATCCACACTAACAAGAACAAAACAGTTTCACATTTTGTACAACATTTAGGTACTTGACTGTTTTAAAATGAATATAAGGAGATCTTACCTGAATGTATACCTTTCCAATGAGTTGTCTCTGCTTGGTACCAGTACGAATGATGAATCTTGTAAGTGACATTTTTTGCTGAAGATAGAAAGAAAATTATGGGATATAATAAATTTAAGTAAACTATGGTATACATATGTATATAACATAAAAATATCGATGAACAGCTTAACATTTCCAACTCCCGTACTAGGCATAATTCACAAAAGAACACGCAGACTCGGAACAACGATTTTTTTTTTATGGTTTGGGCGCCAATCTAGCCGATGGATCGCCTGATGGTAAGCGATTACCGCCACCCAAGGACACCCGCAACATCAGAGGGGTTACAAGTGCGTTGCCGGCCTTTTAAAAAGAAGTACACTCTTTTCTTGAAGTGTTGAAGGTCGTATTGGTCCGGAAATACCGCAGGCGACAGCTCATTCCACAGTTTTGTTGTGCGAGGCAGAAAATTCCAAAAAACAGTTATGTACTGTCAACCATCTAAATGATGGGAATGAAAATGTTGTCGCATAGGACGATGGCGAAAAGAGGCGGCAGGGATCATCTCCCTTGTCTACGACTATCCCAGTTTATGATATAGCGTTCCCCTACACCAACCGTTAGGTTATATTAGAGGAGCCGCTGTATCTTCCAGTGCCCGAGAACACCTTCCGGGACCAGTTATAGACAGGTCTCGTCCCCAAATCTCGACTCTCCACCCTAACCTCAGAGATCCGGTTCTCGTAAGCGAGCTACCTCGTGGTCAAGTGACACTACCTATTCTCCAGATAGGTACCGGAGCAATAAAGCCGCTCACCACCCGCAACTTAGGGAGTTGCTAACGAAAACCTCGCTGAAGCCGACGGAGAAGCCGCCTCCTATATCTCCAGTATGGTACTAGAGCTCGCGAACTCCGAACAGTTCCTCGGAGCACTCCCCATAGTAAAAGCGATAGAAGAAGCATAGCGAGGCCACATTTATACGCAGCGCCAAGGAGTCTAGCCGATTTGAAACATCCTGGCAGTCGACGATTCGATTCGCGTTCTGTTGAATGCGGTATTTGTGGATCACAAAATTGTTTGTCCCGTGTGGGGGATCGAACCCACAACACTCGGCGCAGTGGCAGTGGCGAGGCGATCACATAAACCACTACGCCATCCGTGCAATATACTTTATCTTGGATATAATTAGAATTCTCTGTTGTTGTTTTGTTTTGTTTGTTTATGTATGCAATGTACATAATGTCAGTAGTTTAAGCAGTTGAATTTTATCAGCTTTGTTCGGTAATACGTAATTAGTTGGAATCCTTTCATTATCTATACCACTGCATTTTACAATCTTACAACCCTTAGTGGTGACCAGCATCTTAGCTAAGTTATTGTAAATAACTTGTATTAAAGACGCTGGGCCCATCTCTGGATATATTTTTTTTCAATACATTATAAATAACAGTTTTGTACGTATATTTGTTACTGTGATAATATGTAATAGAAAATAATAATAATAATTACACAATATAATAAATTAGTTTTCGGAAAATAAGTGCATGCATAATTAAAGAAATAACATTACTTTTTTGCAGCAAGAATATCTTTGGTTAAAAAATTATCCTTGTATTATAAAGGTTTCACTACATTTTATTCTTTAGGAGACTCAGAGCTATCAAAAATAGCACAAAAGTTGAGATAAATTGAACCTGCTTTATTTTGTGGAAATAATAAGCATTGCCATTTAACATGGCAATGTTTAAATTTTAGGCTTTCTGTTTTTTATTGTTATATAATATTTTAGGTATAAGTTAGTTCTAAAGAATTGTATACACTGATAATACTCATTTACATAATAATAAATAAAATACCATTACAAGTTTAAAACTCATTTTTTTAAATGGCTTATTCGAAAATGTTTCTACTCTGTAAATGAGTACCTAGTTAAATTAGAAATAATCAGGTTTGTTCAACATGATAATGTAAGAAATGTGACTAATTAAAACCTATATTTGCATGCCAGGAAATTTGCTGTGTCGAATTTTGTATGACACCATCTATATAAACCACATTTCTGCAACTATTTGTATTTGTAGGAAATTATTTATGAAAGGAAGATATGTAGACAAAAGTTACTTACGCATTGGGATTATAAACATAAGTCATAACTTCTCTCTCCTTTTTAACAACATCTTTTGGATAACTGTCCTCTTCATAACTGTAACCAAATGGTAAATATAATATAGCATAATAAAATAAGTTACATATAAACATCTCTTAGAAACCCTATCTGGTCCTGCCAACAGAATGACAATTTATTGGTGGTCCTATATATTGCTGGAGAGGTTCTATGGAAGCAGATTTGTCAGACTGGTGAGAAACATCCATCATACACACACATAACATTGTCCTCACATCCCACTCTATTATAAAATTCATTGATATATGTATATATAAAAAAAGATGAAAACAAAATACATCCATGGAGTTTCTTGTCTGTTCTTCTCCATAGGATTCACTTTTGGAACTGACACCTAGCTTTTGACGTTTTAAAAGTGCTTGTTACTCAGGCCTATTTGAAATAAAAAAATTTGACTTTGACTTTGACTTTGAAAACAATGACAGACCAAAAAATTTATAATGTTTTACTTGCCAAGATACCCTTTGGGTCCCTGAGCCAACAGAGTAAATAACCTAATCACACCATATAATAATCACAAGTAATTTATGCATATGAATACATCAAGCAACTATTGCAGTTTCTTTCAGGTACATCTGGTAAAAGCAATGTAGTGAACTTGGTAAATAAAACTAGATGTATGTGTAAAACAGTTACCTATCATTATAAATATTCATACTTGATCCTATAGAATTGATGCTACATCCATTTTCTTCTTTCTAGAAATTGCTAGCGTACAGCAATAGACTCACACTAAATAACATAGGAATTAAAAAATAACTGGTGTAATGTAGGTGTAACAGATGTCCGCTCCTACCCATAAGTGTGAGTTCATGTTATGTAGACACTCTGACCAAATTTGTATAAATATAAGTATAACATACTCACGGCCTGACAAAGTCCAGCACATTTGTAGCCTCCAGCTCAGTGCAGTTCCAAAAGACAACACCACCATCTCTAAAAAAGATGATCTCTCTTGGCTCTGTTCCCACACTGTATACTGCATTGGCTATGACCACATCCCCCACTTCATGTGCATTCAACCTGTAATTTGTTACAACAAACTAATAAATTTGAATTATACTAATTTGATTTTGTATTGCCCTTCATTTTTGTAACCTAATATAATTTAACATGTATACACAAATAAAGTAATTATGATTATTACAAATATATATATATATATATATATATATATATATATATATATATATATATATATATATATATATATATATATATATAAAGTTATAAGATATATTACAAATGTCTGATAACCTTTGTTGCTAATACTTTAGTTACAATTTCTTATCAGTCATTACATTATGAAAACATAATATATCTTTGAAATTAAACACTTTATACGGATTTTGTCGCGTTGTTTATTTTACTTTATAACACTGTTATTACATAATTTTGAAAAACTCTAACACTACTATTATTGAACTTTACTACTATTTAAGCTATATATTTTTAATTAAAACTATTTATATTTGAGTTTTGAGTTTACACTTTGCCCCGACGTTTCGGTTGCTTTACAGCAGCCATGTTCACGGGGAGACTAAGATGGTAGTTGTCCCAACGTTCTCAAGTGTACCTAGTTATTTCAAAGTACAGGTTTTCTAAATAGTAGCTTAAATAGTAGTAAAGTTCAATAATAGTAGTGTTAGAGTTTTTCAAAATTATGTAATAACAGTGTTATAAAGTAAAATAAACAACGCGACAAAATCCGTATAAAGTGTTTAATTTCAATGTATAACATTCGCGTAAACATAAGACAATATTATAATATATCTTACTTTCCAGGTTCATAAAGCTTCTGCTGCACAAGAGCTTCTTTAAGACCTTTCAAATTATACGAATTAGCTGTCGCATATGCCATAGTCAAGTAATGTCCTTCTTTATGCTTTAAGTCCTGTGGACTAGCCTTCTTGTGAACAACTTTCTTTTTCAACGGTATACCATTTTCAAGCGGAATTGTAGGCAAGATAGTATCACTAGAATATGTTCTAACTGCTAACTGTCTTGCAAAAGAGAATAATTCGCTTTTTGTCGATAAAAATCGAGTATTCGGCAACACAAATTCTGTTATTGAATTCACAGAAAAACAATTTTGTGTAGCACTGCGTATGACGTTGAAACCAATTCTTGATAAATACACCGTCATTTTGAATTGGACTTTATTTATTAATAATACAGAGTGAGTGAATAATGCAATTTAAATGCTATTTTTGTAATTATTACATAAAGTTGAGGTTATGCTTAAACTTATTGTTTTGACATTTCAATTTGACATTTGGTCAAATTTCTAAATAACTTTGGGTTTGATCCACTTGACTTTATTTTTTTTTTTTTTTTTTTTTTTTTTTAAACTAAAAATAAATTATTTATTATATATTTTTGACATTTTGATTTATGACATTAGGTAACAATAAAACGAGCACGAGTCTTTTAGTCAATGATTTTAACATACGAAAAAACTATTATAGACAATATAAAAAGTAGGATAAAAAAAACGTTAAATGAAAAAGGATAGTACAAGAAATTATCTTTCTCTGGCTATTCCCTGGGGGCCTGGTAAACAAATGTAAACCTTCTCTCTCCGAACAGAGAAGATTTATCCACAGTTTTTTTTAGAATAATATGGGATTTATTTTATTAAAATATGTATAAGTAAATTAGTACGCAATTAAATTTGCACACCAAGATAGCAGAGTGATTCATAGTTTGAACCTAGCGTGATTGATTTTCTATTGAGGATAGCAACATTCCAGTTTTCGTAATAAACAAGGAGCATTGACATCGGCTTATGTACCTGGCAAATGCTTGGTAGACAGCAATACTATCTTCGTATTGCGCATGCATGATGTTTAAACTGGTCAGTTAAGACTACAGACAAATAAGTAGTAAGACTACAGTGCATCTATTATCATTAGCATAACATGTAATATAGATAGACAGCACACACCTTTTTTTATACGTGAGGAAATGCTCCTTAATCCTTATGCATACCCCCTCGCTACAAGGGGAGGCGAGAGGGTTATGTCGGGTTCTCCCGAGACTGCGGGCCTACCGACTAAACGACCACCACGGTGTGCAAAACTCGCTGCTTTGTGTGGTCGGTGGGTCGCTGGAACTGAAACTACATCAGCGACCTACCCAGCAGTGCAGCAGTTGTGTCTGCGGGCTACGACTTCTGGACGACGCCCTGGCACAACTGAGAGCGTTGTTCCGACTCAACAGCTGGCGGGTGGGAGATCCCCGTTCTCCCACCCGCGGCCTTCACTACGGCGGCATAAAGCGAGGTTTACACGGGTCGATTTTAGTCACCAGCCGCATGCGGCCGGTTGTCGCGCGGCCAAAGTCGAATACTACCCTACTTAGGGGCTTGTGATTTCAGTCATCTGCGATCTAGCCGAATTGCCATTTAGACAGTCGATTTTCACCGCGCGGCAAAAATCGTGCGGCTATAGTCACTCGTGTAAACCCCCCATAAAGCGCGCATACGCGCGCCTTCGCCGCTATCTTATGCCGCCTTCGGTACGCCGGCGGCGGTTCGGATTCGCAAAGCACGCTCCTAATTTAACAATACCTTCAATCTGTTTACAAAAGAAAAAAGTAATAATATGTACCTACAAACGGCGTCCTTGTTCCTACTAATACTTAACAAACAACCAGGTTGGCAGTTTATTAGATCACTAATAAAAGAAAAAACAAGGGAATAAATATTTATTATTAATTATAATCTACGATAATACTACATTGATTCAATCCACAAGCATATTGCCATCATCAGCAGTGAACAATATTTTCAATTTTCTTGCAAGCTCCGGCCTAATGCGCCTGGCCTTGGCACCAGGCGCAGCCGCACGAGACACGCCAATATCTGCTAACTCTTGTTCAGTATTTGGTAACTGAAATGCCTTGAAAAAAAGAATACATCTATTTATATGCAGGTTCTGTATATCAGCTTATATTCTGTCTGCCTTCATGGCAAAACGATAGTGAATGAAGTTCAATTTTCAGTTGTATTTGTGAATTTCTATCATGATATTCTCAGTATTGTGATAAACGACTGACTCTCTATTTCTACGCCTATAACGATAAAGCTAGCAAATGTAGATGTTATGCACTTGCTTGCACCTATTCGTATATTCCAGAAGACATAGTCCTCAAGAAGGCGTGACATTAAATATATGTAATGGCTAATAATCAAATGTAAATCTCGATTTATTTTATTTGCTTGCTCAATACTTAGTCTACTAGCGACCCGCCACGGCTTCGCACGGGTAGTACAAAATCTTAACAAATTATACACCTTAACCTTCCTCATGGATCACTTTGTCTATAGGTGAAAACCGCATGAAAATCCGTTCAGTTGTTTTTGAGTTTATCGCAAACAGACAGACAGAAGCAGCAGGGAACTTTTTTTTAAAATATGTAGCGATAGCGATAGCTATAACGTCACTATTCGTGTACCAATAAAGTATGATATTGTTTTGTGTACATTATACAGTTATGAAATACGGAATTCTATGGACGTGATGGGGATGATATCTGTCACAAGACCTAAACTATATTTTACAAACTATAGTTACCTCAAATAAAGCGAGCGGTGATCTGTACTGTGCACACAGCGCCCTTGATATCTCAAGACTGGAGTTTGGCAAGACGGCTACCATCTGCTGCCAAAGCCTGCCTATAGCTACACCTATAATATAAACAAATCAAATCATGTTACAGTTAATGAGCAACATCCGATTATCGATTAAGCATCCGAATGTATTCGAATAATATTGCTTTCTTCGAATTCTTATTCGAATTTAGTAGGTAATTGTTACGAGTATGTATTTATTTTATTTTTAATAACTATTATAGTCGTCTAGGGTGGAACTCTGTGTGCGCTACTTCACAATTATTGAAATAACGGACACCAAAAATACTTAGGGCCTCTTCCACCACCTCCAAATAGTATTTATCTATAAAAGTCTCGCCATCTATCTTCTTTAACCTAATAAGAGTGAGACAGCATGCGATTTATCTTTCGGATAACTTTTACGTGATAGTTGTGAAACTGTCCATTAGACTCGTGACAAATATTTGTAAATCACACAAATTTTGGCACAGTGGGTCGAACCCACTGCGATCGCACGGATAGAAGAAGTTAAGAATGAAAGTCAGTTATTTTATTACTGACAATAATTCCTGATGTGATGAGTCTAGTAATAGTTAGTTTCAGTTCCAGCGATCCACCCACCATTCAGGCTGGCGTAGGCACACCGTGGTAGGTACAGTCGGTAGAACCCGAGACTTTCCAACTTTCTCCTGGTGAGCCCGTCATACACTCTCCGCTCCCCCTTTTCCCGCTGAGAGATATGCGTAAATGCATTATTAATTTTAGCCCTGTATTAAATTGTCCCACAACTGGGCAAGGGCCTCTTCTCAGTGTGAGAGAGTTAGGTTATAGTCCACCACGTTAGCCCAGTGCGGGTTGGCAGACTTCACATATCTTCAAGAACATTATGAAGAACTCTCAGACATGATGATTTCCTCACGATGTTTTCCTTAATTTAACGGCGAGTGATAATTATCTATTTAAATGTAATCATCATGTTAAAAATAAGTTGTAGTTATTTATTATAATTAATTTAAGCAGCAATGTTACCCTCTCTGTCAACTGCGACACATTTCTTGCTTTCGCCTCTCATGTAGAAGTTCGCCTCTTCGTCGCAAGCGTATTTTGCTTTCCTAACAACACAGTCAACAGTTAATTAACAGCATCATAAACCAATCTCAAATACTTAAGGGGAGGCTAAGCATTAATTAGCAATTAATCAGAAAAATAACACTTATAAACATAAGTCAACTTTGTGTTAGTGAGTTCAGTAACAGCGGCTGGCCATCAAAGGTTAATAAATCCGAATCTAAAATTAGTTTTTTGATTCATTCCTCCCTCGCTGTACACCTCCCCTCGCGCACCACGCGAAATACGTATTACATAAAAAAATAACCTAAATGTAAATTTAGTAAGCTCACTAACTGATAACCTTTGACGTCCATGTTACTTTGTGACTGAAATTAATAAATGATTTTTGACTGTGTACTACTCTGCTAGTTAAACATCGTTAGTATACATACTTATAAGGTGCTTCGGCGACTGCTTTAGTAAGATGGGCGATAAGTAGCGCTAGTTCATTCGGTGTGTTCACAACTATAGTGTCGCACTGTGTTTTCAATTGTACCTCTGCAATCGTATAATAAATTTATTTATTATGGTGGCACTTCACATGGCTTTTGTATTTGCATATTTGATAAATTTGACAAATAATAACCATGTGTAGATGGTTTGTGTGGCAAAGTATTTGCCTCTCTTGCCTATTTGACAACGTTATATATTTTAACGACGTTACCGCGTGCTTGTCGGTTTTTCGACGCACATCAAAGAGATTATCAAAGACGCCAAATAGGCAAATACGCAACTAAATCATCCACACAATGGCCAGCGTTGGCGGCAAGTCATGTCAATTTCAAATGCGCGGGCTGTCAACTTGACATCCCGGGCCGTTGTCTTGAAAATTATTTTTGTGCATACTCAACATCCACCAGCGCTTTGCTCTCCATAGTCTTTTACAACTTTGCATTTTTTAATACATAGCATATAATAATAGCATGCGTTTAAATAATAAAATCCTGCTGTAAGTTTGAAGACGTCCATACTGTTGGTAAATAATTGCCTCTGCTCATTCAAAATGTTTGTGTATTTATTATTTGATATAAATTTGCTAATATCTGTATGTTTGCCCATTTGTCAAATATTCGCCCAAGTACAGCAAACAGCCAATACCAAATACAAATAACCATGAATCAACAACTGCTTACACAATACATATACCTACAAATAAGTAGTACAATAAAGAAACAAGTGTATCAGTTAAATATAGATTAACACCAGAAATAATAAATCTGTAATATTTTGTCTATAAAATTTTTGGGAACAGTACTTTTTCCTGAATAAAAGGCACCCTAAGTCCTATTCTGTTGACAACATGTATGCGCAATTTCGGTCAAGTAGTTACGTCGTGAAAGCGCAACAAACGAACTTACACTCGCATTTATAATTTACTAGTTTTTCCCTTCAGTTTCACCCACGTAAGTCCCGTTCCCGTGGGAATATCGGGATAAAAAGTAGCCTATGTGTGAATCCAGGTCTCCAGTTATCTACATACCAGTTACATATTATATACAGTTTCATCGCAATCGGTCCAGTAGTTTTTGCGTGAAAGAGACAACAAACATCCATACATCCATACACCCATACAAACTTTCACATTTATAATATTAGTAAGGATTTATTTCTAACTATTAATCATTATAGGTTCCTAACCTAATGCGATATCTAAAATTTAAAAACAGGAATATAATAAAATATGTTAAATCTATTAACAATAACTTAATATCCAATACGTGGCCTTTGTGAATTCGCTCAATAAACATGAAAATAGATCGATACGATCTGATACTGTATTGAGCTGTATGATATTAGGATACTACATACCTGCTAGAGCCATTTTTAATTGTATTTCACTAATTGATGTTCTGTTGCTGTTTGTAGTCGTGCGCCGCGGTGATCTGTGCACAAAATTATTATTATTATTATAAACTAGCAGACCCGACATTAGTTGTCCTAACAATCAATACAAAATTACATTAATAAAAATATTTCATATAAAAATACCATTTAAGGGCTTGTCCTACCACCTCCAAATAGCATTTATCTATAAGATTAAAGTCTCGCCATCTCTCTTCTTTAACCTAACAAGATTGAGATAGCATGCGATTTATCTTTCGGATAACTTTTACTTGTTAGTTGTGGGACTGGCCATAAATTTTCTATATTTTCCGCGGTCTCTTCGTAAATTTTTTTGTTTATACAAACCTTGTCCTGACAATTACAAACACAACAAAATGTACATCCAAATCGGTCAAGCCGTTCTTAAGGGCTTGTACTCGTACTACCTCCTACAGATAGAATTCATCTATCAGATAGATCAGTCAAATAAGTCCTAAGCATGCTACTCTGTTTTCTGTTTTTCTCGATCTTTATATATGTATATAATTCTTCTGTACGTGTGTTGACAGTGAACTCCTCCTAACCGGCTGGACCGATTTGAATGAATTTGATGTGTGTGTTCAAGTGGATTCGAGGATAGTTTAGATTCGTTTTTTTTTGTCTATACAGGACAGCCGTCTGTCGGGACAGCAGTATAGGTAACCATAGTTACAAAGAATTGTACGACGTCAGACGAACAATGTCGAAATACTACGAACGCGATTTGACTGCGTGTTTCAAATGCATGGTTGTATGCGTATAGTGTTTTTTCATTAATTTTATACATATTTTATAAAAAATATTAGGATTCGCCCCTCCTTCTCCATATAAACATCAACTGTGCCAAATTTCATACTCCTCTGTCCGCGCAATTTTCGTAAAAAAGGGTACAAAGTTTTTGCTTCACGTATTAATATATAGATGGATAAATCCCATGGCAACGTATATCTGGATTAAAAATATCTCATGTGTTATTTCTGCACAATGCCATAATAGTGGTTGGAATGATGTAGTGTTCGAACATACCCAGAAGTGGCGAAAAATTTTATTATCCACATAGTTCGTTTGAGTCTGGATGTTCTTTGCGTCCATTGTTTGAATGTGTGTTGAAGCCTCGTATCCACAAGTCAATATTTGACGCTCAACATGTGACGCACAACATGTTCGGCAGCGTTGCACATCGTGCGACGTTGCTAGCTGGCGCGCAACATGACGCGGCTTGTTGTTTGTTTTGGTGCAATATGCAGTTGAGCAAATGTTGTCAAGTGGAGACGTGAAAAAGCCACTGAAATCAATACTAGTTCTTCTGACGACATGTTGTCGACGACTGATGCGAGCGAAATCATGTGTAGACAGACAACGTTGCTAAACAAAAGTTACGCGCTGACTTTCAACACGTTAAGCAACATGTCTTGCGCCAAATGTGGATAAGAGGCTTAAAGTTGACAAGATATATTCACTACGCCAGCGGTCGGCAATCTTTTAGCAGGTACGGGCCACATAGTGACAAAATTAAATAGAGGCGGGTCAGACATGTTCATAACTTTGTGTGCCTTTATCGATTATGTTAAAAATGCAAAAAAGCAACGACAAATGTTGAGAAATATTTTGTGGGCTAGTGCCGGTTTTCGCGGCTGGAGTTGATTTTAGTTTTGGCGTGATATTAAAATAATTCCAAATGATAAGATCTTATTTATAAAACAGTAGCGGATCGCAAAGAGGAGACACGCGGGCCGCGGGTTGCCGACCGCTGCACTACGCCATCCATAGAGGCTATATTATGCTGAAACTGTAAAGGTGATAAATATACTGCATGAGCGTAGAAATCTCGAGTTCGATCTCAAGGCAACCTCTTTATTTTCGCAGTTATGAGCGAATTAAAACGTTAATTATCGCTCGGTTTTAAGCGCGGCCAACAATCGTGAGAAAACCTACATATCTGAGAATCCACCATAATGGTCTCAAAGATGAGTTCAGTATGTTAATCTTTATTTAAATTATTATTATTATTATCGGCATTTATTGGTTTGACAATAAGTGAAATTTATTTGGATACTATCAATAAACACAATTCTTTAAATATAACTTACGCCTAAAATATTATAAAACAGAAATAAAAACGTTTGACCATAATGTAATGTCCTCCAGACCGAGTTTCCGTCACGGCGGCAAATCTTAAGACATACTGGCCATCTGCGCAGGAGATATCATAGTGCCACAAGTGTGTGCGCAAACACAAGTGCGCTTTCTGTTCCTTAAGTCTAATGATTCGGTCCGATGGTTATCCAACAAGACCTGAGAGTGATCAGGCGCAGGACCAACGGCTTCAGGTGTTTTCCGAAGCACGGATGCTAAAATATACGTTTATGGTGAACTCACTTAAAGTAATCTTTATAACCGAACACGACAAGAGTGACTTTGCAGTTAGACATGAAGAGCATAGCTTGTACTCGCGACGTCAGTGTTTCATTCATGACCATTTCAGCGACCTCCTCAGCCGTAGTCAGGAACAGCGAGTGGTTACACGTCTCCACTGTCGGTGACAGTTTCACCTGGAAAAGGAAACAGGAGATTTTTTGTCCGCATTCGTAATAAGGGGGACTTTACAAACATTCAAACAACGGACACAAAGAACATCCAAACTCGAAACAACCATTTTTAGATCACACATTTTTTTATATAATTCTCCGCGCAGTGGCAGTCGAAAAATTTTACCATCGGCGACGGCCGGACCGGATAGCTCTGCCGCGAGACCTCGTCTCCGTAGCAACCATCACCGCACCCACATCAACGCCCCTCTTGATGCTGGCTGACGAGCGCTCTCCGGGAAATCTCAACCAGTAGCTCAACCTCGCCAAGCGCCTCTGCGCAAACCATCGGATACGACTCGAGTGCTGCTGGTACGTTGGCCACCCGCGGGGTTTCTCCGTGCGAGTTGGATCCTGCTAGCTGTTGCCCACCAGTAAGAGATCGTGACTGACTAACAGGCCCACGTAAGGCCACTGCAGTGACCCGCCTGTATTAGCAGGCGGCGATGACCACCCTCAAGACAGGCCCACGGCCTGGTTTGGTTACACCAAGACTCCATAAGGGTCTACAAGAAGAATCCCTGATGATGATACATACATCATCACTATATATTATAAAATAAGGTCCCCCGCCGCGTCTGTCTGCCTGTCTATTCGTGATACAACTCAAAAACTATTGAACGGATTTTCATGCGGTTTTCACTAAACAGAGTAATTCATGAGACAGGTTTAGGTGTATAATTTGTTAAGGTTACTCGTGCGTATTCAGGGGTTAGTTTATTTATAAATGAAATCAAGACTTACATTAGTCCTTATAGATCCGTACCCAATACGACAAATAATTTATATAATAGACAAATACGTACCTTATATGGAGAAAATTTTAAGATATTTGTTAAGGTTGATTAGCTACTAGGAGCAACATAGATTGCATTTATTGCTTCGGTAACGCAGCGGAAGTGACTGCAATTGGGTTGCATTAGCTTTCGAATCGGGCCAACAAAAAGTTATTGGGTTAGTGTGTTAAGAAATCACAATAGAAGCTCGAAGTTAGGAAGTTGGCGGTATTTGACACCCCTAGTGCCTCAGCAAGCTCGTTAAGCCGTTTGTCAATGCGCCTGATCTATCTCCGGTCCTGTCGGATTACCGTCTTATCGGATCATAAGAGTTAGGGAACAGAGACTGCATGAGTGCACTTGTGTTTGCGCACACACTTGTCCTGTGCACTATAATGTCTCCTGCGCAGATGGTCTTCGGTCTGGAGGACATTATTACTCACTTGCCCATTGTCGGTATCCAGGGTTTGTGGTATCCTCCTGGTCCACACGACAAGAGCATGGTCACAGACATTCAAAGACGACACCACGCGAGCACCTATCGCGGTCACCTCCCGGCTCACGTCTGCACACCACCACAAAGACCAGAGGAGTGGGTGGGCTTCCACATTTATATACTGAAATTGAACATAATAATATAAATTAGGTACTAGATTTAGCGAGCTGCTCTGAAATAGAACATTTTTTGGGTTACAACGTGTATGCGAAATTTCATGATGATCGGTCGAATAAGTAAAGGCGTGAAAACGTAATAAACAAACAAACTCACATTCGCATTTATAATATTACTAGATGTGCCTCCGGTTTCACTCGCGTTTATGGTTACTGCGCCGCCCTCGTGGGTCGTAGCGTAGTGTTATATAGCCGTCCTCGATAAATGAGCTATCCAACACTAAAAGAATTTTCAATTCGGATCAGTAGTTCCTGAGATTAGTACGTTCAACCAAACAAACAAACAAACTCTTCAGCTTTATTTATTTTCCCGCGGATTCCCTCGCATTAACTTAGATTCTGTTATTAATTTCTATCGCTCGGGAACAGCTTTTCTACATTAAAGGTAATGTATGTCTTTTGTTGTACCCTCACGAAATTTTATGAAGGCGTAAGTATACAAACTATAGCTCACATTCGGCATTAATAATATTAATTAGGATATTAGGTTTGTGACTACTACTCCGTTCCTAAGCTCATAGCGTGATGTTATTTATATATGAATCTTGTATGGGCCAACGACCGTACATTTGGTGCGGTTAGCATCTAACGTCCAACGTGACGATTTTGTAACCTTCAATAAATCAGTTTACTTTCAGCAAGCGTATCGTGTACACATTAGCATACAATCATTTAGCATAATTTAGCATTATTATCAAGTTTGTCATCTTATTTCGGTAATCAATAAAATAGTGCAATTATTTATATTATCTATCATTTCTATCACTTATCAAGAAGTGTACATAACCCGTACAAATCTTCTGTGCGTGTGTTTGTAATTAAACTCCTCCTAAACAGCTGGACCGATTTTGATGAAATTTTTTGTG
Organism: Catocala nupta; assembly: GCA_963675205.1. Lineage (NCBI taxonomy): Eukaryota > Metazoa > Arthropoda > Insecta > Lepidoptera > Erebidae > Catocala > Catocala nupta. The sequence continues at coordinate 7,356,887 of OY776098.1, forward strand.
TTCAACTGGATTGGAGAATGGTTTAGATTTGTTTTATTTTTATTTTTTTCCTTTGTACATGGCAACGTCTGTCAAGTCTGCTATTGTAATATATATTATAGATAAACTAAAGTAATTACAGTAAGTTGCAGCAGAATTTTACGTTTATATGTGGGGAACAATTCCTGGGTTCCATACTCTTGTCTAGAAAGACCCAATGGTTTAAGTCCAATGGTTCAAGTAATTTGGATTGTGTATCAGTCTACTAGTGTTGACGTTTTATTAACTAAAGAAGATATAACAAGGTTTTGCCTGTAGTTTTGCTTACATTAATGTAGCCATTCTCAAAAAAGAAAGAACCCTGGGGACCAGTACTTTTTTTCTAGATGAAAGGAACTTCTCTGTACCCCTGATAATGCATATGCAAAATGGTGTAAAAGGGTAAAAAACAAACAGCTATAACCTATCACCGTATACATATCACCTTAGAATTTTGAACTGACATCCTGGGGTAGCATCAGATATTCTGTGGTGGACCAATGCATGTAGGTCAAATCTATACAATTATATACAATAGCTATAGTATATATACCTTCATACATTCTCCTGGCTTATATATCTTGTCCTTCTCCTTGGAATTCTTCTTGGCTGCCTTCTCTTCAGCTAATTTCCGCTTCATAGCCTCTTTCTTTGCAGCAGCATTTGATTTCTTATTTGTAGCTTTATCTGTGCTGCCTTAAAGAAATAATTATATACTTACATATTGCAAGAGATTATAAACTTACATATAGTTTCTTTCAATATTTAGTGACATATAAAAAATTAAGGGATAAGGCAATAAACGAAAACGGTTACATAGAAAATAGTCGTAACTACAAAGATAAAAAAAAAATATTTTGAAGTATGCATCTCATTTAAGCAAACTGAGAATAAGTAAAAATATTTTCATAAGTATGAGAGTATTATATTTTTTCTTATTAAAAGGGAACTCCTGCCCTAGGAATAATTCCTGTATTGTGTGAAACTTAACAAACACTTAAACAACGGACACAGAAAACACCCAGGCTCGGAACAACTATTTCTGGATCACACAAATTTTTATCCCGTAAAGGGATCCGACTCACAACCCTCGTTGCGGTGGCAGTGGCGAAGCAACCACTTAATGGATTTTTAAGATTATAATTGTTTTATTACTATCATTATTTCAGGACGAACAATAATTTAAAGCTGCAAATGTTATAAAGCAAGCATCAACTTGAAAAACATATTCTCTTTCACAATTTTTTTCATTATAGCCAAGTTTACATAGGATATATTTATTTCTTTATGTATCTGTGATTGCAATTATAATGTAACTGGCTTGTTATTGCTTAAATTATCTAAGAAGGCTGGGCATTTTGGTATCTGAGACAACAATGAACCTTTTATAAGAAAAAGACCTGCTGCTGTTGCAAACCCACTTCAAGTTAAAGAATACTCACCCCTAGTTCCTTTCTTGGCTTGAGTAGTACTCTGGGTACTAGATGTTGCCACTTCTACAAATAATAAGAAAATTAAAATTATATTACTGAGATGCAAGTACATAAATTTTGAAGATTCTTGAAGAATTAATATTTTTGATTGTAGAATTAAATTTTGTAATAAAGCTTCTAAGCTTCGTAGCTTGGCTAAGCATAAATATTTTTTTATTTCACGTTCCCGTTGTAACTATAGGGTATAAAATATCTAATACTTAAGTACATAGACATACAACATTGTGTAAAAATTGCAAGTCAATACATAGACTAGTTTTCGAGATTTGTGGATAGGAACATATTGTAAAGATTACAAAAGTCCACAGCTTCATCAAATGTATTAAAACTAAAACTTGTACCTGGCAGATCTGAAGAATCGTCACTGTCATCATCCGAAGAAATATAATGTGCCTTATTTGCCATTATAATAAGTTTATTTGAGAATTTACTTTCAAAATTCAATGTTTGTTTATATTCGTTCCAACAACCGGCGCCCGCTGAATATATTTATAAAACTTTGACGTTTGACAGTTTAATTTACGTTTAAAATTAATAAAGGCAAAGATAACGTAATACTAGTGAATAGTAGTGTATACCAGCAAAATCTTGATAAATATGCTACTTTACTTTGGCTGCTAACAATAACCCAAGAAATGGAAACGGCCTGCGTGAGCCCATCCGGGTTAATCCTCGCATCTCAAACCAAACTGAATCCAGATCAATTAAAGAAAACAAACTATTTTGATAACTTTTTTAGTTCTAATAGATTGAATTTTTTTACTTGGGAGATTGCATTGACGCTTACCGCTCCGCAGGGTGACGGATAGGTTATGTTAGACTCACCGAGGCAAATATATCTCGGTAATACCTACTAAACCTACCACGGTGTTCCTCGACATAACCAGAGTCGGCGGAGCCGCGTGCATCACTTTCATATGCAATCGCGACCTCGCCAAGTTTTCGGCCCGCCGGATGAAATTGCATTTTCCTACTGTCCCCTTGTGGGACTCCCACTATTATAACCTGACGGTTGGTGTAGTGTAGGGGAACGCTATATCATAAACTGGACTAGTCGTAGAGAGAGAGGATGTCCCCTTGTGGGGGGACGAAGACAAAACGACATAGAGACGCGCGTGGGAACACGTACGCCGCCTTTCGGACCTGGTGCTGATCGGGTGGTGGGCAGGCCCACAAAACCCACCACTCCCAGGTAAAACCTCAGGGTGCCGGGAGGTCGTCTTGCGCCTTCCGACGCCCGGTTCTGCGGTTGGAAAGAAAGTTCCAGCAATCCCTCTTCCGCTCCACCGCCTCCTTGGTGGAAATTACTTCCTCACAGAAAGAGGCGACGGCGTTCCACGATCTCTTGCTCTGGATCATAACCTGACCACGGCCGGGAGCAAGCGGTCAACCAATCCAACTGCCGCGATCAACTCACGGCGCTGCGATGCCCAGGCGGGGCAATCCGCGAAAGTATGTAGCGCCGTGTCCACAACAACATCGCGGCAATCGCTGCAGTGAAAACGTCCGGGCGTCTCCTGCCGGCCTATGCGACACAAGAACTGGCCAAAACAATGATTGGCCACAATCATTATCTGTGTCAGCCGGAAGTGAGGGCGCCATGCCGCCTCTCCAACCACTCCTCTAACACAATAGACTGCAGGCTGTTTTAAAGGGCGCTTAAAAAATTAACACATAAAGAGTTATATTTGGATAAAAAATGCATGATTACGTCGGGTGCTGTAGTCAGTAGTGTTGAGTCACCACTGTGAAGGAACGTGGTCTGATGTCACTCCAACACAAAGTGAGGATTCTCTTACTAGGCTGGGTGATCGTGTCGGCGGGTCACGGCTCTACTGTTGATATCGGGAACTTATATACATATATAGTTACTCGCTGTGTAACTTTCACTTGTGCAATGCAGTATTGTATAGGAAAACCCTAGTTTAGTGTTTATTACGTATAGCGCCATCTGTGGGATTTAGTCGTAGCTTCTTCGTCTGTGCGGAATCACCACACTTCCAAGTATTATTATAATTTCACAAAATATTGGGATGTTCCTTAATGTTTCCGCTTTCAGCATAGACAAGTAGGGTTACCACCACATACCTATCCCCTTCTCATATATACGCCAATCATGGAACCCGCATAAGAATATGGCGGATAATTTACTGACGTGCGTGTACATACAAAAAGACAAATCGGTGACAACGGAATGCTATTTGCTACAAATGCTACAATCATGGCATATCTCTGTTGCGTTATTCACTCTTATTACTTTCCTATACATGGTTCAAATATGTTTCACTTCAAAATGTAGGTATCTTTTATGCCAAGTCAGTGTTATTTTCTTACGTGTTCATTCAATCAGTCATATCCTGAGCACTCAGCGTCAGCACAGAGACTGCACAGCACATACCTATGTGTGCTGTGCAGTCTCTGCGCTCACGCTTTGGTATGGACCACAGCTCATTATTCTGGCCATAATCATCGCAGATAATACATCTATTTTCATCATTAGCTATGTTCATCCTCACGCGGGTCTGCCATTTCTATTTCTAAATCCGACGTACTATCACCATTTTTGGTTTTGTGTTGAACCTCCCTCTTTTTAGCCTTTTTCACATCAATTGATTTTCCTTTTCTTTTCCTTATCTTTCCTTTAGTTTTCATTTTCATTGTTACTTTTGCTTCTCTTTTGCCAGTTTTAATTTTATTTATTTTTCTTGTTTTGGACATTCTGTAATAAATTAATAAATATTTGGTCGTTATCTTACAACTATCTACTAACCAATACGCAAACGGTGCTATTCAGTAATAATAAATAAACATTAAAATAAACAATAAAACACTGACTATGTACTTATTTCACTAGCGGTAATACCGGTCACCGTGACCGGCATTGCCAGCCTAAAAAATCATTTTCCGACAAAACATTTTTAGTTGCAGTAGTTGTAGATTAACTCCGGGCACGCCACGATCGTGGCGGTAAGTCCCGTGTTTGAGGAGTGGCTGGAGAGGCGGCATGGCGCCCTCACTTTCTGGCTGACACAGGTTCTGACTGGCCACGGATGTTTTGGCCGGTTCCTGTGTCGTATACGCCGGCAAGAGACGCCCGGTTGTCACCACTGCGGCGACTGCCGCGACGTTATTGAGGACACGGCGCTGCACACTTTGGCGGTTTGCCCCGCCTGGGCATCGCAGCGCCGTGATTTGATCGCGGCAGTCGGATCGGTTGCCCTCTCGCTCCCGGCCGTAGTTCAGTCTATGGTCCGGAGTGAGAGGTCGTGGAACGCCGTCGCCTCCTTTTGCGAGGAAGTGATTTCCATCAAGGAGGCGGCGGAGCGGGAGAGGGAGCGTTTAAACCCTCTCCCCAACCGCAGAGCCGGGCGCCGGAGGGCGCGAGATGACCTCCAGCCACCCTGAGGTTTGACTTGGGGGTGGCGGGCTTTGTGGGCCTGCCCGCCATCCGTTCAGCACCAGGTCCGAGAGGCGGCGTGCGTGTTCCCACGCGCGCCTCTGTTTCGTGTCCGTCACCGGCGAGTCCGACATAATCCCTCCGCCCGCCCCCGCGGAGGGATAGGCGTCATTGCATTCCCCCACGTAAAAAAAAAAAATAAAAAAAAAAAAAAAAAAAAAACTTAGATTAACTCAAAATTTAGTATCACTTGGGATGATTGATAATTATGTTACAACAATTATAGGTAACTAGCTGAACCGCGCAACTTCGTCTGCTTCATATAAGAGAATTTTTCCCGTATTTGCAACAATTTTCATTGCTGCTCCGCTCTTATTAGTCGCAGCGTGATGTTAAATAGCCTTCCTCGATAAATGGGCTATCAAACACTAAAACAATTTTTCAATTCGAACCAGTACCTGTTTTTTATGTGTGCCGGCGCGGCAACTTAATAATATGGGAGATATTGTAGAGACTGGTATTACCTCCTGACCGGTAATATCCAGTTTTACCCTAAAGCAGCAACTTGCTTAGCGAAAAAATTAATTTTTCAAAAAGCTCTCAACTGGGATTTAAATAATCCAAGAACGCATTTTCTTCTGATCCTGCTATTCGCTAAAGAACCGCGCCCCTTAATCAGACTCTTATCAAACTTTAACGACCACAAACAACCCATAAAATAAGCCGGTTAGCGCAAAACTCCAATAAATCGTCCATTTGTTCATGAACTTTTCCAATAGGGCTATAAAAAATGGCGCGAGAACGACGCACACAGATTAAATATGGCTGATTTGACAGCTCGACAAAAGCCAGACAGCTCTGCGCCACTATTGATTTACCATAAAACGGTCATATAAATCATTGTGAGTATCTTTCAGCGATTTTTATTGGTTCAGCGCTGTTTTGTGCAAGATGTTTCAGTGTTTGTAATCATTTATATCAACATCTTTCCTTGTGTAATGAACTATGTAAATAAATAGACGTTATTTATGACGTAATAATGTCTTACGCGTTTATCTTACCTCCAACGGGGTGAGGATACCGTGATTACATAGATATTTTCGTGTTGTGCATTCTATTATTTATTTTGTAAAGCAATTTTAGTTGCAAATGTCTTTATATTAAATAGGTACCTAGTTACCAGTACATAGATACACCTTGCCTGTAAGTACATCAGCTTTTCGATCAGCAAACAAAAGATGTCAATAATAGATAAGCTAAAATAAGCTTTTTGTCTGTATAAATAATCGATAACGATAAATTATGTGTTTCACTATTTTCAATTGGTACCTAAAATATTTTCCTCGGATATAAAATAAGTAGGTTAATACTCTTACCGTCTACTGAATAGGGATAATATCCCGGGCCTCACAAATCTCGAATACCCGGAATATCACCTTTAAATTCTAAGATTATTTTCTTGGAAATTTTCTCAAACAGCAGATCATTCGAACGCGATCGCGATTCAAGTGGAGCAAGGCAAAAGGAATATGTAAATAAAGTTTTTTTCAGTACCTATATTGAAATAAAAATACCATATTACGCTCACAACACAAATCGCAGATGTCACCCAGAAACGCGCAGAATAAAATTAGGCTTGAACTGGTTGCCGTACGCCAAAGGAACTTTCGGCTAAAATCAGCACCGACTACATCTCAAATGGCGCTAAGCGGTACATGGTACACTGAGACATCGATGGCGGCATAAATAGGAATATAGGAGAAGCTGGCGCGAATTGACGCATAACAGGGAGATGTGGCAAAGCGAGAGGGTGGCATTTGCCATGCAATGTATCTTAATTAAGATTGAAGATGAAAAATGTACTAAAAGGCTGCTATTCGAGGCATCCACCCTAATCGTTATTTGTAAAATCTCATAATACAATATGGTAATTACTACCAACCTTGACCGTTCTGCGTTGAGTTTGCAACATGTTATTTATAGAACACACGAGTAGGTATGCTCCTGACCCTTGAAAAGTAATAATAAATAATGACTTGCCTGAAAATAGCTCTGCACTTGCTGTGTTGTACAATGTTGGAACTTGGAACAAACGTTTATTGAAACCATTCTTATATGCATATATGTATATCTTTATTTCGGAAAACCACGCTGTAGTCTGTATATATGTATAAATATTATTTTAATTCTATGCCTGTGTAAGAGTGTCCTAGGTGTATGTGTGTGTGTGTTGCATTGGGAGTTACTGGCTATAAATGAAACGTGGTATATAAACTTTCACACTGGATTTATTGTCCGGAATGTCCCTTGCTTACACACGTTTATCCAGACTGGACAGCGCGCAGTAACTGCCGGTCACGCTAATATGTACTTCTCGCTTACACACAAAACTGTTTATTCATCATTTCTTGCATACTTACAGAGTCCCTACACAACACCCTCCAAATTTTACTAAAAATTTCAAAATCAAAATACAAAACACAAAATCAAAAACAATAAACATGTTACACAAATACCTACCTATATTGTCAATGCATACAATTTCACAAAAACAAAAGTAGTAGATATCAACTATCCAAATTAAATACATGGGTACTTGCGAACAAAAGTGTTTGGGTGGTATTTTACCGTCCTCTCTTGGCATCATTGTGGTCAATCACCATCAACACTAACTCTGCAGAAAGTCCTTTGATTGAACGGTAAAATATCACGCAAACCATAAATAAAAACATTATTTCATAAAAGAACGATACTTTCGGGACACTATCAAAAAAGTAAACAAAATATATGTTTTTTTTTTTCTATTTTGTGTGGTGGCAAACGACCAGACGGATCGCCTGATGGTAAGCGATTATCTCCGCCCATGGACACCCGCAACCCCAAATGTGTTACAAGTGCGTTGCCTGCCCTTTAAAAAGGAATGAAGGAGGGAAAAGACAAAGGAAAGGATAGGAAAAGGATCGGGGTAACTGGGCTTCCGGCTCTCTCACTCACCAATACGAAACGCAACAGTACGGGTACCGTTACTTCACGCCAGTATTCTGTGAGAGGGTAGTACTACCCCAGTCGATCCGGCCTATTCATGCTGAAACCAGCGAGGATCTACTACTAAACTAGTGTAGGTATAACATACACAATCTAATAATAGGTTCATACGTTGAATTACACACATCATATTACATTGCGATAAACAGTGTATTAGATTACGGCTTACGCGTAGCGGGCTGGCTTAGACTGCTGAGGTGGCGGTTGTGGTGCTCCCACAGGTTGAGCAGCTAAGATTCTTGTAAACATCTTAGTCATCCAGTGTCGTATACGATAACGACAATATACGATTATGGCCAAAAATATAATAATTCTCCGTCGAGCTCTTGTCACCGCTGACGACCCGGCTCAGCTTGAACTTCTCGGCTTGGTACGCGACGATGGCAAGAGACCAGATGGTGATGATGATGGCCTTTGGTGTGGGACGCAACTTGTGTCGACACCCTTGCGCCATCACATCTTTTTAGCACAGCGGGTTGCGCTGGTGCTGCTGCTGCATCAGCGGAGACGCTCAAACGTCGTAAATATCAAAACCTTATTGGTGAGTACATATTTGAGCCGTTTGGTGTAGAAACGCTGGGGCCATGGGGTCCAAGTGCTAGGTCTGTTTATAGAGACCTAGCTAAGCGGCTCATCGACGCTTCGCGTGATCAGAGGGCTGGTATTTTCTTTGCACAAAGAATAAGTATTGCCATTCAACGTGGCAATGCTGTCAGTCTTCTGGGCACGTGGCCAATTGACGACAATGTGGAGGAATATTATGACGCTTTTGACGATTTTGCAGTTTTATTTTTCTCTTTAGTTTATATTTTTCTTGTAAATAATTTGTGTATAATTATATTATGTTAATTATGTCATTGATTAAACTAAAAAGGTATAATTCCCATGAAACCTGCCATTACTGCTATGGTTATGTTGTACTTGCTAATTTCAGCTTGAACTGCAGCATTCTGAGCAATGATAACCTCTTCCTTACTGTACGATTTGCCCATATTTGGATAAATATAAGATAGCAGTCAACGATGTTACTTGAATAACATATAATAGCGTTATAAAGTCACAAAAATGAATAGATACTACATTAAGACATTGCCTAATTGCTTTGTTTATCGCATTGTATGCAGTTTGATGCTGTTACACATTTCACAATACACAATAGTTAAACAATATTTCAATAATTCGCATATAGTAATAAGTAGGTTATTGATAAGTATAAACAAATGTTACACAACTTGAGTTAAAGGTATACATTAGGCTGTAAGTTAATTGTAAGGGTATGCTTCCATTGTACCGTAAATGTTTCGAGACAATTAGAATTACATACATTATAACAGTTGTTTCATTTTGCGGTTAATTTATAGTATTATTTATGACCTTACTTTTAACAATTAAATCTTACTGGGGGTTTAACTATATGCCCACATTTTGTTACTATTATATGATGCAAATTCTTATCATTACAATCTAATGTTCTATGTTCTACAGTTAATTTATTATTAACGTTGGCATCCGGTTTGTCATAATAATCACTCTCTGCTTGTTCGCTAGTCTGTTCGTTTAATATAAACGCAGGTTTTAACCTGTCGATAGATATATTAATGATTCTATTACTCAACTAAATTGTGTACACCTTACCTTTTCTCTCCACAACGCTATAAGGCCCTTCGTACGGTGGCGTCAGGGATCTGCGTACTGCATAATTCCTAATAAATACATAATTACACTTAGCTAATTCATTGTGTACAAATAATGTACGAGAGTCTCTCAATTTTCGTGATACTGGTTTTAAACTATTTATATTCATTCTTAACTGATCTAAAAACGCGTAGTCCGTTAAGTGCCGATTATCCGTGACGTTGTAAAAATCACCGGGTAAACAGAGCGTTTGGCCATAGATATACTCAGCAGGACTTACACCATTATCGCTCCTAGCTACTGTCCTCAAGCCTAACAAGGTTGTCGGAAGCTGATCGTACCAACACATATTGTCCGTAAGTCTGGCCGTAATTGCTTGTTTCATACTCCTATGCCCGCGTTCTATGATACCGTTGTCCGTTACTCTGTGGTCTATAAGGAGTAGTCCTACTCTTTTTAATACCTAAAATTTTTAGCATTTGGGTGAACAGGTTGCTCTCAAATTGGCGACCTTGGTCACTCGTTAAAAGTTCGGGAACTCCAAAACGGGTAATCCAGTTTTCATAAAAAACTTTTGCAACTACTTCTGCCGTAATTTCGCGTACAGGAATGGCTTTCGGCCAACGTGTAAATCTATCTATCATGGTAATAAGATATCTGTAACCGTCTCTAGTGGGTGGCAAAGGTCCAGTAGGACCTTGCGCTGATCACATATACAACCGGTGCGAGTGGCTAGGGGTGTCGAGCGCTGCGGCGCCGGTTTCACCATCACGGGTCTCGTGACAACGGAGACCCGGAGCGGGTTTCTCCGTAGTGTATAGATATAGTAATATCTATATGTATATGTGATAAGCGCTTAGCTTCTGAGAAATGTTGACATTCTGACACAGTATGTCTACCTATTTTCGATTTCTGACATTGAATGCATGTTTTTGCCCATTGACCAACATCGCGGGTCAATCCGGGCCAAAAAATCGGTTCGTTATTAATTTACGAGTTGCTCTAATGCCAGGATGGCTTATTCCGTGAACTGATTTGAATGCTAATTTCCTATAATTCTCGGGTATATATGGTCTGCACAGATTAGTAGAGTTTTCACAATAAATCATTCTGTCACTGTTCGGGATGAGAATTTTCTTTAAAGAAATATTGTCATTCTTTTCAGCTAATAATCGTTTCAACTCCGTGTCTGTTTCCTGTGCTAATACTAATTCTAAATAATCTATTGACGTTGGGCAATGTATGGTCTCTATTCGCGATAAATCGGTCCAGTATGCTATTGTTAAATATTGCGAGTAAGTTAGTTAGTAGTTTGCTGTAAGCTAATTTTGGTAGTTTAGGCCTCATGATGGGATCCATCTCACCATATTCTAGTAGTTTAGATTCTAATTGGTCCTTCAATTTTATTACTATTGAATCGTCTAGTGGATCCTGTTCTAAGATTTCTAATTCTGATTCTAGTAGTAAATCGTAAGTTAAAGTTGTTTGTGTATGAGTAGTATGAGTAGTAGGTATATGATCTAAGTGAAATAATGATTGTGCTGAATGTAATTGAGAAATCGGTTCTAAGTATGTTTCCGCGATGGTGTTTGATGAAAGATCACTCCTAATGTCTATTTGAGTAGATGATGCTATTAATTGATTATTATTTTGTTGGTGCGTATTTGACAAATGTTGTTCGACTTCCTGTTTAATCTGATTCAATAGTTCTTCTGAGAGATATTTGTTTCTAACTATCATGCGTCTCTGGTCTGAAATTCGCCGGTCTGTCACTTGGATTTCGGGATATTGCTTTACGAACAATTGACTCAGAGTTTTTCTATAGCAAGTCATATCGGATTCGAGTTTGGTAATTAAATAAAAAGTACGCAGGATGAAAATATTAACATCTTGTGGCCATTTCATGCGTACTCTAGCTTTTCCAGTCTTAGTGGACGCAGGTAAAAAGGTATTGACCTCCTGCGTAATATCTAAAGTTGGAGTAGGTGTACCGTGTGAGTTTTCATCTACGGAGGACACCAGTGTTGGGATATATGAAACTGTAGAAGGGCTATAAGATTCTGCTATTGAGAGGGGTGATAAAGGATTTATACTAATGCTGTCATTGTCAGTCTGTCTGTCATCAGTTTGGTTGGCTGTAGTATTTTCGGGTGACCCGGAGGGAGTCCGCCTATTCAACTCCTCTCCGCTGACAGTTCCTATGCTGTGACACCCAGCGTCAGCTCCAGGTGTGCCCCGGCGATCGCCCCCGGGAAGTGGTCCTAAACGTTTACTCTTTAGAATCATCTCCATAGTCATGGGTTCCCAGAGCCATATTAGCTGCGCCAGTTATTATAATGTATCGCGTGTCCGCCCCCCACGTGAGTCAGATGTTCGACTCGGACGTATGGTTGGATTATAGGGGGCTTATTATTATTATTATACTTAAAAGTATAACCTATATACTAATTTTGCAATATAATGTTATCTGACTCGATGTCTTCATCGAACCTAATGTCTTCATTAGCTTCTAGATATCAGTTGTTTTATATTTTTATCGCTAGCAATTTGTGAAAATAAAACCTATAGAACATATTAAAAAGTACCTCACGTTTATATTTACGTTAAATCAACTGTTAATGACCCATTTTTTAAAACCTTTGAAAGATTTTATTACATTTACTCAAATGCAAGTAAAGTTTATAAAAACTTATGCAAATCTTCTTTTTTTTTTACTTCTAGGAATGCATTAACGATGTATGCGTCAATGCATCCGCGAGGGCGGGCGGAGGGTTATGTCGGTTTCACCGGGATAAAGGAAGATGTTGAAATGATGATATTAGACCTCCCGGAATACCGTCTAAACCTACCACGGTGTTCCTCGACAGAACCGCAATCGGCGGAGCCGCGTAAATCACTTGCACATGCGGTCTTGACCCCGCCGAGGTTTCGGCCCGCCGTATGAAACGTCAGGCCACTACACGATAAGACCTACCCTTTGGTCACTTCTCAATAAAACCCTACTATCCCCCTCCTAGAGGGGAGATGGACTCGACACAGAGGCGCGCGTGAGTACATGCCAGCCGCCACTCGGACCTGGTGCTGAACGGATGGCGGGCAGGCCCACAGAGCCCATTACCCCCAGGTCAAACCTCAGGGTGGTTGGAGGCCGTCTCGCGCCTTCCGGCGCCCGGCTCTGCGGTTAGGGAAAGGGTTTAAGCGCTCTCTCTCCCGCTCCGCCGCTTCCTTGATGGAAATCACTTTCTCACAGAAGGAGGTGATGACATTCCACGACCTCTCATTCCAGACCATAGACTGAACTACGGCCGGGAGCGAGAGGTGCCCGATGCAAATCTAATCTAAGCAGTCTTCTAGTTTAACTCCAGACAACTCCAGCAGACAAAGTCTTGTGTGTCGTTTCTTTGCATATGTTGTGATTCTTTATTGGCACACTAAAATGAATGACTTGTAATATCAGTCTTGATTCTCAAAATGGAATTGGAATATTAAGTAAGATTTACAGCGCAAGTACTATAGTAAGTATTATTATCTGTGCAACGGAGAAAGGTGACCATCAGGCAAAGGCATGAAATTTTAAGATCGAAAACGGTGAATGTGATTTTATTAAATAAATATCTGTATTTTCCATAAGTAGCACGGAATAATTACACTGCACCAGTTTATATTACTCAACATTCATCAACAACAGATGTATACGACCTAACAACCAGACTCCCATGTGAATTTCGAGCTGCTACGGCTAATTACCTGATTGGAAAACTCACCGCCATTTTATAAACATGGAATCACCATACGAGCTTAGAAACAAAAATGGCGATATTTCTTTTACGTTTATTTTAGGACAGCCTAGCTGGTCTGCTGTCTGTTTAAACATTTATAACAAGAGGCGCACTTTGTTCCATGTCATCTGTTAGTTTTTGAAATGCAATATTGTTCTGTGCTGAATAGACAGCTGTCGTCGCGAGGTATGATTTCAATATTCACTTCGAATGGTCGCCTCACCGAGTGTTGTAGGTTCGAATCCTGAGACAAAAATGTGTGTGATCCACGAACGATTGTTCCGAGTTTAGGTGTTCTTTGTGTTTCTTGTTTAGATGTTTGTAAAGTCTTCCGCAATACAGGCATTATTCATAGAGCGAAAATGTTTTAATAAAATAAACAGATTCATATTGTCTTGCATTTACGCGAAAGTTATAAATTGAAATTATACTACTTTATACGGATTTCATCGCGTTGCTTATTTTAAAACACTAATTATTACATAACTTTGAAAACTAACTAACCCTTTTATTACTTTAACAGTAAGTAGTAGGAAATAGTTTCAAAATAATATTTAAAACACCTTTAAATGTTACTCACTGTAGAGTGTTCGCTGAATACTGTTTTTAACTACAATGTAATTTCATTTTAAATAAATTATTATTATATATTATAATACTAGCTAAACAACGGCGGCGGCGGCGGGCCAATAATTGAATTTTAATCATTGATTATTTATTGACTTGAGAGTTATTTAATAGAGAGATAGCTAAGTACCAGTTACAATATTATAATAATGCCTTGCCCTGCAGTAGGACAGTTTTTTATACATGGCTGACCCTGTATACATATAAACAGTCCCACTACAGGGCAAGGGCTTCTTCTCAGTGTAAAAAGGGTTCAATATATTCCACCACGTTGGTCCCCACCCCCTGAGAGGTTTTCAGTATACTAAGAAACACCATTTGTTATTGTGCACTGATAACATAATACTATATTAGTATTTCTAATTCATTTTCCAAGTCAACTATTAATAAAAATTTGGGTATTTTTCTACAGTCTCTGAAAATGTGACTGGATCTTCGGTGTATTTGTTATCTGAAATTTTTCCTGATAGTTGGCAATAGACTCGACCTCTTGAAGGTCCTAAAAGCATTGCTGTCAAAATGTAGGTGTACAGACCTCTACCCACCTAGGGATCCCAACATTTTATACGAAAAATAAAGTATATTAAGGTCGGTGAAATAATATAAACAGTATCTTAGGAAAAAAGGTGAACTTATAGCTCATACCAGCGGTCATGGAAAAAGTATTTTGAAAAAAAAATTGTGAAAAGTATTAGCTAACGAGCTAAAAACAATATGATACTGTTTTCAGCAGTTTGGTTGGGAATCCTATACACCCTATATACCCTTAAAGGGGTGGCCTTTAAATATACAGGGGTGATTATGAATGTAATTAAACATGAATATCCTAAGTATATAATATTATATATGCGAATATGAGTTTGTTTTTTATGCGTTCACTCGTTAACTACTCGGCTGATCATCATGAAATTTCGCATACACGTTGTCAGGGGAACAGAAAAGGACTTAGGGTACCTACATTTCATTCAGAAAAAAATGTGTTAGTAGCCTAATCTACATTTAAGCGAGCGAAGCCGCGGGCAACATCTAGTTGAATATAATTAGGCATTGATTGCTTCGAATGTCCTTGATCTAAAGGAGTCTGCCCACTACACCGTCTCATACCATGACCGTGCTCGGAAGTTAGGAACGTATCAGACACGAAAAGCAACACGATACGCCCTGCTATTGGAACTGCTGATCGGTGATGGAACGGTCTAGTGGGCATAGTCTTATACATTTCCTTACAAAGAATTTTTTTTGCCTGACATGTTCCTAGCACGGTCATGGTATGAGACGGAGCAGTGGGCAAATCCTTTAACGCTCTCTGTCACTTTGAACGATGAGTTCATCAAGATAAGTTAATTAATAAAACGTTTTGGAATTTCCAATACATGTATCATCTCATGCTGATATCGCCAACAGGATAGGCAGAGCTGCATTACCATTATACTATAAGTAATTTTTTATCAAACTTATGGTATTACACCCACACTTCGGTCCCACCCATCTATGGGTTTAGATCCTACGTAATAATAGCCTAATGCCGTCTGCCTGGCACAGTTCAACACCCTGTGCTAATACTAAAAAAGTATATTTAGAAAACTTAATAACATATGTATTACCCGGGTATCAAATCAGAGATCTCATGCATGGCAGCCAGTTTTACTATCGCTGCGCCACTGGGGTAAGCTGTCTTTAGTTTTACAAATATAATGAGGTTGGTAAAAGCAGAGGATCTCGGGTTCGAACCCACGTCGCGAACTTCTGACTTTCGGAAGTTATATGACTTTTCGAAATTATGTGCGTATTGATTGACTGCTCCGTGCCTCGGAGAGCACGTTAAGCCGTCGGTCCCGGCTGCCATGAACATCTATGACAGTCATTATTGGAAAGTCGGTGCCCTATAATATGCTGACACTAGTCTAGCCTTAGGGTATCGTTAGCCTTCGGGTTGCGGAGGTCAGGTGGCAGCCGCTCGGTGTAAAAACTGATATCCAGTCAAATCCGTTTAGACAGCCGTTTAGAAAGCCGACCCCAAGCGACTTGGGAATAGTAAAGGTTAGGGAGAAAAGTCTATTTTATATGTTTGATACTAAATACTTGCAGTTTATAATAATGTCCTCCAGACCGCATTTTTTTTTGAGACTAGCCTTCACCACAGGCGATATTATAAAGTGCATACGCAATTGCACTCTCTTTTCTGTCACTCTCATAGTCCGACCGATTCTACACGACCCAAGACAGATCGGGCGCAGGACTAACAGCTATACATGTTTACCAAGACAAAGGGGTGTGTAATATCGCCAACTTCCTAACACCAGGCTGATATTAAAAAAACTTCTCTAGATTGCGAATTCGAGATCTCAAGCACAGGAGTCGCCATTCACTACCGCTGCGGCTGCGAGGCACTCAGACTACAGTTATATAGCTTTTTACGGTTAACCGTCTTCCAATGATATTCGAAAACAATAATGCACAACGCGATTCAAAAGACCATTTTTCGTACTTATTTGCTAAACAAACTCATTATAAAAACATTCAATTATTGCTTTTAGAATATATTCGTTCTCTCATGTCACATGTGTTTGCGGCGATTTAACAGAATACTGAATCATCTAAAATTAATTATTAAATACAAAGCAATTCAAATTAAAAAAGCATTAGGCTTATTAAAATCTGCTTCAATTTCATTGATAAAAATATTTGTGAATGTTAGTATAATATTTGCATTATATAATAATAAAACATGTATGCTCCTTTATATAATACTGGATACTGCCTGCGGCTTCGCTCGCTTAAATGTAGGTTAAACCTAACCTATATCTACGCGAGCAAAGAAATAAGTATCCAATGTCCTTTTTATACCCCTGATCGGTCGAGTAGTTACGGCGTGAAACCGTAACAAACAAAGAAACTCACATTCGCATTTATAATATTAGTTAGGATACTCCAACATCTTAATATGCCTACCATGATTTTATGGAAATAAATGATGATCATAATTGTTAATCAACAGAGATGATAGAAAAAAATACGGTACAAAGATTAGTCCCTATATATTATCTCTAGCTACCAGTACGCCTAATTTATTTATTAACTCATCTTAGGCAAAATGGAGTATAAATTTTCTTTTTAATATACAAGTCCCGCACTAGGTATAATTCCTGCATCGCGTGAGATTTTGCAAACATTCAAACAACGGACACAAAGAAAACCCAGCATGCTCAAGACTCAGCATAATTATGCACTTATGTATGTAAAGTGTTAACAATACATAATACACAATACAACAGTAATACAATTTGAATAGGTATTTCAACATACTTATATAAATTCTTAGTTGACAGCGGTTTCAATGAAATATGATTCTGTAAAAAATATTGAGAACACTCGGTTCAGATTTTCTCAATTTAGAAACTGGAGGTAAGAGACGGTAATTAATGATTACCTACTTAAGCAACTAGGACTCCTGTAATTCAAATTTTTTGGTTCACTTGATATTGTCAAAGCTAATATTTTTGCGTATCAGTTACTTAAACAGCGGTGGGTTGATCAAAGATTAAACATTATTTAAGGGCTTGAGAACTTCAGTATAAATTGCCGATATAAGTAATTGCGAGAGCAAATAACATATCAATTAATCAACGCAACTACTACCTATTTCAGAAATTTGGAATGCTAAACTTTAACTACTAAAGTTGTAATTTGTAAAGAAAATAAATAATACAATTATAATTGCCCCGTTCAAACATAAAAAGACATTTGAAATCTCACAAAGGAAAATTCGCAAACAGACTCGCTAATTAGATAAAAAGGTCTAAACCAGCGATGACTTTGACAGAAATAAACAGTATATAACAGAAAATTCTGTGATATATGTACTTATACCAAATTAGTATTAGATATACTACAAAAAGCACCTTATTTTGCATATACATTGTTCTCAAAGCTATAACATGTTCAAAAGGCTTCTTTAAATCGGAATAAGCCAACATTTTACTCTATGGATCAAACAAGCCGGGCGACGAGCCGTAAGTATTTACATTCAAATAAGACAAATATGAGCGGAGCTTTTTTTTTAACTCACGTGTCTGTTTATTCTAAAATGTTTGCTCTATGTCTGAGGCAGTGAGGGCTCCCTCGTTCCCTCCGTGCGTACTGCGTCCTCCAGTCTGGCTTTGTTTACGAGGGCGAGCGGCCGTTGCACCTCGACGCGCCGCCATCGCGAACGCGTGACTAATTTAAAAATAAAACTTATATTCGCCGCTGCACATCCTGTCTACCATAACTAACGCGTTAAAAACTTATTTCGAATAACTTATTAGTATCACTGGAAACTACATCAAGTTCATTGTTATAAAAAAAAGTTTGATTCGCATTCCATTCGCGGTGAAGTTGCGCAAATAATTTTGGTTAGTTGAACAGTAATAAATTTGAATTTATATACCGCTAAACTCGCTGTAAAGCTTCGTGTAAATATTTGATTAACAGATATAGATAAATAAATAAACAGTTTTTTTAGTTTACACTTGTGGCAATGATGAATGTGCATTCGAATGTTTAAATCATAGACGAAACAAAAATGGATTGGCGCGAAAAACTGTTCGGCAAAGTGCTAGTGAAGTGTGAATCTGGGACTCAAAATGGACAATTCGAGAATATATCGACGCTAGAAGCTTTGTCTGATTGTGTCGAGGAGGGGGATGGAGCTGTGTGCGGCATTTATTTCTCTTTCGCGAATATAAGCGATACGAGTGACGATTTCGGAGTACGTTTGGAAGAGGTTTATAAACGAGTGCATCCAAGGTTGAAGGTTGTGCAAGTTGTGCTGTGGGCTCATGTTGGTACGCCTGAGGGTCCTATTGAGAGGGAGGCTGGGTTCCGGCGGAGCCTGACGGGCAAGCCGTGGTACGCTGTGCCATTCCACGATGTTGATACCAAGGCAAGCAGTGCATGTAGTAAATAAATTACTAATCAGTGTCTTCCATTATCTAGGTTGATGAAATTACAGATTACCAGGACTATACCAGCTGCGTCTGCACACTAATAAACTAATATAAGCTTAAAGAACCACTTTCTATAGTGCCATAGAGTAATAGAGTTTCCATAGACCTTAATTGTCTTACACATTATTCTTCGATATTTGTCATACTACTATAGAACTTCTTACTATCAATCACACACACAATCTCGAGTGAAATAATTTGAAAATCAAAAGGTAGTCTAATATTTCTAGCCCTAAATCGACAGAATACCAATCGTGGCTGTACAACACACTTAATCAGACTAAAACATTTATTTTCCATTTAGGAAGCTCATTACATAACAAACAAGCATTTTCGTGTTTACTCAAGTTACGAACACATTACCAATTACCAAAAAGCCGCGGCTACCAAAACAGAAGTCCTCCAATCCCTCTTAATCTTGGAAAGTAAAAAACAAACAGTCAAAAGCTTTCAAGCAAATTAAACAAATCATAATGAGAAAGCGAAATAAACTAAATGAATAAAGCACTTAAACATCAAACGATGGAGTTAAACTTCGACGTGAAATGCTTGAAGAAAAACTTATGTTTAATTACTTTTCGTTTTATTTAAATTGCCAACTTTGGTTTTGAAAGACACAGGTAGGTAGCCGTTTTCTGGTGAATTATTTACTTAAACTGTAAATCAATATTTAACAAAGATACTTATTGCCAATATCTTAGATAAAAGTGTACTGCGCCTGTATACTTAGATTGTAATTATACGGACTATAGTGGCTTTCATTCAATAGATAAGCAACCAAAGACCAAATCAGGATGACCAGAGTTTAAAAAAAATTCATCTTGTTAGTAATTTGCAAGCTTGTTAGTTAATGCAATCAACAAACAAAGCACTATAGGCTGAAAAAAGATGACCACACATCCATAATGATTTTCGTATTTAATTTGGGAGAATCCGATGTGATATAAATGATGACTAAGATTTTTTAGTATGAAGCAGCCAATCGCAAACTACATCCCGTCTACCCGATCAATGCATATGAGAACGATATTTGCATCCGTTCTTGCCTGGGTATTAAAGTCATCATATAGTCAACAGTATTGCAAAGCAATTTAATAAAATAGGGTAACGGCAACTTCCTAAGTTTTATTTAGATCTTCATTTTTACGTAACAGCAAAAAAGAAGAAAACAGGAGGCACATGTTTTTGTGGTAACAACTTTACAATTGGTTTCAAACTGTAGGAATCATTAATATTTTAAATTTTAGTTTGAGACAAGGTGGTGTCGGAAAGTAAATTGCTATTTTTCTCGCACGTCTGCATTTAAATAGCGATTACGTCACTCAATAGTATCGTTCGTCCTTTTTCACCGTCATTTGGCAATTACCCTTTCTATAAGACTTACAAGGCATCCACTTTATTTATTTATAAGTAGATTTAAAAAACTTTCTGTATCCGATTTTGGGTAACACATATACCTTATTGTACTGACTAAGACGACCTGCAAGTGAAGTAGTTAGAGACAAAACATGCATCACTGCAAATAATTTGTAAAATTCGGAAGACCTTTTTGGTAAGGCCAATAATTACATTCCTAACCAGACAGCGTCACCCGCAATCTTTTTAGTTGACAAGCTAAATGATACAGTAAATACTTCTTATTGATGATTATTAGATGAGATTAGCTTACATCAAAGTACGCCTGATTTTCGTCAAAGAATAAAGCAGATAAGCAAATAAGGTAGTTGCCTATTTTCAATTTTGTATATTATTTTACACGTAAGAGCAAATAGCAATCCAAAGAAGCTTTATAGGTTAACAGTATCAAAATTGGTTGTTAATATTTTTGGATATAAGAAAAAGTAGGGGTTGCATTCAAATAACGGTTACGTCACAGTGTGTATCGTTCTTCCTTTTTTTTCGTTATTTGACAATTACCCGTACTGTCAGATTTAAAACGCTTGTACTTATCTTATCTTTTCGTATTTAAGAGTAATTTAATTTTAATTTTTAATGTAACTTTTCCTGATCTGAAGAACTTTATTCTCATAAGAATTACAATAATTCACTTACTCTTCTTCTCTCTTAACCTTTATTATTCCCAAGTAATTTGGTGTCGGCTTTCTAGTCTAACCGGATTTGACTGGATATCAGTTTTTACATGGAGCGACTGCCATCTGACCTCCGTATCCCGAAGGCTAACGATACCCTAAGGCTAGACCAGTGTCAGGATATTAGAGGGCACTAACTTCTCAATAATGACTGCCATAGATGTTCATGGTAGCCGGGACCGACGGCTTAATGTGCTCTCCGAATCCTCGCTTACTGAGAATCCATATTTACAATAAATAACTATTTGACTTCATTAATAAAACAAATCGAGTGTACTACTCTATTACGTTCTATATCAATGCTTTATTATGTTAGGTAGTTGTTGTGTCAATTTGCAATGCTCATTTGTGCAGTCAACATCCGAATCCCGACGGCTGTGTGCAAACTGCCGGCGATACCAATCAGTTCAATAATATTATGACAATGGGAGCTGCACAATATCCAACTGAATTAAACCAAACCTTTGTCGGTAGGTAATTTTATCGCGCTGGCCGACAATATCGAAGAACGCGGGCTGAATATATATTACCTATACTGTCTGTAGTCCACAGATCTCCAATATATCGATGGCGGTTAGTACAATATGGTGGTCAATCGTGTAATGAATTTAAACTTGGTAATCGATATAGCCGCAAATTTTGAAATGATTCTAGGACTTTTAAAGATACAATTCCTTTGACTTTTTTGTGTATTTTTGGGCTATATATCTTGATAAATAATTACTTAACGGTAGTCAAGTAAACAGTTGTTTTGGATTGCTACTTAAGATAACACTTGGAAAACAGCAACCAAAAAGATAGAGGTAAGACAGTAATACATTCAGGATTATCCTAACAGTTCTTGCAATGTCTGACATAATTGAAAACCGATTGTGCTTAGCCGCCGGTGTGCCGCTGCAGCTCAATGGGATAATAAGTGTATCTGAGATACCAACCTAAGATCAGACGAAGGGTCAGATTTGAATAAAGATACCAATTATTACCTACTCTTATAAGTTTATTTTTTTAAGTATTTTTGGAGAAACACGAGAAATAACTACAGGAGGTACGAAGTGTTTCCAAAAATAAAAAAATCTTTCAATCGTTCTCTCTGCCCTGTCAGTTAAGTTCTTAAGATCATTTCTCTAAGATGGCTACCATAGATCATAGACTATAGATATCTATGCTACGCATCGGTTAACCATTAATCACTCGTGTCTTCCGCGTTCGTCTGCGACTGAAGCACATATATATAATAAGGTATCATCTGCTCGATCCCACGTTGCTTCTAATAGATATCAAAGAAGCGATCGAATGTAATGAAACTTGAAGATTACTTGCAATTTAATGTTTTATAGTCTTCTGAAAGCGGGTTCATATACTTTGTCAGAGCAATCTGTTTTTATAGACCACTAGATTATGCCCGCGGCTTCGCTCACGTAAATGTAGGTTGTGTCAATTTTCTATCCCTCGAGAACAGTACATTTTTCTGGATGAGGGTACCCTTTGTCCTTTTCTGTACCCTTGACAATGTGTATGAGAAATTTTATGATGATCGGACGAGTAGTTAAAGCGTGAAAACGTAAAAAACAATCAAACTGACATTGCATTTATAATAATGGTTCGGTTTTAGCATACTTTACGAACATTGGATTATCAGTCAAAAAATAGATCCAATCTGGAAACATCTGTCTGTGGATAAACAAATGTTGGCTTCGCTTTACACTCTACCTCAAAGGCTTTTTAAAAGGGCTAAGTCACCTTCATCCATACCGACAAATTAGCCTAATGCTACAATTAGGCTGGTAATAAAAATTCAACAAAGCAATATAATATCAAATTTTACTCTCACTTCAGCATTAGCTATAGTAACTATTGTTCTATTATTTATATTATTACCATAGTTACTGTACTAAACTCTAATTTTAAATCTGCTGACTTCACTAAAAGCTAATTACTATTAGGTAAAGAAATTTAGCTTATGTTTAAAAGTGACATCACTGGCAGTGAACTTTGTAACCATCTTTTATTGGTATAGTTACTGTAAAAACTTTTTACTAACTGCTAACTCTGTCTCTACCTGGCAGTGATATTTCTAGCTGTACAACCTAATGAATCGGATTTCTGAGACGGTTTTTAGCGGCGTACAAATGCATGTGCGAGAGTTCTTATGAAATAGAAGGTACACTTTTGTATACTCAATTATTTAGTAACAAATCAAATGATGGCAAACTGAAATCAATTTTAAGTCACTTTCAAATAGAACGATGATAAAACTAGGTTTACTTGTATTAAATTTAACCTAATTGTATGTAGAAATAGCACAGTAGGATAAAAGGGCAAGTAAATAATCCCAACGCTACAGAAGACCGCAGAGAATTCACTTTTTGTTACTGCGTAAAGTAGAGGTTCAGAGTTCCTGCAGGTTTGTGTTTTTGTTAGTAAAAAACAGTGATCTATACCTATCCTCTGCGTTGACGAACAAGTAATTGATAATCTGATACGACGTGTGAAAGACGAAGTGAAATTCTTTTTACTAACTTCTAAATACTTCTCATTAAGTTCGTTACGGGTTCTGGGACAGTTTAGCTTTCTCCAGGACTTCACAAGTGTCGAAACCCGGCGTTTTCTATGATCAACACTGCTAAACCTACATAGGTGTAGCACCTATGGAACTTTTGCAGTGTATAATGTGTAGGTTTAGCAAGCATAGTAGCATTAGTCCAAAAGAGTAACGATGATACAATACAAACGTTATTTAATATACAATTTTCTAACATCAGGAAACAAGCAGCCCTTTGTATCTAATATAAATATTAATAATATAATGAGAGTAAAGGTCGGCATAATTTCAGATGAAATACCTCCATTTACTTGCTTACGCTTCAGTTCCCTAATTTAGACATTTTACATCTTTACTTTGATCGCACTAAGTAAGATCCCGCTACTTTGAGGTTACCTTCAAACCGCGTTTAATAATTTCATTTTCTACTAGCTTTTTGCCCGCGACTTTGTATGTATGGAAGTAGGTACCTACCTATATTTGTCTTTCTTAGTACTCAACTTCTAGACATATCAAAATGAAATACGCACCAGATTTTAAGTCAGATTTCTAACAAAACGATTGTGAATACCACCTTTAATATTGTGCAGTAGTTTTTGCGTGCGTTTCGAACACACTCATAGACAGATGAAAACCAAGACAGAAGACAAACATTTCCAAAAAAATAGTTTTGTCCTATATACCTCTTATAAAGACCTCTAACACTATTTTTCTGAAAATAGCCTATGAACAAACATCAACCATTTAGAATTTTATTATAAGTATGTATAGATTACGCAAATTACTTACGACGAATATGTAACAGCACACATCATATAAAGTTAGGCAACATTGACGCGGTCTAATTTCAAGCACGTTGACCATTTATAAAACAAAGCTGCATACCTCGCATAAAATATTTTTCGGTTTGTGGTTAGGATTTTCTTTGACTGTATATATGAAGAATTTTCTTGTGATATGTCACGTTAAGACCAGACTTTCTCTGGGTAGCACGAAAATTAACTATACAATGAATTCGTAAAAGAAAATTTCGTAAAATCATGAACATAGCGATGTCTGATAATCGACTAAGCATTCGAAATATTCCAATGTTGAAGACTTTCGTTTTGTGTCAATGGTTCTATCCCTATTATATTGTGATACCAGTAGATGGCCACGTTAACAGTAGCTACGGTAGTCTTTATCATATCTTCAAAAGTGTTGGTATATGGACACTTCAAGAGTTCAGCGGATAGGGGGTATAATCTAGTCCAGAGCATTGCGCTCCATCGCCAACTTGTGTTTGAAGCGGTCCATTTAAGCGGTACCTACGTATGCAGGTACGCGGACAATTGAGTGCTTTTCATATAGGCCACTGCCGTTCACGACATATATTGAAGTATTCCGATTGTACTCGAATAATATTAATCTTAATTCGAATGCATAACAGTACGTCAACAAGTATTAAACTGTTAAGCGGGCTCGTGCACAAGCAGTACAAGATTGGAAAATAAAATATTTGAATTCGCAAATCCATTAAAATCCTCAACGTGTCATTACATAACTAAAAACTTATCGATATGACGAATCAAATACGGCGTTATTCGAGCACTGTGATTGGCCAGTTCCCGGTTCACTCCTCTCCACTCCGCCCAGCTCCGCGTCAATGGAAACGCACGCTTATTCTGATTACGATTTGATGACAATGACAACACGTTTGTAATAGATATTTAAATTTATAATTGTACATTTTCAGATTATAATATGCGATATATTTCAGTGTCAATCAAGCATCGCTAATATAAGCAGCCATAAATACCGCAAACCAAAACAATGTAAACTTCACATGAACCTCACAACAAACCGCATAAGAATTTCAAACTGCCGCAAACGTACACTTGCGAGGAATGTGAGAGGAAAGAGGGTAGTCAAGGATTGCGAGCAGCCGACATTAAAATTTGCATGTCACCACAACCCTACCGCTCGCATTAGTTTGCTACCTAAGAAAGTTCCTAGGTTCATTGAAACTGTGTAGGTGGGGGCCACCCCTAGTAATTACGGGTAAGAGCGAGGGCCGCCTCAATACCATGTATCACCCTAAATTACTTTCCACCCCACACTTTCACTGAGAGGGGCTTTTTTATACTGACACAGGTGCGTTTTGATACATTAATGTCCTGTTCAGCTCATTTGTTTATACTAGCCCCTACCTGTTTAAAATAAAGACGAATTGAACAAAACAGCTACTCCAAAATAGCTCTTATTTGTATGAAAATAAAGATACTAAACTAGGAGGTCCCCTTAAAGCCTTAAAGGAACGAGATTATGTGTATAAAACATTCATATTTATTCAGATGAAATTTCTTTAAGTGCACAGCTTTAGATACGGTTCCTAAGTCGATATTACACACGCAGTAATAATAAAAAGAAACTGCTCTGCAGAGAAACTGGAAGCCAATTTCAATAATGCCAACTTAACCATTTGCTGGATTTTCCATATGATAGCGCTAGTTTTAGTGGTTACATCGCGTTCAAATATAATATCTTAAAGTATGATCGAAAAATTCAACTCTACATTTCATTTCGCGAAGAATGGCAACATAAAATTGGAGAATCTTAATCCATAAAAGCAACCCTCGAAATAATTTCAAGCGGTCCGTTGTTTTACCAAATTCCTTCCACTCGCGCCTGTAATTTTGACCCTGCATAATAAAAGCTCATGTATTTAGATCTAAAGATTTCGCCCGGGCATTGGACCGTCCATTTGCCGCCGGCACCCATTAAGGAACGAGTGGATGAACGAATTTCTCGGAATCCATTCGTATAAGAGGGTGAAAATGACACTGACCCAGCAGTTACTTTCTTCATTGAAACTCGCAAATAATACTAGTAAAATTTTGTATGATTGTCGAGGATGTTGAAGTGTTGAAATCGAAAAAGAAAATTGGGTATCACTTTGCCCATGCTAATATTATAAATGTGAAGAGAACTCTGACTATTTATTACGGCTTAATACCTAAACTATTAAACCGACTCTAACCAAATTCAGAACGATATAAGCTGCTTATTTATTTAAACAACTCGACTAAAGTGACACACGGCTAACAACACTGACAACTAGAATTGTAATCGGCTTTACTCTATATACCGACACTATACGTCTTTTAGACATCATATTTTCTGATATACCACACGCGCAAAACCGCGGGTGGCAGTAAGTGATCTGATAAATAACTAAGAGCATAAAGCACCGACGCTTACCTTGCCCTAAGACCGGTCAGACTAACACACACATTCACAGCTCGTAAGTTCGTTACGAACTTTAGTATGTGGGGAAGTTGTCAGCATGTGTTTCTTTCACGACCTGCGAGTATAGATGTATGTGGGGTGTAGGAAGCTGACGAAGTTTATGACGTAATTTGATATGAGATTATTTATTATGAAGGGATATCGAGCTGTGAGGTTAGGTAGATCGGTGCTTTGATCATAACTAGAGGCTTACCTCTAGTTATGATCTAAACACCGATCTACCGTAAAAGAAACCGTCGCGGTTTCTTTTGTGGCCAGTATCATTCATCGAGGCTAGTGTTCACTAAAAAATTTTTGAAAAAGTTGAAATTTTGAAGATTTTTGAAGTTATCGTTATTGACTAATTTTAATTGTCGAATAAACATTTGAGTTATTCGTTAAAAAATCAATTCTCGTTAACTCAACAAACCTTAAAAGATAAAAGATTCAAATGTCAGTCAAATAAGGTAACTGACCGGCCTTAACAAAACAAAAATCAATATGCATAAGTATATAAGATATTCGATCGCTATTCGACATTCGAATATGAGTACCTACTTGTAATTTCAAAATATGAAATTGAAAATACCATCACCAAAAATCGGACTGGAATTCACTTGACAAAGTAAAAGGAACAATCACGAGAACAAAGGATACGTCCGACATTGTTATTCATTGTCAGAGTTTCATTTCGAAACATAGACACAAAATATATATGCTTTGGCCAGGGATACCACTTAACAAGTTGGGAAATTAATTTTGTTACTAACGATCGCAATTAAAAGTTCAGTTGTGGATTATTTCGGTTTAATAACTTATTCGATGCTATATAAATGATTCAAGTGTGCAACCTTGACTTCTCGCGCCAGTCTGTTTTATTCGCGGAATTGACAATCTATTGCAGTTGATTGAAACTGATTGCATCAAGTGCAATGGTCGTTCACGATGAAAACTTGAATTGACACCTTGCCCTTGATGCACACAGTCAGCTTGTGACTTGGAAAGTGTAACGTGATTAAAACGCCAAGCACCTAAAAGTATAAACAACATAATATTGTCTTCTGTTTACGCGATTGTTATTCATTGAAATTAAACTACTATATACGTATTTTATCGCGCTGTTTATTTATCACTGTATTACATAATTTTGAAACTATTACACTACTATTACTACTATTGAATTTTAATAATTTATAAGCTAATAAAATTATTTTAACTATGAAATCTATTTATATTTAAGTTTACACTTTCCCCGACGTTTCGGTTGCTTTTCAGCAGCCATGGTCACGGGGAGACTAAGATGGTAGTTGTCTCAATGTTCCAGTGTAGTTATTTTAAAGTACCCGAACATAATTTAAACATTGGTGATCGATCGATATATTATATTATTTGGGATACAATATCCTTTAATCAAACTCTAATCTATTCTATTTGATATTTTTTTTACGTCAGCGTCACGCTAGGATAAAATTTTCAACGCGGTCTTGTATTATCGGGAAGCAAATCACCTGATTTTTGTCAGGCAGCGCAGCGATTCTCTTACTTCTCCTGCTACAAGCGTAAATTGACCATGGTAACAGTTTACCATAAAAGCGACTTTCGATTTACCACGTTGGTTGCCTATAACTGGTCCCTGAAGGTCCTCAAGTTTCGGTGTTTGCTCTACAATTGCAAGCCTTGCGATTATAAACGAGAGGGCCCCTCTTGTTTATAATCGCAAGGCTTGCGGTTGTAGAGCTTTTCTTACTTAAATTCGCAGTAGCAATACGCAGTCTAGAACTGCCGTGTAAAACTGCACTAGGTTAACACCTATTACGTAATAAGCAACTTAGATAGCGAAATATAGATATAATTACACCCGACCTTAAGTTATCACTGCCATTGCGCTGGGTGTTGTAAGTTCCATCCCCAAAAAAAACTAAAATTCGTGTGCTCCACAAATAGTTGTTTCAAGTCCGGGTGCTCTTTTTATTCGTAGTTTGAATGTTAGTAAAGTACTTCGACACAGGCATCAAAACGAGAGCGGCAGTTCTATCTTTAAAAAACAAGCTACAGAAATATAGGCGTTAGACTATGTATGTGAATATTTAATTAAAAAGCCCGTCACGCGTCGTGTAGGCAGCCCTACATTTAGTTTACGATGCATTGTATTAAACGTCAGTATCAGTATAACAATGTTACCGAGAATATCGCTGCAAAACGAGCTCACGGTTATCACTCGCTGCGTTATGAATAGCACTGCTGACCCGGAGAAACTTCACTTGAACGACATTCATTCATATAAATAAAGTTTTCAGTTATGAGACGGCGAATTGTAGGAGAAGTTTATTATATCTAAGCGTTATTACTTGGAATACAGGATTGACTTTTTCTTATCTTGGTTTGACTGCACGGGTGACGTGGTGGTAAAAAGTGATGACCTCGCCAATGCCAGCACGCCGAGAGTTTCGGGTTAGATCTCCACACGGGCTAAAAATTTGTGAAATCGACAAATACATCGATGTACCGAGTCTGTTCTTTATGTCTGTTGGTTGAATATTTTTAAAGTCCACCGCAACACAGGAATTAATCCTAATGAAGTGGTCTTTTATAAGAATTTGGGCACAGAAATTGTGCCTAGTACTAGATTTGTCTTTTTTAAGTATTTGTATTCTTGTAAGCAGGTAGGCAGAAGTGTCTAATAATCAAATATCTCTATCAATATCTCTATCAATCTATGTTTTTAAATCCCGTGCACCTGATAGAAAGCAAGTCAGTCGCCGTCTACCAGACACTACATTTCTTACAAAGAAAACCCCAACACATTAAAGA
Source organism: Catocala nupta (assembly GCA_963675205.1). Lineage (NCBI taxonomy): Eukaryota > Metazoa > Arthropoda > Insecta > Lepidoptera > Erebidae > Catocala > Catocala nupta. Next base: position 7,386,579 of record OY776098.1, read on the forward strand.
TTTCTATAACAGAAGTAGCTTATAAAACATTCTCTAGCCAGAAATTAACCACAGGACGTCACGAACTTTCGTAAGCTTAACTGCAAACTTACGCCATGGAAGCAATGAGTCAGACTTAGTTCTCTTTATTACTTCTATGAACAATGTTCTTGATAAAACATTTTCTACAATATGCTCCTTCGTTTAAATGCGTGCCTTGATATCATTTACCAGACATAACTATGTCAAAGTAAAATTTATATAACTTTTAATCGCGGTTTTTTTTAAAAGCACTTCTTTTACCATTTTAACTATTTAAACTTACACTTTCTCTTACGATTCGGTTCTTTTCCAACACTGCCCATAACGATGACGTTACGGGAAATCTCTACGTGTCCCTGTTATGTAAAAAGTATAACTAGCTACTTCTAATTTCGATAAATAATATACGCGTACATAAGGTAATATTATTTACTAGACAGTTTTTGGTCTAAGCTATCATAATCATCTATATTCGTACGAATAGTGGTTGACATTCCGACAGTTTGAAATACTTTATAAATTAGGTACAAACGATAAAATAAAATATATAATTAAAGTAACTTTTTTTTTTTTTTTTTTTTTCTCGTATCATTTTTATCTCATAATTTTATCTGAATATCCCCGTAGAGTCAATTGTTCGCACTTACTCCTAACAATCACAAAAGCAAACATTAAAAAATTTAGAAAACTATATGTTGAACACACAAATAATAGGGGCTTTAGTCTTCGTGTGAAATAAATCAGTAACGTTGTAGTTTTCATACCATTTCATCATTATGTTTTGAATAGTTAATTCGTATTGTTTGTTTTGTATGTATTGCTCACTATGCCACTATGGTTAATATGTCCACAATAGTTGGTCTTTAATTATCGCGAATTGACTTAACGAATACAGGCAGACGATATAACTTTAAATACAAATTGTATAAAAGGTTATTTATATATGTATATACATGTTATTAATAAAATATAGTCTATTTTCGAAGTTTAAATAATTTTTTATATAACCATTGCATTTTTTTACAGATATCACGAAATTAGACGTAGGACATAAAAAGCAATTTCATAGAAAAGATCTAATAAAACGACCTATTTTGCTCCATGTGAGAATCGAATCAACGTCGCATAAGCAGGAGTCTAATAACTGAATAAACAACTAAGCTTTTTGGCTGTCGAGTTAATCTGTACTCAGTATTCTCTCGAAAGATTTCCCGTGAGCGCCGTGAGTGCAACTAATGGGCTGTTTCATTGCCGAGACGGCAGGGTTCATTTATCTTATGCCTTTCTGTAGCGTTCATTGTAGAGCAAACACCTGTTTCAGTCGTAATATAAAGTAAAGACAAGAACCTCTGTAATGCTTATAAATCTAATAGTATAGGCGTAGTTTCACGGTCTTTATTACATTTTTTACAAATTATTGTTTATCACGATTTTAGCCAAATTATAAAAACATTTATCAAATACGGGTCATTTTTGAACGACGCATTAAAAAGATATATGAAATTCTTTTTTTTGGGCCTGGGGTATCAAAAATCGATGACAAGGGAATCAAAATTAAACCAACGGTAATAAAACATACTATTTATTTAATAATCAGTCTCTTATTTTGATTGTAACGATTTGAACTTTCTCTACCTTTTTACTAATTATTTTCTGCTGTCGTGCACTCTCTTTTTCCTTATTGGTACGATCTTACCTTCTCTTTTTTCTTTAAATATTTTTCTTGTTCCTTCTCTTGGAGTTGAGCGCGATGTTCAGGATCACTCTTGATTCGCTCTAATATACGCCGCTCGGCAAGTCGTTTTTTTCTAGTCTCTCTTGTATCGTTTGTTTATAAGATAAATATAAGAATCTAAAACAAACAACGTTCAATATTTTAAAATCGAATCGAACCCACGATTATCAGTCAGGGTCACTAATCACGCGAGCAACAGGCCTGTCATTCAGAATATACAAAAATATTGTATTAATATGAAATAGTATACAGTTAAAAGAAAATTTTACTTTATTACAAGGTAAATATAAAAAACCCATTATATGCGATTTGATAAACCACAGGTACTCGCAAAAGAACACCGATTCCTACAAAGGATGCTTCGCGAGACTATTGAAATTAAAAAACATCCTAATTTTAATAGAGAAGATGGTTGGAGTGTATCACCAGGTTGGGATCCAGTAATTCAGATAGTCAAACCCAAGAAGAAGCAAAACACAGCCAGATTTCATGATACTTTGAGCTCATTCTGCGAAAATAGAAACAACAATTAAATTAAATTATGTTCGGGTACTTTAAAAATAACAACACTTAGAATAGAATAGAATATAATATAATATATATATAATTATATAATGTCTATACAGAATAGAATATCTATATAGACAGCCACCATCTTAGTCTCCCCGTGAACATGGCTGCTGAAAAGCAACCGAAACGTCGGGGAAAGTGTAAAATTAAATGTAAATAGTTGTATAATTTAAATAGCTTAAATAGAAGTAAACAGTAACTAATAAAAGTGTTTAACAATAGTAGTTAGTAAGTTTCAAAATTATGTAATATGTAGGTAATAGTGTATTGTAAAAAATAAACAACGCTATAAAATCCGTATAAATTTGTTTAATTTCAAAGTGTCATTGGGTTTTGTAAAAAAAATCTTGGAGCCAGTACGGATTTTGAGATTAGATCTCCAGACTATTTATTATTATTTGAAACTAAAGCTCAAAATTTGTCATCTGTGTGAGTCCAACTATCTGTTTATAAGAGTACCGTCCCTTTATTAATTGCAGAAATGCTTTTTTTTTAATTATCTCAGAATGAACTAAAACCCCATAGTTGCCAGAGGGCGTCATACAGAACCATCGGCCATAATTTTTCTGTGTAGGGCCTATAGCAGGAGGCGTCTGTTCCTTCAAAAACCTAACAGTACTTTTTTGCGGATATAAATAAATTACGCACCTTCTCGTATCGGGAAAGTCTAAGCAGATATAAAATACTCTTATAAACAGATCGGAGACTCCAACGTGTGACTCCACTGCGCTTTGGTCTGGAATTGGAACCAGAAGTAAATCAGTAATGCACCAAGCGCTTGCAGAATAGAACTACGGGTGACGACTCTTAAAGCCAAAGCTCCTACGTTGTCAACAACAACTTTATATCAACTCTGCGGTCCAGAATAATAAGACGTGATATACCCTTGAGGTAATTCCAACCCAAGCCGCGAGTTTTCACGTTGTTCACAAATTTTCACAATCCAATTAGCGCGAACTCAGCGGGGTGTCATGATATTCACACACAATAGCTCCAAGAACAATGCTGGAACACGGCTAACATTAATACATATTGTGAGCAAACGGCGCGGGAGAATGATGCTTAAATAAATGAAGATAAATGTCAGTTTGGCGTGGAGAGAAAATCCCACTTATCAGCATTGTGTGCCAATCAGTTTGTAATAATTCGCGTCTTTACAGAAACTTCTTCGAGCTTATGGCTTTTACATTGTGAGCTGATGTTTGATATTTATTATAAAGAACTTGTTTTAGACCGCGGCATCGCCCGCGTGAATTCCGCAAACAGAAACCGTGATAAAAAGTATTCTATTTGTTAATCCAAGAGATTGTGGATCTGTGTGCCGATTTAACGGTTTACATTTAATTGAATAAACTACCATCATCAAAACTCTTATTTTATAACATTGGTAAACGCAAAATCTTTATTTCCATAAAAATGTACAATCTATCCTTAGACACTACGACGAACGTAATCTATACTAATATTATGAAGCTGAAGAGCTTATTTGTTTGTTTAGTTGAATGCGCTAATCTCAGGAACTACTGGTTGGAATTGAAAAATATTTTAGTATTGGATAGCCCATTTATCAAAGAAGGCTATATAACATCACGTTACGACCAATAGGAGCGACGCATCAATGAAAAATGTTGCATAGACGGGGAAAATTCTCTTATGTGAAACAGACGATGTTGCGCGGGTAAGCTAATTAATTATATAATATACTAGCTATCCCGACAGACGTAGTCCTGTACAGGAGAAAAAAAACACCAAATCTAAACCATCCTCGAATCCACTTGAACACACACAAAAAAATTCTTTCAAATCGGTCCAGCCGTTTAGGAGGAGTTCACTGTCAACACACGTACAGAAGAATTATATATATACAGAAGATTAGATGTGCCCGCGGTTTCACTCGCATTTATAGCAACTGTACCGCTCCCGTGGGTCGTAGCGTGATGTTATATAGCCTTCCTCGATAAATAGGCTAACCAACACTAAAATAATATTTCAATTCGAACCCGTAGTTCCTGAGATTAGCGCGTTCAACCAAACAAACAAACAAACTTTTCAACTTTATAATACTAGTAGTATATTACTTTACTTCGGAGTAGAGCTCGCATTACAAGAATCAGGCAAGAAACATGGCCACTAGGATTAGGTATTACTTACGTGTTTTTTTCCACGTTTGGCTTTCTGTTCCCAATTACATTAAGTTCTTCATCTTTCATTGGAGCGATACCAGCCCTGTTATATTGTACTAGGTGTATTACCTTGTGTTAAAGTTTTTAGGTTATTCTTCCACTCCTACGTAATAAGTAGAGTGCACAGGCTCGAGTCCAGACTACGTGCTGTTACTGAGAAATTCTTAAAGAAAATTGTTTACTGGAATTTTCTATTAAGAAATTCGACGCGAATAACCACAAGCTTCTGTCACGTGTAACATCACAATATTATTAACTAGTTTTTTCCCACGGTTTCGCTGGCTTTAATGTAGATTTGACAATATATTTATTTACCTCGGCAACAGTACTTTTTCTGTATGAAAGCTACCCTATGTCCTTTTCTGTACCCCTGACAAAGTGAATGCGAAATTTTATGATTATCGGTCAAGAAGTTGAGACGTGCAAGCGCATCCAACAAACATACTCGCAGTCGCGTTTATAATATGTATTAAGTTAGGTTATGAGGATGAATACATGAGATTGACTATTGTATCTCCATCTATATCTAGTAATATCATATTGTCCTATTTATTGGCATCCATGTTCGTTCTATCCTTTACAGCGATTTTTCGATATTATATGCCTTCATTTTCCGCGGCTTATACTTAATTTATCGTTCTAATCCAGGATTAGGAAATTCCATCGATGAAAAGGTCTGTCCCACGAAAAATATATGAAATAGGATACTTTAGCCTTTGTGCGATCGCTTACAGAAAAGTAATCATCTCTGAGGACTAATTCTCGTGAAAAATTGTTCAAAATAAATATTTATTTTCGTTGAATCCCAGTATTTGGATGCCATTTCTTAGGTATGGGTCCAATTTGCTACTTCCATTGAATCCCATGATATGTCAACATGTGTACTTTTCAGAAGAAAAGTGATTTATCATTATTAAACACTAGCTTATGCTCGCGGCTTCGCCCGCGTAAAATTAGGTTAGAATAGATTATGTTAACAGTACTTTTTTAAAATACATATTCCGATCCAGTCTCTGTGTCATCAATATCACAAATTATATACTTTTAATAATTCTCCGGCCTTCTTTGGCTAATTATGTAAATGTTTTATTTTTTTGTGTCTGAGTTAACTTTATCGTTTATATGTAATGTTATCTCTAGTTTTTTGTACCAAAATAAATATTTTTATTTTTTTTTCTTTTTATATCAAATCTTACGCTTCTATTCCAGAAAGTGAGACTGAGTTTTACACTGATATTCCACCTAATACTATGTTTCAGGGCTTAGTTTTACACTCACATTTTACCAACTATCTTTATCTTCTTTTCCCTAGCCTTTATTATACCCAAGACACTTGGGATAGGCTTTTCTAGTCTAACCGGATTTGACTGGTTATCAGTTTTTACACGGAGCGGCTGCCACCTGACCTCCGCAACTCGAAGGCTAACGATATCCTAAGGCTAGACGAGTCTTAGGATTTTATAGGGCACTGACTTCCCAATAACGACTGCCATAGATGTTCATGGCAGCCGGGACCGTCGGCTTAACGTGCTCGCCGAGGCACGGAGCAGGCGATAATTGTCAATCAATACACACATAATTTGGAAAAGTCATATAACTTTCGAAAGTCATAGGTGCGCGACGTGGGTTTGTACCCGAGACCCTCTGCATTGCAGTCTGTTGGTCTCCCTACTGAGCTATCGCTGCTCACAATTATCTTTATGATCCCAAGTAATAGTGAATGAGTCTTTAGCTATCTACCGAAAAAAGGAACCAGACTCCGTGCTGTTTCTAAAAATTCTATAATAGCAAAACCCAATATCACATCATCCGACCGGAGAATCATGCACAGCATTCGCATTCACTAGCCCTAAGCTACCGAGACAGTATTTTCAATTTGATCACTGTACAGTCATCAAATTGAATATACTGCCTCAGATTTATTATTATAAAGATTATTATTAGATGGTGTAGTGGTTTAAGTGTTCGTCTCGTCGTTGCCACTGTGCTGAGGGTTGTTTGTTCAAATCCCACACGGGCCAAAAATTTGTGTGATCCACAAACGGTTGTTCCAAGTCTGTGTGGTCTTTGTGTCCGTTGTTTTAATGTTTGTAAAGTCCCCCGTGACACAGGAATCATTCTTAGTGCGGGAGTTGTCTTTTGTTTTAAGAAACTCTGTATAAAAATAACCAGACAAAGCAAGGTCTATTGCATACAAGAAACACGAAAAATAAACTTGAGAAGCACCAATATTCAGTAGTCTAGCATAGCGACATACGAGTACATCTGAATTGAATGTCCTACTGGAGAAAATTGAATCAAGTTGCTCCCAAGTGTAATAAAAGTTAAGGGTGTGTTAAAAGGCACTTGATTTTTTGTACAAATATATACGCCGGCTTCATGATACGTTTCTTTATTTAATAAAGTAAGGCCCGTAGTTGTTTATGTACTATAGCATCAAAGGCTCGCATTTGTCACGGGTTACAATATTCCAGATTTAATTAAACTCACCCAAAGGCCACGAAACAAACTTTCCAACCACATACACGCCTAAGGGCTACTAAACAGACGCTACAAATGAATACACTCAGAGTCTCACGTCTATATCGCCACTGGGGTAAGCAGAGGTCTATAATACCCACGTCTTCTCCCTTCTTCTCCCTAGCCTTTATTATTCCCAAGTCACTTGGGTTCGGTTTTTCTGGTCTAACCGGATTTGACTGAATATCAGTTTTTACATGGAGCGGCTGCCACCTGACCTCCGCAACCCGAAGGCTAACGATACCCTAAGGCTAGACCAGTGTCAGGATATTATAGGGCACTGACTTCCCAGTAACGACTGCCATAGATGTTCATGGCAGCCGGGACCGACGGTTTAACGTGCTCTCCGAGGCACGGAGCAGGCGATTATTGTCAATCAATACGCATATAATTTCGAAAAGTCATATAACTTCCGAAAGTCAGAGGTGCGCGACGTGGGTTCGAACCCGAGACCCGCTGCATTGCAGTCTGTTGGTCTCCCCACTGAGCTATCGCTGCTTTTTTTTAATTTAAATTAAATTTAATAACACCCACGTATCACCAGCTTTAGATTTTACTCCGACGTAATAGGTATAGGGCATCTACTGGGAACAATATCGGACTCCGTGCTACTACCCAGAATTTTTTAACAGACAGAACTGACAGAATTTTAATTTCATATTTTAATTTGACAGTTGACTGCACGGATGACGTAATGGATTAAGTGGTCGCCTCGCCACTGCCACTGCGTGGAGTGTTTTAGGTTCGAATCCCACACGGGACAAAACTTTGTGAGATCCACAAATGGTTGTTCCGAGTCTGGGAGTTCTTTGTGTCCGTTATTTGAATGTTTCAAAGTCCCTGCGACACAGGATATAATTGAAGAGAGGAGGACACCTTTGAAAAAAAATGCGGGACTGTCTTTGGAGACTGCCGATAGAAGTGAAAACTAAGTAACTAGCGTGCGGTGACAATGACGCGAGTTTCACGCTTTTTATTCACCCAAAAAGTACACATATATACACAGTATACATATAGCTCATGAAAAGCGTTCGGTGATGATGACGCGAGTTCCATGATTTTTGTTCACCGAAAAAGTGCTCAACACGCCTAAAGAAGTTTTCACTTCAAAAATTTATTATTTTGCATTATTTCAGTATGTTTCATCATGTATTGTCAGCGCCAAACTCAGAAGCTGCCACCGGCGCCGTTAATGTTTATAAATTTGTATAATTACGTTATAAGTGCATGTCTTTGTGTTATTAAAAAAAAAAATAGTGTGTTTCCCTCTGGCTGATCTGGATATTAAACCCGAGGCCTCATGCGCAACAGTCGCATTGACAACCGCTGCGCCACACATGGTAATCAAAACACACTCCGTACGAAACCACTTCAACGCAATCACGGCCGTCTAAACTTAACAATTTGTTATCCTGTTCCTAAAATTACATTTCCGTTTCGCCATTGTACTTTATCGGAGCTAGTTATAACAGAATTTGTGTTGTCGCCATGGGTACGGATGCCACCCTCAACCCTGTTGAGAATGGCCCGCAGAACAATGCAATGACATCGTAGATATTTGTAAACGTGTGTGTACAACACTGGTTAGGGACGGGTAGCTTTTGTCATATATTATGGAAATATTTCTGTATTTCAATGTACAGAATTGAATTGTTCTGTGAAAGCTTAAAATCTAAGGTACGTTTATAGAATTACATGAAATGTGGCCTAATTTTAGTAGAACGGAAGTTATGGTACAAAGTGGTTATTTTAGTTACATATAATTATATTCGGACACATCAGAATATTGTAGTCAAATAGACAAAAACCAATTAAATATTAAAAAATAACCTGTTTTTAATAAATTTGAGCTAGAATTTATAATTTTTATTTTTCTTAAGTAGCTATCGACGATGAAAGAGTAGAAAGAAGATTATGAAAATTTGAAATTAAATTCATATAAATAATACCTATGTTTTATCAAAAATTTATAATGATTATGGTCTAATAACTTGGCGAACATTAGATACTATATTGAAATATACATCTTATAACAGTAGGTACCTCGTGTAGTGTGTGAGATATATGCCAGTAATTTTTCAAACAAACTTAAATGCAATTAAAATATACGAGTCAACTTAGTTACGTGTTTTATTGCTGGAACATTAAATGTCGACGGAATGACTCCTAAATATTTCTGTTGGAACTGAAACTTTACTCATTATAATATTCACGAAGGTTTGACAATCACGCCAGCTATATTTATTTAAAGAGCTTTGTAAAAAGTTCCTAAATTTTACGCAAAGGTCTCGTGTAACAAACACATATAAGCGAGGAGTCCGGATAACTGCCACTAAAGGTCTCTAGTGTCCACGCTCGTACTTCTGACTTTTCCTAGTCAGTTACGTATTAAATACAGCTAGTATTCTATATATATTTCTAGTCCTCCGCAGTTGCACCCACGTTAATGATTACTGCTCCACTCCCGGCAGAAAAAGCCATATTATTTCAAATGTTTTTTTAAATAATATGGCGTTACGTCTGGTTAAAGTGATTGCCTCATGGTGAAAGAATAATAAAATTGGTGCAATAGTTTTAAAGTTTATTGATTATAAACAAATGTTTTCTTTTATAATATTATAGTGTAACTGTGAGGTATAAGTATGCGAGTTACAAATAGAAAAAAAGAAACCAGTAGACTGCCATCCAGAGGTCACGAGACCGATTCCATACATGCACTACGTACTTTTCCAAGTTATGTTCATAAAAAATATTCCGCTCTTTTTTATAAAGATTGAGTGGACTCCAATAAAAACAGGGCTGTTGGCAGCGTGGCAACTTTTCTTTTTGCGGGTACGTTTCAAACGAGTTTTTACCCTAGAGTGGCAAACGACCTAGGCTGCAATAATCGCTTACCATCAGATGGCATATATGTATGTATTGATATTTTGAAATTAAACTATTATAAATGGATGCTATCGCAGTTTATTTAAAAGACACGACTTTTAACTATTCTAAATCGATTACACTATGTTTATATTATCCTGACGTTCCGGTTGGTTTTTATCAGTCGTAATCATGCGGTGTCTAGCATCATTCAATACAATGAGAAGATGACCATCAAAAGCTGCTGAAAAGCGACCAAAACGTCGGGGAAACTGTAAATACAAATAGTGTAATAATTTTAAAGGAAGTGTTTTTCTTTTTTAATAAACCGCTATAACATTTCTATGCATAACTTTATTCTCAACGTAAGACAATAGTATCATCATTTCTTTTCGCGTTTGTCACTTATGCAATTGTGAGGCTCAGTGCAGATTTCACACGCCCAACTAACAAACTAGGACTAATTTTAGCATAGGCGTTATCAATCAATAAATTAATCAATCCAATTAGCTGGATATATATACCAGAGGATAACAAAGGGCTATTGACATGATCACGCTCACGTTGCATTTTTGAACAATCGGTCCGCAGGCCGCAATCCGCTAGTTCACTCCCCTCATAAAATCCATCCACGATTCATTGTTGCACGATATCATGGTCATTTTTTATGTGTATAGTGCCGGGCGGCAGCAGGGTGACAGCTATTACCGTTAATTTGACAGTTTTGGCGCTAAAATATAACATGGCAGCCAAAATATATGGAAACGTGTGTTCCAATTTTAAACATAAAATGTGTGGGAATACGTAGGTACTTACATTGTAGGTTTTAGGTTTCAATTTTTTATCTATGGCACTATTTGTGCGGTCTTTTGTCAACCAAATTTATTTAAATGTATATTTATATTTCGAAGAGGTTATAAAATAAGTAAAGGATATAAAATTATTTGATTGAAGATGACAATGCCCGCTCTGAAATAACGGGACAATAAGATTATTATTATTTGTTATTGAGACCTACAATAACCTACATATAATAATAATATAATAATTCCTGTTTATAAACCGTTACAATGCTGGGTATGGACCCCTTCTTAGTTGAGCAAGATTAGCCCATTGTCCATAACGCTGACCCAGTGCGGCTTGGGACATCTTCGACAAAATTATTGAAATCTCTTAGAAGTGCAGTTTTATTAATAATGTTATGAGTTATGTATGACACTTATGAGCTACATAATATGTAGAAGCGCTTAACTTCTCAGTTAATGTCATAGATATAAAATCAAATAAAACTCAATAGCTAGAACACTACAAGAGCAATCTCGAAGATGGATTTCCGCAAAGTGCATGAATTGAAACCGTGTAAACTCACACTCGAGACTCGAGACTCTCGAACTCAAGACGGAAAGGCGAGAAATAGAAGATTACAAACAATCTTAACCTATCAATCCGAAAGCTGCTACAATAGTATAGTTGACTCAAATGTTTTATTATTAAAGCCAATTAGTATCCCATACTCTAAAAAATAAAGAATTTATGATATCTACTCTAAAATAAATAAGATACAAGCGTTTCAAATTTGGTAGTAGGCCTTATTGTCAAATGACGAAAAAGGGATGCACGAACAACTGTATATGACGTAACCGCGATTAAACCGTACCTGTGCGAGGAAGATAGCGAGACTTCCCCACTACGTCCAAACTTTTTCTTATATACAAATTTAAAATACTATCTACTCTCTTATTTTGCAAAAAATTAATACCTACTGATACTGTTTGCCCAAAAAGTTTTCTTTGATTGCTATTTGCTACTGTGTGTAAAAAAAATTACAAAGTCACACAAAGGCAAATAATCTTAATCCCGTCGCGTCGCTATAATACTCGCACTATCAAGATATTTCATTTTCGAGATCTTTCTCAGCCTTTCATACAGCCATGAGAACGGACATAAAACGACATACACATTGTACAGAATCTAGGCGAGACTACCTATAAAAAGAATATATGACACTTACATCTAAAATACCACAACAGTATGTAGCAATTTCCTTTCATATAACCACCGTTAGACTCTCGGACTATGCACTATGCGACTGCGTGTATATAATTTGTAGTTCTAAGCTGTATTTGTATTATAACTAAGTGCTAGCAAAATTTAGTTGAGACTGTTAGTGTGTTTTAATAAACGGAATAATTTATTGCCCTTTCCTTTATTTTGCTTTAATTTTGCTCGCGTTATACATTAACGCAAACGAAATCAAGGCAAAATGAAAAAAAAAAACAATATATTGTATCCCTCAGGAGCAGTACTTTTTTTTGAACGCAAGACATAGGTATAGATTTATAAAGGTATATATTCTTTTCTGTATACCAGACAATGGTGCCAATTCTGTTGTCACAAAATTCTCTTATCTTAGCTAAAAATCTCTAAAATTTAGTTTAGTCCTGTCACTTTTAGCGATTTGACAGGACTAAACTAAATTTTAGAGATTTTTAGCTAAGATAAGAGAATTTTGTGACAACGGAATTGGTACCAATGTGTGTGCAAAATTTCATGATGATTGGTTGAGACGTTTAGGCGTGAAAGCGTAACAAACTACCTCACATTCGCATCTATACTAATATAATAAAGTTGAAGAGTTTGTTTGTTTGTTTGTTTGAACACACTAATCTCAGGAACTACTGATCCGAATCGACAAATTCTTTTAGTGTTGGATAGCTCATTTATCGAGGAAGGCTATAGGCTATATAACATCACCCTACGACCCACGGGAGCAGCGCAGTAATCATAAATGCGGCTGAAACTGCGGACACATCTAGTTTATAATATTAAGAATAGGATTATACAATTTGTCATAAGAAGTTGCCACAGGCATATCTGCTTGTAGTATATAAGTTATTTTATACTAAACGTCGCAAACAGCAAATAAACTAATCTCAACAATAAACAAGGCACTACCAAGATCTTTATCGCATTCCTTACAACCACTATCTTTCTCTATGACATAATCAACTACTGTCTCCGACGAATAAACTAATTAACATAGCAAGAGTTATCGTCGAGCATCGAACCTGCACCGTTTATTGCTGAACATCACGAGAGAGTTCACTGAACTATACGAGGAAATCAATAATACACCCTCCAAGGCCATTTTAGTAGAAAATAACACGGATTATGGTCGCCGTGTTGTCAGTAATCCGATTGCTGAACATGGGATTTCGGTTTAATGTCTGGTAGTGTGGTAGCTGGATGTTGATCCTAATTCAGACGTATGGCTGTCTTCTTGACGATTTAATTGAGACTGTTAGTTTTACAAGAATTTGTTAATAGACAGTCATTAACTCATTACAGATAACAAAGAAAAACAAAACACACGCAAGAAAAATAAAGCATAGGAATAACTTAAAATATAAGCCACAAATCGTAATTTGAATATGTGATGGTAATTCGGATAATAATATTCGAATGCGGATCGTTTTCGAATTAACACGTATGGCTAATATACATATATCTTGACAAAATCTCTTACTAAAGTTGTCGAGAATTGTGACATTACGTCCAGATATGAGGCTCAAAAGGAGATGGGAACCAGTGGTATATCTCTTGCTCCTGGCTTTGCACAAATGGCAACGTTTACGCAAAGTATGTATATCAGCAAAAGTGTCGATAACCATAAGTGAAGCTTAACCTTGTACCAGATTGATTACTACTTATTTACCCAAATAAAAACTAAGCTGTATCACACATCACCTACATATAGAAATGAATTCATAAGATTATTTTTCAAAATCAAAAATATAAACTATCTATTCACTATCATTGATATGACTATTAACTACTGTTCAAACACGCCATAAACGTGTTGGTTCAAATCATTAGCAACAAGAAAAACTAAACAAGTCTTTACAAAACACCGGTGTAACGGATCCCTAGCCCGCCATAGAAATATACATTTTAAAAAGCTAGGCGCGACACTTCTACTCGCGTCGTAGGTTGTCGTCTTGCAAAGGGCCCTTCTGCCCTTCAAGCCCTTGAATGCGGCCCTCAAGCACTTTCCACAGACATTTACACTGCTTTCAAACGCTACACCCGGTTTAAACACACTTTTTATACTCTATGCTTGAAGAAAGGGCGCCATCTTGAAAATCCTCCATCTTGTATAACGGTTTTTAATGTGATGGTAATTATTTTGGCGGGCATTTACATTTTAAATAAACTTTTTGGGTTAATTATGGCATTCATAAGGACACAAATACTCTTTATAAATTAATATCTATTCTTTGAACGTCTGTGAATGGTGGACTTTTATAAATATTGTTATACACTAACTGTTCCCTGCAGTTTAACCCACAATTATGATTATTGCTCCGCTCCCGTGATTGGTTGTGTGATTTTACATAGCCAATGTTACTTCTGAATAAAGAAGCTTCATATCAGTGAATTTAAAAAAAAAATCTAATTATTTTTGAATTTATTAAATAATAATAATAATATTCTATCACATACACACAACATCATCTAGCCCAAACTAAGCAGAGCTTGTACTATGGGTACTAGACAATGGATAAACATACGTATATACTTTTTTTTTTGTAAATACATACATATTATACATAGAAACACCCAGACCAAGACAAACATTCATGTTCATGCACACAGATGTTTGACTTGTGCGGGAATCGAACCCGCGACCTCAGGCGTGGCAGTCGGTTACACTAACCACTACGTCATTGAGGGCGACAACCAATCATACAAGTATTTCCTCTTTATAATATAAGTATAGATAAATGATATAATTTACGAGGCCTTAATCATCATTCTTTCATATGTTAGTAAACGAATAACCTTAAAGAAATTGTCTCGGCCTTTTTACTCTTTCTTGAATATATTCGTTTCTATCTTTAGCACGTGGCATCGCTCGCGTAAATGTAGGTTAGGTTACGTCAGGAACAGTACTTTTTATATAAAATATTATATGTTGCCGCGGTTTCACCCACGTTTATCGTTACTGCGCCGCCCCCGTATATAAAATATGAACAAAGGACTTACTTTTTATTACCACTTTTGTAAATATCGACCGTAAGCAAGCTTTATCTTACCCAGCTGTGCCCGCGGTTTCACCCGCGTTTATGAACACTGCGCCACTCCCGTGGGTCATAGCGTGATGTTATATAGCTTATAGCCTTCCTCGATAAATAAGCTATGCAACACTAACAAAATTTTTTAATTCGAACCGGTAGTTCCTGAGATTAGCGTATTCAAGCAAACAAACAGACAAACTCTTCACCTTTATAATATTAGTATAGATATGTTGCCTATGTTACTTAGTGATAATATAGCTTTTTAATTATGCATTTTTTTTTAACCGGTTTTGTAATTTTTGAATTCAAGCCTTACAAACAAACAAAATATCTAATCTTTCTTCTTTATAATATTAGTATCTATAGATTGGGTTGGAATAATTCTTGGTCATAACTTAATTTGTTTGTAATTCAGTCACCTGACAACTGCAGCAGTTGTTATTAAACGCTATTGTTATTAACTGAGAGTCAAGTCGGTTTGCCAACAGTTTGTACTATCGACTTGACTGATGGATGACCACTCTTAAGGTTAAAATCGCATAGCAGGCCACAACTACGACCTTATTGTTTGAGTTTTTTTACAAGGGTTTTTTTAAGGGCGGAATCACTTAAATCATGTGTAAGCGAAAATTTTTCTGAAATGGTCAACCCTCGCTCAAGTCGATAGTACATTGACGTAATAACAGCATGTCTGTAAATAGCGACAGCCGAGAAATGAAGTACAATAATTTTTCTTACTTGTATTTAGCAATAAAAGGTAGCGACAATACATTCCGAAGCATCTCTGAATATTGTCTTTTTTCATTATCGTCGCTTTTTTAACAAATAAGTCAAGTAAGAAAAATTTACTATGCGTAATTATTATACAGGCAAAATAAAGAAAATAATAATGTATGA
Source organism: Catocala nupta (assembly GCA_963675205.1). Classification (NCBI taxonomy): domain Eukaryota; kingdom Metazoa; phylum Arthropoda; class Insecta; order Lepidoptera; family Erebidae; genus Catocala; species Catocala nupta. The sequence goes on from OY776098.1 coordinate 7,402,448, forward strand.
TTAAAAGCACTGGTAAATTAATCATGTTACGTACGCGATTTCTCGTTCAATACAATAATCTCTATTGGAAATTGATATACAGGTTGTCCGGTAATTAATGGATAACCTTGAAATATCTTAAAGTAGAACAGAGGACCGTTCAGAAAAAAAATTGATAATAAAAGTAAATAAGAATATATGAAAAACTGCAATAGCTAGTCATACTTTTGACTGTCTATCGATTATCATAATTAGTGTTTAATAATAAAACAACAAAAAACCGATAGAATTCATTTATCTATGGTAATTAAAAAAAAATTCAGTTAGTAGTTAGAACAGGTGTTTCTCATATTTTTCTGAACGCCCATCAGTTCTAATGTAAGATATTTCAAGGTTATCCATTAATTACCGGACTCCTGTATATATAATTAATTATTCACTTTCTTTTTGTTGCGTATTTTCTGCACTAGTTTCAGTATAAAAAGTGTCCTACCTACCCATATATTAATCCTAGACATGATCAATCGATGCTTCGTGCATGTCCCTTAAGCGGCCAAACATAATTCAAGAACAAACACCGGAACCTTCATATTTATATAAACAGTTAAGGCAGTACGATGCACATTTTAAACTATAACTACCACCGCGTGTAAAAAAACAGACCTCGCAATAATTTATTAAGTATATAATATACCAATAGAATTACACTTTGTATAGTCTGTCTCAGCTAAACTGCTAACAACTTAGACCTAAATAAAATACGAAAAATCTCAATAAACAAAACTGAAATGCCAGATGGCAAGCCTCAATTCAGCACTCAAAACTTAATCTTTCTAAAAGCTTTCAGTCATTCATAACAGTTGCCGGAACAGAATTACATAAGTAAGTAATCTACGTCGCGTCGCCGTAATCGTCCGATGTAATTTTCTGGGGAGTCCACCAGACCGTGGCATCGGACCCTCCGACCCAAGCAGTCAAGCGAGAAGCTTCTTAATCTTTGTTATTTTCTTCTACAAGTTAATTAAGGACCTTAAAAATTCCGCGTAGAACTGTTGCCGATAAGACCAGATCAAAAGAGCGTTTCGATTAATTAGAAAAACAAGGCTTTTGATCGCTGAAAGAAACCTAAAATGAAAGAGGACAAATTAATTGAAATTACGTTAATTAACATTTTTAGGGGATTTGGTTTAAGCTTTAATCAAATCAACTCACGCCTGTTTCTCGGACTATATTTTGCACACGGCTTCGCTTGCTTAAATGTAGGTTAGGATAGTAAAAGTCCTTTTTTCTGGATATAAGGTACCCTATGTCCTTTTCTAATTCCCTGACAAGGCGTATGCGAAATTTCATGATGATCGGTCGAGTAGTTAAGGCGCTAGAGTGTAACAAATAAACTCACATTCGCATTTAAAATGTTAGTAGGTAGAGGCTACAAAACAAAATTACGATATCTCATAATTATTTAGTTACATTATCACTATTCAAAATAGGCTTGTTTGTGGGTTTAAGGGAGGTAAATCGTATATATGTATATAGAACTAAAGAAATTTTAACAAGAGTGATTCTGGTACATAAAATAATTTTGCGCGATATGTTATCATATGGAATACGGGTTTTCCTTAGTGGATACTCTTTTTTATTATTTGGATAATAAACTAACCTATTTCTTAAGCGATGCAGGTCATATAGATGAGAGGCTGAGAAAAAAGAGAAGCTATCAAAAAAGTTTGTTAGCTATCGGTCCGCGTATCAGCTGCTGTAATTAGTTGACTGAATTAGCAGCACCTAATTACTTGACGTAAATTTGATTTTGACTCGTCACTACCTTTGAGATCTCCGGGTGTTATTCCAAATAATTTTCCAAACCTGGTAATACCTATAAAAAGGAAAAAGAGCTGACAGGTTTTCTATAAATCTATAATTATTGAGGAATAATTTTAGTTTGACTGACAAACTATTTTAGCTGAGAACTTAAGATTTACCTAAAATAATATATAAATCTCAAATAAAACATGAACAAAGGACTTATTTTTTATTACCAGTTTTGTAAATATCCACCGTAATCAAGCTTTATCTTACCCAGCTATGCCCGCGGTTTCACCCGCATTTATGAATACTGCGCCACTCCCGTCGGTCATAGCGTGATATACTCTAAAACTTTCCTCGATAAATAGGCTATCCGACACTTAAGAAGTTTTTTATTCGAACTAGTAGTTCCTGAGATTAGTGCGTTCAACCAAACAAACAAACAAACTCTTGAGCTTTATAATATTAGTATAAATATCTGCATTTTACATCGATATAAAGTATCCTATGATATTCTACAAGCTTCAATTTCGAATTTCATTTAAAGCGGATCAATGGTTGAATCGTGGTATCATTCCTGTAATCCTTTCTGAAACAATGTTTGATTTTATTTCATGAATTTCACTAGGCAGCGGACCAAGCCTAATGGGAATTTATGGATCTGATATCTTCAGTTGTGGGTACATTTCGGGGTACGAATACGTCAAGTACAGATTTCAGCTTTAGAGAAATATAAATTAGCTGGGTACTGTTCGCAGGTTCGCCTGCGTAATATGCCGAAGAGACTATCCTAACTAATATTATAAATGCGAATGTAAATTTGTTTGTTTGTTACGTTTTACGCCTTAACTACTCGGCCGATTATGAAATTTCGAATACACGTTTCAGAGGTACAGAAAAGAAAATAATTTATCCAGAAAAAGTACTAGGTATTCCCGAGGGATAGAAATTTATTGACATTGAGGAGAGCGAAGCTGCGGGCATAAGCTAGTCAAATATATATATAAAGGAATACATTGACTAGGTTTCTTCGATCTATGTTAAAATGAGGGACCTCTTTTACTGGTTGAATGTGTCGCGTTTGCGTTTATAATATTAGCTAACCATATAATTTATAGATAGGTACAAAGAATTGCCTTGTAGTCGGCTTAAAGTAAGCTTACCCTCTATTATATCAGACTTCAATATAAGCTGGCTATAGGCGGTAGGCCTATTGCAATTTGCACAACCTGTCTTTTGCTTTCCAAATCGAATCAGTTTCAACTTCCAAAGGACATCAGTGGATTTACTCAACAATACTTGATTTATTAAACCTTAACTGGCGATGCAGCTGTGCCTCACCCTTTTTGGAGTACAAGCGTTAAGTTATCAACACTAATCTCTTGACGTTTCATCCATAACTTCAATTAATACAAGGGTACAAGCTTGCAGGTGGAAAACGTTGTGTGAATTTTGTTGGACGCAGTTTGTTAGGTGAAAAGGGTCAGTGGGCAGACAAGCGACATTTCACATCGCACCCTCCAAGTGAATTAACTGATTCAAAATTCAAGAACAACACGTGTACAAAAACCTAACTAGCATTATAAATGTGAATATGAGTTTGTTTGTTGGGTCCGCTTTTACGCCTTAATTCCACGACCGATTGTTATGAAATTTCGCATACACGTTGGGAGTACGGAAAAGGACATATGGTACCTTACATCCAAAAAAATAGTTATAATCCCGGGCGAGGCCGCGGGCAAAAGCTAGTCAGTTAGTTGGATTATTTTTAAGTAAGTATTATCACTAATCACTACTGTTATTAAGTATCATTGAGACTAATTAGCCTCAGTTATTATTTTAATCACATACTTGTAGTTGACATGACTGCTCTGTGAGCCGCTGCAATAGTGAATGTGTCTACTCTGCATGAGGTTTGATTGTCTAGTCAAGCCTACAAAAAACTATTGGACTATTCTATACACGAATTTTCAGAAATATTACCTGTGTTGCACTCCCCCGTGCCTCGCCAAGAAAGTAATGCTGTTTATCTAGCGCTGATTCTTTTTCAAACTCGGACTATACAAGTGAGAGAATAGAGGGTGCACTTATGTTTGTGACACAAACATATACGTTATTTCCTGCTGGTGGTTAGTCTCCGTTAAGATTGGCCGTCGTGACCGAAATTCTGATTGGAGTTTATTATTATAAGTTTACGCTTACGTTTACAACCAATCAGAGGTCCCGGAATCGATTAGTAGTACCAGCACTGTTATTACGTTTTTGTAGGTACTAGGGTCTTCTTAGTACTGCAATCTTTTACTGCGAGGCATGGCCTATCATGTATACATACAAAACCGGATTTGATGTTATGTGTCCTATGCATAAAGAGAATGTGTTACACTAACATTTAATCTCGTTTCGCCCACATAATAGATGATAAGCCTATCGTCTTCCACACCTAGAATATAAAAACTCCCAAGCACATAAAATAAATACAAAATCATCATCAAATGCACACATACGTATACATATAAATAGAAGAACATCTTATCTCAAAACAAAAATTGATAATAAATGATTTTTGAGCGGCAGAGGGGGCCTTTAATTTTATTTTGCTAGGCTTGGTAATGAGCCTGTGATACTGCATGTATCGTAAGCGATCATATGCTACGATAAATACGTAATGTGGTATAATAAAAAATGTCATCGCTTAGGTGGTGGTCATACGGTGCTTAAGACGCATGCGGCAAACGCACACCATTTGCCACGTTTGCGTCGCTCAAAATGTCTCGCGTCTCACGCTGCGATTGACGCTGCGTTAAAATAAATTTCTATCACCCGCGAACAGTATTTTTTTCTGGATGTAAAATACCCCATGTTTTTTTCTGTACCCCTAACAACGTATATGCGAAATTTCATGATGATCGATTGAGTAACTAAGGCGTGATTTTTTACGCAGACTTATATCTGACACACTCCGTCGATACCTCGCAGTTTGGTGAAAATTACATCTGGCTTTTATTAAACTCCAACATCTTACTTAAGAACAACAGAGAGAGAATGTTTTCTTTTCATGTTTTGTTATTACATTGCCCGATCGGAATAGAAATAAGTTCCTTAATATCAGATCGGAAGGAGGCCAATTTCGTCCCTGGAGTCTAACTTTAGCTGCCAACAATGAAATCTCCGATAAAATTCGTTACATAGCGCACGTGATGCGAAAACTAAATAGGTTTTTGGGAGCATAGGGCCTGTACCGAGTTTTTAAATCGGTGAGTGATGAAACAGGGTATTTAAACGGAATGAAATAGCTGCTACTCGGTGACGTAGTTATTGTGACTGTTGTGCATGAGGTTTCGGTTTCGATTCCTGGGTCGGGCAGTGATATTGATTAAAGTATAAAAAAGCTTAATAATTAAATCTTATATAAAAAAATCGAGATAATTTATTTTATTTAACAGCGATAACTTAGTGGAAGACCTTTCGACTGCAACGCTAAGGTCTCGAGTTTTATCCCAAAGGGCGCACCTTTGACTTTCCGAAGTTATGTACGATTAAATTGTTAAGTCACTTTTAAAGGGAGCGATCCCTTTATAAGTGAAAGAAAGGAAGGATAACACTCAGCAGAATACAGCAATTAGTCCCTCTTTCACTAGTAATTGGGAAGTTGACTAATTTTCATTATTTTAGTTATAGGTGGATAGTACGAGTAACCAATTTTAAAATACAAAGTATTATTTCATTATATTCAAATATGAGGCGTTTTAAAATCTGGTAGTGGTTAAATTTCAAATGACTGGAAAAGGATGCATGATACAAACATCGACGTATCGTCGTACGTACGTAGCATCCGGGGGAGATAGTGAGATATGCCTACAGCTCCACTTTTCTTAAGTTCAAATTTAGAATGTTAACAACTCCGTTATTTTGCAACCAATTTTGATACATACTGTTTTCATAAAAAGATTTATTTTTCCTCCAGTTTGTAAAATATTGTACAAAATCAAATATACTACTCTATTCTTCAGTTGTAGATTTCAGCTCATACGCGTGTGTTATTCGTGCAGACAATACTCATAGGACGAGGCAATCACGCTAAAAGCCCGGCAGTAGTCTATGACGCTGTCTATGGCTCTTATGAGCCGTCATACGGTAATAAGCCGTCCGCACAACGCTATACGCCTTGGATTCTATGTGATAAAAGGTTTTACATCACTCTTGATGTAACATGGTTTTATTAACTTGTATGTATATAGAGGTAGGTTAAGCAAGCAAGGCCTTTTTGTCCACTGTTGATTTAAAGAATTACTGGTCTGCTTGCGTGCGATTGAAATGTCCTGGATTTATTTCTCGAATCGTACAAAGTGTTATTGGATTTTTGTTAGGATTTTAGTGGTAACAGCCAGCAGCTTTGAATTGTGCTTAGTACGACAATAGATTTTTTCCTGATTACTTGGGATCTGTAACGTAAGTAGCTGCTTAAATGTAGGTGCAATGCTACTGCTTTAAAATAAATGATTATTAATTGTAAAAGTACAGTAATTAATTAATTAATTTATAACTAATGTATTGAATCTATCCATATATAATTATGATTCTTTGTTTTTCATAGCATGTAGCATGCTCCATTTTTATATATCTAATATTTTATATTAAGTGGATAAAGCTGTTGGTAGTATAATTAGTAAATTTATATTGACACGTTTATAGTCTAGCCCGCTTTAGAGGCGTGACTGACCCAGGAAAAATTTAAGCGGAGATAATTTAAATTCACTATTCTTCGAAATAACAAAAAATGTATTAGTTAATACAACAATTACAACTAGTACAGGGCGTGGCTCTTAAAAGACTCGCTACGTGGTCTTTGAGAAAGACCACTTAACTTAAAGTCAGCAACGCAGCGGGAGTCCGGCGTCTTTTTTTTTTTTTTTTTTTTTTTGTTTGGGTTAGTTGTTGGCCTCAAATGAGCTGCTCAGCGCAATAGTGGCCCAACCTTATAAAACGCCTATTCGAATAAAGGGCAAAAAATAAAACACAACTTTTGTTTTTTTTTTATTATTAAATTTTGGTACAAATAACGTTTTAAAGGATTACAATTACCTAATTATGTTGGTAAATGGTCTCTTTAGACTAATTGCGTTTAGTTAAAATACTAATAATAAGAAAAATCGATGTGGCTTAGGCCACTATAGTTTTCATAATTTTAATGTTGTTTAAACTGTGTCGTCGGTTGGGTCGCCTTGTAGTTGGTCATGATAGTTCACTTCAGCGTTTTTTTCTATATCTATTGAGTCGAATCTACAGGAATCGTCATCATTATTGGTGTATTTATAATATATTGTATAAGGGTTTGAGGACATGTAGCGAAGCCACTGAATTTTGAGCCACTGAATTTTGAGCCACTGAATTTTAGTGCGATCTTCTTTTGGTAGAGAGATATCTTCTTTTCTGTTAGTTATTAGTTTCTCCAGATTTGTAGTGCTTCTGAAATCATTTGATCCCATCTTAATAACCTGAAATTTCGGTTCTGTCTTCTTTGCTGAGGCAATTAACTTGGCCCAGTCGTCTGGCACCCAAATTTCTGTATTATATTTTCTCTGTTTTTCGATCACCCCGAAGTCACGATCACAGGGTAAGAAACTATGGCCGGAAACTAAAAATTTGTGGTCTATTTGCTCCAAGGTAAATTTATCGGAACCAGTTATGTAGTTGCAAATAGCAGCTAGTTTTATATTCCGGTTTTGTCCTCCACATTGGTCGCTGTACATAATCATCTTTTTAGTTTTAATAACGTGTGCAACAAAATGTAAAAGACATGAACCAATTTCAGCAGGACCCCGAGAAGCCACTCCTTCATGCCATATATACATATATGCTATGTTTGAAACGAGGTCATGAATATTGAAACAATAAGTCCATAATTGCCTCTTGTAATACACTTCATTTGTTGTTAGGTCTGGGGTCGGCAGGGTTTTCATTAAATCGAAGGCAATAATGCTAGTATCATTTTCGTGTTGTTGACCAAACTTTGTATCTTTTTTTAAGTTTGAGCACGCTAATTCAGCTTTTCTGAGATGTAGTTCTCTTTCAATTTCGAAATTGCGTTTTTCTGGACCAACGCAGGTTCGTAACTTGATATTATAAATATCACACTTCTTACAGGTATCTTTATGTGGTTGGCGAAATTGTAGGTTAAATTTTTCATTGAAAACCTTAGTAAATATAAATTTTGATACTTTGTTTTCAATTATTTCTTCGGAATACAAATGATACAATTTTGAAATGGACAAATTTGGAGCTAAATATGTTCTGTTAGGGTTGTTAGCTCTACTATAATGTGATATATAGGTTGGAAATTTTTTGATAAAGTCTTCAACTACTTGAATAGCCAAATCCCCTGTTCTGTTAATGGATGACTTCTTACCCCTTTTGTCTAATGGAGCAGTGACTTCAAAGTTGTCTTCAGCTAGTTTGTTGCGTAAAATTCTTGTTAATCTACCATCGGAAACACATAGAGTCTTCTTAAAAAAAGTTTTACATACAGTAACATCGCCATTTTCATTGGGTAGTTGATAAATACGTGTATATTGGCGTTTAGCACCTACAACATTTCGTACATATGTACGTTTTTTTGGTATTACTTTGATATTTCCAAACAAAAAAGCAGTCTGTAAATCATACTGACCAAGGCCGTAAAAATTATCGAAAATTTTTTTTCGTTGTTCCATTGTTAGTAATGTGTGGCATTTCTTCGGACAAGAACAATCACCACAAAAAAATATTTTCGCGGGTACTTTATTGCCTTTAACATTATCATATTCTAAACCACGAGCTCTAGCTGACTTTGCTTTTTCTCTTTTCCATTCTGCTTGATTTCTAAGTCGTTTTCTACTTACTTTCCTTTTTTCTTGAAGAGACATATTAATAGATGTAGACGGACGATTCATCTCAACATCGTTACCTTCATCGGAGGAACTACGAATTATTCCATATCGGCGTCTCCTTGGTTGTTGATGTTGCACATTGTTGTCATCATCAGCGGATGGCAAATACTCTGATCCTGAATCCTGATAGTCCGAGAAACTATCAAAATCTGAGCTTGACATACTCATGTTTCTATAACAAAACAAAAAACGTATTTAAGCGATATACTAGACATATGTAGTTGTAAAAAATCACGTTAGGCAAATAATTATTTTGTCAAGCAATGGCATATAAATATTCTTATTTTATTAATAAGATAGATCTATCATCTTAATATTTTAAGTAAAAGATATCAAAATGTTTCTTGTTATAATAACCCGGACGACATTAAAGTATGCATGAAAACAATGTAACGATTTATACTTACTTTTGTATACTTTGAACACCTTTTATTATTTAATTAACACTTAACACTACACTAAACGTACTCAGTACTCACGCAGCATTAAAATCAGTTGCACGGGAATGGAGTGAAGTTGGCGTTGCTGTAAGTGACGGTTAATTCCCATAACAGTGTTGCTACAATAAAAAAATAAATCGCCCAAGTGTCAGTATTTTAATCAAACAAAAATGTTAAAAAATAAGTCCGCCCTAACCTCCCTTAGGCCAATATTTTCCTGTCATTTTAAAAAAGTATAATGGCCTAAGCGACCATGGTCCACTGTAATTTTGAAATATAATTTGTAATCTAAACGCAAGAACAACATTTAAAGCGCCATCTTTGAACCTTTATTAAGAACTGTAGTTGGGCCAGTGTGATTTTAATGTTATGTTCAAATACCAATACAATAAGTAGTTAACTATTTTATAGTGATTTTGTGGGTTGGGCCGTTATTGCACTGAGCAGTTCAAATGGTCTTAACAACTTTACGCGGACTGTGGGTGAGCGCAGAGGGCTCCCAACCCGAGGCGCAGCCCATCTTATATAGCGGCCGCCATCGGCAGGCAAGGAGAGCGGGAAGCCACCCACCATCGGCCCGCGCGCAGCCGACGCGGTGCGAGCGGTTCACGTGACAGTATTTAATTATAATATGTAATTTTCCATAACATTGTACTAATGTTTGTTATCCCAAATATATAAATAAATAAAAAATTGAAATATCTTTAGGTACAGCCGTCTTTGTTACTTTGAATTTGTTAATTGTATGTCAGACACTATAGTGGTAAAGTAAAGTGGCATTACAATATACAAAAAATATAAACTCATTAGTCATTATTGTAGTTGAATTAATGGTGTTTATGATATTTTATAGTCTAATCCAAAATCTCATGAAAATTTTCTCCAATACATAAAACCTTGTTACAGTTCTTTAATAGTAATGCGTAAACATAAGAAAATGCGATGTGGTAAAACCATTTGTCATACGTGAAGTCAACCTGTAGGCCTCTACCCGCAGATTTGAAGAGTTATTTATTGCTTGTCTGTGGTGTGATAGTCAACAATGACAAATGACATTGACCAGGCTGGTTGATCGTGCCTGGCGGGCCGCGGCCCTACGGTTGATGTCGGGAGGTTGTATATATACTCAGTCACTGTGTAAACTTCACTTGTGCGATGCAGAATAGTATGATGTCATGTGAAGTGCGATTGTATCGCCATCTGTTGAATGTAGGCTGAACTTCTTCGTCTGTGCGGAGTCGCCACACAACAATAGAAGAATACGCATCCTATCATTCAGTTTCGTTTATATAATATTGTCTTCTGTTTACGCGAATATTATTCATTGAAATTAAACTACTATATACCTACGGATTTTATCGCGTTGTTTATTTGACACTTTATTACATAATTAAGAAACTGTTAGACTACATACTACTAAACTTTACTAATTTTGAAGCTAATTAAATTATTAAAACTATTATAACTATTTTGATTTAATTTTAATTTTACACTTTCCCCGACGTTTAGTATGTATATTAAATATGTAGTGTAACAGTTTCTTAATTATGTAATAGAGTGTTAAATAAACAACGCGATATGATACGTATATAGTAGTTTAATTTCAATCAGTTTCGTTTATGTTACATCACCCTTCTTAAGCTACCATCTTATGATTTTAACTCAATCGGATCATCCTAAAAACTGGGCAGCTACAATTGTGGAAGCGTATTTTTTAATTTTAGCTAAAGATAAGATAAAGTTAATAAATCATTCGACATGCAGTTTAATATCTGTATTTTTCTGTGATGGCTTGATAACGCACGGGTAGTCAATGCGACTGCCCTGCATGTGGATCCGAGTTCAATTCCTGGGTGGCCAAAGAATAATTTAAATTTTCTAGAAGTATCGATTCCGGAACTGTACTTGATAGACGGTAATGGACTCACCTCTTATTACGTAGGACATAAAAACATAGCTGCTAGAATGTGGGTTTTTACACCTCTGACTATATTCGGTAATGTATGTATTTAAAAAAAGGTTTAAGCTCATTTTGTGGATCGCAAGCTACTCTTATATTTCAGACACCATATTGCTACTGACAACTGCCTTCCAGGATACTAATTATCACTTCTCCGATCCAAGAAACATGTAATTCTACAGCACATAACGTAAATACGTCAGTGCATAATAAGCAGAAAACTCTTACACCAAAAGAATCTGAGGAAATATTCCATACGAGTGGATAACGTGCAACGAAGCCAAAAAGAACCCCTTGGCCTTTTTTATCTCACTGATTCAGCATCATTTTTGCTTGAAACATCATCCATATATACGCAGTCGTTTCATCCCTTGATATTCTCGGTGACAGCCATTGAGTTAATATGTATTACGTACTAGACGAGATATCTCAAGGAAATTATTTGTTTGTTAGAATATAATATAATATTGAATTTATTCTATCACATACACACAACACTAACTAGCCCAAACTAAGTTGAGCTTGTACTATGGGTACTAGACAATGGATAAACATACATAAAATATTTTTCTCGTAAATAGATACATATTATACATGGAAACACCCAGACCAAGACAAACATCCATGTTCATGCACACAAATGTTTGACTTGTGTTGGAATCGAAACCGCGAACTCACCGCCATCGAGGCCGACAAAGTACTAGAATGCTCTTTAACTCACTTACTTTCTATATTTTCTGTATTCAGAAAACGAGTCGTTTTAGCTACGAACACTTTAATTGGCATATTTTTCATAGAATATGTGTTAAAACTAACTGTTCGTAGGCAACTAATTGTTTCTAGAACAACCGGACCGCCGCGCGCCGCCCGGCGATTAATGCATGATAAATAAATTTTAAATGATGTGAATGTGAATTTAACTAAAATGCTTATTCTATCTCTAATTCACATAGGCCTGGTTCTTATATCAAGTAACGAGTCCTTTTACCTACAAACAGTAAAATTTTAATACATCGCACTCTTTATAAAACAGAGTACTCTGTGAGTTTTTCGTATTAAACAAATTTAAACTCTGTTGCAATTACTTAACACAAATATATATTAGAATTATAGTCACGCAATTAGAGTTCAAATTGCCTTACTTTCAAATTTTGAGTTACCGTTTTATTAAGGGTGCGACATATTCTGTTAAAATATGTCGAATGTTTACCGTCTGTTGCTAAAACAACTCGTTTCATGAATACAGGAACCGGGCATTAGGCGATTATAGCAACGACACATTTGCAAAATTTTACAAATACTTATACTTTTTGTGTTCACTACACCTTAGTTAACCCATTAATACGCAGAGGCACACTGGCGGCTAAACACAATAGGTTTTCAGCTACGTCTGCCATTCTAACAATTGACAGTTTATGTAATATTGCACTTAAACGTGTTGTTTCTGTTATCGCCGAGCTCAGACTAAATGAGTTAAAGAGCATGCACTCTAACTCGTGTTACAAACAATTTAGTAAAGTTGTATGTACTATGTAGTACTTAATTACTCAAAGGGTCGAAAGAGTTAGATTTTATAATAGTCACAATATAATAGGCACGTTTTGACGTTTCTCGTTCACGATATATTATGTATATCTAACTTCATATGAAAGTACTTGACTCGGCATCGGAAAGTCAAATACTTTTAGACAAATAATTACATGTAAACCAAGGCACTAATTGTAATTAATAAATAATAGTAATAATCATTTTATTTTAGTTAAATGCAAGAAACAATTGTACTTACTTGCATTAATCGCCTAAGTCGAAGTAAGTTAGAGAGCATGCTCTCTAACGTGTGTTACAAAAAAGTTAGTTGAGGCGAGATTCCACCCTTTGGCTTCGCTCGCGTTAATCTACATTTTGTCAATAAACTACCTCTTAGGTAACAGTACACTTTTTAGATGCAAACTACCGTATATCCTTTTCTGTACCTCTGACAATCTGTATGCGACATTGCATGATGATCGGTCGAGTAGTTAAGGCGGGAAAGCAAACAAACTTACATTCAGATTTATAATATTAGTTAGTATGTCACATCTAGTACATAATACTTATAACTCAATGGTGAGAGCTGCATTTAAATTCAAAATATCCATATACGTGTAGTATTTCGTTCTCCAACCATGACGTGTTGCAAAACAGTTAAATTACAGAATGCGGTGCTTACATTTGAGCAGGTAGTGTGCATTTTCGCGCCAACGGTTTTAGATATGGCGGGAAATCGTGCTCAATTCGAATATGCATTACACATAACGTACATTTTGTATTGCGGTATGCCGCCATTGCAAGTTTTATGTGAAACGTGACTATTAAACTGTGTAGGTATCATGATGCAGATTGTAATTCAAAACGTAATTCTGGTCGTAAATAAAACGTATCTTAATAAAATTTAAGCGTTTTTATAACATTAAGATGGTAAAGTACTATATCGCGTGTATTGCTTGTATGTCTGAGTACACGATTAGCGTTGTGGTTTAAGTCGCTATTGTCACTGAGCCGATTGTTGTGGGTTCGATCAAGACACAAAAAACTGTACTTCACAAATAGTTTTGCCGAATCTATGTATTCTTTGTGTCTGTTCTTTGTCTATATGTACGGTTACTAACACATAAATCATACCAAGAGCACATATTCCGATTGGACAGTAATCCAACACAATCATAAATAATAAGCGCAGGACTACCGGCGATGAAACCACCAATATTCGGATATCAAATTATATTTTTTGAATTAGGAACAAAGTGTAAATCAATTTTCGAATTTAGAATCGTGTTAGCTGTTTGTAAAATACAATTTACAGGTATAATAGATTCTTGAAGCTAAACGGACCATTGCAATAAAATAGTCTACCAATTGCAGTCACGACGGATAATCTTAAGGGAGACTAGTCATTTGCTATAAGTAGAGATTACAGTGCACATGTAAGTATATGCGCAAATGCGATTACACTCTCTATTCCCTCACCCTCATATTCCGATTGGACAGTAATCCAATACAATCAGAAATAATAAGTGCAGGACTACCGGTTATGCCAGCTTACCAAGATACGGCGATGAAACCACCAATATTCGGATATCAAGTTATATTTTTTGAATTAGGAACAAAGTGTAAATTAATTTTCGAATTTAGAATCGTACAATTATCGAATCATCGATATCGATAGCGCATCGCTAATTTAGTCTACCTGCAAAATGGCGTCAATTTTCAGTTACATTTATATTCGTATTTTCGCTTCATAGTCATGTTGATGGAAATTACGGACGACAGCACCTATTAAAATTGTCTGTATCAATCATTTGTGCACTAATTGGATGGAAACTGAATTTAATTACAGAAACATTTTAACGGCCTGTCGGTCAACTGCCTGTTATAAAATGTCCTGCTTTAAAATTTTAATGAATTACATTTTAATTAATCGTAAGATATTTCTTTTATACCTTTTTTCCTTTAAAATAAAGTCAATTTAGCATTAGGTGTAATGCTATAGGTATATAAGAGGAGTACTTTACGCTTTATGGAGCAAGCCCTGTGTCGCGGGGGACTTTTAAATCAATAATTTATGAATCACACAAATAATTGGCATGTGTGGTATTCGGACCTGCCCAAACATTTCGCATGGTGGCAGCGGAGAGGCGACTGCTTGCTAGCTTCGCCATCCTTGCAGTCGAATTAAGTGTAAGTGCACGTTAAGTTACCTTGATTGATGTTAAGCAATTATCATGTTTTATAGACACCAGCAATAACAGAATCCCTACCATTATTAGAAATGGTTGATTGCCAATTCTTATAGCATTATTACAACAAAACAATGTACACTGTGTAACTCGCTATCTTTATATGTAGGTATACCTATATAAATATTCTGTGCGTGTGTTTGTAATTAAACTCCTCCTAAACGGCTGGATTGATTTTGATTAAATTTTTTGTGTGTGTTCCAGTGGATTCGACATTGGTTTAGATTTAGCTTTTTATTTTTTTCCTGTGTACAGGACAACGTCTGTCGCGTCCGCTAGCTTTTTTATAATAATAATAATAATATATTTATTTGCATATACTGCACGGTTGGCGTATTGGTTTAAGTGGTCGCCTCGCCACTACCACTGCGCCGAGTGTTGTGGGTTCGAATCCCACACGTGACAAAAATTTGTGATCCACAAATGGTTGTTCCGAGTCTGTATGTTTTTTATGTCTGTTGTTTGAATGTTTGTCAAATCACCCGCAACACAGGAAATATTCCTAACGCGGGAGTAGAATATTTTAAGAAAATAAAATAAAATGTAAATAAAACGTTTCACCATATTAGAATAGCATGCAAATATTTAATGGTACAATTTATAGAATTTGTTCTTCTTGAACAAGCCTCAAGGGTTTTCTTATATAAGAAGCCAGCTTTTTTCAGCATCCAATCCCAAATTCCTTTTCCTTTTTCTTGCTCTACAAAGATTTACCTAAAAGACAAACTCCATAGTTCTATACCCGATCCTGACCTGATTAATGGGGCAACCTCGCATTCAACATTTCTCCGCAATTGCCCATAAACCGTTACATAACAAATCATGTTTATAAAATATCCATCGACACACCGCGAGTGTGAGCCCGCTTGTTAAATTAGAAGTTCTAATAATAGCGGACACAGGAAGACGTTAGTTATTCCTTGACGGTAAGCCATGACACTGACCTGCCTCACCAATGTTTATTTATTTTGGTTGCACGTATACATCACCGCATGTGCCCACTCTTGACAGATGTACGCTTCTCCGTAATCCGTTCGAGTGATGTGCGTATTCAAAACATCAATTATCAATTGTATATTGTATCAGTCGTTATTGGGAAGTCAGTGTCCTATAATATCCTGACACTGGTCTAGCCTTAGGGTATCGTTAGCCACCGGGTTGCAGAGGTAAGGTGGCAGCCGCTCCGTGTAAAAACTGATATTCAGTCAAATCCGGTTAGACGAGAAAAGCCGACCCCAAGTGACTTGGGAATAGTAAAGGCTACGGAGAAGAAGAATTATCAATTGTATTCGAATAAATAATGTATAACCACTTATGCTAAACTGGACGCGTTTTGCAACGACTGTGGAACACATAAACGTCCTAATTTTGTCCGAAATTCGGACATAACACAATAAAAACCAAATATACAACGACTTATCAACATGTCGTTGTTGTTTATAATATATTTCTTACTTTCTCTTTTTTCTATACCAATAATATACATGAGTGTGTACTTTAACACTCCTTGACAATTTAAAATGTGTACGCGTTATGTATAACGCTGAAACTACTACACGGATTGGAAAAATTGTCTGTGTCTGCCTTGCCTTAATCTAGTTTTTCAATAAATTGCTATTCCTTAGAAACAGTACTTTTTTCTGGCTTAAACGTACCTTATGTCCTCTTCTATACCCCTGATAACATGTATGCGAAATTTTAAGATGATTGGTCGACCAGTTAATACATCCAAGCGTGACAAATAAACTAACAAACTCACATTCGAATTTATGCTATAACTTAAAATATTATAGTTATGATTTCACTTACATGCGTCGTAGACCTCGCCAAAGCTCACCAAGGTACAACAGTTACATTGAATACCTATAATAAATTATTAGGTATCTATACTACAAACAAATCCGGCTTTTGTGTTTATTTGATACCACCACTTATCAGTGGTACAAGAGAATGCTTCTTCGAACATTGTAGATTAATGATAGATAATAATTAACACGAACTTTTTATACATAACTAGCGGACCCGACAGATGTTAGGGATTACAGATGTTTAGGATTAGTATTAGATTGTAAATTAGACTTCCACATGCACATTACCAAAATTTGCAAGTCAGCACACAAAACGTTAGGGTTTGTCATAAGGACTGCATCACAGTTCAATAACATAGGGGTTGCAAAAGTACTATACAATGCTTATGTGCGCAGTAAACTTGAATATGGTGATGTTATTTGGAATCCTTATGAGGAAAAATATACTTTAATGATCGAAAAAATACAGCGTAAATTTGCTCGATGGATATACAGGAAACAATACGGATACTATCCCTATCTATATCCTTCTTTATTCGTCTCGGGTATGGTGGACATGGAATCATTAAAATTTAGAAGGGCTATGTCTCAAGTTACACAATACCTGTCAATAATTCGTAATAAAATCGATAGTCCCCGAATACTAGAGCAAGTCCGTATTTTGGTCCCCGTGAAGATATCAAGGGACTCGAAGGGTCAGGTAGCACCGCGCCGCCGCCCACGGTTGCTGGAGCCACCCACCGCGCGCACTGAGCGCGGGCGACACGCGCCTACCAATCGCGCACTCCGCATTATTGGAGACATACTTGCTCAGCACTACGAACTGGACCTTTTTGCCGATGGATTAGAACATTTATATAATAAATTTCGAATAATTCTAAATGACATATTATAATTTATAGGGCTGACATTTGACATTTCATTTTTTATATTTTTTTATTAATTATTGTAATTTATTAATTTATTGTTATTATTATTTATAATCTATGACATTTTGATATTTTATAAATATGTATATGTGACGAGCATGTTTAGTTATACTTTTAACTTAATTTTTGAACGAGTTATCTTGTAAGCGTTTTGGGTGTCACATCTGTTAGCTTGTAAGATCGAATGAATAAATAAATAAATAAACACGGAAAAAAAATCATCCAAATGTAAACGATTCTTGAATCCACTTGAACACACACAAAAAAATTCATCAAAATCGGTCCAGCCGTTTAGGAGGACTTTAATTACAAACACATGCACAGAAGATTTATATACATAAAGATTTGTATTATTTAGAGTAGTAGGCTGCAGGGCAACTCTTTCTAGCTCCCTAATAAATACAAATTATTTATAGCTAAGACGATCTTAACAAGAACATCGAAATCGAACATTAATTTGTTCATATCCCAAACGCAAAGAGTCTCGACGAACAAATAACATAAATATATGTTTTCCAATCAAAGGCAGTAATGTCGCGCTATCGATCAACCTGTTTGATACAAACGCGGTTCTCGATGTCCTATCGGAATACAAATATATCAACGTAAACATTTATTAGCTTAATGGCGGTAATATGTCTGTATTGATTAAACTCCCGGTCGTAATGGTGAAATTCGCTTCAAGGCTTTGATGTATTGATGTTGAAATTAAATATAAAAGATGTTTCTATGTCATATAGCTTTACGTTGTATTTTCTATTGGGGGTCGGTAGAGGTTTATCATCAGATATCGTCAGCTATGATTATATACATAGACTCACAGCACATACCTAAAAGCAGACAGATATGTAATAATACACTAACATCTCACTAACTACTAACTATCTTTGTACTCCAATTAGAGACAGCATTTTACTAATGCCGTGATCTTTCTTAACCAAAATTCTTAATATAACTATGCTCGATTCGGGGACAAAACTAATACAAACACAAATGGCTAACATAAGCATAAACTTATGCTCAAATATCAACGAAGCTAGTGTTGCGTAGGTCTTACCTCGCTCAAGGTGAAATGCCTGCATTCATGGTGCTATCAAGAATTTTCTGAAAGATCTCATAGCGTGACCTGACACAGATACCTCAAAATAATATCTTACGTTTGCAGACCAATTTCTATAATGGGGTCCCATTATAGAAATTGGTACATACATTAGATTAACAAAGTAGTCAAATGCTTTACAGAAAACTAAAATAGTATAATGGATGATACTCATCTCAACGTATCTCAAACAGAGCGCGATATTCTCAAAGGAACTAAAGTTCAGTGAAGTATAATATAGGGTAGCAAAGGAAAGGCTTTTATAATAATAAAATAAGTCGACAACTTCGAATGTTTAGAAACTTTCTACAAGTGGAACAAGAACGGTACCTTAGGGAACGCCAAGCATATTTAAAATAACAATGCCCCATTTTACATTAAAATACGAAATACTACGTAAAAAGACAATAGATAAAGTACCTAGTACCCTACCCTACTACATAAAATTTCTTATATTTGTGTAAAAATATAAATATACTATTTACGTAATATAAAATATGATATTTATGATATGAACCAAGGGTTATCGCTTTTAACTTGATGGAAAACCGTCGGGATCCCACACAGAAGTCTCGAGTTTGATCCCACGGGACACACCTCTAACTTTTCGAAGTTATATGCAAGCTACTTAACTATCGCTCGTTATAACGGTAAAGGAAGTCATCGTGAGGAAAACAGTATATTTCAAAGTTCTTCATAAGGTTTTAATGACGTGTGAAGACTGTGTCAGCGTAGAGAACTATGGCCGAATACTTCACACACTGAGAAGACACAGGCTATCAATGAGTTAGTTTTTCAACAGGGCTGTCATTATTTTTAGTTAGTTTTAGTTAGTGTATGTATTTGTAGTTTTTTGTTAACTGTTAGTTTTAGACCTATTAGTGGATGATCTCAGAGATAAGAGTTCTAAAGTTTCTAAACAAAGAACGTATACTTGCTAGTTTGTAAGTGGGCCATTTTCCAGATGATCTGTGCCAATGCGGCAGTACAAAAAATAGTATAATCTTCGTTATAGTAGCAGATCAAAATATTTTACATAATAATTATTATTAGCGTGACTATTTAAAGACATTTAGTAAGCGCCCACACTAATCTGTGGGGCAGATCGTCCTCACAGATGCAATATAGTTCTGCTGTGAGTAGGAAGGCGAGGTTATGAGCTTTGAAAGCTTAAGTATTAAGTATACAGCTAGGTATATTGACATAGATCTAGGCTTTGGGATATATTGAGATAGTAACTAACTGAATAAAAAAGATACATATTCTAAAAACAATAGAGAACAGAAGAAGGAAAATGTTGGGCCCCTTGATACGACATGACACTTTTATAAGAAACATCTTGGAAGGAAAAATAGAAGGCAGAAGGGGAAGAGGAAGTCCAAGGAAGACGTTCATAGATCAAGTGAAAGAAAAGGTAAAAGTTAAGTCGTATCAAAAAGTCAAAGCGCTGGAAAAATGAAAAATAGGACATTATGGAAGAGACTCCACCGCCAAGAGCTTGGCTCTTAAATTGAAGAAGAACTAACTGAATGCTCTTGTACTTATCACAACATGTGACTCAATAACAGAAAGTTTTAACTTAAGTTAATATAATAATATTGAATATCCTTTACTGGTTCATTAGTCACGGGACGTGACGTTGAATAAAATCATGAGATGTCGGATTCTATTCCTGTGTAAAATGTTGTTCCTGGCAAAGTGTTGTTGCATTATTCTGCTAAGAAATTCCCGGAAACAAAGCGGTCTTTAAATGTGGGGGCACATTTACTCACGTGATAGGAGACATCCTATCACGTGAGGCTTAAGTCATAGCTGAAGAAAAGTGGCTCTAGTACTCCTCGTCTGACATATTCGAGGCTATAACAACCCATATATTATGAAAATAATGTTTTATTGTAGTACAAAATTATAAGTTAAACGCAAAGTAAAATAAATAACACATCTAGTATACTGTTAGCAGTAAAACGTTAATAATCCTTGTGAAGCTATTTGATAACTAACGCGTTCAATTTATTTTCACATCAGCGCGTCTAGACAGCGAATGAGCCAGATGCATGAAACATCTATGATAGAACATAAAACGGAACACTTCAAACTTAGTTATATCAAAACATAAATTATATTTACACAAAAATTTCTATCTACACTAATATTTTAATAGATTTATATCTTTGTATTTTTGTTTATAAATAAAAATCTTTAAAACAACAGAACAGATTATTTTTTTTATCATTTACAAAGCTACTCAGTCAGAAGAAACATAGGCTATATAACATAACATCACGTAACGCCGCTTATACTTATACAGAATGTCCGGTAATTAATGGGTAACCTTGAAATGTCTTATAGTAGAACTGAAGGCCATCAGTTCCACTATAAGACATTTCCAGGTTATCCATTAATTACCGGACACCTGTATATTCCGGTTCTCTTGAACGGCATTAGATAAACCCATGACTTGAATAAGATGGCTACTGAATAGTAAAACCGCACAAACAGAAAGACAGACATATTGTCTGTTTCTGTTCATATATGTAAATGATCATCCATATGTCCATAACTGAGATAATATTGGTTAATCTTGCGGTCAGATCAATGTTTGCTGTTTCAAATGCGAATATAACCACAATCTAAAGCTAATTTCACTGTTTAGATGACGTAGTGGCTTATAGTCGCTTCGGCACTGTCACTGAGCCAAGTGTTTGGTTAGGGTTCGATCCCCACGGGACAAAAATTTGTGTAATCGCCAAAATAGATGTTCCGAGTCTGGGTGTTCTTTGTATCCGTTATTAGAATGTTTGTAATGTCCTACAAAACACAGGAATTATTTCTAGTGCGGCAACTCCCACTCTTGAAATATAAGTAATAATTATAATAATATTCTACCACATACACAAAACACTATCTGGCCCAAACAAAGAAGAGCTTGTACTATGGGTACTAGACAATAAATAAACATACATATTTGTTTTTGTAAATTTATACATATTATACATAGAAACGTAGAACTAGTACCCATAGTACAAGCTCTGCTTAGTTTGGGCTAGATGGTGTTGTGTGTATGTGGTAGAATATTATTATTATTATTTCACATTTATTTACTATTAACCAATAAAAATTACATTTTAAATATATAATTATAAAAAAAACACATTTAAATATATAAAAATTATGGATGCCCACCGAACTTTTTCGAGAACTGGTTCTGCTACATACCTATAGTAAGGCACCTCGACCTCTACAAGTTTGTACTTTAGAGCAAGTTGCTGATGGATAATTCTGGCTACTTGGTTATGTCTGCGCATGTACTCGCCGTTAGCAAGACGAGAACAACCGGAAATTATATGCCTGAGGGATTCACCGGGTTGGTGGCACGCCCGATATATGTCAATCGTACCATCCCTCAGGATATATTGCCGGTAGTTATTCGTCTTGATAATTTCGTCCATAATTGCACAGACAAACCCTTCGGTTTCCCCAAAGAGGTCACCGAAGCGTAGCCAGTTCACGGACGCGAGAAGGTCTACATCAGGCCCACATAGGGCCTTGTGGAACCTACCGTGAAGCTCCTTGCTCTGCCATACACTCTTGCGGTCGTCAATGCTCAGTACTACAGGGATGCGCCAGCTCTCTTTAGCCAGATTAAGCGGGGTGAGTCTGTTATCCACTGCAACAACATCACGATGCATATCCGCGTTCCTTTGAAGGAAATACTCTCTAAGGTTGCACACCTCACGGTTATTGAGGGTTTTGGCATTTAGAAAATCTCTATCCCCACATTTCCGCGGGATGTACAACCTCATCTCAGACGAACGAGGATGATGCATTCGGTATGCCGTCAACAGTGTACGGACCTTCCTGTCCAGGGCAACTAACTCAGTCTGAGTCCACTTAAGTATGCCAAAGGAGTATAAAAGAAGCGGCATGACCCAACCGTTAAAAGCGCTATTATTATTATTATAGAAACACCCAGATCAAGACAAACATTCATGTTAATGCACACAAATATTTGACTTGTGCGGGAATCGAACCTGCGACCTCAGACGTGGCAGTCGGTTACACTAACCACTTCGCCATCGTGGCCGCAATTGTAAGACTTCACATACTTCGAGAACATCATGTAATGCTCTCGGACTTGTAGGTTTCCTCACGATGTATTCCTTCTCTGTTAAAGCAAGTAATAATTTGCGATTTAATACGCACCTAACTCCTACCTCAAAAAGTCAGAGATGCGTAGTATCGAATTCGAGACACTAGGCTATCGCAGCTGTTTGCACTAGAAATAAAATCATAAACAAGGAAAAAAGTAGACGAAAATATTTTCTTAATAAAGAAATTATCGTCTAGTTCGAGTTATTAGTGATTATTCCTTCCCTACATAGTAACGTACGAAGTAAAAACAACACCAAGACTTCGCAGAAGTGTAATGAACCGTACAACTGTTAAGAAATGTTGGCGTAAATTTCAGCTCCACGCGCCGAGCGTTGAGTTCCTATGGGAGAAAAGCTCGCAAGGGAAGCTAAACGAAATATATTGTGGCATTAAAGTTATCTAATACTTCGATAGGAACCAATATATTTGTGTCATTCGTATCACGCAGAACGACCGCGGGCAACGCAAGTAGAATACTAAGTAAGTGTTTTGTACTTATTTGTGTACTCTTTGTATTTTGGTCTGCTGTTGCCTTGCTTTTGCCGTTATTTGGTAAAATAGAAACAGAGTAACATATTCTAGTATTAGAGTAGAATTTACGTGATGTTTTTCTACTGGCAAGCGTGCCCGATTTTTATGCAATTAATCGAATAGCTTCCTTGATTTTTATTTATTTTATTTTATTTATTTGTTTCACCAACATTTGTTTACACTTATTATAAACAATAACAATAGTGTAACAAACACTTATAGGCAAACACCACATCTGATTTTTATGAGTGCGGTAATCAACATTCAGCATGTACAAAATGTATATATATATATATATATATATATATATATATGTACAATAATAATGCTAATTAAACTAAAGCAAAAAAAAACAAACAACAAAAACAGCTGTTTTAGACTAAAGCTGTTAAGCTGCAACAGAGTCGCAGTGTAAATCTATACAATCACTATAGCCGTTGATTAACTTACACATTCTCGCGTAAGGGGAATTAGCGCCTAATACCGTCCTTCTTAGTGGTGGTCAAAGTGGAGTGATACAGCTGAGTGGTATCCTGGATGGTACACGGAATTTAAATAGTGCTAATAAGCAAAAAGAGTCAATTTTATGATTTAATATTTTGATTGCAAACATTGCGTCATTGAGGCATCTGCGCTTGTCTAATGAATTCATTTTAAAATGCTTTAACCTATTCTATATTTTGATATGGCGAGTGCGCGACAATTTCAGCAGTCTTGTTGTTACTGTGGTGAATAGGCTAGACAGCCCATTGTATGGCATACTTATCATGAATATACAGCGCAGAATAGAGGTATACTTAGTCATACAATTTTTTAAGACTCTGCCAGCACTTGCTTTAAATCCTGTGTCATGAGGGACTTAACAAACCGCAACTCAGAATAAATATTAGTGAATCACACAAATGTTTCCCCATGTAGATCTAACCCATTACACCACACTACAAAATAGTTTTTATGTCTGTATGTCTGGACTGACGACACTCAAAAACTACTGGAAAGGCTTAGATGCGGTTTTCACATTTTATTTTATCTAAATCTGATCAGTTAAACCGGAGACATAGTGTATCCACAAATGTAATTCTGGCGAATCATTTGAAAACAAATTCTAGTATTATTGAAGGATTTTAATGCACTCATAGTTTCTAACTTAACAATTATACTAACAAAGCCTTTTCTTCAACAGCGTCGACTTACTCAAAAGTACAGCATCGCAGTCGGTGTCCCTACCCTGGTCATCCGCGGTCGCCACGTCCGAGACCAGCTCCTTGACGACCCTCTAGGAGAGAGATTTCCCTGGCCTGCCCCTCCTCTGCACGAAGTGCTCCGAGGTGTTCAGCTGCAAGGAGACGGAGAGAGCAGGGTGTTTGAGGAACTACCAGCTGATGCCGTTAGAGTCTTCTATTTTGCAGCTCATTGGGTGAGTAAAATTGTGTATGATTACGGGAATGCAAAATATAGCACATAATCTCTCAATAAAAAAAATATTATTATAAAAACAAAAAACCCGACTGCTTAAATGTAATGAACTGAAAAACAAGTATCACAATATCTATATAAAATTCGACTGACTAATGCATTGTTTTGTAAGCTTACTTTATCAAATAATGAAATAACTACATATGTATGTATATTCAAATTAGTTAAACTTAATACTTTATGGTGCTGCATGCGGTGACAAACGTAGTTTTGGTAGATCTTTCTTTGCCCGTAGGTAACAAAGTATTACATACATACATACATACGCTCGAAAAACAGTACCCTCCTTCTGACGCAGTCGGGTAAAAAACATCAATAGCATGGTGCGGGACCGTTGAAGTGCTACGCAGAGGTCACAAATCCGATTACAAGGCACACACCTCGTAATTTTCAAAGTTTATACGTATTATATACTTAAATATTAAGTTTAAAAGAAATCATCGTAAGGAAACCTGCCTGTCTCAGAGTTCTCCGTAAAGTTCTCCAAAATATGTAAAGTCTGCCAACCAGCATTTGGCGAGCGTGCTGGCCTAACCCTTCTCATACTAAGAGGCCCGTGCCCAGCAGTAGGCAGTTTATATACTAGACTATTTTATATTATTTATTATAATTTCTAAGTCTAACTTTACTATTAGCTAGACATTGCCTCACGGTTTTCACCGCATTGAATACTTTTTACTATGGGCATCTTGAACCTGTTGGCTTAATAATGCTCGAATGATATTCCTGAGATTGCAGGACAAGGTTTATACTTGTTTATCACTACAGGAATATAAAAAAACATGCGTATCTGTATAGATTTCTCTCCCCCTCTCTGTCTCTCTCATAAAGAAAATCATCATGAAAAAGATAAACATTGGTTTGTGTAAGTTTTGTCTCATCTAAAACTTTTCCGTACGCCAGTGAGCTATCTAGTATATAGCGGTTTTTTTCACACGTATTACTATATAAATAATACTCAATTATATGCAAAGTCCGTTTGTTAATTGAGTACTAGCATTTCAGACTATTATTCAGTTGTTGACCGGACGCAGCAATTTTGAGCGCTGGGATCAATTATACTATCTACTTTAATCTCTATTAATTAGGCCTGCGATGCATGAAATTTGAGTTCAATCTATTGTATATTTTACAATCATAATATGTATAATATCAGAATTCTAATCAATTAGTTTCTGCTCGTGGCTTTGCCCGTAAAATCCTAGGGGCATGTGTTAATACCGGACATGTTCTATCTGTGTGAGTAATATGTAATATGCTGTGTGGTTAAGTGTTCGCTTCGCCAGTAACACTGCACTGGGCGAGTATTGTGGGTTCGATCATCACAAAGAAATTGTCTAGGTGCTCTTTGTTTTTTTTTAAATATTAATTAATTCAAAGATTTTAAAAATATTCATTGTCCTAGAGCCTTCGGTAACTTTAAAAGACGTTTTAGGTATTGTGGTGTGTCTTGCTGTAGAGACACAGTCCAAGGTTCGATAGAAAGAAAACACGTCAAGCCAGTTTAGGTTGCCATTTATTACTGTCATGTCATATTACAATAACGCAAATATGTACGTACAAATGCTGACACAAGATATTTATTTATTTATTTATTTATTTATTTATTTATTTATTTTCTTAGGAAAACCAACAGCTTTACAAACAATATAGATAATGATTATTTAAAATACAGATAACCATTAATAGGTTTTCGCCGATAGTAACATGGTATAAATATAATAAAGTAATGAGCATGAGATAAAACAACGCATATCTCATAAATTTCTCGCACACGCATAACTCATCGACAGAGTGAGAATTTAACTTAGTATTTATACATAAAACAACCTCATGAATCCTCTAAAACATAGTTAATATAGTTTAACAGTAAACTTGTCAATTTATGCACTTACTTACTAAGCAGTCGCCTCGCCGATGCAACGCTAGTGTTAAACAGGTCTATATCAACATTATTTAGAATTTTGTTGAACCCATTACTCGCCCGCCGAATAAATGCATTCTGCCTGTAATTAGTAGATGCGTGCGGAAGGCTTAGTAGTGCTCCCTTCCGCAAGCCCATCATAGGCACCTTCAAAGAAATTAGGGACAGCAATTCTGGACAATCCAATAAACCGCTTGCAACTTTCATTAGATACAATAAATCTGCAATATTGCGACGTTTGGCCAGCGACAGAAGGTGGTGTTTATTGCATATGTCAATATAACGGTCGGAGTGATATTCGACATTAGTCCTGAAGCATAAATATCTGACAAACTTGCGCTGGACTCTCTCAATGCGAGAGATGTATGTCTCGTACCTTGGGTTCCATACTTGCGAGGCGTATTCCAAGTGACTCCGAACATAAGTACAGTACAAGATTTTAAACGTTTTTGCATGTTCGAAGTCCTTGGAGGCTCGCATAATAAACCCAAGAGATTTATATGCCCTAGCAACTATAGTATCGACATGAATGTCAAATAATAATTTTGAGTCATGAAAGATGCCAAGATCACGTACACATGATACCCTCTGCAAAACATGGCTGTTCAGTGTGTAGTCGAATAGTAACATATTGCGTTTTCTCCCATAAGTCATAACATTACATTTGGATGGATTAAGTTCCATATGATTAATGTTGCAATAGTCTTCGAGGCGTTTGAGATCCATTTGCATGGCGACGGCATCCTGCATATCAGTGACGACAGAAAATATTTTCATGTCGTCAGCAAAACACAAGACACGTGCAGAATGGAAACACCTGTCGATGTCATTTACACAGACCACAAACAGCAAAGGCCCTAGTAAAGATCCCTGCGGGACGCCGCTGGGAATGTCAATCCAGCTAGATACGTAGTTGTTGATAGCAACAGCCTGAGAGCGATTTTTTATATTAAATTACACACTACAGTATGGTTAAGTAAGAAACATCCAAATAAATCTTCACGCTCTTCGATATGTATAATATCACAAGGTACTACTTCAAGCCACTGCTTATCATAGCCTTCTCCCAATTTACACCACAACTATCATCCAAGCTACCCAACTTTTTCAGCTCATCAGTCCACCTGAACTGTTAAGTTACTTTTTCTTTACTGACTAAATTTTATAGGATTTTCGCTTTCTAATATTGTAAATTGTTACTTTATTTTTCTATGTATTGCGTAAGTTCGCTCTTCTTAGTGTAGACATAATTCCGTCCGAACCAAGTATGGGTACATGTATGATATAAATCTTTGTCTGGAAGAGGCTCATGTCCTGCACTAAACAGCAATAGTCTGATTGATTGTTACCAGACTAAAAATAAGACAAATTAAAAACAACACATCTCTGCTTACCCCTGCAAAAAGCAAGCGTGATTCTATGTATGTATGTATGTAATTTTGTTACAGTGTCCACCATGCCGATCGTTCTCACCAAGCCTGTGCGCCGCGCTGGCTGCGGTGCGCAAGCGACGCGCCAAGTACGCTGATACTCAACTTATACTCGTCTCAAGTGACAGGTAAGGACATTATATAGGATTACTAGTTATCTCTTGGGAACAGCGCTTTTTCTGGATGAAAGGTACCCCATCTTCTTTTCTGTACCCCTGACAACGTGTATGCGAATTTCATGATGATCGGTCAAGTAGTAGAGGCATGAAAGCGTAACAAACAAACTGACGTCCGCATTTATAATATTAGTGAGGATTAGCAGGTAACAGAGCACCTGTGCACGCGACTTCTGTGTGTGAGGTCTTGAGAGTTTGATTTCCATTTTTCCAAAGGGTTATTGGATTTCCTGAAAATAAATTCTCAGTTTAGAACTGTAGCCGGTCACCCGCTATTAAGTGGAATTTAAAAACATGGTTGGCACTTGGCAAGATTTTGGCGTTTTATTATATTCCCTTTCGCGGCTATAGGCGTGAAGCTATAGATATTACAGAGACAAACTGCAACAACGACCAAAGAACTAAAGACTGCAAAATATAAGTCTGGCGTTGCGAGCTATCTATCCGACATTAACCAATCTTACAAGAGAAATGAGGAAGAAACTTTGGCATCGTTCGTGGCGCCGCTGCAACGAGTTAAATTTTGGTGAAATCATCTTTATGCTAGGCACAGACTATGTTGTCTACTTGGTAATATTTTATCGGTTGTTAATATTAAGGTGGTCGCCTAGCCACTACTACAAGTGTTGTGGGTTGAAATCCTAAACCGGACAAGAAAATTGTGTTCTACAAATCGTTGTTCTAATGGGTGAGAACTTTGTCATTAACAAAAATTATTCGGTAAAATCTAGCGAACTGCCTCGTTCTTTCCGTGGCTCGGTATAAGTATGCGTGCGCTCGCCATATCCTGGGTTCAACTTCCAGGTCATCGTCATCGAATTTATATATTAGAATTTCTAGTATCAACGTGAAGTTTTGTAATTTTGTCCATTAGACAACAATAAGCTACACTTAAAGTATAGCCGGCCAAATATAGCTCTGCCTACCGCCTTCGTTGACAGATAGACATGAGTATATTAGAATGTGGTTTATTTAAACCGAGCTGCACTAAGCTGTTTTAAATTAAAGAACCAACTATCAGACATAACTACATTCTATGTCCGCTAATATCTCAAGTGGGTTAACGATAAACGACGCCGGTGCAGCTCATCAGTTCAATTGAAATCGTCTGATGACTCTCAACGGTCTCCGCTCATTTATATTTTATTGAAGCTAGGGGTTATCCTTAGCTTCAATAAATAATAATATATGCAGAGAAAGAAAATTTTACGAAATGTTTTAATGTTTATTACCTACTTATATTAAAATCACGCTAAATATTTTTAGAGCATATGAAATATTTAAGTGTGATTTTGATATACGTAGGTAGATTCAAAATGTTATACCTATTATGAAAGGCTTTTATTTCCAATAAACAAACAACTTATTAACTACAAGGTTAATCTGAAGATATAAAAAAGAACAAAATTTATAAAGCGTTTTAATATAAATTTCATTATAAAAATATTTTCATATTTTTCACTGTGCCTGTGCCTACCTAGACTACTTTCATTGAAAGCCTTTATATTCAATTCAATTCAATGTCATTTATTGCGATAATAGGTTATTACAAAAGTTGTGGTATACAATAGAAAATGTTTCTCCATTATCTGCCTTAAGTCGTGCGATAGATGTTAACATAATTTTAATTCATAACAAATTAATAGATGGCAAATGTTAATATCACCAAACATTAATTAAATTTAAAATAAAATATCAATTTAATACAGAGCAATGTCAAAAGTAATAAAGTAATAATTCATTAAATAAATACATAAGTCATAGGGTACATAATACAATATAGCTTATCTTATACAATTTTTACATCATATAAATATATTATGTTTAACTTTACTTTAGAATTCTCTGATATGCGTTATTTCTAATAATTGTTTTGGAAAGTGATTATACACTCGTATTTCATATAGACAAAGCAATAAGTATTATTTCTATTAATCATCATAGTTCTAAAAATAACAAGATTCTTTTTAGCGTTTCGTCTGTAAAGTAAAAAAATCACTATATCGTTTTTGGCTACATTTTAATTTAGGTACCATTGTGAGAGCACTTGCCCTTGTCCAGTATACTTACCATTGTACTGCGTGCATACATGAGAATTTATACTCAGTAGTTTCTGTACCGATTTTGTTATAAAGAGCCTAGTGGGAGACCGTTGGACTGCCACACAGAGGTCTCGAGTTCGATCCCAAGCCGCGCACCTCTGACTTCGAAGTGATGTGCGTATTAAATAGTTAATATCGTTCGCTTTAATGGTGAACGAAAACATTGTGAGGAAACCTGCATGTCTGAGAGTTCTCCAGAATGTTCTCAAAGATATACATATATACTCTGCCAACCCGCACTGGGCCAGCGTGGTGGACTATGGCCTAACCCTTCTCACACTGAGAAGAGGCAAGATTCTATAGACAAGTAAATCCTCAAATTTTCCCATCCGCCGCAGTATAAATAACCTCCTCGATAAACTTTTACTTTTTACAAAAGATAAAACCGCAAGCGCGTTCAGTAGGTATTATCTCTTCTTTCCTTTTCATTTCCCTCAGCTTTAAAAACAAAGTTTATGTACCTTGACTTTTGTACCAAATTGGAATATTTTAATTAAATTATACCATTATGTATCTGTATAATGAGCCGTGTATTTATTCAAAGAATATATGAATTCATAAAGAGATTCCTTGATAAAATAATTACGCCATTTGTTTTGAAACCGTGCAGCTGACAGAGATTTTCCGATTTGCCGATAGCTATTTTACTTACTCGGATATGCAGATAATTTACTTCATAATATATAATTGTTTTATTTTTAAGTGATGTCGAACTATCTTGATTATACACAAGTCCGCGTTCACTTGGAAACGTTGAAATATTTTTCTCGTGTCAAAATATAATTAATTAATGCATTATTTAAGAATAGCTTTAACATTTAAAAACACATCATTTAAATGTAGAAAACATAAAATATTCTTTTGTTTTCTTATTTAAAAACGAGGTGAATGATAAATGACCCTCATTCTTGTTTCTGCCTGAACGCTGTTTTAATCAATTTCTCTGACATTGTTAATTTGAAAAGTGCCAGATGGACTGTCTGAAGTCTTTCGAGCAAGAACAGTGTTTTGCGTGAAAAAGAATATTCTACAAGGCGAACCGCAGCCAGTGCCTCCGTTTCTTAAATTTGCGTCGTTACTACCCTGCTGAAGTACTGGAGGAGCATGGGCAACCTGGCTAATCGACCTCGTGGTGGCCGCCCAGCTGTCCTTAGTGATGTTCAGAAGCGCGACATCAGACTTCTTGCCGCCCGTGATCCAATAATTAACGCTACGAAACTGCGATTAGAGCTGCGAGCTGCTACTGGACTCGATATTAGACGAAGAAGAAGATGTCTGGTGTAATTGTCATTTTGTCTGAGTTTGGAGACGGCCTGGGAATTCCGAAAGACAAAGAACTGCAACTGGAACCTTTCAGCATGGTGGCAAATTGGTACCTTATCTTTCAAGAATGGGACAAGTTACCACAAGAACTATTGGACAACTTGATCTACAGCCAGGGGAAGAGTAATTTTGTATTAAATTTGTAAATAAAAGCATATTAAAGTTAGTAAAATTATTAACTTTAATCAAATGTACGCATTTCTTTAAATTACAATTGATTATACAGATTGAAAATATTTTTTTTTAAAGGAAAACAAAATTATATAGATATTTTCATATTAAATTGTGTGCTTTTAAATGTTAAAGCAATAAATAATGCAATCATTAATTAATGTTTCTATGTATAATATTAAATATATTTACAAAAAAAATATTTATACATATGTTTATCCATTGTCTAGTACCCATGGTACAAGCTCTGCTTAGTTTGGGCTAGATGTTGTTGTGTGTATGTGATAGAATATTATATAAGTATTATAGTTATATTTTGACACGAGAAAAAATATCTCAACTTTTTCAAGTGAACGACTTTTTTGATGTGTGTACAGCCTCACAACTTATTCACTCTAATCAAGTTAACTACACATCAGTATCTTTTATTATGTAATTATAAATAAAGAAAGGGCTTTTAAATATTGACATTATTTAAATTATGTAATATTTTATAATATGTTTGACATTTATAAAATTGATATATTATGTTTTTTATTCATTATTGTTCATCAATGAGTATTAAGTAATTGTTAATTAAAGCAATTGAAAATTAGTTAAAATATTGTTCTGAGCTTAAGCATATATTTAATGTATCAAATTTGTACGTTTTAATGAAAGACATAGATGGACATATTCATTAATTGTAACGTCCCATGTATTACCTATGTTTACTTTAGAAAAATATTTATGATTTCTAAACTATTAAGAGTGGGCCGAGATATGTTATACTCGCGTTAGGGGTCTTGTGGACCACCATACTATTAATAGTATGGTGGTCCACAAGACCCCTAACGCGAGTGTAACATATAGCACATGTAGTAGTGGGGCAAGTCTATTGACGTGTATTGAACACAGTTTCTGTTAAAAACCTAATGCGTAGAATATAAGCTTATCTAGACAATGAAGAAAGTATTGGGACTGGGCGCCTGCGTGCAAACTACAGTACAAATCTTTTAATCTAACATATTTTTTTTAATGGCGGCTGAAATTATTATCCAATAAATACATGAGTAACGTTTCAATATTACTTACGCACATGTTGCCGCACCTACGTTCCTAAGCATAAACTAGACTCCGGCTAATTAACGCTAGAAAGACTGAAAGTCTTCCAGAGCGCAAGGTAATTTTTATTTCCAAAAGATTTTGTAAAAGTTTTCCCCTCGGAAACGTTGGTCATTATTCAGTCGGACTTAAAACTTTTGCCATTGTATCGGTTAGTTATTGTTGTAGTTCGCAATCACTTGTTCGTGAGTACAATGTTCAAAAAACAGCTAATATTTGGGGTATGAATCTTTTATACATCGTTATGGTAACGTATTCGTTCACACTTTCTTTTTCGCCGTCTTCATTCCTTAATATTATCTATCTACGTTCATAATAAATGCATTTTATATTCCTGTGATTCAACCTAGGACCCATGGCAAACTGCTGGTATCTAAATTATATCGTGTACACATTAGTATACTACACTTCTCTGATAGTTGTGGCAATCCTTCAAAAATTCAAAGATTATTTGCTAAAACATTAGAAGTAAAATTATAATACCGACATAAAATATTTTCATTGAACTCGCTAACAGTCCCTCTTTGCCTACTCACACATATACTAGCAATTAACATCATACAGATAATATGACCATACACAACATCGCAAACTGAAATAAAATGTACCTATGAGCTCTAAATTGTAAAAGATATTATCCTTATATCAAACGCGAATGAGAGAGCCGAAAGACATTTCCACCTCAGCTTCGGCAATCGTTCGAAATGTACCCGACGTATTAGCTGGTCACATAAAAATATGGCACCCACGAACACTGTCTAGACATTGAACAATCGATATTTCAAATACATATCTGTGGTAACACCGCGCCGTTTGTAAGAGATACAAAATACGATATTTTAAACAAATAAGACGGTTTACATGCTGAATAATAAATAAAGACTCGTCGCGGCTGCTCTCGACTTAGATAATACTAGGGCTGTCCAATTTTTGGCGGGAAAATACCCTATAAAGTTACCAAACAAAAATATATATTATGTATAATAGTAAAAATGTGATTACATGTTGCGGTATTCCTACATATTTGCAGAAATGTCGGTCTGGCCATAAATCTTGTAGTGGTTTTTTGTAGTGTTTCTTTTAGTTACTTAGTAAACTCTCTAACCTATATATTTTGAAGTTCATAAGTGTTTGACCTAAATGAATAAATGATTTTTGGCTTTGACTTTGTTCTTCATCTTACAGATTATTATAACTTATGATTGTCTACATTTATTCTCTTCTCACAGATATTGAGAGAAAGCTGTTTCAATGATGTTATTATAGAGATTATAAATGCCTATAGGTATTATTAATAAATATACATATGTACGACATGAATTTGTAATCTCAACAATAACAACATCTTAAACCGCTCATG
The DNA here is from genome assembly GCA_963675205.1 of Catocala nupta. Classification (NCBI taxonomy): domain Eukaryota; kingdom Metazoa; phylum Arthropoda; class Insecta; order Lepidoptera; family Erebidae; genus Catocala; species Catocala nupta. Next base: position 7,436,920 of record OY776098.1, read on the forward strand.
TATACTTACTAAATGATAAAAACATAAGCTTTAATAAAAATTATTCATGTTAAAACTGCATCTTTTGCATTGACAGTAGGTAAATATGAAATCTAAATGCTAATTTGACTTTTACCGTATTTTCCATCCATGAATCTATACTTAATATTATAAAGCTGAAGAGTTTTTTTGTTTGTTTGAACGCGCTAATCTCAGGAACTACTAGATCGATTTAAAAAATATTTTAATGTTGGATAGCCTATTTACCAAGGAAGGTTATAGGCTGCATAACATCACGCTACGACCTACGGGGGCGGTCCAGTAATTATAAACGTGGGTGAAACCGCGGGCACATCTAGTAAATTATAAAATACAAGACATTGTTCTTTCACATTACATACATACATATGTAAACAAGGTACAAGATAGCTGTTGGAACAAATCCAGCTAACATGAAAATTTAATCATACTACCTGTCACGTAAACATGTTTTCAAATGGTAGCAAACTATGATTTTCAGTTGGAGCTATGTTATGACTGTTTATGAACTTTGAAACGTGAGACATAAAATTAAATGAGACTAATGACAGGTTAGTTCAGCAGTTAAATCGTTAAAACGTGTCAAAAAAATTATAGATTTAGTAGCACTGAACTTCATTTCTGTAAAGAATGTGAATAAAAAGCATGAAATATATTTCACAGTAGCTATCCCTCAAGACATGTACTTTTTCTGGATGAAACGTATCCTATGTCCTTTTCTGTTTCCCTGGGAACGTGTATGCGAAATTTCATGATGATCAGTCGAGTAGTTAAGGCGTGAAAGTATAACAAATAAACAAACCAACTCACATTCGCATTTATAAAAATATGAATTTATTATAATATATGATTATATTATAATATATGATTATATTATAATATATGAATTAGGATAATCGCAATATAGGCAGTTCACGACCATTCCCCGAACACTGTTTGTTTTTAAATTGTTTTTATATAACACCCTATTTAGAAACCGTGTCTTTTGAAAGTAATCTAATTAAGAAAAACACCAGCTTAGATTTTGAAAATGGAAGGCCAGCCCTATAGGGTGCAGTATTCATAGTCAAGACAGTGTCGTTATAGCAAATTGAATTCATTTCCTCAAACGTCCCGGTGCGCGGGAAGGCGATCGATCGAAAATGTTTATACAAACTTCTGCTGAACGCTCCAAATTGATTAAGTTGCCAACTTTACCGGGTGTTTTAAGACTTATTACTTTTTTACCGAGCGTATAAAAATACTGTCGGCTCAGTAAAAAAGATTTTTATGAAATTCTTATCAACTTAGTGTGAGACGTTAGAAAAAGGAAATACGAATTTAAAATTGTACACCGTTAAAGATTTAATAAGAATTTGTTATACTACCTTTAGTAGTACCTCAATTTATACATATTATGCGATTTACGCCGCCTATTATTGTTGTCAGTTGGACTATATTTCTTTCCGTCTCTATAATGTTGTGTTTCTATTAATTCCATTACATTATTTATATATTAAATAATGACTGTAATGGAATTAATATGAAGACATTTTTTTTTCAAACATTATTTTTCCAAGTATAATTGGGGATACTACTGGTACGTTTGGAGTCTAGCAATAGCCTCCTGTGACGATGGACCTAAAACCATAGCTGTTGAAATTTTAGAGCATAGTCTGCCTAACATAATACATTAAAGTTCAAGCTTAGCTCAGAACATCGTTGCGATAACCTGCAGATAATAGCAACGCTATCTACAAACTCAATAACTATGGATGAAATGCCCTAAAGTTATATAGTTTTAGGTCAAAGGAGTGTCGTCATTAAAATTCAGGCTCGGTATTGCCACTGTTTTGAACCGTTTCTACGTTCATGCGTAACCTTGTTTATGTTAAATTCATAATTCCCATTCATATGGTGCTTTGATATACTGTATAAATATATTGTAGCCACCCACGGTCTAGCCAGAGTGGCATATCGATTATAAGATTAAAAATACATGCAACGAAACTTTATCGTTTTTTATTTAAAAGAGTTACTTGCCGTCTTTAAAGTTAAGTTTAAGTTTAAGTTTAATTGTTCCGTTTCAATATAAAAATCGTTGATCTGATTATCCATATTTATTTTAATTTAATAATGGTACTGTTGTCATTTATAAGGTACTAGCTTTTGCCCGCGGCTTCGCACGCTCGTTTTAAACAGTTATTTTTTTCCGGGTGAAAGTTGTCCTTTTTAGTACCCTTGACAACGTGTATGCAAAATTTCATGATGATCAGTCGTGTAGTTAAGGCTTAAAAGCGTAACAAACAAACCCATATTTGGATTTAAAATATCATTTACGGAGTTAGAATTATGTTAAAACTAATGCCATATTATAACGTCCCTATGGCAGCTTGAATACTGCCAGTTAAACTTGCCACAAATTTAGTTCACTTATAATTAAATAGAGTCAGACAGTTTTTGGACGTTAACACCTAAGTTTTCAGACCACTGCGGGCTCAGGAGAATTCAACTAAAAGAATGTCGGTTCGGTTTAGTACCGCAGCCGTAATACAGAACACTAGTTTCCGCCTATGACATCGCTAGGGTGTTATCTCATAAAACTTTAGCCTATAATTCCACCCTACGAGGATGAAATGTTGTGAAAGCCATTTTGGCGAAATTTAGTTAATTGGTGTAAACTTATTCAGTTTTTCGAGCTGCATCGAGCAGGACATTTAAACTTATGATATTTGGAAATAAAAATGGCCTTAGTACCCAGAACATACCGCAACATAAAACTTTTATTTTAAAAACCATCATGTAAATAATTATTGCAAATTCTGTAAAATATTTTTTATTTTATTTTATTTATTTGGTTTATCAACAGTTGTTACAATATTAAATTTTTATATTACATTGATCAAATTTTATAGTCTAATTGCACAACTAATTACAGATAAACACAGCATGTACATAAAAACAAGATTAAAAACAGTTTAACATAGGTATTCTCATTATCTTCTAGGTCCAGTGCATAAAATTGCATAAAATTAACAGTAAAATGAAAAAAAAAAACAAACAATTTTAATTAAGTTAACCTAAAAATTACAAAAAATGACACAAATTTAATTATTTGTTCTAAGAGTAAAACACATATTACAAGATAAAAATAATGACTATAAAAAATCTGAGAGAGAAAGATCTATACTAATATTATAAATGTGAAAGTTTGTGAGGATGTATGGATGTTTGTTACTCTTTCACGTAAAATCTACTGAACCGATTGCGTTGAAACTTGGTATGTACATACATAACTGGAGACCTGGATTTACACATAGGCTACTTTTTATCCCGATATTCCCACGGCAACGGGACTTACGCGGGCAAAATCTAGTAATTTTATTATTATAAAACATAAGGGCTAAATAAACTAATGCAAATATGTATAATAAACAAATAAATGAAGATAAAAGTAAAAGCGAATTAAAAATTTTTAGGTTTTCTAAAAATTACTTACATTTCGTACTCGAAGGGTCGATATCAAGAATAGTAAAGCTTTCTACAGACGGGCAATCACCAAATTTATTCCATCTATTTATTCGAATAAATCCTATAGACTTTAATCTAAAATACTAAAATAAAACGATATTGACTAATAAATCTCAGAAAGGTATTCTTGAAATTACGACAATGTACATTACTTTTTTGTTTTAATTTTATGTATTTTAAGATATCTGTAGATAAAATATTGCAAACAAAATGAATGGTCATAGATTCGTATAGAAGTATATGTAAATTCACCGATATTAAGATATGAAAACAGCGTGATTTTACTAGTTAATGTTCCCGTCTGATATAAATATAGTGTCTTCCCAAACCAATCATCCAAATCATCAAGTGTCTATTAAAATGAGAAAAAAGCTCTACACGCAGGTTCAGCTCAAAACAAAGCTCCCCTTCCAAATTAAGATTCCCCCACCATCATTACAAAAGAATGATCCCCATTCAAAGTCCGGGTCCACAAAGAGAGTACGAAAAATTAATACCAAAGATTCCTGATTAAAGGCAGCTGTGTCAAATAAAATTTTACGTGCATATGAAAGGTAGAACTATCGAAAATTGTCTCTCATTAATATCTTCAAAGGATTCGCTCGTGTCTTGATTGCAACGTATTCAAAGCTTTGATGTTATACTATGAATACTGCATACTTGTCTAACGTCATTATCCACGTATGCCAGTTTTTTTAATGATGAGAGCAAAATGTGTTTTTTAGAAATGAATTTAAAAACAATTTTACCGTGTCGGTAGATCCAATTTTAATGTCTTTAGTGTTAGATTTTTGAAGCTTGCAACTTGAAATATCAAACCTCATTGCAATATTCTACCATAGACACAATTTGTTATACGTTATAGACCCGATTGAGTATATGACGTCATTATCCACGACTGTTCTTTCAAAAGTTAACGAAATTATGAAACTGATATAGGAAATATATTTTCTAAATAAACATAGACGTTAAATGTCAATCTAATAAATAATTAGGAATCAATCAAGTCTTAGAATACCAAACATAATTAAAAATATATTGCGGCAACAAGTGTGCCGCTGCGACTCAATATATAAAAAATATATAGTCTGACCTCTTCTCACGGTACACCATAACAAGAGGTCAGACTATATATTTTCATGCCTAGCTGCTTTTGCATGCTAGCTTACATTATTCTCGCCTCTGTGTCCGTCTCCCCTTTAGGGGGGAGACAGTAGAGCTTTTAAATGAGTAGTGCCTATATTGGGTAGGTCTTATTGTGTAGTGGCCTGTTGTTTCACACGGCGGGCTGAAACCTCGGCAGGGTCGCGACCGCATGCGAAAGTGATTCGCGCGGCCCCGCCGATAGTAGTTTTGTCGAGGAACACCGTGGTAGGTTTAGTCGCTATTCCGGGAGGTACATTATTCTTATTCCATCTTTCTTTTACCCCGGCGAGTCCGACATAACCCCTCCGCTGCCCCCGCGGAGGGGTAAGCTTCAACGCATTCCCACATGTAAAAAAAAAGAAATATTCTTACTTTAAATATAATTATATTGTTTAGATGATAATTTTAAGCCTATTTATAGGCGAGCAGATTGACTGGAGAGACCTATCAGCTCTATAAAACCGAATACAATTATTGGTTCCACTTTACCACTAGAAGGTAAGTAGATATGCATACGTTGTTTACATATTACATATTTCCTGTTAAAAATTCAGCTGTGCTAAAATGACGTGGGTCTGGCAGCTCTGGGATCTTGTATCTTACTTTTGTTCTTTTTGTCTCAGTTAATAATATTTTTACATTATTGTATTGTCAGGTAGGTAACAAATAAATGCATGCATAAATGTTAATTTCTATTCTCAAAGATATGTGAAGTCTGCCAACCCGCACTGGGCCAGCGTGGTAGACTATAGCCTAATTCTTCTCACAATGACAAGAGGCCCGTGCCCAGCAGTGGGACTGGGGGCTGATATTATATAAATGTTAATTATCAGTAAATTGACCTATAATCGTTCGATATTTACATTACTAGATCCTAGCACCGGAACCCGAGGCTTAGAATCCACAGGGTTGGTTACCTGTCGAGTATAACTTTTCTCTTACTGTCAGTAAGAAGTGAACAATCTTGGTCAACTGGTCTACTTAGGCAGCTTAATAGTCATTAGTGACACAACTGTAGTATTACTGCATTGCATGATGAATATATCTTGGATAAGGCAGTGTTAGGTCAGGTCACTTTCTGGACAGAATAGTCAATAGACTATTCTGTCCAGAAAGTGAGAGTATCAGCACGGAGTATGAAACTGTGCCTGTTTAACTATAATAGAGTCGACCTAAAACCAGAGCTGGTGAAATGTGAATCTAATACAAATCTGATTGCCCTTTCGAGAAAATAAGCGTATGAAAGAGTTAAAGACGATTTTTAATTTTAAAGAACCTACTAATTTTAGTTTCATATCACCAGCTTGTATTAGTTACTTTATGTATATTAAAAAGCCTTTAAAATGTTTTCGAAGATACTCGCTTAGTCTTATATCGTAAGCTAATGAAAGTAAGTGCAAAGAAAATCCTTAATAACGTTTTTAGAGTCGAAATTCTTTTGTATACGAAACTACAGATAAGCTCTTAAAGTTAAGCCGTATGACCGATGACATTCATAGGAATATCGCAGTGATACTGCGATTACGTCATGTACCGTACGCGCCGAGCACAGAGCGACTTTGACATCTGTGACGTCATAGTACACGTCCGCCATTTGCAATCGCTCGTCCTTTGCATAACTCTTGCTTAATCCTTTATTCTTGTGATTGTTGATGACGTAGTTGCTTACTGACAACGTGATCAATTGCGTTATAGTGTTGTGCAGTATGATACTATTCAATTATGCGTGTACTAATGATACGAACAGTCGCAATCGAATTTTATTCGTATGTGTTTACAGCATTATACACAAGCATGTGTTTTGCTTAACGGTATTAGACGGCTGGCTATATATTTAGTTCCTACGTAATAGAGTGCGAGCGTATTGCTATCTACCATTTTTACGAAGCATAATTACGTGCTTCTGAGAATTTCAAGACAGAAAAACGCAATAATAGTAAAAGTACACGGTAAATAAGTTAACGCTGGAGTAACGATGTATTTTCTATAAAATCGTGTTCATCCATCTATACCTAGTAATTAATAAAGCTAAAAATTTTATTTGGTTTTTGTTTGGCGGAAATAATCTCTGGAACTACCAGTGAGGTTAGAATATTTTTTGCATTTCATAGCACTCCATGCTAGAGGAAGCTTATATATAGGCAATAACAACATGCAACGAGCTACGTCATCACAAACGTGGGTGAACCCGCGGCTGACAGCAGCACGAACATACAATTATTTATAATTAACTCCTTTCATACTATCCTTACTAATATAATAAAATCGAAAGTAACTCGGTCTGTTTGTTACCTCTTTACGGCTAAACCACTCAATTCATTTGGATAAAATTTGGTATAGAGATACTTTAAAATCTGAAGAAGGACATAGGCTACTTTTTATTGACATAGGTATCACCTGGGCGGAGCCGCGCACAAAAGCTAGTTTACTATAAAAAGGTTGGTCCAACGGATTTGGATGAAATTTGGTATAGAGATACTTTAAAACCTGAAGAAGGACATAGGCTTCTTTTTATTGATATAGGTATCACCCGGGCGGAGACGCGCGCAAAAGCTAGTTTACTATAAAAAGGTTGGCAACTCTAACTACCGTACGGATATCGTCCCAGACTAAATAATATAGTGTTGCCAGTAGTTATACGTAATAATATAATGATGCAAAGCTACGTGGCGTCTTAATAATAAGTTCAAAGAGATAAGGCTCAAACGACTCAGTTACAGGACATAACAACGGGACGGAGCCGAGACGACAGCGACACGAGGCGTGCTTCGCTGAGCACACTGAGCTGTTGAGCATTGAGCGTACAAGCTTTGATATCGTACTAGCGTGAGATCCTTATATAAAAAAAAAGGAAGCGTGATTTTATTTACAGTTGATATCCTTGTACCTCGTAAAAATGAAAAATTTACTTCGGCAGTGCATTGGAAGAGAAATCGACTGAATCGAATTTTTATGAGATCTCTTTGATTTCAAGATAGGGCTGAGTGTGTTTAGAATTTTCCATCAAGAAATTCTGAGTATTGTCACGAATCTGGATCTGAGCCCAGTGTGAAACCATATCTGAAGAAATGTGAATAACACATTTCTGTCTATAGGCAGTCACATCGTCCCCGAAAGGGCGATGCGGAAGTGAGATTGTTATGTATACAGGGTGATTTTGAAATCGTGTAATTCCTTTTAACCACGCATTCTACTGGTGATATAGAATAACCCTGACCATATTTTTTCTTAATTAGAATAATGGTTTCGGCAAAATTAGAGTACAGATTTTTTTCATGAAATGATTTCAAATAGTCATATTTTAGCCACCTGACACAATTTTAATATTTTACTAATTTAAAAATAATAACATAACAATAACTGATGTCGTAAATAATAAGGGGCAATAAAAAGGACCGCCCGTTATTATTTACGACATTAATTATTAATATGTTTTTTTATTTTAATTAGTAAAAAATTAAAATTGCCTCGGTTGGTTAACATATGACTATCTGACACCATTTCACAAAAAAAACGGAACAATAATTTTTCAAAAAAAATAAATCTAATTAAATAAAAATATGGTCAGGGTTATTCTATATCACCAGTAGAATGCGTGGTTAAAAGGAATTACACGATTTCAAAATCACCCTGTATATATTAACTATAAATAAATTCAAATAACGTCCTTAAAGCAATATTTATATATACACGTAAAAAACCTCGGCGTAAAAAAATACTCATGTCGGTCACCATCATCTTGCAATAACATTAAAGAAACAGAATATTATTAAATTTTGAATTAATTAGACCCGTGCAAGTTGCTCACATCCCTTCATCAACTAGCATAGACCTGATGATCTTCAATCGGCTAAACCAATTATTTAGAATCATAGCGAACTAGACTTTGCATGCGGTTTCGCTCGTATAAATTTAAATTAGGTTAGGCTAGTACTTTTTTGTAGATGAAAGGTACCCTATGTCCTTTTCTGTTTCCCTGACAAGGTGTATGCGAAATTCCATGATGACCAGTTCAGTAGTTAAGCGTGAAAGCGTAACAAACAAACAAACTCACGTTCACATTTATTATATTAGTTAGGATAACACTAAGTAGCAGCGATGGCTCAGTGGGGAGACCAACAGACTGCAATGCAGAGGGTCTCGAGTTCGAACCCACGTCGCGCACTTCTGACTTTCGAAAGCTATATGACTTTTCGAAATTATGTGCGTATTGATTGACAATAATCGCCTGCTCAGTGCCTCGGAGAGCACGTTAAGCCGTCGGTCCTGGCTGCCATGAACATTTATCGCAGTCGTTATTGGGAAGTCAGTGCCCTATAATATCCTGAAACTGGTCTAGCCTTAGGGTATCGTTAGCCTTCGGGTTGCGCTCCGTATAAAACACATATCAAGTCAAATCCGGTCAGACTAGAAAAGCCGACCTCAAGTGACTCGGGAATAATAAAGGCCAGGGAGAAGAAATTAGGATAACACTCTCAATGAAGCCACCTGACTTGTGTTCAAACAAAGAAACTACATCTAAATCCGTTGATCCGTAGACCGTTTTCCTTATGTCAGCAGTATAAGTTTCGTTATGTTAATCTTTCAATTGCTGAAATGCCACACATAATTGAAAAATAATTGTTCCGGCCACTACAGAAAACTTATTGATTTTAAGATCTTAACCAACAGAGGAGGTACATACAGCGACACATCAACCTAGACTGTTTGGACTTTGAACTATTAGAAGTTGAATGCAGCGAATCGTGCGAGGGAGTGCGTTATATTTTTGTTATTTTGTCTCATTCACGCTGAACGGGACGCGAGCTCTATCCTTACCATTACATCGACTCCACTATGCACGGTCCCTTGCCGCCAATTCTCTATTTTGTATGTAGCATCGTTATGCGTATATAGGGTGTCCAACTTGATGTGTAGTGTTGTACGTGTGTACTCAAAAACACACAGTAATTCTCTTCCTCGCATACACACATAAAAACACACAGTCACATACACACACATAATCTCTCGGGAAACGTATTATACCTTATCTGTACCTACTCCTGACAACGTGTATTCGACAATTGCATGATGATCGGTCAAGTAGTTAAGGCGTGAAAGCGTAACAAACAAACTCACGTTCGCATTTATAATTTTATTAAGGATATCATTTATTTATTTAATCACCAACAATTTTTACATTATGTTTGATACAGTTCATTGGCATGGTAGAATAATTTGATACAATAAAATATTTCTATTAAAATAAATACAAAAATAAAGCAAAATAAAAAATTAATACACACAAATTACAATATAAATAATAAAATCAAATAAAATCAATTGTAAGTGACAATTATCATTAATCAAAACTAGAATATGTAATTTAACAATATTAACATACATTATTATAAGTTGCATAGTGCATAATTATCGGTTCCCTATCCATTAGCATAAAATTTTAAGACCTAATATAACTTAGCATAATGTTGTTTGGCATAATTATATTTTCGCATAATATAATTACGCATAACAGCTTACGCATAATTTTTTAAGCATAATTTCTCTAACCATAATAATGATTAAGCATAATATTGTAAAGCATAAATTTATTAAGCATAAAGTTCTAAACCATAACTTTTTTAAGCATAATATCCTAAAGCATAAATTGATGATGTGTTGAATGAGTTTCTGTCACGGCTCCGGCGCTGCGGGCCTCCGGCGGCCCCACGCGTGCTAATCGTCGCAGACGGCTTTCGCTCACCACCGCAGCTTCGGCTTGTTGGCCGGCTTCGCCGGCCAGCCTCAGCCGCGGCGGCTCGCTCGCAGCCGCCTGCTCCTCAGCCCGCGGGCCGCCTCGCCCCTACACGCCTACGCGATTTTAAATAACACTCTAGGGGTAGGACAAACAAGACTACGTGAAGTCGGTTTTGCAGCAATTCGGTTCTGTGACTAACTTTTGTTAACTTGTATTATGCTAAAAGTCTTTAGGCCTACTAACGTTATGCTAATAGTCATTAGGCCTACTAACGTTATGGGAATCAAATTTATGCCAAAACAAATTAGTCTTTAACATGATTATGCCAACATAAAATGTATGCCTAAAAAAAGTATGCCAAAGTATTATTATGCCAAAACAAATTGTGCCAAAATCGTTATGCCGAAGTATATTAGGACAAAAAACATTATGCGAAAAGGAGGGATCCCATAATTATCTTTACTTTCACTAACAAAGAAGGACGCTGGCGACAGCTTTGCCTAGCTGTATGCCTACACGTTATGCGGTACCTTTAAGCAGCAAATCAAAATCGAGTCATTAAATGACCACTAAATGATAAAGTGATCTACACACCACTGAGGTCAAGAGCATACCGGGCCAACTGCTTTAAGTCCCGCGTAATAGAAAGTGAGCACTCGTGTATCCTATACCTGACCTCAGAATCAGCCGCAAAAAGCGCATAACCTACCGGTAAACTAAACCAATAAACTTCACACACATATACTGATGCACAGTCACGGTCACCCATCCAACCAAACAAGTAAAGCAATCCCATCAAATTCAGAACACGCAAAAGCCATCCACCAACGCACTAGAATCAATAATTTTAGCTCGTCTAATCAAACAGTTGGACGAAAACACCCCTATTTATTGTACGTACGGGGGAAAGGGGTGTTGTGACGTCACAGCCCCGACAGGTACCCGTCTGGCTAATGCAGGGGTGAGAATAGGGCTGCGATCGATATTGTATGGATACAAAGGATTTTTGCACAACCATACTGAAACTTTTTTGTTGAAAACTTTTTAGGTGGTAACCCTTTCAATATTGCATATATAGGACATCACCTATATTAATGAAGGGGTAGGCAGGGTTGTATGACACGTAGGACGTAAACAAAGCAGGCAAAATGTGAGGACATTGCTACAGCATTGTTTTCATTTTAGTAATTGAAATCTAGTATGTTGGCACTTACCAGACTGCAAGAGAATTAACTAACAGTAAAATGGAAAATATTTTGCCAGGTATCGAACCCAAAATCTAAGGCCGCGTGAACTATAGTTCGTCCTTGATGTCATTTACGAAGATCACATTGCACACAGTTTCTGAATTTCTGCCGAAAATTTATAAGAAGTTGTTTACATATTAAAATTTAAATCCCAAGCTACCACCACACAGTGAGATCAACATAATAATTAGTACAGTGGTTTTCGCGCGAAGCGGGAACAAAGAAACAGAAAAACAGACAGATTGACAAAAGCTCTAAAACAGGACTCTTTTCGTGCAAAATTGTCCATTCTTTTGGCTTCAGCTATCTCCATGCCGTTAAAATAATTTTGCTAGCTATGTTAAAGTTCCATTATATTCATACGATTACCATACACTGTTCCATACTTTTTGCTACTCAGAGAGAACTGTATAAGTTAAAGTCAAATTTAGGTATTCACGTAGATTGAGTTAAGTTTATGAGTTGTTATTAACCTACAACACTGCTCTACCACAGCTTTCGAACGTCAAACATTGCGATCCTCAATTCACACAATTGGTTGCAAACATTGACCCAACGCCACAGTTTAATATTAAAAAGTTACACACTTTTTTATTTATTCAGGCAAAGGGTATAAGCGAAGAATGCCAAAGTAAATACATTTTTAAAATACTTGGAAGAAAAGGTCTTTTCTTTGTGGGAAGGCTATAAAAATAACCGTTTCTGACAAAATTGCCCACCTAAGTGACTTTTCCCAAGATTGTCATGAATTGTAACGATAATAACAATCTGCGCAATTTACGTAACGTTGGTTCTTCAACAGAAGGTTGGAAATAAATACTAGATGGAGATAAATTATGTTCACTTCAACTTTATCTATACTAATATTATAAAGCTGAAAAGTTTGTTTGTTTGGTTGAACGTGCTAATCTCAGGAACTACAGGTTCGAATTGAAAGATTATTTTAGTGTTGGATAGCCTATTTATCGAGGAAGGCTATAGGCTATATAACATCACACTACGACCCACGGGGGCGGCGCAGTAACGATAAACGCGGGTGAAACCGCGGGCACATCTAGTAGTATTATATAAGCATTTTGCAAGGATAGTGTATTTCCGTAAGTACGTAGTTACGTACTTACGCAATTACACCATCCTTAGAGTAGTTACTCTATCCTTATAAAATGGTTAGACTTGCCACTCCTACTGCGCTGAGTGTTGTGTGTTTCACTGTCACTGCACTTCTGGGATATGTATATACATATATATATATAAGGAGACGAATTAAAAAAAAAAGAAAACGGTGTATTTTGTTTTAATTTAAGTTCAGCATGATATTTTTTCCTAATATATTTATTGGCTCACAAAACAAGTTGCCACGGGAGATGTCTTAAAAATGTGGTTATAGTTTTGTGCACATTTTACATGCATCATTGTACCAAGCTAACAATGCAAATTGCTTATTTCCTTATATTTCTTTCATTTAAGTAGTCTCTAATTAGAACTTATGAGAATGGCAACTTTTCAGCCATTTAAATTAATTACTTTTATTTTTAAAGTGAAAGCCCTAATTAATAGGGGTGGCCCTCTGTATGTGCGTCGCGTCGAGTCGCGCTTGCAGAAAGGAAATACACTAGGTACAGGCTTGTAACTTTGTACGGGCGTCATAATTGTACAGTTTAAGCTTTTAATAAAGGTAAGTGTAATTTACTTTTACACAAAATGGTTGAAAACTGCCCGCGTAAATGCAATATGGCGGACGTATATATATCTAGACATCAGAAAGCCTATTTAAATGCATATATGGTACGTAATATAATTTATTCTTTTGTATATCTAATTGTTTATATAGAATTAATTTAAATTTAATCTTTAGGTGATTAACTTATTATTTATACCTATCTAATATATTCCCGAAAACTAGAATTATATTTAAACGAAAATATTTGGTTACTAAATCTGTTTTTAAATAAAGTTATGGGACATTCGCCATTTTTTTACCAAACCGAAAACAAAATTGGCGCGCTTCGATTTTTATGCTATTTGTTCGTGGGTCTCTGTCTGCTCAATAAATGGGGAGAATTGGCAAAGGCAACATCATTTTAATGCCAATTCAGCTTTTGGTAAATATATCTCGCGATTTATTTTGATTTATTTTCAACAATTATTTTGTAGCAAGTGAAGATATTATAGGGCTGCCAATTTAGGAGTATCTTTTTTAAACCTATGCAGGCATCTTTGTGTTTTTGTAGTTCCGTGTGTAGTAAATGGTTAATTTTTTATTTCTCTAACGACGAAGAAGAACATCATGAGGTAGCCTCTATGTCTCAGAGCAGGCCATGTATTTTCTTCTTACAGATCTGTGAATCGCTAGCATGGTCTAATCCTTTTTCTCCAGAAAGTTCTGCGCCCGACAGGGGGATGTTTCATAAACAGAACTGATTTTTAAACCGAGTTCAAGAAAGTGGTAGTACCTATCTATATATTTGACGTATTTTTATTCATGATGATTACCGGGTTTTGTCTAACGGATTATATCTAGATATAATAGAAAATTTAATAAAATATAAATATATTTCTATTTATATTAAAGAAAACATGAATGAAAATCTATAACCTTCAAGAACATTTCAAATCTTCTTATCCCTAGCCTTTATTATTCCCAAGTCACTTGGGGTCGGCTTTTCTGGTCTAACCGGATTTGATTGGATATCAGTTTTTCTACGGAGCGGCTGCCACCTGACCTCCGCAACCAGAAGTTTAACGATACCCTAAGGCTAGACCAGTGTCAGGATATTATAGGGCACTGACTTCCCAATAACGACTGCCATAGATATTCATGGCAGCCGGGACCGACGGCTTAACGTGCTCTCCGAGGCACGGAGCAGGCGATAATTGTCAATCAATACGCACATAATTTCGGAAAGTCATATAACTTCCGAAAGTCAGAGCTCACCTCTGACTTTCGGAAGTTTCGAACCCGATACCCTCTGCATTGCAGTCTGTTGGTCTCTCCACTGAGCTATTGCTTTAACATTTTAAATAAGTATATAAAAAAGTATCTTGTAGCTTTAACTTATATCTATTAGTTCATAACAGGTACATAGATAAGCAAAAGCCTATTTCTGCGTAAACGTAAAATGAAAATGGTGCAGAAGTAAAAGAAATGCTCACTGAGATATAAAATAATATATTTTGTTTTGCCGAGGGACGACCCTTTTTCTCAATTAAATGAACAGCTAAACTATTAAAAGCCTTCTAGTTGTTTTTTCTTTTGCTTATTTACAATTCTTTTGTAAAGGAGTACTTATTTATTTATATGTAGTTATATTTTAATAATATTTTCAAAATTTAGATTAAAAAAAAACCCTTTTTCTTTAATTTTGAAATTAAATATTATTATACTTTATATTCGTATAAGTAAATAAAAAGTATACATACTTATGTAGATACACATAATTATGATGATTGACTTAAGGATATGATCATGGCAACATTAGTAGGTATTAAATTCCCTTGTTAAATCTACAAGCGGAAAGGAATTATTGATGTTCTATAAAAAATATTTTATAGTTGTAATTATACTATTACCAACGCTAATGCATTTTATGTTAAATAGTTAGAATTTTCAATTGTTCGTGTACTAAATAATCGTGTATGAAAGAATTCCTGCGGCAAAATTTATGTTTAAGGGCAAAGTATGCAATTCTCTAGAATGTGCCACAGTGTAAATAGAAGAATGATTTTACTGATGTGTAATTAGTAACATCACCTACTTATTTAAAAACTTATAAATGCTATATTTTATGTTATTTGCCATGTACTACTTTATGATACGAATGAAACAAGTCTGAGCTTAATTACTTTGGTTTTTAATAAAAAGATCGTCGCGTGAAATTTTATAAACATGCCAATGAATGTCATTGAAGAGTTATAGGGTCATAATAAATTACTTGCCGAGATATTTATTATCTTCAAAATCTGAATCAAATTGTAAACTAAAACAATTAGACTAATGGCGCCGTTGTTTATATGAACTGCAACTACCTATAGAACCGCGTGTTGTGAGTTCAATCACCACGCCAAAAGCTTATGTGATCCACACAATATGGCTGTTCCGTGCCAAGATGTTGTTAATTACAATTATTTCAATGTTTGCAAACTCTCGTGACTAAATAATAAAGGCAAGCACGAAAGCTGTCCTTAAAAGTACAAGTAAAAATTAAACTAATTTAATAAACGTTTTATGCTTTCCATACATTTATTGCTTGTCTTAAAAATTGTTGTTTGCCCATTGAAATTACTAGACTGCTAGTTAGGTATTGAAGTCTCAGGGCCTGGTGCACCACCTCCAAATAGCATTTATCTATAAGATAAAAGAATCGCCATCTCTCTTCTTTAACCTAGCAAGAGGGGGACAGCATGCGATTTATCTTTCGAATAACATGTACTTGATACTTCTGAAACTGGCCATCAGAATAATACTTTACTCTTTGTATATGGCCTTAGATCTATACTAATATAATAAAGCTGAAGAGTTTGTTTGTTTGTTTGCTTGAACGCGCTAATCTCAGGAACTACTGAACCGAATTTAAAAAAAAAAATGTGTTGGGTAGCTCATTTATCGAGGAAGGCTATAGGCTATATAACATCACGCTACGACCCACGGGGGCAGCGCAGTAATCATAAGCGCGGGTGAAACCGCGGGCACATCTAGTAATATGTATAGGTACAGTGCACTATTGAACAGTTGCGCCATCTCTACAAACATCCCTCGAGCAGTGTAAACTGTAATATATTATCATAATCCCCTTGCTAGACAGTCAGATGGATTGGATGTTAAGCAGTATCCACCTCGGATAGTATAAATTCGTTAAGCTTGTACGGAACCTTAGTTAAGTCGATAAATAAGTACTAAAACGGCTAATATGTTGTTATTCTCTTTACTAATTTAGTTGCTACTAAAGATTTTGTTTATTAGAATTGACATGCCGTCGGCAGGATAGACTTTATATTTTATCTAAGAAGATAATATTTTGGAGCTATACTTCGAAATACGATCATAAGAATAATAAGAAATTGAGGACTACCGACAAATTTCTAGTAAAATATTGTTTTCAAATTATATACGTATAATAACAGTGTCATTGTTTGGAAATTTTACGCCTTTTCTTGGAAAATTTTCTTATAGAACATTTTGTGATTGAAATTAAAACGATTTAAACTATTGAACTATTTCGATATACACTTACTCCGCCGTTTCGGTTGCTTTTTAGCAGCCATGGTCACAAGGAGACTGAGATGGCGGTCATCTCATTATCTTGAAATGTAGTTATTTCAAAGTACTCGAATATAATTCAATTATTAGTGTTCCTACTTACGCTAAATGTTCAATAGATCAGTTTTATTTTTTGGTTCTGGAATCGACCCACTATTAACGGTCATGGTAAAACTAATGTCACTAACTATCGCCTAAACATTCAAACCATTAGAGTGTTTAAGTAATTAGAAATATTGATAGGCAATTAAATTGATTAAAAGTGTCAAGCATCACTTTAGTTATAAACCCAAAGCAACCAGCAAAGAGAAAAGCAGCCATTACTTCTCCGGTCATTTTATGACTCTCTTTCTAGCTACGAAACGACATTGTCCATAAAAACAAATAACTAAATCCTATTCTATTTCTCTGAATTTAATCCATTGCCCAAATCACTACAACTTTTACCCTATCAACATAGTCCATTCACAAATGAATAACCCTCTATAAAAACGGTTTTATCACGACGGAACTGACGCAAAGTTTATACAAGCTTTCCCTCAGAAAAGATAATTTTCGCATAAAAGTGAATACTTGTAATAAACTCTAAGGGCTTTTGAGAGGGCCCGAGCCTACGCCGCCATTTTTCTAACTTTTCAACGAGTGTTCTAGATGTTTCGAAGCAAAAATTTAATTAAAACTCGGGCTATTTATGATTAAAAATACGCAGCGCGCCATTTGCGTTTCGATACAGAGTAATAATATTTTTAAAGGAGTTTTATGATTTGTTTTTGGCGCGGTTTTTTAATCTGTTTGTTATGTTTTGTTTTTTATCTATAGCATCACGGTTATATATACTGGAAAGATTATCATTCATGTATACTTACATTCTAGACTTCGCAAGACATACACGCTATACTATAGACACAGATTTTAAGTGTCACACGTTTGCGGATTAGTTTAATCATATCTTCTCGTGCACTCAGCTAGAAAAATTTACATTAAGTAAATACATCAACCCCAGCCCTTTTAAAAAACACAAACCCTATTTTACCATATTCCATTTTTAAACAATAACATAAAGAGTATCCTCTATTAGCATGCCAAACTCACAAAGCCAAGCATTTCAATTCAACATTTTCAGCAGCTATTATTCATTATTATTTCACGACATAAACTACAAAAACAAGTCTGCAAATGAAATGCCATATCTCGTTCATTATTTGCACAGACTTATTCACACAGATCTGAGTTACATCTCAATTATACTCACTCATTGCATTGGCATAATAAGCCTACAGACGCATGTGCATTAAAAAAACTAACAACCAAGTGAGAGTAGCGTTGTCGCTCGAGTTCCGTATCCACATTAATTCAACATTTTCAAAAAAAATGCAATTGTTACTTTATTTATATATAACTGTAAATATTTAAGCTCATTTAGAGTATTTAATAATAATAAATGTTTTATAATATAGACTGGTTTCAATACAGTTTGGCAATATCGCAAATTGGTAATGTCAGGTGCTGTTGATGATGTTGTTCGAATCAATCGCCAATCTCATAAGTATCCTCAATGCTTTACAACAACTGTCGTTCAAAAAAAAACTGTACACTCTATCCAACTTTATTTCGCTTGTCGTGTAGTGTGATGTTCGGTTTTGGGCCGGTTTTTCAATCGTTAGATAACTTTTATCTCAAGAATAAATATGCAGTACATTTTGAAGTTTGGTGAGTCTAATATAATTTGGGGTGTGTATTTGTAATATGGTGTTTTTTCATATAGTAGTTTGTGTTTGTAGGCAAGTGTTTGGTGTATAATAACTGCTACCTGGTCGTGTCTGTGCTTATAGTCTGTTTGTGTGATTGATGAGCATGCGCCTGTGATGTGTTGAATTGTTTCAGGTAGTTTGTGACAATGCCGACAATGATTGCTAGTTAAACTGCTGTCTCGAATGATGTACTGCCTGTAATTTTTGTGTCTATAACCTGGTCTTGGATCGCTAGCATAAAGCCTTCTGTTTCAGGCTCTGTCTCAGGCAACAGCTCGCCTCGCTTAAGCCATGCGTTTGACGCTATCTTGTCAACATTAGTGCTATTTAAGTCGGGACGATGTCGGCCATAAAGATATTTTTGAGTTCACATATCTATTTTTTGTTGTTTAGTTATTGTTTTCATTTGTTTAGTGTGATCAGTGAGAGAGAATGGTATAAATGTATCTGCCTGACATATAGCGTTGTGTAATTGTGAATGAGATGACCGGTTGTGCAAGAATATCCTGAGTAGTGTGATCTGTTTGTTGAAGGTTTGTGATGTCGATGAGGCCTCGACCACCCTTACTTTAAGGCAAAGTTAATCTTTGAATACAAGCTCTGGGGTGATGTTTCCTATGTTTACTCAATGTGGTGGTAATGATTCTTTGTAGTGTAGTGAGATTTATTATTAATAGGTAGCCTAAAATGTAAATATGCCTTGTAGACGGCCTTCACTCTCCATTACAAGGGATTAGCAATCACTTGCATCGTCGTCTGCATAGAATATCAAATTATTAATTCAATTGAAACCCTTACCAAGCCCAGCTCAGGCTTGGGTCGCTTATTACCGCGATAACGCGTATCAGACTGCTTACTTTGACACTTTTTAACCCCCGTCGTAAAAGAAAGGGTGTTTTAAGTATAAAGCCTTTGTATATATGTATATGTATTCATCTGTATTATCATAGTCTACATGTGTATGAGCCAATTTTATCGGGTTGATTGCTAGCAATATTTTTTGGGAATTGGTCTGGCTATTTTGTAAACATGAATATAAGAAATTGTATGAAATGTAGATAAGTTTCTCTGCCCTCTCATAGGATACGAACGTAAGTGTTGTAACACTAATTAATACTGCTTTAAGTCTCGTGATTTCCTAAACCTCTGTCCCGTAAAGTCCTGTCCCGAAGGCTCACACTCCTACCTTTCCTATGCCTTTCCTTTATCGTATTTTTAATTCCTTTTTCTTAGGTCTGTTAAACGAACAATCATATTATGCTACGATAACCACTTCAATCAGGCGAGCCCTTTTCATACTTGTATTTGGTTGTATAAAAAAGCGTGAAAACAGCATTGAAACCAATCACACGAGTTTAAAACTTAGCAAACAAACAATAAATCTTAAGCATGCTCAGATAACACTTAAATTGTACATATTCCGATGTATTTGCAACTTAATCTACTGTAGATTGTAACAGATCCAACGTATTTGACAACTATTTGCCCAATAAAATCGGGTAAATAATTACCGATTCAGCTCGCACCACAAAGTTCCTTATTCAAACCATTCAAACTGAAGTCTGTACCCTAATAAACGTCAACGTCAACAAAAAGGGCGGGCGTTTTGCGCGGGAAGCGCACAAGCATGGCGACATGGCCTCCCTTCAGTCTGTTATCGGCTTAATTTAATTGCGTAGACCGGTGCCGTACCGTTCTGAATAGCTTGCCATCGCTTCACTTGTTTGTGTTGTAAATGGAATTCACTGTGAATAGCTATGAATGTATACCAAGCTTGAGTAGATGTTTTATGGAATAGGTAATTTGCTCTCATTTGTCTATGACACGAAAGTCTTCAGAAGAATAGACAGTGACTTGTATCTTAAGCTATTTTACTCTTATTTTCTTCAAACAATATTATTTTATTGTAAAATAATATAACGTGATAGTTTATATACTTATTATAACGATAATAAATAACTTTATAACAGATTTAGGCACATTACGAGCAAGAAAGAGTTACTCACGTGACACAGTTAAAGTTTAAATATTAGAGAGCAGAAGTGTAAAAATTAAAAAGAAGTTATAACTACCCTCTCTCTACCTAAATATTTGTGTCTTCGTTCCTCTTTAGACTATCCACCAATGTCCATTATTGACGGTTGCGGTAACGCTGCGTTTAGTCAATAAAATGTTATTTCGATTATCTTTAGATAGGATACGGATAATCCCTCTATCAGAGGTATCTTTGCAAACATTCCAATAATTCGTTATTGAACAAATATTTGTAGACTACAAACTTTTGTCCTTTTTTGGCGCTCTGGCAGCAGCAAGGTTACCACTGCTGATGCTTTAAATTGAAATCAAATGCAATATTCAGATTTCATAAAAGATACAAAACATCGGCAGAATCTAAATGTCTTTGCTCGCAATCCAATGATGTCATTATTTATCTCTGTCGCGTGCGACGGGACACGCGATTCCAATTTTCAAATTAGTTTGTTGCGTGTTGTTCGTTTTATGCCAGTACTCTACTGCGTGGAACGATTGCAGTTTCCGTTCATTGCATCCGCACTGCTACGGCAAAAATAATTTGTAAAAGTTGTATTTTTACAGACAACATTTATAATTGTAACTATTATAACTATAACCCCTATTCCATATGAAAATTTATTGATTTTTATACAGGTTTTGTCTAAGACACCTGTTTTGTTTTATAAAATTGTTACTGAACCGTTGTCAACCTGAACTAAAGTATCGTGTCACGGGTGGAATTAATGGACACCAAAGACACACAGACCCGAAAAAATTTTGTTCGGTTTACACGCATTTGAACATCATAACACTCAACGCGACGACAACAACGCGAAGGCGTGATCACCGTTTAAAGATAACGTCATTCCTTTAAAGAAAACGTATGCAGATTATCATATATGTACATGTATAGTACCTACAATCCTGAGATACTTCTTTTGTTGTACACACTCAAGGAATACCCTCGTTGGCTTAGAATTCTGTTAACCCTGTTTTTCTCCAAAACATTGAAACTTGTAGTCGACCAGAAACAGATTATCTAACCGCAGAATACACTAGTTTTTGGTTCAGAATGTTGGTCACCATACTTAGCCAGTTCTATTCGGAATTTCTATTGGGATGACCTGAATAGAACCACAATACAGTTCCAATTCCTGTGGTTGGACAGGCAATCAGAGTCCATCTCTATTACCTAAAGATTACATAACTGATAAAATGTTTCTACCGAAAAATTGTCCTCTATATAGCGTAGTAACTATGCTTCATAAAAATAGTGTCGTACCGCTCTGCATAGCCCCTCGGGGAAATGCAGCCTTAATGTTATGTGGTACTATGTTATTACGAATTGCGTAAAATTTTATACATGTCATTTGGCACCGCCGTGTGCAGTTATTTCGAATGTTTATTGTCGTATTTTCGGTTATGGCGGACAATCCAGTGGGACCGTTTATTGAGTTCTATAAAAGATCCCTTTGCTTTCATTGCCTCTAATTCAAATTAAAAATAATATCATACTCTAAGGCCAAAATTACCACAGACACCGCCAAAGCCAAAGACAACATCTTTGGCCAAAGAGCGTGACAAAAATGGGCGCACGTGTTCACTTCGAAAGTTTTGGCCAAACTAAGCATAGATAAGACACTATATAAAACTAAGCTGAGTCGTAGATTGATATCACATTTTTTGTCTATCTATCAGATTTAGCATATGATCTCCTTTCTAACAATTTGACTAATATTTGTTATACAGCCCGTAATTTTCTTTTACAAATGAGATACCTTTATATGCATAGTGTAAAGCTGTTCTTGCATATTGCCCGAAATGGATAAAACGTAATCTAATTTCTATTACCTGTCTCTAGGTGAGAAAACATGTCTACGAAAATGTGAGCGTTGTGCATGTGTAGTATCATTGAGTTAATATGTACCTACTATGTACAAACGTAGTACATATAAACCCAATGGTAAGTATATACTAATCTATCTCATCAGTAATGAGATAGATTAGTATATGTTTACGTTGATTTGTTATCTGTGATGAGTCATCACAGATAACAAATCACGTCAAAGTGACACGATATAGCGCGGGAAGCTTGTCTAATTAGACAAGCTTCCCGCGCTATATCGTGTCACTTTGACGATTGAATCAGAACACGATTAGTATAATACACGCGATACACGCATAATATACGCTTTCTTGCATTAAATATTAATAAAGTCTATCACCAGTTAAAGTCCAAATTACAATCTATAAAACAAATATTATGTCGAAATCAGTGTGATTAAAAACACAAAATTATTATGCAATACGAAGTCATACTCATAGAAATCCTAATCCTAAGTTATATTATAAACGCGAATGTGAGTTTGTTTGTTTGTTACGCTTTCACGCCTTAATTACTCGACCGATCAACATATAATTTCGCATACGCGTTGACTTGGGCACAGAAAAGGACCTAGGGTAACTTTCATCCAGAAAAATATATTGTTCCCGGGGGATAGAAAATGTACATAATCTACATTTAAACAAGCGATACCGCGGACTAAACCTAGTATATAGATAAGTATATACATGTGGACATAATCTCATGCCTATACATATATATGATAGGCAGAAATGTGTTCACAGCGTGCCACAGTTCCCGACATCGTGCTACTCTGTATTCAGTAGTAACTGAGAACATGTACAAAAAATGTGCTGGGGTAAGAAAATCAATGTCGTCGATATCCTTAAATAGTGGGCACAATGGTCTGGTGTTTAGGCTCGCTTTAATTTTGAAATAATAAAGTAATGTATTCCTCGAATGTTAAGGCTTGGTCACCGATGACTCGTTTTAAATGCTGCTTTAGGCTACGAATAGATCGCTGCCATATACCACCAGCACTTGGCCAAGATGGACAATTCCAATGCCATTCCATGCTCATCTCAGTTATTTCTTTATAAAAAATATCATTAAATATATGCTCTAGTTGTAGCTGCTCTTCTTGTAATGACTATGACTATGTACTCATGTGTAAATAGTCTTAAGCCTATATCCCTAAAGTGATAGGCAGAAATGTGTTCACAGCGTGCCACAGTTCCCGAGACCGTGCTACTGAGAACAGGTTCAAAAATCCTTAATATCTCTGCCCAACCAAAATATCCCATAAGCATAGCAGTCGCATTCAATACTGCTACACGGCTGCACGGATGGCTTAGTGGCCTCGCCACTGCCAATGTACCGAATGTTGTGGCTTCGAATTCCATACGAGACAAAAATTTGTGTGATTTACACAATGGCGTAGCGTAGTGGGAGCGGTAGGGACGACTTGCCCCAGGCGGCACTTTTAGGGGCCGGCAAAATTTCAAATAAATCTTCTCTCTAGCCTTTATTATTCCCAAGTCACTTGGGGTGGGCTTTTCTGGTCTAACCGGATTTGACTGGATATTAGTTTTTACACAGAGCGGCTGCCACCTGACCACCGCAACCCGAAGGCTAACGATACCCTAAGGCTAGACCAGTGTCAGGATATAATAGGACACTGACTGCCCAGTAACGACTGCCATAGATGTTCATGGCAGCCGGGACCGACGGCTTAACGTGCTCTCCGAGGTACGGAGCAGGCGATAATTGTCAATCAATACGCACATAATTTCGAAAAGTCATATAACTGCCGAAAGTCAGAGTTCTTTAGAATTACTGAAAAATATAGTCTTATAAATTGAAATATCTAAATAAAAGGGCGGCAGAAACAATCTGCCCCGGGCGGCTGACACCCACGCTAAGCCACTGGATTTACAAATAGTTCTTGCGAGTCTAGGGGCTTGTACTACCACCTCCAGATAAAATTTATCTATAAGATAAAAGTCTCAACATTTCTCTGCTTTAACCTAGCAAGAGTGAGACAGCATGCGCTTTATCTTTCAGATAACTTTTACTTGTTAGTGGTATGAGTGGTCGTAGGTGCTATTTGTGTCCATTGTTTCAATGTTTGAAAAATAAAACGACTGCGCGGTCGCTGTATGTTAAAATGTTTTATTGAATAATAACGCCGCCATGTTGAAGTATTCAGTAAAATTTTTATCATCATCATATTTATAAGCTGTGCTTTTGTCAGCGGAAGGTAATTATGTACCCCTCTTTGGTACCGAACATTTTACACTTCTATTCTCTATGATGCTGAGTCAGACACTCACTCTTTCATTGTAGCATTAATTAGACTAGGCTAGTACATATTTACTATAAATAGCTGCAGGCAATCCTGAATATGTATTATATAAAGCTGGAACATACTTTTATCATGAAATTTCGCATACATGTTATCAGGAATACAGAAAAGGACATAGTGTATCTTTCATTTAGAAAAAATGTCCTGATCCTCAGGGATAGAATTTTTTTGACAAAATCTACTCTTTATATATGTATATAAATCTTCTGTGCGTGTGTCTGTAATTAAACTCCTTCTAAACAGCTGTACCGATTTTCAGGAAATGTTTTGTGTATTTTCAAGTGGATACGAGAATGGTTTAGACATGTTTTTGTTTTTCTTTTTTCGTTTATGCAGGACAACGTCTGTCGGGACAGCTAGTATCTTATAAAATGTTAAGTGTGTTACTAATGGTTTACTAAACGACCTTACAGTATGGTTACACCTTATTATTACACACTGTATAGATAACCATTTAACGAGCGGACAAGGGAACACATTAGCGAAATGACTATCCCCATTATTTTTCTAATCACACCGTTATTTCAGGACAGGGATCCGGGTACAACACTCCGTCATTATTACCTGCTTCAAATCGACTGCTATGTAGCTACTTTGTTTAGAATATAAGCGTAATATATGTATGTACATACATATTCATACTCGTGGATAGTCTCACGCCTGTTATAATGTAAGTGATGAATGCGACAGCTGCTGTAGATGAAATCTAGGATTTTAATAGGCGTCGAGCCAAGAAGTATAGTCTCAATAGCAGCCTAAAGTTGGCAAGTTGGTGGTATTGGACTTGACCCCGTGCTTCTGCAAGCACGTTAAGCCGCTGGTCCTCCGCCTGAACCATTTCTCCAGTCGTGTCGGATTGCCGTCGCATCGGATCATAAGAGCAAAGGAACAGAGAGTGCGCTTTTGTTTGCGCGCACACTTGTGCACTATATTATCTCCTGCGCTAATAGACAGATGTCGTTAAGATTAACCGCTGCGACCTAAATTCGGTCTGGAAGACTTTATTATTGTTAATATGTATATGTAAATATATAGCTGTATTTCTCTGATGGTTTAGCCAGAGTTCTATATAAGTCACATTTCGCCAACTATGTTTTTAATTCACACGTAATATACCGCCGAGCATATCTTCGTATAGGCACATTTACAGACCCTGTAGAGTTCCGAAAGTTTCCTAATCTACCTCTAGGTTTCTGTAACTGCTAACCATCACGCAGGCCATGTGCTTGTTGACCGAGTGCCATCTTTGTGACTTACGGTAGGCCGCTATGCTATAGACTTCAGCCAAAGAAACTTATATATATTTTATATATACATTTAACGTGACAATGCTACCGGTCTATTGGACACGTTGCCAGTTGACATCGATACTGACGAATTCTACGAAGACGCCTAAACCACTTTCGTAAATATTTAGTATTATACTTTATAAATATATTTATAATATTACATATATAAATATATAAGCTTAATTAAGCAGTAATCTATAAATAAAGTTCTCCAGACCGAATTTCGGTCACGGCGCCGGCGGCCAATCTTTACGGAGACTGGCCATCTGCGCAGGAGATATTATAGTGTACAAGTATGTGCGCAAACATAAGTGCACTCTCTGTTCCCTAACCCTCATGATCCGATGGGATGGTAATCCAACACGACCGGAGAGAGATCAGGCACACGACCAACGGCTTTACGTGCTTTCCGAAGCACGGGGGTGTCTAACACCGCCAACTTCCTAACTCCGGGCTGCTATTGAGATTTCTTAATAGAAAAACCCAATAACTTTTTGTTGGCCCGACCTGGAATTCAAACCCGAGACCTCATGCACGGCAGTCGCATTCACTACCACTGAGCCACGGAGGCAGTCAGTAATCTACACTAATATTATAAAGAGGAAAGATTTGATTTATTGTTTGTTTGTTTGTAAGGGTTTAACACAAAAACTTAACCGATTTTAAAATTCGTTCACCCTTCGAAAGTTATATTATCACCGAGTAACATAGGATATATATTATTTAAAAAAACGTACTGTTACTAAAATTTTTTTTACTTGTGGTAATGCATTGACGCATACCCCTTCGCGGGGGCGGGCGGAGGGGTTATGTCGGACTCACCGGAGTAAAAGAAAGCTGGTAATGATGATAATAGACCTCCCGGTAATACCGAATAAGCCTATCATTGTGCTCCTCGATAAAACCGCAATCGGCGGGGTCGCGCAAATCACTTTCACATGCAATCGCGACCCCGCTGAGGTTTCAGCCCGCCGTATGAAACGGCAGGCCACTACGCGACAAGACTACCCTTTGGGCACCACTACATTTAAGCCTTACTGTCCCCCCTTTAGAGGGGGACGGACACACGACACTGAGGCGCTCGTGGGAACAAGCTCACCGCCTCCCGGACCTAATGCTGATCGGGTGGTGGGCTGGCCCACGAAGCCCACCGTCCCCAGATCAAACCTCAGGGTGGCTGGAGGCCGGTACTGCGGTTGAAGAGCGGATGTAAGCGCTCCATCTCCCGCTCCACCGCTTCCTTAATGGAAATGACTTCCTCACAGAAGGAGGCGACGGCATTCCAGGACTTCTGGCTCCGGACCATAGATTAAACCACGGCCGGGAGCGAGAAGACAACCAATTCAAGTGCCGCGAGCAACTCACGGCGCCAAAGTGTGCAGCGCTGTATCCACAACAACATCACAGCAGTCGCCGCAGTGATGATATCCAAGCGTCTCCTGGCAGCCTATGCGACACAGGAACTAGCCAAAATAAACGTGGCCAGTCATAACCTGTGTCAGCTGGAAGGTGAGGGCGCCATATCGCACTTCTCTAACAGGGGACTGACCGCCATGGTCGTGGCGTGCCCGGTACTGTTACTAACATAACTTAACATTTTTTTTTATTCCCTGTAAAAATGCTTTATGCACTCTCCACCGGCTAGGGGACGGCACCGGCCAGGTGTGTGGGACTCCCAGCATGAAGTGCTGGTATACCCACTAAAAAACCTGGGGTGTTCCCTCTCTCACCCAATGGGGGAACCAGTTGGGAGCTCTTAAAAGATTCTTCCATAGCAGGCCTCCCAGGGGAAAGCCTCACCGCTCTCCCCTCTAACGTCGGAAACGTTATAAGGCGCGCGGGAACACCGCGCGCGCCCTCTCGGGGCTCGTAATTTACGCGTCGCAGGGTCCCCTGAGGCCCTGTCACCCGGAGCCCGTATGTGAGGGGCAGGAGAGCGACATAAGCGCGTCTCCTGCGCAACCTCCTCCGGCGGCGGACATCCAGGGCGTAAAGGATCTTCCTCACCCCTGTTCCGCCGCCAGAAGGACCTCATTGCGCCCAAGCACCTGTCGTCACCGATCATTTTGGATACGACGGTCGGCAATGAGAGGTCGGGGCCAGTCACGGCGACTAGGGCACAGCGCTCCGCAGCCCACGTCGGGCACTCCTCCAGCCTGTGCCGTGCCGTGTCCCGGTCACACCCCTCACAATGGTGTCACCTGGAACATAACTTAACATAACTTAAGCTACTTTTACGCGCGCGAGCAAAAGCTAGTAATGTATAAAATAAAAAGCGTTTACTAAACCATCAAAAAACTATGTCAAGTACTTTAGTTCCTAAAGATATCTGCTATACTACAGATATAACACCAAAATCCAATTACAGAATCTAGCGTTGTTAATGTATTAATACAACTCGAAATTGTTCCCACTAAATCCTTAATTAAAACAGGATTGGTTGAGCAAACAACTAAATCTAAATTATAAGCATACCCTCGAGATTTACTTCTACCCTCCGACGCAATAAAGCCAACGTATTTATTACGGGTGATTTCAAGTTTAGAATAAAGTAACGGCGGTTACAGATGACGCGATACTATTCCACTTTATGTGGTTGATGAGTTGTAGGTTGATGCGGAACCGTAGCATCTTCAGAGCCAGGATTATCTGATCCGAATTAGATAGAAGTTAAGAATCATTCGTATTGAAAATAATTTATGTAACTCTTACTGTTATATTTGTGGTATGTACCTATCCCTTACAAATGCAACACACTTTTTCGTTATTTTAGAAACCAAACAAAAATATGATTCCTATAACGTTGCTAATCTGAAAAAGCAGTCTGTACAGCTCAGAAAATATTTGTGTAATATATTTAAATGTAGCGACGCTAGTCGCCGCGTCTACAAAATAAATGTTATTTCTACCTGTTAAATAAACACTGCTTTCAAGGAAGCATAATGTCAACAAAACTGTCAAAATTCTAGTACCATAGGCGTATTTACGATTTTTTAAATAGAGGCTCGGCCACTAGCCGTTTATTACGTTTTGGGTCTACATCTTGCGATTGTAACTACCAGACGATGCGGAGGTAGCAACGACTCACCTGACTTTACATGCGTTGACGTGACTTCCACCAATCTCTTCATCAGTGTAAGCACCAATTACGGTGACCACGTATCGATAACTGCCCTTATTTCTTCGGTTAACACAAAACAAAGTAACTTAAACTACCCGAATTATTGCGCCCTTGAAATTTATTACTGATACAGTCCGCTAATAACGGTTGGTCCTTTATAACGGCCAATTGCTAAAGACAACTCTAACTAGGCAACTAATTTGCTGCAAAGTCTTTGCTTTATGTGTGAACCAAACTTTAAAGATCATTTTTATGTTGTCTTTAAAAATTAATATTTTAATATAATCAGAATTTCGTTTAGTGTTTTATACCATCAAGGTGGTATATGTCCGCTAGTTGTAATTCGAAAACTTCAAGGGCTAAGAGTTGATTGTTGATGAAGGAATAAGCAGCGATATATATAATTCGAAATAATCACGCGCATGCATAAGCACTAGTACGATGACGTATGTAACGAAAAAAACACAAAAAAATAATAAAGACATACATCATTATTGTACATATTATGTAGACACATTTATTTATGTTACAATTTTGCTATCTCAATAATATGTAGACATCATAATATTCGTTATTGATTTAACCTTTGATTTTATGCATAGACAAACTCACAGTTATTAGCCATTCAACTTGGACTGTATTTTCTTTCATTCCTTTCTTTCTTTTTTTTTAAAGATAACTAATTATAAATCTTGTGTCGCGGGGGACTTAACAAACACGTTGTTAAACAACGTTAAACAACGGACAACACAGTTAAACAACGGACATAAAGAATACCCAGACTTGGAACAACCATTTGTGGATCACACAATTTTTTTCCCATGTGGGATTCGAACCCACAACATTCGGCGTAATAGCGAGGCGACCACTTGAATCGCAACGCCATCTATGAAGTCAATTTTGACACGTGATAAAACACTAACAGTCATTTTCATAAAAACATCGTTACTATAGCGCACGACACACAGGCAGCGGGTACCGGTGGTGGATTTTTATATTGTTCGAATGAGTATCAAATATTACACATACAAGATCTTAGCGATCGTGTTGCAAGCTCGAACGCTGTGTGTGGTGGAATTTATGGTTTAATAAGTTTACCAGTTTGTAAAATCATACTTTCTTTAAACCTTCTTTTTCTACAACATAAATATACAAAGTTGCCAAATGGCCAACTTTATACTTTTATGAAACATCATATAACAATGTTATAAGCTTCTATAGTACCGTTTATGAACAAGACCGTACGACTGTAATAAGTGAAACAAAATGAAAAGTTTTTACGTCAACAATAACGTAATGTCTGCCGCAAACAATTTGTGTTCTTCAGCTATAGCCTAATTCTGACGATACAACCGTTTCGGGTGCGGCAGATTCGGGCACCGCCGTAAAGCACCGATTACCGCCGCCTGTAGGGTGCCGATAAACCTTTACTTTGAACTTTATCGCAATTTCATAGGGTTGTTTTACCCCCTAGGTGAATGCTCGCTTCATGGCCGTAATCTCAAAGAAGGGGGTGAAATTCAATGCAATCGTCTTGGAAGTACCAGTCAAATGCAATTGAAAACCGAGATTCTGCGATTTCTTAAAACATTTTTAGTGCTTCTATAGCTAAAATTGGCGTTTCACTGCCTTATTAGTTTTATGTTTGCATGGTACCGCGTTTAATTCTTAGGCCAGCGTGTATTGGATTGTCCTATCAAGAAATTCAAATAATCTGGCACTGTGCCCGATCGCCAGCGATAGGCTCCCATTTGATAGGACTTAAATAAAGCTGGCGTTTAGGAATGTAACACACTTCTGTCTAAGCCTCCGGTGCCATATGCGAATGATGAATAGCTAATAAATAAGAAGAAAATTAAATTTGTTCATATACTATACTATTTAATTACCGGCAGTTATCTATTTTTGAAGCGACTCCCGCACTAGGGATCATTCCAGTGTCGCAGGACTTTAGAATCATTTAAACAACAGAACGAACACCGAGACTCGTACTCTCTGTAGATCCCACAAACGTTTGTTCCTTGTCGGGATCGAACCCACAACACACGGCGCAGTGGCGAGGCAATCACTTAAAACACTACGCCATCCGTGCTGTCAAAAATGTATTTCTACCTAAATTTCACCAATCACATCAATTTAACCAAATTAAAGCAATACTGGCACGACTGCGAGAAATTATGTTATGCTCAGACGAGTACCCTAAGTCAGTAGATTCCTATTTTACAAATCCGCCGAAGTATAAGAAATCTTACCTTTTTACTAAACTACTTAAGTAAAACAACATAGACAAGCATTTCAACTTGACTTCACTGAATTCGCTTCATAGACAAACAGCGACTAAATTCAATATGGCGCCACGCGGTCTGCACATATAGACATAACACTTAACTCGCTCTCGTAACTGACAAGTTTTCTTATCGCCGCACTTGTTTTACGCTGCTCGCTTCTTTATGGTCGCCTGGTGACTACGCGAGCTCCCACTTGAGCGTCGTTACAAGAGAGGCAAAATCGAGAAGATAAAGTGCATTGTAGCACTTAAAGCGTGAGAAAGTGAGACACTAGAGCGACACTAGCAACACAGCGCGTAACAGTGGTACTAAAAATGACATTATGTTTTTGACACACAATAAGACTAAGATTATTTAGTTCTACTTTTATCCGCTGGATCACTAATATGCATGTAATTAACTTTTAAAGCATTATGTATGCCGAGAATTGATAGATAAACAACACAAACAAGAAACCTTATACCAGTTTAATCAGTCAGTTCTTGCATAAAACCAAACACAAAGGACTGATAATTATAATTGAGAATGGCGCTAGAATATATTTTAACCTCAAGAATGTTTAATATTGTCTTCTGTTTACGTGAATGTTACTCATTCATAAGAATGTTTGTATCTGAAATACATAATCGAATTTTTATAATAATTTCCTAAAGTGTTACCTAATGTCGCTGGTGTCGAGGACACTGAGAAATTTATCATATTTTCAAATTATATTAGGTAAGCTTATATCATTAAGCTGTATATGTAAATTATTATTAAACCCACATTTCTTCAGAACTGTGCCTTGCTCAAACAGTGGTTTTACTTATTACTACAAACCTTAATCGAGAACATTCAGTATGTGTTAGATTAAAACTGGTGTGCTTCCCATACCTTTTGTTAGAATTACATAGCAGACTAGCAAACCGATTCAAAGTTATTATTAGATAACTAATCGAATCGACACAATAAGATAGCTTTCTCGTATTATTAGTTCTCGTACAAGTTATAATAGGAGGCAATACGATGTCTTGTATAGTACGATGCAAACTTAATGGCGGCTCTGAACATCGTACGAGTCATTGCGCAGAACCCAATATTAGGTATCAGCGGGACGTAGCGGCACGGGGCGTCAGGGCAACTCCCCTCGCGCCCTTTCTTTCACCCGCACTCGCCCTTCGAGTCTTGTAATTAGTGCATAGATTACAATACTGTTAGTGTGCGAGTTATATCCGTCGAATGTACCTGCGCACACTTGCACTCGCAGCTAACTTCCGAGCCGCCATTAAGCTTGCATCCAATGCGAAATCTAATGTTTAGTTTGACTGATTAATCTAATGGTTTATGTGGTCGCCTCACCCGAGTCTTGTGGATTCGAATCTCACTCAGGACAAAAACGACTCTGGATGTTCTTTGTGTCCTTTGTTTGAATGGTTGTATAGTCACCCAAGATACAGAAACAAGGCCTCGTGCGGAAGAAGTGTTAAAAAAAAACGCAGCGCGGCAGCGTAATCGTCCTGAATAGTCAAGACAATCAACATTGGTATTCGATTTAGGTATTAAAAGCGTTTAGGCGTTGTGGTTTGTACCGAATGGCATCGTTGTCATCAGTGTGATATTTTGGAGTTTAACGTACAACGTGCATCCATATTTCACGATGATCGGCCGGAGTAGTGGCTTAAAAGAGTAACAAACAAACTCATATTCACGTTTATAATATTATTTAGGATGCCATCTACGATACACTTTTACCTTATTCTATAAAGTGTATTAAAACATTTTTAAAACAAAGCTCAACTAAATTAATTATTTTTAAAACCTCAAAATATGACACTTAGTGCAGTATTGCCACTCAATACAACGATATAACCCATACGACTTAAACGCTCTTAATTGGCTTGATGTGAAATTGATTGACAATCATTGAACTATACGACATCAAATCGCATCGTTCGAGAACTCAATTATCATGAAGTTCTGAATTAACCGCTTGGCAAATTAATGTTAATTAAATTTTATTAATAGTCAGCAAGACACAGGTTAACTTTACCTTTAATTTAGCTAATATAATCTGTATTCCATAATATATGTATACAGTATGCCCACGGCTTCTTCGGCATGTAAGTTATGTAAATTTTCTATCCATCCCAGTATTTTTAGGATGAAAAGTACCCTATGTCCTTTTCTGTACCTCTGATAACGTGTATGCGAAATTTCATGATGATTTGCCGAGTATTCAAGGTGTGAAAGCGTACCAAACAAACAAACTCACATTTGCATTTATAATATTAGTTATGATTATTACCTATGCCGTAAATTCAAAAGCCCGCCAAGGAACATCACATCACAAACAAAATATGAAAACTCATTCAATTCCCTCTGTTCCCAACACAAACAATTTCCCTACGAAATTTCATTCGTTCCAAAATTTAATCTAACGTCTGCCATGGATATGCTAATCTTTTTTT
This sequence comes from Catocala nupta, assembly GCA_963675205.1. Lineage (NCBI taxonomy): Eukaryota > Metazoa > Arthropoda > Insecta > Lepidoptera > Erebidae > Catocala > Catocala nupta. Next base: position 7,470,952 of record OY776098.1, read on the forward strand.
ATTACGAAAAAGAAGTGGAATAATACACAATACATTATTTTGCTTATTCTTGCGACTGTCATGGCGGAACGTGCGTAATGGCGCGCAAGAGAATTATGGAGGGAAATATCGTTGCGACGTTGGTAGACGACTTATTTATATTTGACTCGATAGATACGGGTGACGATAGCAGTACACGAAATTGGTGAAGACATTGTTTTAGGAACGAGGTGGTATTGCAGTTGACGTTGTGATATGAGAATTTGGAATTGTATTAGCAAGTAGCGGCCTTGTTAGTTTAGTAGAGGAACTGCAGCATATTTGGAATATTAGTTTGTTTTTTGAGAATAAATTTAAAGTGAAACGGGATGGCTCATAAGAATGGCTCATGGCGGATAAGAAGTACATTAAATTATTGGAAAATTATTAAACTTTAATAATGAAAACAGTCAAATAGAACAAAAACCAGAAACCTTGTCAAAATGCTTATCAAACTAAAAAACTCCAAGAACGAGATTTGACTTAAGGTGCAGGTAATTTGGAATTCCAAATTATATTCACATTTTTCTATGACAATTGCTAACACTAATAGATTTCTTATGTTTGTAGCAGTTTTAGTCTTAAATTATCTAGATGAGCAATCTTTTTTAAACGAAATAGCCTAAAATAATATCTAGTTCTTACAGTAATTACAAATATACACACCGGATTCATAACCACCACAAGCACCGTGAAACCACAATTCGCACATTAAGCACTGTACCCATTTTTCACCCCTTTTATCCTCGCTATATTTTCCGTTACAAAAAGACAGTCGGCGACTTCGTCAATAGGAACTGCAGTCTCATCTCTCGTTGCTACATCGTTGGAAGAGTCTGTGTTATTACCAGATATAGCCCCAGGATTCGGATCTGATGAGTCAGTGTCTGTCATATTTCTCTTGTTTGTCTTTTTTGATATTGTCTTCTTGCCTTTTCCCTTAATATTTTTCCTGTGTTCTGTTTTCTTTTTAAGTTGTGTATTCTCAAGGTCTTTTTTATAAGGAGAACTTGAGATTATTGCCGATCTTGCTGGCTTACGGCCTCTATTGCTAGTTCTCTTTTTTATTGTGGGCACGGTATAAATATGAGAGAGAGAAAAAAGAGAGTGAATTTCTATTCCACTACCTACCTACCTACCTGACGGCCCTGGCTGTGTCATCAAAATTCTCCAATCACAGAAGCAACCGTGGGGGAAGTGAGCGTCGTTGAAATAGTTTGAAAGTTTTGATCCTCTTCAAAATCTGCAGCAGCAGCCATGTAATCGGCTTGAGTAAATATATTTCGATTGAACGGATATATGTCATCAACTCTGAAAACATTAGAAGCAATTTCACCAGTTTGGCACTTGATGTAGGCTTTTCCGAATAGCTCAACAACATCATATGGTGTTAAGGGTCTATTTGTTTATTTGTGAAACACCCGAACCCGAAAACAGTTTTTTTTTTTTTGTTTTTATGATATGACCGTGGCAAACGAGCTGACGGATCGCCTGATGGTAAGCGATTACCGCCGCCCATAGACACACGCAACACCAGAGGAGTTACAAATGCGTTGCCCGCCTTTTAAAAAGGAGTACGCTCTTTTCTTGAAGGTTTGTAGGTCGTATTGGTCCGGAAATACCACAGGCGACAGTTCATTCCACAGTTTAGTTGTGCGAGGCAGAAAATTTCTAGAAAAGCGCACAGCTGTGGACTGCCAACCATCTAAATGATGGGATTGGAAATTCTGTTGCGTAGGACGATGGCGAAAAGAGGCGGCAGGGATCAGTCCGAACAATTCCTCGGAGCACTCCCCATAGTAAAAGCGATAGAAGATGCATAGCGAGTCCACATCTCTACGCAGCGCCAAAGGGTCTAGCCGATTTGAAACTACCGGGCAGTCGACGATTCGAGTCACTCTCCCTTGAATGCGGTCTAGAGGGAGAAGCTGGTACTGGGGTGCCCCTGCCCAAAGATGAGAACAGTATTCCATGTGAGGCCGAACCTGCGCCTTGTAAAGTAGTAGGCGGTGGCTCGGCGTGAAATACGGTCTCGATCTGTTGAGCACGCCAAGCTTTTTCGAAGCTAATTTAGCCTTACCCTCTAAATAGCCGCGGAACTGGACCTCACTTGATATGTCGACACCAAGTATTCCAATATTGACTGAGGCAGTTATGGGGATGTGCTCAAAACGAGGCGATACGACCAACGGAAGTTTTTTAGCGGTGAACGCGCAAACTTGTGTCTTTGTGAGATTAAATCGGACCAAATTAAGTCTGCCCCAATCTGAGACTTTCTTTAAAGAGGTCTCAATTTCAGACACAAGTTTGTTTCGGGTCTCAATGACGTTTTCCCGAGAGATGTTAGCGCGGCCGGTATAGAGAGCATCGCTCGTACTGTCGTCCGCATAACAATGAATGTTGCTTATCTGCAACATGTCATTGATATGGAGGAGGAACAGAGTAGGCGATAGCACACAGCCTTGCGGGACACCAGTATTTACAGGCATGGAGTTAGAGCATTCACCGTCGACTGCGACCTTAATGCTTCTGTCTGCTAAAAAGCTAGTGACCCATTCGCATAAACTCTCGGGAAGCCCATAGGAAGGGAGCTTCGAAAGAAGCGCTTTGTGCCAGACACGATCAAAGGCCTTCGCTATGTCCAAACTAACCGCCATGGCTTCCCCCTTTGTCTCGATCGCCTGTGCCCAACGATGTGTTAAGTATGCTAGAAGATCAGCAGCCGACCGACCCTTACGGAAACCGTACTGCTGGTCACTAAGCAGCTGATGACCCTCTAGATATCGTAAGAGCTGACAGTTGATAACGGATTCCATTATCTTCGAGAAAAGGGGGGTTATGGCTCTCGGTCTGTAGTTGGACGGATTTGAGCGGTTGACTTTTTTTGGGATCGGGTGGACCAATGCTGACTTCCATGATGTCGGGACTAGGCCAGAAGAGTAAGAGAGCTGAAATAGTCGCGTTAAGACCGGCGCCAACTCAGGAGCGCACATCTTTAACACAATAAGAGGGATTCCATCAGGCCCTCTCGACTTATGGATATCAAGAGATAGAAGTGCTAAGCGCACTGAGCGTTGGTAGAACTGGATATCCGGCATACAACCGACACACCGCGGTATAGTAGGTAGTTTTTGTCCCCCGTCATCCAAAGTCGAGTTGGACATAAAAAGTTTGCCCAGAAGATTGGCTTTCTCTTTTGCGTCATGGGCCAACGAATCATTTCCCATGTGTAGGGGTGGAAAGGATGGCTTGCAGAAATTTCCTTCGATAGCTTTGGCAGGAGACCAGAATGCACGAGTTCCCGAAGGAAGACGCTCAAGCCTCTCGCCAATTCTACCAATGTGCTCCGACTTCGCCCTTGCAATGTCTCTTTTGAAGGACCTGGAAGCAAAGTTATACTCCTTTTTTAATGCGCTGGTATTTACATCACATGCCGTCGCCGAATCAGCCCATGCTTGGTAAGCTTCCTGCTTCCTGCGAGAAGCGTTTTTGGAAGATGGACCAAACCAAGGCCGAAATTTGCCACCAATGGGGACCACAGAGGACGGAATAAAAAGCTCCATACCCTGTAGCACCACATCAGCAACAGAGTCAGCAACAGCATTGGGATCATCCGGCGAGAAGCATTCTTGTCCCCAAGGGTAGGACGCAAAGAAGGACCGCATCCCATCCCAATCTGCTGACTTGTAGTGCCACACACGGCAGCTGCGTGTGACACGCGATTGCCGCGGGCACGTGAGAGGCACTGTACTCCGGACAAGGCAGTGATCTGAGGAACCAAGTGGGGTGCCATCCGGATGTGAAGTCTGCAGAAGATCCAACAGTGAAGGATTTTGGCTCTCCACATCTGGGATTCGCGTGGGCGTGGTAACCAGTTGTGTCAGGCCATATTCCAGGGCGAAGTCGTGAACAGATCTCCCCGTATGATCGGTCTTACTGGAACTGAGCCAGTCGGCGTGATGGGCGTTAAAATCGCTAAGTAAAACGATCTTTGCGGACGGGATCCGCTGCTGCACAAAGTCTGAAGCCATCTGGATGTGCTCAATGAGTCGGTCAGTTTCGGTGTCACCGCTATGAGACCTATAGAGGCACGCATAGACGCGGGGATGGTCATCGCTGTCTACACGGAGCCATAAGATGGAGAGGGGCCTACCTTCAAGATTGCTGAGGCGACGAGAGCTGATATCGTCTCTGACATACACGCACACTCCGGCCCTATACAGAAAGGAGTGTTCTAGTCCGTACCCAGGGTAGTTGAGGTAGGATGTGTCTGCTGGGGGGGGGGGCTGCTATGGATGAATCTTTTTAGACTCCCAACAGGCCCCCCCCCACTGGGTGAGAGAGGGAACACCCCAGGTTTTTTTAGTGGGTATCCCAGCACTAGGCTGGTGAGTCCCACACGCCCCGCCGGTGCCGTCCCCTAGCCGGCGGGTAGTGCATCAAGCATTTTTTTCTGGGAATAAAAAAAAAAAAAAAAAAAAAAAAAAAAAAAAAAGGATGTGTCTGCTGGAGACGATATCTGCGTCTCGGTCAAGAAGAGCAAGGCTGGCTTTGCTGTCTCGAGGTGGTGGTGAACAGCATTAAGTTTACTATGTAATCCCCTGATGTTGCAAAAGTCCACGGCCAGCGTGGCAGGGGGTGCCATGGTATTTCTACTCTTGCCTCGGGCATTATTGAGCGCAGTTTTGCCCCCACCCCCAGAATACGAGGAGCGACCTGGGCGTTCACGCTCAGGTATGTTCTGCCCTGAGCGTGGACGCTCAGAAAGGGATTCTCCAACGCTAGCGCAGTTGGTACCCTCCTGGGGTAGCGTTCTGTCATTCAACTGTGCCATCATAGGGGGGGAGAGGTTTGGGCCTCCGGTACCCTCACTCACTCGACGAAACACAACGCAAGCGCTATTTCACGCCGGTTTTTGGTGAGGCCGTGGTATCACTCTGGTCGAGCCGGCCCATTCGTGCCGAAGCGTGACTCTCCCACGGTAAATTTTAATACGTCATAAATCGAAGAACTTTTATATTATGTTACTTGCTGCTACGGAACCCTTCATGGGCGAGTCCAACTCGCACTTGGCCGCTTTTTTAATTAATAAAATATTAATAAAATCAAAGTAACATCATAAACTAACAAGGTCACTGAACAGTTTAAATAATTACAATGAAGATTTAACGTATTACAGTAAATGATTATCACTGATTGCATTCTTACCGAAAAAGTTTTCAAAGCAGGCGTCTCATTCCCTTGGGGCTTGTAGCCGGAATGTCAAGATGGCGTCCTGTTTTTAATACTCGATGGTTTCGTGTGTCTTATGACGTTATATTTACGGCAAAAACATACAGATGGCGTTTATATTGATTTAGATATCGAAGTATTCCAAATTACCTGCAATATCCCAAATATGCTGCAGTTCCTCTAAGATATGCATAACGATCATAAGTTTGTATGACTATATAAAATCTAGTAATACCATGACAATGTCTTGTTGAAGTAATAATAAGGTATATCACTGAGTTCAAAGATGTTAAAATCTTAATATAGGATCTTATATTTATATCTTTTGATTGCGTATAAAATATTATAATTAGTATAGGATAGGATTATATAGTTCGGATACCTACTTAGAATTTGCGACTGAAGGGCTTCTTGTCGTTTCATCGATTTAGGCTTATTTTTATTGTTGAATTTTAGTTATAAATCTTTTATTCTGCTTCACACCATAACTACTTTAGAAGCTACAAACAACGAGTAAGCCATGCTACCAGCACCGGATCTAGAATATTCCCGAATCGCGGCAAAATCTTAAATGTGCCGCCGCCTGTTTAGCGTTTAAGATAGATTATTTAGCTGTGCTTCGCTAATAATTATAGTAACGCCAATTACTCGTACACCCATTCAATACATAAAACCAACAGCGATTCGCTTGAGGGCTGAGCTCAAGTAGCCTCGTTATTCTGCAGGGAAGATGTTTTCTCAGCATACCCTGGCAGAGTCGTCATTTACATTATACAAGCGACGCAAATCAACTTAGGATTAATACAGGAATCAACTTAGGATGTGATGTGTGATTCATCTTGTTTTATTTGTACATTTTTGATACTATTGCCTAGATCATCTGATCTAGACAACAGTAGAAGTAAAACTTAAGTAGAGATCAACGCATAAAATCTAAAACCTCGCTGGCATACCTACTCGCTAAACTAGGAACCTCGGCAAACGATATACCGTGTCTAAAGTTAATATTAATAACAGCACCAAAGACTTATTTTTCTCTGTCACGGGCCGTGAAAGATGACAGGCGTAAACATTGCCGCCCACACAGACACAGCATGTGATATATTGTGATAATATGGCAAAAGTAAACACATGCAAACGTAACTTATGTAACGTAACATAGCACTTCGCATATACAGTATATTTTTCAAAGATATTTATAACACACATGGCGAGAAATAAAATACAATGATAGCCGGGTAGGGAGACCACTACGCCTCTTTTACACTAGGGTATATTTTGGGCTTTTGTATCCCAACATAGTTTAGAGTTTCGGCACAAGGTATCGTCGTTCGAGTTAAAATTTCGAATTCTATGTGCCGATACCAGTATATAGACATATGCACGTATAGCGTAGTTGTATAAGTAGTCGTAATACAACTGACACAGTGTCAGGGGCCATTGTGCCAAGTGTTGTTGTTTGGTTCCTCACACGAGACGAAAAATGTGTGAGACGCAAATAGTTGTTACGAGTCTGGATGTTCTATGTGTCCGTTGTTTGAATGTTTGTAAAATTCCCCACGGCACAGAATTTATATCTAGTACAGAACCAGTATCTAAAATAAGAAATGAATTGAAACACGTCTACAATCACTCTCGCTTTGCTGTACCAGCATGTGTTTCTTATATGTCCCGCACAAAAAGTGAAAGCTTAGAAACGACCAAATTTTAAAGATTTTCTATTGTTCTTAAAACAAAATTGGTTCAACAAAATCCCTTGCAAAACAGTCAAAACATGGTTATTGTTCAAATTATAGTTACTAGCGGTCGCCAAGTGGTCGAAATTCGACCATAATTTATTTAAATTTTAAGTTTGATCTTTATTAAGGTTTTATTGTCAGAACTATACCCTTATAATCATTTAATTTAGATTTCGATCTATACAGGTTAATTTACCTATATTTTACAAACAAATTATTATTTACTTAACTATACTCTTTAATTGACGATATTCCTAAGCTTGCTACTTTGTTTTCTTTTTTCTTTATTATTACATTGTAAATAGTAATATATTATCATCCTAATCTGCCCAAAGTTTGCCTGTAAGATATTGCTGATATATGTCATTATATACTTATTGATTTATGTAATAGTTACGAAGAATATTACTACATCAGCCGAACAATGCCGAAATAGTACGAGCGCGATTCGACTACGTGTGTCAAATGCATGTTTGTGTGCGTGTAGTGCTTTTTCATCAATTTAATGTATTTCTAATGCATATTTTAAAAAAATAATAGATTTCTCTCCTCCTTCTCCATTTAAACTAACTGTGCCAAATTTCATACTCCTCCATCGCCGCAATTTTCGTAAAATGGTGTACAAAGTTTTTGCTTCACGTATTAATATATAGATTTTCTTTACATAAGCTCTTTTGTTATCTTTTGCGCTACTTATTATTTGTCAAATTTTCAATAAGTAGTTCAGACACTTGTTAATAACAAAATTGTATGGATCACATTTTCGACCTCCGTTAGTATAAAGGTATCATATTATCTAGTGCATAATATCATTGGCCTGTAAATAAAATAATGCTTCAGTTACATCTGCCCAATATAATTCGTGAGACTTGTATTACGACTTGTGTCATAGTGCAAACAAGGCATAAGGCCACGGAAAGTACTCGAGTTCGATCTTACAGGTGGTCATTCTGAGTTTTCAAAGTTATATGCATATTAAATAGTTATTGTTATTTAGGAGGGTGGACCTCCTTAATTTACACAACTACCTACTTGATAATCCCACTTTAGTTCTGTGGGATATTGATTTTGACACACTTAGGCTTTGTTAGTGGCCACTGTAGTTCATTTTATTCGCAAGTGATACTCATAATCGTAAAAACGTATTTACTTAATCGATCATTAACACTGCGCCGAGCGAAATGTGACAAAACAGGCGGTCACAGTTAAGATGAAAAAATCAACACTTTTTGTTTAATGCAAATATCAAATATACATTTACCATAACAATTACTCCGTGTAAAAAACATAAAATAATTAATATTTTCTTATACAAAATTACGTAAATTTGAACGAAAAATGCAAAAACCTAAGCTCGTGTTACGTGATTTTTAGGTTATAACAGTAGAAATCTATCGTATTTTACAGCTTAAACAAAACATAAATAGTTATATTACAATTTATCCGTCCCAAATATTTAAGTTATTGGTTGACAATAAAGATAAATATTTATCAAAAAAGCAGTTTAAATCCTCCATACAATTTTACTATGGCGGCCGCGCGCCGATTTGAATATCGAGCTCTGTCATTAAGTCCAACCGCATCCTAAGCTCGGCGCAATCTTAATAAATAATAATGATGGCTGATTTACGTCTAAAAATCGTCATAATATGAATAGACAAAGATAAAACAGATTAGTACCTTTTTCGCCTTTGTTCGTTTAGCTTAGTTTGTCGAACGAAATTAAAAGACAAGGTATGAATATTTTTTATATATTTCAATCACTAGCGAACCCAAGTATATATCAATACGCTTATCCCACAAAAGTAAGTTTTACGAATCCCTTATTCGAATATCACGGCAATAAGTTATCCTGTCATCGAACGATGGCGGGAAGCCATTTGTCTCCCGCCATCCCGTGAAACCATAGTTCACAAAAGTTTTCATATTAAACTTAGCGATGCAAAGCCTAGAGATATCGAGTATTCAGCCTCCACCGCAGTAATAAATGTGTTTTATAAAAAGTTTTGTAGCAACTTGTAGAAAATTACGAAGTCGATATTATTTACATTCTTTCCTACATTGGATGAATGTCTCGGGTTCGAACCCACGTCGCGCACCTCTGACTTTCGGAAGTTATAACTCTTAAGTCTTAAGTCCTAACCTAATTAAGTCATATATGACTTAATTAGGTATGTGCGTATTGATTGACAATTATCGCCGGCTCCGTGCCTCGGAGAGCACATTAAGCCGTCGGTCCCGGTTGGCATGAACATCTACCGCAGTCGTTATTGGGAAGTCAGTGCCCTTTAATATCCTGACACTGGTCTAGTCTTAGGATATCGTTAGCCTTCGGGTTGCGATGGTCAGGTGGCTCCCGCTCCGTATAAAAACTGATATTCAGTCAAATACGATTAGACCAGAAAAGCCGACCTCAAGTGACTTGGGAATAATAAAGGCTGAGAGAAGAAGAATTAACAGAACAGTCGACAAGATAAGTAGCTGAACAATCAATTTTGTTCCATTAAATTTTTATTCATTGTGTTTTGCATATAACTAAAAATTCACATTTTTACAAGTAATTTCTAAAGATAAGATAGAGCATTATCTAAATCTCGCAATCGAACGACTCTGAATCTGAATCGACTTATATTAGAATGTGTTCAAATGGGCTAAGCAAGAACAGTCACCTGTTCTTACTTGAACATAATAAATTATATACAAACATAAATACACATAAGTAATTAATTGCCTCGGAATATTTCTGTAAAATATTGTCTTTAACATATAAAGTAGGTACGTTGTATGTTAAAGACAATTTAAGAGACGTACTAGATTGCAAATAAACTTCTCCGAGAGAGTTTTCTTGACTGTCTAATACAGCGAAAGTGCTATAATTTTAGTTACATAGTACAAAGCAATCTGCTCCCAACAGCTACGTGCCTCGTGGATGACAGCAGACTATTGAATTTATCGCCTTTCTTGTGAGAGAATACGATTTGTATGCACTTGCAATCTTAACTGTGTTAGTTGTAATTTATTTACCAAGTTTTATTTACGTTTCATGATTAATTATAATACTAGATTTAGCCCACGGTTTCGCTTGCAAAAATGTACATTAGGTTAGGTTAGAAACAGTACTTTTTATGGTTAAAAGTTACCCTATGTTCTTTTCTGTTCACCTGACAACGTGTATACGAAATTTCATGACAATCGATCGAATATCTGAGGCGTGAAAGCGTAACAAACAAATAAACTCACATTTGTATTTATACTATTCAGCTATCAAGTTTAGAATAAAGGTAGATAAAATATAGCATAGTAAAACTTTAAGTTTTATACTCAATTTGGCTATTACGTCCTCAAGTAATTAACTAATCTATCATTTAATTAAACACCCGCTTCAAGAGCCGTGTAGCCTGTCAAAGTAATCCCTAATTATACCCAACAGTCTCTTAATCCAGGGTCCCGCTATCCCGAAATTATTGTATCCCATCCCTAGCACTAAAAGTTGCGTCGTCGTAAAAAAGTTATTTGATGGCAGCCATTGCTGACAATGGGCGAGTGGTATTTATTGCTCCCAACTTACTACTGATACACATCGCGGAAACTCTGTACTTTAATACCTGATTTATACCGTTATTCGCAAAATCCTGCTATTGGATTTTATTTCTTCGACTTCATAAAGCCTACCTACTACCTGTAACCTGTAATATGCGACAAGGGTGGATTTTAAAATTAGTTTCGTTATTCCTCAGTTATTATGACCCATGTTAATTATTTTTTTAGGTGAAAATAAACCTTACTTATATCATAAATTTTAGTTTTTTAAACTATTATCTATTTTTATTTTTTTAAACAGTATTATTTTTATTAATTTTATAATTTTTCTTAATTATTGTATTGTCATCGGTTCTCGATAAGTGTGCAAAGTTTCAAATCAATCTGTCGGTTTGAAAGGGGTGAAAATCACGTTCAAAGTTTCCATTGCATAGATAGGTACATACATACCAAGCTAATAAAAGCGTGTTAAAAAAAGACATAAGGTTACCTTTCATCCAGAAAAAGTAGGTACTGTTACCAAGGGTTAAAATTTATTGTCAAAGTATTCATTAAGCGAGCCTAGCAAAATCTAGTAATTTATACATACTAGTTTACATCCGAAAATTATTCTGGCTTACTTTTTTATATTTAAATAGTCTCATCTCCCTTCGATGTTCCATAGCTTCTTTTTTGTGACTTAATTCAGAACCAAAGTTATTCCTAATTTATATGCTTCCAAAATTATTAATAAGATATTTACGGCTAAAGTACGGCCATGAAAATGTGATAAATCGCTCATAACTAACTGAGATGGCGTCGTAAATAAAGAGATATTTATTGTATTGGAAAGTCGGGATATAAATCAAGGACGCCATTTTGTTAGAGGATACTTTTCCGAAATAGTATTGAAACACAGTCTTTTGAACCATTGGGAAAGTCGATATAACACTGATTATGACTTTTAAATTGTGGGATGCACGAATAACAGAACTTATAAAGTTGTGCAATTGTATAAGTTTGCGATTATGCTTCGTACAAGCAAACCCGTACATATTAATAGTTACAGTTTTATGCTGACATCGACGCGCAGCGAAACACATATTACATATAAATTAGTACACCAACAATATATCAGTAGTAGTTGCAAACAGCTTTCCGGGCGATCAATCGCACAATTTACTCTTTCACCGCGTATCGATCATTATCAAATCCGTTGTAAATCTGTTTATTTCAATATAATTATTTTTATTCTATCAGTTTATCTTTCATTTATCATACGAAACCGTACATGCTTCCTATCGTGAGATCCCAGATTCGATATCCGTATCGAGCAATGCGTTCTCAAGTTATTTTTTGTATGGATATTCGCCGTAGCAGCACGTATCTACCTAATCTCCAACTTGAACCCTATTATTAGACTCATGTCGTAAATTGCAGCTGGCGAAATTTACGTGAATTACAATATAACTCTGCCGACCCAATTAAAGATATACCTACTGGCATAATTTACGACAAAATAAATAAATGTGAAATATAATATAGTGAGAAATAAATAATTAATATTATATACTTCCACTAATATCTAATTTTTCGAATCGTACAAAGTATTTTTATGTTGCCATCTTTCAAGTTTATAAATTGCGCTAAATTTCTCAACGCTCACTCCGACTCACCTCTTAAGGGGTGCGTTCCATTAGACGCTCACTACGCTCCAAATATTCCTTCAGTCGATCACGGTCATTGTGGTCGTAGTGAGAACGTCATTAATGACGTCATTATTCTTTTCTTTATAATTGGGCTATCAAAAGCAATCAAAATATTAAAAAACTAGTAAAAATCGTCTTACGTAATAACTGAATGGCCCCATACCTTTGTACATCTCAAACTTTTCAGCTTGATTATATTACTAGTTTTTGCCTGCGTAACGTACTTTCGCATTCATAGAATGGATTAGTATAACAGATTGATATACTATGTTTTTCTCTATTTCCAGAAGCGAGCAATCATACAACCGCACAGTGCAATCAGTGTCATCAGTAGGCGCTCTCTCAGTACCGTGGTCGGCTGTTGACGCTCGCCTAGCCATGCCAGCAGCGCTGGGAGTCGCTGGTATACCTGCTCTCGTTATCACTGATGGCACAGGCAAGGTGTTCACGGCCAACGGAAGAAACCATCTGGCTGCTGATCCGCTTGGATTTGTAAGTACTTTTTAACTAAAATCTTCTAGCTATGTTAGAATGTTCTAGCTACGTACACGTGTTATGCGTTTGTGTTCGAATATAGAAATATATTCGAATCATATTCAAATGATTCGAATAGTGTTTTCAACAAATTTGAATATAAAAGTTATTTATTAAGTCTATAACTAGGCAAAGCAGATATCGCATTAAGGACAACTGAAATTAAAGTAATATAATAGGTATAATATTCTATCACACATGCACACAGTACCATCTAGCCCAAAACTAAGCAGAGCTTGTACGAAAATATACGAAATTTTCGAATTTCTTTCTATATTTCGAATAACAATTTTAATTGTGCGCATCACTACTAAATTCTTATATAGGTACTTTTAACCACGAGAAAACGGATCTTCGTGAATTTGCGTTTTACACTATGAGGCTTTATGTTTGTATATCTGTTGTTTGTTTAGTTCAATCGGCGATAGCTCAATGGGGAGACCAACAGACTGCAATGCAGAGGGTCTCGGGTTCGAACTGACTTTCGAAAGTTATTATATGACTTTTCGAAATTATGTGCGTATTGATTGACAATTATCGTCTGCTCCGTGCCTCGGAGAGCACATTAAGCCGTCGGTCCCGGCTGCCATGAACATCTATGGCAGTCGTTATTGGGAAGTCAGTGCACTATAATATCCTAACACTGGTCTAGCCTTAGAGTATCGTTAGCCTTCGGGTTGCGGGGGTTAGGTGGCATTTGACTGGATATCAGTTTTTAAACTGATATCCAGTCAAATACGGTTAGACCAGAAAAGCCGACTCCAAGTGACTTGGGAATTATAAAGGCTAGGAAGAAGAAGTTTAATTCAATCGGATTGGGTACAGTATTGTCGAATCATGGTCCACAAATGAATATAATATCACAGATACTGCCTCGCTCACACAGCGGTAGTGTATACGTTTATTTTGCATGAGGTCTCGAGTTAAATTCGCGGGTTGGGCAAAGTGTGGTTTTTGTATCAACAAATTCTCAACAGCCACGCGTAATACTTCGAAACTATGGCTGCTAAACGACAGCAGTCTCATTACCTTTTACGTGAGATGTATTGTATGCGAAATGTGGATGTGATTCACGTCGCCTATCGCTTCGGTGATAGCCATAAGACCTACGTATGTATATATGTACCTACTATTAGTGTAGTAGTAATTGTCTACAATCGATAAGCGACTTTCTATAATATCATCCCTGTATTAAACTGTTGAGTACGGGCCTCTTCTCAGTGTGAGAAGGGTTTAGCCATAGTCCACCACGCTGCCCCAGTGCGGGTTGGCAGACTTCACATATCTTTGACTACTCTTAGACATGCAGGTTGCCTCACGATGGTTTCCTTCACCGTTAAAGCAAGCGATAATTTACTACTTAAAACGCATATAGCTTTCGAAAAGTCAAAGATCCTGGGGATCGAACTAGAGATCTCTGCGTGGCAGTCCAACGGTTTCCAGCGACTTTCTACGAGACATTAAAAAGTAGTCGTATCGTTTTTACTTTTGAGGCCTATCATAGCCTCTTTTTACCTAAAGGGCTGAGCGTTATATAACAAATTAATATTTACCGTACCAATAAAGGCGGGTCCGTATCATTAAGCAACTCAACACTACAATATTACGTAGCAGGGTGCCATTAATAACGTAAATGGATAGTGTAATTAATAAAGTAATACAATACTGCGATCCATTTACCTAGACAATAATTATGGGCGTGCCATATTGTGGGGAATAGCCATAAGGATTAAGGAAGGTTTTATTTCCAAAATTATGACACAATAATTAAATAACTTCAGCTATTAGAAACTATTTTTGTAAGTGGAGACCCTGCCTACCTGTGATACAGTTTCTAACTAGTACAGACTACAGGTGACCATTTACACAAATTTTCAGAATCCGTAGTTTTAAGTTTAATTTGTGCAACTATGTATAAGGTTGAAATATTTGTAACTGTGTTTTGTGCAATAAAAAATATTATTATTGTTGCGAGATAGCTTAGCGAAGAGCATAAGCAAATCTAAGCTACTAAAAGGATTGTCTATTTTTAGCAGAGCTAAGCAGTGTATCGGAGAGATTCCTGGAAAGCCAAGCTAAGCTACGGCTACATGTCTATTTTCATCAGAGTTAATCGATATTGGTCGGACCTCACCCGCATCTGTAGCTTGCTCTATACTCCTACAATCTTTCCCTCAGCGAGTTTGTAAAACAAAATATTAATTAATATCTTTACCAGATTCTCTTCACCAGAGATTAACTACAATGATACTATATTGCGAGTAAAACCGCACTGGTTATGCAATGAAAATTACATGATTAACGAAAATATAGTAAACATTTTCGTCCATCGTGTTATTTTTACTATATTATTTTCGTCAATCCATTTAGGTTTTTATTTTATATTCTCGGCCATCGGTGTTCTATACTGGGTAAAAATGTTTTAAGAGTAGTTCTTCATTTTCAGTGTTATTATGGATTGCCTTAAATGGAAATTAGGTCCTGAAAGGAAGGTTTGGTTAGAGGTTAATTGATGGGGAATTGCGAGTAGACTGTATCTCACATGTAAATGTTAATATTTGCAAAACTAAAAGTAAATACCTTTTTACATTCAATGAATGCTAAATCTCATGATTAACTTTGGTTTTTATAGAACTTCCCGTGGGCGCAACGACCAGTGTCGGTGCTGACTGAACAAGCTCTGCTGAAGATGGCACGACACCCCGCTGTGGTTCTCTTTATAGGTAAGAATTTTGAGATAAACTTACAACGTTTTGTCTGAAAAACATCGTGCAAAAACTTCACTTAGAAACATTGAAACACCTTTAGAAACATTGAAATAACAAACGTAATGAACACTTCGACATTCACAAATATTTTGGGACCGTACAAATTGGTGTCACGGGTATTGGTAACACGCATGGCCTTAACAAATACCAACTAATATCATCCGTAGGTACTTACTGAGAACGTGCTTTACATACATACATAGATTTACGCCTGTTTCCCAGAGAGGTAGGCAGAGACTACGGATTTCCATTTGCTACGATCCTGACACACTTCTCTGGCTTCATTCACTTTCATAACATTCCTCATACACGCTCGCCGGCTTAAGGTGCTCGTAACCTGGCCTTTATCCAGAACGTCTCCGATCTGATCAAGAAACGTTCGCCTAGGTCTTCACCTTGCGACTGTTCCATTCACACTAGCCTTATAAACTTTCTTAGTCAGTCTTTTCTTTAGTCTCTTTGTAGAACGTGCTTTATTGATTTGTCTTTTCACACTACCTTTTGCCCCGGAAACAATTCAAGTCGTAGCCATTTATCCTAGAATCAAAAGACTGAAACCGCACACAAAAGCAATTAAAAATAAATTAAACATAATTTAATGTTCCAGATGACGAGGACTCAGAAATAGAATTCGCCGAATCAGTCCTGACTCCACCAGCAGAATCTTACTATGAGGAATGCAGTATCCAGTACCCAGGCTTCTGCCCCTACCAGAACTCCTCAGACGACGAGACTATGGACTTCGACTACCCCACATCACGCCACTCCAGGATGAAGAAGAAACCCTTCAAACACGTCATGTTTTACATCGGTATCGATGGCACTGACAGCGCTGATATGCTCCGTGAACATATAGGTTTAGACGATGCAGTTCCTCTGCTTACTTCCATAGATTTTCCAAAACAGAGACTGGTAACCATGAAATATGGTGACGAGATTACGACGGACTCTATACAAAACTTTGTTGATGCTTACTTGAGCGGTAATGCAGATTTTAAGCCGTTGAAGCCGTATAGTGAGAAATGTTAGCCATCGTAGAATTGTTATGAAGAAAAACCTTTTTACATAGTCGTAGCTGGCTGTGATAGCCAAGAAACTACGTAAAATGATGTTGTACAAAAGTATAATATACATTTTCCATCGAAGATAAACATTATACTTATAAATAAAAGCATTTTTCTCTTTAAGCTATAATATCCATTTAGAACGATGCAACTTTAAAATCACTTGCGACTATGCCTTCAAAAACAATCGTACCTAATATTATTCATATTGACTTATAAAGATGTTTCTGAGTTAATACATGAACAATCACAACTCACGCTTTATTCTTCAAATATAATATCGATATTGTAACAGTACATTTATGTCTCGTATCTACGGTGTTTAAAGAAGAAGTGACATCACTATGTTTAAATGTTATTTATTTTTAGACTTTCTCAGACTTAAGCCTAGGTTTTAAATGGCAGATCAACATAAAAAATAGTTAACACCCGCTCAAAAGCATATCAACTGCTGGGATTAACTGATCAAATTACCAACAACCACGTAAACTCACTTGACATGAGTTTTAGTCCTTCTCGTTGTTGATTGGCCTTTCATAAATTTGGTGTTATAGCCAATGCTCGCTATGGTATCGATATGTTTCTCCGAATTTACAATCGCTCCTAATTAATATACCTATCATGCAGTTCTTTGTTGAAATAAATGTCAGTTGGTAAGAATTAGATGTCAGTATTAATTTAAAGCACACTGCAAATATCTTTGCTAACTTGCTGGTGACCATGTCGTATGTTGGATATAAGATATTTAAGACCTCCAACTAATGTACTATCTTTTTAATATGTCTGTAGCTGAGAGGTAAAGAATACTAAGCTGACTTTATTAAAAACATATATTTATTAACCACTTTCTAGAGTACAGCTCTCGCACTTGAAATAATTCCGTATCGCGGGAGACATTACAAACATTCAAACAACGGATACAAAGAACATCCATACTCAGGACAATCATTTATAAATCACGCAAATTGTTGTCCCGTGTGGAATTCGAACTCTCAACACTCGGCGCGGTGCAGTGGCGAGGCAGCCACTTTTACCTCTACGCCATCCATGCAGTCACGTTTAAATATCAAATCTGAATAAAAATCTAATTAAAAAGTACTCTTAATATTCTTCACCTCTCATCTTCAGACATATAATTGCATAGTCATAATTTTCTTATAAAGAACCCATTGTATAAATTGTTTTCGTCTCAGAAAAAAGTTAACTGTAGTTTTTCATGTAGTAAACACGGTAGCTTAGTTTATTAGTAGGTAATGTGTATTGTTTAGTAAATAGTAATTATTGATATTTTAGAACAAAATTATGTTGATATTGTATTGTACCTGTGGTACGGTCTGACGTCATTAGAATTGTATTACTTATTATTAAATAAGCGACTGTTTGGTGTTTTATCAAACCAGAACTTTTATTAATTTAAATATTCACCTAGGTATATAAATATTTCAAATAAATTATTATCTACTTGCATGACCAAATCTGCATTTGACTCCTGAGTGGAAATGCCACAAAACGTTATTGGATTTATCTAGGGATCCTAACATTTTGTACGAGAAATAAAGTACATTAAGGTCAATGAAATAATATGAACAGTATCTTAGAAAAGTAAATATTATTTTAGTCCTTTAGGTGAACTTATAGCTCATACAAAAAATAAAACAGTAAAAAGTATTAACGAGCTAAAAACAGTATGATAATGTTTTCAGCAGTATGGTTGGGAACCCTAGATTTACCCGCCAAGAAATTTTTAAAACCAGCACCTTGTCTGGCACTGTGGCTAATAATCAGTAAGACACTCGCCTCCTTTTACCCTGAACCTAAATCCATAGCCGCCTAATGTAGGTGCTTTACACCTACCTACCCGTTCGGAGATATACACTTAATACCTACTGTAGGTATATGTATGGCTTCTTTGAATTATTATTGAGCATCGGATTAATTACCTACGTCATTGGCGCCTGTCGCCATCTTTAAATATCATCTAAATAGAGACGGGTAATTTAGGTTCATTAGCCCCATCCCTACATCTAAAATAATTACTTGTGCACAACAAAGAATTATTACTCTTAAAAATATCGTCAATGATGATGAGACATATTTAAATTAAGCTAACAAGTTCCATCGTAACTAAGGCATTTAAATCATAAACCCATAATTTCCATAAATTATATAATATATAATAATTATTATAAGCACAGAAACAAACGAGTAATAGACGATGACAATTTTATTTTTGGACGCTGCGCGTTCTGAAACCGCGTATTGGATACAAAAAAAAGAGACTTAAGAAAAGACACTAGTCTTACTTTTAAACTTATTAAACAAACTTATAGAATACTAGTTTCTATATATAGCTCACAATTTGTTTCAAGGGCAAGTCTCCAAATTGGTGACATTGCTTGACTTTAATAGCCAATTTAATTATTCTTTAATATTCCTATAATTAAATAAAACAATTGGTCATGCTAAGGTCACAAATCTAGATTTACGCCCTTCAGACAACCTGTTTTGTTTGCCAGCAAAAACTTTGAATAATCCGGCTTATCTCGTTCTCCAATTTTATTTCTGTCTATCCGATGTTCAATAATATCAAGACCTATTAAAACTCACACTCTTGTTGTTCGTTTCTGTCAAGGATAATAATACAGGAACATAATTATGCGAGACCGAAACCAGCCTTGTAATGTTTTTTTGAACTTTGAAATTTATCAAAACAGTACTTTGTATGATGTACAATATTATTTTGTTATGCGATTAAATTATAATACATAATTACATACATATTCTATTCATTCATTCCTATTTGTTGATATATTCTTGAAGTGATAATAACGTATGATAGAATAGTTATTATTTCTCCGAGTTTTGAAATGTATAAAATTATTTTGTCCGCTTTTCGTAATGAGACCCGAGACTTAGAAAAATGTAACTTTCTGATCTTATGCAATAAGTTTTGATGTCATAAAATAGCGTAAAATATAATATTAAACTATTTATACTGTTTTAATTATTACATAGAGATGCTCCCTTATATCACCAAGCTTCTGAGGACTATTCGCCGTTCGGGCAAATTGTTACTGGAGACTTTACTGATACAAAAGTTACTGCCTTAGCAGCGCTACACAGAGTCTAATAATATGCCTTAGTGATACCTATGGCGCAGAGGCTATAGCTTCGCGCCCTATCCGTATTCGACATTATGCTCGACCCGTAGATTGATGAGCAAGCACTCTATACTACCTACGACACTATGGAATCAACGAGGTCACCGGTTGTACTTCCTTGTTTGACATCTTAGCAGTTTTAGACGTTCTCTAGAATGTCTAAAACTACTAAGGCAACAAATTAGCATGATAGTATTATGGTAAGTGGCTATCGTAGCTTATTTACATGCTCGTTGACCATAAAAGAGTAGTGGCACTGCTACCGGCGTAAGGGCATGAGATCATTAGCACATCACACCATCATCACACGACCAGCACCTCCACTTGGAAGCACTGCAAAATTAGTGGTTATTTGGTTGCAATTTTTTATAGCCTGCAACTTACCCGATTGGTCTACTAAAGGTTAAAAGAAATTCCGGCTGGAACGTATCTGAATAATAACAGAGTACTTATTTAGAAATAAACTTGCAAAACTAATTGAAATTTTTACGTAAATAGAAGCTAATCCAGGACCAGTTGTTTTATTTTAACATTTGTTGTCCAACACGGACGCCGATGTTACCTAATAGTGGCAACAGAACAGCTCGTTTCATTCGTGAAGTTATAGTTTCTATTCTACCATAACTGACACTAGTAAGAATTTTTCGGGTCCAACATTTGTCGTCCAACATAACGAAGCAAGTGTAAGTGTAGTGTGGTATACGTAATAGTTGCTTACTCTCTCCTACTTTGGCAAACAGGATGTCTATATATTTATATATTTTGTGATTATTCAGAAATGCCACTTGGATCAACAGCTTGTATGCCCCAATTTAAGAAGGGAACAGATGTTGCGCCTAAACATCAATCAATGCCGGCAGCAACGACAGCTTTGTGGAATATCATTAGACTATGATTTTGTATCACGAGTGGTCTCGAGATGGATATCGTGGCGCGCGTTCTTTTCGCCATTAAATACACGTATGAAATAATTAATTACAGCTTACGTAAACGACGAAGGAAAACATATATGATACCAACATTTTCACAAAAAATATGAATAGCTTAATCATATAATTATGTATATACCATATCAACAACATTCTAAAAAAATTAACATCATCAAAGAAGACCAATCTTTTGATCATCGCTTAGCCATTTGAATCGCGCGTAGTCATTTAATTCATGCATAGTCATTTGGATCTGAATCGGCGACCAGGCCTGGGAACGGTACCGGGAGCGGATTCGAGACCAGCCCGGGGCCAGGCCCGGGATCAGGAACGGGACTGGGCCCAGAACCAGACCCGGGCACGGGACTCATACTGAAACTCCGAAAACATTAGAAAAATTACAGGCAAATTCAAAACAGGCATGCATGCAGGGCTCAAGGCCCAGAACCAGACCTCCAGAGACTCCAACAATATTATAAAAAATATACAGGGAATATTCGAAAATATGCATGCATGCAGCGAAATAAGTCAACTAGGGCATCAGTATACAGCTGTTAATATTATTCCATTCATAATTTCATCTACAGGACTAATTCCAAAGTCACTACATACATCTCTTAAAGAATTAGAATTATATAAACATTTATATATTTTTATATTTGAATGTTTATATAATAATATTGTCTTCTGTTTACGCGAATGTTATTCATTGAAATTAAACTACTATATACGGATTGTATCGCGTTGTTTATTTAACACTCTATTACATAATTTAGAAACTGTTACACTACTATACTACTACTAAACTTTACTAATTTTAAGCTAATTAAATTATTAAAACTATTAAAACTATTTGTATTTAAGTTTACACTTTCCCCGACGTTTCGGTTGCTTTCCAGCAGCCATGATCACGGGGAGACTAAAGGCCGTCACAGACGTAGCTATAATATATATTAATATGAATCATAGCAAGGCATATTACGACATATTTTCCATATAAATTTTCGAGTGGCCGCACACGCAGCTATAATATATATTTCTATGACGTCACCAAAATATGTCAAAATATATATCTCGGTATATTTTGGCATATTAATATATATTTTGGTATATTAATATATATTTTGATATATTTTGAGGATAGGGGTGTTCCATTTGAACGCCTGCTCAACGTCCGAGCTCGATGCGCACGAGCTTAAATTACGTACCTACTTTATTTAATTAAAATACAAGTGTTGCAATTATAATAAATGATTGAAATATGATTTGTTTTTACTTCTATCCTCAAGCATACTGTAAGACGTTCTTCAGAACTAATGCTTTTGCACATAACCGTATCGCATTTTATTGAATCATTTTTTATCAATTCATGAAGCTCGATAAATGCCGATCATGAACTTTTAAAATACTGTACAAATTTATTCGATGATAAATTTTAATCATGATACAAATTAAATTCGCCACGAATTCTCTTTTGTTTTTTAAGCGACTCAACCCAGATAGATGGTTCTATTTTTCGTTCCTGACAAGGCAACATGCATATCAAATTCAGCATCGGAATCATCCTCTGAGGTATTTTCAATTAGATCTAAAAGAAATGCTCTTGTCAAATTCATTTAAGTACCTAGATTGATTAGTGTTATTTCAAAATTTGAACATCCTATACAGAAAATAAGCTTTAAAATCGTGCGCTTGCAAGGACGACCGCAGACCGAGTGCGGGCAAAATATATATTATAGTATAGCTCCCGTGTGTGATAGCTTGCTATATTATAATATATATCTCGATATATGAATATATATTATAGCTACGTCTGTGACGGGCTTAAGATGGTAGTTGTCTCAATGTTCCAGTGTAGTTATTTCAAAGTACCCGAACATAATTTAATCATTGGTGTTTCTATTTACGCAGAATGAGCACAAAGTATAATGAAGTCTAGCTGTGGTTTGCTTCTTCTTGGGTTTGACTATTTGAATTACTGGATCCCAAGCTGGTGGTACATTCCAGCCAGATGAAATGAATAGAAATCAAAAATCATGTTTTTTTGATTTCAATAGCCTCGCGAAGCATCCTTGGTAGGAACCGGTGTTCTTTAGCGCGAATCTGTGGTTTGTCAAATCTTAGGTAGTGGTTGGTCCCCTGTTGCACATGTTCACACACAGCAGACTTCAACGAGCGTTGGTGTTTTACATCAGCTATGTGTTCTTTTATGCGGGAGCCTATGTTTCTCTTGGTTTGTCCAATATATGAGAGTCCGCAGTCACAATCTATTTTATAGAGCCCTGTACCTTGTAAAGGTAGTTGGCACTTAACGGATGGTAAAAATTGACTTATCTTCGTTGGGGGCTTGAAGTATGTGTTGATTGAAGCTCGCTTCAAGATGTAGCCAATCTTGTCAGTGACACCCCTTACATAAGGCAGTATAGCAGGCTGGCGCTCGACTGTGGCTGGCTTTTCTCGGGATCTGTGACAGCGGCGCGGCTGTTGGAGCTTGTTGTGTTGCAGTACTTGCTTGACATGTTGAAGCTCGGCGTCCAGGTGTTTCTTGTCACAGATCACGTGGGCTCTCTGAAACAAAGACATTCCCACGGTAGCTAACTATTTAGAATGGTGGTGAGATTCACCGTTTAAGTACCTATTTGTATGGGTCTTTTTCCTATACACAGTGATGTGCAAATCTGTTGCGAACATCATTAGCCACCAAAATTCCGCGAACTGCATTCGTGATAGGTAACTGTTAGTTCCGATTCTGATTCAAAGGTGGACTCGATTTCACTCGCATTATCAAAATGAAAGCTTTCCTCTTTATGTACAAAAATTTGCTAAATGCAACAAGTTTTCACAATATCCACAGCCAAATCGATGGACACATTCATTGGCCGGTAAAAATACGCCATTTATTGGCTAAAATGCCAAAAGCACATTCAACAAATCTTCGTGCTCTTGTTAGTCTATAATTAAACGTTCATTTTAATTGATTAAGTTGATGACCTCCGAATGGACGAAGTAAGTGATAGTGAAAAGCAAAGGCTTCGTCTCCAACAAACACAAACGGTAATTTGTAATCAGTTCCAGGCAAGCGTGTTGCATCGGGTAGGTTTAATGTATTGTTTGTTAATTTTGTCCAAAATGTGGTTTCTTTAAAAACACTGGAATTGCATTCCTTTCCATAGGCGCCAATATCAACAAATATAAAATTGTAATCGCTATCTACTACCGCCATTAAAACTATAGAGAAATAATGTTTGTAATTTAAAAACATCGAACCACTGTCCACAGGCTTAATGACTCTGATGTGTTTACCATCGCCTGCTCCTAAGAACAGCGGGAAGTCGGAAGATTCTTGAAATTTGTTAGCAATTTGTAGCCAGTCTTCTTTAGATGGCATTTTCATATATTCTTTGCACAGTTCTGACCAAATGAAGTAGCAAACTTCACGTACGATGCAACTTATGATTTTTATTCCAATTCTATAGGTGTAATGTAAGTCTGTAAACGTATCTCCGGTTGCTAGATATCTGAAATATTAAAAATTAATATTATTTTTATTTTAAGGGCAAGTGCTGATGAAGAAGTGAACCAGTATGAAAGATAATTAGATAAAAAGTAACAAAAAAATGAATGAATGTAAATCAGGCACTGGAGCAAAAAAATATGGAAAACAATTTTTATGATGAAATTCTATTCTTAAAAAAGAATCTCGAGCATCGCAAGACCGATTCAGCATGAATAAAAATGGACATGATTCAGGCCTTAATAATGAAAATGCAGACCGGAATCAATCAAGCTCAGGGGACAGTAAAACAAGTAAGGCTCAAAAGGCTAAAAAAAATAAAAATCAACTCAGTGAAGTTGACATTAAGTTTATGAAATATATGGATTCAACAGTACAGGACGAGAGAAGCCGTAGTATGAACTTTTTTAGGGGAATTTCTGATACAGTTGACAAGTTTAGTGATGAAAATATGATAGAATTTCAGTTTCAAGTCATTTCAATCATTAAGAGTATTGAAGAAAGAGAACATAACCGATATATAACCACACCTAGAAACCAATGGGATCATGGCCATCTAGGATATCAAAGTGGCACAGCACCGGCGAATTCCCGGTTATCTATGTATGGGTATTCTACAGCTGCTAGATCAGGCTTGGAATCAGTCGTCAGGAATATGGTTTTGGAAATAGTTCTGGTTTGGAGCCAATCCCAACCGACCGGAATCGCAAGTATCTGTGAACAGTGAGAATGCAGAAAGTACCTCTGCAAAGTCTCAAGCTAGTATTGAAGATTTCGATTTCAGTTCTGAATTGCAGTAGTATATTTAGCTTAAGTCTCAGTTTTTTTTTAACATATGTAAGTAATCAATAAATAATTCTTAACAGTAAATGATTAATATAAATAAATAAATTTAAACAAAAGGATGTAATTTGAATTTGTACTTACCTCAACTTTACAGCCAATCTTATTGCGGGGGAAATACTTTGTCGCATATTATAATAATAATAATAACGTCTGCCCATTGTATTGAGATGCTATTACAGTATTCAGGGCAAACGCTGTTTTTCATCCATAGTTAGCAATATACCGGTCCTCAAAACACCCATACCTATAGCCCATATATTAGAATCCATACGTAGCAATAGTCCTACGCCTGCTGCGGCTAGTGCCGCTGTAGGTATTCCATCACACCCTTGATTAAAACTCTCGAAGGGCCTCTTCACGTTGGACTCATGTCTCCGTGTATGCCTCCCAAAGGGCCAGGTATTTTCTAATATAATATGTTAGAAAGTACCTGTGATAAGAGAAACATAATAATAATAGTTTATTAAGTTTAAGTTGGCACAAATATGAATAACAATAGGTCTTAAAAATACTTAAAATAGGATACATTACTTTGGACGCCTGTACTAGGTTATACCTGTATCACAGGCGATAATTATGTGCTATTATAGTGTAATAGGAAGAGCATTCATAACAATATTTAACAAATTTATATTGTTCTATAAGAAGTTACTATTACAATGAAAATAATACTACTTATTTATATAATTTAATATTAAAATATTAATCGACATATACCTATAATGTTTATAAAATAAACATAGGATATGTCTCATAATGGGAATCTAAGCTAAGTAGTAGTAAGTGATAAAATATAAATAAACGACGATCTAGGCACCCTCATAATCTACTGAGTTTATGTACCTATATTCAGATTGTTTTCTGGCTGGACAGTCAGTCTCAGCCGTCTTGTGTTTGCTAGGCTTCTTAAAACGAGAGCATGAAGCACATTTTGGAGCATCTTCCTTCTTAGTACATTCGGTCATCGAATGTCCAGCATCGGCACAATGTCCACACGTAGGGGTAACCTCTCTGCAAGAATTCGCTGCCTGACCATGCTGATGGCATTTGTAACATCTTGTAACTAGTGTAAAATGTCTCACGAGGCAGGACGTCCAATGTATAAAAAATCTAGCCTGTGTGACAAAGGCTTCTCTTATGTTAGCCGGAACCTCAATAATGTAGTTGCCCGATTTGTGGCTTAATTTAATTGAAGACAAAAATGATTTTAAATCCGTCGATGGAAACTTATCGGCTATATTTTGCTCGAAGAGATAGCTGAAAACTTGATTTTCGGACAGAGAAGTGGGTACACCAACTACCACAATCCGTGGTTTACGCTTAGCGGGTTCGTCAACTATAAGACCAGACAAAGAGAGATAGACCGCCTGCTTCACTTTTTCTGCGTCTTGTTTAGTTTCTGTGCTGATAATAACTCCTCCATTTCTAGTTCTGCGAACCCCACGAACTTCCAACTTCATTTCCTCCGGACTAATAATTTTGTGTACAAAGTGTTTTCGTTTCATCACTGGTCTTTAATACGTCATGGGGATATATTGCCACACAGCTGAGATTATTTGGCCGGACGAAACTATTTGATCCCTTCTTAATCATTTCCGCATAAGAGACTTTTTCACTAGTACGGGTATTCTGGATGGTCTGATTGAGCTCCGAAAGATGTTTTGTTAGATCGCACTTTTCTTGTAGGGTATCTACTGTGCTGGTCCGAATTGAATTTACTATCCACGGTAATGGAATAAACATCATTTAATTGCTGCTCGACGGATGACATCCATTTTTGGATCTCAGATGTAGACGCGATATCTGATATGATGTCAGAGTTAGAGGGAGGTAAAGCCGCGGGGCGCACTAGCCCGCTCTTATTACACGGACTACTTTCCATAGTATAATATTATATCACTTCACATATAAGTGTTAATAGTTAACGAAAATATTCCCGTTTTTCTAAAATTGGATGTATACAAAACCTTCTTTTTCTTTTCTCTTATTTTTTGAGTTTTCTATACACATAGTACGCAAGGATAATCTTTTTCTTATAAGGATTTATGGGAGGACGTCGTAGCTTGGCGGCAGGAAAATCTCAACTGAGAGCACCTGGTCATTGTCTCGATCTCGACCGGTAGCTTTGCCGTGCCATGTACATGCTTGCAAGTTTTGTTAACCGTACGGCTAACACGTCGTACGGTTAACAAAACGTGCCGTGTACAACAGGCCTAAAGGCTCAAAGTATGATCAGGATTCCTGACGAGAAGTACATCTAAGAAAGCTAATAAACTATTTACCTCTAATTCCATTGTAAATTGGATGTTGTTGTTAATGGAATTAAGATGTTCTAGGAATATTGTAAAAGTATCATCTACAATCCTCTTATAAATCCTGGGTGTGATGGGGGCAGTCTGTAAAGCTCGAGCCTCGAAGTCCTCCATATATATGTTGGCAACAACAGGCGATACTGGGAAGCCCATTGCCACACCATCGACTTGTATGTAGAATTTATTGTCCCACAACAGATAGCTAGTTGTTAAGCAATGCATAAATAGTTCTGCATATTCCTCAGGCATATTGTACTCTATTAGCTTCCTTTTAGTTATTTCAATACAGTCATGGACAGGTATGCATGTAAATAATGACTGTACATTAAAACTAACCATTGTTTCATTGTTAGTGAGACATAGGTGTTTAATCTTACTCACAAAATGGTATGAATCCTTTACATGTGCTCTCGAGTTGCCTCTGAGTGTTGAGAGTATCTTCGCTACGTGCTGAGCCAGTCTGTAAGTTGGTGTGTCGATCTGACTCACAATAATGTAGGGGAGAGTTTTCCTTGTGTATTTTTGGTAACACAATATATTGTTTCATCCGAAAGTAAATTTTCAATTTTATGTTTATAGTCTGACGTATCCATTATGACCGTAGCGTTTCCTTTATCTGCACGGAGTACTGTAATATCTGGCCTAGCCCGCAAGTTCTTCAGTGCGTCAAATTCATCTTTGGGAAGATTCGGTCTGGGCACTTTACTTCGACGCAAGATCGATGAAATGTCCTGACGTATAGCCTCCAAATCTTCCCCTCTTATATTATTCTTGACTAGGCAGTCCTCAACGTTGCAAAAAATGGCCTCCTATGGTATCCTAGCTGGTGTTATTGCATAGAAACACCAATGATTAAATTATGTTCGGGTACTTTGAAATAACTACACTGAGACAACTACCATCTTAGTCTCCCCGTGACCATGGCTGCTGGAAAGCAACCGAAACGTCGGGGAAAGTGTAAACTTAAATACAAATAGTTTTAATAGTTTTAATAATTTAATAAGCTTAAAATTAGTAAAGTTTAATAGTAGTATAGTAGTGTAACAGTTTCTAAATTATGTTAGAGAGTGTTAAAAAAACAACGCGATAAAATCCGTATATAGTAGTTTAATTTCAATGTTTATATAATTCTAATTCTTCTACAGAAATCCGTTGCTTCGTCTTATTTTTTTTTCTATTTTTTATACGTTGCTGCTCTATATACACTTGCTCTTTAGTCTGGCATTTGCTAAGATCCACTACTCAGACACCTACAACACTATGCAATGAACCGACCCACTTGGCACAAGCCCATGATAGGTTCACACTCACCATAAACTATTTATATGTGTTTGACATGATTGAAATTTAATTTATATGTATCTGACATGATCCATATACAAATCTAATTTATATTTGCAGCAAATAAATAGAAACCAAATTACAAACATATCTACATTCCAATGCCAATTTATTATTCTGTATTAATAATAAAACCTAGTAAATATATTAAATTAAACAATAGAATTTAAACAATATAATATAACTTTTATCAGAATTATATACAATTAAAATTAATAAATATTTTAGAAAGTTTCAGATATATGAATAATTATATTACAAAGTTGGCTGACTGAGGCAAAGACAACCACAAATACTCCTTCTTTAAAGTTAACAAAAATAAAATATCGTAGATACTATTGTGCAAAAAGACTACTATCCAAAATGAGCGTGTGAATAAAAGTGCCGTAAGCCGTTGAAAAAAAAGCAAGAATTGACGCCAAAATCAGCCGCCATTATTGTGAAATAAATTTTCAAAATAAATTTCACGTGCTCATAGAGAGTACGGGTATAATTAAATATTTAGATTAGTATAAAATCTTCAAATCATGGCTGACAACGACGATCTTCTTGACTACGAAGACGAAGAACAGGCAGATCAGCAGACCGCTGATGGAGCAACTGAGGCGGCGCCAAAGAAAGAGGTTAAGGGATCCTACGTATCTATACACAGCTCCGGCTTCAGGGATTTTCTGTTGAAGCCCGAAATATTGCGCGCCATCGTCGACTGCGGCTTCGAGCATCCGTCAGAAGTACAACATGAATGTATCCCGCAAGCGGTGCTTGGCATGGATATTCTATGCCAAGCCAAATCCGGTATGGGTAAAACAGCAGTGTTTGTTTTGGCGACGCTACAACAGTTGGAGCCATCAGAAAACCACGTCTACGTTCTCGTAATGTGTCACACTCGGGAATTAGCTTTTCAAATCAGCAAGGAGTACGAACGTTTCTCTAAATACATGGCTGGCGTTAAAGTATCAGTATTTTTCGGTGGGATGCCCATACAGAAGGACGAGGAAGTGTTGAAGACGGCTTGCCCACACATCGTCGTCGGTACTCCCGGCAGGATTTTGGCATTAGTCAACAATAAAAAGTTGAATCTGAAGCATTTGAAGCACTTCATACTAGACGAATGTGATAAGATGCTTGAATCCCTCGACATGAGACGTGACGTCCAAGAGATTTTTAGGAATACTCCTCACGGTAAGCAAGTGATGATGTTTTCAGCTACATTGAGCAAGGATATCAGACCAGTCTGTAAGAAGTTTATGCAGGACCCAATGGAAGTGTATGTTGATGATGAAGCCAAACTGACATTGCATGGATTGCAACAGCATTATGTGAAACTCAAGGAGAATGAGAAAAACAAAAAGCTATTTGAGCTACTTGATGTGTTGGAATTCAACCAAGTGGTTATATTTGTGAAATCTGTACAACGCTGTATAGCTCTAGCGCAGCTGCTCACCGATCAGAACTTCCCTGCAATTGGAATACACCGAAACATGACTCAAGATGAGCGTCTCTCTCGCTACCAGCAATTTAAGGAGTTCCAGAAGAGAATCCTGGTAGCTACTAACCTCTTTGGAAGAGGAATGGATATTGAGCGGGTGAACATTGTCTTCAATTATGATATGCCAGAAGATTCCGACACCTACTTGCACAGAGTAGCGCGTGCTGGACGATTTGGTACCAAAGGCTTAGCAATAACTATGGTATCAGATGAGGGTGATGCAAAGATCCTGAATGAAGTTCAAGACCGTTTTGATGTTAACATTACTGAGCTGCCTGAAGAAATTGAGTTATCTACTTACATTGAAGGGCGATAGGCCAATTACCATTCCTTTTATACCAGTGTCTTACCTTTTGAATGCCTACCCACATAATAGTGACAAAGAATTTCCATCAGTTGTTTCATAAAATAACAATAAGAACTTATTGATTTAAAAATCTTCCATATACAAAACAATAGAGCATTCAAAAAGTATCATTAAAGTTTGTCAACACATGTGTGTTTAGTATATGACTAAGAATTGTTCTTTCCTTGGGTGTGTAATGTCTTGTGTGCTGTTGTTGAGTGCACATTTCACTCATGTCCTTTGTTAAGTAACACTAGGTTAATGATTAATTAAAGCAACATTTGATTTGTGATATTCTTGTATTTTTATTTTCCTTCTCATTGCAATGGAATAATACAGAGCAAACATCATTTCCTTAATGTGTATATCAGAATCTAAGTATATAAATGCTATAGCAAACTTGCCAGATACCTATTTTGTCCATAACAAACATACCACTATTCTATAGAAACAAGATGTTACTTGTCTGACTTGTTATTTAAATAATTAGGTTGCTTTTAACAAAAAAAGGCATACAAAAACCATGGATATCATTCCCAAAGTCAAATTCTTTGGAGGATTTTAAAGAATATCTAATAAAGGTCAATGAAGCACAGGTACCTAGAACATGTTTCTACTGTGTGTATAAATAAAGCCAGAATAAATGGTGCAGTAATTATATATATAATATATAGTATAAACTATAATAATTTGATTCCATGTCAACCACAGAGTACATTAATTTATAAACGCCAACGACGCTTAGTAAGTTTTATAATAAACTAGCTGACCCGCGCAACTTCGTCTGCTTCACATAAGAGAATTTTCCACGTATTTACAACATTTTTCATTTATGCTTTGCTCCTATTGGTCGTAGCGTGATGTTATAAATGGGCTAACCAACACTGAAAGAATTTTTTAATTCGAACCAATAGTTCCTGAGATTAGCGCGTTCAACCAAATAAACAAACTCTTCAGCTTAATAATATTAGTATAGTTGATCAACCAAAATTAAACTCATTTATTCATACTATGTTCAATGATAAGTGTAATAATACTCACTACTGGTACTGGTTACAATAAATGAAACAAAGTATTAGATTCAATTTATTTAATGTTGAGAATGTGAGTCATGCGTTTGCAACAATTTTTGTTCACAGCAGTACAGCAGGTTTCAAGTTCTCTAAAGTACCTTCTTACAGGAAATGATGTAATATAAGTAGCTCCTCATTCCTTTTATTACAAAAACAGATGACTCATTTGAAATGCATTAAATTATTTTTAAAATGCAATATATATAATATATAACAGGCTTTTCTGCAGTATGTACAATTCTAAATATATATTTTTAAAAGATTATACAGACAACCAAATGAAATCAACATTACATAAATTATGTAGGTATGTTAATTATTATTTGGCACAGTAAATCATTTACATATTTTTATCATATAAACCTAAACAAAGTTGATTAATAACTAACAATTTATGTGTTGTATAAAATATTATATGTTTATCTAATAATAACTACTATAGTATAGATATATACAACCCACAAGTATGCTTACAAAGTTATAAGTATAAAATTATACATATGATTGTTTTTATTATAACTCCAACACTAGTCATGACCTAAATGGACTGACTTTTTAGGGCCAAAGAATGTCTTCTCATGTGTAAACCTTGTAATGAGGTCTAATGCCCACTTGGGTTGGTCTCCAGGCACCATATGTCCAGCATTCCTCACCATAATCTCAACAAGTTTGCCTGCTTGTTTCACATAGCCAGCCACTTCACCATCGACCTTCCAAATATACCTTTTAGCCGTTTTATATTCATCTGCACCAGTAAAATTCAGGTTTTTGAGATAGTTGACAGTAAGTGGATATGCTACAATAATATCCAACTGGCCATTGTATATAACTATATAATAATGATCTAGAAGTTCTGCTATCCATGGGGCGACTGATTTCATTACATCCTGTTTTAAGTGATTCTCAACTTCTTTTCCTGTGTTGAATGTTAGATTACCAACATGTATAGCTCTTCTCACATTAGCTTTTTGCAGCATGGGGCCAAAATCTTCATACTCTGTATAGTCTTTGGTATGCAAGTAGTTGAAGTAGAAATTGAAACCAGTCATGTTGGTGAATAGACTCTTTCCATTTATCAAATCCCCATTTAAAAGTGAATCAAAGGTGGCAAAGGCATCATCATATTTGTTCTGTTTAATATAATCAATAGTTTTGTTTTCATATTGTTCAAATACCTTTGCCTGATTTGAGTCTATTAGGCCAATCTGGTACAAATATTTTCCATAAACAAGTTGATGTTCAGGATCACTGAGTCCATTACCAATTGCGATTCCTTTCATATTAATTTTAATTTTTGCTGATGGATTCATTTTGTGTATTGTATATGCGAGGGCTGGGACATATTTTCCACCATAAGATTCACCAGTCACAAAGAATTTGTTTGGTTGTAGTTCTGGGAAAAGTTGGAAAAACTGGATCAGAGTAGAATATAGTTGTGCTCCAACTTGTGTCTCATCCGTACAGTAGCCTCTGCTGTCATTAGTGAAGCTGAACCCAGTTCCAACAGGGTTATCTATGTAGATGATATGGTGACTCAAAGCCCAGTTATATTTCCTTCTTTCAAATTTTGCTTTGCGCACTCTAAGGGGGCCATTCTCAGTGAACAGGCCATACAAAGAAGTAGCTCCAGGGCCACCCTGCAACCACACAATAACTGGCGCGTTCTTGTTATCCGGTATCATGGCAGGGAAGTACCAGAAAAATTGGTTAGAATCGTAAGTCTTGTTCACTGTGAAATATCCCGCGAAACTCTTAATGCGAAGACTCTCCGTGAACGGCACTCGAGCAAGTCGTCTGCCTTCTTCAATGGTTCCATTTTCCACGTATGGCGTGAGAAATAATGGCTGGCCGGGATTTCCACCATCACGCTCACCAAGGTTTATTTTCGGGTATCGATGAAAGAAACATTCGACAGGAAAAATAGTATAAAAAATTAGTAGGGCCCACAATATACGCGCCATGTCGACGCGGCGGTTACACGTACAGTGACTTATTTAGTTGCCTTCACCTTTTTATCATGTTCAGAGAACCGCAGAATAACAATTATTATTGTTTGTTGTTAACCGGCTTATCACGACAGCCGGCCGTCACTTATTATTTTGCATCATGTTTATTCCGAATGCTAGTTCTGCAAGTATATTCTATTGATGTCGGAAAAGTCATAAACACTATATTTTTTAAATAATTATAATTTATAATCATCACATCGAATTTCGCAAAGTAGATAGGTAGGTATATCGAATAAAGTTCCACATAGAATATTATAACATATATAAACAACTGAATTGTATTCATACTATTGATCAAAATACAGTTATTTTATGTGTATCCTAACTATAATACATTGGTTTACGAACGAACCCACTGAAATTGAAATGGCTTCATCGCATTGAGGTCCATGGGTCAATGACATGATTACACGAAGCTTCAAAATAAAAAACACTGAATCACTGAATTCTAAATGCACACAGCTGGCAGTTGCACACAAGTCATTATTTTGTGTTAAAAACTCGTGTTACTTATTAGAGTGAATGTGGTTAACTTTGCTAATAATGAAGTTTCAGTACCATTACCTAAAACAAGCTACATGTTTGTTTATAATAATCTTTTCAATATCGCCGGGAGACGCTATATATTTTCCAAATATCTATCCAAGAATAAAATTGGACACGAAATTACATAAAGATGCCGGCGATCCCCTCATAATTACACCATTTCTGAATAAAGGTTCAATAACGCTCGCTCAGAATCTTTCTCGTGTGTCACTAACAGACAAGATAGGATTCCGAAGTCATGCCGGCTTTTTTACCGTAAATGAAAAATATTACTCTAATTTATACTTTTGGTACTTTCCGCCTTTGTCAAAGATAGAATCGGCACCTATTATTCTTTGGCTCCAAGGTGGCCCCGGCGGCAGTTCGCTATTCGGACTATTTTGTGAACTGGGACCTTTAATAGCTAAGAAAGAAGGCTTTGCCTTGAGGAAGTATCATTGGGCCTTGGATTACCACGTTATATTTATCGACAATCCAGTAGGGACAGGATTCAGCTTCACACAAAATGAAAAGGGTTACTGTACTAGTGAAGCTTGTATTGGTAGAAACCTCTACACTGCTATGCAACAATTTTTCGAGCTCTTTCCTTATCTAAGGGGTAATGAGTTCTACATAGCTGGTGAATCATATGCTGGAAAATATATACCATCTCTAGCAATGACAATACATCAAGAGAATACTGATCGTTTGAACAAACATATCAATCTCAAAGGCCTTGCCATGGGTAATCCTTACTGTGATCCAGTCAACCAATTAGACTATGGAAACTATTTATACCAGCATGGCTTGATAGATGACAATCAACTGAAAGTGTTTCTTAAGTATCAGAAAGAGATTGCAATTCAAATAAATCAAGAAAACTGGTCTCAAGCCGATGTGCTCCTGGATAGACTTATGGATGGAGAGTTAACAAACTTTTCATACTTCAAATCGTACACAGGGTTCGATTATTATTACAATATTCTGCAGACAGAATCTGTTATGGATATGACTGTGTATACACACTTACTGGAAAATGACAAAGTGCGACGCAGTGTTCACGTTGGAGGGCAGCCATTCAACGATGGAGATAATGTGCGCTTACATTTGGCTTTCGATATACTGAGATCTGTTGCTCCAATTATGTCAGAACTATTGGCCTACTACTCTATTATCGTCTACAGTGGTCAACTTGATATTGTTGTTGCATACCCATTGACAGAGAATGCTTTAAACAACTTGAATTTTTCTGCTGCTGAAGAATTTAAAACAGCTCATAGACATATTTGGAGAGTAGGAGATGATATAGCTGGTTATTGGAAGACTGCTGGCAACCTCACAGAAGTATTGGTACGCAATGCTGGGCATTTGGTACCACAAGATCAACCAAAATGGGCCCTAGATATGATCAGAAGATTCATAAACAAGAATCTGGATTTTGACTAACTTAATATGATTTTTATATTATGTATTGGTGAAAATAAATTTTCATTATTTTTATAAATGTAACTACTAACAACAACTAATTAGTGTGTTGCCAGCCCTAAAATATAGGCAACTCCCTATTCTGTGATCAAACTACTCACTGCTGCATACACCATTTGGTTTTAGAATGGGAATTCAAAAACTGTTTTTATTTTATGTTGAATATTATTGTGTATATTATTTTAAATAAAAAGTTTTATATGAATTAATTTGTTTATTTTATGTAGTGACTAAGTTATCTATAAATAAATATTACTAACTAAGCACTTAGAATGAATAAAAACACAGTCAATTTAATTAATACATATTCCATTTATTATATAAGGCACACTAGTTTCATAGTGATTGATTTTATAATGAAATTTATTTTTATTAGCTATAAATAAATCTGTTTTTTATAATGTCGTTATTATAAGAAATAGTTATAATTATAACTAATAAAAATAAATTTCATTACATATGCTATATTTATTGGAAACTTTGGTAAGGGCAGTCAGTCAGAATTATTGTTATTATACATAATATAACTTTTGGCCTCTCATGGAATACAATATACACGATCTTAGTGCCAATGGGCAAAACTTTCCAGAAGTGCAATTGTTCCCAATTGATTCTAATTATAGCTCATCATTTTAAATTGCTAATGTTGGAAACTGAACTAGTGCCCTATAATGCCTTAACTATAATAATTTTATAATAAAAAATTAATGACACATATATATGTAGCATTACAAGTTAAAAGTTTTTTAAATTGTAGGACATGTATTTCAACATATTTATTTTATCCATTGCACAATACTTTTGCTTTTGTTAATCATACGTGTGTGCATATTTTCGGTTAGATTCTTATATCTCCCCTTTTTTGATATTACTCACTAAAATAATAAGAAGAAATATGCACCATTTGTGTAGTAAATATCTTCTGCTTTACATCCAGTGTACCTTATAAACAAATTAATTGGATTAACTAAATAAGCAGTAATTACAACAATACATTACATAATTGGAAATGGATTTCATTATAATTCAGAAAATTAATTAGTATTTTAATATTTAATGAGCCATTTTAATGTTTTATAAGAGAGCTAATTATTTTCTGTTGCATAAAATATAATTACTGAAGCCAGCAAAAATTAAATTCGGATGACATTCTAAATTAAATTTTACAGTTAGAGAAATGTACAACTTAAACTAATTACTTAATATTGTACCAACAATCATAGTTCCGATAAAATATTAGACAAATAGACACATTCCATAATACAGACATTCCAGGCTGTTGGTGTTTTAAAGCATTCATTATACAATTTAGAGCCATAAACTACAGTTTTCTTGAAACATCAACAATGACCGACGTGGTAGCTTTTCAACAGCAGCAAACTGCGAAACTCCACACTTATAAAAGTCTTTATTACTATAACATGTTATATAAAGATCGGTCATATTTTTGATATGATACTATAAAATGTTACATAAAGATCGGTCATATTTTTGATAAGATACTACGACCGAATATTGAGAATCATGTCCGAAATCGCGACGATGTCGCTAAAACGCGGTAGTTTGCTACCGGGATCAAAATAAATGTATACAGTCGTGTGATTCACATTGAGATAGGGTACGGCAGGACAGAATACCTGGATATTAGGTTTCAACTCAAAATTCTAAGATTGTATGTAGGCCATCCGTGTTTTCAGTAAATGACCGCTATTAATGATACAGCATCGATAAAGAGTAGAGAGTAACTTGTGTGTTATGGCCCTTAGCAAACATATAGTCACTTGGTGGTAAGCAATTACTGTAGCGTATGAACGCTTGCAACACCACTTGTGTGTTACCGGCCTTTCAAAAACCTTTGTCTTTTTTGATAAACACCATGCTTTAAATGTTAAAGAATAAGTGACCTCGAAATTACATAAAGACAATCCAGTCGTTAAACAGAACATTCGTACGAAAATATATATAATCGGTCGAATGTAAGAGTATTCGCTCGACGCCACAGACAATAGAATAAGGATTTTCACATAAGGCTTGCGAACAACGAAATTTTAGGTCAAATACAAACATAGATCGGAGATGCGAACTTTCGGTCAACGGTTCGTAGATTTGAATGAAAATACGCGTAGACTGCTGGAAATACTGCTGCATATCAATCTTTTTTTTTTGTTGCAATCCGACGCACCTGGTTTAGGCCCACTACATACAGACAGCGGAGGCGGAGAGTAATATAAATAAAAAATTATATCGGCCCTGTATATAAACTGTCGCATGGGGCACGGGCCTCTTCTCAGTGTGAGAAGGGTTACGCCAGTCTACCATGCTGGCTCAGTGCGGGTAGGCAGACATCACATAGTAAGTGTGTGTAATGTTTCATACTAATCTAATTCGAACAATACAAACAAAACGCTACCGGTACCGCTTCGCCTCCGCTTTCTGTGAGTGGTGGATTTACGATCGCTCCAGATCGTGTGCGTAAAGTTTCATACTAATTCGAACAATACAATAAAACGCTACCGGTATCGCTCCGCCTCTGCTATCAGTGTGTGGTGGTCTTACGATCGCTCCAGGTCGTGTGTATTGTTTTCCATACTAATTGGAACAACAACAAAAATGCCACCGATACCGCTCCGCTGTTTGTGTATGGGTGAGCTTAAGATCGCTCCAGAACGTATGTGTAATATTTGCATTAATTCGAACAATACAACTAAAACGCTACCGGTATCGCTTCGCCGCCGCTGTATATGAGTGGTGAGCTCACGATCGCTCCAGATCGTGTGTATTGTTTTTCATACTAATTGGAATAACAACAAAAACGCCACCGTTACCGCTTCGCTGTCTATGTTTGGTGGGCTTAAGATCACTCTGGGTTGGTGTATGTAATGTTTCATACTATTTCAAATAAAACAAAAATGCGCCTCCGGTACCGCTCCGCCTCCGTTATCTATGTGTGGTGGGCTTATGATCGCTTCAGAACGTATGTGTAATATTTGCATTAATTAGAACAATACAACAAAATCGCTACCGGTACCCCTCCGCCTCCGCTTTCTATGTGTGGTGGGCTTAAACAACGAATGTCCGGTTGCAATAGCAGCAGATTGATATGCAGCAGTATTTCTAGCAGTCTGCGTGGTAGGCTCAACAGTGTGGCAACCAATCTCGGCCGTAGTGCGGTTACGCCAGTAAAGCGGTGAGGGCGTCTAAGAACTGCGCGCGCTGTGCGAGCGGTAGCGTGATGATGGAAGAGTCCACGTGGTCCAGGGATACTGAAGCGCCGCACTTAGTCGCCGCTTGCTCGAAGGCCGCGCCGAATAGACTGGAAAGGTTTTTGGAAAATATTAATGGTTTGTTAAAACAAATAATCAAATAATTGCTTGGTATAAGATTGTATTAGGTTACGATTTTCGGATTGGGTGGTATTGAAATTATTATTTATGAAAAAGGACAAAGTTTCAAATCGTAGCGATTTTTGAATACGTATAACTTTTTTTGTAAGAAATACTATCTAGCAGTTTATTGTTTATAAATATGATTGGTAGTGGTGATATGTAATTTTAATTAAAACAGAAAATTTATGTATCTATATTGCTCTTTTATTTTTGTGGTTTTGTGTTTGATATGTGTTTCTACGGGTTTAAAACAGTCTTGATAAATTACGTAAATAATAGACTTTCATATAAAATTGTATAACTACATACGTCGAAATTAGTGTCTTTTTTAGTGATTGATGATTGATGACACAATGGATGATCAGAGGTCCAATTTACATAATGTAAACAGTTCAAAAAGAGTTTCAGACTAGCCTTATGAATATCATTCTGAGTGAATATCAAGTGTTAATTGACTTTCAATTTATGTATTTATCTATTTCAGTTTTATTTGATGTTTATTTTAATTTAAATGAATACTATTTATGATATTTAGGTCACAGATTAGATTGGAAAGAATTGGGATTTGCTTCTGGCACTGTAACCTGAGAGCTTAGAACGAGATGGGTGTAAAAAGCCAGGATACAAGCTCTTCGTCTTCATTTGACCTGTATCATCAGCTTTTTGTAATGTCCCACTGCTGGGCTAAAGCCCCTTGGACTTCCAAATCACTCTGTTGGCGGATGTCCCCTGACCTTATGACCTTGTGACCCCTATATCTCGGGGGTCTTGTGACCCACGGGACTCATATTCAAACTCGACCGAGGGATGACCCCAAGGTGTCTGCACACCAAGGTACAAGACAATCGGTCAAGTGGTTCCAGAGCTATGCCTATCACTAACAAATTGTCACTAACACACATAGTGTTTTCATTAACCTCTTCGAAGAAGATTTAGAGGTTAATAAGTATGATACTGACTTCCTGGGCTCGTGTTGATACCGCGGCGGCACGCCCAGCAGCAGGCAGGAGCGGTCGTCGAGCGGCGCGCTGGCCAGCACGGCGCGGGCGGCGCCGCCGGCGGCGGAGGCCCAGCGCGCCGCCACGCCGAGCCACAGCGGGCCGCGCACCAGCCGCGCCTCCGGGGTGCCCTGCGGAAACGGTATGTTTCATAGAAACCGCATAGGCAACGTGTTTTTCGGTCAACTTCTAGAAAATCCTAGAAATTACCCTAATTAAAACACAGTTCGGGTTTGATCCTTTAGTCAAACCTATGAGAAGATATCTGCAAGAAACTGATGTTCTTTGTGTCTGTCGTTTGAAAGATTATGTAGTCCTCCACGACCCAGGAACTGTGTATTTCTAATGCAAGACTTATCTTAATACGACAAAAATATATGCGCATTCTCTGCTCTCCAATCCTTATATTGAGGTCATAAGGTTGATTTTGCCTTAGACCAGAGATTCCCAGACATTTTTTCTCATAGACCACTTTCAAAATTTAGCTGGTTCCGGTTCCTTCAGCTACATTTCTACTATATTCCTTAACTAAAATTAAACAATTTGAACGTATCTCTACGGGTTGACATTTTTTTTATTTGAAATTCTAGTTACTGAACCTACCACTGCATGGTAGTCGGGTAGACCTAATTTTTTTAGTAATTCTCGTGTCTTCATCTATTCTTCAATATTATTTTTGTGAACCCTCTCTTACGAATTGTAAACCCTTAATTTTTTTGTCACGACAATGTAGACCCCTGACGAGTATTCCGTGGATCCCTGGGGGTCCACCTGGACCACTTTGGGAACTTACTACCTTAGACGCTTGCATGACGTAACAGTCTATTGCACACAAAAAAAATTAATACATATGCAGGACAGAATGACTACAGATATAACTATAATACTAACGATGGATGATGTACAGTATATTGAGTGAATACTCTACATACCTCTTGCACTATGAAGTAGCTGAACGGTCCAGCGAGATGCAGCTTCTTACCGCTGAGAGTGGCATGGACCACTCTCGCGACAGCTTCCAGAGCTCTCTGCGCAGAGAGACAGCCGAGCCTTCGGCTCTCGTTCTCTCCGCTCTCGATGTCTAACGCTGACAGCGCGTGCTGGAAACCTTCGCCTCTTGAAGTTGTTTCCTGGAAGGAGGTACACCATCTTTGTAAGGCCAAATTAACCTATTGAGTCGCAACGGCATGCGGAACGCCGGCAGCCAGACGCAATAGGTTTCCAATTATGTCTGACATTTCTTTATTTATTTTATTTATTGATTTATTTCAGACCAAAATTAAAAACATGAAAAAGATAGGATAAAACGTCAATTAATTATTATAAGCCGAAAATAAAAAAAATACAATCAAATGTCTAATACCAAGCAAAATAATCAATATAATCCATTATAATGTCAAATGCCAACAAAACAATAGAATTAAAATAA
Source organism: Catocala nupta (assembly GCA_963675205.1). Lineage (NCBI taxonomy): Eukaryota > Metazoa > Arthropoda > Insecta > Lepidoptera > Erebidae > Catocala > Catocala nupta. Next base: position 7,512,378 of record OY776098.1, read on the forward strand.
AAAGAAATGTCAATTAATAAATTAAAACAATTTAATTAACTAGTAAATTAAAAAATAAAAATGTTACATGAGATAAAATGTTTGCTATGTAGTTCACAAGACATCAATTGAGTGATAGCATTTTTCTAACGCTTAAGTTCGCTTAGAAAATCATTGTAATGAAATATTTTTTTTACATCTAATGGCAATTTATTAAATATTTTAATGGATCTGTAATATGCACTCTGCTTTACGCTTACGCTTTCACCATTTATTTTACTATTTAATGTAACCGTATTTTTAGAAATCGAGCGAAAAAGAATTACGTTTGTTTTACTAGTATTTACTTCAAGGCTATTTACAGTGAACCAGTTGTAAAAGGTGTCCAAGGTATTATTTACAACCACATTAAGACTGTTTATGTCACTGACCGACACTACTGCATTAGTGTCAAAAACTACCAATTAAGGACATCCGTTACTAGTTGTATTTAATTTTACATGTTGTATCAAGTCATTATGAAGGTTATAAAGAAAATCGGACCTAGTATTGAACCTTGGGGAACACCAGCCCGTATTTGTGACAATTTGGATCTATATGTTTCCTCACAAATTATACTATTATCTATATTCAATGTATTTGCTGAATTAGACACAGCTTTAATCACGACGAACATTTTTATATTACTTAATTACGATGTTAGAAGTTACAGAGCTTTACCCCGTACACCATGATGATTAAGTTTTTCTAGCAATAATTTGTGATTAACTGTGTCAAATGCCAAGCTTAAATCTAGAAAAAGCCCGGCCACTTTTTGCTTATCATTCATTCTGCTTAGAACATCTTTAATAAGCAAGTATATTGCATCTTGTGTCCCGACATTTTTCTGATACCCAAACTGTCTGTTATTCAGTACTTTGTTTCTATACAAATGCCTTAACAATCTTGCTTTGATTAGTTTTCTAAGATTTTAGATGTAGTAGACAGTAACGAGATGGGTCTATACATCTTAGGATCAGTTCTTGATCTTTTCTTGTATATCAATTGGTAAGATTTTTGCTATCCTATTGATCCGGAAATATACCTACCATCGTTAAAACATTTATTAAATAAATAACTCAGTGGTTTTGCTAGTATATCTATGTTTTCTTTGATTTATGTTATAGGTATGTCCTCATAACCTGTCAATATTTTTACTCTCCATTTTTTTAACTATTTTACATACCTCTTGAGGAGTGGAATAGTCTAAAATTAATTCGTTTTGCACTCTATCTGCACTTTTATGTAAAATATCCATAGCGGGATATCGATTGAACTAATAGAAGAACATACTTCAAATTGCTTAATAAATATATTATTTCAGCTGGTTCTGACACAAGCTTATTTTCCATTTTGAATGCTAGCTTAGTTCTTTCTTTATTCCTCTTATTTCTGTGTTCATTTATTAGTTTCCAAACATCTTTGAGGATATTTTTTTATTTCGCTATCCTTGACTGAATTGATATTTTTTAGCTGTTTTAATTACTTTTCTATATAATGTAAGATATTTTTTCCTGTAGTTTACTATAGCATCATTTTTTATTCATTAGCTTGCCCAACACACAAAAAGCGTTTCATTTTACATGATACCTTTAGAAACCCAACACAATTGTGTAGGATGTACCAATTGATTCTAACATTTCTTTTCTTAAAACTGAAGGAAGAATATAGTTGTTACAAATTGTGTGTCGACTCCAATCAATTGAGTCGCATTTTATCATATTTGTAAATATATTATCCAAACAAGATTGAGAATTATTACGAATAAATGTAGTCATGTATAATAATAATAATAATAATATAATATTCTATCACATACACACAACACCACCTAGCCCAAACTAAGCAGAGCTTGTACTATGGGTACTAGACAATGGATATACATACATATATATACTTTTTTTTTTGTAAATACATACATATTATACATAGAAACACCCAGACCAAGACAAACATCCATGTTCATGCACACAAATGTTTGACTTGCGTGGGAATCGAACCCGCGACCTCAGGCGTGGCAGTCGTTTACACTAACCACTGCGCCATCGAGTCAATAAATTAAGTAAGTAATTTTTCTTTTTACTATCAATTATTAAGCCAATATTAAAGTCACCACAAATAAAAAATTCTTGTCACAAAAATGCTCTAAAAGTTTTTGAAGCTTTTGAAGAAATATGTCAAAATTTTTGTTATTAGGAGTGCGACAACGACAACATTTTCACACACTTGTTTGTATATTTTTAACACAACAAATTTCAAAACTCTCAACAGTACAATTTTTTTAAATATTTATTTCTTTATTCTCTCTGTCCCTCTGACAGAATGAGGGTACCTCCCCTTAGTTTTTTAATTCTAGTATTGTATGATGCTACTTGATATTCAGAAAGTTTAAGTAAGAATACAAGGTCTTTATTAAGAAAATGTTCTCTAATGCATAGAAAATGCATTCCAATAATTGACAAGTTAAAATAAAGTCTAGTAACTTGAAGCGCCGATAATGAAAGCCTAACCTAGAAATAGATATGTTTTATTATTTAGAAACAAACTTTGTACCTAATATGTAGTCAGTAAATTCACAGATACCTTTATAATATATATTTTTAAAAAGGGCATCTCCTACTCTAGGGTATTTGTATCGTGGGGAAAAGAAGGAAAATTCCCCAACAAAGGTTTTAGATCACACACGTACACTTTTGCTGCGCCACGAAGGCGGCAAAACCACCAGATTTCTTTTTGCTTCAGAAAATTAATACAAGGTTGCCTGGCGCTTAGCTAGATGGCGCTACATACTATGTAAATTTTACTTTCATTACACCTATAATAATATCGGCCCTGTATTAAACAGTCCCACTGCCGGACACAGGCCGCTTCTCAGTGTGAGAAGGGTTGGGTTATAGTCTACTACGCTGGCACTGTGCTATGTGAATAGCTTCGAGAACATTATGGAGAACTCTCAGCCATGCAGGTTTCCTAACGATATTTTCCGTCACCGTTAAAGCGTGCGATAATTCACTACTTTAATACCTACTTGAATTTGAAAAGTCAGAGATGTGTGCCTTGCTTTGCGAATCGAACTCGAGACCTCTGCGTCGCTGTGTCACTCCCTAGTGGGAGTCCGTTGGACAGCGACGCAGAGGTCTCGAGTACGATACCTATGATTTTTTTCGGTTCGATTCGATTCGGATCCTAGTGGCTCTCGCTGCTATACCATTATAATGGTTACCTATTGTTACGTGCTGAGTTCAAGGGATGAAAATTTAAACAATATTACCGACTAAAACACGTTTTATACGTTCGCTCCGATGAACATGACCGCTTACAATTGTAAACTGCCTTGGCGGTGCGCTTGCACCGTTGTAGATACATGTGATTAAAAGTGTTTCTGGAATTGATAGAGATGGCACTGGCTGTAACACTATTAATATAAACTTACATGTTCTATAAGGCCCATGATCGCATATACATCGTCCATGGCTGCCAGCGCGGGGGAATGCGGCCGTTGAAGCAGAAACGTTGTGTGAGTCGGTACGGGTAGCTTGTGTTTCGGCGCCGCGGTCTCTAAGGCGGTGAGTAACGTGCGACGGAGTTCTACATCCATTGAGCGGTAGGCTTGACGGGCTTGTTGGAGAGGTATGCTGAAAATAAACATACGTATGTAGGATTTATTCCCGAAGGGGTAGACAGAGAAGTAATACATCTATATTTTAGTTAGTGGTTTTAGGCCTCACGTACTCCAAGCCCGGTGGCAGCATAAAACCCCCCTAAGCTAATTGCCGTCCACTATTCCAGATTATGTTTCCAGAATCTGTACTGCTATTGAGATTCTTTTGACAGACAAATCCAATAACACTTGCCCGAACCCAAGACCTCATACACAGCATTCACAAACTATCAAGGCCAGTTCGCACCGCTGCCGATGCCGCTAGCTTGATTAACCAATGTTTAGAAATAAATTGTAAGGAAAGCACTGGATTACTGTCGTCTGATGAGTCGGATTTATTGTCAGGCATAATGGAGAAAGTCAACAGTACAATAATGGAAAAGCTGAGTAACCTGGAAGCAAAAATTAAAGAAGAAATTAGGGCTACGGTTACAGTATTGGCATTAGAGAATAGTCAACTAAGACAAGAATTAAAGGAAACTAATAAAAAATGCATTTTGTACGAGCAAGAAATCATAAATTTGAAAACTGAAAGACAGAAAACTAGTGACCAAAAACCTAACAACAACATCGATGCCAATAGAAGTCAACTTCAACTAGGTACCCGGCCATCGTCTACGGCAGGTAGTACAGTCAGTAGCAAACACGTCGACCTCAACTCTTCGCCAGAGATGTCCAACGAGTCCGGCCGCCCAAGTATTAGTTACGCGTCGGTGGCCACGAAACCAGCGCATACATTACCTACTGTAGTTTTTGGCGATAATAATACTAATTCTTGGACAGAAGTCAGATATAAGAGGAATCCGAAGAAAGTAGGTGGAAACACGTCGATTGTATCCATTAAAGCAGTTGAACGTAAAAAATTCTTACATGTATGGAGATTGGACAAATCTACCACGGAAGAAAATTTGAGGGAGTACATTAAAAATATATTGGGCAAGGATACTGAAATAGTTATCGAACAATTAAAACCTAAGACTGAGCGGAGTTACGCTTCATTTAAGATTGGCGTAACGGAAAGTTACTTCGAAAAACTCAGTAACCCGGACTTATGGCCACTTAATAGCGAGTTTAGTGAATGGATTTGGTTTCGTCGGCCAACCAAACCAACCCAACAACAAGTTAAGTAGAAACTTTAACATCTTATATCAAAATGTTCGCGGACTACGTACTAAGACAACAAAATTCTTATCCTTACTGGAATCATCCGGATCAGATATATTCGCAATTACGGAAACTGGTCTCAGTGAAGCTATCCAAGATGCGGAGTTCGTGTTACCCGAGTATCAAGTATTAAGATGTGATCGCGCGGATGGGCGTAAGCACGGCGGCGTACTTTTAGTGGCCACACCGCGGATTGAGATGCGGAAAGTAACAATGCCGAATACTAGTGATATCGACAGTCATAGGTTCGAGTTGATTTGTGCTACATTTTATAAACAAAGCCGATATTTGTTTACTTGTTGTGTAGTATATATTCCGCCACAAACAGAGGAAAATGAATATATGATAATGTTTAATTTATTAGAGAAACTTTGTATAAAATATGGGAATAATTTAATTATAATGGGAGATTTCAATTTATATTCGTGCAATATAAATGTTCGTAATTATTATGAATATTTTGTAGCCTTCTGTGAATTCGGTCAAAGCAATATGGTGCCTAATTGTAGTGGAAGGCAATTGGACCTTGTGTTGAGCGCGCGCGACGGCGGTGGCGGCGGCGTGTCGGTGAGCGAGGCGGACGAGGCCCTGGAGCCCGTGGACGCGTATCACCCGCCACTCGCGGTACGTATCGAACTCGGCGGAGCGGCGTCGCGGGTGCCGGTGGCGCCCCCTGTACTCACGTCGCCACATATACCACAAAACCATAACCCGACACCGACAATAGGTAAACAATGGAACTTTATGAAAGCTGATTTTAATCACTTATATTATCTGTTGACTAGAATCGACTGGAGTGATATGTACGATATAAATGATCCTGACGTAGTACTTAATTTATTTTATAATAAGTTATATGAAGTTTTTAACATTTGTGTCCCTAAAAAGAAGTTTCACTCAATAAATACAGATAGATACAGTTATCCCGTATGGTATACGTCCGAGATTATTAGAGAAATTAAGTTAAAATATAAGCTTCATAAAAAGTACAAATCGAGCAAATCGCGTAGTGATTATAATGCTTTCTCTCAAAGTAGGGCGAGAGTAAAGGCTGAAACGACAAAAGCACATGCCTTATATTGTTACCGTGTACAAAATCACCTGGCAACCGACCCACGAGCGTTCTGGGCTTACATGCGATCTAGGAAAGGTAGATTATGCAAACAGAAATTAACAAATAATGGACGCGTTTTGTCGGAACACGAGTGCGCCGCTGAGTTCGCTAGATTTTTTCACTCGGTATATAATAGTGCCCCGGCGGCGCTGAGAGTGGAGGCGGCGGTCGCGGCGGCAGCGCCGACGAGCGCGTGGACGCACCTCGCGCGCCTGAGCCCTAGCGACGTACGGCGCGCGCTCGCCCGCCTCACGCCTAAGCGCACCGTGGGGCCAGATGGTATTCCACCATTTGTTTTTAGAGATTGTCATATGACATTAGTGGAACCCTTGTTACATTTATTTAATGTTTGTATAGATACAGCTACGTTTCCTGACCGATGGAAACTCACACGAGTGGTTCCTGTGCCGAAAGGTAAGGGAGGTCCGACACCCAGTGACTACAGACCTGTTGCAATCTTGTGCGCTCCAGCCAAGGTCTTCGAAACCGTCATTCACAGCTGTCTTTATGCGCAAATAAGTGCCCAACTATGCGACGCGCAGCACGGGTTTCGCCCAGGGCGTGGAACAACAGGAAACTTGATGCATCTGATGTCACAATTAGTTCCGTCTGTAGATGCCGGCTTACAAGTGGATGTTGCGTACTTAGATTTTAGAAAGGCATTTGACACGGTCGACAACGACATCCTTTTATCGAAATTAGCCAGCTTCGGGTGCACACCACACACGCTAAAATTTTTCGCCAACTATCTGCGAGATAGATGTCAATATGTCGACTGTGGCGGATACCTGTCTGAACCTTACCTTACTAGATCGGGTGTGAGCCAGGGCAGTAATTTGGGGCCTCTTCTTTTTATCTTGATGATAAATGACCTACCTGCAGTCATAAATAAATCCACATGCTTATTATTTGCCGATGATTTGAAGCTGGTTGTTGAAGTGAAGAAGGAAACGGACTGCAATATACTCCAGTGTGATATCGATAGAGTTGCAAAATGGAGCCAAGAAAATAAACTTTATTTTAATGTAAACAAATGTTCAGTGTTGTCGTTCAGCCGTGCACGCACCCCACGCCATCACCACTACCACCTAGATGGGACACCACTACAGCGTGTCAATGAGGTTAAAGATTTAGGAATTCATTTTACGGTCGATTTAAATTTTCGAAAACATGTTACACAGCTTTGTAAAAAGGCATATAGAAATTTAGGGTTTGTTTTATGTCAAGCTAACCAATTTACAAACATTAAGGCTTTGAAAGCGTTATTTGAGGCTCTCGTCAAAAGTCACTTGGAGTGTAATGCAGTGATTTGGTCTCCATACGAAGCCAAATACAAATCTATGTTAGAACGGATACAAAATAAATTTATTAGATTTTTATATTCAAAATTGTACGGCGTTTACCCGGGATATCCACTACTGTATCCTTCTCTATTTACCCTCGGAATGGTAGGCTATCATAAACTAGAAGTACGTAGAGAAGCAGCCATGGTCTGCTATTTATTTAAACTTATAAGAGGTAAAATACATAACCCAGCCATCCTGCAGGAGATTCAATTTTTTGTCCCAGATGAGTATAGGGGGCGACGGCGGCGGCCGGCGTTGCTAGTGGTGCCGCGCGCGCGCACTAATCTCTTACAGCACGCGCCGCTGACGCGGGCGCTGCGTGCGCTTAATACCGTATCAGATCGGATCGATCTATTTTCATGTTCAGTGAGCGAATTCACAAAGGCTATATACTGGATATTAAGTTATTGTTAATAGATTTAAGATATTTTATTATATTACTGTATTTAAATGTTAGATTTTAGTTATGTTGAGAACCTGTAATGATAGATTAATAGTTTTGAAATAAATAAATAAAATAAATAAAAAAAAAAAAAATTATTGCAATTTATAGTACTCTATTTAATCTACAATCGCCTTAGTCTCAAAATACGAACACGGTTAGTGTACCTAGTATTCTACACATGGAGAAAACAAAATGTGAAGATTGATTTAGGAACATCTACCTAACAAATACTGGAACTCAGCTTTTGACCACAGCCAGTGCAACCTGGCCGAAACGTCAAATCTTTCAAGAAGGTAGATATATACGTAAATACTGACCATGATCGGGTTAATTATGTTTTCAGTTATATAACTCATGCAACGCTAAAATGAACATCCATTAAAATAATATGTTTTAAAGCCAGGCTTCCTTTACTGTTAGTCATACGCATACGATCTGGAGCGTGTGTGTAATATTTTATATTAATTCGAACAATAGAAAAACCGCTACCGGTATCATGTAGCCTGTCTCTGTGTGGTGGGTTATACAAACTACATTGGGATGCTATTGGGTGCCGTATAGGATTCAACCACACAAAATTTGGCGTATTGGCAATAACGAAGCAACCAGTTAAACCTCTACATCATCCGTTAAATCTAGGTACCTATACATAATTAATTTAAAGATTTATAGTCGTGTTGTATCCAAAGGTCAAAAAATATTGATAAGAATTTATCGCAAAAATATATGAGAGGTCACACGTATACATTCAGGAACTATTCTATCTACAAATAATAAGTGTAATGATCCACTGACCGCAAAAAAGTTCAAATAAACTTAGGTATCTTATTAGAAAAAGAATTTATTGGGTATCATATTAAAAACAAAGATTTAAATTTAATATCTGATTAGAAATACGCATTATAAACTGAAGACACAGTAATATATTCGAGATATAGACGCTTATTGTTATAGATTCTAACTAATATTATAAATGCGATTATGAGCTTGTTTGTTAATTACGCTTTCAAAAAATATTGTGAAATTTCGCATACACGTTGTCAGGGGAGCAGAAAGGACATAGGGTATCAAGGTAGGGGTAGGGTATCAAGATAAAAGTACTGTTACTAACATAACCGAATCTAACCTTACGTAGGTACATTTAGTATGATATATACTGATTCAAGCCAGTGGCGTAGCGTGGGTGACAGCCGCCCGGGGCAGCAGACATTTTTGCCGCTCTCTTATTTAGGTATTTCAATTTAAAAGAGTATATAGATTTTATAGAATATAAGTAATAAATAAATAATTGCTCTTAATAATAACAATAATATAATGTAATATCTAGAATTAATAACCACTATGCAAAAATTAATTATACTTAATGTTATTTTAATATTCTAATTATAAAATATTTGTACACCGGATACGGTAGTATATGTGAAACACTGTATAATATTTGTAATATCTGTAATACCATGTACTAAGAAATAAACGATATTCTATTCTATTCTATAATATACCTACAGAAATTCTACAGATTTATTCGGCAAGAACGGTAATCATTATTGTGTATTGATGTACAATTGCTCATTCCTCTCATTCGTCATGAAATGGTTCAAACATTTACAAGATATTATTATTAGTTATTGTGATATTTTGCCGCTCCCTGAAAGTGCCGCCCGGGGCGGGCCGCCCCTGCCGCCCCACTACGCTACGCCACATTCAAGCCTTTGTAGTTCTAACAGGGCAGACAGAGGTGACATACACCAAACACACATTGCCGTATATTTGGATCTGAAGCAAGCCTATTACCTACCATCTATTACGTATATTCCTAAATATTTATTACAAAAAATTACCTTGCAGAAAATCTAATACCGCACGATTCGAATAGTATTAAATCTCTTTCGGCCATAGCACGAAGCACAAGCTTAGGCAGTATATTATATAGTAGTTGAATGGCATTCAAGATATGTCGTCCAGCCTTAGCTCTTAATATTGATTATAGTGCTGGCGGTCAAGGATGACAGAATTTTTTTTCTATGATGGCGCAGTAGGTTTTAGTCGATCCTCACGCGGAACAAATATTTGTGTGAACCACAAATAGGTGTCCTGCGTGGAGAATAACTATTGTGCCTTCTTATTGGCATTTAAGAGCTTTCTGCCCAAGGGTAGTCCATTCGTTGGACTATATATGAGGCGGTTAACCTACACTGGCGGACTCATAAACTGCATCAAAGTTCAGGATTACTTTCGAATTCATATTTTTGATAAGTATGCAAACTTTTTAGATTAAACTAAATGAAAATGTCGAGACTGTCCATTAAATATAACAAAAAAAAAAAACAAAATATATAAATAGAACTACTGTAAAGATAAAATTATAGCCGGGAAAATAAAATTTATTTAAAAAACAAAAGTTTCGTAACCATAAATATGAATACTTCGTCCGAACAAGCCGTTCAAATTGTGGCATTGGTGCGGGAAGGCTTGGATCGACGAACGATTACTAGAAATTTAAATTTACACCAGTCTACGGTTTCTAGAGTATACCGAAGGTTTGTAGAAACAGGTTCTTTCAAAAGGAGACCCGGTACCGGCAGAACTCGAGCAACCACCGTCGGTCGTGACGACCGATTTATTGTTTCAACTTCCCTACGAAATCGTTTCCTCACGTCAGTAAACTTATAAACAGAGCTGAATGAAGTGCGTGGAGTGAACGTGAGTGCACGAACAATAAGGAGGCTTAAGGAAGCGGTAATCATATCTTTTAGACCAAATGGTCCAAAGCTGTCTGCAGCTCACAGACAAGCTCGTTTAAGATTTGCGCGTGAACATCTTATTGCACTGAAGAGCAATGGGCCTCCATATTGTTCACCGATAAGTGTAGGACATGTTTAAATGGTACAGACGGTCGCCGAAGAGTCTATCGTCGACGTGAGGAGAGATATGCTCAAAGCTGCATTGAGGAGCGTGTTCCTTTTGCAAGTGGTTCTTGTATGATCCACACCATACACGACCCGCCGGTGGCATTTCGATGATCGGGCGAACGAAACTTGTTTTTATCGACATGGTTCGTCAAAACGGTAGAAGAGGTGGTTTGACAGCACAACGCTATATAACAGAGGTTTTGGAAGTTCACGTGGTACCTTACATGGGATTAATAGGCGAAAATTTTACTCTAATGCAAGATAATGCTCGATCCTACGCCGTTGATCAAGTTCGACAATACTGCGAAGAGGTTGGGATACGTACCACGAATTGGCCAGCACGCAGCCCGGATCTTAATCCCATGAGCATGAAATCCTGTGCCAACAACAGTAGCAGCACTCAGAACAGCGATTTCACAAGAATGGAACAATATTCCGCAAGACCGTTTAATAACCCTAATCAGATCTATGCGGAACCGATTAGAATCTGTAATATGTGGAGGCAATATACCTTATTAAAAGAAAAAAAAAATGTTTCATCATTAGAAAGCTATATTTTCACCGAGTAGGTAACATAGGCTTTATTTTATTAAAAAAAAAAAGAACTGTTACCAACATAACTAAAGTAGGTAGTTTTACGGGAGCAAAAGCCGCGGGAAAGATCTAGTAAAGTATACAAAAAGTAGTGTCAAAGTCAAAAATCTTTATTTCCATAGAAATGTGTAAACAATTCTTGGGCACGTCAATTAATACTGATACATACACTGATATATTAATTAAATTAAATAATAAATTAATTCAAAGGATTATTTTGCACTGAAAAACCCTGTTCGAGGAGTAGGGCTTTTAGCAGACAAGAAACTCATAGCCACTCTTTTCAATCGCTAAATGTTTAACAATACAATTCAGTTTAATATATTTTTCTTATATGAGCCGCTGTGTATAATTGTTACAATAGTTTATTTTAATACCATTTAAAAATATAAAGTAGTGGTAAAACTCACCCGCAGTCGGCCAGTAGTTGTCGCAGTCGCGCGTGCCCCGCGAGCGTGTGCAGGCGCAGTTGTGGCGCGAGCGCCGGCGCGTGGCACAGCGCCGCCTCCAGCGACCAGCGCCGGTACAGCGGCAGGCACGCGTCCTGCTGGAGGGACACGCGGGCACCCTGCGGTACACGGCCGTTATGTTATAGGTGTGTTACGTCATAGACTTGTTACGTCACAGGCACGAATCGTCACAGGTTCGTTGCGTGACAAATAAGTTGAAACAGAGGCACGTGCCGCTACATATTCGTCGCGTGACAGGCTCGTTTCGTTACAGGCTCGTTGCGTCAGAAACACGTGCCGTCACAGACTCCTTGCGAGGACAGACAAATTGCAACACAGGCAAGTTACGTTAGATGCTCATTACTTGAAGAACATGTTGGCTGCGTTCCACTTGGCGCTCACGACGCTCACGCTCACGACCACGGTTTTTCCCGTTCCACTTGCTTCCGAGCGTTACAATTGTAAACTCAAGTGGAACGGATAATGGAGTGTTTTGAGCGTTGATGTAGATTGAGCGAATTAGAAAAAAAAAGTCGAATGCTTAAAGAGTTTTAAAAGGTTACAATTTGTACCTAAGTCTGACCAGATAAAATAATTTTCATTGTCGCTATCTTTGTTACCAACTTTATATTGAAAATGGCGCCAAATTTCGCAACGCTGAGCATTGCGTGGGCGTGAGTAATGACGTCATGAGTGACATTTTCGCCGCGCACATAACGATCGTAGTCGTCATATCGTCGTCGAGAACGCCAAGTGGAACGCACCCGTTAAGTTACAGACTCGTTACGTGACAGATTCGATCTATCATATACACATTCCGTCACAGACACGTTATATCACAGACACGTGCCATCACAGACACATTCCATCACAGACGCGTTACGTCACAGACACGTACCACCACAGACACGTTCCATCACAGACACGTGCCATCATAGACACGTTACGTGTACGTACCGTGTGCGAGTGCTCCGGCGGTAGATGTCGGTGTAGTGCGTCGGCGTCCAACAGCGCGGCGGCCTGCGTGCGCGTGTGTAGCGCGCTCTGTGCCGCGGCCGCCACGCTCGCCGCCCAGCCACACCGCGACACGCGCCACGCCAACTCCACCGCTATACATAGACACGTTACGTGTACGTACCGTGTGCGAGTGCTCCGGCGGTAGATGTCGGTGTAGTGCGTCGGCATCCAGCAGCGCGGCGGCCTGCGTGCGCGTGTGTAGCGCGCTCTGCGCCGCGGCCGCCACGCTCGCCGCCCACACGGCCGCCCAGCCGCACCGCGACACGCGCCACGCCAACTCCACCGCTATACACGCACTCTGACACAACAATTGCTATTAGAAACTGATAAAAAAAGCACGCTATGGTATTCTCCTTCCTCCCGGACCTCTGCAGTGTGCAGACGTGCTTACAAAGTTCCGTACATTTATATTTTAAAATAAAAACATAACTTAATTTTAATTAAATATTGTGCAAATATTCGGAGTGCAGAAACGCAAAGTGGTTTATTGTATTGTGGGTCTAGCCATCCTAACTCAATACAGTATAGCGCACAGGTGTGTGTGTGTGTGTAAACATATAAGGAAAGGAATAGCAAATACCAACCACTGCAATAACATCCATTAGAAAAGGATAGATGCACACAGTGAGTACAACTTTAATTAATAGCTCTGTTAACAGTGTCCCACAATAGCGGGGTCAAGTTATGCTGGCGGAAATTTGAATTGTACTGAAACGTCGATCGGCGACCACTTATAGTGACCCCTACGTACGCCGCATCAGTGAGAGCTCTCTGTAAGTGTTGATCGCCTGGTACTTTTTTGCTTAAGTTAATCGCTCGCCATGCCTCTTCGGCGCTCCCCCCCACCTACCTCATCCACCTCCGCGCCCGGCTTCACGCGCTCTACCTTTTATTTGTGCTCCTGAAACATGTGAATCGGACACTGCATCTGAGAGGAGTGGTAGCGGAAATGTCAGTGTAAGACAAAAACGTAGACGTGACGATGATGACATCAAAGACCTCAAATGTCTAATCACGTCGCTATCATCCAAGGTTGACCAGAACTTCCTTGACCTCAAGAAAAACAACGAAGAGTTTAAGGAAAGCTTGCAATTTATCTCCGATAAATATGACTCAATCTTGAAGACACTTCAAAACCTACAAGAAGACAGAGCAGAAGACAAGAAGACTATTCAGAGGTTGGAGGTGAAGATAGAAGTCCTTGAACGAAAAAATAAATATGCGACTTTAGAGATAGGGAATGTACCTATTCATTTACGAGATGATAAAAAGTTTGAATCAAAGGAAGACGCCACCTTGATAGTGAAAACCCTCTCTAGAGCTGTCGAGGTAGACATACAGGATTGTGATATAAAATACGTATATCGAATTCCAATCCACAAAGAAGGTAGTAAGCCTATCATGGTCGAGCTAAACAGTGTCTTAAAAAAGAACAAAATAATACAAGGAGTCAAGAATTTTAATAAGAAGAAAGTATATAATGATGATAGATTGAATACTGGACACCTTAGTATACCTGAACCTATCAAACCTGTGTTCATTTCTGAGGCCCTGACACCCAATGCCCAGAAATTATTCTATGCAGCTCGACAGTATGCGCGAGAAAATGGTTTCTCCTACTGCTGGACTTCACGAGGCGTCATATACCTACGTAAAGCTGAAGGTGAGCCCCAAATTCGAATCGAATCTGAATTAAGTCTTAAACGTTTATCTAAAATCTGACTACTGTTTACAAATTCCACTAATCTAGATTTTCAGTATTTTATCATTGCTCATTATGTATGTTTAAAGTTTATTATTATAGAAATCGATATATTTCTCATTAAGATATTTATGATTAAGATCTTTTTAACAGGTGTAACATACTTATATGGTATAGTTTTTCAACACTTGGTTACTATTTGTTTTTTATTTTTTATGTCTATTACTGCAGAAATCGTTATGCATATTAATACGGTAACTACTATTGTCTACCTAATAACCCACCGTAATTTATTTAAACTTCCTAATGAAATTAAATGTGTAGTTCATTATGATACAATACAATATTTACAGTTACACACCTTAAACATTCACACCGAACATTATCACCATCTCCCTAAAACATTATACGCAATTAAGCCCAACATATACTCAGAAGTATTTAATCTGATATTTTATAGCACCAACGTATACTGGACATCACAATATATAATAAATAAATTTCGATAACATAAATCAATTTATGGATTCTGTAGAATCTTTAAATGTGTCACAGTCCTATGTTAGTATGCCAGACCAATGATTGAAGCTTTTAAATACTACTAAACCAACCATAAACACTTTACACGTCAACATCCGAAGCTTAAATCGCAACTTTGACGGTCTCAATGTCTTGTTGCACTCTATGGATATTAAGTGTGATATAATCATTCTCTCGGAGTGCTGGCTAAGCAAGGTAAGAGACATTCCCGTGTTAAGTGGTTTCAACTCAGCTAGGTCTTCATTTAATAACCAGAACGATAGTGTGGTAATTTATGTAAGATCTACACTAAATTATACGGTAGCTGAACCGGTTTTTGTAGATGCTAATTGCCTTATTTTGAAGCTAGGTATCGATACGGCCATTGTTGCAATCTATCGTACACCATCAATCCGAAATTTAGATATGTTCCTTAACTCCTTAAACGGTATTCTGGAATCCCTATCGTCAGTAAAAACAGTAGTGGTAATAGGAGATTTAAACATAAATATTCGCCCTGATAACAATGACCCAAACTCAGAAGACTACTTAAATACGATGGCTTTTCACGGACTCCTGCCTGCCCACGTTCTTCCTACTCGTAAAGATAACTGTCTTGACCACGTTTTCTTAAAAGCGGATAAACCTTCAACAACTTTGGTTCTAGAGTCATACTTTACTGACCACGCACCTATCTTATTTTGCTCTGAAATAAACCCCCCTGCAGCCTAAAAAACCTAAAGACATGATTCGACATTTAAACCTTCCAGGTATCATTAGTTGCCTAGAAAACTCTGACTTCTCAAACGTGTTAACTAGCACAGATCCAAATAAAAGTGCGGAACAGCTTATCTCCACCATATCAATCGCAATAAACAAACTCAGCACATTAAAAAAAGTCCCCCATAGAAAAAAAAATATTAAGCCATGGGTAACACCTGGCCTTCTAAAATGCGTACGCAATCGGGACCAACTTCATGAAAGGGCAATGCAAAACCCTAATGATCCTGTTGCTAAATTAATCTATACTCGTTATCGAAATTACTGTAACAATTTATTGAAGAGTATTAAATGTGTTTTTGACCAAAAAGAGCTTCTGAAAGCCAATGGTAACCCTAACGCAACTTGGGATATCATAAAGACTATAAGCTACAAGAACAACTCATCCACAAGTAAATCCAAAGAACTACTTAATATGTGCAACGATCCAAATGCTTCTGTAAACACTATAAATAACTACTTCGCAAATGTTGGGCCGAATCTTGCTCGGCAGGCGGCGCAGGGTCAGTGTGAAGACCGCTCAAATTTTGATTTTGATTTTAACTGTGTAACAAATTCTCTAGGTAACTCATTCGTACTACTTGAAACGGACAACTCAGAAATAGATAGCATAATTAGAGAATTAAAATATAACTGTGCAGTAGGCCATGATGGAATACCAGCCTCTGTTATTAAATCTGCTAGGCATGTTCTTGTTCCTTCAATCACCCACATCTGTAATTTGTGTATCTTAAAGGGTATTTTTCCTGACAACTTTAAGAAGGCATTAGTCACCCCTGTATTTAAGGGTGGGGATGGAGACCGTGTCGAAAACTATAGACCTATATCTGTACTCACCACATTGTCCAAAATTATGGAGAAGATCCTCAACAAAAGGCTTCTTGGGTATCTTGAACGTAATAGCATTATTGCTCCAAACCAATATGGTTTTAGGAGAGGTACATCAACTGAGGATGCTGTCCTTGAGCTGACAAGTAGTTACTAAGAATCTTGATAACAGGACTAAAACTATAGGTATATTTCTTGATTTAGCCAAAGCTTTAGACACGGTCTCTACTCCCACCCTCCTACGTGGCCTAGAGGACATAGGAATAAGAGATAACTGTCTAAACCTATTCCGTGACTATCTTACGAACCGCAGCCAACAAGTTAAGGTAGATAACTACATTAGTGACAATGTAAAGCTAACTTTTGGCGTTCCACAAGGAAGCGTCCTTGGTCCTACACTCTTTCTTGTATACGTCAATCGGTTGTGCCAGCTATCAATTCCAGACTGTAAGATCCTCGTTTATGCAGATGACACAGCGCTTATAATATGTGGAGAAACATGGACTGCTGCTCACCGCGCAGCTGAACATGCTCTTGGCATAGTAATGAATTGGCTTTCCTCAAATTTGCTTACCCTAAATATCGCTAAAACTCACTATGTCCCTTTCTCAGCGAACCTCTCTACACAGCCTATTATTCCGGATGTGAAAGCTCATAGTTGCTACGCTGCACACATCCTGAGTTGGCAGAAGCATATCGATGTAACAGTGTCGCGCGTTCACAAGATAATGTTCCCCATGAGAAAATTAAGAAATGTGGTTACGGGCCCTCTGTTAAAAACTATATATTTTGCCTTAGCTCAGTCACTTCTCACCTACTGCATATCTGTTTGGGGTGGTACATTTAAAACCTATTTGCTTCGCCTTGAGAGGGCACAAAGAGGTGTCTTAAAGGTTATGCTTCACAAACCATACCGCTACCCAACAACCCAGCTATATAGAGACATATCTGTACTTACTGTTCGACAGCTATGCGCGCTCAACATCATAGTACATAAACACTCAACTTTAACTTATGATCCGATGTTGCTAGATCATAAACGTCGAAAATATCTTGTATGCCCACCTGTACCTACTAAAACTGCTCTAGCGAGCCGAAACTACACAAGTCTCAGCTGCCACCTTTACAACGCTATTAACAAATGCTGTAACATATATCCGCTACCAAAACTTAAATGTAAATGCGTTGTAAATAGTTATCTCCAGAAATTAACTTATGATGAGACTGAACAACTCTTTGCCAAAAAAGCTTGTTAACTGTACCGCACATACAAACACACTCACACATACACACACACACACACACACACACACACACACACATACACAACACTCTATGTATAGCTTTAAATAATTTCCTAATATACATATATTTATATAGTTTATCTTAGAAAATAGATGCTTATCATAAGTACCATAAATACCAGTAAAGTTATTAGTACTTTATCAACTTGTCAATGCTAAACCAATATTGTCACACGAATCTGTAAGAGGAAGGCGTCAGTGTCTGTAACACAGTTAATACTAGCACAGGCACTGACGTTCACTCTATCTCTAAAAATACATAGCGTTGTACATAATGGTACTTTTATATATGTATTATGTGATTGAGATAGACAAACTGTATTTTGCTTTTGATAATAAATTATTATTATTATTATTATTATGTTTCTCTTATCACAGGTACATTCTAACATATTATATTAGAAAATACCTGGCCCTTTGGGAGGCTTACACGGAGACATGGGTCCAACGTGAAGAGGCCCTTCGAGAGATTTAATCAAAGGTGTGATGGAACACCTACAGCGGCATTAGCCGCAGCAGGCGTAGGACTATTGCTACGTATGGATTCTAAAATATGGGCTATAGGTATGGGTGTTTGGTGGACTGGTATATTGCTAACTATGGATGAAAAACGGCGTCTGCCCTGAATACTCTAATAGCATCAATGCAATGGGCAGACGGTGACTCGCCAACTCACTAGATGGGCCCCCTGATAAGCCACTATAGGCATACAAGCCAGCAGCAGAGGGCAACACCGGTGCGAGTGGCTAGGGGTGTCGAGCGGTGCGGCGCCGGTTTCACCATCACGGGTCTCGTGACAACGGAGACCCGGAGCGGGTTTCCCCGTAGTTATGCCCTTGAAAATGACACTTCCACCCCCAAGCATATAGCTCTAGCGGCCCCCCTCTGACCGGCCGACCAAGGCAAGCCAGAGTTGAGAGTCCTACGGGCGCTTTTGAAGTTCCACCCCAGCCAACCAGTAACGGCAAGCCGGGGACGAGGCCCTAACCAACTCTCTGAGGCATTCAGGACCGCAGTGTCGCCACTCACATTCAGCCCGCCACAAGCTGCCCTGCGGTTTGTGCGCTTTAATTTAACCTGGTGATACATTTTTTGTTTATATCACAAGGCGAAGGTGATAGTTTTAAAGCTAGTGTACTGTGCCCTCCGATATCGCGTTAGTCTCATGATGAGATAACGACTGTCCCAGACGGGTATTATTATTATTATTATTCTGACAGTACATAAAACAGTGTCTTCAAGTTGAGAGTAGTAATTTAAGGCCATAAAGCTACACATACAGTGTGAGTTTTCATAAAGTGCAGATATGAAAATGGGTAAAACTAGACATCATTTTATCACTAGGAAAAATAATAAAAAATAATATTCTTCGATTTATACCTATTTATATTTTTTCTTTAGTAGTTATGGACCTTGTACCAAGAAAACCTTGTAACTTCTGAACCAGGTGGTTAATCGTGTCGAAACAAAAACAGTAATAATACGCAATGTGTAGACAATAACGACGGTATACTATTCACATCCAAAAATAAGGAACATTTTAGACCAAAACAAGTGTCGTACAATGTTTTTTTAAACATTGTTAAAAAATTCAAGAAATCGTCTCCATTGCCCCTAGTTTTTATTAATTGACGTTAATCTGTATCTAATAAGCTTTAAAACAACATAAAAACCACACCTGTATCCCAAACAAAACAGTTTTATGAAGGGCTAAACAAAGACCTTGCCGCCACCCCGTGCATATTTGTTTGAAAATTGCATTATCTATCTCAGGTAGTTTGGGGTGGGATTGAGTTGCAGGGTAAGGGATAAATTGCGGGCCAGGTCTACAGTCAGTCGCTCCGAATCATTCGCCGCTGCTACTCGTGTGTTCTTGTTTTGTGATGCCCCGTTTGAGTGATTTTGCTCCGGCGCATATCGCCGATATGCATTTTTATTATGGACTGTGTAATGGAAGTGCAAGAGGTGCTCGTACAACTTATTTAGCTACGTTTCCAACGAGACGACCAGTACCATCTGCTCGTAACTTTCAAGATGTTCATAGAAGATTGGCTACTACTGGAATTGGACCAAGTAGAGATCTTCGCGAGGCCATAATCGAGGACTCTATTGAAGAAGCTGTACTGCGTGATTTGTTTGCTGATCCAAATATCAGTACAAGACGATTAAAAATGGCACATGGCATATCGCAAACTTCTGTGTGGCGCATTTTAAAGAAAGAAGGTCTACATACCCATCACTATCAGCGAGTGCAACATTTGCATGAAGGAACTGACGCAATCCCCAGGTGTGTTATGTCCACATGGATTCAGAAACAAACAAGAGATAACCCGGTGTTTGCAAAAACTATTCTTTGGATGGATAAAGCCCAATTTACAAGAGACGGTATTACAAACTGCAGCATTTATAATTGAAATTTTTTTCTGTGGGGGACAATGAAGCAGAGAATTTATAACTCTCCCATCAATAGTGAGGCAGAACTGCAGGAGAAGATTTTAAACTGCGCCAGTGTCATAAAGGAAGATCCAAAAATGATAAGACGAGCAACGCAACAGATTTTGCTGCGAAGTACTATGTGTTTACAATAACGTGGTAGTCATTTTGAAAACTTGCTGCATTAAAAGTTTTATTGTAGGTTGATGAAACTAAATAAACATGCTGATTTCTACTTGATATTTTTTATTTATTACTTATACCTTTCGTACCATAACAGAAAAATAAGTGGCACTTGGAGCACAAGTGTATGTTTAGTAATTTATGGCAAAGGATTAGACAAGACCTAATTTTTAACCTGAGATAGATAATGCAATTTACGAAAAATGATGCACAGGTTGGCGGCTAGGTCTTTGTTTAGCCCTTCATAAAAACTGTTTTGTTTGGGATACAGGTGTAGTTTTTATGTTGTTTTAAAGCTTATTAGATACAGATTAACGTCAATTAATAAAAGCTAGGGGCAATGGTGACGATTTCTTGAGTGTTTTAACAATGTTTAAAAAAACATTGTACGAAACTCAGTTTTGGTCTAAAATGTTCCTTATTTTTATGCCACCGGTATTTTTTTGGATGTAAATAGTATACCGTCGTTATTGTCTACACATTGCGTATTATTACTGTTTTTGTTTCAACACGATTAACCACCTGGTTCAAAGTTTACAAGGTTTTCTTGGTACAAGGTCCATAACTACTAAAGAAAAATATAAATAGGTATAAATCGAAGAATATTAATTTTATTATTTTTCCTAGCGGTTAAATGATGTCTAGTTTCACTCATTTTCATATGTGCACTTTATGAAGACTCACACTGTATAATCATAAAGACATAAATAGTTTAAATGTGTCAAGAAGCAGTATTAAAACGATGAGATACAATTAAAACAAAACACTTTCTGTTAGTGTACGCCCTTATTGGGGCTAACTAAAATATCTGAATTATTTTGTCTATAATATTTTTAATTCCTGTACTAGGAATAACTCCAGTGTTGCGGGAAGTTTAAAACATACAAACAATGGAAAAAAGCACCTAGACTCGGACCAACTATTTATGAATCACTCAATTTCTTGTCCAATGTGGGGATCAAACCCACAACACTCGGCTCAGCGGCAGTGGCACGGTTGAAGTGGTCACCTTGCTACTGCTCGACGTCTCTGATTAGAAATCCCACATCTCAAGCAACCAACTTAAACATTCTGTAAATTAGAATCTACTTACAGGCTTGCCATAGTAAGAGAACTGTGTGTAGTTGAACATAAGTGTGTTCCGCCTGTCCTCCCATGCTCTGCGCTCTCGCCGCCTTTCCACCATAGCTTCCAGACCTTCACGACCACTCTCTGCCTCTTCATTCTGAAGCAAAATATTTATTTGTTTAACACCAAGTGTCAGTGGCGTAACATGGGTGTCAGCCGCCCGGCGGTGTGTAGGAAGTTACCTACGTGTATTGTGTATTGCAGTTCTAATATTTACAAGATATGTATTATTGTTATTTATTGTGCAATTTTGCCGCCCCCTAAAAGTGCCGCCCTTGGCGGACCACCCCTGCCACCCCCACTACGCTACACCACTGCCAAGTGTCAACCTTAATGTCTGTAGGTGTGTGTTTCATCAAATACTTGAGAAGTTGAATATATCGTATACTATACATTGCCCACATCTTTGCGCGCGTAAATGTAGGTTAGTAATAGTTTTTTTTTCTGGATGAATGGTACCATATTTTCTTTTCTGTTCCCTTTACGTGAATTATATTTTTTTTTTTTTCAAAATGTCCACACCACCTGATGGTAAGCAGTCGTGTGGTCTAAGAGCAGTGGCCTCCACATCGTCCTCATAGCAGCCGAGGCGATGTTGAGGTCTCTACTTTGACGGCCTGAGAAGGTGCTTTTTCACGCCCCGCTTAAAGGACCCAGGATTGAAGGAAGAAGGAAACACGTGCCTTGGCAGAGAATTCCACGCCTTGATCGTTCGGCAGAGGTATGAGGACCCAAACTTGTTGGTACGCACTCTAGTCGACTCCACCATGTAAGGATGGCATCTGAGCCCAGCACGCGTTGTTCTGGATAGGAAAGGGGAGGGCGGGAATAAGGTGGAATAACTCTTCAGAGCACTCCCCGTGGTATATTCGGTAGAAATATGCCAAAGAGGCAATATCCCTACGGAGTTGCAGAGGTTTCAGTGAACTCGTGACCTCTGGATCTCCGATGATACGAACAGCCCGCCGCTGTAACCAATCAAAAGCGTCTAGCAAGTTCTGCTCGGAGCCATCCCAAAGATGAAAACAGTACTCCACGCAAGGGCGCACTTGTGCCTTATACAATAGGCACAGCTGCCCAGGCGCGAAGAACCGCCTCACCCTGTTCAGAACTCCGAGTTTTCGCGAAGCTTGCTTAATGACGCTCTCGATGTAGGTTTTGGGATTAAGGGAGCGGCAAAGATCCATACCTAAGATGGAGAGGCAGTCACGTATCAACAGTGGAGTGTTCTTCAGAAATTTTATAACATGTGAAAGCATTTTACGCGTGAAAGCGTAACAACTAAACTCATATTCGCATTTATAATATTAGTTAGGATTCAACTATACACGCACTCGACGGAAGCCGATCGTCTCAGGGCACACTCGACAAAAGCTGATCAGCCCAGTTGCATACACAACTAAAGCTGTGGTCCTACCATGAAAATGTCTATCAGAAACTTTGGGCAGAACGAAATAAATTAACAATAAAATTCCTTCGGATATCGTGCTTCCACGCGTGTTTTTGTTACGCTTTGATGCCTCAACTACTCGACGTACATCATGAAATTTTGCATACACGTTTTCCGGGGTACAGAAAAGTACATAAGGTACCTGTCATCCAGGCAACAGTATTGTTACTAATTTAACCTAACCTACATACGCGAGCGAAGCCACGGGCAATATACTAGATATTGCCCGTGGCTTCGCTCGCCTATCCTATATAACATTTGCTAAATCTCTGTACAAGGTATAACACACCTATATGGATCAGTGAGCATGGCAAGCCCCCAGAGGATACCAAAGGTGAGGTCTCCAGGCCATCAGGCAACCTAGGCGACCATTGATACTGTTGCATCATGCAGACTAAAGACCATATAGGAAACATAAACAAACAAATGCTATTATAGCACTTGCTTGTAAAATGTGGGTAGAAATCTATACTTCTTTACTAATATTATAAAAAGAAAAGATTTGATTTGTTGTATGTTCGTTTGTTAGGATTTAAATCAAAACTACACAACCAATTTTTTAAATTCTTTCACCACTCGAAAGCTATTTTATCACTGAGTAACATAGGCTATATATTTTATTTTTAAAATGTAATGTTACTAAAATAACCTAACCTACTTTCACGTGAGCGAAGCCACGGGCAAGAGCTAGTAGAGAAAATAAACTAGAGTTATAATATAGTTACTTACCTCATCTTCATCATCGTCATCTCTGAATATATCATCAAAATTAGGAATGTTCTCTTCATCATCTTTGTACACAAGCCTCACCTACAAATAAATATCAACAAATTAGTTTCAAACCAATCCACTCTAACCATAAATTTCTATACATATAAGGCTAGTGAGAAAATACCAAGTTGAAAGGTGGAGAACAGTCTGCAATCAGTGGTGTTATTTTTCAGGTCGAGCTTGACCCCTAACCTTCGAATTTTATCTGAAATACCTTACATCCTTATACTTCAGGAAAAGCTCTATATATGCCAATTGAAGCTGTTGAGCATTTGCAATATTGTAAATTATTCTGTTATTTAAAATAATAATACTTCTAATGCTTTTTCAAATCTTATCATGATGCCACTTTATTGTATTTAACCTGCTTATTCTTTGAATGGCAGACATAATTGAAAACCTATTGTGTCTGTCATTTGGTGTACCACTAGAACTCAATAGGTTAAATATTGTTTTATTATAAAAGATACAGATTGCCTCATCAGTCCTGTATCTAATGGCTTAAATACATTAACAAATGATAGTGACAGAAAATTTAGTTTTCGAAACTATGTTTTTATTTATTTAGAAATAATGTGGACACCGTTTTGATGACCATGTTTTCATATTAGCCTTCTATAAGATATTGAAATGGTTATTACAAATGTATTTTGTCAAGTCTTAGAGTTCCAGACATAATTTAAATATATGTCTAGCCACTTGTGTTTCACTGCGACACAATAGACTAGGCCAGCGATTTCTAAAGTGGGTTCCACGGAACCTACTGATTCCATAGAAAAGTCACCCGGGCTCCGTGAAATTATTTATATTTGGCTGTTAAATAATACCACAATTTTTCAGTCAACTTTGTTCCCATTTGTCTCAATGTATTGTTGTGGAACAGGTTTTCCAGCTTATACTTATACAAATAACAAAATCAGGTCGAGATAGGATGCTTTTCTGTATATAATAATAATAATAATAATATTCTACCACATACACACAAAACCATCTAGCCCAAACTAAGCAGAGCTTGTACTATGGGTACTAGACAATGGATAAACATACATATATAGTTCGTTTTTATTTTTTGTAAATACATACATATTATACATAGAAACACCCAGACCAAGACAAACATCCATGTTCATGCACACAAATGTTTGACTTGGGCAGGAATCGAACCCGCGACCTTAGGCGTAGCAGTCGGTTACACTAATCACTACCATACATACATACTAACTATACAATAGAAGACATAATACCGAACTTTAAAGCAATTATTGATAAAACAGTGAATTAATTTCATTCTTCACAATAAAAGTTAAAGTAACAAATGAAAGTGTTTCACTTATAATATACTAGAAGCGCGCGTCTCCGCCCGCATGGTACCTACTTCAATAAAAAGCAGCCTATGTCCTTCCCCAGGTTTTACACTATGTCTGTACCAAATTTCATCTAAATCAATTGAGTGGTTTAGCCGTGAAAAGGTAACAGACGGACAGAGTTACTTTCAAATTTATAATATTAAGTAAAGGAAGTAAGGATTTATAATAAATTTTGTTCTTATTTAATTTACAGTGTCTTTGATTTGTAATCATTTGGTATGGGTTTCCATTAACTAAAAGGTATTTGGTGAGAGGTCCATTATCTTAAAAGTTTAGAAACCCCTGGGCTAGGCCACTACATATACACTTATCTCAATGTGCCGGTTACCTTAGCATTTTTCATCAAGTAATCCATTATGAAATTGTACAATGTAATAAAAGTAATAACAAAATAAACTACATATATTTTATATTCTTAATACAGCTCATAAACCAACTATAAACAAAAGCCATACATACCTGACCATCGCTATATACATTACAAACATCAGTGGGTTTGTGAGCATCCAGCACGAAAAACACAACATCTTCCTCTGGCTGCAGGATATCAACCAAGTCTATAGTTCCCCCGCAGTTTATCAACACTACGTACTTTATCTCTTCATTATTCTCCTCGTAGGCCTGCTTCAACTCTGATATACCCCCCACGGGCACTAAAGTATACGAAACATTGTCACCTTTGAACAACCCCTGCAGTATCTTACAAGTGCATATAGCGTCCACATCGTAATGAACTAGTAGCAACACTCTCTGAAAGTAAGAAACAACATTTTCAAACGATAGATCAACAGGTGATTTGTTTGATCGTAAACAACCTAACGGTTTTAACTCACATTCCCGAGAAGTACATTGTAAAAATCATTTTTCAGGTCTTCTATGAACATCTTGGAACGTCAGAGACGTATAAACGTTGATTTGAAATCAGGAACACATGTTTTCTTTAGTTTAATCGTTCGAACAAGCACGTTAGGACATCCGTAAACACAAAACACCTGCAGCTCTCTGTCAAATTTTAACTGTCAAATGTAATTGGATTCGCGCCAAATTTTATGAAGGAAGCGTTCAATAGGTTCGAAATAAAAAGTTGACTAAAGCAAATTTGTAAAAATTGCTTTATTCAAATGTAAATGCTTAATAATATAGATATTCTCTCAACAAGTGTATTTAAATGCTCATTTGAATTCCAAATTAAAAGCAATTTTCTTGGACTGCGAATAGAAAGGAAGCTTGAAACGAATAAATATAAGCTAAACCTTATCAGTAGGTATATAGGATTCCAGTTTTGAAGCAATGATGCAAAGCAAGCAATGTTAGTCATGAATGTGCAGGCATAAATGTCCTTCAGAATATGCACGTACATGGTTGCGTTCATTCAGTAAGTCTAAGCACTGGTGGGGACCAAATCACTCCTTCGATCTCATCATTCTGTTACCCCTTCCTCAACCCGTAGATTACAGTAACTGCTTACCTTAATACAGCAGAACATAGTGATCTCTTCCTTTTAAATTCAACAAATGGATGATAATGCGAACAGGTCAGCGCCACCGATACATGGTGGATAATTTTATCATTATGCACCAAGCGCTTTGCTACGAAACACACTGTAGGTACTACCTGGGCTGTATTTTCTCATTAGCATTATCTTCAAGTCGTCTTTAATTAAATAGCCACTTTTTAGACAAACTAAATCGAAGATGTGGTTGCCAACGTGTGGTACATTGGCAACCACATCTTCGTTTCGTTTTTCGATTAATATCACCTGATATAATTGTCATACTTAGGCATGGCTATACATTTATGCATAGTGAGTGCTAAGTAGGCAAATAGATCAGAATAATCTTTTAAGTTTTAAGGAATTGGAATTTGTCATATAGTCTTTTAACGCGTTACCAGCCGGCGGGCAGAAGCCAGGTCCGTAGCTGGTAACCGTTAGGGTTATATTGAAACACGTAGACTGATTCAACTGAGAATATATTTACAATTTTTCACCTATCTTATATCCCATTTATTAGTCATGCAAGTAACGCTAACACTAATGTGTACAATAAACATTTTTACCAATCAGCGACAAGTAAACAAAAATCTAACATTCACGAATGATTTTTTGGAAATCTGTTCGCGAGTATAAAAATAATGCCACGTATAAAAAACAGAGGGAAGTTTCGCGCGTCACCAGTTTGAAAGTTGATATCGTCGCGGCTAGACGCATGATGCTCCGTTCGATCGCCTTTGCGCGTCGCTTGGTTTCGGCGCGGCTAGTTGTACGATGCTCCGTTCGATTCCAGGTTTCTCGTAAAGTTATATGTTGCCTGTGCGTATATACATACTCCACAGTTTTATCAGGTTAAGCTAGTCGTAACTTTATGTAGGTAATTAATATTTGGCGGTAATTACTACTTACAAATATCAATCCACTCTTTAAAGGAATGTTCTTCAAAGATTGGGTTGATATAATTATGTTATTATGATAATATATATATGTTGCTTTATAGGTTCCTTTAGCCACAAATATATTATTGATCTTTACGCAATTAATCAACGTGTATATTAATATAATAGTAATATACGATATAATCTTGCAAGTATGGTTAATTGCTCTGGTCACGTCGTTACTACGCCATGCCAATTGTAACAGATTCAATTTTCGCACTTAACTAAAATTGTAATCTACTTATTAACATGACATATTAGATTTACCTAGTATATATCTATTAAAAAAAGAAAAACATCAAGAGAAAACCTAGAAGCTTACCACAGCAATGTTATGCGTTCAACTTCTAATTGTTCAAAATCCAAACAGTCTAGGTTGGTGTCGACACATCAACCTAGACTGTTTTGATTTGGACTTTGAACTATTAGAAGTTGAACGCTGCGAATTGTGCGAGAGAGTGCGATATATTTTTGGTACCTACGCTCTATCCTTACCATTACATCGACACCACTATGCACTGTCCCTTTCCGACAATTCTCTATTTTGGATGTAGCGTAGTTATGCGTATATAGGGTGTCTAACTTGATGTGTAGCCGTATGTACTGTTCAGGATTTGGTTTTCAAGCAAAGCCTATTTTACATGATATATTAAAACACCAGAAAATAAATTGATATCACAATTTAATACATCATATACATATTTAGGTACAAATTCTATTTTTATAACTTTCAACATGGTGATACGCTATTTTATATGCTACTGTGCCCGGCCGGAGTAGGTTAGTTGATAAAGCTTGCAAATATGACTTTACAAGGGACTCATCTGTCTCCTCCGGGTATAAATATTCGTTTATATCGTAACAAAGCATATTTTCAGAGCAGTCGAGAGCTCTTAAACATCCTGCATACTCTGACCACAGCAGTTTTCGCCATTTGACGTTGTGCTTCTGAGCTAGGGGTACCAAAACACACGCAGCAAAAGTATGGTCCCCATAACTTACAGCTTGGAACTGCTCCAAGAACTGAGTATAAAAATCTTGGAAATTATGCAATCCAACAAAAGGTTTATCAAAATTGAACTTCGACTTCTTTTTGAACAAAGCTTCGGTACATTTCTGCAATAATAACTTAATTCTAGGATCCAGAAATAGTGAATTGTCGCAAAGGAATACACACATGATGCGACAAAATCTGTCTGTGACGTCAATGTCTTTTAGTAGTTCTGGAAAACACAACTCATTGAACAAAATCCATTCTAAACTGCTTATAATAATGAACTCCCTTTCGGCGGCGGCTCTCTCTGCTATTTTTTTCGCGTGTTCGCCGACAATTTTCGGAAAACTACCTGCTTCTTGATGCCTGCTGTATAAAGTTAAAATTGGCATATAGATCCAATCTCTGGGTAGAATTGGTTCTCGCCACGACTTTAATAAAACGTTAGGGCCTGTTTCTCTATAGTTCATGTTAACCACTTTACGGTAACACATTTTAATGTTCTCGATCGAAGTTAATGCTTTGCTAAAACTTTCAGCGTCAGATATGTTCACTAAATTTAAAAGCCTTTCAGCTGTAAACCAATGTTTGTTGAACACAACATTATTAAATAAGAAATACAGGTCATGCTTTTTATCCATCCTTAGAATGTAGCATAACTTGTTAGCTACTGAATAAAGTAGGTCCTTGCTTCCTTCCGAGACGTTAAAGCGCGTTGATAACTTGATTATATTAATAACCAGATTGGTTTCCATTCTGGTAAACCAGTTATCACAAAGACTTGGTGTCCTCTTATTTAATTCACACAAATACAATAACATATGTCTTAAAAATGATTCTGATATTTCTTTCTCATTCATGTAAGTTAGCAAGCTTGAAAGTGACGCCAGGAAAGGTATTGGTGACAGAATGTTTAACACTGGTAAAACTTTTTGTGACGTTTCTATTGCGGAACCACCAAGACTCATCAAGTTTTTATTCAGATGTAAATCATTGTTATCCAAGCCTGATAATAAATTCGAACATGGTATAATATTTTTGATCAGTTTTTCGAACCCTTGAGATTGGAACAGCAGCATCAGAGATTCGTTTAAAACCTTCATAGGTAAGCATTCAATCATAATGACAGTCTTACAAAGATCTAAAGCAGAGCAGAGAAGTCGCAAATGGCCACAAGTATACTCATCAGCATGTCCCAATTGTCTTATCCACTTTTGAACACAATCCTTGACTAATGGATACATCTGAGTTTTGTGGGAATGAAATCCTTGTAAGTTACAATGCAAAAGTTTACTCAAAAGTTGCAGGACTACAGCAGCATGAGTTGCAGATAAGATCGAAGTGTTGACAAATATATCTGTTGTTTCAACATGATTGTAAAATGTCGTCATAATCACAGGACTCAAAGATATTGCAGTGTCAATGCCTAGGCCAAAGTGCAGCATATTGGACAGTATACAATATGCTTCAATCTGTATTTTCAGGCCGTATGATCTGTCTACCTTAGAATGTATATATTCAGAAATAGGTTTTAAAATTCCATATTTATTTAATAAGACATGGCTGATATCTCCGGTTTGTAGTGTCAAAATTCTGAAGAACTTTAATGCAGCTAGTATTGGTTTCCTGTTATAAACAATTTGTGGTTCAAATACAAAATTTATAGAGGTAATAGGAAGAAAGTTTAGGATTATGGTGTTCATAAGATTTTGCATTTCAACAATTTTCTGTGATGTTTCAAAGGAATCCCGAGCCAGCCTAGTCAATATTTGTAAAGAGTATTGAACACAGTTAAAACTGGGTTTGATAACATCTAAGATGTAATACAGTCTTTGGAGAATCTCTGTTCTTAACAGTGCCGTAACTAGGTCTATCTCAGCTAAATGAAAATCATTGAATTCAAATTCTTTGGAGTCCAATTCTTCAATTTCTGATTTGTCATTCTCAAGACAAGGTTGTATAGCACCTTCTTCAAAGCCTATTAAAGCATCAAGACTAGCTTCATCTATTCTGTTATATAACAAGTTTCTCATGGCTTTCATAGCTGGTTCTAACACAATAACTTTATTCTCATCCATAGCTATTCTTATGATAAAGAATAACTTACTCAGTGGTATTTCTATTATGTTTTTGTATGTGCCAGCGCTGTAGTACTCTATAACACCAGCAATAGTATTCAGAGCCATTACTCGTTGTTGAGTTACAGATGACCGAGTGAATTCTATTAATTCCGTGATGGAATATCCTGGCCTATGTGGTTCGTCCCCATGGTGAAATAATTTTTTAGTCTTTTCATTGTATTCCATAGTGTATGGCAAGAGGTATCCATTAAAATCAAATCTTGCTTCGTAATGCTCATCTGCCTTGATTTTCTTGCTTTCTTGTATTCCTTTAATCCATTCCAGTTTATCTTTTTCTAAAGAATCAAAATGGAGCCATTTATTAACTTCTGGATGTGACAAAATATCATTGTCCCATAAACTGTCATTTTCTAGTACCAAATCTGTTTCCATGCTCTCTTCGCTAGTTCTATTTTCTATGTTTTCTTTTTGGAATCTAACTTCTTTTTTAGGTAACTCTTGTTTATTTGCTTGCTGTCTCTTTGAGTTTATAAACTCTACAATTTTAGGGTCAAGACTTGAAAGCAATTTCTTCTGTTCCTCGAAAATTTCTTCTTCAGACATCTCACTTAGTACCTTTACATTTTCTTCATGGATGTCACTGGCATCTCTTGATGATACTATGAAACTCTTATCTGGCAAATTGACATTAGATGTATCTAGGTCCATTTTGACGCTTTCAGTTTTTTCAACCTTCTGATTCACATTTTTCTTACTGACTATACTTGGTTCAAATTTAGTTACCTCTGGAAAGCCTTGTGCTGGCATTACTTTAGGTTCAAAATCTACAAAATCTGACACATTCTTCTCAACTATGTCACCCAATAGCGACGGAATAACTTTTGGAAAGTACACTTTATCATCGTCAACTTCGCATGGGGTCCTTTGTGTTTCATCATAACTCTTCTCTAAAATATCACCCATAACGGAACTTGTGCTGGCTTGCGCCTCTGAATGATTTTTAAGACCTTTAGACTTGGCATACTTCGAAGGTTTCCGATTGCCTAGCTCGGTGCTTGGTCTTTTATTGATTTCAGGACGTAAATTTGTGACGGCTGCAGCTGGCTGTATGTTTTGACTTTGTTTTTCTTTTAGGAATTCCTCTTGCATGCGAAGCAGATCTTCCTCGTCTTCACCGAGTTTTGGTCGTTTCAACATGATTAATCGATTAAATTTTCACGTATAATAAAAATATAAAAGTAGGTACTCTTTGATAAAAATAAACAAGTGTTTCGTATTGAGATTGTGTTGAGTGAGGTTATAAATTGACAGTGACAGGCTGTTAATGTCACTGACAGCCATACAACTCGGTTAACAAGGCTAGTTACAACAAAGAGTCACAATAATTTTATTATACTACTTAAGTACAACCTTTACTAAAGTTTATAACATTTATTGTTAGCTTCATCAAAATTATTGACAAATGAAAATTAATGTCAAGTTAAAATCAAAAAAACTATATTTAGCATATAATGTAGTATAATATTTTTTTGGATCATTTTGATACCTATTTTCTTTTTTATTTATTTAAATATAGTCTATTATATAGTCATAGTCTCACACACGATAGACGTGATGCATTTGATTTAATTTATATTAATGAGGTAAAGCATCGTTACTTAAATAGAGCTATCAAAATTATCAATATTATTACTACAAAATATAGATTTTTGCCACTGTTCTGTATATAAAGTAACCTGGAGAGTTCGGCTGGTGTATGCCGACATCATATTGCTGTGAATAATATAGGTTAAATAAGATTGAAGAGAAGGGTGTCTCTGTAATTATTTTATTAAAATACTAGTTTTATTAATTTGATATAAATAGGCTAAAAACAAATTGATAATTGCAAGATCGTTTTGATGTGACATTTCTGTAAGTTGACACTTGACAGTGACATTGACAACTTAGCTTGTGAACACGTGAGAAGTACGAGATAACCAAAACAAACCACAAAATGCCTAAAATTAAGAATAATATCGAGAAATTAAAACATCCTAACAGCAGAAAAACGTTAAAGATTATCAGCAAAATCAAGCGAAACGAAAAAAAGGATCAAAATAAGGTCGGTACTCATATAAAACAAAACATCGTTGGTGAGAAGATATTATGGTTTAAGGAACGGATACCTGAAGAATGTGTAGTTTTGGATAAAGAACATACTTTGAGTTTAATAGAAGAGTATTTGGCGCGCTTTGATGAGGAGTTAGAACAAATTGCTCTGAAAAACTCTGTTGGGCAAAGGAAAAACCGCCAGCATGCTAGTAGAGAAGATATTATAAATATTACTAAAAAACAAGAATTAGAGGAATTTGAAACGTGTGGTTTAGAAATGCCAGACCTTCTGGATCATCAACAAATGGAAGTTTTGAAGAATTGGAATGGTGAATTAAGATTTCTCCAGCATTTCAAGTTGAGAAGAATAGCTAGAAAACATTTAATATAGCCTTAAAAATACCCTTGTTACAGTTTTATTTTTGCACATTTCCCAATTTTTGTAGGTATTCTTTGTTTCAAAAAGACAACTCCACACTAGACAGTATACTTGTATCAAAGGGGCTTTGATGAAAGAATGGAAATTTGAAATACCTGGGCTCAAAACAATGATTTGCAGTTCACACTATTTTTCCATGTAGGCACCTGGTTTACCTAGTGTACTGTAGTGTAGTGTAGTGTAGTTCCTATTGTATCTGTGTGTGATGTTTCTATCTTGGATTGGCTTTCTTGGTTTGGCATTGTTGTCTGGTTTTTCTGTCAAGAAATTCTTATCACAGAGTCTGGAGCTGTGCCTGGTGTACAGCTATAGCCTATATGAAAACTATAACAAAATGCCGAAATGTGGGTACAACACGCTGCTGCTCTTGTGTAGAAGTGTGAGGCAGTAAATATATGCATTGTTTTCATATGTTGTACTACAACTGAACATAACACTTGTTTACAGTGTGAAAAACCATATCATGTTTATTATCTTGGCAACTATTAGTGTAAAAAATATTAAACTTTATTTTGTGTGCATTATTGCAGCAAAATGTTGTGCTTTAGAGAGTTGAGAGTATAACAAATAATTAGTTCATTGTGATATATGAATATGTGCACTAATAGCAAAATTTGTTCAAGTTGTAGTTGTAAAGTTATTCGAGAAAAACAGATTTTGCTGCAGTCATGTTTGAAACATTACCCTGGCAAAAGGTTTTCCATAAAATTGTTTCATCCCGGAAATAAATGCATGAATAGACAGCTCTTGTTGCGTATTAAATGTTTCTAAAAAGCATTGTGTGTTGTGGTTCTAAAGTTATTTAAAATTTTGCTGCGGTAACAGATCCTTGCTCATGCAAAATTATAGACTAATCTCACTTTTGCCAATGTTTTTGAGATTGCCCAGATCTCAAAAACGGCACAACATAGAAGTTTGAAAAAATATCAATAATAGACCTTAATTAGTTTAAATTTGTTCAAACATTAGTTATTAATTTGTTTAATGAACACCAATGTAATTAAATGGAGCCAAAATTCAGAAAGATGGATTTGCAAGTAAACCAGTACACTTACAATCAAATAAAAAGCTGTATCATGTACCCTTGGTACACCTTTATAAATACAGTAAATTTAGATTATTCGACTCTACGCAATATGAAGACACTAAGAAATTTAATTACATTTTATATGGTCTTATTTAAATGAACGAATATACAGTTCCAATAAAACAAGGAAACATGGAATACTATGAACTAATTAAAATGTTCCATCAATAAACAATCCTGTTAATTTCAGCTTTAAATTACGACTATTATGAAAGTTATATCAACAAAAAGAATTTATCAGAGGCTTATGCTAATTGTAGCTTGTCCGGTTGTAGTACATATATTACGACTCGGCTATGTACGTATGAATGCTACAGACCTCGTTTTGATGGTGACCTACTCCTGTCTTGCTGGTGACAGGATATGGCATTTACCATATAATGCTAGCGCCGAATGGGTTGATTTTAATTGGAAACCAAAACTGTCTATTTCGGTCGCCAAGCAGATTTGCATACCGGCTGAAGGACAGATAGGCAGACTTACTTTTCTTCTCTTTCTTATCGGTAGGTAAACAGTAGAGCAGCGTGGTTGTTTCCTTGGCATTGCGGAAGCGATGCTAGGAAGTTTGCTATTCACATTATTAGATAATAATTAAGATAGTCGAGGCCAAAAAAATAGACAAGATGACGTCATATAAATTATAATTTGACTCCGGATGACGCGTGGTTCTGACCATTATGCGCAGCGTGCGTGCACCAGCCTCTATTCAGTACAAATATTTCTAATAAACAGACTAACAGTACGTCCTTCCATATTGTGGCCGTAATTTTTGATTGAACAAAGCTGCTAAAGCGTGCAACTATGTAGGTACTTGTCGCAGTACGAATTGTAAATATTTGTATTAGATATTTTAGCTGATCAATATAGAGTAGGTAATTACAGGGCTATGTAGATATGTCTACCTACAAGATAGCATTACAAACAAGAGTCACGGACATTAGAGCGACTTGAACTTAAAATGTAGTGATGTGATGTGCACACGTGAATGTGAGTCCACAACACTTTATACAGATTTAATTAATTTATTAATAATTACAGCACAGAAATATTTTTTACATTCATTTAATAAGGAACAAATACATAAAGCTGTGAATTATATTTCAACGCATTATCAGCCGGCGGGCATAAGCCAGGTCCGTAGCTGGTAACCGTTAGGGTTATAGATCAGCCGGCAGGCATAAGCCAGGTCCGTAGCTGGTAACCGCTAGGGTTATAGATCAGCCGGCAAGCATAAGCCAGGTACGTAGCTGATAACCGTTATGGTTATAATGAAACGCGTTGACTGATTCAACTGAGAATATACTTACAACTTTTTAAGCATTCTTATATATAATTTATATTCTTACAAGTAACACTCGCACTAATGTGCACAATATTCATTTTCACCAATCAGCGACAAGTAAACAAAATTCTAACATCTACGAGGTATAATAACGGGTGGTATGTTAGTTTCGGCGCGGCTAGAGTCTAGACGTATGATGCTCCGTTTGATTCCAGGTTCTTAATAAACTCATATGGTGCGTATATAATACATACGTCACAATATATAATAAAACAGCCAGTTCAAGAAGATAAGCCTATACACACATAACATTATATAATAATAATAATAATCCTCCAGACCGAATTTCGGTCATGGCGGCCAATCTTAACGGAGACTGTGCACTATAATATCTCCTGCGCAGATGGCCGCGCAGGAGATATTATAGTGCACAAGTATGTGCGCAAACACAAGTGAACTCTCTGTTCCCAACTCTCATGATCCGATGGGACGGATAAGGGTCAGTTCAGACAGAACGGAAAAATCCTCGTGCAGGCTCGAGCCTCCTCTAGCCGCAATTCACACAGAGAGCAAAAATGCGCTTCGAGACGACGACAGGCTCAAGCCCGCGCAAGGATCGGCGCGTCAATGCGAGGCTACGCGATCAAATTCACCGGGGTTGCCCGCCTTCGCATTGTTATCATCGCTTGACGCGATCGTACGTGAAAATGATTGACTGTGATATTGTAATTATTGCGCTTTTGGCAGAGGGGGAGGAAAAGGAAGAATATGAATATGTAAGCGGCGCGGCGGTACGTGAGCAAATCAGAACCTGCTCGCGCGGTTTCGGGCATCCTCGAGGACTCCCAAGCGGGCACGAGGAAGCTCGCGACTGAGTCGCGAGCATACGCGAGCCGACTGCGTCGATATTCATACAATTTTCTACTCAAGGCTATGGTAATACAGTCCTATTTTAAATTGAGCCAGTAAATTGCTCGGGCATTTTTCGTTCGGTCTGAACTGACCCTAATTCGACACGACCGGAGAGATCAGGCGCAGGACTGACCAACGGCTTTACGTGCTTTCCGAGGCACGAGGATGTCTAACACCGCCAACTTCCTAACTTTCTAATTTTTGACAGAAAAACCCAATACGCGTTGTTCAATTCAATATCATTAGAATGCAATGACATGCATCACGACTAAAATGTGTGTTTGAAACCTCTTCCTACCTTTTTCTTTTTCGGTACTATGCTATAGCAAATAAAACTACACACTGAAGAAAGATGACTAATTTATTAAATAAAAACTATTTACAACTTCCATATGTATACAGAATAGGACAGGAATTGGAAACCAGCTTAGACACAACCGAAGGAACATTACATCACTTTGCAAATATACATAATATTCGTACAGCTTCGACGCGATTCAGAAGCCTTACAAACACGGAGTAAGTCAGTTATATTTATAACAAACGCAACAATATTACTCACTGCTTATGTAAAGGGGAATGCCCACTACCCATAGTGACTTTGGCCACGAGTGCCCATATTTAAATGATAGTATGCAATGTCGTTAAATGATTAATCAAAAAATTTGATTAAATAAAAGTTGAGATAAAATATTTTTCATTTATACCGATAACAAGATTATTATATTAATGTTTTTCACACACACTCTTGTCACACATCATTATCAAGCTTTATTGTAAATATAATAACAAAATCACAACGGAAGAAACACAATCATGCAAAACGAGTAACCAAGGAAGCCGATTTGTGTTATGACAGTTGGTTTCGGTGTTGCAAGTTAAAAACAAAAAATCATAGATCAATATCTTATCGATATTATTCTTTTGCTTATTACTGGCATAATAACATAAAATAATATATGAGTATTTGCTTTATTATTTGTGGATTATTAACATACAATAATAACACTATGCTATTTATTTATCACTTCTATAATTTTTATTCAATAATATTAGTCTCTTTTTTACGTTGAAATTATAACATGGCATCACTGGTGATTACAACAAGACTTTATTTCCGTTACGATACTTTTTTATTATATAGATTTTGCTATCTTCTTTCGGTAAATGAATAGTACGAAAAATTATTAAAATAAATATTCTACCACATACACACAACACCATCTAGCCCAAACTAAGCAGAGCTTGTACTATGGGTACTAGACAATGGATAAACATACATATATACTTTTTTTTGTAAATACATACATATTATACATGGAAACAACCAGACCAAGACAAACATCCATGTTCATGCACACAAATGTTTGACTTGTGCGGGAATCGAACCCGCGACCTCAGGCGTAGCAGTCGGTTACACTAACCACTACGTGTTATCTTGGGCAGCTAAAAATTACACGTTAACCAAAAATGGGCATTCCCCTTTAATTGAAAATAATAAACGATATTAATGGCTTTTTGTATAAGTTTATTTACCTATACATGGATGTCGAGTATTCTTAGTACTGTTAAAGTTATTATTTATCAATAGAGGTTACCTTATTAGAGGATACCTTTTTGTTTGCTGGACACGTCATATAATAATTATGTCACCGACAAAACAGCAATTTGTTACCAATAATTTTGTTAGCGTAAAGTATGTACTTGTAACACGGTAGTAGAAGTCACATGCAAATGACAGCTGTTGCAGTGTTACATTCGTAACACGGTAGAAGCTGTCACCTGAAGATGACAACTGATGTCATGATACGAAAAACATAGCAGACAAGAGAAAGAGCAAATATTGAATAACATGTATATTCATTTAATATTTGCTATTTATTAAAATTATGCAATTTAGATAAAAACTTCAGAATCGCGCTCTTACAAATCATTCTGATATGTCATACAAAATCAGTCACTATATCACATGCGAAACACCAATACTTAAATTAACTTTAAAAATATGGTTATCATAGATTTCACAAAAAAACTTATTTCGAGAATTTCTATACTTATTATTTAGCGAATTTTGACATATTTCTTATGGACAAATCCATGTTCCGCACTCTTCATTTGTATACCTATTCAAATATATATTTAATATTTTATTCGCATATTTATTTCATATAGTATAGGATCGATAGCACACATCATTGTAATAATTTTCTGTTATTTATAATTAGTGTCCTTACTGCTGACTCCTAAAGCATTGTCGTTGCATATGCGAGAAAAAGACTGCATTATTAAGAGTATAGCTCTGCCTCATTTTCGCACATACCATAACAGTGTAGCTTTAAGAAAGGGTGGTAACATCCTAGGGACGTCTTAGGCTCGGTAGCTCAAATAGCCGCATAGCTTAACATGGCCGGTATTATACAATTCAAATGAATATGCTTGGTATCTCAAAAACCAAAACGACCTGCGCTTTTTCATTTTCATGTTCTATCTTTGCCAGTGATGGTCGAATATAAGCTGCATTTAACACAAGCTGACGCATGCGATTGAGTGGGGAGCATTTTACAATCGTTTTCTTCACAGATTTCAATCTATAACTAAAAACATATTGAAAGTAATTTCATTAAAAGGGTATCGCAAAATCAATAAAATCAAACCTAGGCAGTAAGCGATCGAGTCCGTAAAACTGTTGCTTAAGAATCTCACTTCAATTGCATGTTCTATGAAATATCTTT
This sequence comes from Catocala nupta, assembly GCA_963675205.1. Classification (NCBI taxonomy): domain Eukaryota; kingdom Metazoa; phylum Arthropoda; class Insecta; order Lepidoptera; family Erebidae; genus Catocala; species Catocala nupta. The sequence goes on from OY776098.1 coordinate 7,551,614, forward strand.
TTAAATGCTATATACATATACAATTGTATTCATTACTGAAACCACATATAAGTACATTGATAACAAATAATAAGTAAGTAGTAGACTGCGGCAAATCAAATGTTAATAAAAACTTTAGCTTGAAATAAAGTAGGTATATTTATTGTTCTATTTTCTAATGTAATATACTGTTCAGTCTGATATTTCTATAACCAGAAGAAATATAGGTACTAGGTACTTTACTTTACGCAGAGCATTTTATATATAAATATTTTAGTTGCTATACTTGTATCGACGTTAAAAAATAGGGAAACGAAAATAAACAGCAATTTAATATTATACAAATATGTTTATCATTATTACCAGTGTAGTAAAATAATGTGTTTCCTACTTTATATTTAAAAGCAAAACTGTTTTGCAAATGGAACGTCAATCAAGTGAGAACGCATAGTAAACACATACCGTTAGTCATAAGCGCACGTCATGCTTTAGAATATTATTTTAATTTATTAAACATGATGCGAACCTGCCAACTTAATTAGATTTTGTGTTTGATTTATTGACTTTGCGCTCGAATTAACGAACTTGTAAATATGACAACCTGCTAACTTCAACGAGAAAAACTGTAAATAATAATCACTAAATTCAAGCAACCAAAACAGGATAGATATTGCACAAAAATTATATTTCCAAGTACCAAAGCATTGAGTTGAGATGTTTTATAAAAACCAGATTTCGCTGAATTATATACAAAAATATACACAATACAAATGTTATGTAAAAAAAGTCCTTAGAAAGTTTTAGAACACACGAAAAGATGTAGCATAGACTAGAATGACGACTTTCTCTGTCAGACGTTTTTATCACGAGACTGGAGAAAAAATAAACGTGGCTCGAGATCTAATATTGGATTCCAGTTTGGAGAAAAAAGACATAAATGTTTATATTTCATCACTATCTTTCAAGGTTATGTTAGGCGTCACCAATTGAAATAGACTGCGCAGCGCACGACTTTAATTCAGACTCACGCATGCGATACAATTCATCTTCTATTAACATTCTAAGCGTGCCGCTAATCTGCCACAAACTTGCCTAAATGTAATAAATGACAAAACTTTCACTGCTGATAGAAAACATATATATTTTGTTTTAAAAACTGTTTAATTAAGATGTTTGTATGTAGTAGGAAACTTTAAATCTTAGTAATTAATTCTAACGAAACTTAGGAATTACTATATTATGCCAAGTTGTTTATTCCAAATCGTTTATCGTCGCTTCAGGAAATTAGGTAGCTAGTCAAAGTATAGCTCATAAATTCATAATATTTTGACGTACAATAACAAGACAATAGGATACATGCGTAAGTGAATTATGTCATTGTTTGTTCCATCGGCTATTGTAGACGTTTTTATTATTGAAATCCTTTATTATATTTTGTTGTCTTTTGAAGAACATTATAGAATTAAGGACTTTGCGAACTGCACGGTCAGGGCCATAACCACTGGCCTCGCTAACCACATAAAGCCAGTTCCCTTATCGCAATATAATGGACGCAAACCTCATCCTATAAAATCCCCGACTTCGTCAGGCCTACTGTAACCAAATACTAAATCCTGTTTAGTTCGCGAAGCCCTTTATTTCACAATGCAATATATTTACCGTCAAAAACACGAATTAAAAACTTACAAATTCGCTAGATAATTAAAATCCTACGTATCTATGCAACTAGGCACTTCGATAGTCTATTATAATTATGTTTAAAATTATTATAATACTAGATATTTAATTACCAAACATTTTAGTAGGTCGAAGAAAATATTTTTCTGTATTTTAACTGTAATACATTTTTCAACGGTAACATTATTAACGGTACTTTTTATTTACATACTATGTAAATCTGGAGTTATAGTTGGACATTATTCGTTTATAAGGTTAGTAGATCTACATAACATCCTAACAGATTCGTAAATTTAGTTTTCATAAATAATATATTATTAATTTTATTCAACATCGTAATGTATAGGAGAAGCATCTTCGATTTTTTTATATTTTTAATTTGTATTTTTAACAAGAGAAGCTATCTAGGGCGTCACTCTTATTTTTCCTTTTGTCTAAATTACAAGTAACAACTGAACAATTTCATTAGAGAGCAAAATAATAAATCGCGTGCATACATCTCCAGACACCATAATCGTACTCCTCGTATAATTTACACTCATTTTACAAGCTTACACAAACTGAAAGAGTTCAATGAATCAGGTAAATAACGGGAGATGGTAAAAGTCGTAACCTCGTTGGCCGCGAGCGGCGAGCCAAATGTAGACTACGTGGTACGCGCCTGGTACAAAGCAGATCATTCCCGCCACGAAGAATACTGCACCTTGGAGGCCATTCTCAGGTTCAGCGACAGCGAAAGCTCCCATGCCAAGGAGTCCTATCCCTACTAAGAGTAACACGACGGCTGCACATACTGTTTTCCAATTTTCTCTGACTTTAGGATGGTTCCAGCAGTACATGGATTGCGTGGCTTCGACATACTCGTGGATCAACGAGTCAGAATCTCGCGATGTAGTGTCTTCTGTGCATTTGTAGGTTTTGCTGGAACAAAAAATATATTTTAGGCCGTTGGGTCTGATTGTATCCTAACTAATATTGTAAATGCGAATGTGAAGTTGTTAGACTCCGTGGATGACGTAGTGGTTTAAGTGGTCGCCTCACCACTGCCACTGCGGCGAGTGTTGTAGGTTTGAATCCCACACGGGACAAATCTTTGTGTGATCCACAAATGTTGGTTTAGATTCTGGTTGTTCTCTGTGTCCGTTGTTGTTTGAATGTTTGTAAATTCCCCACGATACAGGATTTACATCCAGAGAGAAAGTTGTCTTTAAAAAAAATTAACCTACATTTACGCGAGCAAAGCCGCAGGTTAAATCTAGTTTTGAATATTTCTATGGAAAATCCTTTCTATTTATAACGTTATTACTACTAATCAGACATAGCCTTTCAGCGTATCTATCATTGACCTATCAAATTCAAAAGGCAAATTCTAAGGTCGCCGCACTCGCCAAAGTTTCAGCGCTATTGATTCGCCTGTGTTGACTGATATAAATGTTTATAAGTTTACAGAACAGAAACTTCACACGCAGAATAAGCTACTTTGAAAATGTTTTAGACCTGAGCGGCGATGATACTTAGATTAGTCTAACTCGGTACATATGAGGTGACGACCTTGGAGAAAATTAGAGCCAATTATTCAAAGGAATGGTTATAGAAGCACTGTGCAGTCGACGGTTAGGCTTGTGTTTCAATCACGTTTTTGATAGGGTAGCCTGTGATGCTTATATCTCTGCTAATGCAAGCATGCTTGGGTTAAAATCACCACCAATTAGTTATGTGCTCATCCATAAAAAATCTAATCGTTCGAATATTGAAATTAATCGAAACATTCGAGAGAATTAAATATCCGTATGCAATATCGTTGATATTGTTTGATTATTTTTTGATTAAGTATAGCCATACACAAACAGGAATATAAATATAGCCAGGAGTAGAGGAATGGAAAATATTAAAGATAGAAGCTGATCGCCATATAAGAAAATATCAAAGCACGATCATAGACAGATTATCTCATTATAAAATAAAGTTATATTCAATTATTTTTCGAATAATAATCAATGGAAATGAATCTGTCAACATTTGAACATAGGATCAATCGATCTTTTTACATACCATATGCACATAGCTACTGCTCAATATTTAGCGGCGTGTATAGGTACTTAGTGCGGTTTATGTATAAAATGCACCGGAAACAAAAATATCTTCTATACAGTAATACACATTTATCAATTACATAGCTCGCACAATTTTAAACAAGTCAGCTGAGAATATATTATGCTAAATAGAATTATATTTAACTTTCACTTATTGCTTATTAAGTATTTGGCTAAAATATTATTTAACAGATGTTTACAAATTATATACTTGAGGTTTTAACCTTTGGGTTTTAAAATGTAATTTATTTCGACCATGAGATTCACGATCAAAACATCAACAAGAAGCCAAAGTTTAATGAATTAATGAGTATTACAAACATTTACATGTAAATAATACGTATGTGGTATAACACTGTGGGCTTTTATCTCACGAAGATCAGTCATATTGGTGCCAATTCTGTTGTCACAAAATTCTCTTATCTTAGCTAAAAATCTCTAAAATTTAGACTCGTCCTGTCAAACGACATTTTGTATTCTGAAATCGCTAAAAGTGACAGGACTAAACTAGATTTTAGAGATTTTTAGCTAAGATAAGAGAATATTGTGACAACAGAATTGGCACCATTGACTAGATTTCTTAAATTAGAGAAGCAATATGCCAAAAAAATATCTTTTATGATAATATTTTAGTCATTGGCTGCTTATGTCGAGCGAAAATAAGTCTATTGCGATATTGACTTATAGTAGTAGTCTCACACCTATGTTCACCAAGGTGTCACCAGAAGTACATTACACCTATATTTTGTTATCTGAAGTTTTGAGTCCCACGTAATAGAGGGCAAGCTTATTGCTGTTTACCGGGTACAGTTCTAAACTCTGTGCTGTTACTGAGAATTTACAAAATAATAACTCACAGCCCGACCCGAATATATACGTACACAATGATCGTATATACTACCATATCGCCCCCGAGGCTTAGTAGTAGTCTTTTGACTCATATACAACACTATTATTACAACAAGTATACTATCGTTCATCGTCGACAACTAGATCAAAATAAAACTGCATTTGATTGTACACCAGCACTATACTTAAGTACGCTGCGGCTTTAACCATGTTAAGTAGACATCGCGTTACGCCCAATTGTATTCGGATATCATTTGAATGCAATTATACCTATCTGCACCCTTTAGATGGAACATGGTGACTGGCTATTATTTAAGGGCCGATAGGCCAAAGTGCACCAGGCTGGCCCAGTGCCCATGACAAACTGCACATGTCTTCAAGGACATTATGTACAACTCTCAGGCATGCGCTTTAACTGTAAAGGAAAAACATCGGGAGGAAATAGTGTCCGACTGAACTTTCGGCTTCGGTTTCGGTTTAGGCCCAGTTTCGACAAAAAAAGGAGATTCGGCTAAGTTTCGGTTTCAGCTAGCATCCAGCAGAAACAATGGCCGAAACCGAAACTGAATTCGGTTTCACACTACGATCGAAAATGTTCGATGCACTGAGCTGCGAGCGACGAAGTATTATTTTGCCGCGTCAGTCGTGTCATAATTTGTATGTGATTGCACCGCGAACTTTGCGGTAGTTTGATTTGTTTGTTGTGAAATTACGATTAAAATATTTAATTATGAATTCTATTAATTATCAGTTTATTAAAATTTGTAATTATTGTATTTCAATTAGGCTTTTCACAGTTTTTTGTAGTTTGTGAGAAAACTTTTTTTATTTTCATACCTCGAGTATGATTTGCATAAGAAAATTTTAGTAGTTGCACTTTTTAATTTTATTTAGTTCATAAACAAGAGTGGCATAGAAAATGACCAAAGTTAAGATGATATTATTTTGATCTTATCTACAAGAAACAGAATAGTAGCGATGGTATTTACTGAAGATATAGGCAGCGCGTAACATCGATGAGAATATCGTTTGTTTTGTGTACCTAAATATAAACACGGTAAACAAGTTTTTTTTAGTTTCTTTATTATCAATTTTATGTAATCCGTAAATAATATTAAAAAGCAGTATACGTACTACTGTTTTTTAATATTTTTGACGAATTTATTTAAAAAAGTCCTATCTTTATTTTTTATATGAAATAGCGTGTGATAACATGTTATAACATCAATCATTAGATTAGTTCAAATATCAGAGACTGAATAACTAATATGTGAGTTTCATAAAAAAACTATGGAATATGAACTTTTATGGAAGTTTCGGTTTAGGTTTCAGTTTCGGCCGAAACTGAGACTGAAGCCGAAATTCGGTTTCGGTTTCGGCCGTAAAAACTAGTTTCGGTCGGACACTACGAGGAAACGATGCTTTTCCTTCACCGTTAAAGGATGATTAACTATTATATAAAACTTCGAAAAATCAGTGATGTGTGTCTTGAGATCAAACTCGAGCTCACTACGTGGTGGTCCAACGATCTCCCACTAGTAGTAATATAAAAGCTATTTTATAGATCTAATTTCTATCGGGCGAAGTGTATAAATTGTAACATTCGTAACATTTAACAATCGTAACATTTGACAACAATACCTAGGTACTTGATTAAAGTATATACTAAAACAGGTTCCGAATTTCAAGATGATATAAAATTATGTATTTATTAAAAAAAAATATGTTACTGATTGGATTTAGTGCCATACAAACAAAACTCATAGCAACTATAAAGAGTAAATGATAAAATTTAAATTGATATGTACTCTGTCTGTAATAATCAAACACTTGTGGTACTGTAATATCCATATCACTATAAATAAAACATTGTAAAAGTATAATCAAACATAACAGTATGAATAAGTCTACCTGTTATCTACCAGGCAAACATCAATAAGCACTCTGTCAAGACTCGTTCCGTCACACTTCATCTTAGTAAAATTATTCACAATGCAAAAATATTACGTACAATACAAGTCTGTTGTGCGAACTGATACTTACAACTGAATTATTTGAAGTCAAGAGATCAAAAGTAAAATGCCATTCATAACCATATTACTCATCTCATTGAGTGATGAGTGTACCGTTTATACATTAGAATGTATGTGCCAATAGGGCAAGTAACCAAGTTAAAGTATGTACCCATTTATATTGAGGTGAATTGGTTTGCAAGATATGATGTGATAAGTTATATTCAGTGTGTGTTTTTAAATAAATATAACTAATAGTGATGTGATGACTGTAGTCATCAATTTAAGTAGTACATAGTAGTACATAGTCATCAATTTTAGTAATATTCAATTTGAGATTTGAAAACATAGTTTTCATTTTATACATTATTTTATATGCAAGTGTTCAGTGTTAAATCTTTTATACATCAACATTGTTTACAAATAAGAATAAGTAAAGTGGATCTAGATCACAATGCATGTTGAGCACTATTTCATAAACTTCTAATATGTTGTTAATCTTGGAGTGAAATTTGAAAGTCTTCAGTTCTTTGATCTTTCGTAATAACAAATAAAATTGTATTATAGAATGGGCTGTAACTTCAACAAGAAAGATTAATAATTACCAAAATAATCTTTTGTTTTTTTATATCAATATTTATATTACAAGGGATGCACACTTTTCAAGCAAAGCATACAGACAAACATATCATAATGCCTGTGTTGTAGGGCTTGCAAGGTATTTTAATAAAAACAATGGATATAGACCACCGGAGTGCCGCCACCTATTAGTAGATCATCACAGTAAACCTAAATGTTACTTAATAAAAATTTTAAATCATAACTGCACTTTTTCATATAATTATGTATTGGAAATTAGTAGCAGTTATAAAGTTATTTAAATGTTGACAATTTATTTTAAGCAAAGAATGCATTAGTGAAGATGGTCTAGTAAAAATAAATTTTCATATCTATTACTAATGTATTATTTTCTAGCATTGAATATGATTTCATTACTAACATATATCAAAATGAAACATTATAAAAATGCAATCGAGACTTCATAAATTCTATAATCATTGCAAGAAGAAAATAGTTATTTTTACAATTTAATTATGAATACACATTGAATATAATATTTTTTTTGTGTGTATAACACAAATATATGCGTACATACATTACTCAGTAATGCTCTAAATTCTGTGTACAATGTGATCTCTTTATGAGGCCAATAAAATGAGCGCAGTCTTTACAGAATGGGTCAGCGTACAACATTGTTTAGCGATTGTTAACGAGTAATTAGCGCCACAACAGTCTGAACTATGTCTGCAAACCAAGTAACGGCTCGGCAGTTCAACTGCCTTTGCCCCAATAAGGATTCATGACTCAGAGAAAGGTCACGATCATACTGTCATTTTAACACAAAGAAACTACTCATTAACTCCTAATTATAAGTGTGAAACAATCAGTTAATGTTTGGTAACAAAATAAATTAACGTTACCTGGCCATGTATTCAGTTCCATTCTTGTATTTGTTCTGTAAAGGCGACCTGTCTCCTGTAGCTCCGTAAACTTTAATGGCTTCATCGGTCTCTTCTTCAAATGCATCGTCGATTGAAAACCGCTTATCACTATTACCGAAAGGCCTCGTCATGGTTAAATATTTATGGTTACTGTCTGGAGATGTAAAATAAACATCACAATTATCGTACGGGACAAAACACAGCTGTCAATTTCTCATATCAACATACGCCATATTGATTGTGCTAGGATCTGAAATGATCTGAAACTTGGATTAGATATAGAAAATAATACTTTACAAGTTATCATATGTATGATATATACTTATTACATAAAAATAAAATCTCAGTAATTTAATTTCTCGAAAATAATTTAATCATCGAATAAATAAAGCGTTAATTTTTAGCTAGATCTATTATTTGAGGCATTCTATAAAACAAAAAAGAATTGCTGCATTTTTGGGAGAACTTGGTATAATATTATAAGTTTAAGTTTTCGAATGTAACCGAGTTAAATCAAATTCGGATTTAGTACATAACGACGAAGGTTTCATCTAGCATCAGGTAATACTATACAAATAACATTTTAGGACAGTAAATTATAATATACCACTAATTTGAGGTTTCTGTCATGCCTTGCGATGTTTATATTTATGATAAGCTATGGCAGCGAATAATGTTATACTCAGGATTTGTGCAATAGCACCACACTATTTCTTTTTCTAAAGATTATTATTATTCATATGATATTTTCTTATCAAATATTTTCTTAAAACTTAGATTTGACAAGTTACGAAGTGAGCTTGTCTTAGTTAATAATATGGTTATTGTACTTAGATAATTAATAATTATTGAATTGTTCTTTTTGAAGATTTATGTTGATTGACCAAAAAGCAGAAGATAAAATATTTTGTATTTATCAGTGGACCCTTATTTTATGTGATATTTTGTCTTTGCAACACCATTATTAATGTAATGAATGTCAATGTCAAAATAAACAAACTTCTTTAAAATGTCAAAACCGCATGGCATGTTATGTTATTACTACTACGTTTATAGAAAACATTTAATTTAACCATGGTCAACAAAGATTGGTCAAAAATATCGCCTGGCTTATCGAAGCCAGTGTTATCTTGCATCAAGAAACAAGATTTTAAATTTATGACACCAATCCAGGCAGCGGTAATACCGTTGATTTTATCTTGTAAAGATGTGGTTGCGGAAGCTGTTACCGGGTCTGGTAAAACTCTGGCGTTCGTGGTACCGATGATTGAGATGTTATTAAAGAAAGAAAAGGACGCGCCACTTAGAAAAGATTACGTATATGCTGTTATTATATCGCCTACGAGAGAGTTGGCAACGCAGATTTACAAGGTATTGTGTGCATTTTGGTATGTATACTAATAAGTAAAATATTGTAATTTACATATCTAGCAATAAAGAAACTTGCATAGTCAAGCAGCGTAAGAATAGTATCAGTGGACTAAGTAAAATTTCCACCTCACAGTTGTATATTACCCATCCCTTTCCTTTCTTAGATCTTAGAGCCTTGAGATAGTTAGAGGTATCTAGGCTATGATAACCACTAACAATTACCTAATAGAAAGTGCTTCCACCTGATTTAGGTTATATGTATATGTTAACATATATAAGAATCATCAGATGTGATGTGTTTTTCTTGCCAATAAAAATATTAATAAATTTTCAATAATGATATTAATTTTCCAGGTCATAGAACAATTTCTTCAAGAGCCAGAACTGTCTCACATCACAATATGTCTGCTTCTTGGTGGTGTGAGACCAGTGGAGGGTGATGTAGAGGCTATTCAGAAGGGTTCTCACATAGCCGTGTGTACTCCAGGCAGGTTCCAGGACTTACTAGCTGAAAGAAAACAACTCAATCTTGCTGGCAGGCTTAAAGAATTGGTTAGTTTAGAGATTTTGTTACTTAATGAAGCTTAATGAAAGATTGTATTTATAGTGTGGCAGTGCAAATGAGAGTTGAATTGGTACATGACAAAAATTGTGGATATATAGGGTGTCCGGTAATTAATGGATAACCTGGAAATGTCTTATAGTGGCACTGATGGCCGTTCAGAAAAATATATGATAAAATATCTATCCTAGCTACTACCTGAGACGTATGTTTTTTTTTTAATTACCATGTATAACTTTCTTGTATAGTATGACCATAGATGAATGAAATCCATCAGTTTTTTGTTGTTTTATTAAACACTAATTATGCTAATAGATAGACAGTCAAAAGTATGCTATGCTAATATAGCTTGCACTTTTTATTATATATTTTTTTCAATATATATATATCTCTTTTTTCTGGACAGCCTTCTGGGTTTCAACATTTCAAGGTTATCCATTAATTACCGGACACCCTGTATATATGAGCTGTGGAGTGTCAACATGCAAGAAATTCGACACACAAAACTGGAAATCTCGAAGGATCTCAAAGAGATTATGAGCATGGACATGGACAAAATGCAACCAATGCACATATTCGAAAATAATTTTAAAATAAAGTTCCCCACAAGGGACGTATGGAGACGAGGTCTACAATCCCTTGACAAGGGTTGTCTCATCTGGTACACTGATGGTTCCAAAATGGAAACAGGATCACTGGCATTTATGCCAACGACTGCAAGGTGAACCAAAGCATGGGCAAATATGCAGGCGGTAACCTATAATTGCCTGTGTGCAGGAGAATATTAACAATAATGTCACTGACAAGATTGTTTATATTCTCAATAACAGTCAAGCTGCTCTTAAGGCTCTGAACTCCTGTAGGGTAGACTCAGCACTGGTCCTGAACTGTGTTAAAGCCCTTAACAAACATGGCAGGAAAAACACAGTTAGGCTGGTTTCCTTCGTGGTTCCGGGGCATGCAGGGTAATGAGGAGCCTGATGTATTAGTCACGAAGGGCTCGGAGCAACTATTTGTGGGTCCCGAGCCATTCGTAGGTCTCTCTGAGAGTACCGTCAAAGCAGCTTTGAATGCAATGATAAACACAGGCTAGAGTGGATGGCCCTTAGGGGTCTGCCGCATTCCAAGAATACTCAATACGCTTGCTCACAGGAGCGTTTACTGGTCATTTAGGCACCAACGACTTCCTGTGCAGATTGAGATTGTCAAACAATTCGATCTGCAGAGCCTGTGGTGAACAGGACGAGTCCATATCACACCTGCTGTGTGAATGTGACGTGTTGGCCGGACTAAGGGTGGGTCTGATGGGATTGGCATATCCGAACCCTGAAGACTTCAGGCTTCTCCCTCTGAAGTGTATGCTGCGACTGATGCAGTACATTCATAGGGAGATAGTTCAGGGATAGACCTCGGGGCCGACACAGAAGATCCCACTGGGTCGAAGTGTCGCCGGTCTACACTGACTGGCTCACGAATAAGATAAGATAAGATAACAATAGAAGAAACTGGAATTTTCATTCCATAATGTTCTACTGTCTCTATCAGTAGAACAAACTGAAATTAAATTGTTATACTTTTAACTATACATAAAGAGGTTAAATTGGGTTTATCTGTTTTTCTTATAGTTATAGCATATACATTACGGAAAAGGCATGCATGCAATTTTTGGCGTCAACATTGCAAAATTTTATTTTATTCATTTATTGTGTTCAGTTTCATGTAAGTACACCACACAAAAAAAGTGTTTTTAAAAGTTTGGTAATAAGGTCAATAGTTGCTTGCATCTGTTTTTCTCACTGGTCATCACACACCTGCACTATATGTATAAATGCGTAAGTCATTCTGTCTGTCTGACTGTTAGCTTTTTACGCCTAAACTACTGAACCGATTTTGATGAAATTTGGCATAGAATACTTTTTACCATTATACCCGACAAACTGACATAACTAATAAAAATAAGTTCCAGTTTGTTCTACTGATAAAGATAGTAGAACATTATGGAATGAAACTTCCAGTTCTTTCTATTGTTACAATCGATAGTAGAACAATAAGGAATTTAAATGCCATTTTGTTCTATTAAAATTTTCAGTAGAACATTGTAGAAAAATCTAATTTGTTCTATTAGTGGAACAAAAATCATAGAACATATTGGAATACACGCATCTGCACTACTTACCACAGACATTTCTTTCAGTGTGTGCACATATAGTCATATCATAGAAATGAATTTAGTATACTCCGGAAGTGGAGCACTTTAATTTTACTTCTGTTTTTGTTGTTTTTCTGATTATAATTGTCTTACAGAATAAATAAAAGGCACCACTTACTGAAAGGGAAACAAAATGCATTACTGTTTCACACACTTACAGTCATTACATGTTTCAATTACAGGATATCCTGGTCCTTGATGAAGCTGACCGTCTTCTAGACTTGGGCTTCAGTGCAACACTTACCACTATCCTACAATACCTGCCTAGGCAGAGACGCACCGGTCTCTTCTCAGCTACACAAACCAAGGAACTACAAGACTTAGTCCGAGCTGGTTTAAGAAATCCAGTAGTAGTAAGCGTCAAAGAAAAGTCTACAATAAGTACTCCAATTCTTCTAGAAAACTACTATGTCATAGTAGAACCACAAGATAAATTCTTATTTTTACTAAACTTTATAAGAAACAGAAAAATAGCAAAGGGCTTATTCTTCCTGCCGACCTGTGCATGCGTCGATTACTGGGCAGATGTGTTGCCAGTATTCTTACCAGATATTAAAATTTTCTCAATACATGGCAAGATGAAACTGAAAAGGAGTAAAATATTGGAGAAATTTCGTGCAGCTGATAATACAATATTGTTGTGTACTGATCTGATGGCAAGGTAAGTTTATTATCACTTGCTTGTTTCTGTTGTATAGTCCCACTCCACCGATTGCGACCATGCCATGCGATTGTGCATATGATAAATGTTATAGTGCAGTTAAAACTTACTCGAGAACTTATTTGTGCTTTGTAGTATTAATATGTGTATTGTTAGTTCTAATTCTTGTACACTTTGGGTATGAGGACAATTTGAGTCACTTGCACGGATTGTATGTAATGTTTAAACAACTGAGAAGAAGCACCTGCTGCAAGCAACCCCTATGATTGACCCACGAATTTAGCCCGCGTTACATGCACTAGCTACTTGCGTTGTGTATTGCATATAATCGAGAGCCACGATCATAATAAGGAGAATACCAGCGTTGCAGTCTATACTGCAACATTAGCTGACATTGCCTAATTTGATCTCCATGTACCGTTTTAAGTTTAATTGTATCTATTGTTGTTTTTTTTTAATTATTTGTGTATGGAGATTCAAATAAAACATTTTTCTTTCCTTTCTTTCTATATTATAAGACTTTGTGTCACACGTTCAACTGCACGGCTAGCGTTGTGCTTTAAGTCATCGCCTCGACTCGGGTGCGATCCCCACATTATTAATAACTGTTCCAAGTCTGGATGGTTTTGTGTTGTTTTAACAGGAATTAAACCTAGTGCGGTAGTAGAATTTATAAAAATATAAATAGTGTATAAATTCCCCACAATACAGGAATTATTTATTGCATACATAATTCCTGTATTGCGGAGAATTCATAAACTATTTTTTTACGTAGAAAGAAAAAATATTGGCAATATTAGATTCCAAGGTGATATAATTCTCTTTCAGAGGTCTTGACATTCCCGAAGTAGAATGGGTCCTACAGTGGGAACCTCCCACTAGCCCGGCGGCGCTGGTGCACCGCGTGGGGCGCGCGGCGCGCGGCGGCGCGGCGGGCTGCTCGCTGCTGCCGCTGCTGCCTAGCGAGGACACCTACGTCCCCTTTATAAGGACCAACCAGCTCGTTGAGTTAAAGGACTGGCGGCAATCTAAGGATGCGATCAAGATTAACCCCAAGTTAAAGGAAAAGGTTAGTATGACTATTCTTTAATATAATTCGTCTGCAGACCTGTCGGTAATCGGCAAAACTAATATTTTTCGAACTAAGAGCGAAAAAATTTGGTTGCGGTCGCATGAATCGGCTCGGCTGGGCAAGTACCATTGTCTTACAGAAAACCAGTGTTAGAGTAGTAACACTGCAGCATTTCGCTTGGTCAGAAAGAGTTGCAGATGCACTGCCATTTTTGTCACGCACCTCTGGGGTGAGGCTATGGACAAGCACGGCGAGTCTTTGGCTGTCAGCCTAGACATAGCCAACGCTTTCGATAGGGTCTGGCACCGGTCTCTTCTTTCCAAGCTTCCGGCCTATGGCTTGCCCCCTCAACTGTGCACCTGGATTGCAAGTTTCCTGCAGAAGCGTCGTATTCGGGTCCTTTGCGACGGTCGCGCTTCCAAATTTATGCAGGTCAATGCAGGAGTGCCTCAGGGGTCCGTCTTATCCCCTATGCTCTTTCTTCTGCATATCAATGATATGTTGAATCTCGGCAACATACATTGTTATGTTAAAATGTTTTTGTGTGTATATATATATGTATATTATATTGTAGTATTTAATAAATAGATTTCGATTATATAGATTTACATAAGCCAGCGGACTAGGGTATGCAGTGCTTATTTGCTTGTATGAAGCGCACGCGCCTGACATCGAGAGCGTCATTAGGCAAGCTTCGCGAAAACTCGGAGTTCTGAACAGGGTGAGGCGGTTCTTCGCGCAGGGCGGGCAGCTGGGCAGCTGTGCCTATTGTATAAGGCACAAGTGCGCCCTTGCGTGGAGTACTGTTCTCATCTTTGGGATGGCTTCGCGCAGTACTTGCTTGACGCTCTTGACAGGTTACAGCGGCGGGCTGTCTGTATCATCGGAGATCCAGAGGTCACGAGTTCACTGGAACCTCTGCAACTCCGTAGGGATATTGCCTCTTTGGCATGTTTCTACAGAATATATATATACTATCCACGGGGAGAGCTCTGAAGAGTTATTCCACTTTATCCCGCCCTCCCCTTTCCTTTCCAGAACAACGCGTGCTGGGCTCAGATGCCATCCTTACACGGTGGAGTCGACTAGAGTGCGTACCAACAAGTTTGGGTATATACCATACCTCTGCCGAACGATCAAGGCATGGAATTCTCTGCCAAGGCACGTGTTTCCTTCTTCTTTCAATCCTGGGTCCTTATAATGTATAATAATAATGTATAATAATATAATGTATTTATTTTGCTTCAAATGTGGTACACAAAGATGTTACAGAATATAAATTAGAACAATACACATTTCACCCGTAATACAGGTATGCAAAATTATATGTCAATTAAGCTACTTAATTACATTTTTATTAAATAAATTAGGTACATGATAATATTGAATTTGAGATTAATTATTATTGTAAGTAAATTCATTAAATCCAGTTCATTTCAATAAAAATATTATAATATTTTAATCAAATTATATGTAAAATTAAGGATTTTTCTTTTTCGTTTACATGTCAAAATTAATTGAATTAAGTGAGTAGAAATAATTAATAAAAACAAAACATGCATAACATTAAATTAGGAATTTTAAAACACCGAGTTTCAGTCGTAATACAATGTCTCTTAAGAAGTGCAGTAACGACAGGAACTATTACTTAAAAAGTCTTTGATGGAATAAAAGCTTTCCTGGATAAGCCATTCCCGCAAAGCACAACAAAAGTTCTTATTTGGTAAATTCACTATCCTCTTGGGCAAGGAATTGAAAATGAATGGTGCCATATAGACACAACTTTTCCTAAATAATTCCAACTTGGGCACAGGCATTCTTATGGATAAGTGGGTGACATGTCGCTTATTCGTATTGTCGATTTTTTCAAAAAGGTAACTGTAAGATTTGACAAATTTAGCCACTTCATAAATATAGATGCCAGGAACAGTTAATAGCTTATTCGATTTGAAAATAGGTTTACAGGACTCCGACCATTTCATACCGAACGATGCGCGAATGCATTTTTTTTGCGCTATAAAAACTCTTAAAATTTCGCTCGAGTTGCCCCATACAACTATGCCATAACGTATTATAGAACAAATGTATGAGTGGTAAATCATTATGGCAGTTTGCCTGGATGTTGTTTCTTTAACTTTCCGTATGGCAAAAACGAACTTATTTAATTTTGTGCATATCTTGTCAATATGTGCCTTCCATGTAAAATGAGCGTCTAAAGTTATTCCTAAAAATGTTGTACTTTGTATTTGCTGAACTTCTGTATTTTTATAACTGATATTAATTTGAATAGGTTTACTTTTGTAGGTTTTAAATTGTAAGAGTTTAGTTTTTCAATGTTTTTTCCTTTAAGCGGGGCATGAAAAAGCCGTCAGGCCGTCAAAGTAGAGACCTCAACATCGCCTCGGCTGCTATGAGGACGATGTGGATGCCACTGCTCTTAGACCACACGACTGCTTACCATCAGGCGGAGTGTGGTCATTTTGACGAGCAAAATAAAAAAAAATAAAAAAAAAAAATTTAAAAAGACAACATCAAGTCTAAGGAATAATTTCGGTGTCGCTGGGGACTTTACAAATATTCCAACAACGGGTACAACGAACACCCAGACTGGGAACAACCGTTTGTGGATCACACAAATTTTTGTCCCGTGTTGGATTCGAACCCACAACACTCGGTGCAATGGTAGTGACAAGGCGACCACATAAACCACTACACCAACCGTGCAGTCATTACTTGCCATGCCATATTTCGCACCATATTATAAAATTTATTTGATATCTTTAGATATAATCTCCATAAACGTCATCTTACAAAAATATAATTTACAGGTCCTCACAATGCTTCACGAACAGCAAAAGAAAGACAGATCAATCTTCGACAAGGGGCAACGCGCTTTCGTATCCCACATGCGGGCTTACACCAAACATGAATGCAATTTACTTCTTCAATTCAAAGAACTGCCCTTAGGCCATATAGCCACGAGCTACGGCCTTCTCAAGTTGCCCCTAATGCCAGAGATTAAGCAGGAACATAAAGACCAGTTTGAGGGTCCAAAGGAACAGATAGATTTCAACAGTATACCATATAAAGACAAGCAGAAGGAGACCAGTAGGCTACAGAAGCTGAATGAGTATAAGAAGACTGGAGTGTGGCCGTCTAAGAAGAAAAAGAAAATGGTGAGATTTATATGAATCTTTAGATTTTTAAATATTATTAAAGGATATAAAAAAAATCCAAATTTTGGGGTGATTTTCAACAGGCTGTAAATTCGAGAAAAATGATCGTAAATTTAAGCTTTCAAGTGTCTAGTTTCCAGATCTGGCCATATTCTTTTTGTCATGGTCGCTTCCTGATTAATCGTAAGAAAACTAATTAAAATAAAATTTACAGTTTTTTTTGCCTTGCCACTAGAAAGATTTTTATTTATATATTAATTTAATGCTCTTTAATTTGACTTAATTAATAAGCCTGTACGATGATTTGTCACGGAGTTATTGTCAATCAAAGCAAAAACGTTCTTTTTAACTTTGATAATCAATAACTCGGGAAATAATGATCGTACAGGAAATCCAAGGAGGGTTTTGAAAACTGTAAACCATTCCCTATGAGATACTGGAAGTGGGTTATGATGTAAAAATAATTTTGACTGTAAAAAAGATAAAATTCCCATATTTAAGGATATTTGAATAACTTGGTATAACTTTGGATAGAATGGATGAACGAAGGATATCGTCAGTAATTCTTTAACTTCAAAGTGTCCCAAAAACCCCTGAGAATTTCAAAGCGCTGCGCTCTTTTACTTAGTACCCCGAAGCTTCAAATTTATCGTTCTCGCCAAAAATCACCATTATGAGCAATTTTACGATTCTGAACGATTCATATTCTAATAAAAAATATTTTTCGGCGGTAATCCATATTTTTCGATCAAAAGATTCTTCATAATGCTTCATTATTGTCAAATAAAATTTACTTGTTTTTTTTACCACATCAACTGCCTTACCCTTAAATGTCAATTCAAAAATTCATTAAAAAATCGATGTAACCCTCTGCAAATTCCTGTTTTTCTTCACACAAAACATATTTTTTTTTGTATTCTTCGAAGCCTGAAATCTTGAAGTAAGCTTTCTCTACAGCGATAAACTGTTTCTCTCAAAATTAACATTTTGATATGCCTCGTCGACACTTATCTGCCACAAATGTGGCTCGCATTGTTACTCTTCTTCAAGAGGGTCACAGTCAGGTGGAACTAGCAGCTACAATGAGAGTGTGCCAGTCCGTTATCAGTCATGGCTATGCACGATTCGACGACCTAAAGCTACGATCTACGTCCGGGTCAAAGTAGACAACTAATCATGATGCGTGATGATCGAGCTATCATTCGCGAAACTCGTCGAAACCCTATTGGGCATGCCCATACGATCGCTCATCAGTTCCGTAATCGCCGACAACGTCTTCCCCAGCAACAATTCTTAGCTTCAACGGTTCGAAATCGCTTTCGAGAGCAAGGACTACGCGCTCGATGCGCAAATTGCGTGCCTATGCTAACTCCTAAACATCGTCGAGCTCGTTTGGCCTATGCGCGTGACCATCACCATTGGGGTTGTAGACAATGGACCAGCATATTATTTACTGATGAATCCGATAAACGATGTCTTGTTTGGCGTCGTCGTGGGGAATGAGATCGTGATTGTTTTACAAGACCGGTTGAGGCGTTTAATGGTGCATCGGTCATGGTATGGGCAGGCGTATCTTTCAATACCAGAACACCGTTGGTAATCGTTCGCGGGACGTTGACTGCCGAAGGGTACGTCAACGAAATTCTGGATCCACACGTCCTGTTTATGCGCAGACGAATGGGAGCAAGACGGTTCATTTTGATGCAGGGTAATCGTCCTCATACCGCAGTACGCACGCGAAATTTTCTTCGCGACAACAATGTAACAACGCTCAATCATCCAGCTATGAGTCCCGATTTGAACCCAATTGAGCATGTTTGGGATTTGCTTGTGCGTCGTTTGTTGCGAGACTATCCGCAATAGCATAATTTGCAACAATTGACTCAGGCGTTGTTACGATGTTGGCAAGGGATTACGCAGCGTGACATTCGGCGATGCATTAACATGCGAGAGCGCTTACAAGCTGTGATCCAAAACAGAGGTGGCAATACGCGGTACTAAACTGTGACCCATAAGTGCAGAGGCCCTTCAACAGCTGTAGACGCACGCACGCACGCACTCACACGCGCGTGTGTAAGAAGCGTAAATCCGACCGCGCAATCTCCACGTGGTACGCTTTGGGTAAAGCTAATGCCGGCGGTAAAAGACAGCACTCAAAAAAATCAAGTATTTTTTTTGACAATAATGAAGCATTGTGGAGAATCTTTTTGATCGAAGAAATAAGAATTATCGCCGAGAAATATTTATTTATTGGAAAAATAAATCGTTCAGAATCGTAAAATTGCTCATAATGGTGATTTTTGCCGAAAACGATAAATTTGAAGCTTCGGTACAATAAGAAAAATATCGCATCTTTTTGAAATTCTTAGGTCTTTTTTGGGACACTTTCGAGGTAAAGAATTACTGACGATATCCTTCGTTCATCCATTCTATCTAAAGTTATACCAAGTTTTTCAAATATCATTAATAAATATGGAAATTAACGATTACGATACGCAAAATTAACGAGTAGAGAATTTTTTTTTTCATCATAAGCCACTTCCCGTATCTCATAGGAAATGGTTGGCAGTTTTCAAAACCTGTTTACTTGGATTTCCTGTACGATCATTATTGCCCGAATTATTGATTATCAAAGTTAAAAAGAACTTTTTTGCTTTGATTGACGATAACTCCGCGGCAAATCATCGTACAGGCTTTTTAATTAAGTCAAATTAAAGGGCATTCGAAAATCGAAATTCGAGCGTTTATGAGACAAGCAATAGATTAGATTTTTTCCGGTAGTTTTCTTAGAATTACTCAAGAAACGACCACGACAAAAAAAAAATGGCCCGATCTAGAAACTAGACACATAAAGCTAAAATTTTATGTTTTTTTGCTGTACGATCATTTTTCTCTGAGTTGCCTGTCGAAAATCAACCCAAAATTTGAAAAAATAATTATATCCTTTAATTTTTGTGGCTAGTTTAGTATTAAAATGTAGAGCATCGATAGTGAGATGACAATTATTATTGGACTGCCGTGCAGTAGTCTCGAATAAGATGCCACGGCCCTTACCTCGGTTTTTTTAATAAAATGCGAATAAAATAAAATTAACTATCTATATATAAGCAAAATTTTTGTGTTTTACAACACTACAATTTTGCTATCGCTATTTAAAGGCGCTAATGACTATTGCTTAATTTAGTGGTGAAGGTTTTCGTTCACCATGGAAAACTTTTAACACTAAATTGAGCAATCATGAAAAAATCTGCATGTCTGAACTATTAAACGATAGCTTGAGGGTCCAAATTCGATTACAGGCCAGAGTTATAAAAAATATATTATAAATCAACAGTTAATCCATTCTTTCTACAGATGCAATCACAACCCTGGGAGCAAGCGAAACAGAATAAAGAAGAGCGTAAACTCAAGCGGAAGAAGCGGAAAGAGCTAAAAGCGCAGAACGGCACAGAAGGAGGTAAGAAGAAGAAACGGAAAGCGGTTACTCAAGAAGAGTTGAACGAATTGGCAGCAGATATAGCGCTCATGAAGAAATTAAAGAAACGAAAAATTACTCAAGATCAATTTGACAAAGAATTTGAAGTGTAATATAAATTTATGCATAGAAAATAAATTGTTATTTTTATGAGAATAGTAGTAAGTTATTGATGACCAAACATTGTGGCATTATTTGGATCTGTGCCTGTCATATGGTAAACAATTGTACAGTAAGCTGCTATAGACGCAAAATCCTGTTACGTACGACTGAATATTGCTGGGGAAGGGTGGTGGTGATATCCTCTCTACACTTTTAATCATATACAAATGTGGGTCTATCTATGTAATGGTGTCTATAATCCAGAGCTAACTAGATAAGCTCACTAACAAGAATCCTGTATGGCTCTCCTGCAAAGAGCAGAGGTCTAGAGTTGCATATGAAAGCGCTGTTAATCATGAGTGGTACCAGCAGTTTATGTCGCCTGCGCTGCCAACATTACAACTAGAGTCTGCAATGCATGAGTAATTAGCGCTTAGATTAGAGCAAGTGTATATTGTCGTGCGTCACGTCGCGGCCATCTATATCTTCCTATTTTAATCACAACAATAACATAATTTTAAATAAAAAATATAATATTTACAATCACTAAACCAGAAGAAAACTCAAGTAGGTATGTAGATGAAATTAAAATACTGTAGGTGGGCAGCCCTTCCGCGTGTTTGCGTACCGCGTGGCTGTAGGTAATTATTTCAAGGGCAGAGCCGCGTTACAATACTGTTAGATAACATTACCGTGGTTAAGTTACCAAAGTGGAATAATAATTCCTCTCTCACAAAGTCACAACTTACCAAACAGCGAAAAAAAATTCTTCTCTTGCAACTGGTTACGTTATTTCAGTTACGAAAACGGATGAAGGGTTATCTACTGTGTCAAAATGTATGTTAATGTTTTGTCAGCTGGGAGCTAGCTTTTGGTTTTGTGACACAAAGTACAGTTCGGTTTATTAAATAGCTTAGTTTCCGACGTACTCACATATAAAATGCATAATTTACATTCGTTAGACTTCATCCAAGATCACAGTAAAGTCCATCATCTGGTAAAAATTAAGGGTAAAA
This sequence comes from Catocala nupta, assembly GCA_963675205.1. Lineage (NCBI taxonomy): Eukaryota > Metazoa > Arthropoda > Insecta > Lepidoptera > Erebidae > Catocala > Catocala nupta. The sequence goes on from OY776098.1 coordinate 7,573,370, forward strand.
AAGGGTTATCAAAATAATACTACCAATGAAAATAGTAAAATAAATATATATTCTGTTCAACTTTCGTAGCAACATTTATGATTTGAGTATTACTTATCAAAACACAACAAGGCACTTAACACCTATATTAATATAATATTGTCAAATTCCATGTAAATATTATACAATTTTATTTATATTGAAGCATTTGGCACTCACTGTAGCACCTTTAGGCATTATAATCTTAGATTGTATAAAAATGGACTGGTAATATTGAGCTCTTATTTATATAATTATACATAATATATTAATAACATGTGTAGAATATGTTCAATACACAATTAGTCGACATAAATATAGATCTTGTTGTCAAGTTAAATACAATTTTATATCCGCTGTCTTTCTTTTCTTACCTTTTTTGTTGTTAACGTACAATTAGAGGTGAATAGACTTAAAAGACTTATTTTGTATGATGACAATTGTACAAAATAACTTTTCGACCCTAGGTTAAATATGTCTATCCACCAGAAACGTTTGATATTCATCAAGGACCTTAGTTTAAGATAGCTCTGCTATAAAGAGGTTCAATTAAGCAAAAAAATAATATTCATGGAAGAGTGGTTGACAAACAGACAGCTTCGCAGTTTCATACACTGTAATCCTACGGATTGTTAGCTTTATTTATACACATTTTATATAATTATCAATTCACACAAGTCCATTATAACATTGATGGTAAATATATATATATTATAGTATAAAATATTTTGACTGCACCACTTCATATAAAATACGATAAACTTGAATTATACATATTATTATGTTAGGTGTATCGGACAAGCAATTAGAAGAAAACTTTATATATAACGCTGACATAATATTTAGCACCAATTATTTTAAATTCTATATACGTTTGTATATATCGTAGACACATTTTGGAAGCCAAATCCAAAATACAGGCAGAATTTTTTTTAGGGAAAGTCTTCCTTGTGCCTATTTCGGAATTCATACCCGGGTTCTTATTGACACCCAGAATGTAGCAGTTTATTCAATAAATACTTTGTATAACTTCATAACTATTTCTATAAGACTATCCAGTCTTTATACACTCTAAGATAACGTAATAAGATTGTGATTATTGTGCGTTCAGTAATATTTTACTATTTTCAGTTTTCGGTTGTCACATTTTCTAATCAAAAAGGAGTAGATATTTACATTAACGTGAATATTGCAATTAACTTACAAGACGTTTGTTTAAATACAGCTTTGGGAGATGCTAACCATATTTGACATTTAATCCTTGACAATAAACTGATTCTCGAAATTTAGTGTTCATTTCGAATGGTGTACATTTTAAAAAGTTTGGTTTTGTGTTAAACACAGATTAATCTGATTACGTTGTTTATATCATAGTTAACTAAATTGCTACTAATTTAAGATATAAACTTGTTCATGAAAGAGGCCTCTTAGTTTTATGTCTGCGATACGTTTACATAAGTTTACTTATAGAAACGACGTCAACCGAGCTGTAATAAATACTTTACAAGCTTATAGATATGTTCATATAGAAAACAAAAATGAAGGACTTAGGTGTGGTGCATATCTTATTTTCTATAATTAAAATTTATTTTATTAAAATGTCAAGTACTAGTCCCATTTTCTATGTTCAAACAAACGCGCCGCAATCCATATTACACATGAAACACATTATTAATTAGGAAGCGTCTAAAGCGGTGGTAAAAGAAAACACAATTACAAATTATTTAACGTCAAAATATTAACAGTCGAAATCTTTACGTTAAGGCTGAGCTCCAACAAATACGGTACTTTATATGATGTATTATGGCAGGGAACTAACGCAGGAAAACTTATTGGGAGAAACTTAAATATTTATACAAATTTTCTTACCATACGATAGTGGCATATTTTATTTGCTCATCAAGGTATGTAAGTAGTTGTGTTTATTTGGCAGTATTCTGCATTCCCTTGCATCCTGAAGTACTTATACATATTCATTGGACAATCAGCCTTGCTGTCGATTATAAAATTTACACTAAGTACATTAAAATAGCGCATATTTTACGCAATAGGTTAAAAATGCTAAGAAAACTCGAAAATGAAAAATACAAAAATCGCCACGTACAAATTGGACTTTTAAGAGTGGATCTACCAATTTCTTATCATCACATGACATACCTTTGCGAATAATAAATGTTAAAAGAAAAATGTGTGCAACACCGTAGTTTATACAAATATTCATACAGGTAAAAAACCAAGCATTTTGTCATACAATTCATACATTGCCTTGTCATGATACTAAAACTCGAACATCTAAGTTTACGCCATCATAAATTACATAAGAAAAATAATAATAATCGTCGTAATAATACTATTAAAATTTAAACTATAATACTAACTGTCAAAGTGACAGCGCGACTCTGTCAAATGTCAAATTTCATAAGTGACATGACTAGCTGCAAAGGACCTTAGTGTATCCAATCATATGAAAGTAATCGTCTTACAATGACCATTTGCGTCCTTATGACAATTTAAGTTTAAAGTAAAGAAACTTTGTGAAGATAAAATACTAAAAGAGAAAGCGAACTGACTCGCTGTACAATTCAAAATGGCGTTGGGGTTTGGCGCCATAATTTGAAAAATAATCTTACGATAATATAATAAAACAGCAAACTTATACTAGAGTAGAATAATAGTAGAAAATAATTATTAATAATGCATTGAGCCAGCAATTTGTTTAGAAGCGATGCCTTATAGAGCGAGCCTTGTCGTTATTTGAAAATGAAAAGATATACAAAAGCACCAAGTTACTGGACTCTTAAGCCTACCTTACTAAAGTATTTCAAGTCAAACATCTGAAATATCTGCCGTTTTATTGATCGCGAAATAACAATTCATAGGTCGGCAGTATTTTACTTGCCATAATATTGCTAGACGTAAATATTACTTGTTATTATTGCCAGTAATAAAAATCAACGAAATCACAGAACTAATGACGCCATTATAAAATGTTATAGCTTCACATACTTTGCAACATTACAAAGTGAAAATAAATAGTTAGCCTTAGTTTATCGTTAGATTTGGTTTAGTTATATCGACTAAATATGTGCTCAACGATTTGAAGTCGCTAGAACTCTCACGTGGCTTAACGAGTGCTTATTGATAGCAATATAATCGACGCTTTTACGTCATAACAATTTAATTGATGGAAACTAGAGAAAATTGTTTTGTATCCTATGTGATTAACTAAATATGGAAATATAAAATATTGCCAGTAGGAATACTTATCAGTTTTCATTTTCTAACTATCAAGCAGGTATATTTCAGTTGTCTAACTTGAAATAAGAAGCCTTATACACACATTTTCATATTTCATAGATATAATAACTATTACGATATTTAATATGAAAAATATGTGTGGTCTAGAGTTAATTCTCACAGAATACACATATGTGGTCTTTACCTTACATACTTTTATTAAAAGATACACACAAGGATACAGTAACTACAAATACTATTGACTGAAAGTTTGAAATAGATTATTTTATTTAGCCAATTAAATTTTAATTATTTTGCTGCATAGTTTTTAACTTCTATTAAAAGTAAAAGAGTTCATTTCCATCTAAGATACAGGACCCTCGGTGAGCGAGTCCAACTTCCATTTACATTTGACAGGTCTTTTTTATACCAATAAACTAGCAAATAACCGATATGTTCTGCCAGGTAAGCGGTTACCGCTACCGCAAAACCTATCATGAACTCGCGTGTCACGTGACACCTAGCAAAAAATTAAGTCGTATATTGAGAGAGTTTAGCTATAAGCAAATCCGTTCCGACGGCCATTTTCTCTGCCGGAGATTTTCTAATTGATGTATGCTGGCCGGCTATCCGGTTCCAAGTTCAAGCAGGTATATCTGCTTGGTATCTTATCCAGGTCATAAAGATGGATGTTTTTGTCCAGGTATTGACCACACATTCGTATTCCACGTAAAAAATAATAAATAATGTTATCTTACTCCTACAGAGACATGTAAGTGTGCCTACATTATATCTAGTAATTGATTTGATCCTACTATATTACTTTCAAATATAATATTTATTTATATACTTAAATGTTTTATAGATTTAGTCTTAATTCCAGAATAGGTATTTAAGTAATCAAAGGTGAACAGTATAATACATGTATAAAAATATAGCTATATCTATATCTTCTAAGTGGCAGGAAAATTATATATTGATAAGTGATGTTGGCATTGTCTAAGAGAATAACAATTCTACTAATGGGTATCAAACAATTCCCACTGAAAACCAAATGTATAGACACATAGATGCGAGCTTTTAGCAAGAAGCAATTACATTTAAATTATATTCGATTTATAAACAATGTACGCACCCGCGCTGTGTCCTAATATGCAAAGTAGGTAGGCGTTGTGCACAATTGTATTCGAATATCACTAAAATCGAGCGGCGATAAAGTCATTCGAATGTGGGTAATTGCTATTCAGCCATCTTGAACTGTATCTTTGTTTTCTGGCACTCGAGGGTTCATTATTATGCGTTGAAAATCCTTGTTAGTTTTGCTTTTCATCTCATGTTTAAGTCCACCTTTTTAGGATTATAACAAACATTATAATGTATTAAAAATATAATCAATACAAATAAGATACATATATAACAGGATGTATAAATAAAACATAGAATCAGGGCATTTTGTGAGCAATAAAGATCTCTCTGAAACGACTAGTATTGACAGACTATGGGACGGAGTGTTACAAGGATAGAAGATTATATCAAATAAATATCTATTCTGAAACTAATATAAACTTTACTATATTGAGAGAATATTCTTTAATCAATAGTTAGGAGCATGACATACATATGTAATTAGAAAATTGTAACAGGCAATGCCTACCATCAAACCATTTTCTAATGTATAGACCATTGTTCCTAACTCGGTAAAGCCCATTGCACCAGTCTGCATTGTAATTTACCGACAGTCCCAAATTATAATTCGTGGTTTAGCATTAATAACAGCAAAAGTGATAACAGGATAATTTTATAAGACACAAAAATGACTAATTTCTTTGTAATTTTACTGGTTCTCCGTAATAGCCAGCGCCGCATAGTACGACGAATTTGCAGCCAGTCTGATGTCCAATTACCGGAAAATTATAGCCAAAGCAACGCAGTTTTTAGTCATAAGATTAATGCACTTATAAAATACTGTTCTGTCACTCTTAATTTCGAAAATGTTAAATTTTTATTTGGTTTTTATGCTTAGTAAATATGTTTTAATTCGCGGTTATAAATGCTGAACGTCAGGCTTGAATATGCCTAGAGGCTAGTCCATATGTTACCAATCTAGTTATTGTCAAGATACGCAAAATTTACATCACCGATTACAATATCGAATTTACATAAATGACTTGTGACTGCGTGGGTGTATGGGTGAATATAATATGTGGCTAGAATGGGGTCAAAATAGGGTCTAGCTTGACCCCAAGTTAATTTTAATCATTGTGTAGATAACATAATTTCGTAAGCATTTGACCACATATTTAGCTCATTTTCCTTTATTTATTCTTCTAAAAGCATTTTAAGGCGCTTTGTCAGTATAGTGTCCTAGTACGCCCATATAATGTAAATAACATAATTATATGAAATAAGGCACATCATTTTATTTCGCATATTATCACTTCGTTTAAACTTACTATTTACAAAATTATTTATATAAATAAATAAATGAAATGCACTGGCAGACAGAATAATCGCATACGACTTTACTATAAACATGTATTTCCATATTTCGCTTAAGATTTTATGATCATATAAAAAAGGGAATTCGCTTGAAATGATTATCTATACGCCAGTATATCTCGTAAATACAAAAACAATGAAAAATACTAACATTCAGAATAAATTTCGACTGGCCAGTAACACTTGTGGCATAATATTTAAAAACTAAATGAAATGATTTTTCATCGTCCGTGATCGTCGATACACATTCTGATCTTTTGACAACAGATGGCGTTACTGTTTATTTATATAATCTGTTGCAACCGACAGAATAATTATCGACACGTCAGCTTTGTGGTGTCAATCTGGTGATTATTTTCGAAATGTTATTCTTGAACTAAATTATTTTCTCTTCGATGTATTGTTTTTTAGATTTCCCTTTAGTAAGTTATCAGTGTGGTTTCAATTATGGCTCTATACATAGAATACACTTATTCTTAAAATAACATTATAAATCGATAATAAGACATACATCTCTTAACAGCCATAATCAAAACGCTTATATCATTTATGTTCACTCGTTTATACAACTTTGCCGTTCTTAAATTAGCATAGTGAGGTCCACTAGATGGCGCTGTTTAGTAGGAAGCGATTCGAAAAAATATTGAACGTTATCGACAATATACAAATAGGAACGCTGTATTCGTCCCTCGTTATGATTGGATTATATTTATGTATCGTTCGCTCCTGAGATCATTGCGAGTGCATAACTTCAAAGAGGCAAAGTTGTATCATACCTCGTGTACAAATATTCTTACTTTCAAGCAACTTATGAAAACATCCCCACTAGCCTACCACAAAGCTCGACCCGTTACCTTCCAGCCCCTCAGACCTCATCAGGCGCCATGGCGTCGTCGTCATGGTTCTGTGTGGGCGCGGGGGAGGCGGGCGCGGGGGAGGGCTGCGGCGGCGGGACGGGGGAGGGAGGCGCCTTCACGGCCGCCTCCAGCGCTCGGATGCGGTTCTCTTGCTTCACAATCACGGATTTCAATTTACGGATCTCGTCGACTAAGTCAGACAGTTGCTTTTCCTAAAATAAAAGTTAGAAATCGTTTTAAATTATGTATTATGTGGCATCTTGTTTATGCGCATAAACATCCAAAAGTAATGTTTTTAGATAATTATTGTTTTAGAGTCGAGTTTCTAAGTGCATATGAGCCTGGAATGGGAATTGGGAACCTAATAAATAAATTAAATGTATGCCGGCCAGCGCGTTCGTACAAGCTAGGGGTATACGCTATACATACCACAACAGCATTAATGCTGGGCGGCGGCGTGGCGGAGGCGGGCGTGCCGGCGTGGCTATCTTTGTGCGCAGGTGTGGGTGAGCGGTCCTTGTCCTTGTCGCGCTCCTTGGCGCCGGCCAGCGCGTTCGCCTTCTTCGTGACGTGAAGTTGTTGCGCCGCGCGCCCCGACACGTATCCACCCTGTACCACCAGAGCACGCTCCTGGAGTTTGGTTAGGGGAGCCCTACCTTATAGCATCTGTTTAGAACCTGCCTGTTGGCTTTTGTAGAGGACAAATGTAAGGGGGATTTATGACCCCATACGGGGGACATAAGAACATGTTTTTATCAATGGTATGTGTGTTGATCAATGGTAACTTTACTAAGTTAAAAAATTATTAGCAAAATTTTAATATTTACGTGAATCAACATAACAAATTCTAATTATCTTAAACAAAAAACAAACAGTGAATTTTAATAATAATTCCAGAATCTAACGCTTCAATATTACTACCATATTAAAATAGGTTGAATATGGTTCCAAAGTTAAATACAAATATTTTTAAACGCCGCAAGAGTTTTTGCTCGGCGTTCAAAATGTAATTATTAATAGAAAAATGAAAATAAATACGACTGGTTAGTAACACGTAAAACAAAGTTGCAAACCCGATTATATAGTCGCGAAATTATAAAGACACAACACACAACAGACAAAAATTAAAACGCAATATGTTATTATTAGAGGCAAGCCAACAGAAACATTCAAGACAGATGCTTAGTTTGTACCAGGGTTTCTCACACATTTTACTACGTGCTTTCGAATATTACACTACTACCCTTCTCTCAGTTATGACGTTGACATTATGACGTCAATCAAGCGAATCGGCAAACTTGATCGAGACAGGTACTCATTTTCACGAATTTTATCGCAGTTTATCCTGATCGTATCGTACGTATCGCATCCATAAGATACGCTGTATAAAAATAAACTGCGGTAAACTTTCTAAAACGGTAGGTAGTGTAAAATATATTTATAAACGGCAAATAGTATGACTAACATTTTGATGTCCTAATTAACTCATAATACGTACGAGAAAAGTTTGAGAAACCCTGGTTGGTACAAAATTGTTATTATAAATCCTGTTTTATTGACCCCCTTGATTATGTCAGCCGGGGTCAGTAAAACAAAAGCTTCGATAAAACTAACTGCAACTTACATCGCATTTGCATATTATTCTTGACAAACACATAGTTACATATTATTATTTAAACCTAGTAGATGATGCAGTACATAGAGCGTAGGTGTAGTAGCATACTTTTATAGTATACAGACAGATTACGCCCATACAAAGCATTTGCAGTGTCTGCTATTAAACCACAAATTACACAGACACAAAAGGCCGGTTCGACGCGTGAATACAATCTTACTCACACATAGATGAGAACGTACAGCGAACGACCAACTCTGCTTAATGTCAATTACTGCATAACTAACTTCAGTAAACATATTAACTACCCAAAATTGCTGTAATTATGCGCATGACACATTCGAGTTCGATATGATTTCACGCGTAATATTGAACCAGGCATTTGTATCGAGCTAATTTGTGACACAAGTCTGGTTTCGATATCAAGAAATGATAACGATCGTTTTAGCTACGAACAGTTAAATTTAGACATATTTTTTAAAGAATATGAGTTAAAACCTAACTTTACGTAGGTATAACGATTCGTTTCTTGGTATAGAAACCGGGCTTTGTATATAGGTAGAAGTTGCGTGGGTCAAGTCCTTTTAGTTTATTCGAAGCTTTAATTTATAGAAAAAAAACCTTTTTTAAATATATATAGGAACATGTCCGATCTATAATTAGCACATTAAGAGCGAGGCTGCTGTACACTGCTTATACCTCCGACTTTTCCTTTTATAAAGAAACATTTAACATAAACGACGATATATTGAATCGAATTAGACGTTACTTGGTGGCAATCCATAATAATAATATAATTGGGAAGATTGTAACCCACCACGCATCCTCGTATTGCCCACCCTAACTATCGTAATAGAAAAAGGTTGATATATAATATAGTTGATATGTATACAAAACCGAACTCCTTTGATAAGGGATAGCCGCTTGTGTTTGAAGCGGTATACTGCATGTTAGAGTATATTTTCATCTACGGCGTCCCTATCCAGAGGAGTTTGGTATTCAACCTTTTTCTATTGATAGGGTGGGCAAGGCGAAGGTAAGTGGCAGGTTCCTCTCTGCCCATTTATTTGATTAAACCACGATTCTCAGCTCATATTTTCAACTATTCACTAAATTAGTTTGTCAGGCCAGTTCATTGGCTTTAGAAGGAATGTTAATAAAAATACACACTGACTTACCTTTCTTTTATGACTGCCAGTGATTATAATCAAACTTATTTAACATTAATTTCAGTATAGCAAACTCACGATTTTGGTTTGTATGAGAACCGATAGAAAGACTTGGTTTCAATGTTCAGGTATATAGTATACTAAAATTAATGTTATAATTATGCACAAAACATGCCTAATTAGCTAATAACAATAGTAATACATGAACATTACATTGTTATTATTCAATTAAATAATACAGTCAATAAAATATACAATGTCGCCTTCTGTATGAAATATGGAGGTATACATAGATATAGGACTATATGGCTTATGAGAAACGTCACTTTAAATTGCCAGTAAAAAAATATATTGTTTGCAAAGATAATGTTCTTTTAGTTTCATATTTCTATATAAGTACATTCTGTCATCTTACTGCCAGAAGCTGCTTTTTGAAAAATTTTTAGTCTCAAATGATATTGAGGTACTGAGAATTGAGATCCCAGTGGCGTCAAACCCTACGTGGGTTTTAGCAAAGAAACAGTTAGAAGTAAATGTCCAATACGTAGATTACTAAATTTATGCCTACTAGCTAGACTGAACATTAGACCGTTTCATATATTTTGTGTTAATTTTTGCCTTAAGGCTTCAGATCGATTTGGCCACATAAAAGATCATAAAATAGTCACCTAAAATTTAAGTTATCTATTATTATAAATTAGCTTACGATAAATCATTATATTAATCACTAAATTTAATTTCCCACTAATATTAGTAGAAAACCTACATTAAGGAAGTATAGACAGGTTAAGACAGGCGAAGTTATATAACTTAGCCTACAATATATCGTCCTAATACTTCTACGTGACGTAGATGTTCTCTCATACATATACCGTAGTCCAGTGGCCTGCAACTACCAAATACCTTTAGCGACATGGTGCAAGGTTCAGCGTCCTCGCCGGCCAGCCACTCGTCTGCCGTCAAGCTCGCCTCATCACTCAGAGTGTCAGGGTACAAATCTTCTTGGAACAACTCCGACTTACGCGGCACTGTCATCGATACCACCTAGAAGGTTATAAAACGTAAGATACGGCCAGTGTTTCTCAATTAATGGTATGAAGATCCCCAGTGGTACATAAAGTTGTTTAAAAGGGGCACAGTAATGTATTTATTAGGATATTTTTAACAGTACCGGTTAAGTGGTTGCCTTACCACTGCAGTTACGCCGAGTGTTGTGGGTTCGATCCTCACACGGGACAATAAATAGTGTAATCCACAAATTGTTATTCCGAGTCTGTGTTCTTTATGTCTGTTGTTTGAATGTTTGTAAAGTCCCCCGTGACACAGGAATTATTCCAAGTGCGGCACTTGTTCTATAGTAGTGGGTCCAGTGGACTCACAGGTATGACGGTATTGACGTTAGGAGGGGCGAACAAAACTCGTCAGTCCTACTATGCATACTAAGGCTTACTGCAGAAAGATACTCAAAGCCTAGGACACTGCAGAGACTGACACGTTTTTAGACACATTTAAAGATTGAATATGGATCTAACTGACCCACGACTCCAGTTAAGGGTTAAGATTACATGCTCTTTCGTTTACAAATTATTAACATTTTCTTTAACTCTTCCAGCTAAGCTAGAATGTTTGTATTTGGGAGAGAGTTTACGACAGTAGAGCAATAGGTGAAACTAAAACCCAAAACGATTCGATTGCAAGTCGAAAGCGTTATCTATTAGGGTACCACCACTTATCTACTCGGGAATACTGATAAGAAACTATTGGTCTAGATTATCTCGCCGGACCAACAGCATAAATTTAAGCTCTTCGTAATTAATCGATTAATATGCTCGGCTAATGTTAGACATAAAATGGAAAGACAAAATGTAATCGCTTCTTAAACGATAAAACGCTTTGATATAAGAAAGTTAAGCCGTAATTTGAACGGATACTGTACCTGACATAATCCCGAGTTGTTCAGCCTGTAGAACTTGGCGATCTCGCACGTCGCCACGTCGCAACCTCGCTTTGGCATCATGCCAATACCTGGCGTAGAAATCATCACACATCAACACCTATTTATTCAAACTTACAAATACCTAAAAATATTGTGGTTTATGTGCCATAACAGTAATCCGTCGCCACAAATCCGATTACCGATATAAAGAAAATATAAAATAGAATAAAAAAGAAAGAAAGAATATCAAAATGATCACTAAAGTGCCCTTGGCGATCAGACACAATCCGTTTAGCTGTGTGAACGGCACTGATGTATGCAACGGGATCGGTTACCAGTCGCAACTAATTTTGCATTCAAAAGAAAACTAGTATTTTCTATATCGAACATCTTAACACCAAAAAGCTCTTAGACTACTTTTGTTAAGGAACCTTGTATCTTTATACTGCTATATATATGGCAAATAAACATACAGCCTGCCTGATAAGGAGCTTTGACCAAAGTCTGTGAACGATTCCATTTGCAAGTGCATCATTAAACATCTTTTAAAATAGCCGTTGTGTTGTGAGTGCAAAAAACTACAATGCAGTGACTGCCAAAGTCTTTAAGGAAAACTCTTAAAGATTTTGACAACCAGCGCAAAAACTAAACTCATGGTAATTTGACTGTGATCTTACGTAAGCTACTTCGTTTGTCTGACAGATGAACAGTCAACAGCAAAATTCCGACAATGTTCATAATAGCTTTTATAGTCTAAGAGCTTTTGGGTGTATGACAAGCATGTTTGTGCAAGTGTGACATACCAGGTCTAATCTTATCTCTCTATGATCATCAAATACTACATACCAAATAGCAATCTAAAATGTAAAATAGGGATGTATTAGTAACCAAATTTTTTTTCTATACTCTTATTATAAAGAGGAAAGATTTGATTTCTGTTTGTTTGTTTGTAAGGATTTAACCAAAAATTTACCTCTTTGTGGGTCTGGCGTCTGGAACGTGTTGATGTAGTGGACGAACGGAGGTTCTGGTGTCACCTGCAAAGATAACAAATGAATATGTATTAAAAAAAATAGTAGCTAGTAAATTCTAATTATTGTTTTAAATGTAAAGTTTCTTTATTGTTTTTTATTGACAGTACAAAAACTCAATCAATTTAATAAATATTTGGACAATAAATCGGCAAGTAGGTTGAGTTACTATATATTTTTGTTTTACCCAATCAATAAAACGCTGGCGTGGTGGACTATGGCGTAACAATTCTCACACTGAGAAGAGGCCTGTGCCCAGCAGTGAGACAGTTTAATACAGGGCTGATATTATTATATATTCAATAAATTAATTATAGCATTATGACGAGCCATTCACATATTTTAATATTTTTAACTATAGATAGTAAATTATAGAGATCTGTAATATACACATACTTATAAAAAAAACATTCAATTTTATGCTTGATTTATTTAATGAGTTCATTCGTTACGCTGATATTAATTTAAATAGTGTTTATTTTATTTTATATATAATACGGGTAAAGCCAAAATCGTCGACAAGTTATGTTATACTTAGAAAAAGAGATAGGGTACCGATCATCTAGAAAAGTACTATTACTTACGTAACTTAACCTACATTTACGCGAGCGTAGCCGCGGGCTAAAACTAGTTTATAGTAAAATCATCTGTTCGTTTCAGTCCCACTAGGATATCCCTGTTATCAGTACAGGAATGGTCTACTAAAAACGAAGATAGATTATACCGACCCTTCGAAGATGAGATGTTGTAAAAGCTATTTTGGCTCAAATGAGTTATTGATGTAACTTTATTCAGTTTTTCGAGCTGCATCGACCTGTGTATTTAAAATGATGATATTCGCATAAACAGTACTCAGACTACTTTTTACTACCCAGAAAATATCGTAGCATAAAACTTTAATTTAAAAATAATGGTGTTAATAATATTGTAACTAACCACGAATGCTGTAAAATATATAATTTAATGATCATAGAACATAAACTTTAAAATCTATATTTATCAAAACAAAAAAGAACAAAAACTAAGTTTTTGTTTCTGGATTTCCTGGAAAGAAGCAATTTGGCTTTTACTACATTTAATCTTCGAAGTTGTCTATGTCGTACCTCAAAGTACCGTATGACGGAGTCTCCCTTCCCGCAGAGGTAGATGAGGTTGGTGTCGGGGTCGTAGAGCGGGAACATGACGCCGTTGCTGGTGTCGATCTCCACCGTCACGATGGGCTCGCCCAGCGCGTCCGGCGTGCGCAGCGTGTACTGGCGCTCGGACATGCGGCTGAACCTACAACCGACACATTACTTTACATTCACCTTCAACAATGGTAAGGGCACCAGTAGAAAACTTGGATTGTTAATTGAGATGTCCAAGTAGCAAATGCGAATCTTAGTTTTTAGACTACATGGAATCATCCATTATAGTATATAGTATCCATTATAGTAGTTTAGGTGGTCGCCTCGCCAGAGCCACAACAGCGAGTGTTGTAAAAAAAATATGGTGTGTTCCACAAACGGTTGTTCCAAGTCTGGGTCGGCTTTATGTTCGCTGTTTGAATGTTTGCTAAGTTCCCCGCAACACAGGATTAATGAATAGAGCGAGAAATGTTTTTAAAATAAAACCTATTCCTTTAGAAACCAGACGTAAATGTATGTGATTTAGCTTCTAAACAAATTCAGTGTCATAGCTATCTTCGTAGCATTAAGTTCACGTCGAAACCACTGCCTTCCAACCTTAAGCCATAATGTTACTTAATATAAATGTCTTCATGTCGCATGAAAATTATAAACGGCTATCATAATATTTGTAACTTGTGTACAAAGTTCAGACCGTTATGGTCTGAAGTTAACTTGATGCTTGTTGAACAAAAAACATACTATTTATCACCACTTGCCGTTATTAAGGTATGACCACACCTTTCTTTTACATCCCAAATAATACTTTGTAATATAACCCATTAACCCACCATATAAAAGTAGGATTGACCTAGTCACTTTTACTAAAGAAAATAACTAAAGAAGAAAAGAAAAAAGAACTTTTAGCACAAAATACGTACAAAATGGATCCTAAAATATACTATAATGATACTTACCCAGTAGTAAACACGAGGCCGTGCTTCAGGAAAATAGCCCTTGACGCCTTGCTTCCTTCGTGCGCGATCGCTTCTGACTCCACCTCGCCCTTGCGCGGGTCGATGATCCTGTACACGCACAAGTTATATGAAACATTACAATATAACAGGCCAACATCGAGCTACAATGCTACGTAACAGATTTCATGTCCGATGTATTATATATCCTAACTAATATTATAAATGCAAATATAAGTTTGTGACGCCTTTCCGCCTCAACTACTGGGTTCATGTTTACGTTCAATCGTTAGGTCCCTGGGATATCAGTTTGCTCGAAACGTGCAATGAACATTCTTTTTGCGGCCTCAATGGCGTAGTGGTTAGTGTAGCCGACTGCCACGCCTGAGGTCGCAGGTTCGATTCCCGCACAAGTCAAACATTTGTGTGCATGGATGTTTGTCTCTTGGTCTGGGTGTTTCTATGTATAATATGTATGTATTTACGGGAAAAAGTATATATGTACATATGTTTATCCATTGTCTAGTACCCATAGTACAAGCTCTGCTTAGTTTGGGCTAGATGGTGTTGTGTGTATGTGATAGAATATTATTATTATTATTTATTATTTTGCCGGTTCGAGCAAAGTTTTATTGATATCTGCTGTTGGAATTCTCAGTAGCAGCACGGCATCCAGCAAAGTGCCCCATAGACGGCAATGTCGGCCCTATTACTAGGGAGACTAAAAAAGTTGATCTAACGAAATCTGGCGAAATATGGGCGTTACACACTCTGCCTATTCCGCTGGGTACATATGTATATACAAGCGTGTATGTTTAAAACCAGTGATTTTTTAAAAGCTGCTTCGCGTAGATCTATACAAGTGTGTCGAAAGCATTTACCTAATCTTCTTATCCCTGCAGGTGGTGAGGAGCTTGGAGCCAGTCCAGTTCCAGCAGGCCGAGTAGATCAGGTCCGGGTGGCAGTCCAGGCTGAGTAATACCTCGCCTGTGCCCACATTCCATATAGCTATCTGCAAAACGTAAAAAAGATTAGATCAAAATTAGAACATACAAATAAAATTATGAGTGTGTAGGGGAGGGGTAATCTCCGAAACCATTGTACTGTATTTGCAAAGTTCTTCCGCATTTTGAAAAGTAGATTATTCCTTTTATATTTTATAAAATATATTTTTGTACCCCGATATTTTCTTAGCACGTCTGCATTTATATAGCGGTTAATACGTAGCATAATAGATGCATTTTCATTTTGATCGTTATTTTACAATTACCTACCATTTTTACCAGACTGTATGTAATGTAAATTTCTTTTAGATATGGATAACGTATTGATAAAACTAACGCCCTTAGCATAAATATATGTGTATACACGTTATATTAAAATATTATATCTGCCACTAGAGGATCGAAACTGTCTCCTAAACACAGGCTATCCTGTAGCCTATCTAGGAAAACAGTACTCCTCCCACAAAATTGTAGATCTAAATTTAACTGATTTTGTAATCTGCTATTGTAAAAATCCTACAATCCTTTTTGTGTAAATAAAGTTATTATTATAAAAAAACAATAAATTAAGTCGTCTATCACGTCGTATAGAGACTGATAGACTATTCTTTAGTGAGCTTCACCCAAAAGTAACAGCCAAAAAATATTCAACCAACCCCTTCCACTAACAATTAAAGGCCAAGCTAACAATGGAAGACACGCCAATCGAAAGCATCGGTTCCAACTGCAGGATATCTACAATTTATATCAGGGCTTCCCTTTTTTCTTATTTTCTAATAAAAATCATTGGTTATTTGGAGTATTTCCGATAACTTGTTAACTAGGCTAGAACTACACCAGGTAGATACTTTTTGGCCAGAGGGGCAGACCGGACTTTTTGGCTGGAGGGAAATTCCCAAGAGCGGCACAGTAAGAAATCAGTTTGAGAAGACCTGATATATATGAATAGTAGCTTACCTGGTTATCAGAGCCGGCGGTGAGGAGTACGTTCTGCGCGGTGGGATGCCACAGGACCAGACCGACACGCCGCTGGTGGTACACCAGATCCACCACGGGATCCGTGAGGGTGCGCGACAGACCACCGTCCGGGATCTGCCACACCTGTCGACCAACATTGGATTATTATATACTCTAGAAGAAGGTTCCAATTTGCAGATCTATGTTGTGAGTAATGTTAGATGCAGGTCGTAAGAAGAGCTGTGTATACGGGCTCGGATGCGCCGCAAATGTATCTTATACGTGGCAAGTGCGATGTATAGCCCGCGCCCGAACCTTATCAGAGACATATCGCGATTCAAAGATTTAAACTATGTAGTACTGAACTGACATAGTTACACCTGTAAATTCATTATCGTTATTAAAATCGTGAGCTTCAAAGCTTGTATAAATAGCGGAGAATCGATCTTACAACCAAACGCTGAGAGCAGCGGCGGTAGGAAAAATATTATATTATCCACAGACATATACCTAGTAGTTTCTTGTCCAGTTGTTCTTTGGGGATGTTAGAATAATGTTTATAAAAGCCCCCGCAGCACAAGAATAGCCATGAGGCAGTATATCTCTGATTATTTTGCGGTCGTAAGATTCATCACTACCACTAATTATATAAACTCGCTCCTGCCACTTTAGCTTTAGCTGGAGACATTAATAAGAATTCTATACATTCTAAAAAGGTTCCAATAATTCTTGGCTTACCTTAACAACGCAGTCTTCAGAGCCACTGGCGATGACATTGTCGTTGTGCGGACACCACGCAATGTCCAGCACTGGGCCTTTGTGTCCGCCCACTAACGGGTGATCCGCAGGTATACGCCCCACCTGGAAAAGAAGAAAACAAATCTTGTTAAATGTAATATTATAAAGTTGAATATATTGTTTGTAGACGCGTTAATATTTGGATCTAACAGTCCGATTTAAAATAAACATTTGAGATTATAGCCTAAATATTAAAATGCCAATAGTTGAAATGCCTGGTTTTCAACTGAAAATCTATTGTGTCTGGCCGCCGGTGTGTCGCTGCGACTTAAAAAGGTTAAAGAACATAATAGACATCACGATACGTAACTTAGCAGAGCGGATGAAACCGAAGAGAACAGCTAGTATATAATATAATCCAAACATGTAGTCAAAATAAACCTACCTACCTAAACTATAAATTGCGTATAAAGTAGTTTGATTTTAAGGTGTCGGACAATTGCGTTAATATAAGACAATGCTATGTTAAGTGTGTGTGAAATTATTTGGCTTTCATCTGCTATTTGGCGCAACATAATCCCTAATGGATATTGCATTATAACAAAAAATGTTAACGACAATATTGAGTTAAATTAAGAGTTAAGTTTATAAAACTTTACCAAATCTGCATCAGTACATTGAGAAAATTTTAAAATCTATTAGATATCAAGTACTATGCGAAATCCGAAACCAAAATCATAGCTTCTACATATTATAATGAAATTTATGTCTGTCTATTTCCTCTATAATGATTTAATTTCATAATTTGGTAATTGGTGATCGTTTTGTTCCATTTACTAGAACCGAAAATATGATGAACAGTGGGATCCCCGTAAATAGAGATGCGGTGATCTATTGACTAAATAAAATGATAACTCAGGTAATACCGTTATAAAATAGACGTTCTTGGAATAATTGGTTACAGATTGCATGAAAGAAATAATAAAAGCCTGAGTAGTGCCTGATTAGTTTTTGTAAAAAAGGATACCTAACTATTATTGCATATAGGCAGTCATATGTTTAAACAATTGTTAAGTTTAATATGAAAAACTTTCACATCATCTGATACTTTTACTTAAATATGCAATCAATATGTAACATGAATTCTTATAAAACAAGCAACTACTTAGTGTTATGTTTTTAAACAAAAAGAAATTAAGTATAACCTTCCTTCTAATTATGAAAGTTACTATCGCCAAAAAAGCAATATAATTCAATTATCTGTAAACATGAGCGCG
Organism: Catocala nupta; assembly: GCA_963675205.1. NCBI lineage: Eukaryota > Metazoa > Arthropoda > Insecta > Lepidoptera > Erebidae > Catocala > Catocala nupta. The sequence goes on from OY776098.1 coordinate 7,591,788, forward strand.
CGAACTAATTAAAATTGTAGAGCCGTTATCTCTGAAAATTGGCGCGAAAACTTTCACGTTTATGCGACCTAGTGAAAGTCGGCCATAATGTATGAAAACATATAATTAAATTAAACATTTTTGGCGCCACAACTAGAGTATAAATCGCTAATGTGGGGCAGTGCGACGCGCGAAATTTAATACATTTAATCTAATGTGGTGAGTGTCGGATAAGATTAGACATTTCGTTGCAACTTTGTAATAAATGCTAGAAATTTTAGAACATGTGCATATGTATTTATATATATGTAATAGCAGAAATACGATAGAAGCTTTTACGTTACTGAACTGACTGCAATTATATTTTTTATACCACACAAATTGCAACTGCTTCATCACATTGGTTTAGAAGACTGCCCCTGTGCCCGTTGCATAAGTTTATGCTTATATTACCATGCCGTTGTGGAATCCTGAGTTGCCGGATCGGACAGTGTTATTACACAGCCATTTTCTTTAGGATAAAGGTTTTTATTTTCCTAGTCAGGCCAACTGCTACATGGCACAGTTATATGCTGTGCTTCCGGCAACGAATAATACAAGAAAACAGCAAATGGCCAAAAAGGTGATGCATCTATAGAAGAAATATTTACAGAGGTGAAAACTACAGATAGAAGCTAACCCTAATGTATTTCGGACGAACATATACGTATAAACACTAAAACTGGCATTAAATATGAAGTAATGTTAAGATAGAAATCGGTAGTAACAGATATACAACAATAACAAGTCTTAAATATTTTACGACTTCCAAGAATATTGAACAATGTGTAACAGAATGGTGTGGCCAGCGACCCTTTAATTAGAACCCACCATTCCACACCATTGTTGTACACAGCAGACTAACATATTAATTAATATCTAGCTTACGGGTATCTAGCAACCTAGCATACGGGTTTGGTAGTAAGCGGTTAGTAAGTTAAAAAATATAACTCCAGCACTAGGAATAATTTCTGTGTTGCGGGGTTCTTTACAAATATTCAAACAACGGACACTAAAAACACCCAGACTCGTATCACACAAATTTTTGACCGGTGTGGGAACATACAACACTCGACAGTGGCGAGGCGACCAGTTAAATCACTACGACATCCTTGTAATCAATTTATTGTAGCCTATGAGAGCTTGCGATATCATTGGTATGATAATGATACGTTGCCGGATCCTACTTACAAGAAATAAATAATGGGGTGTACGAAAATTTTGGGCAAGGTATTATTTAATTTAATAGAGAAAGCATAAGCTCTTTATATTTGTCTCAAAATCACCATAAATATTTATGATATGCACTTTTTGTTATTCTTCTGTGTGGATTTAAAATTAAACTCGTCTGCGCCAAAGTAGACTACATTTTTGGGCAGATGAGTTTAATACACTTCAACCAAATTACCTAGACATCAGCACTATTGAATTGCAACAGACAGCAAACAATATGAACTCTGAAACTACTCATCCCCAATATACTTCAGACGAGAAAATGTACCAAAATAATATGGGTAGCATTACCGATTTTAATCTTCGAAACGACTTTATCTTTTTACAACTTCCACGAAATATAATCGAGTACTACCATACGCTAGGCTAGTTGTTACGTAGACACCCGATTTTTTATTTCATATCAGATTTGCGTGGAGGCATATGAATGAATTTTTATATCCGTCGACGACGTCAAGATTCCTAAATCGCGAAAGTAAAGTTATACTAAAAAACACTGTATTTATAGAAATGGATGACAAAATTTTGCTTGAACAAATATAGGTTACGAAAGTGGGAAAATATTTTTAGGTTAATTCTCGTCGAAACAAGAACACCTCGTGTGAAGATGTGTTAGATAATTATGTGTTTGGAAACCGAGAGGGAAACGTGAGTTGTTACGATTTACTGCACAGATGGCGAAGTCGTATAGAAGCCAATTTACTTATCAATGAGTAGAGTGAAGTAGTGTTGGTAACCCGTATACGATATAAAGTTGTATGATTGACAGATTATTCCGAGTCTGGTTGCGATGTGGTATTTTGTTACATTATGACAATTTTAGTGCAAGACCGTTAACTGCCAAGTCAGATACGTCTGTGTGTGGCTTCATGTATCTTTGAAAGCTCGGATTACCTTACCAGAATCTTCGATTCAGTTGGATTTAGTGAGCACAGCACCACATATTAATGATTAGAGAATCAACAGAGAAATGGATTTCAATCCATTTACTGTTAACTAACCTAAACCGTACCTTATTCTAAAATCCTAGGTCTGGTCAAAAATCAAGTTCAAACATACGACGCGCATATCTTTTATTAATATTTATGTTGATACTTACCTAGCCTACAATTTAATTATCGTCACAATTGGCTAAGTCTAAAAGAGGTTAAACCAAAATCTAAAAGTAAAACAATCAAAATTTTAAGATAGCAACTGAACTGCTAGAGAATCTAAACCAGCGCCAGGTATACTGATTACATCATATACCGTAATTTTGATCAAATGTTTGTCCGAATATTTATGCATTTTCGTGTGCCGGGCATATGGCAACCGGCCAACCGTCCAATATTATTACGGTGCGAATTCCCGAGCGTTAAGGAGAACGAGTCGCATACTCCAAGTACACAAGTCGAGTTAATGACCAACTCAATGGATGTATATTGGCATATTATGTCAGTGATTATTCAAATGTGTGTCAATTTCATTGTATCTCTTGTGTGTATTTTGTATGTAAACATGAAACGGGTAAACGGTTTTGTATGACAATATTATAAGTTATAAAGATTATTTGTTTTTGTTTGTAGTCTTTGAACGTGAGTGCCACATTTAAATCGCTGAATGTATGTCAGGGAAACACAATAACGTTGTATAGTTTATTATACAATATATGCCTTAGAGATAATCCAAGCCAGCTTGAGGGCTTATCAAATATGTCAACTGATACAAAAAGCACACGTACACACAAGAAATCAAAAGTAACAAAAATATGGCCTTGTAATCACAAAATTGAATTGGCAATGGGCAAATCATACAATCCGGAGGATATATCAAAGTCAAAGTTAAAAATTATTTTGCTCATATAGCAACAGCAAAAGCCGACCCCAAGTGACTTGGGAATAATAAAGGCTAGGGAGAAGATAGCAGCAGCGATTAACTTGACAGTTTATTAATTATTGAGTTAAATGAAATTACAGGCTACCTAAATATTATTTGCTATGTTCAGGCAAAAAGAAGGGAAAACGATTCTGGACTGATGATCACAGAGAGGCAAGGGTAAATTGGAGGGCTCTCCTAATAGGTGGACTGAGAAACTGGTCAAGTGGCAGAAGGAGGTACAATACCGATCGTTAGGGAAGTCCTTAGTTTACCTAAGATCGTCAATTGGCTGGAAAGATGATGATATAATAATACTACCTTAATGGTAATTATTATAATTATGAAGGCTCATTTTATATTCTAAATAATAAATATCAAGCGTACGGCCCGCTCGATGGTAATTGATTTTCGATTGCTGGTAATACCAGGGCTTGCCTACTGAATTTCATTCGTAGCTTACACTAGCCTATCGACACTTTCAGTACCAGATTATACTTTTGCAATGCCAAACTACTTATGCTGTTTAGAGGAACATTATGGAGTAGTCTCTTGTCTATCTCATGGAATACTCAACAGATAGGTCAGATACCTGTAGGAAGCAATAATGACCTCTGTTTTCAGAAACATGGGCCACCATTGAACTATTTTAGTTTTAGAGTTACCTGAAGGAGCAGAGATAGCTCAGTGGGGAGACCAACAGACTGCAATGCAGAGGGTCTCGGGTTCGAACCCACGTCGCGCACCTCTGACTTTCGGAAGTTATATGACTTTTCGAAATCATGTGCGTATTGATTGACAATTATCGCCTGCTCCGTGCCTCGGAGAGCACGTTAAGCCGTCGGTCCCGGCTGCCATGAATATATATGGCAGTCGTTATTGAGGAACTCGACACAAAAGATCGCACTGGGTCGAAATGTCTCCGGTCTGTACTGATTGGCCCCCCACACAAAATAAGATAAGATACCTGAATCTACCATGCTAGACAAGACATTAAGTATGGTTAAATCTGTTGACAGCAGTCTAAATAAAAAAGACATCAAAGGACACAATAAAATCACTTCTTTTTTTGCGTTGTAAAGCGTGTGGAATTCGATTGTGTGTATAAATACACCGTGTCATTGTGCACAACAATCGATCGGACGATTTATCTTCCGCACGACGAGGCGCCAAACACGCAGGTGCGATTCACATGTCACATACTAATAAACATGTAGGAAGTGTACATGACGGATTGCCCGTCGTATGTGGCTTAGATTCTGGCGAAACAGATCTTTTAATTACTGGAACTTCTGGCAGAAATTCGTATTTTATTTGTAGTCAAATTACACCACGATGATTTGGAGCATGGAAAGTTTGACCGAGAAAGTATATGAGGCAAATATTAATGGGTCTGTCGAAAGGGGAAGAGCCAGGCGAAAGTTTTCTGACCAACTCAGAAATGGTCTGCGGTTAAGGGTATTATAAACTGTAAATGCGATAAGAATAAACAAATAAACAAAGCTATGTCAAAATCGTAGCAAAAGCTATTTTAGGAGTTAATAAAATTCTTAATTTATGTGCAACCTACCTATGTATGAAACATAGATCTGTTTTATACATAGTTCAGCATAAATCTATTTGGTAGATTTAAAACATACGAACTAAAGAAACCCCTCTTTGTTAGCTATTTGATTAAGAAACAAAAATACTTTCATAGAAGTTCTTTTAAAGATTTTCAAACGTAATAAAACTGGCTTAATTTGTCTCCTATAATAACCCTATTTTTTGCCATATTATATGAAATTATGCGATTTTTCTGTAGAGGTGATCTTAGAAAACACGTGTAAAGTGTCGCGTCATGTCGTTTACGACGACAACATTCATTCGAGACCTGAAAAAATCATAATGTGGTCACAATCACAATCTATTTCTTTCAGGATCGTATGAATATGAAATAGCCGGCGACCCTGCCTACCTTTTTGCAATAACAGGTGTGAGTATGCACTTCCACAATACCTGTGTTTAACATTGGTATGCATTAAACCATCTCCTAATGATCGTCCATTGCACACGTCGCTACACTTTTCTCGGCGTGCGTGGGAGGGCCCTCGATTTCCGTCCGAATTATTACCCAATACACAAACACACATAAATAGATTCCTTAAATAATAACGTCTAATTATAGCACGTTCGTTGTTTTGTATCGTGTAACGCGATTATATGCGATTATCCGTTTTAACTGTTCTGCGAAAACTGTTAGCGAAAATGTATTCCTTGTAAAAATGGCTGCTAACAGGAATGTGGCATCAAAGCTCTAGAAGTTCTCAAAAAGAATCTGCCGACCAATGTGAACGTGTGTGTTATAACGTTTTACGTATTAACTGCACATCGATAAGATCATAAGGTGCACATATTGACACGACGATAATCTGTCTGTAGTCTGAGAAAGTTGCAAATTTTATCATAAAATGGAAAATTGATCAAATAATCAGATGTTAGTATGAAAAAAGATGTCTGCTTTACCGAATCAGTGTGATCTACTTAAAGCTAAATTTATTTTCTTCTGTGTAACAAATGGAAATACATAGTCTCTGCCTATCCCTCTGGGAAACTGGTGTATGTATCTTTATATTTTTGGTTGTGTAAACCATGACATTTTTGTCTTCTTTAATCCTCATATTTCGAAATAAAGTGACACGCCTGAACACTGGCCGTTGTTTTATTTAGAATAGAATTATTTTTTATCCAGCCTTTCTTATGTCATTGTTACTAATAATAAATTGTTTTTCTGGATATATACTGAAAGCCATTTATCTGCGAGGAGAACACGAAAGAAAACTATTCCAAGGTCTTTATATACAGTGTTGGTCAATCTCCATTGGCCATTTCATCCAACATTGATCAAGCCGTCCAATAAATGTCGCAAATAAATAATTCGACTAAATATAACCAGATCGTGTGTACGTTTGTAAGAAACTATATATAGGACAGAGTCATAAGCGGAATACGTATGTATTCCGCTTATGACTCTTTGACTACTTTGCGTTTGATAGCCAAAAATCTTATTTATTACTCATGTCACTGATTTGGTTTTAAAATATAACGAAACGATTTCTTAGTAAGGGCATAATATCTGAATCACCTTTTCTGTTTAAGTACGGGTTGGTAAATCTTATCGAAATAGAACACGGATTGTTCCAACGGCATACGCGAGTCGTGTAAAAATGATGCTGATGAATTTATTGGCAGTGTTTAGTCATCGCGTGTCTCACAATAACAGACATTCTCATGTCGAATATATTATTTTTAGCCGATATTAGGAGACGACTAGCTCTTTTTGAGTCGATGGTACAATTTAAATAATTCCAGCTCAATCAGAGGCCTTGGCAATCTCGTCGTTACTGGCATTCATAAAGTCATCTTCAAAATAGCTGTATAGTTTAATATGATGATGCTTGTTAAAAGTTACTTTGAGATACACTTCTGCTTGTAACTTGTAAGACGTTAGCATAAAGGTCCAACAATATCTTGGTCAACGACTCATATACGTGCTATCTAATTGCTTATGTCTTTGTAGACGCTCAGACAAGCGATGGTTAAGGAGAGTATTCTGACCAGGTTGCTACGCAGCCTGGCTGTATACTTGACATTACCGAGGGCTACGAGTAGTGGTTAACACTTAACAAGGTCAATAAAAAGCTAGCATCAACAAAGAGATAAGCTATCAGATAGAATTGGTTCAACTAAAACAATGTTGTTTGAATAGTTCTGGCCAAAAGTTACGATAAAAATGTGGGGAAATTCCTTTTACTTATTGTCAGAATTTAATAATAGTATTATCAACTAAAGAGTCATCAGCCTTCCGCTCTGAGGATCATTATGTAATTACTCTGAGTTTCCGCTGATAATATACACCCACATTATCCTCGTACTATCTATGGGCGTGACCAAAAGTGGCACATAGATGATATGTACAATTTACGACTGTATTTTTTTTTTACTGTTTGACCAATAGTGTAGGCCCCGTGACAGGTTTGCATTTAGGTTTAAACTACCAATGTTGCGGTAATTTTTGTCGTTTTTCTCTGTTTTCCAGCTTGTTCGTATCGACCGTACAAAGTGTATCGGAAGTTTTCAGTATAAGTAAGTTATAGTAATTGGGTTTACTTTCACATATCACCACATACCAATCAATCAAATCAAATCGCCCCATAACATATTTTAGAGATATTCACGATAGTCAGGAAATTTATGAACTTGGTGGTTCCTCCCATCAACTTGATTCGATCCGGTTATCGAACTATCTTTTTCCTACATTAATTATCCAGAAACTGTGAGAAATAATGCACTAGACACCTCGGCCTCTAGGATACCAGTAGTTACAGAACGGAACCTGTAATCAGAGCTAGTCTGCGGCTCCTGACCTTGCCGGCATGAATATGAGCCAGAAATAACACAGTGACTAACTGTGCGCCCGATATGGGTCATCAAAACGTTACTGAATAAGGACTCACAGCTCTTTAGTTTAGTGCCAAGGAGTTTATTAAGTTAGTAAGTGCTCTTTACGTTGATATTAAGGGGTACCTAGTCATATTTAAATATAGTAATATATACATGATAAATATTATCGTCAACCTATTGACCGATGGGTAGTAGTTTTGGTAACGTATATCCTGGAATACAGATACTCGTATATTTATTTTACATCTCTGAATTGTTAAACAGACGTACTAAAGATAAGGTATTATAGAAACCTATGGTCATGGAAACAAAGACTTCAGGTAATTAGCAGCGACACAGCGTCTCCTTAAGGATCCTGGTATCCTTGTGCCCACCAAGAACACAATGCATTTTACTTCAGCACGAAGGCACTTCACAATCTGGTTTAATGATTCAAATTTGCAAGAAGAAAGGACTTTGCCTAATTTCGCCAGAGTTTATTTATTAAAGTCGAATCCAAATATAGTGTTCCTATCTAAAGATATAATATAGATCTTTAGCCATCACTATCGCGCGTATCTCGGTAGCGATACAACCAATTGTAATCACAACCGATAAAGCAAATCGATCGATATCCATAAAACATCGATTACGAATTCCCGATAGCTTTATTTAACAATAAACATATCAAACCAGTAAACATCATTCGAGGAAGGTATACTTTGTCTTTCAATTCACTTTAACATGGAGCTGTTGGACTAGGGAATTATTTTTACACTACAGCAGAGCGCAGCCCTATAACCTTGGATAGTACTTCTGCGGTGAGTAGGGTCATCAAAGCCGCAACGTGAACGCGCAAGTGATGCTACCGGTGTTGTAAGTATTCTTAGGTTGCACTTAACGGATTACCTAAGTTGCCAAATTGGAGAAGCAGCTGTTCCTAAGGAAATGTATGTATACCTATTTGGATTTCCTATCGAGCTTATTAGTAATTCCGATGTCAGTGGCAGAAGCGGATGGAATTCTGAATATGGAGATACTGTTTAAGTTGGATAAACAATAGATGACCACAAAATGGAGTAAAGACGAATATGGTTGGACTAGATCGGAGACATTCTTGAGAAAGGTCAAGTCAAGAGTATCCTAAATCGACGAGCATGCATGCAGAATTTCATGAACCAAGTGGAAATCCGTAGTCTCAGTCGCCGGGAAATAGACGTAGTCTATGTATGTATGTAAATAATACAGATGAGAGAGAAAACTTGACACTTGTTATAGATCTCGACACAAATAAGCTTCAAAACAGGATTTAAATAATTCTCTAATTACCTCTTTTTATATTTTAAAGCGTTAAATGATGTTTATATAAATAATTAATGTTCCTATACCAGTGGTCAGCAAAGCGTGGCTCGCGAGCCGCATACGGCTCTTTAAATCCTCGGCTGCGGCGCTTCCACGAAATGTTTAGTGCAGGTACGGAATATTACTTATTATCTTGCCTTAAAGTATGTTACCAAATTCTATTTTATTTACTGTTAGTTAAACTAATTATTTGACAAAGGCAAGCTCGAGAGTGTACATTTAATCCTAATTATTCCCGTAACAATGACTCCTGTCAAACCAAGGCTTAAGTTAAAAAATGGCTCTTTGAATAGATTTCAATTGTGTATTGTCTATATTTGGCTCTTTTTGATGTCATTTGCTTGCCGACGACTGTCCTATACCAATATTACAAAGCTAAAGAATTTGAATGATTGAACGAGCTAAGCTCAGTAACTGCAATCCCGATTTGAATGCCTGTTGTGCGCGTTAGGCAGTACATTCATTGAAGCAGATTTTAGCTATTCACATCGCCCTAAGACCAAAAGCAGGAATCATTTAGAAAGCACGTCTAGTTTGAAATGCTCGTAGTTATCGCGGTTAGTTCTCATAACTAAAAATATTATTAGTCCGTTGACTGTAGGAATACTCAGTGAACTGCTTCCCAGAATGTTATTTAGGTCGCCGTGTGATAATTATTTCTGGATTTGTAACTCAGTTTAATATGCCACACGTAATTTTATATTAAATTTATAAACCACTATAATTTACCTGTTTATTAATTTAACATTACAGTATTAGGTAATACGTTTACAATATTGTTATATTATTGTCTAACACTAGATTTAGGTAAATTAAGAAGAGGAAGGCGCAGCGTAAAGCCTTTTATGAAGAAGACAAGGAATAAGGATTTATTGAAATTACCAAGGGATAAGGAATAAAGAGCCTTGTCGATCAAAGCTGAAAAAATATATACAAATATTCTGTTAGATATATTATGCATAGAGACATCATATTTGGCATGTCATTTTAATAAATACCTAACTATTTTCTGATATTTTTGGTAATATCTAGGCGTAGGACAAATACACTTTCGAAAATAAAGTTTATGTTGGAGTCTCATGTAAAAGCAGGTTCTAAATATTTAATTTCTACCATTGAAGCAGTTAAAGTTGTCTACAAAAAGTGCGAATACCTCACACGCACCGCATTGTGAGAAACTGCGTCGGATCTATTTTCCTGCGGCGATGTGGGCCGCGTTAATTTTACTCGCACACGTCTATACACATTATACGCGCGTGGAGCGAACTTGACATCATGAACTACGAATACGGATAAGGATGCTGGTTTGGTAACTACGCTGGTTCAAAGTTTATGTGTAGGAGATAGAAACTACATGAGTCACAGACTGAAATTTCTCAGTAACTCAACAATGAATTTCGAGTAACGTAGAAAGTAAAGATAAAGTGTTACTAGAAAAATGCCGGTACCTTGAAATGGTCATCGAACCCGCAACACTAGGCTCTAAAAGGTGTAAGAGGTTCAATGATTCGATCCCAAGAGAAAAATAAATTTTAGCGATCTACATATACTCGTGCCGAGTACTGACTCAGATACTGCTTACTGAAGCATGGAGCGTATAACGCCTATATTTCGCCAACTATGGTTACAGGTCCAACGTACGCCTGGAACCGGGTAGCTCAAGACACCGAGCTGCTACATAATAATAATAATAGTTTATTAGCAACAAAAAGGGTTCAGAGCTGTATACATCATCATATTTAAATAAATGAAATCGGTCGGATACATCTGAGGTATACAATGTGAGCAATGTCTCCCGAGCTAGGAAATTCCTGTGTTACGGAGGACATCCTACAGAGACTATCTTGACAGAAAATCCTAATAACCCTTAGCTTCACCCGAGAATTAAAACCAAAATCACTTTCCTTTCACTGTCGCTGCACCAGTGAAGCAGTCATTACTAGTAATAGTAAGAAATGCATCGTTCTATCTATTATGACTGTTACATCTATTATTGTTTAGGATATTAGTATAAACGCGTGGTATCAAGGTCACAGATAGTGTTATCAGACAGATAGCGACGTTAAATAATGTGGGTATATTTATTATTTCACTGATAACGAATGACGTCTTCGTGAATAGGACTCCCTTTAGCTGATAATCGATAAAGAATTCAAAGTTTATGATGATAACATAGCATGACTACTTGCGATACATTTGAAAAAGAAAGTGCAAGTGCTTACTGCTAATATTACTAAAGATGGCGCAGCCGTTATTAAGTGAGAGTTCTTTCTTCACACTCTTCACACAGTACAATTATTTGTACCATAAATATTTGTTCTGAGTTTGGATGTTTGTCTTGTCATTACAAGGCTCTAGCTAAAATGTCTATGTAGAAGGGGACATTTCGCCTTTGACAAAGGCATTATAGCTAGGGTCTTAAAAAAGCAAAGAGGTATTAGAAAATATATAAGTAGCAAACAAATCTGACGCGGACTGTCCAGCTTTAGATTAAAAATACTTAATTGAATGTAACACAAAGTATGCGCTGGTTAAACACGGTTACTGTACTTATAGGCTACAATAACCGCAAAGATAATCAACAACGTGAGTAATACGTTATCGACACAGCTTAAGAGTTGATCTTTGCCATGGCTAAGGTGCATTGACGCTCTATCAGCCCACACGACTCCATTCTCCTCTATTACCACAGGCATGTAACACAATTTTTATTGCTGCTGATTTCTGTAGGCTAGTTCCAGTAGTCTGCGCCAGGTAAAATTTAATAACGCTATTTGAACCTGTTACTTATGTAATACTATTAAGCAAACAAGCGTACCGGCCTGTCTGATGGTAAGCTGTTATTGAAGCCTGTGATCAGTTACCAAGGTTATCACCTGCCCACACTAGTGTAAAGGAATTAAAGATGGGATGAAAACACACAAATCAACCCAAGTCCTTTTCATTCATATTTAATTCCTACGTGAGCTTGGAAAATTCATTCCATTTACAAGCGACAAACATAGAGCTAGCGATATGTGGGTGTGTTGGACCTCTGACTAACCATTCGAGGATATACAACCGAGATAGCATCGATATCTATTCGTCTACAAGCCTGAAGGCACGTAAACCGTGTCCACTATCGGCTTTTAACGTGCTAACATGCGAAACGTCGATATAATACACCGGTGACACACGCTAGTGTCTGAGCCATCACCGTGAGTTAGTAAACACTTGCGACGAATGACACCTTCTTGTCTACATTGTCTGTCTATTGTGTGACAGTGTTATTATTGTACATACAAATTCATCGTTGTACAGCTACTTGTGACTTCGTGGATTATAGTTCGCTCTGATGTCATTTATGAGGATATGCATCATATTTCAGGTTATAGTGAACAAATTTAGAACCTTGAAATTATGAAAAGATGAAAAAGTATATTAACTTGAGTCCATTGAATTTAACAACTTATAGGAAACTGAACCTGAAACAATTTTCGAATTCCGAATATTAAAATAGAGGAGGGTTCTGCCTAACCTACAAATGTCTGGTATCCTCCTAGAATGGGTGGGCACAAGAAATTTCCTTTCTTAATTTCAGGAAAACGACTCCAGATACGCTTATAATGGAGATACTATTCCAGCAGAGCTGTTGCAGCTGTTCAGCTTTAGAGCAATATCATTATAATATTTTTTTTGTCCCCATTCCTAGTTACTTTATATATTACAGTCATTACACCATCAACAACAGGGCACTCATTCCCATGCGCGCGTACGGCGGGTGGTTTTTGTGCGCGTGTGCCCTGTCATCCATTGTTAGCCGTATATTGCACAATGAGCGCTATCTGTCGCCTCGACGCATTGTTCCTCGATAAAAACATAAGCTACTGTGTTAACTAAACGATTACGACGTATACAGACTCGCTGCTTATAAGTACATACATAGCGTACACGCATAGGTCCGTGCTAATGCGGTTTTTTTGTCTCTTCTTGATGGAAGAGCGGTTGGATTTTTGGGTTTGTTTCACAATTCTGTTTCATTAAAGAGAAAATACAAAGGAGATATAGATATCGAAAAGTGTAGCAACAGGTACCTAATATCACACCCAGATTTGGATAGCTTTTAGATCACACATAATAGAGATCAAGATTCTGTGAAGACAGAATACTACTACTTAATAAAATTTTGCTCAGGAATTGAACACGAAAGCTCAGGCACAGCGGTTGCATTTCCTCGCTGCACCACCGACTATGTTATTAATGCCTTTTTAGACGTAGGTACAAATCCATAATTTCCGTTAATAAGAATGCTGCCTGCTAGGGTGAAACCACCATACGAAGCACTAAAATTTGACATGAATAAAAACACATCTCCTATTCACAAAAAGTAAAACTTAAAGATAAAGATTAAATGTTAAAGATCGCCAGTTTCTGACCTAATGAATAATAATAATATATCTTTGACTGACGTGTATTCTGGTAAGGTCGTGCTTAACCTTAGTCCAGACTAGACATACAAAAGATTGGACCAGGGACAAGGACTGTTTGCCGAAGGGATGGGCAATTATTGGGTACATTTCTGACAACCTTTTGTTTCTTGGACATTTTATCAGATTCTTGCATAATTGTTAGTTTAGACTTATCTTGGACTTTTTCCCGAATGTAAAACATACTCAATCGTCGTGTCTACACGACGATAAGATTAGATCTGATAACTCTACTATATATCAGATCTGATGATCTCGTTAGTTCATCGAAAGGACCGGTTTCATCGATTCCTAAGTCAACTAGTTTTATTAGAACAGTATAGTATATATAATTTTGGTATAGTATAATTTTATACCTATAATAAATTAATGTCAGATACAGCAAATCTCCCGAGCCTGTACAATCTTAGCAACTAAGTCCCGGTTCCTTAAATTTTGTCATATTTTGTGTCAATAATTATTGTTTATTAATTGTTTCTTGATATAAGCACCAGGCCAACTTAAGTAAACTCGCTAACCACTAAACTTAAACATTCATAAGTGTTAGTTTGTGAATTAGATGATGTAATGATAATAATTATTTTCTGGTTAAAATTAGGTACTTATTAACAAACTGAATAGTGTTTCGTTGGCTACTTGAATGACACTCAATCGGTATCTATTTATTACGAAAACTATTCTAGTATACATATACAGTGGATGTCATTATTTCACACTAAAGTATGAAGTCATTATGAATAGATAAGCACAAGCTATGTGGAGGGTCCTTTTGTATGAATTCCAGCCCATATATATCTTTATGACTCAGGAGTATAACCCCAGTAAGTTAAGCAGAGGTGTCTAACGTCTACAGTTAGCCAGCTGTCTTTATAGGTCCCAGGTAAGGTATTGTCAACTACCAATTTTATTTAAAGACAATGCGCTGCTATAGATAACTTTCTAAAGAGATAATCCCTGTAACACTTTGCCTGAGGGACGTTATAATCGCCCGTAAATTGAAGTGCAAACTGATGTGGTACAATCATGGCAGTCATTGACTTCACATCCATATAATAATATAAGCTCTGTTCCTCTATTGGTCACAGGGTTCTTGTTAGAATGAGATGGATTACACTATAGTCTATAATGCTGGATGGCAGATGTGTGAAGTCTGCTAAATCAAACTCGAGAATAATTAGACATACAGCTTTCCTTACGAATTCTTGCCATGAAAGTGAACGAATATTATAACACTGCTCAAGGAAGAAGTTGAAAAGTTTGTCAAACATGCTAATTTCTGGCAATGCCAGCCAGATAAAAAAAATATTGTTGCATTTGATAGCACAATCCTTAAGGAAGCACACTACGAGCTACAGGCACAGAGTAGTAATCATAAACATGGATGAAACCGCAACGGACAGCTACTTATCAATACATACAACATACAAATCTAGAAACTCAAAGGAAATGACTAGTACCCACCAATATTTGTATGATGATAACTAAACCATACACACATACTTTAGATAATACAAATATGTATGAGAATTAGTAAAATAAACTTTAGCATTGATAATGCAAGAATTTTTGTTAGAAGCATGTCAGTCTTTTTTATCAATATGCACCAATTGTAAATATTCAATATTCGAAAATGGTTAAACATCAACATAATTTTTTTTATTTTCAACATAATCAAACAAAATTCAAATACATTTTTGAATATATATCTTCTATGTTAGGCTATGAGACTGAAACTCATAATCCATAATTATGTTGATGCAGTTAAAGTCATGATTTTAGTGAAACAATGCTTTGTCAATGCATTCAATTATTAGATTTTACGAGTGTAAGTAATGAATTTAGGTGTTTAAGCCCTTTAACAGTTTAGGGTATTAATGAAGCTGGTAATATATGAACTTAAAAACATAATTCATTCTATCATTTAGCAGCTAAGGTTGATTGGGTGCGCATAAGAAGTCTCACAGCAAAAGTTCTGCAAATATATTCTACAACTTATAATGATCTCTTTTAAAGAGTTTATTGAGATCCACATACAAGAAAATGTTTAGGATACTTCTACATTGTGATATTCCATAGTTCTACCATAATAATCAATTTATATTAAAATGTATCAAAAACATGGAATATATTCCTTTATCACAACAATAAAATATAGGAGATTGCATGTCCCCATTGTTATTCTAGTGATAACACAATAACAGTGTGACTAACACGTGAAATATTTCCCTTAAGTGACCATGACATCATCAACATTGTACAGTAAATATCTGGACGTATCCCATATCACCAATCCTGTTTAATATATTATACAAACTGCAATCCATTGTTTCCAATGCACTCCTGATAATCCACAGCAGTAATCGACATTTATAGATTTAAATATCTAAACTTTTAGCAAATTTACAGTTTCTTCAATTTTGATATTTTATATAATGCTCAAATTTAATGTTCAGACAAAACTACCGTTATATGATTACCATGAAAAAAGAAAACTTGAAATAAAGATTTTATGTTTCTAACAATATACAATATGCCTGTTAAACATACATCTGTATAAGTTAAATTTAGACACCAACTAATATTGAAATATTTGCATATGTTTAACATATCAAATTGAGCACCTGTTTCTTGTACTGAATATTTCAAGGACTTTAAAAAGATAGTAATGCAAAATTTAAGTCATCATTTGTACCGGTGATAGAGATAAAATGCCTTCATACATGGGCCCAGAAAAAATTTGTGAAAATTTTTGTGATCTGCAATGTTTGTTCCGAGTCTGAGTATTTGTTGTGTCCATTGTTTAAATGTTTATAAAGTCTACTGTGAAACAGGATGTCCTAGTGCAGAAGTTGTTGTTTTAAAACAAAAGACAATAAAAAAGATAAGGAAAAATTCCTGCGCCGCAGGGCCTTTAGAGATACATATATTGTTTGTACTTACTCAGCCAATGCATCATAATTTTTAAATTATACTGCGGTCAAACCGTTATGTGTTGGTAGAATGAAACATAACCAACATTTTATATGCTTCAGAGTGTTTAAAACTGTACATAAACACACTTATATGATTTAAAATGAAATGTAACATTTTCTTTAATTTAAGGTATTAACATTATATGAATATTCATGATACTCTTCTAAAGCTTAACTTGAATAAGTCATGGTAAACATGTAATTTATGAAAATAAAGGTAAATTGACTCAGTGAATAAATTATCTGTTAAAATACCAACAAATTACTATTTATAATACTACTAATTAATTTGTATGTATCATTTTTGTTTAAGTAATGTATATTCTTAGTAAAATAAGTGCTACCATCACTATACTTTAAAGATGCATTATGTGACACCTTAAAAAGTTATATATTAATTGCTAGTATTAGTATATCTTTTGATAGAATAAGAATTAATGTAATAACTAGTGGATGTCCACATTAATAAATAAATAAGTATAATTTTACAGTACAGATGAAATTCATCTCTACTGTAAAATTAACTTAAGGAATGAGGAACTAAGATAGATTTCAGAACAGCAGGTCCAGGAGAATAATTCAAATATGAAAGTGATATCAAGCATTCAAGATTTATTCTAAGGATTCATTTGCTACAAATAACTGTGTCAGAACAGTCAAAATTCAAATAATCTCTGTAGTAAATCTTAAATTTTATCCAGAAGCAGTTATTTATAAACCCGTACGGCATGACTAATCGTCCTAATATAATATATTCAATGGTAAATTAGAGGTAGACAATCAAGTAGATTTTACATTACAATCTGTGAGAAATATACACTTTGTTCAATGAAATGAACTCACCTTATTATGTGGCAGTACTATGAAGGCGCCTCCTCCAGCGGACTCGACGATTATAGCCAGGAACTTAGGATTCACCGCACAGAACGTCGAATCCCAGGAACTTTTTGACACTCTTATATTATCATAACATTGCTCACGTTTCAGGGCCTGCCCGTAAACGTGGCGAAATTTAGAACTGCGCACCACCCTAAACGACATCTGTAACGCGAAAAGTAACCCGTTAACAACAATACAAACAACAACTATGCGATTATTTCACTTATAACATAACCTATACGCCACTGTGACCTATATTTTGACACTAGGATTTTATTACTAAACTCCAACTCACGTTTGATTTTATAGAAGAAAATTACTATTATTACGCTAGAAAATGCAATGAAAACATTTGAATATAACACAATTATTATAAAAGAAAATAAAACTGAGAGCTACTAAGGATCGAAGGGAGGACGGTTGGGAAAACGAGCAAACTCCATATTTGGTAATGCCTGCAGCCACTACTTTTAGTGATGATAATCTTTATTTGAAAGTCAAAAATAAAGATGTGGGTGCATTGGATTAATTATAAATTACACAGCATTTATCATAGGGTATTTAATTATTAATTTATTAGGTTCTAAATACTTATTTTTTGTAAAATAAATATTAATATTACATTATTTTTGAACGCACC
Source organism: Catocala nupta (assembly GCA_963675205.1). Taxonomy (NCBI): domain Eukaryota; kingdom Metazoa; phylum Arthropoda; class Insecta; order Lepidoptera; family Erebidae; genus Catocala; species Catocala nupta. Next base: position 7,609,634 of record OY776098.1, read on the forward strand.
TCACATTTGTCAAATAGCTGTCAAAAAGAAACTATTAACGATGCGTTCTTAAAAATATATTTTATAAATTTATGAGTCCATAGAAAATATAATCAATGATGGATTATAAAATTATTTTTAACATTACTGTTAACAATTATTTAACAGTTAATGTTACTCTATACGTAACTTTTACCTTAGGAACGTCAAGACGGTTTTCTGCTGTTTTAGGAGCTTTTGCATTACGCGTTTGGTCATGGTAGCTGTGACAACGTTCTCTACCAGCTCGTTTAGCTACAGGAGCCGTTTTTGTGTTAGGACTCGTAAAACTGTTATGTCTCTTGACTTCCTACAGACAAAGAAATTGAGTTCATAACACCTATCTATATTAAATACTGAACAAATGAAAACAACTACATATAAATATTATTTTTCTTACCCTGTCTGTAGTATCTACTTCCATGGTAACTTAAAGTAATCAAGCAAACATAAAATTTTATAACTGATCAATAAATTAATAAGAAGAAATGACCAATTGTACAATTAATTACTTAAAATATGCAGGTATGTATTTACTAATTCTGGAGTATCACTGTATTGAAGTACCCTCATATTCTTACCGTTTACATTTTTATTTATTGATATATTATTCTTATTATTTTTCATAGGTTTATTATCCATTATATATGTTTATTTGGTTTTATAATTGAATGGAGTTTTGTTTTATAAATGTGTATTTTGTTATTAATGTTTTCGTTTTTTGGACTACACCTTTTTCCTTTTGTTCATGTCATAGCAGTCATAGTGACATTTTACATTATCTGTGGTTATTCTAGTAAATAGAACAATCGTGGAAATTGTCGAGTGCCGAAAATCTGTAAATTTTATATAAAATTTTATTTAGTGTCGGTGTTAATGCGCACATCTTATAATGTTTTAAATACGTTTTTTTGAGCTAGTGTGAGATTTTAAATCTAATCATGGAGCCAGTGATTTCAAAGGTAAGGGCAAAATTGACATTATTAATTTGCTCAAATTTCAAGTATATTTTCAAACAAAAATTTGTGTAAATATCAAAAACTAGTATACAATTTATAATTTGATACTATTAAAGAAGTGTATTTTTATATTTATGTACTGTATTTCAGAATATGAAGTGGATAATGTTATAATTTTATTGAAACATATTTGTATCGTAATTCGCTCTTATTTGCGCTTCTGAGCTATGTATACTTATAAGACTATTTTATTTTGCTGTACAAAGGGCCTGTGACTAAGCAACGGCAGGACAGATCGATTAATCAACAAACTTAAGCGATTTAGCTGCGGTCAAATTTTTAATGAGTAATTGGTAGTCAAATATTATAGTTGAGTTCTATGAGATGTCGCTCCCGATTCTGTTACAGATATCTAAGACTTATTTATGTTAGTATAGTGTGGTGGTCATCATCTGATGACTGGCTTCATAAATTCATGTAAAAGATATTTTATCTGTTAATAAGCTATAATTATTGATTATAGAAGATTTAATTTATATCTCTCCAACTTGACATTGGCATAGTAATTAGTAAGGCTTTAATATTGAAGTCATTTATTTATATACTATTATTATATTAAACCATTCAGATATTGTTTAACTACCTTTAGCCATTAAATAGTAAATTTCATATATATGGTTACTGGCTAAATATCCCAAAAGAGCTTTTGTTGCTTTAAAAATATAACTATGACCTTCTCTAGCTTTCAAGCTAAGTTTATATCAAATTTATTTAATTCACTGACAAAATTATTTAGTAGATAAGCTGTGAAAGATAACATAATTTCAGATTTATAATATGAATGCTAATTAAAGAAGAAGACTAGGTTCAGGCTAAGTTTTGCAATTCCTTTATCTAGCCTGATAATTTGAATGACTTGTGGGTTAGAAAAGTCTTATGAGAAGACTTAAGATGAACCTATGTCTTACAAGAAATTTGCAGTTGTATAGAATCTGGAAGTGTGCCCCGTAGATGGGACAAGGCTTGCCCTTTATTATGGGGGACCTAAAACAGCTGATACAAAGAGGGTCTAGTACACCTTTGTTCCTTTTTAGAGTTGAGACTTTGTATGTATGACTAGATGTGCCCTCGGTTTCACCTGTATTCATGATTGCTGTGCCGCCCCCGTGGGTTGTAGTGTGATGTTATATAACCTATAACCATCCTTAATAAATAAGCTATCCAACAATAAAATAGTTTTCAATTCGAACCAGTAGTTCCTGAGATTAGCCTAAACAAACTAACTCTTTAGCTTTATAATAGTAGTGTACTTTATGCTTGTATTTCTTATTTAGAAATAAGAAATACAAGCATAAAATTATCTATACTAATACTGTGAATACTTCTTATTTAAAAGTCTGTTTGGGTAGGATATCACATTTTCAAGGAACCTAAAGGGATGTCTATATTGTAAATTTATCTAGAATAAGAGGAGTCAGTATTCTTTAATAATTTACAGTGTTTTGTTTATGTAAGTTTATTTATAACACTACATGTATAATTTTACAGTATTCAAATTCAAATTCATTTATTAATGCAAACATGGGCTTACATTTAAGTTGTCACAGATTATATGAAGGTTCTGCCACATTCCACCCACAGGCATGTATATGTCATTAGTATTTAATTGGAATAATTAGTGAATCAAATATTTCAAATTATAAAAAAATACATAGTAACAATAAAATATAATAATACATATACTACAACAGAAACAGTAGTCTACAGTTAACAGTGTTGTCAGTTAAGTGATGTACTCATCATCAATCATGCCTATACCTACTGCAAAGTCGTAAAGCCTTGGAGGCAAAAATAACAGCCAGAATGTTTTCCTTTTAGGTGCATAACAGTACAACATCTTGTTGTCTGTGGAGAGTTGTAGATATTTTTTAACATCATTTTCTCATGTCACCTAATACTTAAGCAAGCATGATTCAGATATTTTCTCTTAAACTGCTAGTAGTGCGACAATACAAAAGGTTCTGGTCAAGAGGTAGAAAAGATGACCCCATAGCTTAATTCTTGTATGTCATCAAGTAAATTGGTGACCAATTAAATAATAATTTGATCTTGCAGCTGACCACTTCCACACTGCGCTGCCCCAGTGACATTAACCTATTGAGTCGCAGCAGCACACTGGTGGCCAGAGACCAAATTTTTCAAATATGTCTGGCATTACAAGTATTGACAGGTTAAAAGAATAGACTCAGTATACTACAGTATCTGTGTCTAGGTAGATAAGATCCACTTCAAAAATACACAATTATCTTTAATAACAAAACTTTCAAAAACAGATTTCAATTGGAGTAAGTTTGTTATAACATAAGTATTATCAGTAGTGAGAATTAGAAATCCATGTTGTTATTTCATTGCATCTACTTACATGCCTAACTAGAGCAAATGTGATAAGTTCAGATTGTTATTACATAAACTCATAATTCTGTATACCTGAAGGAGTATGCAGATATATATTATACCCACATTCTGTTAGTTTTTAGGTTCCATGTACTCTCCATATGTGCTCAGTACAGTCAGTCTACTGAGCATATTGCCATACTCTATACAGCTACGCGGCTTGACTCATAGCAACTAAACATCTATGTATGTTTTAGTGCCCATGTCATAGGGAGCGAGCGTATTGTTTTCTATCGAGCACAGATCCGTCCTGCTACTTATAAGTTTCTTACAGAAAAATGTAATAACACTGCCCTACAAGGAACCTTACGATCGCACGCAAATATAAGCACAAACGTACATCTAATAACGTGGTCGACAGTCGACAGTACGCTCGTCCCCTATGACTTAGACCCCTAAAATATAGCTGTTTATTACGTCTGTTTTTTGTTTTATATACGAAGGCGTAGCTAAGTCCAGGTTATTTTAAAATAGACAGCTTTATGTACTTTTCGATGAACAAAAGATAAGGTCGTGACCTTTTTGCAAATCAGCCTTGCGTATTGTTCCTGCAGTAAGTTAGGTTCCAGTTACTTTAGGTAAAGAGAAGGGGTGCTGTCAGTTTGAAGATTAGTGATGTTTGACCATTGCGCAGTGCAGTTACTAAATTTTTAAGCGATTGGCAATTGCTCATCTTGGGTATCCTGTATCAAGTGACCATAGTCTACCAGCGGTTATGTTGTTGGCTCAATTACTCCGTGGGCTCAATTGCATAGACATACTGTCGAGACACACTACTGTGGTAATTTTGGTTGTAGAGACTTAATTATTGTAAATGGCGATTCTAGGTCTGGCCCAGTGTACTTGCTGGTGAGTTGCTTGTTGCCGAACACTTGCATGACGGTCGGTCTCTATGCGACCAATCCAAAGGCTATCGAGTTCTAGATCTACTAAAATAAAGTGACAGTAATTGCAAAACTATTGACTCGAAAAGAAAAATGCCTAGAAAACAGAACAGCTCCGCTTGCGCTTATGCCACGAGGTATCGGCCTGAACTCTAATTAGAAATTAATTAATCTTATCGTATTAATATTTAATTTACTCGCTCGTTACATTGACTGAAATAATAGGAAATCGATTGTATATGATCCAAAGCAAGGTTGCCTAATTATCGAGTTACGCATCGATCCGCTTATTTATGATCGTCCGACTTCCAACAATATGGCATACCTCATGAAAAGTTTTTGATAATCATTAATTAATTAGAATTATGGTGTAATGACAAACAAAAATAAACGCATTAAAGTGACAATATTAAGAATTTTCCATACTAGTAATAACACACACACACACACACACACACACACACACACACACACACACACACACACACACACACACACACACACACACACACACACACACACACACACACACACACACACACACACACACACACACATACACACACACACACACACAATTAAATACATACGCTTACACTCACACCTATTAATTAAGGAATTTTTCATACTTTGTTAATACTTACCTTATTGTAAACATACGTATAGATGTGAAAGAGCGGGGTGTCCTAGTACAAGTATTGTTATATGCTTAAATGGATACTCCAAACACTAGGTTAAGGAAACACCAAATGTTTATGAAAATAAATATTTTTTATTTTATTTTTATTTTTATAATAATCATATATCTACATAAAAAGATTATGTTTTTACCAATAAATCATTGTCCTTCTAAAACCATTCAAGGTTCATATGTCCATTTAGAAAAGTATATATTTAGAATATAATCACTGAAATATGTTGTATATTGATGACTGGAACGAGTATCTGTTATTACTGTAATTGTTGAAATGTTTTCCTGTCGTTAGATGTTAGCGATATGGACTGGTATTTTTACGAGTCTGAGTGAGCGACCATTATAATGGTAAGGTAGTTATTATAGGTTTTCATTTAAACGGCACTTTTTTTTAACGTACATAGGATAGGCAAACGAAAGGCAGGAAATAAACATCCTGCTTTTATGTTGACTATTCTGCAATTATTCTCTAAATAATGGTACAGGTTATGGGAGAAAAAAAGATCCTTCTTAAAAATAAATTTAGTTTATTTAGTTAATTCACGTCGAAAAGTGCATAGAAGATTTAATAGTTACGAACGCGACAGAAGCTTAGAAGTATATAGATACCTACCTAAATGAAGAAAGGAATAGTTTGATGAGAGTGTTATGAAATGAAAGAAGATTTCAGCGATAAGATTGAAGTATTAGCTTACTAGACGAACGATTTCGTCCAAAAAATATGTGTTGTAAGGCGAAAATCTTGGCAAACGTTACACAATATTTATCCATATGTATTCACGAAGCAAGATGATATAAGATTAGACAATATAAAAGACAATTATTATATCTGCAATATAAATTTTATTTAGTATTCAAATTGACCTCGGTCCATATAGACTTTTGACTATTGTGATTGGCATAAATTTGCACACATACTACAAGTTTCGATCCCAGTCACGGTTGAGTCTCATTGTATTTTTCTGGCGAACATGTCTAGTAGGCAATGAGCCCTGCTAGGTAACTAGCTGTTTGCTCATGAGGGTTTAATAACTTTACAACACGAAATGTGACCGTAATACGTATCTGTCTAACCTTTCCGGATATATAGGCGTGAACAGCATAATAATATCTTCCACATTATATGATTATTTCAACCTTTTCACCTCAAACGTAACCGGTCAGTTATATTTACAAGATAAACGTGCATTGTACGAGGAGTCTTGTTATCAAGTTCGTTCATTTTCTTAGGTAACAATTGCGTAGTGCGTTTATATTATTGTCACAGTTTTGAGGCTAACAGATAATTTAATGTCAATGTTATTGAATCCACATGGGTGATAACAATTGTTTTAAACAAATTTGGCTAATAATATGCTTATAAGTCACATTCGTGAAACGTGAAAGACTAGCGTGGCGAGAACCATTTTTTTGCAAGCAGATTACGTGTTGTTTGCCAGCAGTCCACCCAATGGTGAATACCAAACACTACTCATGAACACGACTTCCCTTGCAATAAAGCAAGCCTTTGGTATTGAGCTTGCAATACGTTCATAGGTATTGGAAAAGAAGACAGATAAAGATACACAGCTGCTTGGCTGTGTAACGTGACTAAGCTTTTGAAAGCTTGTGTCACTAAGAGTATGACACGCGCGTTGCTTTACATCGCTGCTTTAAAATCACCAGTTCCTTATAGGCAGTATAAAGTATTAAAGAGCTTTGGAAACCTTTGCAGCCAGGGATAGTACAAGATTATTAGACTGCGGTCTTCTGCAGGGTAAAATTACTACACCAGTTATAATTATTAGTAGTAGATCCTCGCTGGTTTCAGCACGAATGGGCCGGATCGACCGGGGTAGTACTATTAGAACTCCGGCGTGAAGTAACGGTACCCGTACTGTTGCGTTTCGTATTGGTGAGTGAGAGAGCCGTTGGCCCAGTTACCCCGATCCTTTTCCTATCCTTTCCTTTGTCCTTTCCCTCCTTCATTCCTTTTTAAAGGGCTGGCAACGCACTTGTAACTCTTTTGGGGTTGCGGGTGTTCATGGGCGGCGGTAATCGCTTACCATCAGGCGATCCGTCTGCTCGTTTGCCAACTTATACCATAAAAAAAAAAAAAACCCGTTCAGCCTGAAACTAGTGCTAGCGCACAGCTGTGGCTGTAGTATCTTATTCTTATAAATATACTATCGAACAGTGAAAACGTGACCAAAATTCCTATGTTTTAAACATTTCTCATATGAAGGCAGAATGATGACGTAATATAGTTGTAATACCTTAGCAGTTCCGTTCCAGAAATCAACATCAAGTTAGTTTCCCGATAAAAGTAACAGGTGTAGTGTGATAAGAGACCGATAAAGAGTGAACGTGGAATAAATGGGACCATAGTCATGGAAGTGGTTTTGAACGACTTATGTCCGGAAACCGGAGTCGATAAAAATACGTTGCGTAATTCTACTAATATTATAAATGTGAAAGTTTGTGTACGTATGCTTAGATATTCGTTACTCAATCACACGTGAATCTTTGAACGGATTTGTATAATATAATAATATTCTACCACATACACACAACATCATCTAGCCCAAACTAAGCAGAGCTTGTACTATGGATACTAGACAATGGATAAACATACATATATACTTTTTTTTTGTAAATACATACATATTATACATAGAAACACCCAGACCAAGACAAACATCCATGTTCATCTACACAAATATTTGTCTTGTGCGGGAATCGAACCCGCGACCTCAGGCGTGGCAGTCGGTTACACTAACCACTACGCCATCGAGGCCGACAATATATAATTTGGAACATAGATAGACCATCATGACTTGGTAATATATTAATTTAGTAAAAAAATTGTTAACACATTTCCTATAAAGCCCTAATTCCTGTGCTTGGTACGAAACCTGTGTTACAAGATCCTTTTTATCTCGGTATGTGTCTCCGTAGGATTCCTGCAGGCGAAACGCGGTTAAAAAACTAGCATTAAAATAAAATATAACATTGTCATAAATGACAGCCTTACTTATAAAAATGTCGCTAAATTATACTTAACTACGTCTTGACTGATTATCTCTCAAGTTCTTGATGAATGATCAAAATCTGGTCAATGGCGCGCCCCTGTTACTTAACTATCTTTCAATTAACACTTAACTCTAAATTATGTTATATATAAGTTTTCTGATTAATCGTTAGTTATAAATTAACTATTTTTTAAATATTTTAAAGTGGTATAGAGTAAGGCTGTGAATCGTTATGATAGACGATAAGGTGGTAGACAATTTACTTGTATTCGTTTCATACCTAAGTAGGTTAATTCTAAAGTGTGAGGGAGAACCCTCTGGCAATGCCAAGCGGTGTCACGCTAGATCTTAAATGATTCCTTAAACCTGTCAAGTCTTGGAATACCAGACATTACAAACCTATTGTGTCTGGCCGCCCGTGTGCCACTGCGACTCAATAGGTTAATATACAGCCCGTTGACAATGAATCAATAGAGTACTAGTATAAGAATGGAGAGGTAGGTACGTTCTTAGTCGACCAGTCAAAATGTTATTTCCGTGATGTTTTACATATTGTATAACATCATCGATTTGACTTGTGTTCGTTTGATAATGATCGTTAATGAATGGATGATGCTATCTATAATTACAGTATTTTGATGTAAACAAAACAAATTTATAGGTCGAGTGTTTGACTACTATATACTATTGTATTAATATCAGATATTGCGTATAAATCTCTGCATAAGTTTATTGTTTTATGACTAAACTGGTATGCATGCATTGCCTTGAGTAGATGACAGCGTAGCGAATTAATACAAAGGCGAGACCTTCGGCAAAATTAATTTATCTATTAAAGGAAGTTTGGTGCTGTTCATAATGCATAAAAAGATTTTACATGGTAGGCAATGCGCAAATGGTGCTCGTAGTGTTGCTAGCTACAAGGATTAATAAAGTACGGTAATCATAACCTAACGGGAGACCTACCGAAGTGGTAGAAAATGTAACAATTATTTTCTTTATTTAGAAGCTTTGTTATTGCCAGTTAATTAAAATGGCTTTCTCATTTCTCGGCATTTGTTCGATACAACTATTGTCTTGCCTTCCTGCTTGTACTGTGTGTCCTATCATACAATATATCCAGTTAACGGCTTCAGGCTTGTAGCAAAACCCTTTCACATGTAAGGCGTAAGCGACGCTGTTTAACGTTCATAAGTGTAAATTAATAAATGGCTTTGATTTGACTTAAGCTATCTGACGAAAGTCGAGGTGACTTTCGTCAGATAGCTGGATATAAACCTTTTAAGAATACCACCGTCGTACTACTTCTGGCTTGATATATGTTCTTCATTTAATCATCTTTAACATAATATATAAAGCTAGCAATGTAACTTGAGCTTACGTCGACGGAAACTGAGCTCGCCCGTCGCTGGTGTCTGTGCATAAATACATATCTAATGTTCCACGTTACGTGATCATTTTCGGTGTCGTCACTTCATTGACTTTTGACACAGTTATGTATTTTACTTTAATCACGGCCTTGGGCTGATGAGCTACTTACATAAATTAGAAATACAGTTAATCGGCAATTTTGGGTTACTGCTTATTTTAGTGCCTGTGAGACCTTATCTATACATATAATAAAATGATAACTGGGTCTGTAGGTACATCCTTTCTAATATTATAAACGCGAAAGTTTGTATGGATGTTTGTTACTCTTTCACGCAAAAACTACTGGACCGATTGCGATGAAACTTGGTATGTAGATAGCGGGCGACCTGGATTCACACATAGGCTTTTTATCCCGATATTCCCACGGGAACGGGACTTACGCGAGTGAAACCGCGGGGGTAAACTAGTAGGAGATATTTCAGCAAAAGAAATGTGAGGATCTTTATAAGAGCTATAGAAGACAACATTTATTGTTGAATTTTTTGTTAGTCTGTATGTTTGTACGCGCGTCACTCAAAAACACTGCACGAAATTGAATGCTGTTTTTATATTTGTATTACGGGAGGAGGCGTACAAAGTCGCGGGCAAAAGCTAGTCCTCAACCTAAACTTAAAATTTTTGTACAGTGAAATATAGCAGAATTAATTTCCTGGTGTAGCTCAAATTTTTAAATGCTTCCTTCTTATGGAACATGGAAGTGAAGTATCCCTGAGTTGGTTTTCTTTGCTGAGTTATTTTTCGTAGGGCTTTCAGGAGTACCTGTAATAGTGAAACCAACTTATGCTACGAGACAAACGAGGCATTAAAAATAGAGTCAACATAACTGGTCTAAATAATAAGATATAATGTGACCACAACACAATAGGTTCAAAGATCATTTGGATAAACGTACACAGTGGTTAAATGTTAATAATAATGAACATTGAATTGACGCAACAATTTTGATATTATATTATTCATATATGACGTGTTTTCATAAATTGTACGTTTATAAACAAATTATGTTAGGTAATTTCCAAATATATCCATACATCATACTGAATAATAATAATAATAATAACATAATAATATTCTATCACTTTCACACAACACCATCTAGCCCAAACTAAGCAGAGCTTGTACTATGGGTACTAGACAATGGATATATTTTTTTTTGTATATACGTACGTATTATACATCGAAACACCCAGACTATGACAAACATCCATGTCTATGCACACAAATGTTTGACTTGTGTGGGCATCGAACCCGCGACCTCAGGCGAATCTTAATATTTATAAAAAATATGTATTAGAAATACATTAAATTAATGAAAAAAACACTACACGCACACAACCATGCATTTGACACGCAGTCGAATCACGGTCGTAGCACAGTACATAAATATACAGTATTGTAACTCGGCCGTATCTTTGAAATAAATGCCTACAGCCGCGCGGTACGTAAACATGCGATAACCTACAGCATTTTAATTAAATCTGCCTACTTTGAGTTTCTACCTATTTTTGTGATTGTAAATATTTTTTATTTTATTTAAACAAATAAAATACTTTGTGAATGGAATAGTAAGTGTTCAATAAAAATGCATGTTGTTTTTTGATTGCTAGATTTAATTTTAAAAAGACATGTTTATGTTAGATTTAAGACTTAATAACAAATTGGTCTTATAAATTTGCGACTGAAAAATATTTGCGCCTGGACTGAGACGTACGGAATGCTTTATTATTATATTTTAAAGTATAAAAAATCGGCATTCGAATATAAAGATTCATTAAAAATTGTTTTGGGAAACATGGACAAGGAGGAGAAAAAGGAATATCTTTTACATGGTTATATGTACCTGCAGCTACTTTACAATTTATATGTTTAGTTTTAAAAGAAGTTCGGAATATTTCTTTTTTCTATATATTTAACGAAATCATCGCTGGGTACAATTAAAAAAGTTTGCGAATTAATCTTACTGTAGTCTCGGTACCTTTCGGGAGGGGGAAAATTCTTTAAAAGGACTTAAATTACGTACCTACATACTAGTAAGTATAATCATTTTATAGTGTTACCTTTCGGAGTTTCCAGGAAATCTAAACAAAGTTATCTCTGGGTGCGTTATTAAGGAATTCATGCAACCAAAAACAGCACAATATATTCTACTTGTCATATTAAATAGGCTATACTTGTACTTATTTTGGGTAAAAATCGCACGGTTACTGTTTAAAAAATAACACACCGTCCGTTCGTCACTGCGGCGCCGAGGCGCGTAGGTATGACTCGAGTTCCGACCGTTTGTATGAAGATAGGTTACTGTATATTTATGTACTGTGGTCGTATTATTTCAGCATTGTTCGTCACTATTCTTCGTAACTATGGTTACATATATCATACATATACAGGGTGATTTTGAAATCGTGTAATTCTTTTTAACCACGCATTCTACTGGTGATATAGAATAACCCTGACCATATTTTTATTTAATCAGAATTATTTTTTTTGAAAAATTATTGTTCCGTTTTTTTTCGTGAAATGGTGTCAGATAGTAATTTTTTTTTTTTTTTTTTTACGTTGGGGAATGCAATGACGCATATCCCTCCGCGGGGGCGGACGGAGGGATTATGTCGGACTCGCCGGGGTAAAAGAAAGATGGAAATAATAGTAAAGTACCTCCCCGAATACCGACTAAACCTACCACGGTGTTCCTCGACAAAACCACTATCGACGGGGCCGCGCGAATCGCTTTCGCATGCGGTCGCGACCCCGCCGAGGTTACGGCCCGCCGTATGAAACGGCAGGCCACTACACAAGAGACCTACCCAAAGGGCTCACTTCATGAAAATTCCCTACTGTCTCCCCCCTAGGGGGGAGACGGACTCAAAACAAAGGCGCGCGTGGGAACACGCACGCCGCCTCTCGGACCTGGTGCTGAACGGATGGCGGGCAGGCCCACGAAGCCCGCCACCCCCAGGTCAAACCTCAGGGTGGCTGGAGGTCGTCTCGCGCCCTCCGGCGCCCGGCTCTGCGGTTGGGGAGAGGGTTTAAACGCTCCCTCTCCCGCTCCGCCGCCTCCTTGATGGAAATTACTTCCTCACAAAAGGAGGCGACGGCGTTCCACGACCTCTCACTCCGGACCATCGACTGAACTACGGCCGGGAGTGAGAGGGCAACCGATCCGAAGGCCGCGATCAATTCACGGCGCTGCGATGCCCAGGCGGGGCAAACCGCCAAAGTGTGCAGCGCCGTGTCCTCTACAACGTCGCGGCAGTCGCCGCAGTGGTGACAACCGGGCGTCTCTTGCCGGCGTATACGACACAGGAACCGGCCAAAACAACCGTGGCCAGTCAGAACCTGTGTCAGCCGGAAGGTGAGGGCGCCATACCGCCTCTCCAGCCACTCCTCAAAAACGGGACTTACCGCCACGATCGTGGCGTGCTCGAGATAGTCATATGTTAACCAACCGAGGCAATTTTAATTTTTTACTAATTAAAATAAAAAAAACATATTAATAATTAATGTCGTAAATAATAACAGGCGGTCCTTTTTATTGCCCCTTATTATTTACGACATCAGTTATGGTTATGTTATTATTTTTTAATTAGTAAAATATTAAGATTGTGTCAGGTGGTTAAAATATGACTATTTGAAATCATTTCATGAAAAAAATCTGTACTCTAATTTTGCCGAAACCATTATTCTAATTAAGAAAAAATATAGTGATTTTGAAATCGTGTAATTCCTTTTAACCACGCATTCTACTGGTGATATAGAATAAACCTGACAATATTTTTTCTTAATTAGAATAATGGTTTCGGCAAAATTAGAGTACAGATTTTTTTCATGAAATGATTTCAAATAGTCATATTTTAACCACCTGACACAATCTTAATATTTTACTAATTTAAAAATAATAACATAACAATAACTGATGTCGTAAATAATAAGGGGCAATAAAAAGGACCGCCCGTTATTATTTACGACATTAATTATTAATATGTTTTTTTATTTTAATTAGAAAAAAATTAAAATTGCCTCGGTTGGTTAACATATGACTATCTGACTAGTGTTGAGTAGGACTTACAAGAGGCATGACATTTGTCCCGTACAAGACGTACTAATGTAAGAGTGGCTCAAAATGTTTTCATGTACCACTTCAAATTTTATGTCGCGTTCGACGTGTATGACACGAGCGTAGAGTGAGTGAGAGAGAACACGTCACATGCTTCACTTTAATAGTGCATCTTTTATTTTCCTTATACGTTACCGAGTGAGACAACGATATACATAACGCTTTTGTTCATTTTCTTCGACTTTGTTATGCTTAGAAAAGTTTATTTGATTACATATATTTTATGGTTTTAAAGCATTTAATTTGTATTATTAGAGTTTTGTTACAGTTGTTTATTATTTTTATGGCTAGGTATGCATAGTAGCTACTTGTATGCCTTCGGAGGTTCGCAAATATTACTTATACAATTTAACATTAACTCTTTTTTAAATTTATCGTACTTTCTTTAAAATCAACTTGTGTTATTGCCTATTTAGTAAAATAAAATATTTAATCGAATAATCAAAATGACAGGTGCTTTTATTTACTTTGCACAAACAAGTTACATTCGACACGTAGTTTAAAATGTTACGAAAATATTATCATTATTGTCCTAAGACATTCGCTTCTTATACTTTGTGGTTAGTTTTACGTTAATCACACTTTGTAAGATTGTAGATGATATAAATAAAAACTTCAAATGTACCGCTGTGCTTCAAGACGCGCCTCGCCTCATTTTGTAAGGTACAATCAACACAGCAACACTAGATGACAAAATTACTCATAACTTCAAATGTACCGCTGTGCTTCAAGACGTGCCACGCCTCATTTTGTAAGGTACAATCAACACAGCAACACTAGATGGCAAAATTACTCATTACTTCAAATGTACCGCTGTGCTTCAAGACGCCTCGCCTCATTTGAAGTGGGACATTGTACTGGCTCAGTACAAAAAAGAGGCAACTCTTACAAACTCATTTCAAATTCATGTCCTACTCAACACTATATCTGACACCATTTCACGAAAAAAACGGAACAATAATTATTTTTTAAAAATAATTCTAATTAAATAAAAATATGGTCAGGTTATTCTATATCACCAATAGAATGCGTGGTTAAAAGGAATTACACGATTTCAAAATCACCCTGTATTTACGTATTTATATGTAATAAAGAAAAAGAAAGCAAAGTAGCAAGCTTAGGAATATCGTCAATTAAAGAGTATATGATTATAAGGGTTCTAGACAATAAAACCTCGATAACAATCAAACTTAAAATTTAAATCAATTATGGACGAATTTCGTCCACCTGCTAGTATGATTTTAATCTGTCTCTACCTTACAGAACCTCGCAGTCAGGTAATGTGGTATATTACCTGATTGCGAGGTATTATTTGTATAATTATATTGTTACGGCGCCAATAACGAGTCCTGATCTCTTCGTGTCTATGAGAGGAGGAGGAGCGTCATATGGACGGGAACCAGTGCTATGCTGTTATTTATTTTGAAATGTATTTTTACCATTCAGAAATAATAATAATAATAATAGCATTTATTTCAGACATTGTCCATATATTTGTTAGTAACAATTTTCTTAGCCTAGTGTTAGTTTAAATAAAATACAAGTAGTTCGTTAGTAACAAGAATCTTAGCCTAGTGTTAGTATTATCATGCACTTGATCGCAATTGTAATAGCAATGTCATAAATATTCTTTAATGAAAAATATTGATTCGATATTCTTAAACACATTTTAATCTGGTACTAAACTTGTCTCTATTATACTGCTATTCAAAATTATACTTTATTGCCCGCCATTGCCTTAATGATGTCCATACTGTATGGTATGAATGAGCGGGCTCGCCTGGGAAAGCACTTTTCGCTTATAGGAAATCAGCGAAGTAGTTAACACTGTGATTGCGTATCGCCCGGCGAGTAAGAGTTCCAGTGGTTCACATACCACGCATATGGGGAAAGGGTTGATCTCCTTTCCTTTCATTGCATCGGTCCTATATTCCTTTTTCCTTGCGTCGGGAAAGAGCGAGTGTACGGTCGAAACCCCTTGTATTCTATATGACCATAAACAACGGTAACTGTTTACCTGAAGGCTATAATATAATTTATATTTGTCATATTGTTGGCATAAAAATACTCTATTTAGTCTTTGATATAACTGGCATTATTTAACATATTTCTTAAGGACATAGAAATAAGACTATTAAGCACACAATGCTTTTCTGTATGCTGATTAATTATTTTCAAACCTGATTATTTTTGAAGGATGATGTTTAACCAATCCCAGATCATAAAAACTCTAGATGTGGTTAAGAATGTTCTCTCTCTCTCCTCCTAGCTTCATTCCTACATGGTGGTGGGGTCAGCTTTCCTAATGTTCTGCCTCCACTTCGCTCTGTCTTTGACCTCGTCTTCAGTCACTTGGCACTCACTCGTATCTTTTTGCATTACATCTATATAGTTAAGAATGTTAGTGATGTAAATTGGTAAATTGATATCATTCTGTCAATATTTCACTTTAAGATTCGATGGCTATATGTGTGATTATATCATGATGTTATTGAGTAGACACAGAAACAGACAATAGATTAGAGAAATATTTAACCTTTTTTTTTTTTTTTTTTTTTTTTTTACGTGGTGTGCAATGACGCATATCCCTCCGCGGGGGCGGGCGGAGGGATTATGTCGGACTCGCCGGGGTAAAAGAAGATGGAAAAGAAATAATGTACCTCCCGGAATACCGACTAAACCTACCACGGTGTTCCTCAACAAAACCACTATCGGCGGGGCCGCGCGAATCGCTTTCGCATGCGGTCGCGACCCCGCCGAGGTTTCGGCCCGCCGTATGAAACGGCAGGCCACTACACAAAATACCTACCCAAACTAGGCACTTCCGACATTATAAAAACCCTACTGTCTCCCCCCTAGAGGGGAGACGGACTCGACACAGAGGCGTGCGTGGGAACACGCACGCCGCCTCTCGGACCTGGTGCTGAACGGATAGCGGGCAGGCCCACAAAGCCCGCTACCCCCAGGTCAAACCTCAGGGTGGCTGGAGGTCATCGCGCGCCCTCCGGCGCCCGGCTCTGCGGTTGGGGAGAGGGTTTAAACGCTCCCTCTCCCGCTCCGCCGCCTCCTTGATGGAAATTACTTCCTCACAGAAGGAGGCGACGGCGTTCCACGACCTCTCACTCCGGACCATAGACTGAACTACGGCCGGGAGCGAGAGGACAATCGATCCGACTGCCGCGATCAACTCACGGCGCTGCGATGCCCAGGCGGGGCAAATCGCCAAAGTGTGCAGCGCCGTGTCCTCTATAACGTCGCGGCAGTCGCCGCAGTGGTGACAACCGGGCGTCTCTTGCCGGCGTATACGACACAGGAACTGGCCAAAACAACCGTGGCCAGTCAGTACCTGTGTCAGCCGGAAGGTGAGGGCGCCATGCCGCCTCTCCAGCCACTCCTCAAAAACGGGACTTACCGCCACGATCGTGGCGTGCCCAGAGAAATATTTAACCTAGTTTTACTGGTATCTATATATTTTATTATACATAGTGTCCCAGAAGTCGACGTCAAGCTGGAATCAGGTAACAGGCTAAGTTATTTAGCTATCAGGAAAAATCTAAGTTACGTATTTTAAAAAGTAAAAATCGAGAGCTTAAAGAAACATTATACGAGATTACATAACAAAAAAAAAAACGCACGGTGCGTTGATTAGCAGTCTCCTCTCCTGACGCAGCGTTGATATTGTGAGCCTGTTTCTGCCGCGTTAGTTCTGCGTCGGAACTCGTATTCAAAAATGACTCGGATTTTCGATGTATCCTTCTTTCCTGTCTAAGCTGAATGAAAAATCAACTGAATGTCGAAAACACAATGTTGCATATTTTACAAAAGAAGAATCTTATAGGTATTATGTGAAAAAGTTTCACTCGAAAATCTCACACCATGAAGGTTTTATGTCAATTCAAAGTATCTATTATTAAACAACGGCAACTCCATACTTTGACCCTTATTATGTATGTATTTACAAAAAAGTATATAAGTATGTATGTTTATCCATTGTCTAGTACCTACCCATAGTATGAACTTTGCTTAGTTTGGGCTAAATAACACCATTTAGCGCATGTGTGTATCTGATAGAATATTATTATTATTATTTAATAATGTTTTACATATTGGAATTATAGGCGGCATATCAAGATAAAACATGCACCAGATTTTAAGTTAGACCTTCAGCAATATAACTGTACGAATCGCATTCAATTCTGTGCAGTAGTGTTTGCGTGATGCGCTTACAAACATATAGACAGACAAAAAAAATTGTTTTGTCTTCTATAGCTCTTATAAAGAAACCTAACATTTAATCTTAATGTGTAACATTCGTGTAAACATAAGACAATATTTACTTACCATTTATTTACATCTAAACGTGAATTAAAAATAATCCTAACTAATATTATAAATGTGGATGTGAGTTTGTTTGTTACGCTTTCACGCCTTAACTACTCGACAGATCATCATGAAATATCGTATACATATTGCCAGAGGTACTGAAAGGGCATAGCGTAACTTTCATCCAGAAAAAAAGTACCTGGTTCCGAGGGATAGAAATTTATTTTGCTAAACATTAACGCGAGCGAAGATGTGGGCTAAATATAATATTTGAATAAGTTGATCAACAAGTTCAGTTTACGTGAGTAGGTGTTCAATAACGCTAATGGTAGTGCGCTCACCGTACGATGTAGAGGACTCATCGCATCGCGCCACGTCTGACTCATGCCATTCAAGTCTATCGTTATGTATCTGTCCAATGTAACTTTATATCTTACTATACCTACTATCAATTATTTATCTCTTCAATTGCGTCGTTATATTCTGTCACATACACTCAACACCATCTAGCCCAAACTAAGCAGAGCTTGTACTACGGGTACTAGACAATGGACAAACATACATATATACTTCTTTTTTTTTGTAAATACTTACATATTATACATAGAAACACCCAGACCAAGACAAACATCCATGTTCATGCACACAAATGTTTGACTCGTGCGGGAATCGAACCTGCGACCTCATGCGTGGCAGTTGGTTACACTGACCACTACGCGCATTTGTGGCGTCGCTCGCTTAAATGTAGAATATTTTGCCCTAGAAATAGTACCTTTTTGTCTGGATGAAAGGTACGCTGTGTCCTTTTCTGCATCCGTGGCAACGTGTATGCGCAATTACATGATGATCGGTCGAGTCGTTAAGGCGTGAAAGCGATTTCGCCTGCAACTACGCTTGCTTAAATGTCAAATCTAACCTAACCTAGGTTAGATTAGATTAGTACCAGTACTTTTTCTGAATGAAAAGTACTCTTGTGTCTTTTTCTGTTCTCTGGCAACGTGTATACGAAATTTGATGATGATCGGTCGAGTAGTTAAGGCGTGAAAGCGTGACAAACAAACTCACATTCGCCTTTATAATATTAGTTAGGAATGTACCTACTATCAATTAGTTATCTGTTTTATTGTGTCGTTATGGGGTACTACATTTTCTCGCGGCTTCGCTCACGTTAGTCTAGATTGCGTCAGTAAATTTCTATGTCTCGGGAACAGTACTATTCTTGATGAATGGTACTCTATGTCCTTTTCTTTACCCCTGACAACGTGTATGTGGAATTTGATGACGAGTAGTTAAGGCGTAAAAGCGTAACAAATAAACTAACTCGCATTCGCATTTATAACATTAGTTAGTATTGTACATACTATCAATTAGTTATCTGTTCTATTGTGTCGTTATAAGGTATTTGAGATTAATAATACTTAGTCTAATCAAGTCTATGTTAATCTGTTCATTGCTCGAATGCCAGATATAATTTGAAAAGCAATTAGGAGCAGCAGCAGCTCAAGATGTTAATAGACTCCTCTTTAACCCTGAAGCAGCAAGCTGAGGTGTACTCGTATTACACATACAGTTCCTTTGTTATAGTTTTATGTCCAACATGCATAAAAATGTTATATAGGTATAAGCTTGAGCGGTTTATCGGGCATATTATCAGACCCTGTGCTGCTACGCCTGCTACCTTCTGAGAATTTTCTAACAAACAGAGCGATAATCTTTGCCCGACCCAGGAATTAAATCCGGACCTTCTAATCTTAGTCAAAGATAATCCTAAAGATATACCAGGGACTAACAAGGTACCCATAATAAATAATGATGAGATGGCTGTTCAAAAATAGATTTGATAATGATAAAGAAAGATGGATTGAGGCTCTACGAAGATTGATCGATTTAATTAATTAATTAATTAATAATAAAACTCTGAATATGACAGATAGCTATGATAGATTCCTATTAATTATGGCTATGGATATATCTATAGTACAGCCTAATATTAAGGTGTGATCCTATTTCAGGGTTGTTTCGAGCCCATTGGTTTTTAAAACGTGACCTATATTTTACATGGTGTAGTTGTTTAAGTGTTTGCCTCGCGCTTGCCTCTGCGCCGATCGTTGTGTGTTCGAAAGCCACACAGGACAAAAAATTGTGTGACCCACTAATAGTTGTTCGGAGTCTAGGTGATCTTTGTGTCTTGTTAAGATGTCTGTAAAGTTCGCCGCGACCCAAATTTCTAGTGCGGAAGTTACTCTTCTTACTACTACTATTATTTTAATTGAAAAAAGAAACACACAACTATAACGTAGGGTAATTTAAACTACAAAAATCAAAGCTTTCTTTTTTAAATATAATATATTGTTAATTCTATGAGACTATTTGAAGCCTTAATAAATCGATCCAAAAGTCCCATAAGCTCTAAGAAAATTAAGTTAAAAAGTTAAGTTAAAAAGAAGGTAGGTGTGGACCAATTTCGAATTAGCTAATATGCAATATCCATATGTTGTTTATTTACACATTTCACATCTAGTAAACAAAATTCAGCATTTGTATTTAGCACCTAATCTCTCCTGTCGCATGTAGTGTCGAAACGCCGCGCGCCGTCCCATCGGTTCATGAGAGTGGGGGAACAGGGAGTGCACTTGTGTTTACGCATGCACTTGTGCACTATAATATCACCTACGCAGATGGACAGTTTCCGTTAAGATTGACCGCCGATCTGGAATCTAAACAAAATACATCTCTCAATATAGAATACCTAAGTTTTAGAGGAGCAATGCTCTATATAAACTTTCGTTACACTGTGGTTAAAATTACTTCGACGCGTAGTAAATTTATTAATAATAGGTTTTTGTTAAGTTGTATCGTGATACAATAATAATATATTATCAGCCTTACATATAAACTGTTCTACTGTTAAGCACTAGCCTCTCCGAGGATTAGGTCATAGTCCACCTCCTGGCCCTGTGCGGGTTGGTAGACTTCACGATCTTCGAGAACATTATAGAGTGCTCTTAGACATATCTATACAATTAAGTCATTAATATATATTGCGTGTTTAGTATAATTACTTTATGTAACGTGTTTGTCAAGGCTGTAATTAAATTACGTAGAAATAAAATGAATGATGTGAAATTGCCTTTAGATGGTGCTTAACACATCGCTGCATAGATGGCGTAGAGGTTTAAGTGAGCGCTTTGACATTGTCAGTATGTGAGTGTGAGTTTGGGTTCGATACCAAAGGGAATAAAAAATTGTGTGATCCAAAAACTGTTGTTCCGAGTCTGGGTGCTTTTTGTGTATGTTTTTAGAAATGATTCCTAAAGAAGAAGTATTATTTTGAAAATATATTTTATAAGTACATTGGCATAACTCATTATCCATCATGTGGACATCGGCTTCCATACACAATGCTTTTATCATTTTACTCGATATGGTTAAGCTCACAGAGTAATCGACACTAAATGGTCATGACTTCACAATATCCTGCTTCGTACAACGTTAATAGCTAATGTAGTGTGATTTTGTGGCAATTTTTAGCCTATTAGTTCCGAAAGCAATAGGCTAAAAATTGCCAGAAAATCGCAACAGATCGCAGTTTAATCCTATGATAGAACTGCAATCGAAAACGTGTGGGTTCTATCCCATTGACACTTTTTTAAGTTTGGGAAATATTTCTGATGCCTTCCCTGTCGCCACAAGAAGAGGCGAGAGGGTTATGTCGGACTTTCCCGTACTTCGGGCCTACCTATTAAAATCACCACGATATGCCAACTCGCTGCTTTGTATGGTGGGTGGGTCGCTGGAACTGGCTTAACTGAAGATACTTCGAAAGAATACTAGTAATTTGTGACTTAAATAGCGAGACCTTAAGTTTAAAATAGAAAAAATTGGTACGCTTTCACATTGTGTATTGTATTGTTTCAGGCCAAAAATCGCACTGCGATGTTGTTCCTGGCCGCGTGCAACGTTGGCTCGCTGGTTGCGGCAACCAACCTGGTCATCTCGCTAAATCCTGAGGACAAGTAAGTATTGCTATTATGTTTATCTAATTAAGTACTGTGCCATAAAAAATCATTATACTATTATAGACTGAGCTATGGCTCAGTTTGATATTTCTAATTTCTCGTGCCGGTTGCAACTTTTGGATAAAAAGTGAATTATAAATATGCAACAATGTGTAAAAATTTCAAGTCAATCCATAGATCATTTATGGAGTCTTACGGATATAGTAAAACAGACTTGTATATAAAGATTACTTTTTGGAGTATTCAGCTGTTGCCTTTGCCGTGCGATAAGCGCAGCGACTACATTTTTGCTTGGCAATAACACGCGGGTCGTATCCCTTGTGTCGAAAGTGTCTGCAATTTGGACGCAGCAGCTACCATTAGGCGTTTTGTATGTTTGTCCCCAAAATGTATCTCTTGCAGTAAGAAAGACACCTCCTCTCTTAACCTAAATTTTTAAGCTAGACCTGGTCTTTCAATTCCCAGTTTAATAGTACCTACCCTTACCCGAGCGCATGAAAAATGTAAAGCGAAACAATTAAGTAAGACAAATACGCCAGAATCCTAGCAAGTAGAAATGTGCAGTCTCGACCTTCTCCAGGAAACAAGCGACGGTCATTTTCTGTTTTGCAATATCACCACGCCCACTCGCCCACTCGCCCACTCGCACTCGGAATAGTGCGACACCTATGTAACCAAAGTCAGCCATCGTGACTATGGAAAACAAAAGGGTGTGAATTTATGTATAAATTTCAATACTATATAACGGACACTTAATATGTTATACTTAGGGGACCTAAGAAGCGAGGGATATTTTTAATTTTGAGAGATATCTTGTGCTATACTGTAACAGCAATTATTTTACGGTATTACGTAGTTTGTGTAAGGTCACGTCTTAGCTAAGAATAAAACTGCGTTTCAGCACTTCCTTATGACGAACGTGCGAATTCATCTGTCTTATGTTTAATGACGTCATGATATTTTCACCCAGCATAGGTGAACATTATACCCACGTACATTCGGCAAACTATTGACAAAAGGCGCGCAATGTTTGTTCTACTTTTGGCAGTTTATAAGTAACTACTAAAATATCACCAATTACCGTTTTTAGGACGTCGTTTTGTAGACGCAGCTTTAAGGTTCACAGAAAGGAAGATAATTTGCAGCTGATTTGAGCTGAATAAAGGCATATACATCTTCATTGCAAGATAATCATGTAACGGTTTACAGTACAAGACGTCGGGCAAATGTGCCTCATAATTTCATTTTATCAAGTATATAATTTTTTTCACCCGCCATATAATAATATACATATACTACACAAGCAGGTGTACATTGTTTTTCTGCTTGCTTCATTGCAATCAACATTTTTTTTGCATCTGTACAAGGGATGTAGTCTCAGCACTCGCATTCTCAATGGCATTCGTTAGGATAACTTTGATTTATTATTACGGTAATTTTGAGCATCTTAGAAGAGAGAGGTCTTACACGCATCGATACAGAAGGATCTGATTTGGAGAGACTTTGTTCAAGGATACGCATAGAATTTTAACAGATTTTTGCTATTGATACTCGTATTTGTAGAAGTCTTTCTTCTCATTCATGGAAGTTCTATCGGTTAATGCAACCTTAGTAAATGTGATATATTTTCATATCAATTAATTAAGTAATAGTACCGAATTTTAATGTAATGCAATCCATGTTTATTTGACAATCTAGAGAATAGGCACTTCGTCGGCCTCTATGTAAATAATAGATGTGAGGCGATCGTTTTGATATGATAATATGATGTGTTACAAGGCCACTGATCAATAATAAGCAATTGTTTTGTTTTGTTTACAATATAATATTGCCTTTTATGATTGATAGCCGGGAAGCATCTTAGTTGATTGCCAACTACAATATTTTCTTACATATTTTACAACATTGTAGTCACTTTAATGTTCCACTTAAACTAGATTTTTCGTCCAGAATGGCATGTGCTGAACGATCATTTGTCCTTGGATTATCCTGTGTGCCTTCTCGAATTCTATGGCTTTTTCTACTTTAATAGACATCCAGAAAGAATTGGGTCCAGATTCCAAATTGAAAGGAAAATACTGGAAGGATGAAGGGAGGCCTTGGCCATTGACCAATGCGTAGATTGTCGTAGTTGTCACTATGTCATTACCTATACCTGTCCAAAAGTTCATTAAAATGGCATAACATTTATATGCGCCGCTGGGTCGTCTTTGTCCGTTTCTGTGCTACGTATCCGCTTACAAAAGGAAGGCACTTATCCATTACCATTACGAACGTGAACCTTATAATTTGAACTGTGATCAGATTAAGTTTGAAATAATTATTTTCTTTTATGAAACCGACAACGGGATTTCAGGACCCCGTTAGTAGCGGCAAATTTAACACAACTTATGGACACGAAGTACCCCCAGAATTATCTTGTGGATTGCACAAGTAACTGTCCCGTGTGGGATGCGAATCAATAGCAGCAGCGACGAGACAACCGGTTACCGACTACATCAACCGAGCTATTGTAATATGATAAATTATATCCTTCGGTGTTCTCAGAACCAACATTCGATAAGTTTGATTTATTCATACGGGCGTACGTGTTTGCGATATCCTTCCAATTAATGGGTTTCAGCAACCATGTCAGTTTACATACTCCAATAGTCTTCCAGTCCACGATAACGTAATAGCATTATTATCATACAGCGCGCAAGGACGTTGCTTTAACAACCGATTTTGAGCACTATTCTTTTAGAGTTAAGGTTGTATTTTGTCTGGAAAGCGATGTACGGTAAATATTTAACGTGTTTTAGTTAAAGAAGTATACAATTGATGAGGTATACAACACATATTTGGAACATGTACGCAAAGATATAGGTCAAGACTAAAATTGTTTTGCAGTAAGTACTTAAATGTTCGCATATATTTTCGAGATGTAGATGTGTATTTATGTTATGACGTCGTATGAATCTGTTTTGGTCTCTCTCTATTCTGTGTATTTGTACTGGTTATCTGCGTTTGTCTTCAGCTATAGACGAGCGAGCGACTCATCTAAAGCTTAACGGTAACCGAGTCGATACGGCTGTGTACTTAGCATTGTTTTTGTGATGCCAAGAAACAACTCGGCTGCTGATTGCCATAAGTAAATAGAAAACAGGGAAAGCTATTCTGCCAGTCCTTCAGTCGAAATGAAAATCTGCTTGGCAACTTAACTAAATTGAATGTTCACCATTCTGTTTACTTAAGTTGCCAAGCAGATTTTACAAACCAAAAAAGTGTTATATATCTGGTAATAACCATCTATAGCGGGGGTTTAAAACCCTGGTAAACAGAGGTTTACATGTCGGTGAAGCAAAGCTCTGGCTCTCTCTTTACAAATATGAGACGTAAGCTACAAAGTGCACGCTTTGTGTGCGTACAGCGTAGGTATGTATATATTATTATGTACTAAGTTTTGGCTGGACCGAGAGAATTTCATAACCTTCTATTATTTTTCTTCTATTCTTTCAAAATATATATAATAGTGACTATAATTAATAATGTATATAAAAAGTTTAAGTAGTAGTAATAGCAGCGATATCTCAGTGGGGAGACCAACAGACTGCAATGCAGAGGGTCTCGGGTTCAAACCCACGTCGCGCACCTGTTGACTTTCGAAAGTTATATAACTTTTTGAAATTATGTGCGTATTGATTGACAATTATCGCCTGCTCCGTGCCTCGGAGAGCACGTTAAGCCGTCGGTCCCGGCTGCCATGAACATCTATGGCAGTCGTTATTGGGATGTCAGTGCCCTATAATATCCTGACACTGGTCTAGCCTTAGGGTATCGTTAGCCTTCGGGTTGCGGAGGTCAGGTGACAACCGCTCCGTGTAAAACTGATATCCAGTCAAATCCGGTTAGATTAGAAAAGCCGACCCCAAGTGACTTGGGAATAATAAAGGCTAGGGAGGAGATATATAAAAAGTTTAAGGTCCTATTGATAATTTATAACATATTAAGCAACAATAACGCGAAAATCTTATTTATTCTCAATCCCGTGAGAATTTCGTAAAATTGGGCCTTATTTCCTGTTGACATCGTAAACCAAATGTCAGTTCAAAATTTCAGCCTTCTAGGTCAATGCGTTGATGAGATGAGTCAATATGTGAGTTAAGACTACTAGTTTTATAAACAGGATAAAATGAAATACATATCTATAATTAATACGTGATGCAAAAATTTTGTACCCCTTTTTACGAAAATTGCGCGGACGGAGGAGTATGAAATTTGGCACAGTTAAAGTTTATAGTGAGAAGGAGGGGCGAATCCTAATATTTATATAAAATTATCAATAGAACTACATTAAATTAATGAAAAACTCTACACGCACACAACTATGCATTTTACACACGCAGTCGAATCACGTTCGTAGTATTTCGGCATGGTTCGGCTGATGAAGTACTATTCTTCATAAATATGGTTACTTTTATCAATATTATAATTTGTTTGACCAAGATAGGTAAATTAACCTATATAGATCGAAATCTAAATAAATGTGATTATAAGGGTATGGTTCTAGACAATAAAACCTTAATAACTATCAAACTTAAAATTTAAATCAATTATGGTCGAATTTGCCTAGTGGTCGAAATTCGACCATAATTGATTTAAATTTCGGCGACCGCTACTACTAATAAACTTCTGTGTCATGGATTGCTTTTTGAGAGGTGATAAGGTAATCGATATATTGAACCGTCGTGCGTTACTTTGTGGCAATAATTGTAATAAAATAATTGTAAGTTGACAAGCTCTCCTGAGGATGAAATACGTGTCGCAAAAGCAAGCAAAGGCGTAAACAAAAGTGGTTGGGTATGATGTAGATATCTATATATGTCCAACAATTTCTGATCTACCACTTTTTTGGAAAACTCAATACTTTATCCAAAATTAATATTTTAACAAGTTTAAAATTGCCCGCATCCTCCCTCTCGCAGATCGCATCTCTCCCACGGTTTGTTGGTTGTTTATGCCAACGCCGTTTACGTTTTGTTGTCGCTTTCTTTTGCGACCGCGTTTAGCCTCAAAGCGATTAGGTACTTAGTTTATTTTTAAATACATACATAGATTTACATCTGTTTCCCAGAGGGGTAGGCAGAGACTACGTATTTCTATTTGTTAGATACTGACACTTCTCTGACTTCATTCATTCATGCATTCTCTGATTTATTTTTGTATGAAATTATTTGAAATTTCAATTATTATGAAAAGTGTTAGAACGGAAATTGTTCAGCAAGACATAAATAAGCTATGAGTAAAAGGTTATTAGATTTGTCAAATAACCTTGTATACAATAGAAGATGTAGGCATATAACTGATACGGTAACCAAAGCGTGCTATTTTCAGTTGCTTAAAATAAGGAAAAGACGCTATCACCACTTTTGATTAGTGGAAGAGAGAATAAAAGAAAATAACACGGCGATAAGAAATAAATATACCTAGGATGGTGTATTTATTCAATCAATAGATAATTAAATATTAGTTTTTCGAGTTTGTCATCATTTTGAACAAGGGCGACTTAAAAAGTGGCCGAGAGTTGTTGCTTCACTCTTATTATGCGAGTTCCTTAGCTGAATCTGGGTTTAACTATTTCAATATTCTTATATTCACTTTTTGTTTTTACATTTTTTTAATGCGTTTATTTAATTTGTACGGTTAAGGCTATTATGACTATGATAATCTGGCAGTGTGTATATATTTTATTTATTTATTTCATTTAGGTATATTCTATAAAATGTTAGTGGCTTAAGTTATTTAGGCGGAAATGAACCCACCCCCCTCTCTAATTTCCCACGTAACTATTGCAATAGCAAAAAGTTGACAATACCGAAATCCTCTCATAAGGGGCAGTCGCATCGTGGGATCCGGACGTACTCCAGCTTGAAATATTCTGCTTCGAACACAAAACATACATCGACACGTGTTTCGCCTTAGCATGAGGCACCCAGGACTCAGGACAGTTTGTCATCTTTCAATTATTTTAATTCAATAGATTGCCGCAAATTAACGTTGACCATTTCTGCTTAGTAACAACGCCCGACGATTCATTATATTAGTGGATTGCCTGGCATATCACCTCTCGAAAAAGCAGTCCTATTTCATATATAACATTTTAATATAATCTGGCTTTTGAGAGCGCTTACCAAATTGAGGCCATAATGAAATAAAAGATAACTAGTCTTAATTAGATTACTTTTGAAATAGCCCGACAGTTTTCAATTACATTTTTCTGTATTTAGTTAACAACTGACTAACAGAAGAAAAGCGGTTTGATATTTTTTGTTTAATACGTATATTACGTAACGTTGCGTTAATCAGCCCTGTATTCATATACAGGGCAAGTATTATTACTATTATATTTGCTAGCTTGGACAGCTTTTGCTGTCCCACTGCTGGGCCCGGGTCTCTGCTAAGTATAAGAAGGATTAGCCAACCTGCACTGGCCCAACTTGGTAGACACCACGTTTCCTCCAGTATAAGTAGGCAGTTTTACTACCGAACATTCTGCTATAATTTTTAGAACATTTATGAAGTTAAAACCTAACTTTAAATAAAATTACGTGAATTTCCAATTTCTTTCATTCGCGGTTCATATCAGTTTTCGTGTTATAGACGCTTGCGACATCTACGATAATACTATAGTTATTGTTTGTTTATCGGTCACACTTACACCGAGTTCGTTGACATGGCATATTTACTAATCAAAGCATGTTATATAGCACATAAAATGTTATATAATCTATCATAATTCATACTATATACAGAAAAAAGCAGATAAGTTACTAGAGCTCGCATGGTTGAAGTGTCAAAAACGTCCCAATTGAGACGAAAACAACAAAATTCGTTAAAAACATTTAAAGCGCAATTGTTCGAGTACTAGCTATCTCTTTTACGTATGTATGTTATTCCTATATCATATCTGTAGTGCTATTTATCACTATATGTCATCAACACAAGTGCAGTAATTAATAACAAATTTTCAGAGCACCAGATTTTCGACGTTCTTTACTATGAAAGTAACATATATTTATCTAGTTTAAAACATGACTGAATGCAATCGATACTTTTCAGTCGGTTCCTTTTAACCGTTCATTTTCCACAATTACATGTGATTAACTGTCGGTTGTCATTTTCTGTCGTTCGTTCTATTCGGTATTCACCTACAGGTGGTCGGATCGATATTTTTGTGGGTCATCTGCGTTGATGTATGAAGCGTTCTTACGTTCTATTTTGACCGACTATAAATGTGGTTGAAAAAGAACTAGGCCGACCATGTCCGAAAGCGCTTAGAGAGGTCAGGTTATCCAAACACTAATTAAGTGCCAGAAGAAAGTCAATAGTGATGGAGAAAACTTGAACAGAGATGTCGGGATAGGATACACAGTAGATTTTGGTATTTCGCTGGGCCTTAGTTTGATAGTGTTGTGTCTAACACGAGCAGCCATAAGAAGATTTATAAGAAAGAACCTTGTTCGATATCCAATTTTTTATGATGCCTGCAAAACATTCTAGAAGAGGAGTCAGAATCCTACGTCACCTCAATTACCTATAACTATTGATTCGTTTGAATGTCATGTGATTAGTTAATTACCTAAAACGAATTCCACAGTTGTTATATAAATAACTCGCGAAGACAGAGGTACAATGTAAGAAATACATTAATTAGTAACATACGATTATACACCCAGTCACGTCTATAACCCCGTAGGGGTAGGCAGAGATGTCATATTTAGTTAGCTCTAGTTTTAGGTCAAACGTAATGGTGAGGCGCCTAATGCCATTTACTGGGCACAGTGCCAGACTTTGTGCTGTTACAGACATTTTCTAAGCAAAATAACCAAATAATACTTGCCCAGACATGGTGATAAAAACCCGAGACCTCAGACACAGCTATCGCATATACTACTAATAGGCCATCAAGACTGTTTTCGAGTTATCTGAAATTAATGAATCAGGCTACAGGTGCCCCGAATGAAGTGATGTGGTTCGTGTTTACAACCTTGACATGTAAAAACTTGTTGACAGTGCAGGCTTTACGATCAGATTACCGTGTTTGATATAGCTTAACAAGTTTATTTTAGGATCGCTCTTAACTCTCGCGCTGTCATTGTTCAATCTATTGTTTAAATTGATATGATAGCGCTAGAGGACATTGGATTAGATTGAAGTACTAAGTGGTTAGATAAAGTCTGCAAAACCGAATTAACGGCGGCCAATCTTCAAGGGTGCTTGCCATCTGTCCAGAAGATAATTATTATAATGCGTAAGTACACTCTATTCCCTAAGTCTCGTAGTTTCATGGGACTGTGATCTGACATGAGCAGAGAGAGATCAGGCGCAGGACCGGTGGCCTTACGTACTTACAGAGGCACGAGAAAGAAGATGCTAGTTATTAAGTTGTTATTTATGGGCTATGAATTCTGACTTCTATTTCACACTTCCAACTTTTCTGATACTTCCAACAAAAGCAGTGTTGAGTTTTTAGATAGGAAGCCATGGGCTAAAAACTGACTATGCATGGGGAGGCTTGTAGTCAATTCTTTTTTGTGGCCAGTCAAAGTAAGTCCTGTCCGTTTGGTAGCAGTCAGTAGAAGCCGACATCCCAATTGTTATTGTGGCGGTAGACGCACATAAACAGCGAAGATGTCACTAGAGACAAATAGATGTAACCTATACTAAAATGACATCATGATGCATCCTTAATCGCGCTAATGAAGTTTGCACAGTGAATTACTGAATTGCATCCAACATCTCGCTGCGGTGTAACATCACATCTCCTTTACCATAAGGGTATCATTGTATAGTTTTCACTTTGACGGCCTTTGACTTTTTTAACCATTCCCTTGTAAAAACATAGGATTTACTATTTTAGGGCAACTTATATGGATAGGTAAAGTCTTCCTCCAGAAATATTTTGTAAACTGGTGTTATTATAGATTAAAGGTTGTGTCGCTAAGGTCAGATGGTAGCCGCTGATTAAATCTATTTGGTCATTTTCTGACTTGGTTTTATTTGGTCGATCAAATTTCCATACTGCCATGAACAGTGTAGTATATTAATATCAGGTGACGTAATACCTTAGATAGTTATCGTATATGACGCAACATAGAGGACCTTGGTCAAGGTAGAATCTCGGAATATGTCATGTCAAATTTTCGAGGCAGTTAGACGGTATTTAGCGTTTCAAATATCTCTTGTGGCTGAAATAGCTTATTTAGAGACTCAATCCAGAATATCTTGGCAGAGGATGTATTACACCCATATTTCGTCAGCTATGTTTGAAGTCGCACGTGACATGGTGCAACTTACGAGTACTTGCCTGTTGTGTGATCACTACCGATTCTGTAATCTTGGAGTTTTAAGCTCGGGTCGAACAGTCTTAGTGACAGTAACATAACGGTATATATGTATGTATAACTGGCTCCGGAACCTCGCAATAATTTAATTTATGTATTTGTTATGCAATAATTTATATGTAATGAAACTGATTAGTCATTATACAGCTTAAAAACATGGTTAAAATATGATATATGTTCAGGATTTATCGGTTTACCTTTCTCAAGAATTTGTTATACTGATACGTATCAAAATACAGATAAATGTCGCCTACATTTATCTGTATTTTGATCTCATTCTCATGTATCGTTAACTTCGCTTAATACACCTACTTTGTTTTATCTCTCCACTACTTCAAATAAACTGTTAGGTGTTGCGCTTGGTAGGTATAAAGACCGTTTGTTTACTTAGTAAAAATTATAAATAAATAAAAATGACGTAGCGATCTTACGCAGTTTGCAAACTCCAGTTCAAAAACAAATAGTGCATTTGGTGCGTCGTACCTCGAGGAATGATGAAGATGGCAACTCATGATGATGTATTATATTATATTTTATTTACCAAAAAAGCTGATCTCTTTATTTGACGTAATATATAGAGTCAAAGGAATGTAGAGCGGTTGCCTGCATACACTAAAAGGCAGATTTAATAAAATTAAAAGTAATGTATAGAAATCCACTGCGTTAGTCAAACAGCGCTTTCTCTTGACTCTCCGCGGTGAGTACTATATCTACCTAGGCTAAAAATAATTAAATGACTAATGGTCGCCTGGCAGTCAAAATTCGACCGTAATTATTTTATATTTTGCTCTCTTTCCCCATATAAACTTTAACTATGCCAAATCACATACACCTTCGTGCCTGCAGTATGTATCGAAATTGGCATACCTCGCTCTGAAGTTGCTATAGTCTGTGCAGTTGAACCGCTCTCGCTCCCAGCATTCCCGTACACCTTTTGTCATTGCGACAGTACTTGAAGCAACTCCTAGGGTACTAAAAGTTTAGCGTTGGGTGTACAGAGATTTCTCTTTTACTACGTTTTAATATATAAATTATCTTTTTCTAGGATAACAGTTAAACGCGGCGGTGCGCTCACGGTTCTTGGATTCATGTTCTTCATGACTCTGTTTGAGCTGCTGAACGCGCTAGCGCTGTTCACAGGCGCAGGCGCACGCTTCAGGCACAAGTATCGCCTGAGTTGCGGTGATGTGCTCGACATCACCAACAAGTAAGGCTTTTTTACTGGCTGGGTCTTTAAATGGTCAGAACTGGCGATTACAATTTGCATTCGATAGATTTTAATTGGAGTTGAACCGCAGTTACTTTTTGTTGAGCAACGTTTCTAAGTTTTAGTGGACAACATCCGAAAGTATCACTTTGTTGTTAATATATGCTGTCGTATTAACTAACGTTGCTTAACTTCTAATAACAGTCAACATTTGGTAACAATCGACAATATTTGTTACAGAATGTTAACTAACATAACCTACTGTTAACATGACAATATATGCAGGATAACATTTGATCACTACATATTATAAAACAAATTCCCCCGCCGCGTCTGTCTGTCTGTCTGTTCGCGATAAACTCAAAAACTACTGAACGGATTTTCACGCGGTTTTGACCAATAGACAGAGTGATTCATGAGAAAGGTTTAGGTGTATAATCGGGGCGGATCGCTCGTAAGTATATAACAACTAACACCCAGACTTGGAATAACTATTAGTGGCTCACACGATTGTTCCGTGTGTCATACACTCGGTTTACTGATAGCCTCAATACAGGCTTTGCCTAGTGTGACTATCGATGTTATGTAAATTGTAAATTGATCGGCATAATAAACATTATTATTATTTTAAATTGACTAGTATCTTTATGAAATAGTAGAACACAAATGTTTATCAAGTAAACAACAATGCGTGCATCGCTAAGAAAATATAAAAAAGTAAATGTATAGTAAAAATATAATAAAAACTATTATATTAGGTAAATAATAAAATTTAATGTTTTGTATATATGGATAAGAAAATAACCTGTTTACCGATTTGCCAACCCTAATCGGAACTGTCTTTATGTGTGCAAATCATCGATGGTGCAAATCAAATTAGCACCAAGTTACAGTAAGCAAGTGTATCAGGTAACAATTTAACTAATCGTGTAAACTCTTTACCGATTGAACTTAGTTGTTGATAGTTAAGCCTTTCTCAACTAATTATTTATGCCAAATTAAATCATCCAGTATGAGGAAAAGACACACTTTATGTAATTCTTCTCAGTTAAGATCGGTACAGGTAAATTTAAATCGTGCATACGAATAGATTGCGAATTGCAATTACTCTGTTAAATCCATATTTGAAATATTAATTTTTAAAGAAAGTTACTTTTCAAATATTTGTGTTCGAAACTTCAATATAGGACTGAAGAATTGTCTGTATTTTTCTAATAATCGTGTGACTATTCTCAGGTTTGTGAGCGCAATTCAAGCGGCGCTTTCATGCATCACGGGTACCATAGTATGCCTCTGGTCGTGCACCAGGGACTTCATGTACTCCAAGCACTACATGTCGGAGGCCTACGCCTGGTTCGGAGCTGCCTACTTCTTTTATGATATATGGAGCATGTATATGGTGAGTTTGAAGACATTTTGCTTTTCAACGTAACTCTTAAACTAACTAAATTTTTGCCACATTAATACCTAAAGCATTAACACCTAACTAAATCTTTACTGCATTAATACCTAAAGCCATACCAAAATGACTTGCTTGCATTTCAATTATTTACTTAGCGTGAAATAATTTTCTGCTACTCCCGTGGGTTTTCTTAGACTACAATATATTATGAAGATTTACAAATATGGCCACTACGATACTTCGCGGTTATTTGGCTTCGAGCTTTTTGTAGGGTACTTCTTAAGTTAGGCTGATTTAGGTTTGAACAGATTCCTAGTTCTGCTCATGTCTGTTTGACCTTGATACATTTAATCATATGTCAAGCCAATTCATCAATCGGCTTAATATCACGATATCGCCCGCAATAGAAAAACATCTTGATACATTCAAACAATGAAAGAACACCGAGACTCGGAACAACTATTTGTGGTTTTCCAGGTTCACGTCCAAACGAACTCGAGTTCGGAGATAAAACGCCGTTCATCCAAGAACGGAGCAGCACCGTTGTCCTCTGGTGACGGCGCCGTCGTCAAGAAGAACGGAACCTCTTTCTTCGCGTATTGCAGACATGAGCCTGTCATTCTGATGCACCATCTGTTTATAGGAGGCTTCGGATTTCTCGTCATTGTGGTAAGTACTAACACAAATAATCGCCTGTCTTGTATTATAAAATAGTAAACGTGATCTAATGCTTTGACAGATAATACTAGTCTTTTTAATCTACAAATTGATTACAAAACTGAGATTAAGATTCTAAATAAACACTCAATTAGATGTCATTACACTTTGAATCCATACATTATTATGTTAGAGCCTATATTAAAACGCTATCTGTATTTTATTAAAATGCAAAATTGATTGTACAGGTGAACAAAAATTCCTAAAAATGATCATTTTACTATAG
The DNA here is from genome assembly GCA_963675205.1 of Catocala nupta. Taxonomy (NCBI): domain Eukaryota; kingdom Metazoa; phylum Arthropoda; class Insecta; order Lepidoptera; family Erebidae; genus Catocala; species Catocala nupta. The sequence continues at coordinate 7,644,476 of OY776098.1, forward strand.
CTAAACGCGTTAAATATTTTTACAGGATGCAGGCTATCACTATGTTTAAATAATATTTCGCTGGAGTTAAATTGTAGCCATACGAGCCTTGAACTCTCGACGCTCACATTCGAGATAACACGGGTTAAAACAAGGCTGGAATTTAGTATGATCTCCTTTAGAAAACGTTTGATTGTTTGTCGCGAAGAATTATTACGTAATTATTAAAGAAATATCCTCCACCTCATTGCATAATAAAAGATTACTTAATCATATTTTCTGATAAACTATTTATGATGGCGTACCTCAAGGGTCGATTCATGGACCGCCTATGTCGTTTTTGATTTAAAATATTTAATATTGAAACTATGAATTCTTAGGCAATATCAGATGAAACCATTTACATCTCAAGGTAAGTTTTTGTAATGAGTCTTTAATTTAAATATTAATTGTTTTGTTTTAGATAAAAAATGATTTATATAAAATTGTATTACTTGGAGTTTTCTCAAATTTCAGTACCTTCGTGGCGACCTTGGAGATTGCACCTTTGGTTTCGTGTACCTTATGGAGCTGTCAACCCCTTTCGTATCTCTACGCAGTATCCTGTCTAGGCTCAAGCTGAAGGCGTCGAAGGCGTACCTGGTGAACGGTGTGCTGATGTTGATGACGTTTTTCGTGTGCCGGGTCATCAGTCTGCCGTACGTGTGCCTGTTGTACAGTAGGGTGCTTGGCATTTCCTACCTGGAGGTGAGTTTAAAGATAGTTAGGGTCCAGTTCCTTTATTCAAGAAACAAGTCGCTTTAGCTACGGATGCTAAAGTTTAGATTTATTTTTCAAAGAATATTGTACCAAGTGTTGAGGTAGAAAGGAAACTACCGATTTGTGAATGTATGTAGATTTTATTTGTTTAGCACAGCATAAGTATATTTTCTATTTAGACAAAAGTTATTAGCAGTAAACCGCAATTACATCCAAGGAATCAATCAGAGCGCTCGGCTTAGCTACGAAACATTACCTATGTGACGTCGCCGAGACTCGAGGGCCGCGGTAGTCCAGCGGCCGGTTCAGTCGGCTGTGTCCCGCGGCGCGCGCGCACGTATGTATGCTAGCTGCCACAATATGTTACTGTTTGTAGGCAAAATGCCTTGTTTCTTGAATATAGGAACTGGACTTAATCCAAATTAGCATAGAAGATCGGGTTACACCGAGGTTCCTAAAGAGCGAACTCTCAGATCGGACAGGCATTTTTGTGTGACCGGTTTTCCTTCGGGTGTATCCTAACTCAGTCGTACTTCACCAGGCCATAACGACCCTGCCGATGGGCTGCAAGGTGTCCATCTGCATCCTGCTGCTGCCGCAGCTGTACTGGTTCTACCTGATGCTGGCGGGCGCGCTGAAGATGCTGGTGGGCGGCGCGAGCGCGGCGGCGCCGTGCGCCGGCGACGCGCGGCCGCGCAGCTGATGCCGCGGCGCGCGCCGCCGCGCCGCGCGCGCGCGCCCGCAGCGCGCCGTCTAGCGCGGGAGCCGGCCCTGCAACCGCTCCTACGACATTCACCGATTTTAATTGCAGATACGGCGTGACAGGATTCTCGATCATCGCGACTCCGACTACCTCTATATTTTTAGCCATCTCTTTACTAGTAAATCGTTGCTAATGTTTGTTTGAATCGTATGTTGCCAATTTTTATTTTCTCGGCCGAGGATTTGACCGCCTTTTAATCACAATTTATCGGTACCATAAATTCGTGGTCTAGCTGTGAGTATACATTTGGAACATTCCGTGCCGTATCTTCAGTTAGCCTCGGCTCTAAAAGTAATTTATTCACGGTCGCTCCGACACGTCTCCGGCCGCACGTTAAGAGGCGAATACTTGCTTAATTATTGTCGCCATCCGTCGGTCACGATTGTAGTTGATGTTGTTTCTATACGACAACAGATGGCGCTGTACTAAATTTTGGTCGACTAGCAAAATTCAGTACAGACCTTATATAGTCGATATTAGGTAGATATACTGTTATATGAAATTAATGGCCATTAAATTGTATGGTTGCTAAAAATATTATTATATATCTAAGTCATTTGAAAGATCTATAGATATAAACGAGTCGAATAGTTACCGTCAATCTCGATCATTTCTCATTTTTATAATAAATTGTTATAACTTTAAATTGACTTTTGGAATGATACGGCTAGCTCATCCTCAAAAAAATCTAATCATTTATTTATACGCATTGACAGTGTTTTGCATTTAATTAGACTCAAAATAATAATAGGTGACTCATATTAAATATGACTATAGTACTTCAATATTAATTTAACATCTTCCTAATACGTCTTCTTAAACTTATTCTATGACATGTGTCAAAACTAATGATATGTTGCATTTAATTTATTTGCATTAACTAAAAAAATAATTCATTAAAATATATACTATTGAAAATCGCGCAATAAAAATGGATTAAGCTATATCCACATACAGTGGTGGACATATAATTAGAAACACTTGCGACGTATTTTACATTATACAAGGCACATTCCCGTAAAACTTTTGTTGTTAGAAATAAAATAACAAAATGCATAGAATACGCTCAACAACCTATAATTAATTAAAAACAAATAAATATCCGAGTTTACAACTACCATTTAGATATTTAGTTACGTACAAACACCTAAACGACATTTGCAGTACCATCCGTTATGGACAAGTAATTAGAAACAATAAAGAAATGAGGTAAAATCAAAGTTATTAATGTGTTAACGTCATCAATTTCAAATTATTTATTTAATGTTTATGTGGGAGAGCCACGTTTCAGCACCAATGGGCCGGCTCGATCGGAGTGATACCACGACCTCACAGAAAACCGACGTGAAATAGCGCTTGCGTTGTGTTTCGTCGAGTGAGTGAGGGTACCGGAGACCCAACCCTCCCCCCCATGATGGCGCAGTTGAATTACCGTATATTACCCCAGGAGGGTACCAACTGCGCTAGCGTTGGAAAATCCCTCTGGGCGTCCACGCTCAGGGCACAACGTACCTGAGCGTGGACGCCCTGGTCGCCCCTCGTATTCTGGGGAGAGGCAAAACTGCGCTTAATTATGCCCAGGGCAAGAGCAGAAACACTATGGCAGCACCTGCCACGCTGGCCGTGGACTTTTGCAACATCAGGGGATTACATAGTAACCTTAATGCTGTTCACCACCATCTCGAGACAGCAAACCCAGCCTTGCTCTGCCTGATGGAATCCCCCCTATTGTGTTGAAGATGTGCGCTGCGGAGTTGGCGCCGGTCTTAACGCGACTATTTCGGTTCTCTTACTCTTCTGGCTTAGTTCCGAGATCTTGGAAGACACCATTGGCCAACCTGATCCCAAAAAAAGGCGATCGCTCAAACCCGTCCAACTACCGACCAATAACCATAACCCCCCTTTTCTCGAAGATAATGGAATCAATCTGACGGTTGACGTCAGCTCTTACGGTACCTGGAGGGTCATCAGCTGCTTAGTGACCAGCAGTAAGGCTTCCGTAAGGGTCGGTCAGCTGGTGATCTTCTAGTATACCTGACACATCGTTCGGCTCAGGCGATTGAGACAAAGGGGGAAGCCTTGGCGGTTAGTTTGGACATAGCGAAGGCTTTCGATCGTGTTTGGCACAAAGCGCTTCTTTCGAAGCTGCCTTCCTATGGGCTGCCCGAGAGATTATGTGAATGGGTTACTAGCTTTTTAGCAAACAGAAGCATTAAGGTCGTAGTCGACGGTGAATGCTCTGACTCCATGTCTGTAAATTCTGGTGTCCCGCAAAGCTGTGTGTTATCGCCTACACTGTTCCTCCTCCATATCAATGGCATGTTGCAAATTAGCAGCATTCATTGTTATGCGGATGACAGCACGAGCGACGCTCTTTATACCGGCCGCGCTAACATCTCTCGGGTAAACGTCATCGAGAGCCGAAACAAACTTGTGTCTGAAATTGAGGGTCAGCCTTAATTTGGTCCGATTTAACCCCATGAAGACACAAGTCTGCGCGTTCACTGCAAAAAAGCTGCCGTTGGTCGTATCTCCTCGTTTTGAAAACATAACTGCCTCAGCTGATATTGGAATTCTTGGTGTCGAGATATCGAACGAAGTCCAGTTCCGCGGATATTTAGAGGGTAAGGCTAAATTAGCCTCAAAAAAGCTTGGCGTGCTCAACAGATCGAGACAGAATTTTACGCCGCCCATCGCCTACTACTTTATAAGGCGCAGTTTCAGCCACATATGGAATACTGTTCTCATCTTTGGTCAGGGGCACCCCAGTACCAGCTTCTCCCTCTGGACCGCATTCAACGGAGAACGACTCGAATCGTTGACTGCCAGGTTGTTTCAAATCAGCTAGACCCTTTAACGCTGAGCAGAGATGTGGCCTCGTTATGCATTTTCTATCGCTTTTATTATGGGGAGTGCTCCGAGGAATTGTTCGGAATGATCCCTGCCGCCTCTTTTCACCATCGGCCTACGCGACAACATTTTCATTTCCATCATTTAGATGGTTGGCAGTCCACAACTGTGCATTTCTCCAGGAATTTTCTGCCTCGCACAACAAAACTGTGGAATGAACTGTCGCCTGAGGTATTTCCGGACCAATACGACCTTCAAAACTTCAAGAAAAGAGCGTACTCCTTTTTAAAATGCCGGCAACGTACTTGTAACTCCTCTGGTGTTGCGGATCCATGGGTGGCGGTAATCGCTTACCATCAGGGGATCCGTCAGCTCGTTCGCAAACAAATAAAAAAAAATATATCATTGGTTTACTATATTTCTTAAAAATTAATATTTAGTTGCATAGCCTTTGTTATTAATGACATTGATTCAAGTAATTTCATACATTTATCGAGTGGGATCGAGTTCCATGCTTCAACAAAGGCTTCGTAAAGTTCATTTTGACTGGAATTACGTTTAACGGAGACTTATTTTTTAACGACGTTCCACAAATTTTCAATAGGATTTAAATCGGGGCTATTTGCAGGCCAGTCTAACATGGCAACACGTTGCTCACTAAGAAAGGATTTAACACTGCGGGCCGTGTGTTTTCGGTCGTTATCGTGCTGAAAGATCCAGGTCACAGGCAAATTGTCGTCGGTGTAGGGAATCATTGTCTCTTCTAAGATGTTTTTGTATTGAAATTGATCCACGGACGGGGCCAACTCCGCAACCAGAAAAACATCGCCATACTTTAATGTTACCACCGCCGTGTTTGACTATGCTCCTCGTGTATTTATAATCAAAAGCATGGTTTATTGGACGTCTAACGTAGCGTTTGCCGTCTGAATTCACCATATTTATTTTTGTTTCATCCGAGAATAACACTTTTTTTCATTCTCGTACGGTCCAGTTAAGATATTTCTTTGCAAATAATAATCGGTTCTCTCGGTGTTGCTTGGTAAGAAGCGGTACCTTTCGAGAAACCCTCCCGAACAATTTAGCTTTCACTAATCTGCGGCGTACCAGTTTCGAGGAAATGTTCCTTGGGTCATCAGGTGAAAAACTTCATTTCTAATCTCGTTGGATCCTTTAAACGGGTTTTGTTTAGCTACACGTATTATTTGCAAATCTTCGCGGAGAGACGTTTTTCTTGGACGAGCCTTTCTAACAACACTTAGTAGCTTCGTTTCTTTTATAATGAGCAATAGCATTGAAAACTTTCTTCTTCATTCTAGATGATTAGCAATTCTTTTCTTTTATAAGTCCACTTTCGATCTAAAAGTAATTTAAAAATTAATATCCTAGTTGACTCGTCACAACTCTTATTTTTACCCATTTTTAACAAAACTTATTATTCACGTAATTCCAAATTGACCTTTAATTGCCGCCGAAACTACAGAAAAAGCGTAGAAAGAGGTTTTTTTTCAATTTCGGAAGTGGAACGTACCGTGGATCCTGTTCCTAATTAGTTGTCCAAGCGCCCAGTAATAGAAATTTAACTATCATTCATATTTAAACTCTTTTAATCATTTTATATTTTATGAGTTTTTTAACTCATTGGCTATATTCAGGCATAGTTAATAGTGATTTAATCATTATATGTTTTACTCATAACGATAGTTCATTCTGTGTTTACCTAAGTTTTATGTACTGTTTCTAATTATATGTTCACCACTGTATATGTAAAACAATGAATAGTTTTCTTTATTAGTCTAATACATATACTAATAAAGAATGCTATCAATTGCTTTACATTTAGGACTATCGAAACTTAAAAAAATAATGTAAAAATAAATTATCACTATGAAAGTGATTTCTGAAGCTACTGTAAAAAGAGTAACCATAATATTAATATATCTTCTGGATCTCTTTTTTAATTTTGAATGCGAGATTCGACAACTTTGCCACATAGCAGATGCCGTTTGTTTTCTATAGCGTTATCTGTTTCCAATTGTACGATTTCACAGCAGTTGTAGTAAAGTCTTTAAGCTATGCTTGAGCAGCTATTATATTATTCTAACTTGGACTAATAAAACAGGTCTTTTAGTAGAAAATTTCTAGTAATACATATGTGCGTTAGAGACAAAATGCTTTCGATTATTTATTTACATTTATAGTTCATAAATATCTTGCTACATATACCTTGCCGCTGACGTCTTCAAAATGTTTTAGTGTGCTATAAATGTCATATTAGAGTACAATTGACAGTCGTGTGTTTAATTGGTCAGTTTTGACGTTTGAAGTAGGGTTGCCAATTTATTTACTTAAATGTTTTTCATGTCTAAATACAGAAGATAAAAATAAAAAGTATGTAATATTTTATGATATTTTCTCATTTTAGTAGACAATCTTATTATCAACAAAATTTTGGCAGCGCTATTGTGACGGCGGTATTTTTTTACTCATTGCGCCTTTATGGTGTCTTTTGATTAACCATCAATCGTTTATTCGGAACTAAAGTAAACTGAAATTGGTACCAACGCTTACTGAGTTATTGCCTTTAGAAGCACAATATAATATCCTAGATATAACTTGTTGGCGATTAGAATATACCGCTTGAAGAAGTAAGGCAAGCGCAATAAGGGCTTCTCCAAAGAGTGAGCATTGCATAAGAATATAGTTTGTTATTGATAATTTGATCTGTGTGAGTCAGGCTAGACGTAGTCCATATAGCCAAATTTGGCCTAGTACGAGTGACGTCACTGTACTCGAGTTATTGACGTAATTGTTAGATAATAAAGTCACAAATATAAATGGGTAACTTTGATATGTGTGATAAAATGCACAAACTATCTATATTATATAATAAGTTAATAGTTTATGTGCATTTTATGAAACCTCATTTATAGTATATATATATTTTTGTATTAATTTTATATTATGGTGATTTTTACTTACTTAACAATACTAATTATTGGGATATTTTCACCTGTAACTATTGACATTTCTATTTCTATTTTACTATTTCTTTTTATTCAGATAACTATTATGAAAATAATATTTATTTTCTTATATATCTTACTTTTATAAGTGTGTTTTTAAATCACAAGAATTGAGTAAGTTTAGACCCTAAATTTTTTATATGGGTCAGTGGAATTGTGACGGAATAGAAATTCAAACAATGTATGCTCCAATATTATGTTTTAATAATGAGAATCCACTATTGTTATGGAAAATTAAAATTTCTATTATAATTGCCTATAATCTTGACGACTCAATTCTTGTGAAATTCCCTTAAGTTTATAAACGCCAAAAAGGGTTCGTCTAAATATTTTACTTAAATTGAATCTCCACAAAATTGTTATTCTTCATTGTTTTTAAATATTTTTATTTTCAGAGGCTATATATAGAAGTGTTACTAAAATTGTTTGGTTTATTTCGAAATTTTCGGTGATTTTCTATTTTTCGTATGGTATGGCGCATTATGGTCTAATATCATAATTTAACATTAGTTCTTATTGTTAATTAATTTATTTTGTATGTGCGTGGATGTGATTTGAAATCTTCTGACAGAATGTTGACTTCCGGTTTGCCAAATTCATTCCAATTTACAAATATTAAGATTTTTCTTTAAATAAATTTATAATATTTTAAGCATTCGTCGACATTCTGATGATTGTGTATTCTAATTATATTTGTAAATTGCTGAGTACGATATTTTGTTAAAATTGTTCAGCACTGCATTAGGTAAACGGTTTTTCTCTTAATTTGATAGTAAATATTAAAATAAACATAAATAGCGCTGCTGTTGAACAACGACATAAAGCAAAGAAATGTTTTTTGCTATACTCAGCAATTTACATATTGCAGAGATGTAATCTTATTCAGCTTTTATTCTATTTTACTCAGCATTTAACATTTGTATATTAAATTTATTTGTAAAATGCGGAGTTGTAGACTTAGTCATAACTTCTGTATACTGTTTGTACATGGGTCTTAGAACGTTTTACTTATTAATGTTAGAATATGGATTTTATATTAAAAATAAATGAGCTTACATAGGATTTTATCAATCTCGCGTCTCTGGAATATTTGTTATCCACCGTGTTATCCAAGATGGCACAATCCTGCCGAAAATAGCAAACAAATCTTTTCTTATAAAGAAGTATTGTACTCGTGAACGCAGTCCTTGGAGTGTACAAATATCGCTGCATCTTATTTTTGGTATGTATTTAACAAAGCAATAATTTTAATGATGACATAATATTTTGCCTTGTTATTTCGAGTAATCTCACTGCCGGATAACATTTAAACTTTATGCATTTATAATGATCAATTAAGATTCTACAGTCCACGTGCTTTCTAAAATATTCATAGAATTTAGACACGTTACTTGCTATTTATATATTTTCTGTTTTAACTGGTAAAACGACAATATTCATTAGTGAACTAACGAATTTCAGGTATGTTAACTATGTTTCACACAGGCATGTACTGTATTTCAGACAGGTAACTATCAATATAACTCATTCCAAATAGTTTATTAACTACACAGCGATATTGAAGGCATTGCTACGACATCTGATTAGCATACTGGACAACAAGTATTTCTTAGTAGATGCGAGATGGTATCTAAAATTGATGCACTTAGTGAAATATTTGAAGTTTTTGTGACGAAACCACTCGTCTGCGATCAGAACATACACAATAGAAAACTCATTAAATAGTTACGGTCTTATTCATTAAAATTCTTATTTAAAGACTTAATACACTCAGAAGATAAAATATTTAGTAAGTTACAAAAACATCTTGTAAATTCATCATCTACATCATCTTTAATAGGCTAGTTCGACTTGTTATGTATTTTAATGAAAAATACTCTTGAGAAATATTTCTTACTAGATCTTTTCCGCGGTTTCACTCATGTTTATTATAACCGCTCCCTTGGCTAGTAGCGTGATGATATGTAGACTATGCTATCTTCTTCTAGATTAAGTAGCTTTTGATAAAGGATTTTTAAAATCGGTTCAGTAGTTTTTGAATTTATTCATTACAAACAAACATAGGTACAAATCTTTTCTATTTATAATACTAGTATAGATAACGACTTTATAAGTTTCTTGTAAGTTTTATGAATAAGACCGTAACTCTATGTTTGTTAATTTAAAATGAATGCGTTTCAGTTTGTGATAGGTACATTTACTGTCCGTTTACAACAAATTCAATTGTCAGTATAAAAATACAATTAATAGTGTTACCACAGAATATTTGAGTACAGAACAACGAGTGAGTTCATCTAGTATAGACAACCGCACTAACCCATACACACGAGAGACAACTTCATTAACTTGGTCGCATGCAGTCTGACATACAATCAACTGTGGGCAGTAGTGTCAAATTGTAACTGTACGTAGCTAAAGCGCCTCGTTTCTTGATATAGTGACCGGGGCTGTCTGTTTTATTGCGCCGCCATTCTGTACTTGTATGTTTTGTGAAAACAGTATTATATGTATTTGTCTCAACTAATATAATTGAAATATTGCTGTCCTTACTATTAACTATTAAGCGATATCATAATGCTTAAAGGTTTAACGTAGCGTGTTGTGGGTTAAAATTCCGTCCATTGTAATAATGACGTGAACCCACACCAAGCACGATTTACCTTTGAGCATTTCACGAGATTTAGAGTACCTAGCATGAAACCCATAGAAATAGAAGACCGACAGGAAATAGACTCACACATATAGATCAAGTCAGCCGAAGGTTACTACATTGGTGTGTTTCTGTTACATTATGTGTGTGAGCGCCGCGTAACGGTTTTGGCGCTTTACATTGAGTCTGGCCATCTGTATCACATTTTATTTATATTTGCATTTGTTCTTTACTGTATTTATTTTATATTGTTATTAAAAATGTGCATTCATGTCTATTGTGCCTGGTCTTTGTATACGCAAACAAGTGGTTTAGTCCAATTGTTATGTTCCTATAGAGGCCTATCAAATAGGTTGCCAGGCCTAATATTTAGAGAAAATATTGTTTTAGGTGTTTGTGGGTGTTCATGGTTAGAACGCGGTCTGTTGCATCGAAACTCATATTTGAAATTGGAACGTATTTTGACAGCTGTCAAAATATTCCTGCATGATAAAAACCTCCTTTTTTATTTCTTTTTTTTTTCACCATGACGTTGCCAGAACAACGTTATATTAGAGCGATTTGTCGAAGATAATAGCTGTATACTTACTAGTGCTAGCTTGATTTAAGCAGGCTAGTTTGTGCGTATATATAACAAAATCTACTTTCAAAACATTGCTTGTATATAGAAAGAGGATCTCTATAAAAACAGTCATGAGATCTCAGGATTAGAGGATCTCTATAAAAATGGCGGAATAGTGAAATCGATATCGGACAAAAAATAATGTGATATACATACATGTAGTTACACTAAGATGTACTTTGTATTATTTTTGGTACTTTGCTTAAATATTAGCTTAAGTTGTTTGAATGAGAATTGAATTTCCATTTTTATTCATTAGCCCTTGTTTAGACGCCGGCGTCTGGACATAATGTTTTTGAAATTATTTCTTGATATTTTTTAATTAACAGGTTTATTATAAGTCTCGATGCAACTCCGTTATAATATTAGTTTTATTATTATGATCATATTGCAGCTAAATGATTGTACGTGAAATTATATTTGAAAAATGTATTGTTCCCTGTAAGCAGAGAACGTTAAATAAATGTACAACATGTACGGAAATAGTGTTACCAGTGTTAAAATTGTAATTGTAGTTTATTGTTTAGGCTGGCAATGGGCGCGGGATTGTATAGGGTAAGAATTGATTTGAAGATTGGTTGATTGATCATCTTTTCGATCATGTGATAATAGCAAATAAATACTTTTAATTTTTCAATGTTCTTTAGCCTCCGGTTTAGTGACTACTTAATTCTATTGACTATTGATTATTTGACTGAATAAGTAGTTACTAAAGCCATTGCGGTCATATTGCGAACTAGCCATTAACTAGGCTGTTCGTTTAAAGAACGAATGCCGCAATGAGTATTCAAGTCAGACTCATTGGAAAATATAGCAATCAACCAAAAAAGTATAGCCTCTTGTTTACGAAGACGACGTATGTAGCTTTGTAACATATACTTATCTCTTTTACTTTTAGTTGCAAATTCAAATTTGGAAAGTGGTAGCATTATTTCGAGACTATATCTCAAGTGGTTATACTTTATTTATGTAATATTTAGTTGTAGCCTATCGATCGTATCAATCTTTAGATTGAAGTATAACGCTCAGTAGATGGCAGTCCGCGCGCCAGAGCCCCGAGTCATAGTGACGGTACCCAACACATGTGATACAATGTTGCAATGACTGTTTTATATTATATGTATCATAATATTGAACTGTTGTTTTATTTATACATAGCCTTTTCAACCTCAAAAATAACAAACAAAAGTCTTGTCAAAAGTCGTCTGCTATTCAAACTATGAATGCACGGATGGTGTAGTGGTTTATGTGATCGCCTTGCTAATGCCACTGCCCCGAGTGCTGTGGATTCAATCCCCATATGGAACAAATATCTGTGTGATTGTCATTTTGTTTTCCGAGTCTAGGTTATTTTTGTCTGTCCGTTGCTTGACTGATGGGCGGTGACATAAAAGTAATGCTAGTAACAGATTAAAGACGACAACGGGAGTTGTCGTTTTTAATCTGTTGAGTCTTAGAATACCAGTATATAATTAAAGATCTATTGTGTCTAGCCACCGGTGTGCCGCTGCGACTTAATAGGTTTAGGAAGTTGGATTGTTATTAAACCATTCGAGTCTACTCGAGTAGAAATATTTATCCTTAATTATATACGGAACACTTTATAATTTGATCTGGATATGTAATTAACAAGGTAAGGAATTTCAAAGAGTTTATCTAGGTTAGTGCATACTTTGTCTGTTTAGTCAGTATCATCACACTGCGTGCAGTTCATATGTTTCATGGCTTTCTAAATGCTATGAAGAGACACTGAATAAAAATTTACAATTGATAAATTTCAATGAATGATTGCGCAATTGTTTGTAAATATCGTACAACACAGCAAATCTGGCGCTCTTCAAATCTTAATTCAAAATCTCATATACCTACCAATCAACAATAATTAATCTTGGATACCTAATAGATCTATCAAAATAGTTCTAGCTTTATTAGATAGACAAATCATAGCAAAATAAAGATAGCGGCACTATTGTAGATAAATAGTTTGTGAGCATAATCACGTAATTATAAAGCACTTGAGTGATACACAATCTTATTATGATCGATCGTTCATCGTGTGATTTCCGACGAGATATCTTGATGGTTTTTTTATCTCTGAGGCACTAATTAGATACCTTCAGATGTGAGCCCCAATGCGACACGTAGGTAAACAGATGCACTACACAGCGATTTTGAATTCGGCTAATAATTGTTCTATTGTCAATGCGCCATGCACTGGGATCCATTAGCGAATAAAAGAAGAGGGAGTTCACCGCAGAATTTACTGATGCCGAACCCAGGATGTTACCTTACAACTAAAAATTCTAGGCTTTTTTTCAGACTATCTCTGTTTAGGAACTAAACCCTTCCTGAAAAATAACCGATAAAAGATACGCCAATGTTGAGATTGAAAATAAGGATCACGTGGATTATATTCTTATTGACGCTTGCAACACCACGGATCGTGCGTGACTAACACTGCAAAATAGAATCTAATTCATTTTCGCTTCAATGCCGTAATGTACAAAGACAACTGACTGCCATTGAAGAAACTCTTGAGACGCCTACGTACCTACTTCAGAATAGATACTGTAGCTGCAATACATAAAAATCTCATACACGTCTGCGCACATACGGCGCCGAGCGACAAATAGCGCGAATTTCCGTGCCATTTGTTTATATATGAGCCGGTTACGTAATCATAATAATATTGTACTATCCTATGATTGGTCGATTGTAAAAATTAGCTCCCTTTGTAGGTATATAAATTCTATTTCTGAATCTGTATATATAAAAAGGCTAATTTTATTCTAAAATATATGCGTACCTACTCTACAATATATCGGAAGTTTTACTCTGTATCTCGGGACATCTAGCTATAGACCCTGCCTTACAATATTATCCATTTTATTTCTTCCGTTCTTTAATAGGTTTTACAGACTGTGTACCTACTTAATAAAACTGCCCAACTGGAGACCAGGTTCTTTGCTAAATAAAATCGTCCTGTGGTAAGGTGAGATAAGTACTTAGACGGTAGGATTTTTCCGTTTGGATATTTCTGTAGTAGCAGGTACGTAGGCTGGTAAAGCGACTATATAAATCCATAATTTGAAGTCGACATACTTATGTCCACTTCAAATTTAGGCTTTTAGACAAATGTTGCAGACCATCGGCCTGGACTACACATACGTGCGGTTATGATACTGATGATATGATACTGAACCTAAAGTATTGAACTCAAAAAAGGTTGATAAAACGAAATCCAGTTTGTCTCAACTGCAACAGCAAGGGTAAAATTTGTACGGGTATTTGCCCGTAGGCAGGCGATTAGAAGTAATAAAAGCGTGGATCTAAATACCGCACGTGACGGTCGCGCATAATTACAGATAGGTATTAATTTCACAAAAACTTATCGATAAAGCAATTGATTTCAGATTACGAATACAGGCACTTATTTCGGTAGAAATATTGATTTCCGATTAAACAAACAGGAAGTAGATACTTTACGAACATTTCTAATATTTTTCTATTGATCAGTGATAAAAATTGAAACCATGTTATCAATTAATTTTAGGATATTCTTTGCTGTCATTATTTTTGCTATGAATTAGACACCGGTTTTAGTAATAAACTTGGAAGTCGAGGAGGTTGCAATCAATTATGAATCATCTTAGAGAGCATCATATGCAATTCTACCTATCTGGCGTAATAGATAATAGAAAACCGCTTCGGATATCTTTATTGTCTTTTTTTCTAAGGGAACCGTGTCGCAATTGTCGCGGGCTACTTGACAAACATACCAAGAACAGACGCAAAGAATACAAATCAATGTTATAGTATCGTTATTAATCAACTGTACCGAGTCAACAACTATTTGAGGTCCCGTGTAGGGATCGAACCCACAACACTCGGCGGAGTGGCAGAGCTACCACTTAAACCATGTCAGGCGGTCTTCGGAGTGTCGAGCACCTACGTTTTCTAATAGTACCTATTGGTCATAATAAAATACTTGATAATAATATAATATTCTATCACATACACACAACATCACCAACACCAGTCCAAACTAAGCAGAGCTTGAGTATGGGTATTAGATAAATAGATAAACATACATATATATACTTTGTTTTTTGTAAATACATATCTACATATTATACATAGAAACACCCAGACAAAAACACACATCCATGTTCATGCATGCACACAAATATTTGACTTGTGCGGGAATCGAACCCGCGACCTCAGGCGTGGCAGTCAGTTGACAGTTACACTAACCACTACGCCATCGAGGCCGACATAAAATAGTTAGTATGCTTGCAAACATTGAGGTATAAGTACACATTGTTGCTTGCTGGCTGTATTGGGACTGGTCGCCACTTTGGAAAATAATTGCCAGAGGCCAATCCGCAAATAGCATTAAACTAAGTAAGTAAGTACATACAATCCGAGAATTTTATGTTGGAGCCTACCGTCATATGGACCAGACAATTATAGGGTGGGCGCGTCCCACCTACCTAAAGTACCTAAATTAAATTTTATTATAAACCATTAAGAGTTATGCTACCATATTTTTGAAGACACTCAGTCTCACACTGTAGTTTTCACAGAACGTTTTAAATGTAAGTACACTATTCGCAAAAACATTTAAAATTATTAACGACATAGAAATAAATAAATCTAACTGCAAGGATAGCATAGTGGTTTAAGGGGTCGTCTCGCCATTAGGCCGAATGTTGTGTGGGTTCGATTCCTACACGGGACAAAAATGAGTACGATCCACAAATAGTTGTTTCCAGTCTGAATTTTCTTTGCGTTTGTTGTTTGAATATTTATATGTGTGAGTGCAAGAGTTGTCGTTTACAAGAAAACAAAAATGTATTATTAAATTATTGACAAACAATTGTTACCCTACAGATGAGTAATCAAGATTGCGATTATCAAAACATGTTTTGCAACTGGGAAATGTCGGTAATTAAATTTAACTAATTTATCGTATCTTATCTGATTTTGAAAATAATCGCATATCTGAACAATCATTTAAGACGCTAAATTGTAATAAAAAGTACCATCATAGCCGACTCTTCGGTGGTGCTCAGTGGTGTCCAAAATGTTAATGAAGACAGGTATTCTTCTACTCGCGGTAGCTGTATTTCAGGTGAGATGTCATTTATTAAGACTACCTATTTGTTTGCGTCATAGTTGGAATAACCCTTCTGGCTCTGTAGATGTATTTATGCAGAGCTTTATAAAGAATCACAATGAAAGGGTAGTGTTTCTAGTATCTAATCAATCTAAAGACAACAATAACCTATCCATACTAACAATAGGTACTAGGTGGTCGTATCCTTGTTGGACCATAGGTACCTATTAAAGCCAGCAATGTTAATTGTAAAAACATAATTTTGGCTTTGAATACGAAATCGCATTTTTAACCTAGAAAAATCCGTTCTTGTTAAAAGATATGTAGGTTCCTTCCAATTTATCATAGTTTCTGCCTATCTTATTTGACCTGATAAGCTATGGTATTAACATTACAACTTTAATGAACACCTAAGTCCTCTGCCACATCTGTTTGGTTTAATATTATAGTATTTTATGTTATTAACTATTGTTTGCAATATCACAGGTATCCGCTGAATTTATCCAACCGGAATTCATCGAAAATGTGAAAGCGAGAGGTAAGTTATCATCGCACAATCTTTAAGTTGAAAATAAATAAGGTCAGTGGCGTAGCGTGGATGTCAGCCGCCCGGTGTGGAAGAAAATTTTGCTGCATTTAGGCATTTCAATATAAAAGACAATAATATATAAGTAGGAATTCTAAACAACTTTTCGGCAAGAACAGTAGTCATTATTCTCTATTGTACATCTGCCCATTCATCTCGTTTTCATGAAATGTTTAGAATGTTTACAAAATATTATTATTATTTATTATGATATTTTGCCGCCCCCTAAAAGCGCCGCCTGGGGCGGGCCGCCCCTGTCACTCGACTACGCTACGCCACTGAAATAAGTCTGAAAGCAAAATTCAAATCATAAATGTGCCGTCCGCGACGCCGTTCTCTTATCACACAAAAAAGTGTACATGCTGAGAAGATTCAGCTTATTCGTTAGATAGAGAAAGTTAGTATACAATTTTCACTATGACTAAACATGTAATACTATATTTATAACTAACTTTTGCCCGCGCCTCACTCGGGTATAGTACCGTAGAGGAGTCAGAAGTGTTCTTGTGGATGTTCAAATAAAATGTTTGCTTGTATACTATATGGATATATATTTGCTGGTACCAGTTATAATATAAATACTCATTGGACTACGACCTAACTGCGTGGTTCGGGGAAACGACTGCCGCGCGGCGCTACTGTATACCTACTTGCGCCTGACTATACGAAACTAAAGCGTCAGCCGCGTCGCTACAGTACCTATTATTTTGAAAGTTACCCTATGTCCTTTTCTGTACCCCTGGTAATGTGTACCTATGCGAAATGATGTTCGGTGGACTAGTTTAGCCGTGATAGCGAAACAAATAAACAAACAAACAAATTCATAACCACCAGAAAGGTGGCAATATTTAAACGTAGTATGATTAAAATCTTTGCTATGTATAAAATATAGTGTCGTAATACTAAAGACTGTATTACAGAATGGAACACCGGTGCTGAGCGTATAGTCTCGGGATGGGAAGCTCTTCCTGGGGAGCATCCCCATCAGGCTGCCCTTCGCATGACTGATCCAGCTGGCAGTATCGGCGCTTGTGGAGGCTCTTTCGTGCACCGTGAATGGGTTATTACTGCTGCGCATTGTACTGCTGGGTGAATATTTTGTTTTTTATATACATAATAATATCAGCCAGCCCTTTATAAAATGTCCACTGCCGGGTAAGGCTATTCTTAATATGAGAAGGGTTAGGATTAGGCCATAGTCTACCACGTTGGCCCCAGCTATTTCTTAGAGAACATTATGTAGAACTCTCAGACATGCAGGTTTCTTCGCGATGTATTTCTTCACCGTTAAAACGTGTGAAAATTACCTATTAAATACGCACATATACGCCGTTAACCTTAATTACCCAGGGTTAAAAATTGGGGGAGGCTTGGTCTTACCGATAGTGCCATTGGAGGATTCGGGCACCCAGACCCTATGTAGTCAGGGCCAATAAGCACACTCATAGCACAGCAATGACAATAATACTTTCTTCTACAGTCGCGTTACCGTCATCGTCCGCGGAGGCGTGGTCAGTCTCACTACACCAGAGTACATCTACGAGACCACGCAATGGTGGAACCATCCCACTTATAACGAGGCTGATGTGCTAACTGTGCAGCCCAACGACATCGGCATTATGAAACTGCAGCGCCCTGTTACGTACACTCGTAAGTTTATAAGCGTTCTATATTATGTTAATCGTGGCAAACCTCTCTACTTTTAAGGAGTTTCGTACCTGAGAAGAAAAATCGGATCTCTTATAGGATCACTTTCTTGTCCGTCTGGCTGGCTGCCTGCCGTATTGGTTGAAAGTGGTCCTATAGGACCATTTCGTTGTTGGTCAAGACCTCTTTTCTCATGAACGCGTAGAGGTATTTTGTATGTAGTTGAAATTGTACAGGTAGCAAATACGAAGATCTGTACTTATGTTTTCTATGCCTTGGAGCTGTGAAAAAGTCAAACTTCTATGTCATCGCAATCAAAAGATAAGGCTGTTTATGCTGCATATTTTGTTACTCGTAAGGGATTTGAAACCTATAGGGTACTTCCTATTGATCTAGAATCAAGAAATTTGTCAAGAACCAATACCAGTCCAGTCCAGTCCAGTCCATAACGAGTCTTATAGCACAAGAAAAGGGTAAAACCGAAAACAGTCAATTTGTAGTTACATTACGAAAAAAAGTTTGTACGGAACATTCGTAGTGCGAGTCCGAGACTCGCACATAACCGATTTTGTATGTTTCTGACACAAAATGGAGCCGCATCTTAACTCTAATTTTATTTAAAGTGTACATGTGTAGTAAAATATTATTTTACTTTATTGTAAGGTGAAAAGGTGTAGTCAAAATATTTTTCTTTGTTTAGAAAATCTGAAAGCGATCCGCATTCAGCCATCGGCCGATGCATACAGGAATTATGATGGAGAGGTCGTGCACACAAGCGGACACGGCAGGACCTGGACAGCAGGTAAAAATACACATAACTTCACACCTGTATCCCCGAAACCGTAGGAAAAGGTTTTTTATATCCACATTTCGCCAACTATGTTTGTAGGTGAAGCAGTTTCGACCCTATTGCCGTTTACCAGGTACAGTTCCATACTCCGTCTACGCTGCTAAGAATTTCTTGATACTAAAATCTAATATTAACTTTTTTAACCCGAGAATTGAAGTCTCATGCACAGCAGTCGCATTTGCTTCCGCTGCGCCACTGAAGCAATGGATTGTGAGTGTGATTGTGAGATGTGTTATAAAGGCTTTACTTTTAGTTATAAAGGTAGCTAAACATGGTGAAAGTAGAAGTTTAATCCCTCGAACTGTTTCATTCTTTCATGACTATTCCGTACGGCATTATGGTAAATGATCGCGGCATTGCGACAGGTGTTTTGATCCCCAGAGGAGACAATAAATTATGTGATTCACAAATAGGTATTTATAATATAATGTCCTTTATTTAAACTTTTAGGAATAAGGTTTCTCGCGGTACAGGTATTACTCCTAGTGCGGGAATTACTCCTAATCATAATTAATGGAAAAATTGCTAAATTAAATCTGCTGAAAGTTCTGACGTGACGTGTCTAAATAACGCGTGTTTAATTGACAGCGATAAGATCTAATCATGTCAACAAGTAATGATCTGCCGATGATAAAGACTTGAATATTTTACTGATATATACTGCTTGATTTATCAAGCGCTGTATCTTATTATTTTATTTGTAAATTGCCGCTATCTAATTTTGATTCATTTTTCCTTTAGATAAACTTATTTACTGTGATAAACGAGCATCTGTGTTCCCTGATAAAACTCATTTCTTTGGCATGCAATTTTCTAATGCCCTGGATGATGTATTATTTAGCATATTTTTTTATTACTGTGCCTAACTGTAGACTAAACTC
This sequence comes from Catocala nupta, assembly GCA_963675205.1. NCBI lineage: Eukaryota > Metazoa > Arthropoda > Insecta > Lepidoptera > Erebidae > Catocala > Catocala nupta. The sequence continues at coordinate 7,664,208 of OY776098.1, forward strand.
ATAGTGTGATGAAAGATAGCCTATAACCGTCCTCAATAGGATACACTATACAATTATATAAGATTTTCAAATCTGACTGATAATTTAAGAGATAACTGCGATCAAACAAACACTCTCTTCAAATTTATAATACTAGTATTGATTTCTTTTTGACTTTATGGCTATTCGATGTTCAGTCAGTCAATTGGCCATTCGTAGTCCACTACTAGATAATTATAGGCTACTGTCATTGGCTATTAGGATATAGATTAATAGATATGGCGTAATTAGAGTTATTTTCCAGGATTCGCTAAACAGCAGTGCACAACCCTGCAAAGTATTTTGTGTTGAAGCCTAACATCCTGGGCGGGCACGGTTCACCTGGCCAATCCTGATATAATCCAATGGCCTCTATCCATACGCCCCACCAGAACACCCACTTTTCCACCTGCCCCATCCTGTCCTCCCACCAGTTTTAGATCGTCGCTCCATAGACATGACTCTACAAGAGATAAATGTTCTTCTTCATAGGTGCTACTACAGAGGTGCTGAGATGGGTGTACTTGCGTGCTGTATCCAACCCATCTTGTGTTTTAACTTTCGGCAGCCTGATCACCAACAACGCAATCTGCGCTAGGTGGTTCAACGTCACCTCGCAGTCTACTTGCCAGGTAATTTTAAAACTACCTTTTGCGGCAAAATCTGATAGCTTTGGTTTAGAAGAAAATTTTAAAGGCTGTGATCGATGGAATAGTATGGATTAGCAATAAATATTATAAACTATAAAATAAAATAATAAAAAAGCAATATTAGAAAGTAAATGATGCGATTCTATGACTTGATATTGATTGATGTATGTATACTCCATAGTTCACGTTAAGCCCACGGTTGTTACGTACACCAATAAATTCGATCACCTGTAGGTATTTTTACGCTTAGTTAAGTTTGAAAGAATTTTTACATTGGCTTTGCTACACTTGCTTGCTTGGACGTGTTTATTTTTTCTTGGTATCAGATAGGTATAGCTTCTATATTTAGATCTATCAGTCATCTTATCTTATCTTATCTTGTGTGGGGGCCAGTCAGTACAGACCGGCGACACTTCGACCCAGTGGGATCTTTTGTGTCGACTTCCCCAATAACGACTGCCATAGATGTTCATGGCAGTCGGGACCGACGGCTTAACGTGCTCTCCGAGGCACGGAACAGGCGATAATTGTCAATCAATACGCACATAATTTCGAAAAGTCATATAACTTCCGAAAGTCAGAGGTGCGCGACGTGGGTTCGAACCCGAGACCCTCTGCATTGCAGTCTGTTGGTCTCCCCACTGAGCTATCGCTACTCATCAGTCATACGATAGACGGAAGATATGTACCTATTATAACGATAACCTTAAAGTGAACCTGAAATGTGCCGGTCTGTGATTAATGATTATGTATGGACTATACGTTTGTGCTAAACCATACTTAGGTATAATATTCCGCCTGCATGTTCCCAAACGGTTACGCTGTGTTGAGATTTACGTGTATGTCGTCAATAGAACAAAAAAGTTTAATAATAAAAAAAAAAATAAGATTGTTAATAATTTACTCAACCTCAGTATTGAATCCAAGACTACAGAGACACTCGAGCTAGTAATATTTTCAATGTCAATTGTTTACCAAGGTAACTACCACATAAAGTTAGTTCATATTGTTAAACATTGTCGCATAATTATTAAACATCGTGGAAATCATTTCTGTGATTTCCATTTATCTGTTTTAATTCGAAAACAATTAGGTATGTGCATCACAACTATAACTGAACATACAAGCAACTTTTAGATTACGGAACCTATCCATATTTAATTAACTAAACATTTAGCTAAGTATGTTTTTATTTGCTGCCCTAGGGTGACAGTGGTGGCCCATTGGTGCACGTCGATTCTGACGGCACTGACACTTTGATTGGTGTGACCTCCTTCGTGGCTGGCGGCAACTTCGGATGCCACTCTGGCCTGCCTGCTGGTAAGGACTTGTTTATTTTTTAAGTGGAATCAAGGTTACTGTAAGGAGGTTGTGACCTCCTTAAGGTAGTGTTCTTCGCAGCCCATTATGAGCTGGTCTTTGAGGTAGCGCACCCTCAAGGCTGGTCAGCTGGGAGAGTCTCAGTTGGGAGTGGCCCAACTAGCCGTCTAACAAAATTCTGGCACTATTAGAATAGTTTTGTAAGAACTAAATTCTTGTTTCTATTTGAATTAAACACGAAAGTTCTCTTAAGGACTATTATTTTCGTGATTCTATTTTCGAACAATAGAAGTCGTCTTTTGTCGTGCTTATGCTGCTTCATGGCTACATGCAATGTAGTGGCTACAGAGGGTTCTTACAACTGCCATAATTGTACCAAATAGATAGTAGCGTATTTATCTACAGATTCATAATACCGGGATTAAGAGGAAACACAAGGGCCGTTTTCCCATACAAACGTGGTCCCCTGTTTCCTTCCTGGACAATGCCAGTAGAGCGATAATATTATTCCAAAAATTGTATGGCCTCTATTGGCATGTCCCTATGTTTTCCTTTTTTTCATAAATTAATTATTAAAAGAGACATGAGCCGTCAAAAATCTCAAAAATTGGCCAGATCTGCCGCTCTGTTCAAACATCCAGAAAACAAATTCGACTAGATTATATTAAAAAAGGAAAACATAGGAACATGGCCAAAACCTTTTTTAATTTTTAATGCAAAAAGTAGTTAAATCCGTCAAGTTTTGGAGAAGGAATCAGGGGACTACGAAACGTTGATTTTGGGTACTTTTAATAGGTATTTTCGGTTCAAGATGCAGTTGTCTCTATCGCGCTCTACGAGCACTGCGCGACAGCAATAGGTTTTACAAATACCTATTTTTCAATTCTCTCGCCCTTAGTGTTTCCTCTTAATTGTAAATCCTAAACGACCAACTTCAATTACTTATTTATTTATGCGACACAATTTAATAGTTCATTTTTATGGCAGTTGGAATGGAATATGTCATAAATATCGTGTTCTCGCACGTGATAAAATTGCAGTATGACATCATCATTCATAAATCCGTAGGTATCAATCGGTATCTATCCTCCTAGATGGAGGTACCTATAAGCATAGTTATTTATTATACTCATGCTACTACGTTCATACGAATTAAAAACAAAATATTAGCATATCTCGAGCAACAACGTATAAGTATTAGGACCGCTTTCTAGCTACCTGTAACAGTTTTGCTTTTTAATATGATATTAATTATTTAGTTATGTAGGTACGTAGGTAATATAATAAGTGCATTATTATAATATCAATTGCTCAAAAATAAAATAAAGAAGCAATTATTTTCGAAAAAATAGGTAGCTACTGTATTAAGAAATATTGCTTAAAATATGAATCTTCTCTTGCGTGATTAATTGTGCTTTCGTATATCAACTTAATACTCATTTGGCACCATGTCTGCTTGTCTTAGGTTTCATCCGACCAGGACCTTTCCTTTCCTGGTTTAAAGATATCACTGGTATTGACTTTGAAAACCTACAAGAAGAAGAAGAAGAAGAAGAGGACAATCCTACTGAACCCCCACCTGCACCTGAAGAAGAGGATAACGACAGTGAAGAAGAGGATAGCGACAGTGAAGCAGATAGTGATAGTTCCGAATCAGACGAGGATAGCGACGAAGAGACATCGAAAATTATGAAAAGCCTTAAAGTCAACGTTAAGGTCAAGGTCTCATTGAACAAGTTCAAGATTAAGAAGGAAGTCCAAAAAGAAATTGAGAAAAAGCATTAATTGTAAAGCAGAAAGATATCAACAATTGTTTAATATTATAAAGCCAACAACTGGCGCGTAGAATAAAATAATGAAATAAATCAAAGTAATATATTGCCCAAATTATATGAATGATTTCTTAAGAAGTTTGTTTGATTTTGTATTATTTAATTTCTAAGACAAACAATTTTGAAGTATGAAGTTAGCAACACTAATCCGTTGTGTCATTTATGTCGTCTTTTACGTCATTCTCAAGCAGTGTAGAATCTAAGGCATGCAACTTATTGCGATTTATCACAGAATTTAATGAATAAACATTCCTTTTTGAAATGAAATGGAGGGGCCGAATACTAAAGGTAAGTTTTGCTACCCATTTTAATGCGCATTGAAATGTAATAAGTAAACATTTAGTCATGTTTTGAGCAAAGTACCTGTCACTAAATGTGTGGGCGATACTTGTAAATCGTGAATTATCTTTTGTTTGCCTGCGCCTCGCCTAGTGTAACTTTAAATATAAGTTATCTAAGCTCTGGCATAATATTTTATTGCGTAAAAAAGCTACAGTACGTTGTTGCGTTTATATTTACAGTGATTAATTGATAATTAATTTGTGATGTTTACTTCCGCGATAACTTCTAAGTTGAAGGATGTTTTGCTACTTTATTATATGCATCACAGTATTCAATATATTAGAAAGGCATTTGGCATTCAACAACTTCCATTTTTGGGAAAAATCTTTAATTAGTAGTTGATTTAGTCAAGGATACAATATTATCAATATTATTAAATAAAACACAAAGAATAATTAGCATACATAGTATTCATTAAATAATTTACTATAACAAAGCATAAGACACAACATTTTTATTTTTCTGTATGTAAGTACTAAAATTATGTTTTAAAATTATTATTAATTAAAAATATATCTTTAAGTGTTTCTCTGTCCACCCTTAATAGATATAAAAAGACGTGACTGAATTAAGTAACATTGATCAAAAATAAGATGATCTAATATTGGGAGTAAGTTTTCACAACACTTACACTTTTCAACTATTATTTATACTACCTTATAACTTAAAGAGTCTTACCACATTTGAAATTTGACTGCAGACATTAATACCACCATATCTGCAACAGTAAATAACAAAGTTTTAAGCTATGTATACTCATCAGCAAGAACAGTGGCACTTTAGCAATTACAACCATAGTAGTGTATGAGTAGGTATATGGCCTCAGATGATATCTTAATATACCTCACATGGTAAGGGTAATGGTTATTAATTACAAATCAAATTAAAGACTTGCCTCATATTCATTAGGTTATGGGGTAAGAATTTTTTAGAGGTGCTAGTGGTCTTAAAAAAAATCTGCTTAATAAATAAATATAATATTCTTAATATTGTCTTCTGTTTACACAAATGTTATTCATTGAAATTAAACTACTATATACAGATTTTATTGTGTTGTTTATTTATCACTGTATTACATAATTTTGAAACTATTACACAACTATCAAATTTTACTAATTTATAAACTAATAAAATTATTTAAACTTTTAAATCTATTTATATTTAGGCTTACACTTTCCCCAACGTTTCGGTTGCTTTTCAGCAGCCAACTTACTCAACTAATTAATGTCTTGAGCTGCAGTGGTCTGCCATTGGCTAGACGCAATTGTTTTCTAATAATGTGGCGTGTGTGTGTTATATTTTATCATATGTTTGTTAAACTTTTGCATAGATCTACATGCTGGATTTAATTAGTTAAGACAGTACAAGGCAGAGTCCTTTCATAGAGTTGAAATTTTACTCGGACATAATACACCTCAACTAGACAAGTATATATTATATTATAATAATGGATGAGATAATTAATTTAAAATAATAATTTTTAACATTCTAATTTCAATCTATATATATTTATACACAATATTTACTATTATAGCATTTATAAATGATAGCTGGTGGATGGGGAAATAATTTAAAAATATTAGCAATGTGTTAATTCAAGGAAAATATTCCACAATATGGGTTAACTCTCAATGCTATTCAGTTCTTACACATCTGTTTAGAGAATACCTACTATAGAGAATGTTTGGATCATCAGTGAATATTTAATACATAGAAACTCTAATATATCAACAAACTTAGAAATAAAGAAAATTCTGTATAATTATAAAACAGTATTTTAAATTTGAACAAAGCCTGTAAAATACAATATTGTGAAGCATAGAAATCAATTAATAAAAATAATCATGTCATATAATTTAATTAATCAGTATACCACATAATGGACAGAAAAGTCACCACTAAACCTATCAAAGCTATACATCCTAATAGTTACAGTTCCTGTAAAAAAACCATTAAGTATATTAATTTCTATATTTTAGACTTGTATTATTCTTGCAAGCTTGAAAGGATGCAAAGTTTGAAAGGTCATGCTGAAATGCCATTTTACTTAATCTCCCTTGTTCATTCAAAAACATTTTTATGTTTTGCAGTTTATGTGTAAAGTTTCTGGAAAACATAAAAATGCACATGAATGAAGGGAGATTAAGTAAAAATGGCATATCAGCATTTTTTATAATCAGCAAGCTGGAGATCGAAAAGTACAAATCATTGGTCCATGCCTACCCCAGAATTGATTGACTAAACCCCAGGATATAAGCATTAACTCAAAATTCTAGAGCGGTATGTAGACCATCGATCGCCGTTTAGGAACCGGGTACTCCCCTAAAAAATAACACTATATACTCCAGTGCATATCAGGCGTCTTTTTTCCGTGTATAAACTTGTATTTTGTCTCTCCTATGATACGCGTTTACGTTACATAATGAATAAGCGTGTATCAGTTTCAGTCAGTCACGCGTAATACGCAATATCGATCCCGACGAGGAATTCAAGCAGATACAAGCTGCTCTTAAGCTCTGCTCTGCATTTTTATACAGACGATTATCCAAAAACGAGCTTGTACTCGCCAAAAGTACGCCTAGTATTTAAACGTTATTAGTCGTAGGTTAATGTGTGGTAATGAACTAAAATATAGAGCAATAACAGCGTATTGCCACGGAGCACGGAGCGTTCACTTTGAGACCAAACGATTATAATTAAAATTCTAGCCATTGCCATTAAGGGTGACGTTAAATAGACATGATCTTGTGTCCCATATACTGACAGACACAAAATAATGATTATTGTGGTAGTTGACATATAACTACTCTACTACTAACTAATCCTAGCATATCTCTCGCTTTTGCTTCAATCTTTCTCATATTATTATGCACACTCATTGGTTTACGGTACTACTGTCCGTACTTCTTGATAAAATTCATCCTTCCCGTCTGTCTTATCCATACACTGCCTGTAATGTAATAGCTTATGATAGAACCTTCGGTTCCAGAGTCGCTCAGCTGCGCGGGGTGCTTGAACGCCATCGGCGAAGATGACTACGTGTCCGCACTTAACCAGGATTGGCACCAGGACTGCTTCAGGTAAATCTTAATAAACTTTATTCTTGTTATTGGACGTAAGGAGTTAGAGGTAGTACTTATGAGTATTCAGTGCCAGTGGCCTACCTGATGGTATGCTGTAAGCTGGTAAGGCTACTCATGGATATGACTGTGGTCTCTTACCTTGAAGCAGTGCCAAGAAAAGCATCACTTATGATTAATCTACTGAGTCTCAGCAGTACACTGGCGACCAGACAATAGGTTTTCAATTATGTTTAGCATTCCAACAATTGAAAGGTTGTCTCTCACGTCGTAAGGACATAACCAGAAAAGAAGGAACACGCTAGCTTGTAAAGGCGAACCGATTGATAAAAGCGCGTAATGCAATCAAAGATTGTCAGTGAAGGCTATACTGACATAGCTATATAGTCAATCTGACAATGCTGGACTCGCTCAGGGCCTTCTGTTACTCTTCACGAATATTATTATCCAGCACCCTACTACAGGAGAGCGCGGCTTAGTATCCTTTATATTAGACCAGCCTATCAGTCTGGCAAATTACTCCAGAATCTGCAAGGCTACTGATAATTTCTAACAGAAAAATACAACGATATTCAGTTAGACCTGGCCTCTATGACGATCAGCGTTACGCATACGACACATCATGCCACTAGACCGCCAACTGTCAACACACACTAATGGGAAAGTTTTCTTTATCATTATACATACATATTTTAATAACACAGTAAATAAGGAATATAATTTCAGGTTATTCCCGCCCTTAAACCGTTGACCGATGACAAAATTTTATGACCTAGAGAAGCGCGTAATATTGTCTTACGTTTACGCGAATGTTACACATTGAAATTAAACTACTATATACATATGGATTTGCTCTGTTTATTTGAAAATCTCTACATTTAAATAATTTTGATTTCTATTCAACTAGTAGTAGTTTATTAGGTTTTTTTTAAAATTAATTGTTCGGTTTCAATTTTTATACTATTTAGATTAAAACTATCCCTGACATTTCGATTGCTATTCAGCAGCCATGGTCATAGGGAGATTCCTCTCGTAGTATGAAAAATTCACGGTTGGTCACAAACATAATCGTAAACTTAGGCAGTCCAAATTAATATACTCGATTTTACCTATCCCTCTGGGAAACCTGCATGAGCCTAGATGTAGATACTTATACAATTTATTTGAATACCTAAGTTAAATTATAATCTCCCTCTGCCATAAGTAATTCTTTAAAATTGATTCATAAATGTATTATAAATATAGGATCAATTAGATCATTCAAATCTGGAGTTGTTATTGTTTGTAATCATTATTTAATTACAAATAAAATTCCTGTGAGTCGTGAATCACCGAAAGTTCATTAATTATAACAGAGAATTATACAGCATGCTTTTAATTGTATATGACACGCTTCATGCTATCGTACTCTCGGGATTAGAAAGGTAATAATATCAAGCAATTAAATGCAAATTATATACAACTTAGCTGAAATTGTATTCAAGAATGTTATTTTAATTACCTCTTTAGTATATTGGCAACATTAGAAACTACGCCAACTATTGGCATTTATGGTACTTTTAGCATCGGCGATCGCAACGGAATTGCGTTTTCGCACCTCTGCTTTCGTTCGTTATTCCAATGACTACAGTCGTTATTCAAATTGCACGATATAGCGACTGCATCGCGTTTGTGACGTTACGTTCGTATGTAAATTCTAAATGGCGTGGTTTAGCGTTACTGTTTACTTGTACTTTAATGGATGGGCCATCAACGTGCTTTTGCTACATCAATTAAAAAAATAAAGCCGTATTGCCAGATCTCTTAATTGAATTGCTATGATTGATTATCCGACTATGTACGGATCGTAGAGTTTGATCCTTGATCCGTCGTATAACAACTAAATTGTTGATCGCGGATGCAAAAAGTTCTTGGGCTTAAAGCTATATATAAACTATATCCATCCAAAAGCGATAAAAGGTCTCACAAGGATCGTCACAATCCACTGCTGCACATAGACTTCTCCCAGATGTACGAAATACACCTGCCACTTTATACTGTCTATCCCCGTTACCTCCGTACCGTATCAACTGGCAGAGGCCTGTCTCACTTTACTTTACCAATTCGTAGTCCCCTCCCTCTTTGTTTGCTCTAACTGCCATCGGTCCAACTTTGTTAGGTAGTCAGCGCGTATCTTATCTTATCTTGATCCGGGGGCCAGTCATTGTAGACCGGCGACACTTCGACCCAGTGGGATCTTTTGTGTCGGCCCCGAGGTTTATCCCTGAGCTATCTCCCTATGAATGTACTGCATCAGTCGCAGCGTACACTTCAGAGGGAGAAGCCTGAAGTCTTCAGGGTTTGGATATGCCAATCCCATCAGACCCATCCTCAATCCAGCCAACGCGTCGCATTCACATAGTAGGTGCGATATGGACTCGCCCTGTTCACCACAGGCTCTGCAGATCGAATTGTGAGCCAATCTCAATCTGCACAGGAAGTCGTTGGTGCCAAAATGGCCAGTGAACGCTCCTGTGAGCAGGCGTATTTGGCTCTTGTTATACCCGCAGAACTTCCGAGTGAAGCCTGTGGCTCTGTTTGCAATGAATTTCTTGGAGTGTTCCAGACCCCTCAGGGCCTTCCACTCTAGCCTGTGTTTGTCATTGCCATGTGCATTCAAAGCTGCCTTGACGGTGCTCTCAGAGAGTCCCACGAATGGCTCGGGGCCCACAAACAGTTGCTCCGAGCCCTTTCTGGCTAATTCATCAGCCTCCTCATTGTCCTGCACCCCTGCATTCCCCGGAACCCACACCAGTCTGACTGTGTTCTTCCTGCCAAGTTTGTTTAGGGCCTTAACACAGTTCAGGACCAGTCTGGAGTCTACCCTACACGAGTCCAGAGCCTTGAGAGCAGCTTGACTGTCACTGAGAATATACACAGTCCTGTCAGTGACATTATCTTATCTTATCTTATCTTGATCCGGGGGCCAGTCATTGTAGACCGGTGACACTTCGACCCAGTGGGATCTTTTGTGTCGGCCCCGAGGTTTATCCTTGAGCTACCTCCCTATGAATGTACTGCATCAGTCGCAGCGTACACTTCAGAGGGAGAAGCCTGAAGTCTTCAGGGTTCGGATATGCCAATCCCATCAGACCCATCCTTAGTCCGGCCAAGGCGTCACATTCACACAGTAGGTGTGATATGGACTCGTCCTGTTCACCACAGGCTCTGCAGATCGAATTGTTTGACAATCTCAATCTGCACAGGAACTCGTTGGTGCCAAAATGACCAGTAAACGCTCCCGTGAGTAGGCGTATTTGGCGCTTGTTGTACCCGCAGAACTTCCGGGTAAAGCCCGTGGCTCTGTTTGCAATGAATTTCTTGGAGTGTTCCAGACCCCTAAAGGCCATCCACTCCAGCCTGTGTTTATCATTGCCATGTGCATTCAAAGCTGCCTTGACGGTACTCTCAGAGAGACCTGCGAATGGCTCGGGGCCCACAAATTGTTGCTCCGAGCCGTGCTTTTTGGCTAATACATCAGCCTCCTCATTACCCTGCACCCCTGCATGCCCCGGAACCCACACCAGCCTGACTGTGTTTTTCCTGCCAAGTTTGTTAAGGGCTTTAACACAGTTCAGGACTAGTGCTGAGTCCATCCTACAGGAGTTCAGAGCCTTAAGAGCAGCTTGACTGTCACTGAGAATATGAACAATCTTGTCAGTGACATTACTGTTGATATTCTCCTGAGCACAGGCAATTATAGCATAGGTTCATCGCCTCTAACTCCATAACAATGTGTAGCGGCGTTAGGTCCAGCAGGATCTCTAACGCAGCCGTTGGCGTAGTATGGAACGCCCCTGTTATAGCCATGCAGGCTAATCGCTGCACCTTCGACAGCGCTTGCCTGCATGTTGCTAGTTTGGTTCTTGGCCACCAGACAAAGCTTCCATATGTGATTATGGGTCTTATCATCATCGTGTATAGCCACTTAATGACCTTGGGCTTCAGGCCCCAGGTCTTCCTATAAGTAGAACGAATCATACCGAAGACCCGCTGGGCCTTCATTATGGCTTTGTCTACATGAGGTTTCCACGTTATCTTGTTATCTAAGGTCATGCCTAGATACTTCACCTCTGTGGACCATTGTAGCTGTGTACCATACATGGATAGAGTTCCCAAGCCAGTCAGATCTCTCATCCTAGTAAACGGCACGACAGTAGTTTTCCTTGGGTTGATCGATAAATGGTTAGTCAGTCAGCGCGTAAGGCTGCCTGTCCATTGAAGCGGAGCGAGATTGCATACTGGAGCGGAGCGTAGATTTTATGCAATCTTATTTGTTAGTATTTCTCAGTTTTTTCGCTCCGCAGCCTCGTTTCGCTTTAACGGACAGGCAGCCTAAGCGTGTGTATTCTTCTTAATAACCTATACTGAAATATAATATTATATAAACTAATATTATAAAAAGGTAAGGTTGTGTGTTTGGATACAGAAGAACATCTCGAGAAAAACTCATCGGTGCTGCATAACTAGCTTTTGCACGAGGCTTCACTCAGAAATAGTACTTTTTCAAGGTAAAGGTAACCAATGTTCTTTTCTGTCCCCCTGACAACGTGTATGCGAAATTTCATGATGATCGATATTATTATTAGTATTATTATCGGTTAAATAGTTAGACGTGAAAACGTAACAAACAAACTCACATTCATATTATAATATTATTAGGAATGTTTAACCAATATTTAGAATAGACCTTCATTCAGGGTAGAGGCTATATTTCAACGCGATAGCTGATTTCGTGGTGAACAATTTTAAACATAAATCAACGAAGAAACCGATCAACCTCCTTGACACTAAAATCTTGGTTTATACTATCCCCGACGTTTCGGTTGCCAAAAATAAATAGATTTAATAGTTTAAATAATTTTATTAGCTTATAAATTAGTAAAATAAAATCAATAGTAGTAGTAGTGTAATATTTTCAAAATTTTGTAAGACAGTGATAAATAAACAACGCGATAAAATCCGTGTATAGTAGTTTAATTTAAATGAATAACATTCGCGTAAACAGAAGACAATATTATACTAAAAGAGGTGTTTCAATTAAGGTACTACATAGGAGAGGACATAGTAAAGGAACATAGGTACTAGGAATGCGAAATGATAACTCCTGTAGTATAGACCATTAAGAACAAGGTCACGAATCAGTAGTTAAAATGTAGTTATTAATGTAATTGTATGTATTGTTGTATGTCAGGTGCTCGGTGTGCGATGCGCAGCTATCGATGTGGTACTTCGAGAAGGGCGGGCTCCTGTTCTGTCAAAGTGACTACTGGGCGAGGTACGGCGAGAGCTGCCAACAATGCGCACAGGTATGGCAACGCCCACTACTATGTTTTTTCCTGCCACTAAGGTGATTAACAAACGTAAAACCTGATTGAGGCTTAGACCAGGATGTCCCTCCAACAGAAAGGAAGGATCCGTCGCCTAAGCTGGGTAATCGTGTCTGTCGGGCCGTGGCTCGACTGTTGATATCGGGATTTCTTGTATTTAACTTAGTCGCTGTGTAAACTTCACTTGCGTGATGCAGGATTGTATAGCGTGAGTGATTGTAAGCGCCTATCGTGTACAGCGTCATCTGTTGTCTGTAGTCGGAAATTTATCTGTTTGCTCAAGTCTCTACAACTTTTACTCTTAAATATAGACTTCTAGGAAGCAAATAACTATAATATCAGCTCTGTATTAAAGTGTCCCACTGCTGGGCACAGGCCTCTTCTCAGTGTGAGAAGGGTTTGGCCATAATCGACCACGCTGGTCCATTGCGGGGTAACAGACTTCACATACCTTCGAGAACATTATGGAGAACTTTCAGACATGCAAGTTGCCTCACGATGTTTTCCATCACTGTTAAAGCGACTGATAATTGATGCGTGCCTTGGGATCGAACTCGAGACCTCTTCGTGGCAGTCCAAATCATATCAAAATAAATTTATTCAAGTTAGATTACAAGGTAACACTTATGAATGTCAAAGTTACAATGATATTTTTCTGCGAATTTACATTTACTGCCACGTTCAGCAAAGCAAGGTTGTAGGGCTCATGAGATGAACGGGCAAGAAACACATAGCCACTCTTTTTAATCGCCAAGGTTACAATAATATTTCGTTTATAAATCATAATTATAAGGTGTTGCAACCATTTCCCCATGAACTACTACTGAACATACTCAAGCATTTAATAAAATTTGATGGTAGCCTCTAAAGCAGCAGTATGGTAAATAGGAGCATCCCCTTCCGTGTACATAAATAATCAAGACAAGGCATGATTGTAGTACGTAGTTTAATCTAACTGTTTAAATAAAAATGTAGTATGTAAATTATCGAATTCCACAAAACTAAGGTCGACCAGTCACCACAAGTAGCACCCGTTTACGAGTACGACGCATGGGCCAGCCATCGCCCCGTCGTCATATTGAAGGGAAGTCCATCGGTCTACCATTAGGCTATCATTGCTATTATAACTTCTTGGTCTCCCTAGCCTTTATTATTCCCAAGTCACTTGGAATCGGCTTTTCTGGTCTAACTGGATTTGACTGGATATCAGATTTTACACGGAGTGGCTGCCACCTGACCTCCGCAACCCGAAGGCTAACGATACCCTAATGCTAGACCAGTGTCAGGATATTATAGGGCACTGACATCCCAAAAACGACTGCCATAGATGTTCATGGCAGCCGGGACCGACGGCTTAACGTGCTCTCCGAGGCACGGAGCAGGCGATTATTGTCAATCAATACGCACATAATTTCGAAAGGTCATATAACTTCCGAAAATCAGAGGTGCGTGACGTGGGTTCGAACCCGAGACCCTCTGAATTGCAGTCTGTTGGTCTCCCCACTGAGCTATCGCTGCTGCGCTTTTTTTTTATATACTTATACGCTTTTGCTTTTATGACTAGACATATAGGTATAATATTTGTGTTGTCAGGTGATAACAGGGCCGGTGATGGCGGCGGGCGAGCACCGCTTCCACCCGGAGTGCTTCGCGTGCGTGGCGTGCGCCGCGCACATCGAGGACGGAGAGCCGTACGCGCTCGTTGAGAGATCGCACTTGTACTGGTAAGACTTATACACACCTATGGAATAACGGAGTGTGTTAGTCTCCTGCTTTGTTTAAAAGTTGGAAGCTCTATCTTTATACATGTTCATATACTAGTGTTCGCCCATTGGTCGAGATTCGACCATAATCAGTATTGAACAACGTTTCTCCTACTTATTTACATTCGTTCATTGTACATATATCTGAGAATATAGTGTTATATATAAATATAAATACTGGAAAAGTTTGACAAGCAGAGGATAAAAGATACTGGACACTTTTGACTTTAATTATCTAAGTACCTATATAAAAAGAAACTAACGGCTATAAAATCTTTTATTATGTCTAAAGCTCGTCAGTAGTAAATAAACAAATAGAATATAGAAAATAATGGGTTTATTTATTTATTTATAATAGGTACGGTACACAAACAGATTACAGTCTTAACATAGTAAGTAGTAATAATTAATATAATATATAAACCGGACAGTAATCCTGAGGTAGCGCACACAATATTAAAGAAACAGATGAGAAAAAGGTACTGAATTATTTTAGCTTTTTCAATTTATATAAAGATAATTCTTCTGTCTATATCACTGAACTCCTAAACGGCTCAACAGAATTTGATAAAATATGATGTATATTTGAGCGGGTCCTTGGAGGGCTTAGAATCACGTGGCGATCAATTTGTTTGGGTAACGTCAGGGTAGCGTCTGACGGGTCCGCTATTATTGCATAAGATAAAATATAAACCTGTCACTTTTAAAATTAATAATAAATTATAAACGGTATAGGATGACGGGATTTTTCAAAATTTCTCAGTAGTGTTACGAAGTTTGCAACTACGCCCGAGAGACAGCAATAGGTTCACCTGATATAACGTGCGACCTAAATAACTGGCGAAATGTGGTATACATCTGCCTAACCGTTATAGGAGATGTAGACGTAAGATTATGTATGTATGTTTGTACTATATTCCATTTAGTACTAGCATGAGCTTTGTCGGCCTCGATGGCGTAGTGGTTAGTGTAACTGACTGCCACGCCTGAGGTCGCAGGTTCGATTCCCGCACAAGTCAAACATTTGTGTGCATGAATATGGATGTTTGTCTTGGTCCGGGTGTTTCTATGTATAATATGTATGTATTTACAAAAAGAAAAGTATATATGTATGTTTATCCATTGTCTAGGACCCATAGTACAAGCTCTGCTTAGTTTAGGCTAGATGGTGTTGTGTGTATGTGGTAGAATATTATATTATTATTATTATTAATCACAATTTCCTTTTTTTAAACGACTACCAGTTTGGTTTTCAACTTACTAGCAAACGCAAGCATTTTAGCTTAGCTGCAGAGGTTGACAAGAGTCAATCCCTCCAACTAAGCTTACGTTAGAAGTGGCTTTCATCGGTATTGCAATAGGTGAGATTCGAATCCGCGACAATCGCAAGTTCGCTTCCTCGTAATAAATGCCAACGTTGTGTTCCCAGTGGCAGCTGCTACGGCACGGTGCGGTCGGTGTCGCACTCCATCCGCGTGGTGGAGGTGCCGCCGGCCACCGTCAGGGTCGCACGCACCGCGCCAGCTTCGCTCACCGTCACTGAGTCAGTACACCCACTATTATTATTATCAAATTCTTCACTAACTTAGAAAAATAAGAAAATTTTGGGCCAGCAAACAGTTTTTGAAGAAGCCTGTTGCATTACTTCAGGGTCTATATAATCTCGCTTTCTCTAGAAAGTTTAATCATTGACATTGCATCACTATTAACTATAGTCGTTGGACTTGGTAAGGAATCTATATAGTATTATTTTTAATAACCTTAATCTGTGTTTAATGTATATTAAAATAACATTCCATATATTTCATCATCTACTTATTAAACCCGTATAAAATTGATAGAATCATATCTAACTAAATAAATAATTAATATTATATAATTAAATAACTAAATATCTTTTTTACACAATACCTATTTGGACAGTTTTATGTGACGGCAAAATAATGTACCTACAAGTAAACAAGATCTATATTGCTTATTTTTGAAAGTATATTTGGACTTTTAGCTGGTTTTCTTAACACATGTATCATCAATATCGTGGTGTAACTAACCGGTCGGGTGTGCTAGTTCCCGCTGCGGCGGCAAGGTGTCGTCGGCGGCGCGCGCGCTCCTGCGAGCCGCGCTCTCCGTCTGCATACAGCTCACCTGCCATAGGTACTACACTCGATATTAGTTTGTACCATCGAAGCTTGCTATGCACCTGTCAAACACAGTTTCTCAACCTTTTTGTAAAGGGTCATATATAACACATAAGAGCCGGTTGAAATTTTATAGCCGGCTCTCTCGGGAAGTTAGACATGGGATGTAAAATTGATGCAAATCTAAGGATGCGAGAGCGAGATTTACGTTTACATTAATTTAGTCAACGAACTCGCGGTAGCTGTTTATCAAATGACCACATTTGATAAGCAGCTACCGTACCGCAAATTTGTATTATAAGTATTAAGCCTTCACTGTTTTATTAATTTTGTTAATTAATAAAGCATATAATTATAACGCTTTGAAGTACATAAGAAAATAGTAACTTTAATTTAGTTTAATAACAAAGCTTATAATTATTTCGCTTTGAAGTACGTAAGAAAACAGTAACTCTAATATACAACGATTTTACTGAATATAAAAATACGAAACTATTTGAAATATAAATAATCATAGTAGTTCAGCACAGGATAACACTTTAAATATTTATGTAACAACAGATTGAAAAGGTTTGCACTAGGTTGGCTCGTATTTTCCTTGTTAAGGGTTCATAATGTAAAAAAGGTTGAGAAACTCTGCATAAGTAGATAGAAGGTTTGTTTTGTTTTTGTTTTAGCATGTCTGGTTTTCTGCTGTTTTTTATTGTTTCTGATTTAGCATGCCTCTATTTTCAGCTGTTTTTAGCATGCCTGTATTGTTTTGTTGTTTGGTAGATATTTTGCTTTTGAGTCTATTTCTTTTATAGCATGATAGGTTTGCACAGATTTTGCAGGACGTATTTTTGGAATGACAGATGGTTCAGCCTAGCAAATTTGAATGCGGTAATACTCTTTTTAAAAAAGAACAAAGGTTATTAAAGTTGTTGTCCTTTTGGTCTAGATGGTCTAGGTCTGCATGTAAAGAAACCGATTATTTTATTAACCATTGTGCAGCTGTTTTGTCTTCTATTAGCAGTATCATGCATGCATATCCGACAACGGTAGGAAGAGTTGTAGTACACCCAAAGATTTGAATCATAGATGCAGTTACGTTTACATATAGCACTCTTAATTAAACAGCGACATAATTTTTAGGCCAATTATGGTTTAAGGTCTCACAAAATTGTGATTGCCAACCACGGGTCACAGATCCAGTCTCCATTCTGTTACTGTTGGCGGCCTCGATGGGGTAATGGTTAGTGTTACCGACTGCCACGCCTGAGGTCGCGGGTTCGATTCCTGCACAAGCCAAACATTTGTGTGCATGAACATGGATGTTTGTTTTGGTCTGGGTATTTCTATGTGTAATGTAATAACTATATGTATGTTTATCCATTGTCCAGTACCCATAGTACAAGCTCTGCTTAGTTTGGGCTAGATGGTGTTGTGTGTATGTGATAGAATATTATTAACTCTAATTGTGTGGCTAATACATTCTAATATTATGTTTGTGTTAGGTAACTGCAACTGAGTTTAAATTTGTTTGATTCGAAATACTCAGATAAGTTTATGTTTTATTAAGAGATTTAATATATAGTGATCTCTGCCGAACCGTCAAGTTGTCATACGAGACAGAATGCCAACATTACATCTGAATTATAAGTATAGTATTATCGCTCACTCATATTGAAAATTGCACACTATTGTTCTCTACCTAATTTGTAAACTTACTCTTCTTAGCACGGACTTACTTATATTAAAAATCGTACATTATCGTTCTGTAAATGTGTAATCTTACTTTCAATGTGGACACTTTCGTGCCATCTTACTTATGACTAAATCTTTAATTACTCGCACATAATCTTGCATTAACAGAAACCTGCGGACTTTTTAGCAGTGTGTGTTTACCTTTTTTATTATATCTACTTTATCTCAGCCCTTTGTGTAAAACATAACACTACTGAAACGAATAAAAACACAAACAGACGCATGAATCATACCCAGTGATTAATATTATGTTATAAATATAGAAACATTCCGATAGGAGACACTCAGTAATTTAATTAAAATTTAATGGAAAATATGTTATGGTTGATTTAATTTATTTATTGTTTGGATACTCTGTTAGAAAATTCTTAGTAGCAATGAGTCTTAAACTCTGATTGGTCGACTGCAAAAGATTCGATATTCGTGGCTCTTAATAATAGTTGGTGAAATCAAGGTGTAATGTAGTCAGCTCAGTCCTACGGCTATATAATAATACTAGCTGACCCACGCAACTTCGTCTGCTTCACATAAGAGAATAGGCCCGGTTATTGCAACATTTTTCATTAATGCTCTGTTCCTAGTGGTCGTAGCGTGATATTATATAGCCTATAGCCTTCCTCGATAAATGGGCTATCTAACACTGAAAGAATTTTTCAATTCGGACCAGTAGTTCCTGAGATTAGCGCGTTCAAGCAAACACAAACTCCAATAGGAGCGGAGCATTCAATTAAAAAGCAGACGAAGTAGCGCGGGTTAGCTAGTCTTATTTAAAAAAGGTACTGTTACTAAGAGAACCTAACCTACATTTAAACGAGCGAAGCCGCGTGCAAAATCTAGTATATAAAGTTATTAGATTTGATGCGTAGTGTCGATAATTTTCTACAATTAGTCAGAGTGTCACGCCATATCGGCGGCGCTTCATTTAAATGTATGAAGTTATGTATGTCCGACGTGTTTTGACTCAGTGTTTATTTCGTGTGTCATATAAATTGTTTGTGTTTTTGTCTTATAATAATAGTGTACGTGACCGCTTGATATGTGATCGTGTAACAGTTCTATAGTTTTAATACATGGGGCTTGTTTTAAGGTATATTTCTTTGCCCATGGTTAATCATGGTCACTTCTCTTTGGTAATGATATTATACTCTATATATGTATGTTAGTTGTTTAGTAATGGACGTTCATAAACTGATCTATATAATTTTGGTATTCATAACTGCACTGGTATTGGATAGTAGCGAAATAGATAACGAAAGAGCTTACATAAAAGAAAAAAGTAATAATTTGAACAATTGTGGTCTGACTCTTTTGCAAAGGATATTGTTGAACCAAATTTGTTTTGGAAACTTTAACAAACCGATGCAATTGGGTCGATTCTGAGTTTACACTTATAGTACTCTTGGCGATTAAAAATAGTGGCTATGAGTTTCTTGTCCGTTCTTCTCATGAGCCCTACACCCTTGCTTTGCTGAACGTGGCCGTAAAGGTAAATTCACAGAAAAAAAATTACGTGTATCTTTGACATTCATGAGTGTTACCTTGTAACCTAACTTGAATAAATTTATTTTGATTTTGATTTTTAGTGTGCTAGTATGTATCTGCTTCTTTTGTATATATAATATCATTGCCTATGGTGTAATGGTTGTTCGCGTTCGACTAATCTATAAGCAAGGTTGATTGCTAACATAGGCATACGTCTATATATTACCGTAGCGGTATTATACTCTATGATTAGGTACTGTCCTAAACCCGAACATTTTCTTGAATGTACGTAATGAAATTTCTTACTACTCCAGTTTGATAATATTCGGGATAAAATTTTAATTTTAAATTTTAAATTTTTAATTAATAATATTGCATGGTAGCCGACATGAAATACCTACAATATGTTATGACTTTATGAGTGTCCTAAAGTTAGTGTGATATTCCTAGTTAATAATCAAGTTATTCTCTAACGCCATAATACGTGTAATTTTACTTTATAATACGCAAAATGCAAGTGCCATCTATTGGTTCAGAATATTATTATATCGTAGGAATCATGTATGTTCTTAACATCATATTTAACTACTTTTGTACTGCCACTTCTTACGAAACTGAATACTTAAAAAATATATTTTATCTGGCCTATGACAGAGGCTCGCATACGAGCCGCTACATTTGTACTGTGTATTTGTTGCCGGCAAAACAAGTGTGTGCCACTTTAAACCTTATTTTAAAACTCTTAACGCTTAAAACTGATTGTTTATCGGCTACGAATGGATTTGTTTTTGATAAAGGACATATCATAGGGTACTACAAAAATATAAATACGATAGGTTAACAAGTTTAAAATTGCTTGCGCTTTCAACGGCTCCTGCGATGTGTTGTTTGAATACGCCGCTGTTTTTTGCGACCGCGTTAAGTCTTAACTCCTAGTCGTCCGATTAAAGCAAGCAATTTCAATATATGTATTATTTGTATAATAATCTCAAATAATTAATTATCAAAAGGTAGAACAACGCTCGCTTTAACGGTGAAAGAAAACATCGTGAGGAAATCTGCATGTTTGAGAGTTCTCCATAATGTTCTCGAAGATATGTGAAGTCTGCCAATCTGCACTGAGCCAGCGTGGTAAACTACGGCATAACACTTTTCACACTGAGAAGAGGCTCCTGCCCAGCAGTGGGACAGTTTAATACAGGGCTGATATTATTACATACAAACATACATACATAGATTCACGCCTGTTTCCCAGAGGGGTGGGCAGAGACTACGGATTTCCATTTGCTACGATCCTGACACACTTCCGTGGCTTCATTCACTTTCATCACATTCCTCATACACGCTCGCCGGTTTAAGGTGCTCTTAACCTGGCCTTTGTTCAGAACGTCTCCGAACTGATCGAGAAACGTTCGCCTAGGTCTGCCTCTTACGACTGTTCCATTCACATTAGCCTTATAAACTTTCTTAGTCAGTCTTTTCTCGTCCATTCTTTCTACATACCCAAACCAGCTTGATATAGCCTTTTCTATTCTCGTCACGATATCCACTTTCATGCCGCATCTCTCTCTAATCACACTATTCCTTATTCTATCTTTCAGAGTCACACCACATATGTATATTTCTCAGCGCTCTCATTTCTACAGCATTTATTCTGCTCTCATGCTTCTTTTGCCATACCCAACTTTCATTTCCATGCATAAGTGTAGGCACTATTAGTCATCTATGAACAGCCAAACGTGCCTTTTCCGATACATTTCGACTGTTCATAAAAGCGCGTAGATCGCCATTCACTTTATTGCCAGCAATCGTTCTCCTTTCAACATCTCCTTCATGTGGACCATCCCTTGTAAACAAAGTACCCAAATATACAAACTCTTTCACTTGCTCCACTTGTTCTCCACCACATTGTCAGGCACTCCTCCTTTTCAAATATACTTTCGTCATGGTTACATTCATTTTCATTCCTTTAATCTCAAAAGCACCATGCATAATTATCATCCCCTGCAACTCTTCCGCTAATGACGCAAGTATTACTTGGTCGTCGGCATAAACTAGACATTTGACAAGTAACTCATTCATTCTTAATCCCCATTCACAATCTTTTAAATCTTTCAAACAATTGTCCATGTATAGGTTAGGTGACGGTGATATTATTATTAAAAGGTTATTAGTATTTTTCAAACAAAACTGTATAAACCCATAAAACATCTTTATGTGAAGAGCTACAAGAACACCTAGACGCTATTTTGCTCTGTGTCGCCGGGACTTAAAAATAAACAATACAAAGTACAGAGCAAAAATTAATCTGCATTTCCAAGATTTCAACTAAATCGGGCCAGTTTATACTTAAAAATGAAACAATTAGTTTATTACTTTCTATATTCATAATATTAGTATGAAGGCATGGTCATTAATTATATTAGTAATTATTTAAACTATGTGTTTAATCGGAAAGAGTCAAACAATTTACAAAAAAGGTAATTGTTTAAATGCTATGTTTTATCATTTTTGTGGTCAGTCTATCGGTTGGTCGCAGGAATACTTGGTTGAAATTGGTCGTGTAACCACATTGCTCTATCAGATTTAATAACAAGTTCTGTTTAGATATTAAAAAGTAAATATTTTAAGTCGGCTACGTATAATTAGGATTTCTCTTCTGTTGATTTATTTTTGATTTCGATAATAGATAGATATAGGTTATCGAATACTTATTTCTTATTAACCACTTATTTAGTTGGCAAGTGAGTAAGGCATTAGCTTACTAAGAAGGTTAATATTCATTTTTCTGGTGCTACGGCAGAAAGGCCTAATTACCTTACTATTTTATTGTAGTTATTTAGTTTTCATTAATATTTTTACTATTGCGCGCCAAGCCTTTATAGAGCATCAAATAAATGCTTTTAGTATTAGTTAGGATTAACACGATCATGTATATTGTTCCGCGGAGTGTGGTCATTTTGACGAGCAAAATAAAAAAAAAAAAAAAAAAAAACATCGGACGTGGTCACAAGTGAAGACTCAGCTTGTGACCATGGCCGGTATAATCTAGTTGAAACCTCAAGCACCTAAAAATAAACTGAATACGTAATCGCGTTAAGACCTGTTATGAATATTATTATGCCTGCCTTCAATTACGAATTAGATTTTGCCTGCGGCTTCGCTAGCGTTAATGTAGATTTTGTCAATAAATTTCAATCCCAACAGTACTCTTTTTCTGGACACCTAAAAACGTGTATGCAAAATTTCATGATGATCGGTCGAATAGTTACACATATTCACATTTATAATATTAGTTAGGATAATAAATAATTCGAGATGTCTATGTAACCTAACAATGCATTGTATAATGTATCCTGTGTTACGTTCCCAGGATCGATTCATCATGCGGCATGTTGACGCTGCACATTGGAGACAAAATCTTGGAGATAAATGGCACGCCCGTCAGGAACAGACCTTTGGACGAGATTGAGAGAGCTTTGGCCAGGCGAGATGCTGTTATACAGGTAAAAAGCATAAACTTTTCTATTTATGTGTCAAGTCCGACCGCGGATCTTGGGAGAGAGTCATGTGGCGATGCCCCCCTAATCCCCTCTAAACAAAAAACCTAACAATTATATTTTTCTTGGCTTAACCTTCACAAACAATGACAATCTTATGCAGCCAGCCTGCCTTGAACTAATATCTGACTTAACTCTACCAAACAAACTTTAAAATTGCGCCTAGTCAAGTTGATGTTTATAGTTAAGTACATTTATATAACATGGCATGTTTGCCATATCTTTCGATACTTTTGCATTAGTTTACCAAAGTTTCTACAAGAGACGCCTAGAATGCAATAAACGCACATGCTGGTGATCAAAAGACTTGGAACCTATATGTATTTTCAAACGGATAAAATGTATTACAGCGTCAAAATAATATTAATTCTATTCAAGAACACATTTGATGTAGTATTTTTTAATCTCAACGTTAATTTTGGTCTTATTTGTAAAAGTGTGTTACATACGCGGATATGCCTATACACACCGTCAAAACAGATATATACACGATTTTTAACCAATCAAAACAAGCGACCAACCAAAAAAAAATCGCTTAGTAAGACTGATTTGTATAAACCCAAATTCCTTTAAATAAATCCATATATCTCTATCTTTTCAGCTAACAATAGAACACAGTCCAGAAACAAACTCCAAACGGCCACAGCCATACGCACTGAACACAGCACACACGCACACACCCACACCCAGACAACCAACCACACACCTACACACACAACCAGACGATGACAAGCCGAAACACGACTTGTCACCCGTCGAGAGAAAAATATTCAGTAACAAAGAAGACTTGAAGTACACCAAACATTCCGAGATAGTATTGAGAGGAAGAGAGAAGAGAGAGATTGAGGGGAGAAAAGAGAGACTGTTTAAGAGGAAAGGAGAGGACGGGGGGAAGTGGGTGAATAAGAGACGACAGACCCCATCTTCTCCGTTACTAGGAGATAAGGAGAGAAGTAGCAGCATGTCAAAATTGCTTGATGCGTGAGTATTTAACTGATTTGATATTGTCTATTGATTTGATATTTGATGTGTATTGATAGGTATTTTAATCGTCTGTCTACTAACATGCTATTTGCACAGCGTGATAGATGCCCTAAAATTTTTTTCTCGTGAGGAAATGCTTCTGATACATATTCTCGCCACAAGGGGAGGCTAGAGGATTATGTCGAGATCGCCTGAAACTTCGGTGTGCCAGCTCGCTGCTTTGTATGGTGGGTTGGTTGCTGGAACTGAAATTACATCAGCGACCCACCCAGCAGAGGCCACTGCAGACAGGAAAGTCTGTGGGTGACTTCTGGGCGACGCCCCGTCACAATAGAGGGTATCACACCAACTCAATGGCTGGCGGGCGGGAGATCCCTAGATGCCCTAACTTATTCTAATATGAAACCCATACCCCGACGTATTACATTTTAAACCGAACTGGCTTTTGTTTTAAACTTTTACTTTGCCTTTAATATGCCTGCACAAAGAAGGGATGTTAAGGTTTTTAGGCCCTGTACTAGAAACTGTGGACCGGTGTCAGCCCTTGTGTTGGAAGTTAAACTTCCGGCATCCATAACTTATGGCAGTCACCTACCATTAGGAGAGCCTTATTATTGATCGTCACTATCATAATATAAAAAATACAGAACTGATATTATACTGTATTATTATAACACGTGATCACCGTATTTGATTGATAAGAGTACCGCAAGGTACAATTCTGGGACCTATTTTGTAATAAACTTACATAGATAGACGATTTTCTGCACGAATGGCATAGTGGTTTAAGTAGACTGCCACTGTGCCGTGTGTTGTGGATTCGAATCCTACACGAGACATAAACAGAAATTTGTGTGGTCCACAAATGTTTAGTTGTAGTTGTTAAAGTTCCCCGCGATACAGGAAATATTTCTAGTGCTCGAGTTGTCTTTTATTTAACTAAAACAAAAGAAATCTATGATCTCTTCTAAATCACAAGCGAGTGTTACATAGCTATGCATTATAGTCATTTAATTAGTTTGGCTAGGTGATGTAACAGTGTGTAATATTTCAGGGTGGATGGTGTAGAAGAGCCGAGTGGTGTGTTGTGTGACCTGAGTCGCGCGCGCTCGTTCCGTGTGGAGCCCGCCGCCGGACAGAAGGTGTTCCGCGCCTGCGACCTACTGCAGGTTCGTATCATACAGCCATTAACTAATTTAGACATAAAATAGGACGTCCAAGAATAGTTCGTGACCTACCGGGCGTAGGGATACACACATACATAGCCACGTACGTTATACGTCTTTGTATGTGAAAAGGTATCAACCGCGCCGTTTTCACCAGTCCGGTAAAAACTGTATAAACAAGCATATGTAATTATGTACGTCCGTAAAATATAACATTTAAATGTTAAAGTGTATAATAAATACAATATCTATTTCTTTTTTACGGTTTTTATTTGTCTCTACACCGGGTGTAAGGGACAGCATACCGAATACTGAAATAGCAGATTCAGAGAATTCTGGGTTAAAATTGTTGGAATTTTATACAGGAATATACATATATATTTTTAAAATGTGTTTTTTAATACTAATTATAACATAATGCGTAAATAGTCCATTTAATACATTAAAAATAAAATATAACACGTTTTAGCAGAAATGTAATTTAATCCAATGATGTAAAAAATTCGGAAGGATGCCGATGATAAATGATAATATATTAAAGTAATAATGTCCTCCTGACCAAATTTCGGTCACGGCGGCCAATCTTAATGGAGACTGGCCATCTGCGCAGGAGATATTATAGTGCACAAGCGTGTGCGCAATCACAAGTGCACTCTCTATTCCCTAACTCTCGTGATCCGATGGGACGGATACTCCGACACGACCGGAGAGAGATCAGGCGTAGGACCAACGGCATTACGTGCTTTCCGAGGCACGGGGGTGTCTACCACCGCCAACTTCCTAACTCCGGGCTCGTATTGAGATTTCTTAACTGGAAAACCCAATAACTTTTTGTTGGCCCGACCCGGGATTCGAACCCGAGACCTCATGCACAGCAGTCGCATTCACTACCGCTGCGCCACGGAGGCAGTATATATTAAAGTATGATTACTACTAAGGTCACACTTTAATGCTAGTGTGACATACATCCATTTTTGTGCACACATTTTGTTACAAGCGGGTCATTATTTAAATAATGCCCATACTTTTGAAATATTACATTCATACCAAAAAGGTTTTAAAATGAGTGTAGTGAAAGAATCAGAAATTAAAAAACGGAATAGGAATACATTGTTGAACGAACAAACAAACTTCAATAGGTCACTATTGTTTTATTTATTTGCCTACCCACGAAATAGTTCACTTTTCCATCATTCGAGCGATAGTGAGGGTAGTGGGGGAATAGAAAGACAGTAAAAACAAGCGCGCGCGGCTACATTGCTCATTCGTTGCCAAATGGTCCTGCAGATGTCTCGCACTAAGGCGAAACACGTGTCGACGCATATTTTGTGATTGAAGCGTAATACTGCAACTTGCAGTACGCCCGGGTCCCACGTCGTGGCTGTCCCTATTCAGAGGATTTCGGTATTGTTTTCTATTGCAATAGTTAGGGTGGGAAATCCGAGGGTGCGCGGCGGATTCCTTCCTTCCCAATAATTTTATTACAATAGACTGCCGCCAATAACGCCTACTTCGATTCAATATCCAATAGCTTTTATACATAATTTATTTTGACATTCTTCATTGATCTGTTTACAGGGTGAACTCCTTGGCTCAGGGTTCTTCGGCGAGGTATACAAGGTGACGCACCGGGACACCAACGAGGTCATGGTGCTCAAACAACTGTACCGAGTCGACGAGGACGCGCAGAGAAACTTCCTCAAAGAGGTGAGCCTTCACTCAAATCGCCGCGGCACACCGATGGCCTAACAATAGATTTTAAATTAAGTCTGGTGTTCTGTGACTTGACAGACTACGGCGCGCAAATTTCTTGAAGCAAGTATCATACTTAACCTATTTTGATTAACTAGTTAGACAAGACAGGAAAGGCACGGCGCTTGTTTGAACTTAAATCTCTTTGACGGTCAAAGATAGTCGATGAAATAAATTAATAGATATTCAGTCGACGCGAAGCGCTTGTTTATCATTTTGGCAAATGTACAAATAGCGTAATTGTTTAAGAGGTCATCAAGCTTCGCTACTGCGATAAGTGTTATGGATTCGATCCCCACACAGGGCAAGAACAAGTGTGATCCGTAAATAGCTGTTCCAAGTCAAACGATTAAAAAATTATCACTAATGCCGGCGCTGTCTTTTTATGGTAAGATTACTAAGTAAAATAGATCACATGTGTTCACCATTCAAATATTAAATCAAATATCAATTTATTGTTAACTAACCATATCTTGTGCATCATGTGTTTACTGAAAATGCTTTTTTTGTAGTTACAGAATAAAATGTCTTTTCACAGTATTTGAACCAAATAAAGTTAATGTAATAATTATTGTTGTTGTGTGTGGTCAGGTGGCGGTGCTGCGGTCGCTGAAGCACCCGAACGTGCTGCGGTTCGTGGGCGTGCTGTACAAGGACAAGCGCCTGCACCTCGTCACCGAGTACGTCGCCGGCGGCACGCTACACCACCTCATACAGGTCACATACACTAATACTATACCACCTATAGACTTCGTGCTGTACAAGGACAAGCGCCTGCACCTCGTCACCGAGTACGTCGCCGGCGGCACGCTACACCACCTCATACAGGTCACATACACTAATACTATACCACCTATAGACTTCGTGCTGTACAAGGACAAGCGCCTGCACCTCGTCACCGAGTACGTCGCCGGCGGCACGCTACACCACCTCATACAGGTCACATACACTAATACTATACCACCTATAGACTTCGTGCTGTACAAGGACAAGCGCCTGCACCTCGTCACCGAGTACGTCGCCGGCGGCACGCTACACCACCTCATACAGGTCACATACACTAATACTATACCACCTATAGACTTCGTGCTGTACAAGGACAAGCGCCTGCACCTCGTCACCGAGTACGTCGCCGGCGGCACGCTACACCACCTCATACAGGTCACATACACTAATACTATACCACCTATAGACTTCGTGCTGTACAAGGACAAGCGCCTGCACCTCGTCACCGAGTACGTCGCCGGCGGCACGCTACACCACCTCATACAGGTCACATACACTAATACTATACCACCTATAGACTTCGTGCTGTACAAGGACAAGCGCCTGCACCTCGTCACCGAGTACGTCGCCGGCGGCACGCTACACCACCTCATACAGGTCACATACACTAATACTATACCACCTATAGACTTCGTGCTGTACAAGGACAAGCGCCTGCACCTCGTCACCGAGTACGTCGCCGGCGGCACGCTACACCACCTCATACAGGTCACATACACTAATACTATACCACCTATAGACTTCGTGCTGTACAAGGACAAGCGCCTGCACCTCGTCACCGAGTACGTCGCCGGCGGCACGCTACACCACCTCATACAGGTCACATACACTAATACTATACCACCTATAGACTTCGTGCTGTACAAGGACAAGCGCCTGCACCTCGTCACCGAGTACGTCGCCGGCGGCACGCTACACCACCTCATACAGGTCACATACACTAATACTATACCACCTATAGACTTCGTGCTGTACAAGGACAAGCGCCTGCACCTCGTCACCGAGTACGTCGCCGGCGGCACGCTACACCACCTCATACAGGTCACATACACTAATACTATACCACCTATAGACTTCGTGCTGTACAAGGACAAGCGCCTGCACCTCGTCACCGAGTACGTCGCCGGCGGCACGCTACACCACCTCATACAGGTCACATACACTAATACTATACCACCTATAGACTTCGTGCTGTACAAGGACAAGCGCCTGCACCTCGTCACCGAGTACGTCGCCGGCGGCACGCTACACCACCTCATACAGGTCACATACACTAATACTATACCACCTATAGACTTCGTGCTGTACAAGGACAAGCGCCTGCACCTCGTCACCGAGTACGTCGCCGGCGGCACGCTACACCACCTCATACAGGTCACATACACTAATACTATACCACCTATAGACTTCGTGCTGTACAAGGACAAGCGCCTGCACCTCGTCACCGAGTACGTCGCCGGCGGCACGCTACACCACCTCATACAGGTCACATACACTAATACTATACCACCTATAGACTTCGTGCTGTACAAGGACAAGCGCCTGCACCTCGTCACCGAGTACGTCGCCGGCGGCACGCTACACCACCTCATACAGGTCACATACACTAATACTATACCACCTATAGACTTCGTGCTGTACAAGGACAAGCGCCTGCACCTCGTCACCGAGTACGTCGCCGGCGGCACGCTACACCACCTCATACAGGTCACATACACTAATACTATACCACCTATAGACTTCGTGCTGTACAAGGACAAGCGCCTGCACCTCGTCACCGAGTACGTCGCCGGCGGCACGCTACACCACCTCATACAGGTCACATACACTAATACTATACCACCTATAGACTTCGTGCTGTACAAGGACAAGCGCCTGCACCTCGTCACCGAGTACGTCGCCGGCGGCACGCTACACCACCTCATACAGGTCACATACACTAATACTATACCACCTATAGACTTCGTGCTGTACAAGGACAAGCGCCTGCACCTCGTCACCGAGTACGTCGCCGGCGGCACGCTACACCACCTCATACAGGTCACATACACTAATACTATACCACCTATAGACTTCGTGCTGTACAAGGACAAGCGCCTGCACCTCGTCACCGAGTACGTCGCCGGCGGCACGCTACACCACCTCATACAGGTCACATACACTAATACTATACCACCTATAGACTTCGTGCTGTACAAGGACAAGCGCCTGCACCTCGTCACCGAGTACGTCGCCGGCGGCACGCTACACCACCTCATACAGGTCACATACACTAATACTATACCACCTATAGACTTCGTGCTGTACAAGGACAAGCGCCTGCACCTCGTCACCGAGTACGTCGCCGGCGGCACGCTACACCACCTCATACAGGTCACATACACTAATACTATACCACCTATAGACTTCGTGCTGTACAAGGACAAGCGCCTGCACCTCGTCACCGAGTACGTCGCCGGCGGCACGCTACACCACCTCATACAGGTCACATACACTAATACTATACCACCTATAGACTTCGTGCTGTACAAGGACAAGCGCCTGCACCTCGTCACCGAGTACGTCGCCGGCGGCACGCTACACCACCTCATACAGGTCACATACACTAATACTATACCACCTATAGACTTCGTGCTGTACAAGGACAAGCGCCTGCACCTCGTCACCGAGTACGTCGCCGGCGGCACGCTACACCACCTCATACAGGTCACATACACTAATACTATACCACCTATAGACTTCGTGCTGTACAAGGACAAGCGCCTGCACCTCGTCACCGAGTACGTCGCCGGCGGCACGCTACACCACCTCATACAGGTCACATACACTAATACTATACCACCTATAGACTTCGTGCTGTACAAGGACAAGCGCCTGCACCTCGTCACCGAGTACGTCGCCGGCGGCACGCTACACCACCTCATACAGGTCACATACACTAATACTATACCACCTATAGACTTCGTGCTGTACAAGGACAAGCGCCTGCACCTCGTCACCGAGTACGTCGCCGGCGGCACGCTACACCACCTCATACAGGTCACATACACTAATACTATACCACCTATAGACTTCGTGCTGTACAAGGACAAGCGCCTGCACCTCGTCACCGAGTACGTCGCCGGCGGCACGCTACACCACCTCATACAGGTCACATACACTAATACTATACCACCTATAGACTTCGTGCTGTACAAGGACAAGCGCCTGCACCTCGTCACCGAGTACGTCGCCGGCGGCACGCTACACCACCTCATACAGGTCACATACACTAATACTATACCACCTATAGACTTCGTGCTGTACAAGGACAAGCGCCTGCACCTCGTCACCGAGTACGTCGCCGGC
Organism: Catocala nupta; assembly: GCA_963675205.1. Taxonomy (NCBI): domain Eukaryota; kingdom Metazoa; phylum Arthropoda; class Insecta; order Lepidoptera; family Erebidae; genus Catocala; species Catocala nupta. The sequence goes on from OY776098.1 coordinate 7,695,544, forward strand.
GGCACGCTACACCACCTCATACAGGTCACATACACTAATACTATACCACCTATAGACTTCGTGCTGTACAAGGACAAGCGCCTGCACCTCGTCACCGAGTACGTCGCCGGCGGCACGCTACACCACCTCATACAGGTCACATACACTAATACTATACCACCTATAGACTTCGTGCTGTACAAGGACAAGCGCCTGCACCTCGTCACCGAGTACGTCGCCGGCGGCACGCTACACCACCTCATACAGGTCACATACACTAATACTATACCACCTATAGACTTCGTGCTGTACAAGGACAAGCGCCTGCACCTCGTCACCGAGTACGTCGCCGGCGGCACGCTACACCACCTCATACAGGTCACATACACTAATACTATACCACCTATAGACTTCGTGCTGTACAAGGACAAGCGCCTGCACCTCGTCACCGAGTACGTCGCCGGCGGCACGCTACACCACCTCATACAGGTCACATACACTAATACTATACCACCTATAGACTTCGTGCTGTACAAGGACAAGCGCCTGCACCTCGTCACCGAGTACGTCGCCGGCGGCACGCTACACCACCTCATACAGGTCACATACACTAATACTATACCACCTATAGACTTCGTGCTGTACAAGGACAAGCGCCTGCACCTCGTCACCGAGTACGTCGCCGGCGGCACGCTACACCACCTCATACAGGTCACATACACTAATACTATACCACCTATAGACTTCGTGCTGTACAAGGACAAGCGCCTGCACCTCGTCACCGAGTACGTCGCCGGCGGCACGCTACACCACCTCATACAGGTCACATACACTAATACTATACCACCTATAGACTTCGTGCTGTACAAGGACAAGCGCCTGCACCTCGTCACCGAGTACGTCGCCGGCGGCACGCTACACCACCTCATACAGGTCACATACACTAATACTATACCACCTATAGACTTCGTGCTGTACAAGGACAAGCGCCTGCACCTCGTCACCGAGTACGTCGCCGGCGGCACGCTACACCACCTCATACAGGTCACATACACTAATACTATACCACCTATAGACTTCGTGCTGTACAAGGACAAGCGCCTGCACCTCGTCACCGAGTACGTCGCCGGCGGCACGCTACACCACCTCATACAGGTCACATACACTAATACTATACCACCTATAGACTTCGTGCTGTACAAGGACAAGCGCCTGCACCTCGTCACCGAGTACGTCGCCGGCGGCACGCTACACCACCTCATACAGGTCACATACACTAATACTATACCACCTATAGACTTCGTGCTGTACAAGGACAAGCGCCTGCACCTCGTCACCGAGTACGTCGCCGGCGGCACGCTACACCACCTCATACAGGTCACATACACTAATACTATACCACCTATAGACTTCGTGCTGTACAAGGACAAGCGCCTGCACCTCGTCACCGAGTACGTCGCCGGCGGCACGCTACACCACCTCATACAGGTCACATACACTAATACTATACCACCTATAGACTTCGTGCTGTACAAGGACAAGCGCCTGCACCTCGTCACCGAGTACGTCGCCGGCGGCACGCTACACCACCTCATACAGGTCACATACACTAATACTATACCACCTATAGACTTCGTGCTGTACAAGGACAAGCGCCTGCACCTCGTCACCGAGTACGTCGCCGGCGGCACGCTACACCACCTCATACAGGTCACATACACTAATACTATACCACCTATAGACTTCGTGCTGTACAAGGACAAGCGCCTGCACCTCGTCACCGAGTACGTCGCCGGCGGCACGCTACACCACCTCATACAGGTCACATACACTAATACTATACCACCTATAGACTTCGTGCTGTACAAGGACAAGCGCCTGCACCTCGTCACCGAGTACGTCGCCGGCGGCACGCTACACCACCTCATACAGGTCACATACACTAATACTATACCACCTATAGACTTCGTGCTGTACAAGGACAAGCGCCTGCACCTCGTCACCGAGTACGTCGCCGGCGGCACGCTACACCACCTCATACAGGTCACATACACTAATACTATACCACCTATAGACTTCGTGCTGTACAAGGACAAGCGCCTGCACCTCGTCACCGAGTACGTCGCCGGCGGCACGCTACACCACCTCATACAGGTCACATACACTAATACTATACCACCTATAGACTTCGTGCTGTACAAGGACAAGCGCCTGCACCTCGTCACCGAGTACGTCGCCGGCGGCACGCTACACCACCTCATACAGGTCACATACACTATAACTATACCACCTATAGACTTCGTGCTGTACAAGTTATAATATTAGGCTATATTTTGTTTCTAATAGGTTATTTGATCAAGCTGTGACATCACTAATAGAGAGGCATGTTAAAATTTGGCGGCACTTTTGATAGACTGGCGGAACAAAATATACTTTTGAAAAGGTCTACGTGTTTTTTTATAATTAGTATACGTATTTCATTATAACATAAGTTAGGATTCTGTAATTGTGCAAGTTGTACTGTAGTATAAAATAGTTGTTCTTTGCAGGACACATCAGTATCGCTGACGTGGCGCGACCGCGCGCGGCTAGCCCGCGACGTGTCGGCCGGCGTGGGCTACCTGCACCGCATGAACGTCATACACCGGGACCTCAACTCGCACAACTGTCTCGTCAGAGAGGTGAGAACACTTAGGCTGCCGTCATAACGAAGAGCGACGTATCTGCCAGTATTTTTATATCTACTATCTACTACTAATGTTATAATGTTATAAAGAGTTTGTTTGTTTGGTTGAACGCGCTAATCTCAGGAACTACTGGTACGAATTAAAAAAATATTTTAGTGTTGGTTAGGCCATTTATCGAGGAAGGCTATAGACTATATAACATCACGCTACGACCAATAGGAGCGGAGCAGCAATGAAAAATGTTGCAAAAACGGGCAAAATTCTTATAAGACGCAGACGAAGTTGCGCGTGTCAGCTTGTATAATATAAAATACTGGCAGATGCGTCTTTTTACTGATTCCAAATATGTAAAACTCAATTTCGAAAAAATACTACATAACATATACACTCGTACAGTACGGCGACATAAGTAGTTGCAACATGTATCAATGTTCAACAATATTTTATAAATTAAAATATTCTTATTATTATTTTATTGTTGTTAAATTAGCCATCTAAATATTATTGCATTAAAAATAGTTACAAATACGAATGTTGTCAAAATTTCGCAAATGCTTGGACTTTTATTGCTGACTGTACATATATACAGAATTAACCTATTGAGTCAAAGCGGCACATTGATAATCAGATACAATAAATTTTAATTATATCTGGTATTCTTAGATACTAATATACTATAATACATAAACAATGTGTTAATGAAAATAAAATCGAACTGTATAACATTTATTTATTCTCTTATATATACACCTTTACAATGTCTTTATAAGACATCTATCAATGATATAATGATATTATCAGCTATAATTATACATCTAAGACATTATTATTATTTTACATAATACTACAAGATATATACATTAGGCACCATACAATTTCGTCAGGTTACAGTGATAAATATATAATACGCCTGTGGCATTTAAATTAATGAGCCGTATGCAAACTAGGAAGAAAAAGTATATATGTATGTTTATCCATTGTCTAGTACCCATAGTACACACGGCTACACATCAAGTTAGACACCCTTTATACGCATAACTACGCTACATACAAAATAGAGAATTGTCGGAAAGGGACAGTGCATAGTGGTGTCGATGTAATGTTAAGGATAGAGCTTAACAAAAATATAACGCACTCTCTCGCACGATTCGCAGCGTTCAACTTCTAATAGTTCAAAGTCCAAACATCTAGGTTGATGCGGCGCTGTGTGTACAAGTTCTGCTTAGTTTGGGCTAGATGGTGTTGTATGTATGTGATAGAATATTATTATTATAACTTTAAAGTATTAAACATTAAATTGTCTCGATAGGAAACTTAATAACAGTTAAAATCTTGGCAATGCCTGGTGGCAATAATCTTACCGCCTATTACTCCTAAAAAAATCTGTTGAAATACATCTGCCTACCCCATCCATTACATGTAGGCGTAATTGTAAGCTTATGTATGTGTGTATGTGTGTCAGGACAAGACGGTGATCGTGGCGGACTTCGGTCTGGCGCGCATCGTGCAGCGCACCGCCAGCAGCTCGCTGGAGCGGAGACATGCGCATCACACACACACGCTGAGGAGGAAACGGTATACCGTAAGTACCCACATATCTATACATATTAACATTTTTAGTGTATGAGGGGTTAGGTTAAAACTAATTAAGGATTTCGTAGCCGAAGGGTGCCAACGGGACATATTAACATTTTCAAGGTTTAGGTTAAATTTGTTTTAAGTGTTCTGTAACCGAACGGTGCTAACGGGACCTTATTACTAAGCCTCAGCTTCCCGTATATCTGTCTGTCACGGGCTGTATACCATAAACCTTGAAAGTTAGAATTTAAATTTTCAGTGTGTATTTCTATTGCCGCTATAACAACAAAATAATCTAAGATTGGGAAAATCAAAGAAATCGAAATGCAAATTAAAAATATTTGTTCAAACAATAATAAAACAAGTAACTGAGTGCACGAATGACGTAGTGGTGAAGGTATTTGCCTCGCCTCTGCCGCCGCGCCGAGTGCTGTGGATCCCCTGCGATCCCCTCACGGGACAAAAAATGGTGTGATCCATAAATACTTATTCCGTGTCTGTATGTTCTTTGTGTCCGTTGTTTGAATGTTTGTGAAGTCACCGCGACAAACAAAAGCGAAACCTTGTCTTGTAAAAAAGAAAAAAAGAACAAAAACCATTATTTACATATTTTTAAAGTGCCTCTCTTGTTTCTTATACAAAAATAACTGCCCATAGGTAAAAGGACTCAATTCTGAATATAGGCACCTAGCCTTAATAAATGATGTATTATTGCAGGTGGTGGGCAACCCGTACTGGATGGCGCCGGAGATGATGAATGGCAACGTATACGATGAGAAGGTTGACGTGTTCTCCTTTGGTATTATACTGTGCGAGGTGAGGACACGGGTTATTATATACGAAAGTAAATGTATGTTTAAAAGGTTTGAATCGGAAATATATCACGTGTCTAAGTTCATTGATTGATCCATTATTTATTAGTAGTTAGTAAATAATAATGCCCACAACTTCGTCTGCCTACATCCCAGTGTTGTGATGTGTTCTATCTGTCAGCTAAGTTTCATCAAAATCTGTTCAATAAAATGTTTACAAAGTATTACATTTGTTATACTCGTATTTATTTGACTGAAGTATAGAATATGTGAGCCGTTAAACAAAGGAAATCATAACTGATAATAATATAACTTTATTCATAGATTAACTTAGCCTATGTTTACAATGTTGCATATAGTCAACCTTTAATATTAAATATTTACAATTAACATTTTTAATACTACGACACTATTTACTAGTGACGTCATTGACAGTTGAAATTAAACTAGGTACCTTCTACAGATTTTAACGTCGTTGTTGATTTTGTTAAACACTATTAACACATCATTTTGAATCTTTTAAACTATTGTTCAATACTGTTACTTGTTACTGTTTACTTCTATTTAAGCTATTTAAATAATAAAAACTATTAAAATTTAATTTTCCCAACGTTTCGTTTGCTTTTCAGCAGCCATGTTTACGGAGAGCAGTATGTAGTCTACCCGTGAACATGGCTAGATTAATTTCAAATTCAAATTAAGTTTATTTACTAAACACAGGTTTAAAAGATGTTACAAAAACAAAAAGTGCAGTTCTGTGCCTTGCCAATATTGGCGTACAAATATTACTGTAAGTAAAATTAAAAACACAAGTAATAAAAGATCTATATAATAACAAAACTTAATCTAACACATTAAAAGACATAATTTTTTTTTTAAATTGTGTCATTTCGAAAGTCTGCGATGGAATAGTAACACTTTTCAGCCAACAATATCCTTCATTTCTTTTTAAAAAGGCTTATGTTTAATGTTTTAATTGTCTCTGGCAGTTTGTTAAATATTTTCGGCGCTAAATAAATGACACTTTTCCACAAAAGCGCCGTATTAACCTTACGAATACATAATTTGTTTTTACGTCTATTGCGTATGACAATATCTGATAAATTATTAAATAGATGCGGATTTGTTTTGATAAATTACGACACTTTAAATGTAAATACATCTTTATTTATTATATATAATTTATAAGTGTCAAAATTTTATATTTAGAAAAATGCGGTATACAGCTATCCATAACTTCAAGGGCAAACATAGCTCTAACACATCTTTTTTGAAATTTAGAAGCATTTAAAATATGGAGATTTAAAATATCCTTGTGCGTAGAGTTGCCATAGAAAATAATGCCGTAACTAAGAATAGATGCAACAATACCATGATAGGTAGTTATTAGCGGTTTTGTATGAACTACTCGAGATAGTTTTTGTAAAGCACAGGACGAACTACTTTTGCTTTTACAAAGTACCTCTTTATGATATTTCCAATTTAACTGACTGTCAATGGTCAAACCAAGAAATTTAGCGTGATTTGTAGTGCATATATAATTGTTCTGGTAATTAATTCTCATTTTGTAATCAATAGATTGTCTTTGACTGAAGTGCATTATTTGAGTCTTGTTAAATATATCTTTAAATTATTATTTTATAGCCATGATATAATCGAACAAAGTTTATCATTAATGTCAGATTCGTAGGCATCAGGTTTGTTGCAAGCTATAGTAACTGTGCTGTCATCAGCAGTGATCGGAGTAGGTAGATTGATTTTTGGTACTTGTATCATAAATGCACACAGAAAGAATAACATGGATAAGCCATTTTCTCGGAAAGTAATTCCGGTATTTCCGGATTCAATTAAATATTGTTAATGTTGGTAGTGATATTATTCCTACTCAATTCAAAATTTAAAGGAAGGTATCAAAACTAAATTAATTCATTATTTATCTGTTGAATAATAAAAACAATCGAATTCCGATCGAAGCTTTAATTTTTATTTTTAGCCTTTTATGGCTAGAACTTTTATAGATAGACATAAATTGTTGCACTTAAATTTAAATATTTTCATAGAGGTCATGGTAATTTACATTAAGGGTAGAATAAATGACGGGGCCCCATAGAGGGCCAATGCCTGCTGGGGTCGTGAGACTGTTCTAAGGATGCACCACGACTCTGAAACGTAAAGGGCATACGAAGGAACAGGTTGATTTTAGTCAGATTTTAGGACCAAAAAAAAGGGGTAGAATAAAGAAAAAAGATAAAAATCAAGATTGTTTATTGTTAAATATGTACATTTTACATTTATTCACATTTTTAACCTTCATCGATTACAATGTCAGCATCGTGGTAATCCTGATCTTTACAATTAAAATATATAACTATGAGTTTCTCTATATTTTCTATTTTCAACCTATTTCTTTTAACATCTAAAGTCCATTTATAAATGGAAAAAGACCGTTCTACATCTGACGATGTCAAAGGAGCAAATTTTAAAAAAGGTATTAAATTATGTGCTTCATTTTTTTCAATGGCCTCACTATATTCTCTAAATGTGTCTAAATCTGGGTTTCGTTCCATAACACGTTCTATCTTATTTTTTATATTTTCTGAATTGCACTGATTTATAGCATCTCTGACGTTGTCAAATGCTAAAAGTGAATCTGTCAACGATAAATTATGCTTTTGCAATTCTTTTAAAGACAAATGAATTATAAAATAATTGTCTTTAATGTAATTTAAATCTTCTTTTAGATTTTCTTTTTCTATAATATTTTTTGCCTCTCGAATAGATACCGCATCAGAGCTGCTTAAACAAGATAATACTTCTTTTATTTTTCAAAGTTTTGAGCGTAATAAAATGCTGCCTCTAACCAAGTGCCCCATCTTGTAACAACTGGTTGGGGAGGTAGCGGCAAATCTGGATATTTTTCTTTTAAATACTTGGGGCTTTCAAAAATACCTTTTTAACATTTGCTATTAAAATGTTAACATCGTGATATTCTAACCTAATTTGCTCAGATACGCGATGAAGAGAGTGCGCCAAACATGTTACGTGCTTCATTTCAGGTAAGTATTGTTTTAAATTTCGTCCTGCAGACAGCATATATGCAACGCTATCAGTGCAGAGGACAAGAATGTTACCTACCTTCGATTCAAAAGAATCTTCCCAAAAGTTTTCCAAACATTCTAACACAAATTGCGTGATTGTTTGTCCATTAACTACAGTTAGCATTTTACATGCTACCAAATAAGGTCTAGTCAAATTGCTAGGATGTAATGGTTTTATTAAAAAATGGACTATATAGTGACCTAAAAAGTCTGTCGTTTCATCTAATGATATCCATAGTTTCTCATTTTTATAATTTTGCCGAATCGAATTGATTTTATTCTTAAAAAACTTGTCCAAGTAAACTTTCCGTAACTGTGATTCATCTGGCAGAGTACGATTAGTACACGTACAACAACAGGTACTACACATATATCTTTTAAAGAAATCTTGAAAAGTAGTATTTTTCATCTGAGACCACGAAATATTGCACAAAATGAGAAATTTTATAAGATCGAAATAAAATTCCTCTTCGGGCCGCTTAAACTTTCCCTGGTGTACTGCTCCTTCGATATGTCTTTTAACGTTTCCTTTATTTATGGTTTTCAAATGGCTTTCACATTTTGAACAGTATATTGTACCACTAGCGTGATCGTAAAGTAGTTCGGGATGACCGGATATCCATTTTTCTACAGTTTCAGCCTTGACGTTTGCCATATCTGAACTTTGTTTTAGAGATGGAACCTCGTATATATCACCTAAAACAAAGACATGAAAAAATTACATTTTATTTAGTTTATTTAGCTTACTCCGTTTGTTTTATTTTTCGTGGATCAAATTTAGTCATTGAAATTTCACCCTCTTCCTGTCAATCCAAAATGGCTGCCGCTACAAGATGGCGGACAATTTTTTTTTTTTACAATTCCATCAATATATATATATATATATCAAATGAAAGGGCTTGTTACGTAGAATATTTTGTAGAGAAGTAGATAAGGCCTATAGTAATTTATTTTACCAATACATTGCAAGAGGACACAGGGCATTCAAATTATATACGGATTCCAGTAAAATGTCGGTTAATAGTGGAGTTAGCTGAATTGCGACTACATTACTAGAATATCATAATTTTGTTTCGCACTAAGCTCACTGGTTCATACTCTATTAAAGATTTAACAATATTAAGACTCATGGTATGTTCAGCAGGTTAAGCGAACAAACACAATACTAAAAATATTCTTATAGTACATCCAAACATGCTTTATACTCCTTGTAACTAGTAAAATATTACTTACCAAAGCTTGGTTTAAATATGTAGATCCAATTCAATAGTGAAAAATCTGAGTCCGTATATTCGAGCCAAATCGTGGTTTAGAGCAGATTCCAGAAGTCAGTATGTACACAAGCCAGGGTCAAGTAACGTTTTCACAACACAGTAACAAACAAAGATGCGCACTCTACGAACCGAAGTAAACGAGTGAGCTACCTGGCATGTCGTCGGCGGGCGTACGCATTGTTCTGATAACCGGTTATTGTACCACCCATGATCCTTTGTTCTGATTGGTCGTTGGGTTTTGTCAAATCGTGACTGTGTGCCGTTAAAAAAAATATGAAGAATAATAAAGAATAATATTGCTCATTTTATTACAACTCCTCCTACCTTTTTTTGAGGATGGCAAATCATCAAATGACTCCTTCCACTCTGGCAGAATAAAATTCCTACATAAGTTCCGGTTTTTTTTTAATAATCCACCAATTCCGGAGGAATGTCCATATTAATATATACGTTTCGGATCAATGACCCCATTTCAATCTACCTACTCCGATCACTGGTCATCAGCGAATAATGTTTGGGTATGTTTTACTGCTTTAGGTAAGTCTTTTATAACTACAATGAACAAAAGCGGACCCAAAACACTGCCTAGGGGCACCCCGAATGATATGTTACGCTTTCTAGACATATGTTTCTTCTCTTTTAGTTCTGAAATTTAGGTTTTTTATTGCGACTAATTGTTTTGTGTCTTTTAAATAGGATTTTATTAAATTAAGGACATTACCCCTTGTACCGTAGGCATCAAGCTTATTTATCAGAATATTGTGATCAACATAAACATTCAATGTATAACATTCGCGTAAACATAAAGCAATATTATCATTGACAAATGCAAATATTTTTACAATGTATCACATAATTACCATTATTGGTACAAACAAAAAGAACACCGCATCTCCTAACTTGAATTTGTCTTATACAAATATTTGTTGCTTGTTTTGAACCCTGTTTTGGACACTTGGCGCACGGTACATAGCAACTCGACATGACAATCATCAAGCAATCCTGCAATTTCAAAATTCCTGCAATCTACTAACAACGGATGGATGTTTGTGTTGATACGATGATTGTATGTGTTGACAGATAATAGGTCGAGTATCAGCAGACCCGGACTTCCTACCGCGGCGCGCAGACTTCGGTCTTAACGAGGTGTTGTTCATGGATAAGTTCTGCGGTGCCAGCGGCTGTCCCGAGCCCTTCTACCGGATCGCCTTCCTCGCCTGCCACCTCGAGCCTGACACCAGGTACACTGCGCTTTTGTTACTTGAAACCATTTATTTCATCGTATCATTAAAATGTCGTAGGGTAATCCGAACAACCGAATCTTACCAAAAGTTCTTGGATGATTACAAAATATTAGATTTTCGTAATCTAAGACAGGTTTTTGCAATCCAACGGGCTGTTATCTGGGCCATTCTACATTAATCGTAATGACAAATATAGTATATTGCAAAAATCCTAGACTAAAAGTCGGGTCGATTCAATCGTTCTAGCTTTTACACAAACAAAAAACACAAAGCTAAGCTACTCAAAAAATGTGTGATGAAAAACAGGCACCAATGTTGTCAAATGTGACAACTATTTAATTTACGCAAAAATATTGCTTACACGCTAAAATATAAACATACATTTAGTGACCCTGACCCTGACTCTGGTTGGGTACCTGAGCATTTCAGTTTGACTAAAACATGAGATAGTGTAGAAAGAGTTTGTGTATTGATTATATTTTAAAGTGCTGGTTTTCTTAACCATAATCACTTATAAACTTTTGCGTTGCATGATTTATAAAACAGAAAACGGGAATTGCTATCATAGTCGGTATTTGCATAACTTTTTGAAAGGCTTGACGTTTTGTTCAGGTCGCATTGGTCTTGGTCACAATCAGAGCGTGGAGCTTTCATGAACCAGAATTATAAAAATTTTAAAGGAAGTCTAATAAAATAAAAAGTCTAAACATGTGTGGAAAATAGACTTACTAATTTAGTTTTTGACAGACCTCCATTCGAAGTAATAGAGATATGGCTGGAGAGCCTAGTGATGCATCTGTCGTCCCCGAGCCCGCTGCCGGCGCCGCTGCTGGCCGACATCGCGCAGTACGGCCGCGGCGTGACGTCGGCGCACGGCACGCCCGACTGCCGCGACGCGCCCGACCGCCTCAGCAAGGCCGACTCCAGCGACCTCGCAGTGCCCGACCTAGGGGTTATTAAGGTTTGTTTACCTGCATACAAATAAAAAATATCTTAACAAAACGCGTAATTTAGTACAACGAAGAAAGCACACAATAATATATCCAAACAGTTCAATTAACGCTCAATTTATATATTAAGTAATAGTTATGACATATGTATATGCACATACACGACGATTATCACACATCAACTACATAGATTAGTTATCTTATTTCTAATTGATTTTCTTTTCGTATGTTTTCCTCTTATAAAATTTTGTAATTATTGTAATTTTAATTTAAATAGCTCTGATATAACAACTATAAATTGATTTAAATTAATAATCACGTAAGACAGGCTCCAACACACTACCTTGAGAGACGCCAAATAAAAATAAATGCAAGTTAGATTATAATAAACAGAATCTGTTAGTCACATTACACTTTTGGTTTTATACTGAGTTCGATGTTTTTCATGTGATTATAAACTAATTGTTTAGTTTAACCAGAAGTAAATAGTTATGACTAACGGAATCAAAAGCCTTACTTAAGTTAAGAAGTATATGATTGGTCTATCTTCGTTGGCTTTTGTTATTATTTTTATAACATTTAAATAGAGTGCAGCTAAAAGGCAATTGCCTAAATAAGAAATTAAATTTTCAAGTCGAATAAAGTAAATACAGATGTTTCTCACCTGTTCATTTATCACCACGATCCCATCATGAGTAATGTTTGGGAACACGCCGTAAAAGATAGTTGTTGTTGCAGTCCAGTTCAAACGCGACGTTGTCAGTTCCGGAGCGCGGCTGGCGCGCGCTGGGGAAGTGTGTGTCAGCCACGCACATCGGCACCCGCCCCTCCGTCATGCTCACCAACCTCAGCCGCAGCCACCACGCGCTGCACACCGCCGGCTATATCCTGCGGGCTGATGGCAACACCATCAACATTACCAAGGTACACACTTACTACGTCACGCTCACCAACCTCAGCCGCAGCCACCACGCGCTGCACACCGCCGGCTATATCCTGCGGGCTGATGGCAACACCATCAACATTACCAAGGTACACACTTGCTACGTCATGCTCACCAACCTCAGCCGCAGCCACCACGCGCTGCACACCGCCGGCTATATCCTGCGGGCTGATGGCAACACCATCAACATTACCAAGGTACACACTTGCTACGTCACACTCACCAACCTCAGCCGCAGCCACCACTCGCTGCACACCGCCGGCTACATCCTGCGGGCTGATGGCAACACCATCAACATTACCCAGGTACACACTTGCTACATCACGCTCACCAAGCTCAGCCGCAGCCACCACGCGCTGCATACCGCCGGCTACATCCTGCGGGCTGATGGCAACACCATCAACATTACCAAGGTACACACTTGCTACGTCACGCTCACCAACCTCAGCCGCAGCCACCACGCGCAGCACACCGCCGGCTATATCCTGCGGGCTGATGGCAACACCATCAACATTACCAAGGTACACACTTGCTACGTCACACTCACCAACCTCAGCCGCAGCCACCACTCGCTGCACACCGCCGGCTACATCCTGCGGGCTGATGGCAACACCATCAACATTACCAAGGTACATACTTGCTACGTCACGCTCACCAACCTCAGCCGCAGCCACCACGCGCTGCACACCGCCGGCTATATCCTGCGGGCTGATGGCAACACCATCAACATTACCAAGGTACACACTTGCTACGTCATGCTCACCAACCTCAGCCGCAGCCACCACGCGCTGCACACCGCCGGCTATATCCTGCGGGCTGATGGCAACACCATCAACATTACCAAGGTACACACTTGCTACGTCACACTCACCAACCTCAGCCGCAGCCACCACTCGCTGCACACCGCCGGCTACATCCTGCGGGCTGATGGCAACACCATCAACATTACCCAGGTACACACTTGCTACATCACGCTCACCAAGCTCAGCCGCAGCCACCACGCGCTGCATACCGCCGGCTACATCCTGCGGGCTGATGGCAACACCATCAACATTACCAAGGTACACACTTGCTACGTCACGCTCACCAACCTCAGCCGCAGCCACCACGCGCAGCACACCGCCGGCTATATCCTGCGGGCTGATGGCAACACCATCAACATTACCAAGGTACACACTTGCTACGTCACACTCACCAACCTCAGCCGCAGCCACCACTCGCTGCACACCGCCGGCTACATCCTGCGGGCTGATGGCAACACCATCAACATTACCAAGGTACATACTTGCTACGTCACGCTCACCAACCTCAGCCGCAGCCACCACGCGCTGCACACCGCCGGCTATATCCTGCGGGCTGATGGCAACATCATCAACATTACCAAGGTACTCACTTGCTACGTCACACTCACCAACCTCAGCCGCAGCCACCACTCGCTGCACACCGCCGGCTACATCCTGCGGGCTGATGGCAACACCATCAACATTACCCAGGTACACACTTGCTACATCACGCTCACCAACCTTAGCCGCAGCCACCACGCGCTGCATACCGCCGGCTACATCCTGCGGGCTGATGGCAACACCATCAACATTACCAAGGTACACACTTGCTACGTCACGCTCACCAACCTCAGCCGCAGCCACCACGCGCTGCACACCGCCGGCTATATCCTGCGGGCTGATGGCAACACCATCAACATTACCAAGGTACACACTTGCTACGTCACACTCACCAACCTCAGCCGCAGCCACCACTCGCTGCACACCGCCGGCTACATCCTGCGGGCTGATGGCAACACCATCAACATTACCCAGGTACACACTTGCTACATCACGCTCACCAACCTCAGCCGCAGCCACCACTCGCTGCACACCGCCGGCTACATCCTGCGGGCTGATGGCAACACCATCAACATTACCAAGGTACACACTTGCTACGTCACGCTCACCAACCTCAGCCGCAGCCACCACGCGCTGAACTCCGCCGGCTACATCCTGCGGACCGATGGCAACATCATCTACATTACCCAGGTACACACTTGCTACATCACGCTTACCAACCTCAGCCGCAGCCACCACGCGCTGAACTCCGCCGGCTACATCCTGCGGGCTGATGGCAACACCATCAACATTACCCAGGTACACACTTGCTACGTCACGCTCACCAACCTCAGCCGCAGCCACCACGCGCTGCACACCGCCGGCTATATCCTGCGGGCTGATGGCAACACCATCAACATTACCAAGGTACACACTTGCTACGTCACACTCACCAACCTCAGCCGCAGCCACCACTCGCTGCACACCGCCGGCTACATCCTGCGGGCTGATGGCAACACCATCAACATTACCCAGGCACACACTTGCTACATCACGCTCACCAACCTTAGCCGCAGCCACCACGCGCTGCATACCGCCGGCTACATCCTGCGGGCTGATGGCAACACCATCAACATTACCAAGGTACACACTTGCTACGTCACGCTCACCAACCTCAACCGCAGCCACCACGCGCTGAACTCCGCCGGCTACATCCTGCGGACTGATGGCAACACCATCAACATTACCAAGGTACACACTTGCTACATCACGCTCACCAAACTCAGCCGCAACCACCACGCGCTACAAAAGAATAAAAGTAACGTTTCCAAAGCGAACCGTAGGCATTGTGATGCTATCAGAAACATAAGTTACGTGCAGTAATGTAAGCCTTGCGCGGAACGCCGTGAACTTTCTACTAGAATTTCAAACACGTAAGCGGTATGCCTGGTGTTGCAAGTATCCAGTAATTGCTTACCATATATATTGCCGTAATCTTGTTTGCAATCCAAGTTCTATAAAAAAGTATACACTTTACATTCAATGGCAGCCAAAACTATTTCAATAAAACAATATTTTTATTTTTTATTTTCAGGTGGATGATATAACAGAATGGCTGGACCCGCCGCCTCTAAAACGCACGAGCCCCGACTCCCATCTCAACAAGCTTCAGGAGCACACAACGAAAACTCGCAAGGTTGAATCTCCCGATGAGTACGATGGCCACCTGCCACCGTTCCTCCGCAACCAGTCGGTGGAGGGACTAGAGAGTGAGTACAAACATGAGGTAGACCCTCCACTACCCTTCTGCAGACACATCAGCATCCCAGACAGTGCTGTAGTGGCACAGGAGAACAAAGAAGATAACGAAGATTCTGACTCCTCAGATGACGACTTAAGTGTCTCCACTTGGCACAACAAAGTCTTCGACAAAATGGATGTAGACCCTAAAGCCTTTATTGCCAATATCGTCAAAAAGGGGGAGAACATAAACCTGCTACCAAAGAAATCAAGTTACGACGTCACAGATGTAGTTTTAAGGAACGCTAACTGTCTAACTACTGAACGCAAAATACCTGAAGTAGATTCTCGAAGGTACAACATAGATCACTTGACCAAGAGCCCTATAATGGCCGCGGGGGTTAAAAACATCGTCAAAAATATTGAAAAAGAAAAACCACATGAAAAGACAGGGTTTTTTCCAAAGAAACTGTTGTCACCGAAATTGAGCAGGCTATTCAAACCAAATACCGCAGAAGTTGTGAGAAACAAAGATGTTGAAGACAAAGATAAGTCCAGAAGTAAATTTTTCGTTCAGAGACCATCTTCTCCAAGCAACATACGGTCGTATAGGATACGCCCTGCAGACCCTGATAAGCCGGTCATAAACAACGATGTCCTAAAATCCGATATCAAACTAGCGAATATGGGTAAACCTATGACGCCGATATTTCGGAGGCATTTGGCCGAGAGACCAGACTTTGCGGACGGGAGATTCAGCTACAGAGACCGCCGATCGAAACCAGAAGACTCGAAGTTTATCGAACTAGGACGTAATAGGATTAAAACACCAGTCACTACTAATATGGAGAAAAGCACAAAATTAGAACGGGGTGTTCCCCTTATTCGTAGTAATCAACTTAACAACATACCAGCCTTAGCGACGGTGCCGGAAAAAAAATTAGACAAGAGTAAATTGGATGAAGGAGTGCCTAAGAGAAGGGAACCGGGCATTTCGCGAAGCAACTACGTGAGCTTGGCCAATCTGAAGATTAACGGTAAAGGTAAGGAGACTGCAAATGAGGACTCGCCTGTTGAACGTGTTATTTAGATACATTATTTACAATGGCTGACTTGTATTTTGATAACTTGTGAGCTTCCATGTTCAATCTCCATTTATATAAATATCGTTGGTGCTCATGACAAATATACATTCAAATTAAATTCGTCAAATGATGGCTTTCGACGCTTATGTTCGTATGTACCACTAGTACATGATATATACCGTACTATTTCAGTACCAAGTAATTTGCAAATAAAATAGTTGGAGTCTTTTTATAAAATTTAATAAAGTGCGGTGTTAATACGTTTTAAAACCTTAAAATGATTGGTAAGAGCATCTAAATGTACCTTAAATGATTAGGTTAGCTACCCAAAACATCCTTTAAAAAAGTAATCTGTATGGTTAGTACTACAGTATGGTATGCCTAGGCGTATTTACAACAGAGCCTTTTGCCTTGTGACTGCAAATAGCTAGTTATCCTTCTTATAAATGCTTCAGAATCACGATAAACACCAGACGATTTGAATATATTGTACTATTATAGTACTGTATATGTACGTACACATTAAACCATACTAGTACATTATCTAAGGCATTCCCATCTCTAAAGCTTATCTCCAAAGCTTATGTTATACCAGTCGCGAACTCAATACAGTCAGCCAGTGTACGATGAATTGTAAGTCTTGCCATGTTACAACTAGTTATTATACAATTGTTGATCGTTGTACTTACCAGAGCGTCTATCGTGAGTTTTAATAGAACAGCGACGTCTTTCCATACATATTCTAAAGGGCTCAGTTCCATTATGCGACATACGCGGCGTTGAAGGCATTGCGATTGTCACGTTTTATTTGTCTATACTAATATTATAAAGAGGAAAGTTTTGATTTTTAGTTTGTACTAACATAACCTAATCTACTTTTGCGTGAGCGAAGCCGCGGAAAAAAAGGCAGTTACATATAAATCAATTGCTGCATTTTGATTTTTGCGTTGCACGCAGTGTCCATCGTAGTTCGAGAGGCGGCAGGCAAAATGCCTTTACCGCTGCTTTTTATGCATAAATGAACCGAGCCCTTATAAGCCCTGTAGCAGAAACATTGACTAAACAAAATGTATGAAAACATGTCGAAGATTCTACGTAGTGCATTCAATCCTGTATGAACTCACGATAGATTCTCAGAACTTGTTTTACATACCTTTGTAATCGCTTGGCAGTGAACGATGTTACTATGAATGTGTGGAATCACCGGTTAAACTCTCAAAACGAATTTAAATCTTTTAAATTCTAGAACGAATCGTTTGTGTAATGAATATAGCTTCAGTACCGCTTCTATTAAACATCTATGACATTCACGATACTCATTGATACATGTGTTATTGTAATTTATCATAAACAAATGAATTATGAGAGCCTCACTGGGCTCTCATAAATAATTTATATGGTTTAATAAAAACGGTATGGTTATATGCAAGTTGTTATGCATTTGGAACTTTAACGATTCGTCTTTGCTATATACGATTCAAACATAACTGATTTCGTCGTCGTAACATCCAAAATGTATTATATGGTTACTTGTTAAAGACAATAATTTATAAATGCTTGCGTTTTTCTATATGAATCTCTTTTTATTAATATTAATCGAATATTATTGAATTACTGGTAATATTATTGTATGCTTACTTTGTGTATTATTACTTCAAAAGCATAGTTTGGCTAAAACTAATTTATAGTCTGCAAATGAGAATTAGCAGGCGACGTAGGTACCGACTAAACAAGCATTTAGCTGGTACCTACTTGTTTTATCCCGCAGCCTTGCAATCGTTAACAGACTATAGACAAATTTTAGCTGTACTACGGTATAAGTTGATTAAAGCTGGCACGTTATATCACTCATCAACAATATAAGCGATAAATCAGTACGCGATCTGAAGCGATCACATTGCAGTCAGCGGTGGCGAACACAAAACTAATCATTAATTAATACATAGCACTAAAAACTGCCACGATGTGATGCGATAACATCGCGATTACCGGTAGCGATCATAATCCAATCATTTATTTTTAACATAGCACTATTTTCAATACTGTCAGTGGAAAAATACCTAAGTTGTTTGAACGCCACCGCGTCCACGCGTTGTGACCGCCACCGCTAAACGCAACGCGACCGCGTCTATAAGCTCCGTTGTTCGCCGCAGTAGGACACATACCTACTACGCTTGTGTGACAGAGGCTCGAGTGGTGGCAGAGCTTCGGACAAGACTGCGTCCTCGTGCACTCTGTGTAGTACTTGTACATATTCAAGGTTTATATATCGACAATTATAATTACTTATAGTCTGCAACGTTTGCGCCGGACAAATTCAAAGGGCTCCGTCCCTAGACGACAAAGTAACATAGGAGAAATAGATACGTAGAATGAAGGTGTTCTGATTGTGGGACGAGTGGAATAGAGATATAAAAGAGTGAGCGATTGGTACTGGTGTATTGTCAACGATACAATCGGATACTAAATCTATACTAAATCAATACTGCATTGTATGGCCATATATATTGCAGTGATAGATTAAAATGATAATTGTCGATATGTATAATTAATATTGAATCAATAATTTTGATACTATTCCTCAGTAATGCTTGTAATTTGCTTTAATTCAATCTGTGACGTAATTAATTGGAAGGTATATACTCGCTTGATAACGTCAATGAAATACGTAACTATTGAAATTAATATTACTTTGAAATTATATATTTTTGGAGAGCAACCTTGTAATATTTTGACAAAAAAATGGTAATCAACGAAAATAATGCTTTAAACTGAGCCAAACAATGTATATTGCAAAAATTTAATAATTAATATGTATATTATTATTTTATATATAACAAACACAACTTATGCATTAGGTCGCGAGATACTATATAACAATTAATAAGCAATTTGTGTTATTTATGTATTTGTGATTAACTACTCTCAAAAAATACTGTCTGTCACCACACATCACACAAACATACAGCTTGGATGGTGCAGTAGGCAAGCGATCGCCTAACCGTTTGCCGCACTCGGTACAGTGGATTCAAGCCCACACGAGACCACAAAAAATTGTTTCGAGTCTGGCTTTACCTTGTGACCATTATTTATAGTTAACTACGGTTAACAAGTGTAACAGTTATCATTTAAAACCGTAATGTGAGTGGTCTTTCCACCACTGCTAGAACTAAACTAAGCGACTCTGCTCTCTAAATAATTACGTTGCTGATTGTATATGTATATAATATACTCAATTTTTCTCATATAATATGATATTGTATAATATTCCCCGTATATATGAGCTGGGTGCACGGCAGTGTCGTCCAAGTTCTTTAGCTTTCGAATAGTGTCAATTAGTGAAAGAGTATTTCGGTAAGAGTGACGCTTTACTTTGAGATTTATTATAAATATTGTTAATGTTAATGTTTTCGGTGCCACTTATTAAATATGGTGTTGCAACACACTAAAATGTTTGTGAAGATATTAACTAGGATAGGCAATAGCTATGGTTAAATTGTATTTTGGGATAATAATACATAGAACTGTTGGTATTTTGTGGGTTGTTATATTCGAAGCGTGTCTCGGCTATAAGAATATTGCGGATACGAATCCCAGTCATTGTATTATTGTCTGAGTGATTAAAGGAAAAGTAAGTAAAGTAATTCTAATAATAACTTTTAAACTTTCGCGTTGCATGTTATATATTTATATAATACGTAACGGGTATTAACGCGATCATGCATAATGTTTGCCTTTTATATGCTTGACGTTTGGACCAGGTTACACCGGCCGTGGTCACAGCTGACTGGTGCTGCGATGTCATGTCTCCGTTTGTGAGGCAGAACGTTCTTGATTCACCCTCACATTTGACATATTTTTGTTTGTCCATGTACCGTCACAAACTACACTCACGGTATCCCTATTACGTATGCTAGCCGTCGTGTCCGTATTCTGCGAATTACCTGACTGTGCAAAACTGCGAAGTTAAAAAGCTGAAGTAATTCTGTTTGTGTTCCAAGCGTCTAAGGCCTGCCGTACACAAAAATATTAGAGAAATGTATATTAAAAACCAGCTGCTACAGGCGGCTTAGAAGCTTAGCATCATAAACATCTTCACGAATGCTCACAGTCAAAATATTAGTTAGATGATTATAATGCGAGAAGCTAAGCTAATCTATGAATGAGATAGCACTTCTTATTTTATTACCATAGAAACAAATATACCCATTCTATGCGTTATTATTTCAAGATAGGTGCAAGTTGTACCATTAAGCTGACGTTCTATGTAAAGGTCCGTCTATCTTCAAGATACCATAGATGTTGCTCACAATCCCTATAAAAATTATATCCTTGGGAAATTCCCCGGAATTATAAATGATCAGTATTCGCTTAAACCCCAGAGTAACTTGAACTCTCGCTATGAGTCTTTAAGATTCACATTTGCTCCGATACCGCATACAGCATTTGTTATACTTATTATAGTGTCTTAACAGATATACGGAAATATACACAAGTTGTTTTCTATTGTAGTTATATTTGTAACGTTTTGTATCACCTAGACGAAATGTATAGTTTAAATGTATCGGTTTTTTGGGGATTAAAGATGATTATAATTATTTTGTGTGCATCTTTAATAACACAATGATTGACAATGCGTCCACAAAACGTGCATACTTAAATACAAATAGTAAGTAAATATTAATTACAGTTTTGATACAAGATCTTTTTCGTAATCTTTTTATATGAAAATACATAATATATATTATGTCTTTTATAATATTGAAGAAAGTAACGGACAGACCATTGCATATAAAAATAATAAAATAAAATCATCTACTAATGTAGATAGTCTGTCAGCGTATTTGTGGACTTTTAATATTAAATCTGCCTTATCATCTTACGTCCTTTCGTAACACCGAAAAAGCGTGAGGCAAAGTACAATGTTTTTTCTATTTTTAATAGGTGGCGTTAACAACAAACAAATTGTGTTTTAAGTTGGTCTCAGTGACTTTGTGTGAAAATTTGGAGAAAGGCTTTGTTCTCTCCTTCCATATATATTTGCAATTATTGTAATTGTTCCATTCAATTCTGTCCATGATTTTCCAAATAACGTAAAAATATCTTGATTGACAAAATATTGTAAAATAATAATCTTTTTCAAAGTTATTTACTCATAGATCTGATTGCAATTCTGTGCCATTTATACTTATATGATTGTATAGTCGGTAATATTAAGATTGTTCTATTACTGATTGTATTTTATAGTCTATGGATGTTTCGCTCGATTATTTAAGTGTATTTTAATATCTTAGCTTCTGAAATAATCTGTTTCACTTTGTTTAATTCTTTCAACATTAAACCTAACGTTTTTTAGCACACGATGTTTCCGCTTGCAAAAAGTTTTATTTCAAGCGAAAATTATTAGTGTCGCAACACTTTGTGTGCTATTAGCTAATTAATCGTCCATGTCAATGCCAGTGTACAGTGAATTTGTGTCAAGCGAATGCAGCAATAGCTCATTCAATAATGCAGTAAACATTCGCTCCACTTTAGCAAATTGCTGCTCGCACGAGTCTATTTGAGGCAGTGTCTTTTTTCGCGTGTGAACTAAGCAGGATCTCTTTATTTATCCAATATAGGTTTAGCAAATAACAGTTCTGACTTTATCGTTCACAGAAATAGTTGGAGGTATACCATAGAAACATTGAAAATAAAAGAAGTAATTTTCACGATATTTAAATGAAAACTTTAAAATGTCGATTAGAAATCTTTATTTAATAAATAATTACACAAACTAATCTATAGTTTCATGACATCTTATTCCAAAAGAGACTCATTATTTTATATTAGTTAGTGAACACAATCTTGCGACACATCCATCGACACTTCGTTACCTAAGAGTTACACGTCTACAAATTCTGAAATACATTACATTTAGTTATATGACAATAAGTTAACTGCATTAATTTATTAACATTATATTTAGATATTAAGTTCGTTTCTTAATTTCTTTCTCGAAGTCTGATTTGTACTTTTGTGACAACAGGGTGCCATTATACTTTATGTAGTGTGGATAACTCGTTCTATGATTGAAACTAATTCTTTTATTTTTATGAATAGTTTAAACTCCTTGATTGATGTATAAATTTAAAAAAAGTAATTCTGTAAATATATTTTATTTCAATACATTTGAAAAATATATACATTTGATAAATAAATTAATCAATTGATATTGATTAATTTATTTTTAATTGTTTAGTATCCCTTGCCTGCATTTTGTGTGTGTGTGGGTTTTTGCCACTAGAAATATACCTAATTGCTAAAATACTGTACATGGTCACAATCATAGAATGTTCGAATTAACTCAATCGAGACAAAATCAATTTTATAATGAATGCTAACTTGTTTTGTATGTTCGACAATAGGTCGTGCTCATGTTTTACCTTATCTGTGATACGTTTCGTTTGTAAAACGCTGCCATAACAAGTATTATAGGTGTCTTTTAGTTTTTAAAACCCAAAACATTTTTTTAGATTATCTAACTCTAAGTTTAAATATTTGGACGCCATCTGAATTTATACAAACTACTCACGACACTATACATTGTTTATGATAAAACGAACTGTCGTATTGTCGTAGCAGTTCGACCAGATTGTCATCTAAGTGAATTGTCATATTAATTTCAAAATGAGTGTCGGTAAAGTTTGTCGTTCATTAAATGAAGAGATATATTAACACATTAACAGTTGTAACAACGATTATTCCGTCTCCTGCATTCCAAGCGGTTTTTGTATATTTTTTTTGTATCTGTTTCTAAGTACAAATGAATAAAGGAATATATTCAGTATTTGTATTTTTATTGTACCTCCCATATTATATAACAATGTTCTTTTAAAAATGGCATATTGCACCGGGTATACGATAAAGATTTATCTTCACTAAATACTTTATTCTGTAAGTAAATATTTTTATCTTAGGGCCGATTTTTCAATCACGAGATAAACAGACGAACAGTTACTCTACCAATAAACTTATTCGGCTGTTTATTACTCTGATTAAGGTGCCCGGATTTTTCAATAGTAATTTATTCCCTGGATAGCTATCCGACCAAATAGTGAACCCAAATCGTCACTAACTTCAGAGAGGTGAAACAGATATATCGGTTAAACGAACGTTAGAAGAGGACAGAATATTTACCTAATTCTGTCAAACGAGTGTCATTGCTGTCACTCGTAGTATTCTCGCATCTGTTCGTGATTCGAACGTGGTCTTTTTGAATTTGTGAGATTTTGTGCACGATGTGCATTTTTGTATCGTTCTTATGTTTGTTCCCGAGTACTTTGTTTTTCGTTACTAACCTAATTTTATGAATGTAGGCAAAGGTGCAATAGCATATGTAGTTTTTTTAACTATACGACATAATTATAGTCTAATTATGAATGCCACCAAAATCACCAACTGTTATATAAAAGCTTCCAGTGTCGAAAAATGTCTATTTAGAAGTTGAAACATGGACCAGATATACTGGTTTTTGAAACAAATGCTAGTATATTTTATGGTTTGGGTAGGAAAGACACAATTGTAGGTCTTATTTACCATGATCTTATTCACTTAGTTTTTTAGTTAACAAAAACTTAAATGAATAAATTACTTATAGGTAGACTAAACGTAGGACTATCCGCTCAAACTGCGACATTTTTCTTACAGAGAGCATTTTTATACCCGTATAACTTCTAAAAGTAACATCCTGTTTGTATAATTTAGAGTGAAATTTATATGTACATAATCAATCCTGATTATCAAACCATTTAAATGGATAAGGATAAATATCATGACACCAATATCACCACTTTTAAATTCCACCCGTGTTTAAACGTAATACTTTAAACAAAAACGGTTATTGTGACTTAACTATAATAGTTAGATTTTTGACTTTTTTGTGAGTAACGATGATCACTATAAACATATGTTACATTATTTTATGTAACATCAATAGTATTCACAGCGCACGCAATAAAATGACTTTAATAGGCAACATTTCGACGTCTTTTTTTTTTGACCTGGTTGAATTCTTTGACGCATACCTCTCCGCGGGGCGACGGCGAGGTTATGTCGGACTCACCGGGGAAAGATGGTGAGTGGCATCCCGGTAATACCGACTAAACCTCCACGGTGTTCCTCGACATAACCGCGATTGCATGTGAAAGCGATTCGCGCGGCCCCGCTGAGGTTTCGGCCTGCCGCGCCGTATGAAACGGCAGGCCACTACACAAATTTCCAACCACTAATTTTACAGTTCCCCTGAGGGCGGGACGGACACACGATACAGAGTCGCGCGTGGGAACACGCACGCCGCCTCTCGTACCTGGTGCTGATCGGGTGGCGGGCAGGCCCACGAAGCCCACCACCCCCAGGTCAATCCTCAGGGTGGCTGGACGTCGTCACGCGCCCTCCGGCGTCCGGCTCTGCGGTTGGGGATAGGGTTTAAGCGTTCCCTCTCCCGCTTCGCCGCCTCCTTGATGGAAATCACTTCCTCACAGAAAGAGGTGAGGGCGCTCCACGACCTCTCACCCCGGACCATAGACTGAACTACGGCCGGAAGCGAGAAGGCAACCAATCCGACTGCCGCGATCAACTCACGGCGCTGCAATGCCCAGGCGGGGCAATCCGCCAAAGTGTGCAGCGCCGTGTCCACAACAACGTCGTAGCAGTCGCCGCAGTGGTGAACATTTCGATACCTTGGGTTATATTCTTATAATTTAGTTAGGATACACTATATTTTTTTAAATATTATCTATATAACTCGGTGATAATATAGCTTTTTAATAGTAAAGAATTTTTAACATCAGTTGATTACGTTTTGAGTTAAATCTAACTTAACCAAAGCGTTGACGACAATAAACAGTCGAATAAGTCTTTATCTGCCCGTCGAACGAGCCGATAAGTTTATTGTCTAGTTATGGTAGTTATTCGCCGAATTAAGCCTATTCGACTATTGAAAATTCAAATTTACGCTAAGCATCGAATAAACACTACCTGCCTGTTTATCTGAGCATTGAAAAATCGGCCCTTAAAGGGACAGAACATTGATTTATTCAATATTCTTGATTATTTTGTTCAGTGTTCCAGAATGTTTGGACAATTGGTCTATACCGTAGCCTAGTAACCTAACCTAACACAGCGACATTCCCTTATTTTATTGCTGCTTGTAGTACACAAGACAGATTCCTATCTAAAGGTAAACTGTAACCGCCACTAATGAACATGGCTATGTTTTCTTGGCACCATAGACACAATTTCAAGGAAATAACCAAGCCTATCATAAACTACATACATAGATGGCAAACAAAGGTTTGTCTACCGGTTAGCAGATACTGTAGTCTATGTTAAAGAGACATACGCAAGAGGCTAGAAAATGGTAACGAGGGGATTGATTCTTCATTTATCCAACGATAACGCAACAGCTCATATACCTACTTACAGCTTTACGTTGATGTTTTGTGAGTTATGGAATTAATAAGTATTTATGTACAGAGAGGTGCAATAATGCATATCCATGTCAAAACTAAAATGGTATAAGCCGGTAATTGACGCCATCTAACGTACATCTAACGGATACAAGAACTGTTAAATAGTTTATTTATATCGTAATAGATGGCGGTGCACTACTAAAATTATTAAATAATTATTATTAAGTAGATTTCTTAATAACTCTTTAACGAGTTACCAGCTGGCGGGCAGAAGCCAGGTCCGTAGCTGGTAACCGTTAGGGTTATAATGAAACACGCAGACTGATTCAACTGAGAATATATTTACAATTTTTCACCTATCTTATATCCCATTTATTAGTCGTGCAAGTAACGCTAACACTAATGTGTACAATAAACGTTTTCACCAATCAGCGACAAGTAAACAAAAATCTAACATTTACGAATGATTTCTTAGAAATCTGTTCGCGAGTATAAAAGTAGTGCCACGTATAAAAGGCAGAGGAAAGCTTCGCGCGTCACCAGTGCGAATGTTGATATCGTCGCGGCTAGACGTATGATGCTCCGTTCGATCGCCTTCGCGCATCGCTTGGTTTCGGCGCGGCTAGTTGTACGATGCTCCGTTCGATTCCAGGTTTCTCGTAAAGCTATATGTTGCCTGTGCGTATATACATACGCCACAACTCAATTTTGATAAATTTACTTTAAACAATTTTTATCTCTATTCGCAATAGCTTATTTAAAAAAAAGGAACACATTTGAGGGTAAAACAAGAAGCAAAAAATTTATAAAAATTACAAATGAAACTACCCACTGTAAATTAATTCTGTTCGTACGCAAACTTATACGGTCCCTGTGTTCGAGTGTCTTTTCGGTTGAGATTATAATTTTCACCTATTTGCTAAAATGAGTACGCGTTACAATATTTATAAAACAACGCCATCTAGTCCATTCATATTCATTCTAATTCGAGTGTTCAGAGGATTTTGGATAAGGTCCAAAATCCAGGTATCTATGCATTTTTACAGGTGACTGTACAACAGGAAACCTCATTGTTACAATCAAATAAACTTAATTGCATTTACTTATGTATGATATAAGACTCACTAGTTATGTCTTAAATTATAACTATAATAACATAAATGGGAATGTGATCCTGTTTGTTTATTTATTACGCTCCATACCTTAACTACTTGATCTCATGACTTCCTATTCGACTTGGCCAGAGCCGAAAAGGTGAACTATATATCATTAAAAAGGCTAGTAAATGTTGAATTAGATAGTAAAATTACTTTTTTATTAGAAGTTCACCAAAAAAAGATACAGCTGCATGAAAATATCACTTGCGCGCGATGTAAATAGTATGGAATTGAGTTATTTTTATATCAATCCATCCAAAACTGATAAAATAATTAAATATATATTATTTAAATATCTATGACATTGCATATGACACATTTTCCACGATTTAATAACATTATCTGAATTTAAAACATTTCTACCGATAATTGTATAAAATACAATTGGCGGTGAACGCAACCATAGAAACTATCTGTGTGCTCGATAGATGGCGTAAGGATCGAGTTAGATCGCGATATGGTTGCGTTCACACGCGGGGTTTATAATTAGTATCAGGATTTTTTATTGTCAGTGCGAAATTAAATTGAGTTTTTGTCGATGAAGTTATACAGTTTTGTTTTATATTGCAAAAATCATATTATTACTATCTACTATGAATTACCAATGCCATTCTCCTTTCGCACACACGTTGTCAGGGAGGGATATCTACAGAAAAGGACAAATGTACCTTTCATTAAGAAAAAGTACTGTTCTCAAGCGATTACCATTTTTCAAATGATAGACCAACATTTAAAAGATTTCGTTTACAAAAAAGAGTTTCGATTACAATAAACCTTCCTATTGTATATTGTAGGTAGGTATTAGTTCCATGATGATCGATTCATGCTGTAACCAGCAATAACCATTTTCTTTTTAGTCGTTGCTGTAGGTATAACAACGTAAAGTAAAAACCAGTAACCAGGTGGTAAGTTAAAACTAGCTAAAGGATTTAAACTCTGTAATATAACGAAACTGACTCGTATAAACGCTAAGCTCAAAATCAAAAAAAATCAGTGGCAGTTCAAATCAGAGAACATGGAGTGATATGACAATAAAACGTTAGATAACAAGAAAGCTAAAATGACCAAGTGATCTACTTATTTTCTCGTAACCGGCAATGAAAATACCTATTGGCCATTTCCTGTTTTTAATTTGAATTGGCGTGTTGCATAACACGTATAGTATTGTAATCTATGATATCACGCGAGTAATAAAAAATATAGATAAACGTTGTGTAACATACCTACATAAAAAACAGTATACCTATAAAACAGTTTCGTTTTTATATTTCTTATAAGAAGAATAGTGTAGATAGGTACTAATATTTAAACGTTTTACGTTAAAACAGTACCTACATGGTCAAACATTATTTACTGCTTTCTTTATTGGCGTCGTTATATGATAACCTACCTACTACTCCCACACTAGGTATAATTCCTGTGTTGCGGGGACGGACACAAAAATCAACCAGACTCAGATTCACATATCTAATAAGTACCTAAGTAGGTACTTACCTACCAAAGCTTGTCAATTATTTTTTTCAGTGGAGTCGGAACTCTATTCAAGTTTAATCATACTTATGACTAAACATGAAGTAAATAAGAACTTTAAAGTGAAAGACGCGATTCGAATCAAAAATACCCATTTTAAAATCTAGGTGACATTTCAAATAAAAATCAACTGCACTAAAGATGTAAATCTGAGTATCAAACAATACAGATTTCTAAAAAGAGCTTATGAGCAAGCAGTGTTCTAAAGGTAAATTGCTTAAAATCTCTTCAAAATGACTCGCTCTCTTATTTTTAGGGTAGTAAACAACGAGTCCTAATGCCTTGAACTTCGTGATGTCGGCTTTGACTCATGTGTCTGGCAAGGCAATTTCACTGGGTTTAAGTCAGAACATTACCAATAACTCAAACTTGATAAGCATTCCTCGAAATATGTAAAGTAGCTGATACTGGCTACCATAAATGTTAGTGACTTGAGATTATATAGACTTATGGAGACTCAAGTCTCAAAATATCTAGACTATCTCAAAGAACACGTTAAGAGAAATCAGTGAACAGCTAACGTCTCTTTAGATTGCCATAAAGCAATCCGGGAGTTAGTGTTACCGTGAGTTCGCACTGACTAAACATTCACTTAAAAACATGTATAAATACTTGTTTTTTGACAATGTATCGCACTGAGTTCGCACTGTATAACAACATTCTGTTGTGAAACATGTTTGACATGTCAATAATGTTAACAGTGCGAACGTCAAACTAGACAGATACATCGACAAAACAATAACAAATCTTAAACATCGGTAAGTGCTAACACAGATAACAATAAATCTTGAGATACATTCAAAAGTTTTGTTGTTTGTCATTAGTATGAACGCAACTAACAACAAAACATGTTATGAGATTTGTTACATACGATATGTCTCGAAACATCACATGTTGCATGTTTTTTAGTGCGAACAGGGGTTACGACTACTTACAAGTTACGACAATTACCTATCAGCAACGCGCAATTGATGCATGTAATTTTGTGAACCTATGTTCCAAATTTAAAGACAAATAAACCTAGGTACACTTGATGGCATAGCGGTTTAAGTGGTCGCCATTACCACTGTGACACGAGTTGTTAGTTTGATCTTCACACGGGACAAAAATTGCTCTATTCACAAATAAGTGTGCCGAGTTTAGATGGTGTTTGTGTCTGTTCTTTGAAAGTTTGTAAAGGCCTTTATTATAGGTACATGATTTATTCCTAGCACGGCAGCTGTCTGCTTTTTTAACAAAAAGAAATCCCTAGAATATTGATCTAAATCCCAGGGTAATCTAAATCTCACAATTTTGGGTGGGTGCAGACGTATTATCTTTGTTGAATTTAATACGAGGTGGTATGTAAACTTAGGCATGTGTATCGAACTGAGTAAATAAAACACCGTCATCAGCAAATCCTTTCAACATACACCCAGATATTACCACCTGGGTGTATGAGGTAAGCTTAAGAAGTCATAAAAATTCAATACCTACATTCTATAGCAGCGATAGCCTAGGGAGCAAAAGCAGCGATAACCTAGTGGCTGCCACACGCACAGGTCTTGAGTTCGATCTCTAGGTGCGCTACGTTCTCTGACTTTTTTTAGTTATGTGCGTATTAAATATTTAATTATCGCTCGCTTTACCGGTAAAGGAAAATATCGTATATAATACCTGCAACTCTGAGAGTTCTCCTTAATGTTCTTTTCTCGAAGATGTGTAAAGTAAAAGTACCAATTCGCACTGGGCCAGCGTGGTGGACTATGGCCTAACCTTTCTTACACCGAGAAGAGGTCCGTGCTCAGCAGTGTGACAGTTCAATACAGGTTAAACCTAACACAAATCCCTGAGGACAGCGCACGCTCAGCGCATTTAAAACATAACAATGGCAAAAGATATAATTTGTGAAAAAGAAGCAAACATTTTATACCGTGCGCGTAGCAAAGACTCTTCCTATATACAAATGTACTCTGTGGCAAAGACTTGAAATCGGCCGAGTTGTTACAATTTGTCTATAATGCGAGGTAAGCAAGGCAACGAGCAAAACACCAAACAACTGTCAAATAAAATTGAAAAGCTACAAAAATGCCTGTCCTACCTACCTATTTATAAAATACAGCAATTATTTATTAAGTTTCTAGTAAAACAACGAATATTATATCAAATGTAAGCTAATATAATAATTAATAATAATTATGTGAATGTTAGATTGTTTGTAACGCTTTTACGCATTAACTACTCAACCCATCATTGACCGAAATTTTCGCATACACATTGTATAGAAAAGGACATAGGTTACCTTTCATCCAGAAAAAGTACTGTTCCCGAGGGATAGAAATTTATTGACATAACCTACATTAATGCAAGCGAAACCGCGGTCAAAACCTAGTACATTATAACATTTCGATTGTATAGTCTATATATATATCTTCCACATATTTTAAAAAATGGCGGTGTATATTAAAACTTCATAAAATTTGAATCACTATCGTTGATATAATAGCTATCATTTTCACTTATTTGATTTTTCTATCTTTTGTATTAAGTACTCGTTATTGCAAACTGTCAACATGTTTGCAATTTGTCGTAAGGATGAATAGAGAAGGGAATAGATAGATACTTATTACTACAGCAGCCACGAGATTTTCATTTAAGAAGAAACATTGGTCTAAGAATATTGTTACGTGCTGGGTTCGACGGATAAGAATATAGAAAACAATATTACCGACTAAAACTTTATTCTATCACACAATTAAATTTAGACACAACAAACACTATACTACACTTTTCCACTGTAAGTGTTTCAAACTCCGTAGAATTTTCGCTTCCGTTCGCTTCGATGAACACTTGACCGCTTACAATAGTAAACTGACTCGGCGGTGCGCGTGCGCTCTATTTATAAGCGGGTAAAGCGTTTCTGGAGTTTTCTAGAAAATGTCATACACGGTACGTTACAGCGCGATGATACGAGAATGTGCCAGCGTTCTCTCTACACGACTCGTACCGACAAATACGTAGTTCCGTAAGATGTCAATAGATGGTGCTGTAATAAATTATTAGAAGGGACTGCCGTGCCGTCAGATGGCACTAGCCGTAACAATATGTATAGCACATATTGTAAATCTGATGAAGTAACTGTTTTCCTAACTGCGTTAGCAGTTGATTTACCTAATGAAAACCAAATTGTTGAGACAGTGACACTGAGCTTTTTGTAAGAAAATTATTAATACTAAAAAGAAATATGGGCTTGTGTCCGGTCAAAGCCAAAAAGCTTGCTGTCTTTACCAAACATAGCTGGCGGCATGGGGCTATTATATGCCTATACCTAATCCCTTGGGCACATAGGCAGTGGCGTAGCGTGGGTGGCAGCCAGGTGGAGTGGAAGAAAATTTTGCCGCCTTTTAATTTAGGTATTATATTTAACAGACTACAATATACAGAAATTCTAAGAAGACAATACAGAGATTCTATTCTTTTTAGCAAGAACATATTGTACAATTCAAAAATATATTATTATTATATATGGTGAAATTTTGCCGCTCCCTAAAATTGCCGCCCTGGGCAGGCCGGCCCTGCCGCCCCCACTACGCTACGACTCTGCACATAGCTACATGCATGATACTATAGTTAATCACACTGGACGTCATCATGTAGCAAACAAAATCCAGCTACAAAGTTCTAATCTTTCTCCAAAGATTTAGTAATAATTACAGGTTCAACAAAAATAAAACCAATATCAACCGTAAAATATTCTTTATTTGTAAACAAACTCGAAATTGGGTATTTAAATACATCATAACGGTTAGAACGTACACTAAGAACATAGAAATATATTGCGTTCTCAAACGATACAGTACACACGGCTACACATCAAGTTAGACACCCTATATATGCATAACTACGCTACATTACAAAATAGAGAATTGTTGGAAAGGGACGGTGCATAGCGGTGTCGATGTAATGGTAAGGATAGATCGTCGCGTCCCATTCAGTGTGAACGAGACAAAATAACAAAAATATAACGCAGTCTCTCGCACGATTCGCAGCGTTCAACTTCTAATAGTTCAGTCCAAACAGTCTTGGTTGATGTGTCGCTGTGTGTATGGATACTAACCTACAGAATAGGTACAACATAATTTTCTATCGACATTACTTTATCGATATCGATAAACTATTAAGTCTATTCTTCGAAATCACTAAGACCTGTGAATATAGCATGCAATCGTTTTTAAATTTAAATAGGTATTCATTTAATATACCTGCTTTGATATAATTTAAGAGAATTTTGAAATATGACTGAAGGTAATAATTTCGACAAACAATTAAGTTAAATATTGACGTCGATGATGTAAGATTTTTGTTAAATCGTACTCGTATTGTGATGCTGATGACTCACAAATAGAAAATATGAAGTTTATAAGATTATTTGAAATAACTGTGACGTATTTTTTAAATACCTGCTCGCTTGTATGTAGTGCTGTCCATCTAATTATCAACAGTGGATATCAAAATATATAATATCCTCAAACTGGATACACCTCAACGTTTTCTAAACTGTCACCTGAGAGATGAGCTATGTCGGATGCCATATAACCGCAAATATTTATGTTGTAAATATATTGATTTAATTTTTACTCATTGAAATGTGTAGCAATTAATAGCACTCACTATAGACTATATATTTTTATTAATTCAGCCGTGAACTGTATGAAAATATGATGCTCATGTCTACGAAATGGCCCCATGGGGGGCCGCACATATCCCATGGTCGTACCCTTATTGCAATGGGTTGTCAGATAATTGTACGTCTTTAGTGAAACAACATCAATATTGCGCCGGTATCAAGCGTGCTGAGGCGAAACAGTGTCATTAATTCATTGACCCGTCATTTAATCTCAACCTGCATATTTTTCGTCGTCAGCGTCTCATTATGCACGGTAGCCTATATCCAGCAGTAAGTTCATTTATAAAACGAGACTGATACATTAATTACATTTTTAGCATCGCAGGTCTTCATGATTTTTACATTTCATGTTGGTAAATATAAAAAGTAACTACATAGTAAATAGGAATAGTGCGCAATAATATTGTCTTATATTGGACTTCAAGAAGTACTCAGTGGCTACAATTGGGTTTAGAAATGGCCGTAAAAACCTATGACAAATACTATAATTTCCTCGTGTATAAAAAATGGTATGCAAGGTATTTTTATTATTTTGAATATAAGTACAAACAACCGGTTGATTCGAACGAACATCTATGAATGATTGATTGCTATTAAACAATCAAAGGAAAAAACGTATATACATTTGATTGATACTTGTAAATTGTGCAATAGCAAGGAATGATTTGTAAGAAAATAGAAACCCATTTTTTATACAAAAGGAATTATAAAAGCGAAATCATACGACCTTTAATATATAACTTATTTAACTGGAAACAAACTTACAGTAAAAATCACAACTCGATATCAGTAGAAGTACAATTAGTGCTATTACAACTTATGGACGTGCTCAATTTATATCAAGTACGAGTTATCGAAAAATAACAGAGATTTCATTCTATAATAGAACATTCTACATTTTCATAAACACTAGCTATTTATGTGCATAGAATTATTAAGTAACGGATAATATAAATATAATAAACGTCTATAGAAAAAAACAGAAATACAACCATGCGAAATAAAATACTAGAAGTCATAATTCTAGTTGTCCACAACATCGATTTGAAACAAAATAGTAACCAATGTTACTATTATATTCAACAACTAAATACTAACAATTACGAAGTCATACTAACCTCTCGTAACGTCTTTCCAATTTATCTGCTCGACGTTCGTACGTTGACTACACACGACGCGACGTCGAAAGACAAAAATACAAAATTTTAAATAATAAGACAAAGCTTGGTCTCCGTTTGGCCGCATAATTTCGTCGATGGTTGGTCGGCAGCTTAAGTGGAGTTCAGTCCTGTCATTTAATTTAATCTTAAGCTTGGACATC
This sequence comes from Catocala nupta, assembly GCA_963675205.1. Classification (NCBI taxonomy): domain Eukaryota; kingdom Metazoa; phylum Arthropoda; class Insecta; order Lepidoptera; family Erebidae; genus Catocala; species Catocala nupta. The sequence continues at coordinate 7,730,382 of OY776098.1, forward strand.
ACTTAGCCGTATATTTCTACCTAATCTGTTTGGTACGGCTAAATAAGGAACAATTTGAAAGATGTTTTTTTTAATATAATTAATCTGTCGACTTCGCCAGTGTTACGTCTATCTGCTTCCGTCCTCACTCCCCTAGTGTAAAAACTATATCAAAAACCATATTGAGTCTATAGCTAACTAGTCTAGATAAATCAGGTATACGCGGTAATTTAGACTTTACGACTTAGACATAGTTTCAGACATGTATTTCCTTACACTACAACTAGTATTTTGACTAAGTAATTAGGTGAGCTATGTGCTAGCAAAAGATGAAAGCTTTATAGTTGTGCAATGTTTTGATTATAATAATAATTTGAAAAATATAATCTGATGATGTAATTTAAACAATACCTAAAAGACTTAATTATATAATGAAAAGTTAAGTTATAATTTTGCAAAGAATTTGCGTCAATAGGAACTTTATAATAATACTAAACCAATTATATTTTTTTGTAATCTTTTAGAATACCTTAGAAATTATAATTAATTAATTAAATAATTTATTGATAATTAAAAAAAGCACACAACGGCTTCGCATAATAGGTAAAGCTCTCACCTTTCAGAAAGCACAGAAATCTTTATATTTGAACACTTACGAAGAATTTCAATATAAATGTAAGTATTATAAATTCTCCGCATGCGTCTGTTATAACTACTTGCCTAAGTATTCGATAATAAATGTGTTACGATTTAAACATGCAAGTGCGTGATATGTGCGTAAAATTTACTAAACCGTGAATTTTATTGTTGACCGTAATCTTACGTTATATTATTAATAATTAAAAGGAAAAGACGAACACAGTCTTATTTGGGGCAGAAGTATTTTGTTCATAAGAAAAAGTAAATAAAAATATAACAAGTAATATAATATTATAATAATTATCAAATTGATAAAAATATATATACAATACTAAATATAAAGTCAGAGACGTAGCAGTTGTGGACATTTATCGTTGTGTCAGTATTATTAATTTTAGTATTTATATTAAACATGCTTTATTTATTTATCCACATTCGCAACATCCCTGTTTTAATAAATGTTAAAAAGCAACTATTAACTCTGCCATAAGCATAAGCGTGTCTATTGTGAATACTGGATGCCATGCAGGCTCAATATTTATATTGTTACGGCCACAGTTATGTCAAAACCAGTTCTAAGATTTGGCTAAAGATAGCTGACTTGCCATATTTTTTAAATATAATTTAATTAAGTGCCAACACAGATTAAAGCAGAATAAGCAAAATCATTTCCAATTTATTTAATTTGTCCATTGACTTACGGGCGCTGGCGACAAGACAGTACTTTTATCATTGTAGCTCAGTATGGTCGGGCTGATAAATAGACAAAATATTAATAGACTGAAACGAGGTCCCAAGCCAAACATATTATGGTGATCATGACCGTTTAATCAATATTGCGTCACTACAACTTTTGTTTACGGCCTTATAATATTGAAAGTCCGACAATCTCTAACAAATGTTCTAAAGTCACGATACAGGTATAACTTTGTACGCTATTGCCAATGTAGCAGGGTAAAGCAGCTATTAATATTCATATTGAGCCAACACATGGTGCAAAGCATCCTTGATTAAACACATTGTATTCGGCGCATGCTTGCGATAGAGCCTTACATAAACTAAATAGTATCTCTACGTAACGAGAAAATATTACTAAATAATATATAACGTTGAAAAAGTATAACATGTACCGTAATAAATACGTATAAAATGTAATTGAATAATATATAACTTTTAAAAAGTATCGATATTTATTATCGATATAAATTTCATACATATGAAGTGAGATACCTAAATTATATTTTCTAAGCACCTTAGTAGGTACTTCAACATCTAAATGAGAAAACCAATACTGGTAAATATAGCCATATATCGATATCTCAAGTATCGATACCAAGCCTTTAATAAAGAAATATTACAAAAAAAATATTTGACTAATATTCCGCTAAGTGTTATTATCATTATTCGTTTAGCACACGTAGTTAAATTCGTTCCAGCTTTCCTATGAATTGACCTTATAATTTGATTGTAAGGTCAAAAATTGCTATATTGATAGTGCTTGGAGCAACTATTACGTTTTGTGCAGTACTCGTTAACCTCCTGTGTTGTAGGTATAGCAGGCTTCTTTTCAACGACGAACATGCCATTGCGTCAACAATGTTTATATTAGCATGGTATATTTTTATGGTAGTATAAAAATTCTTACGAGAACTTCTCTAGCCTTTTGACGAGATGTCACAAAGGCGCGTTCAACTAGGTATCTTTCGAGCACTCTGTTCTCAACATGCTATACATTTAGCACCGACTTACTATACAATGAAACAGCTACGTTGGGACTAACTCAGTACATAGTAAAATGGTTAGTATGGACTAGTGGGCCGAGGTATGGCGACCGAACGCCAGAGCTTCACACTAAAGACTCATAGTCATGAAGCATAATGCCCACAACCACCATAAGATTTTTTCTTTTTCGTTACCTATATTAATTTTACAGAATTATATTGTGAAATGGTTTGCGTAAGATTGAAGAGCGGGATCTGTTTCTATGAACATAATGATTTATGTATTATCTGAGGTGGGTATTGTAAAACATTTTACATTATATTTAATGGTTATATAGCGTTATATGTTTAGGGTTTACTCAAATGTTACATATAGAAAGTAAACTACTTGAAAAATTTAGCGCTTCCACAATATTTGCACTTATTGTGGAACAGGGCACTGAAGTGTTGGAGACTTAAGGATACGTCTCAACGGGCGTCTTGGCAGAATACAATACGACACTCAACTTTTATCTCAAAAACTGTATAACCAAAAATATATTCTGGAATGTTTATGTTGTTCCTTTTGCTATTTTTCATTGTGTCGGTGTATGTTTTGGTATACATTAAGCTCCAAAAAAATAATAGGAACGTAGGTATTTGAAACAAAAATCAAATAAATGCTACTAAAATTAGGATTATATCAAAATAAAACAATGGTAATTTAATTATTACGTTCAAGTGCAATATCACATTGGTATCTACATAAGTTACATCAAATTGTATATCTTTAGTGTGAAGCTCCTGGAAGATGTATCGTTTGGTTAGTCGCCACTCCATCGATGAGATCAAGACAACGTTAATATTGCGCGTGTCGTGCTTACGCTACATACGTCCTGCTAGTAGGTACATACTTATATTGGCACATAAGTTATATTTCACTATCGTTCAACATCCACTAATGTTAGGGCACTAGTGACAGTTAATAAGTATATATAATTTATCATTTATATCCCTCTCATGTCTTCGAAAATTAATTTTAAGTGACATTTTTTTTATTTTTTATTGTTTTGTCTTTTCTTGAATACTTAGTTACACAAAAATACAAATTACAAGTTCTAGTTATTTTATAAAACATTATTAGGCCCAAATATCTATTTTTACTGTTGAACTTTAAAATGTAATTGAGCAATTTAAACATACAAATTGTTGTTTATATAACTCAACAGTAACTTACAAGTATTCTAATGAAGTTACAATAACAATAAAAATATGTATTGCTACAACATTCTTATTGAAGACTATCTTCAGAAGAAGTCTTTGCAGTATATTCAGCTGAACGTTCTCAACTTTATTTTAAAGTTGAAAAGAATATCATTAATATTTGATAAATACTAAACGTCATGCCCAAATACGGGATGGAGAATATTCACTAGAATTTGATCGTTTAACACAAGAAACGAAGTCAGTATCACTTGACAAGACATGAGAGGACACCTGGTCGGTGGGTTCAGCGGGGGGGCGAAGCCGCGGCGAGGCGTTGACGGAGCCTCGCGAACTTGCCGTGCACCAGCCGGAGTTGGGCCCTGAGTCTGGAAGACAGCTCCCTTTGCAGCGCCTGAACTTCCACCAGCTCTTGGCGGAGTTGTTGGTAGTCAGATCGCACCTGTGGACACTGGCAGCGTGAGTACATGGCGTAGGTGATGGTCAGCTCCGGCTAACAACACGTCTGTTTTACCACTGAGTTTTACATAGATACTATTCGATACCGAGATTTTCTTTTCATTTTATTATTCTTCAGGTTTTTTTAATTAGGAACAAACAATGAACTTAATTGTACTCGTATATAAAAGGGACTACTACGGTATTAGGGAGTCATAAAATTAAAATTATTTTATCCAGAGTATAGGTAGGTACTCTAGTACTATCAGGAAGTATGGATTTCAGTTAATTTTAAGCTCGTTAGTCGGAGTTGACATACTTTTTATAAACCATAGTAGTAACTGACATAGACAAAAATATAAACAAAATATTACAGCGAAATTTAAACATTGCATTCTTAAATTATTTGTCTATGTCAATAACTACCACATCATAAAAAAGTAAAAACATTCTAATGACATGAATATGGTCTCCCATATCTGAAGTATTCACTGATGGCTTCGTGAGCGAACATAGTACATATACATATATAACATGAATTTAACATAATATATAACTTAAGCTGGACACTCGATACATAAATACAATATTACTAACCAGAGCACTTCGTAACTGCAAACATTTTGTAATTAATGAAAACGTAATTCTAAATATTAACTCTTTTTGTTCTTATCTCAGGAGACCACCTGTATCTTGCAAAGTATTTTTTATTTATTTACCATTTATATCAAAGACTCTCTAGTCTGAGCAAGTTTTACTAGAATGCTTGATAAGGTTAGTAATTTTAAATGTATTAAGATTACTAGCGTGTATGTAAGAGTCTTACCACGGTCAATTTTCAGATAAAGATGACTATGATGCACCTATTTGTATAACACCCGCATCACACATTCGTTAATAGCTGATCGCGCTTCATTAATATCGGATCTCTAATTATATTCAATGACATTAAGCATAACATCTTAAGGGTAAATATGCGCATGTATTTAAATGCTCCAGGATTTGCTGAACGCCAAGCCAAACATTAGTCAAATCATACGCGTCAGTATTCGCCTAATTGTCGTTACATTACTGTACTACGTAACCTATGAAAACTTACCAAACACGAATATGTGTATTTGGCGAATACCAAACACTGAGTAGGTACATTGTGTGAGTATTCTGCATTCTGTGAAACCGACAAATCTGGTCGCGCGTTAATACTATCTACCTCAAATATCTGCTCATTCGCTAACTTCAGTATCCGCGTCACACATGTTTTAATAGCTCTCCGAATTGTCATGAGCCTCTCTGATGAGCGACTCCGGATAAGATCACTTAAGAACCTTTACAAGTCTAAGGGATTGATTGCCTTTTGTATACTGACGGTAGATCCGACCAACGGACCAACCAACTACGTTTCTGACGCAACGTGCGGGGGCATTAGGTATTATTATTAGGACCGTGGTATATATCATCTATTAACAAAGTCTCTTTTTATAGAATTTTAACATGTCTGGCGTACTGCTTAGACATATATTGTCATATCACGGCATATACACTATAAAGTAATTTATAGGTGTTTTTTATAAAGTCCAGATGGCAAACAAGTGTACATCCCGCCTCATGGTATACGGTTACCATAGCCTGCCGTATGCCTAACTGTATGCAATACCAGGTATATACAGAGATCATTTGCGCTTACCGACCTCTTACCGAAAAGTCCCTATTAATCACAAACCGATATGAAGTAATAGTGTTACTATTTTTACTTTGGTTTTCCTTAAGAAAGTTAGTACTTTCCTACACGAATTACTTTGCCCGCCGTTACTAACTATTTGATTTGGATTTCACTCTTCAAAAATTGCTTTTTTACCAAGAGAAGTCATTCATTACCCATATAACAATAAACTATAGAGTACAGTTTGCAGTTACGAAGCGTCGTATCTAAACAGACGTATATCGAAAATCGCTGACACGGTAAGGCCCTTAGGCGCAACGCATATGTCCAAGCGAATGAACTCATCGAACTGAAGCGGCCCCGACTCCTGAGGCTTTGCAGGCTTGGACCCGGTACTACGGTCAAGCCTTTGCCAGCTATATATCCATAAGCATGAGGTTCTGGCTTGTTGTTTTTCATTTTGTTGCATTTGGGTCAAAATATTTAATTGTTTTACTGTGGAGACTGAAAATTGTCCTACTGTGTCGACTAAATCCGTAGTGTGCACATTGTGATACTGGTGATTAAATGTTGTTTTAAAGCTTTGTTAGGAATTGAAGGCTTAAAAGTGTAGGTACCATTTTATTTTATTTTAACATTTTAGGAAAACTTACATCTAAAATATATTATTAATATTATACTAATAAGGTGAATTCACCTTATTAGTATTATGTTAATAATTAAAAAAACAATTGTGTACCGAGTTCTTTAATTAGATCTAAAGAGTGATAACTCTTTACGCGCTCTATTCGATCAATATAAATATTATATTAAGGATTCCACACTTGTGAACAGTATTCTAGGCGACTGCGAACGAAGGAACAGTAAAGTATTGTTATTGTTTTAATGTTTTTAAAGTCGTTCGAGATTCGAAATATGAACCCAAGCGCTTTGGAGGCTTTACTTATAATATTGTTAATATGTGTGTTAAATAATAATTTCGAGTCAAAAGTAACTCCAAGGTCTTTGATGTTACTAACTCTCGTCAAAGGGGTATCCAATAATTGATAAACCTGATTTATTGAGTTGGGTTTACGTGTAACGGAGCACACGTAGCAGTTATTAACATTTAAATCTAGTTTATTTGTTATGCAGTCGTCCTGAAATCTATTGAGATCTTGTAGTTGATTCGCGTCATAAATTGTATTTATCTGCGTCATTATTTTCAAGTTATCAGCATATAAAATAAATATCCGTAACGATTATTTTAATATTTATGTATTTATAGACGAGGATTTATGGAATACCAATAGCCTTGTGGTTTCGAGAGGCCATGCCTAAACTTCTTTGAGTAAGATCTTATCGCGTAACTATACTTTTCTGGGATAACTGCCTTTTGCTAACTATGTACATAAATATGTTAACAGCTAATGTTACTGACTAAAAACAAGCAGACTTTTGATACGGTAGCCAGAAGAAAATAGAAATGAACTGAAAATTAAATTAAAATTTTATAAAATATATTAGCTACACTTTTCATCGCATCTCCACTCTGTAGCATTTCTCATTACCGTGGACTCTGTGGGCTATTCAGATACGCGCTTGTAACTCGCGTTTTTTGCGCTGAAAGGAAGAGCCGTGCCTAATAAAGATATGAAAATAACAGACTTTTTGAGCGAAATATAGGTCAACTGAGCGGCGTGTTGGTCCGACGGTAATTTGACTTGATATTCTTGTAAACAATATTATGCAGAATATTTAAATTATAAATGAATTCATAATAGAATTTCATTTGGAAAATTTTTGGTTACGAGCTTATAAATACAAATGTTAACATCGCTTGATATTGAAAATGTTTTTATATCGTTCGTATATTGTTTGTGCGACACGGCAGCCATATCTATAATAGAAATATCAAAAAAGCAACGTCTAATAATATGAGACTGTTAGGTAAAGCTCACTTTATGACTGACTGCGGCGGCTTGTTATTAAATAAGACTGTAGGATATTGGTTTTGATATCTACCGGAGATGGTAAGAGGCACCCTTACTGGGAAATTACTATTCAGAAAATAAATTACGTTATCCTCCGTCGCGTCGCGTCGGGAATATTTTTAATTTTTTATGACAATGTGTCAATCACAGTGCGTCTTCCTTGCTGGTTTAATTAGTAGCATCGTCGATATAAACCTATTACTAATAGATACAATTATTGAAATAAAGAAAATTATTTAATATGAGTTTATTTGTTTGTTTGTTACGATTTCATGCCTTAACTACTCGAGCGATCAGCATTAAATGTCGCGTAGACATTGTCAGGGGTACAGAAAGGACATAAAGTGTATTTTATCCTAAAAAAGTTCTGTTCCCGAGGGGTTGAAGTTTATTGACAATGTCTACATAAACGCGAACGCAGCCGCGCTCAAAATCTTGTACAGGACAAATAGTAATTGTCATAGTGTTTTAATAAAAAGTTACATACAGGAATCTATCAAATACCTAATTATTAACAATAGAAACCAATTACACTTCCTTCGCATAGGTACTTAAATAGATTGGAATTAAGATTTTTTTGAACTGCTGGTATTACTCTATTATGCTACTGCCTACGACATCAAAAATATATGCGCGTCCCCTGAAAATAAGCAGCTACGGTATCTAAGGAAGCTTGCAACATCGTAACTTGTGCTTTGCAAAAAATAATACGTGGAGACGACAGTGTAAGACACAAATATGCCACTAGTCCCAGTTTACAACACAGCGTTTCATTAAATAGCTAAAACTCAGTTTATTTTAGGAATTTTTTTGCAAACAAAATATCTATAGGTATTACCGGGAAGTCTTAGAGCGGTTAGACTGCCCAGTCAACCCGATGATAAAGAATATGCTCGATTTTGGCGGCCGCTAGGCCCTACCTCTTAAATCATGACATCGAATACAATCGTTATATGTATAGCCATCAAGATATTAGATAGTTAATTGTAGCTCGCTATAACCGTGACGGAAAACATCGTGAGGAAACCTGCATGTCTGAGAGTTCTCCATGTTCTAGAAGATATGTGAAGTCTGCCAATCAGCACTGAGCCAGCATCGTCGATAGCCTAACCCTTCTCACATTGAGAAGACGTACACAGGACGGTTTAATACATGGCTGATATTATATACATATGTATATATAGCCATCCACAGAAGACTTAGACAAACGTAGGCAATTATTATTAAGTACAAATTGGTCGATGGCAAAATATGAGTATTTATGAAGAGGCTATGATTCGCTGTGCATTCTTATTCATACCTACAGCTTTCTTAGTGTGGTCAGCAGGTATTTCTATGATTTCTGGTAAAGTTCAAGTAGGTAGCGAGTTTGCCCGCGCAGTTTTGATACATAGTTTCTATATTATATTTTATTTTCAGAACTCCTTCAGTGAAACATAAATGCAAATAGATCGTTAATAAATTTATTACCGAATGATATAAAAACAACAAGCCATAAGCAACATGACTGTATAATCAGTGATCTGACCTGCCGGCGACATTATCGCATCGCTGAAAAAGTAAATATATAGTTTATACATAAATATCTATAATATACACCTGACACGATTACATTGTGTTATTACACGTTTTATTCAATATCTTAGTGGATACAGTGCAAGAAATATACAGTAGTGTAAATGCAAGGTGATATTAAAAAATATATAAATAAATTAAATGAATGTAGCTCCGTTTTCGTCCACGATCGGTGGAGGAAGTATTGCAATTGGGTATGTATACCAAGAAAAATATTTTTTGGGTGTTTGATGCATTATCATCGGTAGCGTGATTAAAGTATGTGTAAGAAAATGAGTCAACAGAAGAAATTATTTATTTTATTATATCTTACATTGTCATACTAAACCAGTTTTATTTCCATATACAACATGTCACAGATATAACGCACAACCTCAAACGCCCCAATTAGATTATTAAATCGTAAAGTCAATGTCAGAAATCTTTATTTCCATAAAAATGTGCAAACAATTCTTGGAGACGTCAATTCACTATTATATTAATAAAAAATAATAGTAAAATAATTAGAAGGAAATAAAAATATAGCATTGAAAATGGTTATAATAATAATATAATCATTACAATGTTACTTTTATGTACTTAAATATTTTTATTTAACGAATTAGTTCTCCTTATTGTGCGCGCTGATAGTATGGGTATATTACAATAAATCTAACATTATTGCCTTTATTGCATCAAAAACCTTATTGCCTTGAATTATGACACATTTTCGTTTATTTCAGCAGTTTAATAAATGAGTGACTATAATTTAATTAGTTTTAATTAGGGATAAAAAATTACCTTTAAAAGTGCTGGAATTGATTCAGTAGCCAATTTTAAACAAACTACTTTCAAGATGTGCGTTTATTATGTTACATGTTGCATATTATTTAGTGTTATATGGTGTAGCCTACCCAGCTAAAACCTTCACCGTGCACTGCATGGATGACGTAGTGATATAAGTGATCGCCTCGCCATTGTCAGCAGGCCAAGAATTGAGTTCGAATACATGTGTAATTCAAAAATAGTTGTTGCGAATCTGGTTATTCTTTCTAGCCCTTGTTTAAATGTTAACAAAGTCCACCACGACACAGGAATAATTTCGTGCGCGTGAGACGCTTTAAAAATAAATTACACTACAGAACAATGGAGTAGGTATTACACGACGAGGAAAATTATAGAATATATAATTATATCAATAGTATCTTGATTTGTTCTGTGTTATGCGACCGGAGTAATGATGAGTGTAACGGTTATATTTGTCTTACCAGGCTACCAGGGATGGATATTTGACAAAGCTACTTAGACAGCTTCAATCAAATCTCAAGTATCTCAGTTCAGCTTCAGGCATCTCTGGTAGGTTAAACAATCGATGGTAGGCTTTTAATGTCTCCATTCGAATTAAATATAAATTCATTCAATAAAACTAATATTTAAGATGTTTATTAGTAAAAACATTTTTATGTGTATATAATATACCCTGTAAAGATATTATAAATGTGTTTAAATAAATAATTTCTTTATTTCATCTACTGATATTTGCCTGCACAGTGTCCATGTTACTCCAACTACTCATTAATATGTAAAGCATCCTCAATCAACATGCTATAGTACACACAGCGAGACATCAACCTAGACTGTTTGGTCTTTGAACTATTAGAAGTTATACACTGCGAATCGTGCGAGAAAGTGCATTATATTTTTATTACGCTCTATCCTTACCATTACATCGACACCACTATGCACTGTCCCTTGCCGACAATTCTCTATTTTGTATGTAGCGTAGGTTGTCTAACTTGATGTGTAGCCGTGTGTACAATATGGGTTATCAGGTAGTGAGTAACCTCTCATTAGAGATACAGTGTTAGTGACGTCACTGTATGATTCAGTGTATCTGGTATTCAGTTTGGGCTCATGTTTTCGTGATGTTTCATTATGACACATTGTATAATGATATTCTTTTAGGACCATTTAATTTTACTAAGGATATTTGTAGACTTTTGATAAGTACCTATTATTTTTTAATGTTATCAAATGAAGAAATATAAGATAAACATATAAGTAGTACTGTATTAATTTAAGTATTAGTAAATCTTTTAAAATTGTTTTATATGGTAACCTAAATTATTGCTATTTTATTTGTATCTTAGCTAATACCAGGCAGGCATTGCTTTGCATTCACCAAAGATTCATAAGGAAACGGTTCTAGTCACTCATATAAACTAATTCTTAAATAAGTGAATCAATAACGAAATTTTTTTTCATTTCATTGCATAAAAAATATTTGTGGAGAAATTATAATCTGATATCACTCTGAACCATCAAGGAAACTTTAGCTCAACACTTAACAATACCATTCAATTTGGCCACAAGAATTAGGCAGTTAACACTTAATTAACAATGTTCCAACCACTCATATGCCAAGTGTTTATTATAATGCACTATTTCTAAAACCTGTCTTAATATTTAAAGACACCTATGTCTTTAACCTACCTATAGTTATTATAATACATACTACATACATACAGCATGTATTATAATACTTGTTAGTTGTTAATAATAATTTTTATTTGTAACTTTAAATCTCATATTAAAATAAGAGGTATATATTATTATAGAGTAGATTAGTGAAAGTAGAGATTTTGAAGTAGACTATACTTCAAGATGTTGATTGTATTGAATACCAAAATAATAGGACTAATAACATGGCTATGTAACTTTACCATGTCAATACAGGAAAACAAGGGGCAGGAATTAAGGAATACAGACAAAAAAGGATGTGTCTGTCCTTAACTGAACATCTGTTTTTGTTTATCCAGATACGTAAATAGGGCACTAAGTAAAATTAGGAGCCTACTCTCATTCTAAACAAAGCTTAGGTTGTATATAATAGTGCATAACCAACTAACCTCACATCAGTTTTTATGCAAGCACAAAGCTCACCTAATTGCTATGCTTTGTGCGAAAAATAAACTCACACCGAACTAACTAACCAACCCTTAAATAAGGCAATATTTACAGTGTACTAATGCATTATAGATAAAAGGGTTGGCAAAAGTACAAGCCGAAAAATACCTGCCCATTTCTTGTGGTGGTGTAGTACATACAGAATGCGATGCCACACTGACCTCTGACACGGACTTGAGCAGGTTCATGATACACATGTCCTGGGTGTTGATGGGCTCCACCAACTCCTTCTCCACATTGTCTATCTTCCACTCCATGAGGTCTAGCTGCTCATCGGTGCGCTTCACCTGACACATGTCAAACAATAAATCTGTGACCTATGTTTTGATGACTGGAGAATAAACCATAGCAGTCTATTGGTAAAATAGCTGTAACTATATTTGAAATTTAACAATCATAGATGTTATTCACACTTTTGTCTCTAATTATGAAATATTATACAAAGGTGCTGTAAGTCATATCCACAAGTCTTTATGAAGGTATATTAGTACACATTAGCACTGTATACAGATATGAATGTCAAGATGTTTGAAGCTATATGTCTGCATATAGTGGCAGACTTATTAGTGATACAAATTTTTAGGGAATATAACTGATAAACACTACATAAATTGTATTTTATATACAGAAGATTACATGTGTTACTAGTGAAGTAGATTTAGACTTGACTTCTTTCAATTTGCAAGATAGATAATGCCCAGTATGGCTAATGCTCAAAACTGTTACCTATTTAACATGTGTTACTAGATTTTGCTCAATAGCTACTAATATATCATGTGTTCATTGATAAAATAAAAAGTAATTATGCATAATGGAATAAGTGATATTATTCCTTGTATTAAATATTTCTAAGTGCTGAAATATTATATTGTATCTCTGATATTTTAGTATACAACAGGTTAAATATTTATGAAAATGAAGGTTACCAGTGGGTAATTTAAAGTAGATGTCTAATATCAAATATGCTGAGCTGCAAATTTGTGTAGGTATAAGCTCTATGTTGGGTGGTACATATTGGCAATCTGATATGCATAAACATAAAAGGAAATGGGCAAGGTTGACAACCTACCTAATTTAGAATATTATTAGAAGAAAACAAGAACACAAATGCAATTTGTAATCAATTTTGTAATACAATCAAAATTGTCAAATTCAATTTACCTACTATAGTTAGTGTTTTACAACTAATTGAATCTTACTTGTAGTACATTCTATGGAATATTTATTTTTTATTGATTTAGCCTAGGTGAGGTTAAAGGCAGAAGAGGAGGTAATAAAGGTGTTGCAATTAATTAAATGTGATTATTTTAAATGTAGTATGTTATCTATGCCATTATGTACATTCTACTATTTTATAGTATTATAAATATACCACTTCAACTAAGGGTTCTAAATACCACTTGTCCTCATAATCATAATAATACATCATTGTCACAATCAACAATAACATTTTTCATTCATAAAGTCTACATAAATACACCCCTATTCATTGCCTATGTAAGCAGAAAAAGAACAACATAAAATCATTTTTCTGAATGGGCCTTCCACTACATTGTCTATTAATATACTTCTGCATCTGTGTTTTATTAAAAAATTATCAGAGAAAATGTAGTTATGCCTTTTTTAGACGAAATTAAGTAAATATTTAATTTATTCTGAGCTTATGTAAACAAATCGTTTAGGGCAAAGTCAATAGAAATATTAAGACAATGATTTAAGAAGCTATTTATAAGTGACATTTAAGTAAAGGACATCTAGTCCAGACACCCCTACAGAGATATACTTCAGCAGTTTATTATTTATAGGGAAGATGCGGCTCTGTGACCTACATTTTAATTCCGCTATTTAACTGTATCTCGATATCAAAATCACTAAGAAATCGAATTGATTACTCACCGTTTCTTCAAGTTCCTCCACCGAAATATCTTTATCAGTCATTTTTGTGTTACACTTGTGAATTTTCTAGTCAAAATCTAAACGAAAACAACAATAGTCTGGAGCAAACCTACCATTTTCATCTGTGAAAATGACATTTATGGAAATGTCAAATGATCATGGAGGCAACGTTCAGAAACTGTTTCCCTGTGTTAAAATAACTGAAGCAGCATTTTAATTCTGTAGTAACGAAACACAGCTTATGGCGGTAATTTAAAAAAAGCGATGTCTTTAATTTGATCGATAACAGGAACTTAGAAGTTGAAAAGTTAGAATAAGATTATTTAATATTGATCGAAGAGATATACAACGTGTTAATAAATTAACGCATAACCTCCGACAGGTCAAATTACTATTTTATTAAGATATCGATTTAGGCAAGAATTATATTTTTATGTTAACTATTACAGAAGATATTAGCATTTTTGATTTCGTAATACGTTGGAACGATTTATAACTCTGTGTTCGTTACAGCGCAGCGATATCATGGCACGCCGGCGCCGGCGTCGTTTTGCAATAATACGCTAGTAATAAGAATAGCCGGCTAATATTATTATAATATGATTACATTAGGTAAGGGTATTGGTTTTCGTCCCTTAACACTTTCCAAACGTAGACATGACTGCAATGAAATCGTCGAGCTGCGCATCTTGTACTGGCTGTCGGATTTTCTTCAAAATAATTAATTGTCGCTTTTCAACCGAGTGTCGTATCTGTCAGTTCCTCTGTCAACGGCAGTCGAAGGCCTAAACGTGCCATGATTTCGTATGCGTTGTGTCGCTGCCAACATAGTCCTGTTTGACACTAAATAAAATACCAAACTCTTCTCGGTAACGTCGTACAGCTAGGTTTAAGTTAACGTCACATCGCTCTAACATTCTCACCATCTCACTGTATTGGATATTCGTGTAGGTACCGAAATCTCATGGGGCTCGGCAATTCGGCTAGACGCGCGCGCTACACGTAACACGCTTGCGCCGGCGCCTCGCAGACTGGCACGTGCCGATGTCTCCCGAGCGCATGCCCTGCTCCTACACCACCCTCACCCCGGCACCCTCACTCCGCTCGTTTAAGTGAACACGCTGCGCCTTTTTTTTAGAGAAATGTAAAGGAATAATAGAGCGCGATACTTTTAGAATGGACGTTATGCAACAATAATTTTCTAGAAAAAAATAACCTACATTAAAAAGTAGCGCAATTGACTGTACCTACTGTCGAATCCGCGAAAACTAGTTTCTAGTTTTCGCGTTTAATCATTAAAACCTTGTACATATACATATACAACGTTATTCTTACTTAGTACAAAACCTGAAAATAGTTTGTTCAAAATCAGCAATAGAATCGATTACATTAGTTTTTAAACCATGTTATATTTTATCCCAAATGTCTATCAACATTTCTTTAAATAGGATACACTATTTAATAGGTAAGAAACGGCCGGTAGGCATTTATCAAACAAGCCACAATACATAGTTAAATGCTTAGATCATTCATAGTTTGGGAATTCCCCTTTCGGTGTGCACCCTGCACCGCTACCCGCATCCCCGTCTCGTCCTGCGGGACGTCCCGTCCGCGCCCGCAGCCCCCGCTCTGGGCAGTGAGCGGTCATTGGCGCATTGGGTGACAATATTTCCGCGAGGACAATGGTGCAATTATATCAGCTGATAGCTTAGTGAGGTTTTATTATAATAATATGTTTGGGGTGTTTCGGCTTTTGTAACAAGTAAGAATAACGTTGTATATATATGGAATAGATACTCACTGTACATACACTAACGCTGGCTCTATAGGGCCTAGTAAGATGCATAGTACTGAGCCTCACAAATAATTTAACTTAAACTCCTGATAAGTAATTGACACAAACTGTAGGAACAGATGCAAAATTATGTCTTCGTAGTTTTCGTTTAATATCTCATGTAAAATATAGATTATTTATATTTTAATTAAGGCTCATACAATATTTTTATATAGTCGACGTAGAAAAGATCGGTATAGAAAGGAGGGCGCCTCCTTAGCTTCTCATAGTACCTATATATATTAAAAGCAAGAGATGGCGCTATAATTGTGCATGCAAGACCGTAGCTTTGAAAATCTCGACGTCTTAATTAGATTAAAGCTAGTCAATTAAAAAAAAGTTGTACCTACTGTACATACATTTTGAGTTCCTACAGGCCAAGCTGAGAAAAGAATGAATTCAAGATAATTTATATTATTTTACCTGACAGGTAAATCAAAACTATATGGGTCACTAATAGCACCAACGTGCATGTTGCACGGAAAAAGATGGGCTTAAATAGTTGCGACTAAGTGTGCGTTACCCCAGCAAAATAATGTCAATAATAGTAATATAAATGTTATAGATAATTAGTTGCCTAGCTTCTGTAATTGTAGCGCACATTTTTAAATTTGTTGCACATAGTTTTTAAGTTGTTCGTAAGTTGCAACATTTACCTCGTCAAGACAACTAATTATATAGCTAATAATTATTTCAATATTCCCATTAAAAAAGAAAATGTCTGGCTGCGGTAACGTTACTAACGTTACCCTAGCAGGAAATGTTTTTGTGAAATAACTAAAAAACTATACGTGAAACAAATTTAAAAATGTGCGTAACAATTACTGAAGCTGGGCAACTAATTATCTATAACATTTAAATTATTATTTTTGACATTATTTTGCTGGGGTAGCGCACACATTTTTATGAAATTTGCTATGGTGATAGCTTGTTAATAAAACATTGGACCCACGCTATTGTTGTTGCAGGATTCCGTAAGCCACGGTAACCACTTACCATTACGTAAGCACCTTAGCAGTATAATGGGAATGAAACAAACATTATATTATATACATTTATTTTTGTCTTTAATTTTTTACACATTAAGAAATAATGTAGACGAGATTTAGTGACAATGGTACCAATTTTGGCCATTTGCGTCCCGATATTACCCCTTTATACAAACCTAAGGTTGCGTAGCAGCAACAATTAAATTCACGTGTCATTTCATTATATTATTATACACTTAAATGTCCGTGAGCTGGCGCCGTTTAACAAACATGTACTAGTTGATTTGCAGTCATCATTAAAATCATCATAAGGTAAAAACATTACAATTGTGTGCAATCACCAAGGATAGTTGAGCCTACTAATGGTGTCAAACAACATTGCTTCTTCTTGGATTGATATTGAACGAGCAGTCAAAATTTGTCTTTACGAATCTTCAATACTTGTAGGAAAATCTTGTGTGTATTTAACTCCCTTTCAACTGCATACAATTAACCTTGGCGACGAGCGCCTAAATGCCAAAACAATTATTAAATAAAATCATAAAAACATAATCCTCCGCAACTAGTCCATCATTCAAAAGACAGCACAATTTAAAAGCACCTAATACATGTTTTGTAAAAGGGCGCCACCTCCCAGCTGATATAATTTACTTCAAGAATACTACATTTTATAATTCCTCGTAATCTGACCAGTAAAAAGAAACACCTCATAAAGCGCCAAACTATTAAAAGCAAACAAGTTACCCAAACAGATATTTTGTTTATGAAATATGTCAATTAATTATTGTCATTGGCTGAAGCTACGTCTGCCGATCGCAAGACACCGGCATCTATACCAGCCACAGACAATCTGAACACTTGAGACACACGATAAGGGGTATAGATGTAAGTCTCAGAATATTCAGTTGACTGTTTAGCCTATTCAGAGACTAGAGAGTAGCGACAAAACTGAAGTCCTACTACTCTGATCAGAGCACTCTAATTAAAAATAAATGTTGTATTCTCTCAGTACTGTCTAAGTTTTTCCACTTAGTACTTTTTTGACACCTCTAAATTGGAACATTAATAATAAGCCGTACAAATTAATTGAGAGTAAAGTAACACCTAGGTAGGTACAGAATATCTCTGAGTAATTTGATTTTTGAAACATATTAAACTTATTTAATGTTGAACGAGAACGGCACAATACACAGGTTACGTTGTAATAAACGCGTTAAATTCGTACGAAAAGATAATTGCGATTATTCATAAGCATTTGGGAATGTAGAATGCAACATCTGTATTGTGTCCAGTTCGGTTACGTTTTACAGACTACTAATTCGATTATAATTTACATACGCGTTTATTACGCTGCACAGTCTGCAAGACCCATTACACCTTACTTTACAAATCATTATACTATCGAGAGGTAAAGCAGAATTGTATCACACCTCGTTTACCGAGTATTAGACTCCATGCTGACTCGACACGAATAACTATCCCGGGGTTGTGCCAACGGAGCATTTAGAACATATTAACTATATACCTTTCGAGGCCATATTGCCTACAAATCTTATAGAGTAGTGTAACAAACTCTTGCAGATAGTACAGAGTAGTAACCGCGCCAGACATGTCTGCCTACATCCAACAACATTTTTTTTGTACCGCCGGAGCGACGGCGCTTCGTATTTTATATTTTCAAGAATGGTGGGAACGTTGAATACGATATTGCACGTGCATTCGATACAAATAGTATGCTAATATCAGAATAAACATACAATCATTAGTATTATATTATTATATTATGTTACATTCACGGATTGTCTGCGACAGTCAGTTTAAAACAACAAAAAAGTAAAAAGAGCTATAACATCGAACAATTAAATAAAAAAATCACTAAGATATTTGTACAATTAAAATTAAAATTCCATTTATTTCGTATACAAGAATGTACCGTGATTGACTTGGTCATGTAATTGAAGTATATTTAAAAAAAAATAAGAAGCGCTCTATTGGCTTTCACGGTCATGTTGTATTTGTAAGTAAAAATACGTAAAGTACTAAAAAAGTGAATCTTATGCGCGCGCGCATGTAGATCATTCTCACTAGACTCGAGCTAATGACGTCACGGTATACGCTACGTACCCCAGCATACAAATACTAGATACTGGCAAGATTAGTTTAAACAGCATTCGTCATATTGCCTATGTTGTCTATTAAAGCTAAAGTTATAGTCAAAGCACTTTGGCAGAGGTCTTACATTATTTATTTATATACATATTATTATGTTATTTGCAGTGAGTATTATCGCAGTATATAAAAATATGTTTCGTTACTTCTTATTGTCATAAATCAATTCAACTATTTTGGGTGAACAACTAAGAAATCGCAATGCCCGCATTAGACATGTGTCGGGAAAAGATCTGTAAATTACCTTTAATAATCAGTAATCAACATCATTCCCATTATACATTATACCAAAAATGTCAGAAGGAAATGGAATAAAAATTTAGATAAAACATTTTTGACATTTTAGCGAAACAAGATGACAGTTGTTCAGTGTATAAAAACTATTTGGTACATTGTATCGGTATTTTCTTCCACATGTGAGAATGTACATTGAGGGTTAACTACTGAATCCTTAAGTTACGTTCAAGAATGATATGATAAAAAGTTTAATTGCTATATTGAACATAGAGCACTTCCGAACAACGTGTGCATGTGGCAGTAATTGTAGAATTGTTTCAAATGCATGCAAGGTTTTGTATTGCAATTTGAATGACAGCAAATCATTTGTCAGACATAAGTGGTATTGTATTTCAAACAGTTAGTTTTAGTTGATTTTATTTGCCATTGATATCTATTGTTCAAGTATTTAGTTATGAAGCCATAATATATTCACAAACTACCCACACACGTTTCAGAATAATAATGTGAATGTATAGAATTGTCTGACATGTGTTGTTAAAACAATTGTTTTAATTAGCATCTTAACTAAATTGTCGAGCATGGTGGTAATGATAGATAAAGCACCGTCCATGACTGATGATGTGGTGCCGCGTGACGTATACCGCGCGCACACTAGCGCCACCTAACAAAACTCGCGCCGGTCCCGAAACCTACGCGAACCCTTTGAGTGTTCGTTAACTCGTATAATATCATGTGCACGACAATGTGTGTATATTAACTGATATTTTGCACTTATTGTACACAAAAGTAAACTATCTCTCCATCAATGGATTAGATTTAGAGCCTAGGTTACCTAGACGGGTAATAGACGATCAATCTACATACACTTAGGTTACCATCAAGTACATCCACAGCCTAACACATAGACAAATAAATAGTTTAGGCCTTACGCTAAATATAACAAATCAAATAATACATCTGAAAAACATGTACTTACTCTGTAAACAAACTACCAAACATCAATTTTAATTATCTACTAAGAATCAAAACATTAAAGAATCGTCTTTAATATCATATACACACAAAGTCCAAAATCGTAAATTAAGTCGACGAGCACTCAAAGGGGTGTCCTAATAAATCAGTCGTGCTCCGCACCTCGTCAGTAATTGACCCGCGACAGACGCGCCGGCGCTCGGAGAGAACTAACATAAGAAGAGAGAGAGAGAGGAACTATTCGCGCGCTCACTTGGCGTCGGCGGGCTCGAACTTCTGCTCGCTCACCGACACCGCGTCCGACGACAGCGCCTCCTTCAGCGGCTCCACGCAGTTCTTTGGGATCAGGGTACCTGCGCCGCAGTCAATTACATGCATGTTATGCTCTATATTATCCAAATTAAAATCCATAACAGTAAGTCTTCTATTCTTGTAATATGAATTGTAAACACGGTAAATGACAGTAAGTATTTCGTATAATAATACCACATAAAATGAAGAACATTTTTAGAGCCCCTTTAATGTAACTCACCGACGATTTTGAGTCCGTCGTCAGTCTTGATGCGCACGACCTGCATCTTGTTGAGGTGCGCGCGCGCCGCCAGCACGTGCTCCACGCGCGCCCACACGGCCAGCACCGAGCCCGCCAGCACGTGGTGCGTGCGCACGCGCAGACCCACCTGCAAACCATACAAACAATACACTAACATTATCATCTATTTATACTTGGGAAAACTTAGTGATTATATTGATGTATGCAATAATTTGTTAAAAGCATTGAATACTGTGTTAGGATATGCTCGTATGTTAAATCAAGTATTAAGATAATAGGAGTAATAGATATACATAAATATTCGTTTTTTCATTTTTTCTTTATAATTTTTCATCAAAGTGATTGTGACAGACCTGATGGAAAGCCTAATTACAGTCCAGAGACAGTGATGACGAGGAGAAGATAGATGTCTTCTAGCCGTCGTCAGTGTCAAGTCGGTCTGACCAGATGCTTCTTCACACTACGTTTGAAGGACCTAATTTCATAGAAGGGATCCCGAACACATGTGTCGGAAGACCGTTCCAAAATTGTATGGTGCGGCATAAGAAGGAATTGCTGAACCTATGGTACAAGACGGGATTATGCTAACCGTCCATCCGTTGTTACAAAGACCGGCACGTGTGGTTCTCAAAAGGAAGGGGAGAAGGTGGGATGAGGTCAAATAACTCTTCGGAGTATTCGCCATGATAGAGGCGATAGAATACGCTAAGAGACGCAATGTCTCTACGAAATTGTAGTGGTTCGATGTCCTTCGTAACCTCCTGGCTGTCGATTATACGTAGGGCATGACGCTGCAGTTTATCTTAGGCATCCAGTAGGTACTTAGCGGAACCATTCCAAAGGTGCGAACAGTACTCCATGCTGCGACGGACTTGTACAGCAAATACCGCTGTTCAGGAGTAAAGAAACGCCGCACCTTGTTTAGAATCCCGAGTTTGCGTTCAGTTGTGGTTATTACATACTCGATGTAATCCCTAGGTCTTGGCGGATATCTATGCCTAAGATGTTAAGACTATCCTGCAGTGGCAGCGTGGTGCCCCGAAGAGTGAGAAGTGGAGAGAATAGGGTATTTTTGAGCTGAACGCGCACACCTGAGTTTTCTTGGCACTGAATTCAACCAGGTTAGATGAACCCCAGAGGATATGTCATCTAAGACCTTGTTGAGGTCAGTGACAAGCTTTACCCGCCTCCTCTCAGTATTCTGTCGGTTGCTAGGTGGTTGTGGATGGTAACAACCATGAACCGTGCTATCGTCTGCATAGCAATGAATGCCACCAAGAGGTAGCATGTCATTGATATGCAGAAGAAATAGAGTGGGAGAGAGGCACGGGACCTTGTGGGACTCCAGCATTTACACTTACGAAACGTGAAGAGCATCCGTCCACTAGGACACGCATTTTTCGCTCGTGTAAAAAGCTGGAGACCCATTGAACTAGCTGGCTGGGAAAACCATATGCCGAAAGCTTGGAGAGAAGACCACGGTGCCAGACCCGATCAAACGCTTTAACAATGTCCAGCCCGATTGCCAAAGCTTCGCCTTGCTTATCAATAGCCTCGCCCCAGATGTGCATTAGATATGCAAGAATATCACCCGTTGACCGATTTGGTCGAAACCCATTGGCGATCATTGATGATGAAGTGACGCTCAAGGTAGCGGATTAGCTGGTTGTTAAGAATCCGCTCCATCATCTTGCAGATCACTGAGGTGACTGCTATTGGGCCGTAGTTTGATGGATCGGACCGGTCCCCTTTTATAGGGATAGGTTGCACGTTGGTTTCTCTGCAAGATTGAGGCACATTACCAGAGAGATAATTCTCAAAGTGTTGTAAATCATTGGCACATGACTTAAATCTAAACGAATTCTCTAAACTCATTGATAAAGAATAAGGTGTACCACAGGGTACCACATTGGGCCCTTTTCTATTGTTATATATTTTAAAATATACTCTGCATGGTACGGAGTACGCAATAGTGAAGCCTGTGTATGGGCGTATTTGCATGTGTGGGTATATGTGCGTGTGTAAGCGTACCTCGCAGTCGCTGGCGTTCCGGCACACGGCGCGCCAGTAGGCGTGGCTGCAGACGCGCTGGGACGCATTGTACTGCGCGCGCCACCACGACTCTGCCTCCGAGCTCTCCACTTTGCGGTACTTCTTCTCGATCTCCGCCAGCGACTCCAACCTTATTTGTAGACCTGTGTTTGGCCTGTAAGCAAATCAAATATTGTGATAAGAGAATGTTAAACATTCTTTAAAGCTAGAGCTATAGTGTTTTTATATTGACATAAACATGCAATTCTTAAATAACAATTTATATATTTTCTTTTGCAAATTAACCATATGTATTATAAAAAATACATAAATCAATTCTGGATTAAGAACTATTTACTTAGACCAAAGTTGTGTTTTAAACTTCTCAAGAAGATTATATTTGTTTTCTAATTAGTAGTTTGGAGACTATAATATAAATTTAAGAGTCACTTATTTTTACTAAATCACTATCTATTGACTGACCTGTATATTTGAAACATGAGATCTTTCTTAGTGAGCTTCTCCTTCTTGCTAGTGATGTGCACGGAGGCACACAGCACGGCGGTGTACTTGTTGTTGCGCGCCTGCTGGGAAATGTAGAAGCCTTCCTTGGCACCGGTCAGTTCTGACCACTTCTCAAGGGCTTCAGCCCAGTCCATACCACGCTGCAAAATACATTTTGTTTACTGAATATTATGAGTAATTATGCAGATTTTATCACATCGTTTTTAATTGTAAAATTTGTTTTTGTTAGTGTCTTACTTTTACGCGAATGTTATCCATTGAAATTAATCAGCTATATAACTATTTTATCTATTTAATATAACAAAAACTAGTTACATTTAAAGGAAAATGCCCATTGAAGTATGGAGCATGGTTTTACATTTCCCATTCATGAAATATACCTTGATTTGTTGGGTTTTAAATGTATATTCTATTACAAAAAAATATATATCCCTGGTTCGACGGGTAATTGCACAAAAGGCTTATGAAGCTCGTTAAATTAAGTTATTTTTTCACATGCAAACAGAACATGTTTTTCGTTTTAACGTGTGATTTCACTTATAGCTTGCCAAACCTTTTTTATATGTTACTGTGAATATCCGAGGTGTAGTGTATCTAAGATAAACTAAAATTCATGCGTGTGTATTAACATCCACGTTTGATTGTTGGCAAAACGAAACCATGAATGGGCATACTCCTTTACACCTTCCCCGATGTCTTACATCTCTTTGTGAATATGGCTACTGAAAAGCAGTCAAAACGTTGAAAAAAGTGCAAAAATAATTAAATCTGTATAAAGCAGTTTAAATTTAATAAAATTTGTATTTTTGTGCGTCATCAAGTTTCAAGTACACATAGAGGTGCACGTTTGACAGCAGCCTCTACGTGACACGTACCTCGGAGTGCACGGGGTGCAACTCTACGGGCGCGCGGCCCGTGGCGTGGCGCCGCACGAAGCGTAGACAGCGCACGCGCCGCACGCGCTCGCCCGCGCTGTATGTAGGTGAACACACGTACCTCGGAGTGCACGGTGTGCAACTCTACGGGCGCGCGGCCCGTGGCGTGGCGCCGCACGAAGCGTAGACAGCGCACGCGCCGCACGCGCTCGCCCGCGCTGTATGTAGGTGAACACACGTACCTCGGAGTGCACGGGGTGCAACTCTACGGGCGCGCGGCCCGTGGCGTGGCGCCGCACGAAGCGTAGACAGCGCACGCGCCGCACGCGCTCGCCCGCGCTGTATGTAGGTGAACACACGTACCTCGGAGTGCACGGTGTGCAACTCTACGGGCGCGCGGCCCGTGGCGTGGCGCCGCACGAAGCGTAGACAGCGCACGCGCCGCACGCGCTCGCCCACGCTGTATGTAGGTGAACACACGTACCTCGGAGTGCACGGTGTGCAACTCTACGGGCGCGCGGCCCGTGGCGTGGCGCCGCACGAAGCGTAGACAGCGCACGCGCCGCACGCGCTCGCCCGCGCTGTATGTAGGTGAACACACGTACCTCGGAGTGCACGGTGTGCAACTCTACGGGCGCGCGGCCCGTGGCGTGGCGCCGCACGAAGCGTAGACAGCGCACGCGCTCGCCCGCGCTGTATGTAGGTGAACACACGTACCTCGGAGTGCACGGTGTGCAACTCTACGGGCGCGCGGCCCGTGGCGTGGCGCCGCACGAAGCGTAGACAGCGCACGCGCCGCACGCGCTCGCCCGCGCTGTATGTAGGTGAACACACGTACCTCGGAGTGCACGGTGTGCAACTCTACGGGCGCGCGGCCCGTGGCGTGGCGCCGCACGAAGCGTAGACAGCGCACGCGCCGCACGCGCTCGCCCGCGCTGTATGTAGGTGAACACACGTACCTCGGAGTGCACGGTGTGCAACTCTACGGGCGCGCGGCCCGTGGCGTGGCGCCGCACGAAGCGTAGACAGCGCACGCGCCGCACGCGCTCGCCCGCGCTGTATGTAGGTGAACACACGTACCTCGGAGTGCACGGTGTGCAACTCTACGGGCGCGCGGCCCGTGGCGTGGCGCCGCACGAAGCGTAGACAGCGCACGCGCCGCACGCGCTCGCCCGCGCTGTATGTAGGTGAACACACGTACCTCGGAGTGCACGGGGTGCAACTCTACGGGCGCGCGGCCCGTGGCGTGGCGCCGCACGAAGCGTAGACAGCGCACGCGCCGCACGCGCTCGCCCGCGCTGTATGTAGGTGAACACACGTACCTCGGAGTGCACGGGGTGCAACTCTACGGGCGCGCGGCCCGTGGCGTGGCGCCGCACGAAGCGTAGACAGCGCACGCGCCGCACGCGCTCGCCCGCGCTGTATGTAGGTGAACACACGTACCTCGGAGTGCACGGGGTGCAACTCTACGGGCGCGCGGCCCGTGGCGTGGCGCCGCACGAAGCGTAGACAGCGCACGCGCCGCACGCGCTCGCCCGCGCTGTATGTAGGTGAACACACGTACCTCGGAGTGCACGGTGTGCAACTCTACGGGCGCGCGGCCCGTGGCGTGGCGCCGCACGAAGCGTAGACAGCGCACGCGCCGCACGCGCTCGCCCGCGCTGTATGTAGGTGAACACACGTACCTCGGAGTGCACGGTGTGCAACTCTACGGGCGCGCGGCCCGTGGCGTGGCGCCGCACGAAGCGTAGACAGCGCACGCGCCGCACGCGCTCGCCCGCGCTGTATGTAGGTGAACACACGTACCTCGGAGTGCACGGTGTGCAACTCTACGGGCGCGCGGCCCGTGGCGTGGCGCCGCACGAAGCGTAGACAGCGCACGCGCCGCACGCGCTCGCCCGCGCTGTATGTAGGTGAACACACGTACCTCGGAGTGCACGGTGTGCAACTCTACGGGCGCGCGGCCCGTGGCGTGGCGCCGCACGAAGCGTAGACAGCGCACGCGCCGCACGCGCTCGCCCGCGCTGTATGTAGGTGAACACACGTACCTCGGAGTGCACGGTGTGCAACTCTACGGGCGCGCGGCCCGTGGCGTGGCGCCGCACGAAGCGTAGACAGCGCACGCGCCGCACGCGCTCGCCCGCGCTGTATGTAGGTGAACACACGTACCTCGGAGTGCACGGGGTGCAACTCTACGGGCGCGCGGCCCGTGGCGTGGCGCCGCACGAAGCGTAGACAGCGCACGCGCCGCACGCGCTCGCCCGCGCTGTATGTAGGTGAACACACGTACCTCGGAGTGCACGGTGTGCAACTCTACGGGCGCGCGGCCCGTGGCGTGGCGCCGCACGAAGCGTAGACAGCGCACGCGCCGCACGCGCTCGCCCGCGCTGTATGTAGGTGAACACACGTACCTCGGAGTGCACGGGGTGCAACTCTACGGGCGCGCGGCCCGTGGCGTGGCGCCGCACGAAGCGTAGACAGCGCACGCGCCGCACGCGCTCGCCCGCGCTGTATGTAGGTGAACACACGTACCTCGGAGTGCACGGTGTGCAACTCTACGGGCGCGCGGCCCGTGGCGTGGCGCCGCACGAAGCGTAGACAGCGCACGCGCCGCACGCGCTCGCCCGCGCTGTATGTAGGTGAACACACGTACCTCGGAGTGCACGGGGTGCAACTCTACGGGCGCGCGGCCCGTGGCGTGGCGCCGCACGAAGCGTAGACAGCGCACGCGCCGCACGCGCTCGCCCGCGCTGTATGTAGGTGAACACACGTACCTCGGAGTGCACGGTGTGCAACTCTACGGGCGCGCGGCCCGTGGCGTGGCGCCGCACGAAGCGTAGACAGCGCACGCGCCGCACGCGCTCGCCCGCGCTGTATGTAGGTGAACACACGTACCTCGGAGTGCACGGTGTGCAACTCTACGGGCGCGCGGCCCGTGGCGTGGCGCCGCACGAAGCGTAGACAGCGCACGCGCCGCACGCGCTCGCCCGCGCTGTATGTAGGTGAACACACGTACCTCGGAGTGCACGGGGTGCAACTCTACGGGCGCGCGGCCCGTGGCGTGGCGCCGCACGAAGCGTAGACAGCGCACGCGCCGCACGCGCTCGCCCGCGCTGTATGTAGGTGAACACACGTACCTCGGAGTGCACGGTGTGCAACTCTACGGGCGCGCGGCCCGTGGCGTGGCGCCGCACGAAGCGTAGACAGCGCACGCGCCGCACGCGCTCGCCCGCGCTGTATGTAGGTGAACACACGTACCTCGGAGTGCACGGGGTGCAACTCTACGGGCGCGCGGCCCGTGGCGTGGCGCCGCACGAAGCGTAGACAGCGCACGCGCCGCACGCGCTCGCCCGCGCTGTATGTAGGTGAACACACGTACCTCGGAGTGCACGGTGTGCAACTCTACGGGCGCGCGGCCCGTGGCGTGGCGCCGCACGAAGCGTAGACAGCGCACGCGCCGCACGCGCTCGCCCGCGCTGTATGTAGGTGAACACACGTACCTCGGAGTGCACGGTGTGCAACTCTACGGGCGCGCGGCCCGTGGCGTGGCGCCGCACGAAGCGTAGACAGCGCACGCGCCGCACGCGCTCGCCCGCGCTGTATGTAGGTGAACACACGTACCTCGGAGTGCACGGTGTGCAACTCTACGGGCGCGCGGCCCGTGGCGTGGCGCCGCACGAAGCGTAGACAGCGCACGCGCCGCACGCGCTCGCCCGCGCTGTATGTAGGTGAACACACGTACCTCGGAGTGCACGGTGTGCAACTCTACGGGCGCGCGGCCCGTGGCGTGGCGCCGCACGAAGCGTAGACAGCGCACGCGCCGCACGCGCTCGCCCGCGCTGTATGTAGGTGAACACACGTACCTCGGAGTGCACGGTGTGCAACTCTACGGGCGCGCGGCCCGTGGCGTGGCGCCGCACGAAGCGTAGACAGCGCACGCGCCGCACGCGCTCGCCCGCGCTGTATGTAGGTGAACACACGTACCTCGGAGTGCACGGTGTGCAACTCTACGGGCGCGCGGCCCGTGGCGTGGCGCCGCACGAAGCGTAGACAGCGCACGCGCCGCACGCGCTCGCCCGCGCTGTATGTAGGTGAACACACGTACCTCGGAGTGCACGGGGTGCAACTCTACGGGCGCGCGGCCCGTGGCGTGGCGCCGCACGAAGCGTAGACAGCGCACGCGCCGCACGCGCTCGCCCGCGCTGTATGTAGGTGAACACACGTACCTCGGAGTGCACGGTGTGCAACTCTACGGGCGCGCGGCCCGTGGCGTGGCGCCGCACGAAGCGTAGACAGCGCACGCGCCGCACGCGCTCGCCCGCGCTGTATGTAGGTGAACACACGTACCTCGGAGTGCACGGGGTGCAACTCTACGGGCGCGCGGCCCGTGGCGTGGCGCCGCACGAAGCGTAGACAGCGCACGCGCCGCACGCGCTCGCCCGCGCTGTATGTAGGTGAACACACGTACCTCGGAGTGCACGGTGTGCAACTCTACGGGCGCGCGGCCCGTGGCGTGGCGCCGCACGAAGCGTAGACAGCGCACGCGCCGCACGCGCTCGCCCGCGCTGTATGTAGGTGAACACACGTACCTCGGAGTGCACGGGGTGCAACTCTACGGGCGCGCGGCCCGTGGCGTGGCGCCGCACGAAGCGTAGACAGCGCACGCGCCGCACGCGCTCGCCCGCGCTGTATGTAGGTGAACACACGTACCTCGGAGTGCACGGGGTGCAACTCTACGGGCGCGCGGCCCGTGGCGTGGCGCCGCACGAAGCGTAGACAGCGCACGCGCCGCACGCGCTCGCCCGCGCTGTATGTAGGTGAACACACGTACCTCGGAGTGCACGGGGTGCAACTCTACGGGCGCGCGGCCCGTGGCGTGGCGCCGCACGAAGCGTAGACAGCGCACGCGCCGCACGCGCTCGCCCGCGCTGTATGTAGGTGAACACACGTACCTCGGAGTGCACGGTGTGCAACTCTACGGGCGCGCGGCCCGTGGCGTGGCGCCGCACGAAGCGTAGACAGCGCACGCGCCGCACGCGCTCACCGGCGCTGCCAAGATCCAGGATGCCGAGGTCAAACCGCCCCGAGCGCTTTGCTACATATACACACACACACACACTCGTTAACAATCAAAAATTCTGAATTAAATTAGTTTATCTTTCATATCAATCTACAATATATAACAAAAATCCCATTGTATTGAAAAATGTAGACACACGGGCTTTTGTATACAATGGCAGCATAGTTAGACTACAAAAAAGGTCGATAGAAATTAAATAAACAATGAAAAGATGAAAATTATCATAAAAACACAAATTGGATTACACACTTTTAATAGCTATATTAAAATTTTGCAAATTTAACGATGAACGACTCATAGATTACATATTTAACGTTAGAAAAATCTAAAATCAGTCTGAAATATTTAAATGACAGAAAGAAACATGTCTACTAAACTCAATATATTTTCCAATTACTCATATCGCAAGAAGATTTTGATCGAAAAATAGACAGTATACCAAAAGAAAAATAAAATTAGAGTATTAAAACATTATCTACATATAATATTTTTATATTTATTTAATTGACTATCATCTAATAATTACCTTGTTCCATAACCGCGGCAAGCGTGTCCGTAAAGTATTTAAATAACCTATTCTGTAAATCCACAGGCATGCCCAATATCCTGTTCAGGAACTTTGACATATTGTTATAATCCTAGGAACAAAATATAAACCTTATTATAATATTTCTTTTTATATAAAATACGTGTGTATTATTAACTTAACAGCATATTGATAAATAAAGCATATCGGACCAAGTGAAATGCCTTGAGGAACCCTGTTTTTAAAGGAATTAAATTCAATTAAATCTTCTTGAACTATCAGCAAATTAAACACCAATTTAGTGTTGAGCATATTCTTATTGCAATGGTTGTCTTGGAATGAAGGACAAATTACATCTTCATTTGGACTGTAACAATTTACTTTAGACTACATGTTTCACAGAATCAAAAGCTGCACTTAGATCACGAAATCATCTTTATGCCTAAATAGAATCGTAACATAATCAATGTTGTAACATATTTTTATAAAGCTGACTAAAATTTTGCGATATAAGTGCTAAATGAATCTCATTTCTTAAAATACAACAAATTTTATGATCACATGACAATGTTATTCGACTATAAAATATTTCAGTAACTATTTACCTGGTATCAAATTGTATATGATAGCTAGTGTTCGCCCAGTGGTTGAAATTCGACCATAATCATATCGAGAATTTGAAGAAAACCTAAGTATATGAATCTGATTGAATTTTTTTGTATTGATAACACTGTAGCTCGTCAATCTACTAACTAAAAGAAACGGAAATCGGTTGGAAAAGGTTAGAAAAGTATAGATTTAACAATGATTCAAGTATACCTTATCGAGCGACAAGACTCCTGGCGCGGACTCGCTGTTGACGATGAGTCCGACACCGACGAGCGCGCCGGCCACGTCGTTGAAGAAGTCGCCCGAGTAGTCCGCGGGCGGCGGCACTAGCGGCGTCTCGTACTTCATGATGGCACGCATCACCGCCTCAAGCGCCGACCGACCTGACACATTAAACACCCACTCGTGTAGATACATACAACATATTGTATATGAGGGGTCTCGTCATCATCACCTGTGTCCCTTCAAGTTCAAGTTTTTTATTTTGTGTCCATAGGTTTTACAAGGTGTCATATTATAAAAATATAGCAACCATCTATGTCCCGCCGAAAGGCATACAAAATATTAATTGCAACAAATATTACAATAATAAATCAATGGTAAATATTATTGACGACGACCAAGTAATACTTGCGTCATCGTCAGAAGAGTTGCAGGCGATGGTAACTTTAGTCATAAGTCATTTATTCAATACAAAAAACTTTGTGTAGAATTATAAAATAACATACTAAATGTACACGTTATATGTATAATATACACTGACTAACAAATCCAACACATTCCCTCTAATGCCATAATGATATAATTTTTTTACAGTAACTTTGATCTACGTAATCAAAAGCCTTGGTCATGTCCATGTATAGACACATGACCTGTTATCAAGACTATAATGAATTTTTATAAGAAATTATATATGGCCATATTTATAGTTCTATTTTTCCTGAAACCCATTTGTTCTTCGCAATAAATATTAATTCTTCAAAATAGTTATTTAAACAAGAATATAAGTGTAAAAACTGGTCCTAATGCCACTGGCCTGTAGTTACTAATATTTGTTTTGTCTCCTTTTTATGTAATGGCTTGATAACAGATAATTTAAGTTTTGCCGGATAGGTGCCCGTTTATATGCAACTGTTTGTTATTTCAGATAAGATCGGCGCTATAATAGTAGGTCAGTAGCAGTAGCTTTGATCACACTAGTGTTAATATCGTCGTATCCTGTACTATTGGTATTTTTAAGTTATTTATTATTGTTAATATATCACTTGGCGTGCATGGTTTCATGAATATGGATTTCGATGAATTATAATTGAAATTGATATTATAATTATTATTCAAATTATTATTGATAAATTGGGCTTGGTCAATAATGTAATAATTAAATGAAACACATTCTCCATTAACATTTATTACATTTATATTGTCTTTAGGTATTTTATGTCTTATCATGTTGATTACTTTCCAGGGGCCTTATTACAAAATCTTATTTCCAGCCAGTATACGGCGTAAACTGTTATGCAATTTCGTATTATAAACGTGCTAACTGCCAGTCAGCGGTCACGTGACAGGTGATCGAGTATTGCCTAGCAAATACCGTATTACGAGCTTTCATTTGACATTTCATTTCAAATTAAAGTCGCCATATTGTAAACAAAACAAACCATTCGGTTTACGCCATGCTGTAGTGAGTAGCTTTTCTTGAATTTCATTAATTATTGCTTTTAATTTTATGTAATATACCTAGTTTTTAGATAATTTATGAAATCTATGACGATGAACTATTATTATTTGAGTTAACTATGCTTTTCAGGTTTTCTAGTAAATTTGGGATGATAGGCACATTATGTACCTAAGAGAAGGAATTTCATTTCCTCTACGCCATGATATATGCTCTACTTACATTACTTAGTAAAAATTATAAAATAAAATACAAATGTTATGTACATCTTGTATTGCTTTATTTATGTATAAAATAATGTTTTCCTATGGTAAGTCAATAAAATTTAGTCAATTTATGATTATGACCCGTAGTACAACGGTGGAATTATGTCTAACTAGTTGTACCACGGGGATAGGTACCTAAAATAAGTTGAATTATTTTTTGTGTTAATCTAATGAACGTGTCTACAAAACGAATGAACGTCTACAAAACAAATGACTACCAGAAAGTGATCAGCCAGCGATAGTACTTTAAAAAAACAGGTGCATTTTGGACCTGTTTTTTGTGAGCACTATCGATGGCTGATCACTTTCTGATAATCGTCTGTTTTGTAGACGTTTCTTTATATTGTAGACACATTCAATTGTTAAAAAAAACGTGTGATATTTATTGAAGATAATTTATAAAACATAACAATTTATTTATACATGTTAGGTAAATAATATTGATATCAAAACTAGATAATAATTATGTAGAGTAATAAATATGTCGATGTATGTAGAGCAACTTTTAATGTGTATCTGGAAATTACATTTCAATCGTCAACGCGCGACGTTCTGAAACCGTATATTAATTACCTATAATATTTTGTTTAATGCTGCAAATATAATGAATAAATTCATAATATGATAGCAGAAAGATATATTTGTTTTATTTTTGCCTAAAAATAATAGTTTTAATTATATTATCATAGAAAATAGGATAAAATTAAAACCGTCATTTACCGACAAACATGCATGTAATATTTTTGATGCACTGTCAAGTCACAAATCGGCCAGCGACAAACTAGACAGCATGAAGACGATCAACTATTCACATGTCATAATACGAAATAAATAAATAAAAAAAAAAAAAAAAAAACCTGGCAGTTATTTGAACTGCCTGGAACTTGACAGGTTTAATAAAAGTTTGTAATAGGGCCCCAGGTTGCTTTGGACTTGTTACTGCTTGTATGAATAAAATGACTATTTTGTACTTTTTGCGTTAGTCTGATTATTGGTTTGTATCTTTTAGTATAATTTTTGAATTATGATTTTATATCTTTGTCTCGTGATAGCCTATATTTCCAAAGCATATCGCGCCTTTTATTGCTACATAATTTGACACCCTGTGACAGAGATTTTGGTCTCGTAATCGTTGATATTTTGATTTTTACTATCGGAAAGCAAAGGTAGTAAAACAACTTGAACAAGCTAAAAAATGAATCAGACATTTCATTAGCATCATTAGATTTGTTGAAAGCTTCTGGAAAACTTAAGCGGCCGATGTGTTTTTTAAAAGTAGCAAGATTATCTCTACAGTAGTCGCGCTCATGGGCATACCAATGTTTTAAAAGACAAGTTTTTTGTACTGGCAATTTAATTAGTTGTGCCTTGTGATGCGATACGCCTAGTTCTAGCACCTCACCTTTGACACTTCATAAGTTGTAGAAAATATTATCTAAGCACGTGCCACTGCTAGGAAGAGTAGGTTCATTTATTACCATATAAATTCAATTCTGTTAGAATTCTCTTTAGTGTGGTGGAGTGTTTAGCTTTATTTTAACAGATCAATGTTGTAATCGCCGCAAATTATTATTTTTTGTTTATTTTTAATAAGAATATTTAATATATCGGTTAATTTATCAAAAAACATATTAATTTTAGTTTGGTTTCTTATGCTATAGACGCATAATATAATAATCTTATGATCCGTCATTTCAATGGCACAGCATTCAAAAATATTGGTATGGTTGAAGTGTTTTACTGAATCTAATACTGTGAAAATGTCGTTCTGAACTAATATACAAGTACCACCATTACGGTTGTTTCTGGCAAAAGAACAACCCAGAGTATAATTTGGGATATTAAGAAAATCGAAATCGCTAGCCATCATGTTGTATTCCGTGAAACATGAAATATTTACTCGTTTTCCATTATTCGCGAGAGTATCCAGACATTCTGTTAATATATCAGATTTTGCCAACAGACCATTTATATTTTGATGCATTATATACAAGTTATTTATACACGATACAATCTTGATTGAGATGTTCGTATAGATTTTTATTATTGATATTTTGCTGGTTCCTTATTACGTTTTCGACGGTAAAATTTTCGCAATGTTCAGATTAATTGTCCATAGTATTGGCGCCATAAATCTGTTGAATCTTGGTGTTGATGCATTCCAATATGTTAACAACTCCGTTTTCTTAATCTTTCCTGTTTTATTTGAAAACATGTCGTAAGTCAAATTATTGTTTGAGCCTAATACATTTGCATAACCGTAACTCCAAAGCATCCATGGCCAACAGATTGTTAAACATCTCGATTCGGTAATTGTAGATATTAGCTCCACATACGTACGTTGGTAAAGCAATAATTACGTTTGTGTGATCCACTTTCTGTAAACATTGTCGTTTTTCATATACCAATGAATTGTACTGTCGAGATTGTCTAAAATCTGATTCTACTATAATAATAATGCAGTAGTCCTTTTTTGTAAAATCTTTCAGTTATAAACTCAATCCGGACAAAAGTTGGCATATTCCTGCACCAGGTTTTTTATAATAGGAGTATGTAAAAGTATCACAAAGTTTAGTTTCTTCTATGGCATATAATATGTATGTCGTTCTTGCTATTATTATTGCATAATCAATTTTTAGAACTATTCTGAATTGGTATTTTATTAGTTCTATCATCCGCTTTCAAAGTTCTTAAGTTTGTGGCTATTATTTTGTTTGTGTTTTATATTATTGTGTCGTGTGCAACTGTTACTTGTTACCTGTTACTGTTACTTGCAGTACTTAGTTCACAACTTGTTTCCAAATCCATAAAGCTAGAATTTATAGTTTCTTACTCGTCGGTTTTAATTAGAGTTGCTCGTTTTTTCTGGGATAGTTGATTTTTGTTTTTTTGCGCTTGACATGATTGGGTCCTCCACACATATACTTTTTAGATGGTTTATTACGTGCTCTTAATTTTTAATTGTGGCCGCTAGACATGTATTTTCATTCAGTAGTTTTTTAATTTCGTTATCAACACTCCTAAGTTGGTTTGGTAACTGTTCTGTTAATTGTCTCAGTTCCTCTGTTTCATTACGCTCAAGTCTGGGAGACACATTGTGCGTAAGTCTGACATAGTTAATGAGTATGATTCCTGGGACAAAGTGTTTGAAGATATTTTTTTTATTATTGTAACGTTTTCTAAGGAAATTGTGAATTATGTACTTTATATCTCACAATACAAGAAGATGTAGACCATAAAATGATTTTGATAATATATTCAAGATACACTAAATTAATTCGACCATCGGCGTATGGACGCCGGCGACTAGCGACTATGCTTATATCATTATGACTCGAAATATATGATTAAAGCCCGGCTCCTATATCCAAGATACGAGTCGTTTTACATTTTTTTGTTTAATTTTTGACACATTCTGTGAAAATATTTATTTATTTATACATTTTATTATTTATGACATTTAACTGTCCGTAGCTAAAACGACTAATTAGTGAAATATAGGAATTGAGCCTAAGCTGATAGGTTGAATATCATCTGCTATAATAATTGTATCATTAAGATACGCTTCGATAACAAAAAAACTAATTTTATCAATTGCGTGGGAAGGTATTGCTCGGAATGCGCCAGGGACTATAACTTTGTCTTGTAGTTAATTTAATATTACATGTCTACTCACCATACTTGTTGTCAATATTGAACTGGCTAAGATCTCTGGTCTCTGTTGCTCGGCGATCGCCATGTGTGAGTGCTCCGAGCGACTCAAGTCGCTTGGCGACAGTGGACGCAAACCGCCTCTCTCCGGCGAGGTCCGAAATTAAGAATATATACTCTGGTGCATTTACTTGATTAGATCGGTGGGTACGACCTGTGGAAACACAGCAATATTAATTAATGCACTGACTAAAATGTCGATATGTCATGCTCGAGAACGAATATACGACGCAAGGGTATAACTTAAAATAATTTAATTCAGAATAGTTGATGGCTATACGTAAATCTGTTAAAGGATAACTGTTTGGCAAATCATGCTCGTGAGCAGTGGTTCATGAGCGTGATGGTCTCGTGTGGCTACAATGTAAACCAACCACCATAGCCATCGTATTCATCATCATTTGACTATATTACCTTACAAAAACAGAACCACTAACTATAGCTGAGATCCAATTAATGTGTTAGTTGCCTGGAATGTTTATGGCAGTCATCAGTGAGTAAGGCAAAATTAAGTTACAGAACATTGTGTCATGTCATTGCTACCAAAGCTAAGTAGTGCAGCGACGCGGTTGACTCTCTCGCTTGCATTAGCTTTAGAGGAACAAGATATATTTTGAATCATTGACCCATTTTCTACCATAGTTGAGCCGTTAAAATTAATCGATCCTATTAATGAGTATAAAAAACATCCTTCAAGTTATTAGGGCAACTGAGATGTAAATAAAATGTAGCTCCTATGACAGGTCCGCTTACCAAACTGTTGTATAGCTCTGTCGGCTGACCATGGCAACTCCAACGTTATGTGGACTCGCCGCCTTTGGTTTCGCGCTCTAACAAATATAGACAATAGCATAGATTATTATACACGCAACATTTATATTTTATGTTCAACTTTTCGTCCTTCATATACATATTGGATAGGAAAAAAAATTATTTCTTTATTGTTTTCGCCAAACTCGACATGGGGAGACAAACACGAATGTAATAAATTTTTTATAGCGTACCTTCGGTCACTCTGTAGTGAAATACCACTGGAAGCTGCCTCAGAGATAATAGCCACGTCTTTTTCACCGTCCATGAACCGCTGCTTCTCCGTTAGGTTAAGGGTCTCCAGTGGAACATCAGCCTCTGACCGACTCTCATATAAGATTTGACCGTCTTCTGTTTGTACCACTCGTCCTTTGCGACCTGTCATCTGTAAAGGTACAATTTCGGCTGAGAACTGATTTACTAGTTGCCCGAGCTCCCAGAGCTGTCAGACTTACGTAATTTCGTTCGAAATTGTTCCGTATTTTCTTGTTTTAAGTCTGATGGAACTTTCGTTTGGTATGGGAACTATGAATGAACGAGCATCGCCGAGGCGCTCGATGGCGAGCAGCAGCTCCTCCTTCATGCTGCACGCGCGCTCGATCGTTACTCACCTCAGCGACGTTCTCGGTGCCGCCGAGCTCGTCGACGAGCTGGTCCAGCGTGTTGGGCGGCAGGCGCTTGCCGAGGCGCTCGATGGCGAGCAGCAGCTCCTCCTTCATGCTGCACGCGCGCTCGATCGTTACTCACCTCAGCGACGTTCTCGGTGCCGCCGAGCTCGTCGACGAGCTGGTCCAGCGTGTTGGGCGGCAGGCGCTTGCCGAGGCGCTCGATGGCGAGCAGCAGCTCCTCCTTCATGCTGCACGCGCGCTCGATCGTTACTCACCTCAGCGACGTTCTCGGTGCCGCCGAGCTCGTCGACGAGCTGGTCCAGCGTGTTGGGCGGCAGGCGCTTGCCGAGGCGCTCGATGGCGAGCAGCAGCTCCTCCTTCATGCTGCACGCGCGCTCGATCGTTACTCACCTCAGCGACGTTCTCGGTGCCGCCGAGCTCGTCGACGAGCTGGTCCAGCGTGTTGGGCGGCAGGCGCTTGCCGAGGCGCTCGATGGCGAGCAGCAGCTCCTCCTTCATGCTGCACGCGCGCTCGATCGTTACTCACCTCAGCGACGTTCTCGGTGCCGCCGAGCTCGTCGACGAGCTGGTCCAGCGTGTTGGGCGGCAGGCGCTTGCCGAGGCGCTCGATGGCGAGCAGCAGCTCCTCCTTCATGCTGCACGCGCGCTCGATCGTTACTCACCTCAGCGACGTTCTCGGTGCCGCCGAGCTCGTCGACGAGCTGGTCCAGCGTGTTGGGCGGCAGGCGCTTGCCGAGGCGCTCGATGGCGAGCAGCAGCTCCTCCTTCATGCTGCACGCGCGCTCGATCGTTACTCACCTCAGCGACGTTCTCGGTGCCGCCGAGCTCGTCGACGAGCTGGTCCAGCGTGTTGGGCGGCAGGCGCTTGCCGAGGCGCTCGATGGCGAGCAGCAGCTCCTCCTTCATGCTGCACGCGCGCTCGATCGTTACTCACCTCAGCGACGTTCTCGGTGCCGCCGAGCTCGTCGACGAGCTGGTCCAGCGTGTTGGGCGGCAGGCGCTTGCCGAGGCGCTCGATGGCGAGCAGCAGCTCCTCCTTCATGCTGCACGCGCGCTCGATCGTTACTCACCTCAGCGACGTTCTCGGTGCCGCCGAGCTCGTCGACGAGCTGGTCCAGCGTGTTGGGCGGCAGGCGCTTGCCGAGGCGCTCGATGGCGAGCAGCAGCTCCTCCTTCATGCTGCACGCGCGCTCGATCGTTACTCACCTCAGCGACGTTCTCGGTGCCGCCGAGCTCG
The DNA here is from genome assembly GCA_963675205.1 of Catocala nupta. Taxonomy (NCBI): domain Eukaryota; kingdom Metazoa; phylum Arthropoda; class Insecta; order Lepidoptera; family Erebidae; genus Catocala; species Catocala nupta. Next base: position 7,769,146 of record OY776098.1, read on the forward strand.
TCGACGAGCTGGTCCAGCGTGTTGGGCGGCAGGCGCTTGCCGAGGCGCTCGATGGCGAGCAGCAGCTCCTCCTTCATGCTGCACGCGCGCTCGATCGTTACTCACCACAGCGACGTTCTCGGTGCCGCCGAGCTCGTCGACGAGCTGGTCCAGCGTGTTGGGCGGCAGGCGCTTGCCGAGGCGCTCGATGGCGAGCAGCAGCTCCTCCTTCATGCTGCACGCGCGCTCGATCGTTACTCACCTCAGCGACGTTCTCGGTGCCGCCGAGCTCGTCGACGAGCTGGTCCAGCGTGTTGGGCGGCAGGCGCTTGCCGAGGCGCTCGATGGCGAGCAGCAGCTCCTCCTTCATGCTGCACGCGCGCTCGATCGTTACTCACCTCAGCGACGTTCTCGGTGCCGCCGAGCTCGTCGACGAGCTGGTCCAGCGTGTTGGGCGGCAGGCGCTTGCCGAGGCGCTCGATGGCGAGCAGCAGCTCCTCCTTCATGCTGCACGCGCGCTCGATCGTTACTCACCTCAGCGACGTTCTCGGTGCCGCCGAGCTCGTCGACGAGCTGGTCCAGCGTGTTGGGCGGCAGGCGCTTGCCGAGGCGCTCGATGGCGAGCAGCAGCTCCTCCTTCATGCTGCACGCGCGCTCGATCGTTACTCACCTCAGCGACGTTCTCGGTGCCGCCGAGCTCGTCGACGAGCTGGTCCAGCGTGTTGGGCGGCAGGCGCTTGCCGAGGCGCTCGATGGCGAGCAGCAGCTCCTCCTTCATGCTGCACGCGCGCTCGATCGTTACTCACCTCAGCGACGTTCTCGGTGCCGCCGAGCTCGTCGACGAGCTGGTCCAGCGTGTTGGGCGGCAGGCGCTTGCCGAGGCGCTCGATGGCGAGCAGCAGCTCCTCCTTCATGCTGCACGCGCGCTCGATCGTTACTCACCTCAGCGACGTTCTCGGTGCCGCCGAGCTCGTCGACGAGCTGGTCCAGCGTGTTGGGCGGCAGGCGCTTGCCGAGGCGCTCGATGGCGAGCAGCAGCTCCTCCTTCATGCTGCACGCGCGCTCGATCGTTACTCACCTCAGCGACGTTCTCGGTGCCGCCGAGCTCGTCGACGAGCTGGTCCAGCGTGTTGGGCGGCAGGCGCTTGCCGAGGCGCTCGATGGCGAGCAGCAGCTCCTCCTTCATGCTGCACGCGCGCTCGATCGTTACTCACCTCAGCGACGTTCTCGGTGCCGCCGAGCTCGTCGACGAGCTGGTCCAGCGTGTTGGGCGGCAGGCGCTTGCCGAGGCGCTCGATGGCGAGCAGCAGCTCCTCCTTCATGCTGCACGCGCGCTCGATCGTTACTCACCTCAGCGACGTTCTCGGTGCCGCCGAGCTCGTCGACGAGCTGGTCCAGCGTGTTGGGCGGCAGGCGCTTGCCGAGGCGCTCGATGGCGAGCAGCAGCTCCTCCTTCATGCTGCACGCGCGCTCGATCGTTACTCACCTCAGCGACGTTCTCGGTGCCGCCGAGCTCGTCGACGAGCTGGTCCAGCGTGTTGGGCGGCAGGCGCTTGCCGAGGCGCTCGATGGCGAGCAGCAGCTCCTCCTTCATGCTGCACGCGCGCTCGATCGTTACTCACCTCAGCGACGTTCTCGGTGCCGCCGAGCTCGTCGACGAGCTGGTCCAGCGTGTTGGGCGGCAGGCGCTTGCCGAGGCGCTCGATGGCGAGCAGCAGCTCCTCCTTCATGCTGCACGCGCGCTCGATCGTTACTCACCTCAGCGACGTTCTCGGTGCCGCCGAGCTCGTCGACGAGCTGGTCCAGCGTGTTGGGCGGCAGGCGCTTGCCGAGGCGCTCGATGGCGAGCAGCAGCTCCTCCTTCATGCTGCACGCGCGCTCGATCGTTACTCACCTCAGCGACGTTCTCGGTGCCGCCGAGCTCGTCGACGAGCTGGTCCAGCGTGTTGGGCGGCAGGCGCTTGCCGAGGCGCTCGATGGCGAGCAGCAGCTCCTCCTTCATGCTGCACGCGCGCTCGATCGTTACTCACCTCAGCGACGTTCTCGGTGCCGCCGAGCTCGTCGACGAGCTGGTCCAGCGTGTTGGGCGGCAGGCGCTTGCCGAGGCGCTCGATGGCGAGCAGCAGCTCCTCCTTCATGCTGCACGCGCGCTCGATCGTTACTCACCACAGCGACGTTCTCGGTGCCGCCGAGCTCGTCGACGAGCTGGTCCAGCGTGTTGGGCGGCAGGCGCTTGCCGAGGCGCTCGATGGCGAGCAGCAGCTCCTCCTTCATGCTGCACGCGCGCTCGATCGTTACTCACCTCAGCGACGTTCTCGGTGCCGCCGAGCTCGTCGACGAGCTGGTCCAGCGTGTTGGGCGGCAGGCGCTTGCCGAGGCGCTCGATGGCGAGCAGCAGCTCCTCCTTCATGCTGCACGCGCGCTCGATCGTTACTCACCTCAGCGACGTTCTCGGTGCCGCCGAGCTCGTCGACGAGCTGGTCCAGCGTGTTGGGCGGCAGGCGCTTGCCGAGGCGCTCGATGGCGAGCAGCAGCTCCTCCTTCATGCTGCACGCGCGCTCGATCGTTACTCACCTCAGCGACGTTCTCGGTGCCGCCGAGCTCGTCGACGAGCTGGTCCAGCGTGTTGGGCGGCAGGCGCTTGCCGAGGCGCTCGATGGCGAGCAGCAGCTCCTCCTTCATGCTGCACGCGCGCTCGATCGTTACTCACCTCAGCGACGTTCTCGGTGCCGCCGAGCTCGTCGACGAGCTGGTCCAGCGTGTTGGGCGGCAGGCGCTTGCCGAGGCGCTCGATGGCGAGCAGCAGCTCCTCCTTCATGCTGCACGCGCGCTCGATCGTTACTCACCTCAGCGACGTTCTCGGTGCCGCCGAGCTCGTCGACGAGCTGGTCCAGCGTGTTGGGCGGCAGGCGCTTGCCGAGGCGCTCGATGGCGAGCAGCAGCTCCTCCTTCATGCTGCACGCGCGCTCGATCGTTACTCACCTCAGCGACGTTCTCGGTGCCGCCGAGCTCGTCGACGAGCTGGTCCAGCGTGTTGGGCGGCAGGCGCTTGCCGAGGCGCTCGATGGCGAGCAGCAGCTCCTCCTTCATGCTGCACGCGCGCTCGATCGTTACTCACCTCAGCGACGTTCTCGGTGCCGCCGAGCTCGTCGACGAGCTGGTCCAGCGTGTTGGGCGGCAGGCGCTTGCCGAGGCGCTCGATGGCGAGCAGCAGCTCCTCCTTCATGCTGCACGCGCGCTCGATCGTTACTCACCTCAGCGACGTTCTCGGTGCCGCCGAGCTCGTCGACGAGCTGGTCCAGCGTGTTGGGCGGCAGGCGCTTGCCGAGGCGCTCGATGGCGAGCAGCAGCTCCTCCTTCATGCTGCACGCGCGCTCGATCGTTACTCACCTCAGCGACGTTCTCGGTGCCGCCGAGCTCGTCGACGAGCTGGTCCAGCGTGTTGGGCGGCAGGCGCTTGCCGAGGCGCTCGATGGCGAGCAGCAGCTCCTCCTTCATGCTGCACGCGCGCTCGATTGCTGACCGCGGTGGGGGCTGGTTGCGGGCTGGACCTACACACATTACTTCACATTTTAACCTGTACTGTGTAGCGTAGCGTTTTTTCCCTTTCTTGTGCTCTTGGTAACCCAAGCAAGGTAATGTTATCTTATATAAATATACTGGGTGGAAGAGACGGCGTACCGAAAGCTTAAAGCAAGACGTCTTTCTATAGGTATTTATCTCGATGCAAACTTCTATTAATTATAAAAACACCTAAGATTTTATATTAACATTATTACGCGGTACGCAATGGATTGTTACCAACACAACGCACAGCTCGCGCCGGTGCGCGGTGCGAGAGGGTAATGACCTCTGCGCTCATAAACAGCTGCTTTGTTTAAATCACAGCGATTTAATTACATTGCTATACTTTAATAAAACGTGGTATTCTTAGCTTTTTTATTAAATGGATGGTTTATGCATTATGTTATGACTCACAGTCAGAAAAAAAAAAATCAGGAGAAAATGTAATATTTCCTAAAGAAAATTCCAACGATTTTTGAATAAGAATAATCGTCTTGATCTAGTTTTTCAATTTTCGGTACGCTGTCCCTTGCAGCCAGTACGAGTCTGCATGTATAGTGACCTAAATACAGTCCGTTGGTCCCGACGGGCGTGCCGGTGAGACTGCCGGCGGGCGTGCTCACTGTGACGGTGGCGGCGGTGGCCGCGCTGTTCTTGCGCTCGAACATCGTCTCGATCTTGTCCTGCGTTGTCGACGCTTTCTTCTTTGGTGAGGCTGCCTTCTTCTTCTTTACTGGTTTCTTTTTACGTCCTAGCCATGGTTCTGGGAAAGAAAACATACAGTGTGGACAAATTATTAACGAGCCGTACAACCGAGATGCGGTCAGATCAGACGGTCAGAATCAGTCTTGCTCTAGCATTGGTTTTTTCGTTCGCGCCTAAGCATGCTATATAGTGTGAAGAACGGCCCACCTGATAGTAAACGGTTACCGGTAGCCTATAATTTTTTGTTAAAGGAGTTCCTGTACTGCAAGCACAAGGGATAAAGTTCACAATAGTCCCCCTGTTAACAGCACGACGACTCCTTAAGAAGCTTGGAGACCCTGTTCACCGCAGAAATTTAAACATGGATGTTTAGTGACTATCTTGTGTAATTTGTGCAGAAACTGATGATTTTTAAAGAAAGTCACATACTTCTTAATCTAACCTCTTCAAAAACACTAATATTAATTATGAGTTTTATTCGCTACCATGGTTCTACAGAATGATCTTACAGGGACCGTGCACTTTTCTGGGATAAAATCTGTGTCACTACGATACGATTTTGATGGAATAAACATTTGTTATTATTATTATCATCTACATGCAACCAACGATATAAATACGTAGCTCCTTCGTGAGCAACAAAAATAGTTTCTAATTAATAAATAAGGAGAATACGTGTAGTATATACCATCGTCACTGTCGCTGCCGCCGCGGAAGGGATTGAAGTCTGACAGGTCGGAGTCTGAGCCGGGCGGCCGCTGCTCCTCGTCAGACTCCATGTCGAGTTCGTCGTCTGAGCCGCGCACGAACTCGTCCGAGGACGACCCGCCGCGCATGCGCTTGGCCGCTTGGTTCGCTTGTTGCCTCGCTGTCACTGTGCCAACAATATATATTATGTAATTAATTAAAAGCTTTTCTACTGCCTCGTAAAGCAATTACATTCAACAACTTAGCATCACTGCTTTGTTTAATGTGATTGCCGGGCGTTACGAGTTCGATTTCCGGGTTGGTCAAAGTGTTGTTGACAAGCACAATTGGTTTTCTGACAAGAAATTCTCAATAGTCTCGAACTTTGTCGAGTTAACGTCAATAAATAGTACAATAGTAAACGAGAGATCAGCATGATATAATTTCATTAGAAACACAATTAATATACCTTGGTATGCAAAACACTAACACCATAATTGCTTTTATGTAGTACTATCTCCTAAACTATGCCGAGCCTGCATCTCAAGTGTATTTTACCAATAACTAGTTATATTAATTAATCAAAATAAATTAATTTTCAAATAGGTGCTGTGGTTTTGATTACCCTCTATGTGCACACCAAATTCACACTCCCTCCTTATGATATTAGTATAGATTTTACTGGAGTATCCAATAACTTTTCTTTGATACTCACATTTCCTCTTAGAAGTGTTGGCCTCGTCGTCCAGTCCATTCTTGTTCCCGTTCTGTTGTTTGTGCACTGCGGCGGGTGCGGCCTTGGCCCGCGGTGGTTCCAGGCCCAGGAGTCGGTTGATCCTGTTGCGGTCCGGCGCCGGGAAGTGCTTCTCTACCAGAGTCTGGAATACGCCCCTGTTTGACAAATGTATATTTATTAGGTACTAGATGCAAATTAATATGCTTTGTTTTATGGGAGTGGACAGTCAAGAGAACAAGTGAGAAACGGCAATGAATTGCCGTAAATCTTAGAAATCGAAAAAATGATATCACGTGACCTTGAGGTCAGAGATCAAAAGTCATAGTCATTTCGCGGTATATCGACTATGCTGAGTCGAATGGCGTTGACCGCGAGTCTCTAGCTCTTACGGTTCTTGAATTGAAAGTTGTATAACAGACAGATGGACAAAGCTGTTGAAGTAGTTTTTTCGAAATCTAAAAATGATCGTTTTTCTGTCCAGATCAAAGATATTTTGACCTCACGGATGGTGTAGTGGTTTAAGTAGACACCTCGCTACTTGTCAGGCGCCATGTTGTGGGTTCGATAACACAGGTAAAAAATTTTACGATTCCCAATCAGTTGTACTGAGTCTGGGTCTATTTTGTGTTGTTTTTCTGTCTTTCACGACACAGGATTTAAACCGGAAAAGAGTGGCATTTAAAATAATGCGGCAGACTAGTTTAAGAATACAATAAACTAAAAACAGTTAAAAACAGCACATGAAAAATCGACTTAAAGAAAGTGAACGAAGCAAAAGATACGACAGCATGTGGAAATCTTAAGCTTCTGCCTAACCCTCCGGCTATGCATTACAACATTTTAAATGTTGAATAGAATACTAATTAAGTATAATGATGATTATTACAAATGTAAAATAAACATCTTTCATATCTTCTTAGAAGTATAAGCGATTTACGTAATACATCATTCTCCATCAAATGTTCAACTTATTATAGCAAAATTTGTAGGTTCCCAGTACTCACATTATATTATTAGTAACATTAACATTCTGGCTACAGATCTCATTCTGTGAACCGTTAACAGGCTGGCATAAACACAAGTCCTATTAAAAAAGTATATCACTATTACGCCTCTTTAAACAATCATAAACAATTATAATAAATAATTTGAGGAATTTAATTTGAAGACATATAATAATAAACTATTCATAGGATAACACATACAGTTATTCAGAATATGAAAAAAAAGTGCTACCAATAAATACTCATAAACAAAACCTACAAAAGTAATACCACTAGAAAACGAAAACGTGTACTCGATCGCGTCATATTCAAATATTCCCGCGCTGTCAGTGTCAAAGTCGCACAGTTTCAAAATAATAAACGAAGTATACAGTGGCTGGGCGCGGCGGAACGGCCTCGGACTCAGTTCATTCACCCCTTATCGACCGCCATTACGTGAGCTATTTATACACCACCTCAGCGCACGAATACACATGCGCGCTCTAAACTAGTTTCAGAACATTGATTTACCGAATGTGTTTGTGTATTGTGATTGGATTATAATTGTATTTATTCATATCTTAGTGCTGGTTAAAACGTAAAAATGTGTTCGAAACAACAATTGAGGGAATTTCTCCAACATATCTGTACTGATGCTGAATTTCCACTATTCCAATACGTGTCGCCAGAACGATACACCGTTTTAATCAAATGCCGGATAGATAAAGACCGCGACGCAACATTTTACAACGAACATACCAAACAATGGATAAAAAAGTTTGCAAAATTCACATCAACCGGTTGGATAGTGAGGAATTGTTTTCCAAATTTGAAAAGATTGCTGTATAGAAAAACTTATGTTTGTCATCATTCTTGTTACAATAAAAAGAAGACTCTAGCGCGAAGTAATTCGAAAAATAAAGAATGCCGAGCGAAGATAGACTTTAAAATGAAGTTTATAAACCGTAACACGATTAAAAACGATGCGAGTTTGAAAGATGGCTTGAACATGAACATTTACATAGAGTTTGCACATACGCATGACATCAGAACTGTGGAGTCGTACAACCTGTTAAAATGTTCGGCTGAGACAGATGATATTTGCTACAAATATTTCTTACACGGACACAATCCGGCCTCGGCAAAATGCTACCACGAATTAATTCTTATGATTGAACCAGGAATTAGCGAAGAAGATTGGTTTAACTCAGATATAAACCCTCCATTACGCCACGTCTTATACTTGTACAAGAGAAAGAAAGTGCATATAATGCCAGACATAGTGTCTGAGAAAATAAAGAACATAGAGGCGCGCGGTGGCGCCATATCACACCATTCAGACCTTTATGATATTAAAGTAGTCATTACACCCTTCATGAGAAATGTTATTATGGGACACGAGTTGGACAGTGTTATAGTTGATAGCAACCCTATAAATGATGGCTATGTGACACTGTTTTACGTGCCTACTCCGTTAGGCGCCTTGCCTATAGCTGGCGCATTACACGCAGATAATACTGAAACAATCCGGAATCATGCTATATTTTTAACCAAGGATCTTATAGAAACTCAGACTTATAAAACATTCGAGCCAAAAAATATAATGGCTAATAATATACAGGAACAAATTGCAGCGTTAATTTCAGTATTCCCTGCTGCAATAGTATGCATCTCCCATACATCGATGCGTGCAGTTATGTGGACATTAATATGCAACGAAGACAAAAATATTGATCCGATCAAACAACATGACTTGATGGTGCTATTTTACTCGTTGTTACATGCGAACGATTCAGAACAAGCAGAGAAATATCATGAAGAACTCAAAAGGCAACATTTAGTTATAACTACGTCAGTACTGAAGGAACATTTGGACAAGATCTGGCAGAACCACCAACTGTATGTCGCGCAAAGTGACAACACAATCGTAGATACCTCGGTGTGTATATTAAAAGAGTTTATATTGTGCAAATGTAGTAATTTCAACAGCGTCATCATGATTGACGTATTAATGAATATATTGGATAAATACTGGAGCCAAGTACTGCACGCACTTATAAAGAAGCGATTAATAATGGAAACATATACGAAATATTTGTCTAAAAACAAAACGATATTGAATTCCTTATCGGATTTTAAACTTAGTGACAACTTATATAGATCGCGCACAGGACATACTTTCGGGAAAGGGTCTAAGAAACGAAATGGAATCACCTTTAGATCGGACACAATGTGTTGCGATTGTAATCTTGGAAAACGTGGGCGGTTTTGCGAGCACTTAAATGCTTTGCTGTATTCTTTTGACATAAATATCAAACTATCTGAAGATGAGCGTGATTTCTACACGAAGTTGGCGGGGGATGACTTGCACCAGAAAACACTTAAAATAGAATCATCTGCACTAGAAAGTGATGTAGACGATGACAAGGGACCGTCCGACGACATCGTAATGAATGATGATGATACAATGGCAAATGACGACGACTATTTTTATCTATTAAACGACGAAACAGAACTAAGTTGTGATCCCTTGAAAGATAATACGGATGAAATGAACAGAATAGACACATATAATCATGAAAATTTAAATAATGTTAATAGTTCTATAGAAATAAATGTTACGAATATGAAAAGTGCGTACGAAAATGCTCTTAAAAATTTGAATAGCGAATTTAAAAGATTGAATAAATTTTTCAGGGATAACCCAAATGCGTCTAATCTAGATACTATGGTTCGTTTAACTAAAGAGTTGGCTAAAATAAGGCCGGTCGAAAGAGTAAATTTATCTAACATATACGTTGAAGTCAATGACAAAAATATGGCTTGCAACTAATAATAAAATTATTATAATATTACCTTACAATCGTTACTAGCGCATATGATCAATTGTACCAGTCTCATTACAAGAATTTACTTGTAAACAAACATTGTTAAACTGTGATTTAGATATATTTTGTAAATAATAAGAATACAACAACTCATTAATATGTACCTTGTTTTTATTTTATTATTTTTACAGCCAATCCAATAATAGTTTAATATTGAGAGGATACATGAAAATACTAATATTACAATCAAACGAGTATTCCACAAGCTTTATTCATTAACCTATAGAGAAGGGATTTTGATTAACGTATATTATTATGTAGTTACTATTAACGTTGACGCTTGTAAACTGGGCTAGCGCCACGGAGACGCCAAACGAATGCAATATTGTTTGGTTTTTTAAGTTCTGTTTGATGCACCTGAGTTCTCAATAGAAGTTATACGTTAAAGGCTAAACTAACTTGAAGGATATCCAGTAAGCATTTTAAAAGAGGAATATATCTTTAGTGGCTACCCTAAACTTTTAAGATATGACGATAATAATATTGAAGAATATTATCATATGATCAATGTTAATCGATGAGGTATATAACCAGCTGCTTTTTAAAGACAACATTAGGATTAGGATTACATCCTGTGTCACCGGTGACCTCACAAACATTCAAACAACGGACACTAAGAACACACAGACTTGGTACAACAATTTGTGGACCACACTGGTTTTTTCCCGTGTGGGGATCGAACTTACAACACTCGGCGCGGTGGCAATGGCGAGGCTATCACTCACTACACCATCCGTGTAGTACTCTTACATTTTCTTATTATATCCAGTCTCTTTGCCTCTTGTTTACCTCACCATGTAAACTGGGAAAATGGCACCGCTAGCCTGGTGAGACACTGTTGGACCGCTCTGCAGAGGTCTCCAGTTCGATCCCGACGCACGAGGCAGACATCTTTTATTTTTTACTTGGGGAAATGCTTTGACACATACCTCTCCGTGGGGCGACGGAGTGGTCATATCGGACTCACCAGGGAAAGATGGTGACATCCCGCTAATACCGACTTAACCTACCACGATGTTCCTCGACATAACCAGAGGAGTCATGCGAATCATTTTCACATGCAACGGCGACCCCGCCGAAACCACGCACGCACGTTCTGAAGTAATGTGCACAGTAATAGTTAATGTACGCCAACATGCATATCTGAGAATTCTCTTTTATGTTCTCGAAAATATTTGTCCACCTACTTTACGCCGCGCCAGCGTGGTTTTTTCTTTCTTCAACTTCAACAACACTTAACAGATTTATCGGCAGCGTTTTTCCGTGGGCTATACAATAGGTAGAAGAGTTTTCCGCTAGGAACACAATAAATACAAGAGAGTGTAGGCGCTCGGCGCTCACTTGGCGGTGGAGACGAAGTCGGAGAGCTCGCCGTCGTCGCGCTCGAGCTGGTCGAGCGTGCGCGCCTCGCCGGTGCTCTGCAGGCCGATGACCACGCACTTGCCGCACTTCACCGCCTCGCGCGCCGTCACCACCGCGTGGTTCACCTGCGCGCGACACCGAATGGTTACTGATCTATGCGTGTTACCTGTTCATTATTCGATTAACCTATTCATTTGCGGTGGCATATCGACGGTCGGACTCGATAAGTTTTTAATAAATTTGTCTGATTTTCGAGACCTGACAGGTTAAAATTAATAAAAGATCCGTTATTACTTGTTCGAGAGTGCACCGCGAGATGGGTCTATTGGCAGTGGTTTACTTAGGTTTTCATTCATCGGTTAATGGTTTTTGTCAATCGTGCATAATCAGTAAATGTCATATTAGCAAGTTAACCTATTTTAAATTTACATATAACCTCTATAGAAATCTCATCGAACATATCATTTTTGAATAACTAACTAACGATAATTTCGAGCATTAATATAACTAACGGTGAGCATTCACGGTTAGGCCATTCGGTGTAGCTCTAAACTACTTATGTCAAATGGATGAATTTTGGCACGATTGGAAATCCAGAGTTTTACATCATGCTAATGGATTCCAACATCCACGATCAAAATTTGGCTATATATCACGCCATTTGACGCGATTGCGTGACCGTGAATGCCCACCTTTACTGACAATTTTATGGCCTCTCAAACGAAAACTTGTTACTTTTCTATACAATATTACAAAATTTATATTAAGATACCAACTAACAGGCAGGTAACAAAAATATAAAAAATACAACATTAATAATAATAATATTCTGGCACAAGACAAAATATAACACAGTATATGAATAAAACTTTATTGTAAATATTATAATAATTACCTTGGCAGCAATACAGAGATACTTGAAGAACCGCTGATGCGCGGACCAGAACTGTCCCCACATGGTGGTCTTCATCCGCGACTCCGCGTTGATGAGCTCGGCCGCCTCCGTGAAGCGCTGCATCGCCTCCACCCACTGCGACCCACACACACATCTTCAAATACAACATCCTCTCTATACAACATCCTCTCTATACAACCACTTACATCTACACGTATTATAAACTCAGTACCTATTTATATCTTTTTTGTATAATATGAGATTATGCAAGCCAGTACGGATTATGCTAGATTCCTATTGAGGCGCGCTGCCTAACTAATCACTAATCAGTTACAATCATCACATTTGTATCGACAACGACAACATGCGATACTAATATGTTACTTATATTATAGTAATTATAATATTACACTTTTTCGTCCTTAGTTCGCAGCAGGGATGTTGCAAATATTCGCATTCGCATCCGCAATTGCGGAGCTTCCGCATCGATATGGACATCCGCATCCGCGGATGTCAAAAAATCTGCATCCGCAACATCCCTGGTTCTCAGTATGCTATTTTCGATGTTCTGTGGTGAACCTGTCCGCTTAAATGCCTGGACCACCTTGAATGTGTGATTGTCAGTGATGTACTAAAATAAGCTTTTTTAGTCTCAGCTTTGGTGTCCGTTACATTTAAAAGTCGATAAATTAAAGAATCATACATCTTTTAAATAACCAAGACCGAAATTCTCGACAGGAATTTAGCCTATAATGATACCGTGATCCCGATCAAATCTTTATCTAACAGTTAATTGGTATAAAAAATGTTTACGTACGAGCGCGACGGCTTTGTCGTAGGTCTCCCTAAAGGACTCGGCGAGCGGCACCTCCTCGATCTTGAACGACACGCCGTGGAAGGACAGCTGGCGCGCGATGTACATGCCTCGCAACTTCATGTCCATCGCCACTATTTCCATAGCGCCCACTCCCCTGGACAACAGAATAATTAGAATACATAAATAAGCTTGAAACACAGGTTGACCTAATGTAGGCAATACAATGTAATAACAGTCTTCACAAACAAGTTACTTTTAAAATTATGAAATTATCATTGTAAAAATGTTAGTGAAGAAATTCAGTTAAATAAATTATTATTATTATTATTAAGTATTTTCATGTTAAATATTTAAATTGTAAATGGTTTCCTTTAGATTAAATATAGTTTTAATATGAATTTAATACAATAAGTAGCCTGTAATAAATTTTGTAAAGAATATTGAATTAAAAAAATTTGAAATATATATTCAGTACAGCAAGAAAATTTATATTATATTTAGATTATGTCTAAAGTCAAGCAACGTGTAATAGTTTTGTGATGTGAATAGTGGTTATAGCCGATAGACAATATAGTCACATCCCTTGTTAGAGAATAAAAAAAGTTGTCGAAATGTAAATATATCGCAACTTCGATATATACGAATGCTACTATGATACGAATATGTTATTAAATCAGTTTCTGACATTTTGCGTTACTGGTACTTGAATCACATCATGGATTACAAATACAAATATATTTGTAAGATTACTTACTGATGGTGGCACGCAACGTTTCAGATCTCACACATGACACCTTATGTAAGAGAAGTGGAGACCAACGTTTGCGTTACTTATTGTACTCTCAAGATTAACACCCGGCTTCTGAAAGGCTAATCAACGGCATGCCATAAGCAACTGTTGCTAATTAAGTCAGCCAATCAAAACAGTTCACATGTGTTTCACCATCTGCTAACATATTTTTGTGATAATTTGCCTTTCAGGAACCAAGTAAAGCAATTTAATCAAACTACTTCTAAAAGGCAACTATATGATAAAAGACCAATAAAAATTATAACTAACCTTTTCTCAACAGCATTAATGAAGTCCATGAAGGTTGGGAATGGTGTGCCGTCTCCCCAAATGCCCAACCGAACCATATAGGCCATGTTCCTCGGCTCACTGGCACCCGTAGCTGAAGCGTATACTACGCGGGCTTTGGGCAACTTGTTTTGAAGTTCTAAAGCCGTCAAACCGGTCTTGGTAGCTTTGCCGGACCCGACGGGACATAAGTTCTTGGCTTTGTGACACTCGTCAAATACGATCTGGTTGTGAGTTAAGGATATACATACACATGTGTACGAACTACGAAGTGAGGTAAAGGAGATACACTACCGCTCAAAAGTATTTGGCCACCTGCATTTTTCTTTATATTACAAACAATACGTTTTTAAAACCATTTTATTGACTTTCATCGTTTGTATCGTTTATCGTTTTCGTTATCGTTTGTATGTTATATATTTGTATTGTGTATTGTAAAATGAATAAAAAGTTGTTTCATTGATTTAAACTTTTACAATAAGCCTGTTTAATGGTGGCTAAATACTTTTGAGCGGTAGTGTACCTATTTCTTGGCTGTTCTTCACATTGGTTCAAAGCCCTTACTTTGCTGAAAGTGTAAATTCATGTTACACTTTAGTTAGTGTAACCTTAATGTTTATAAGTACTACTTTGTGACCTAAATGAATTGAAATATTTTGAATTTTGATATCGGTATAGGTTACCCCATGAATGATGTTAAACCAATGGAAATAAAATTTCACATTTATAAAATTAGAAGAACTATCTCAGGCAACGAAATGTATACGTATATTCTTTGCCTAGGACGTAACAAACAAACAAAAAGGCAAACAAACAAATAACAATAAACTCACATTCGCATTTTTAATATTAGTTAGGATTATTCCAATGTTCCTACGGCAACGGGAAATTAAACATATCAGACTGAGCCACAGTGAACTGTGGTGTAACAGGCAGTATGGTGTATATATAAAGGATACAACTCCATCGAAGTCCTCCCCGCACCACTGCAGCAACTGCTTGAGGCGCGTGCGGTACTTGGTGTTCGTCGACTGTGTCTCACCGATGAGCGCCGAGTAAGTGCTGAATATCACGCCCTTCTTCACGTTGCCGTTCACCGCCGACGTGATCTTCGCGTATTTGAACTGACAACATACAGTGTATACATTAAACACTAGTTGTTACTCCAGCTTTAATATTGTACTAGCGATCCACCCCGGCTTCGCACGGCTACTACAAAACCTTAACAAATTATGCACCTAAACCTTCCTCATGAACCACTCTGTCTATTGGTGAAATCCGCATAAAATTCGTTTAGTAGTTGTTGAGGTTATCGCGTACAGACAAACGCGCCGGGGGACTTTGTTTTATAATATGTAATGATATCAGTAACGGATAACTCTTATTCACCAAATTCGATGATTAATTAAATTAATCTTTAGTGCTGATTCAGTTCTGTTCTGTTTAGTTAGTTTTCAGCTAAAAACGAGGAACAATCTACTTTGGGTCTATTTTCTATCACTAACGCGTCTTCTCCTTTTCTTACGAGGTGCTCATAGCCAGTTGCACTCACTGATCGGTAAACGATTAGCGAGGTTAAGCAACGTTGGGTACGGTCAGTCTATAGATCGGTGACCGCTTAGTGGTATTTCATCTGAGCGTCTCCGTGCTTCGGAGGGCACGTAAGAAGTCAGTCCCGGTTGTTGCCAAATTGCCAGCAGTCATTAAGGCATGTCAGAGGCCTACGGGCGGCTTGAACAACTCTTGACAGCAGGTTGGCCACTAACTACACGAAAGAAGAAAGAATGAATGAAGAGCAGCGATAGCTCAGTGGGGACACCAACAGACTGCAATGCAGAGGGTCTCGAGTTCGAACCCACGTCGCGCACCTCTAACTTTCGGTAGTTATATGACTTTTCGAAATTATGTGCGTATTAATTGACAATTATCGCCTGCTCCGTGCCTCGGAGAGCACGTTAAGCCGTCGGTCCCGGCTGCCATGAACATCTATGACAATCGTTATTGGGGAAGTCGACACAAAAGATCCCACTGGGTCGAAGTGTCGCCGGTCTGTACTGACCCCCACACAAGATAAGATAAGATAACCACACGAAACGAAGAAGAGACTAACGCGTCGTACATACATATAATTTATATGAAGCATGAAGAAAATAAATAGTTAGTTAAAAAAGGGATAAAAATATTTGAATATAAGAATAGTGGTCGTTAAATTTTCGAATCTTTTACATATTTTCTAGAGATAAAAGCGCTTTGTTAGTATACTACAGTGCCCGGTAGCGACTATTCTTACATTGGTAAAGTATACAGTCACTTGTTGTTATGTACACTTATGCCGCGTTTACATTAGTTCAGCGACCGAATCCGGTCTAACCGAATTAGGTTGTTTACATTGGTTGGTTGACCGAATTCGGTGACCAGTTTCGTCACCAAATAAGCACTGCCCTTGAATACGGCGAACCCAATACTTGTTTCCACTAGTCGGTGACCGAATACGAGCTACAGGCGAATACAGTTTAACCGAATAATGTAAACGCGCCATTATACCGTCAGTTTAGAAACTGGTCAGTACATAATACGGTTACTGGCAAGCAGGTTGGTGTGCTCAAAATTGCGGAACAAAAATATTATAAACGTACCTTATTTAGGGGATGCACATCTATTTTCGAAGCGCCAATGTCCTTCAGATCTCTTTCGGCGTCGTACTTGAGGTCATTCGACACAGACACCCATATAGCTCGCTTGCGTCCCTTCAGGTAGTTCTCGAAGATGATGCCTGCGATCGTACGACCTTTACCCACACCGGCACCGTCACCTGTCCGAACAACAAATATATTAGTGATTTGGAAGCAAAACGGCTTTTATGCTTTACATCCTCAAATAATCTATTATTATTACAAGCCTAGTTGCTGTTCCCCTGAAGCGCAAACGCCTCCCTTCTACCTTCCATTTCACCCAACAATCTAGATTCAATTACTCCTGCATGTGTTCACTTCGTCTCGCCACATACATCTTCTTCGTTGCCACTTTTCACTATTATTATTAGTATACTAGATGTGCCCGCGGTTTTACTCGCGTTTATGATACTACGCAGCTCCCGTGGGTTATAGCGTGATATTACCTAGCCTTTAACCTTCCTCGATAAATAGGCTAGCCAACACTAAAAGAATTTTTCAATTCGGACCAGTAGTTCCTGAGATTAACGCGTTCAAGCAAACAAACAAACAAACAAACTCTTCAGCTTTATAATATTAATCTTATATTTAGCAAATCGATTTTTAAACCTGTTTACTCTTAACATAATTGAGTAAAAGGGGAGAAACTTAGAGAGTAGATAAATGAAACTTTATAGCTATGGGTTATAGTTCAACAGCCGTGTGTGGAGCTTTTTCCTATGATTCTAATCGTAATCAAGAACAACAAAAGGAAATAAAAATCCGAGAAAAATAATAAGTAAGGGAGACGAAGACATTGAGTAAGGAAGGGGATTACATAGTTGAAGGCTAATAAAAGAGAAACTGAGGAAGACACAGAAAAAGAAAGAAAGATGTATGATGAATCTCTCCCCAAGGGTGAAGGAGAAGAGAGAAAGAGTAAAGGAAGAAATAGATATGTATTTATTTATTTAAAAAAGACAACACCCGCCCTTGGAATTAATCCTGTATCGCGGGGGACTTTACAAATATTCAAACAACAGACACAAAGAACACCCAGACTCGGAACAACCATTTGAGGATCACTCAAAGTTTCGTCCCGTGTGGGATTCGAACCCACTATGGCCTCTTCTGTACAGAAGAGAAGAGGAGGGTGGAGGGGTTAGACTATTTCTCCTTCTTCGTGTCAATGGTTCTTCTTGTGTGAACTATATATATCACTAGATTTTGTTCGCGTAAATATAACAATAGGTTACGTTAGTAACAGTACTGTTAAGTGCTGGGTTCGAGGGATAAGAATTTAAACAATATTACTGACTAAAACACGTTTTATTCTAGCACACAATTAAATTTAAAATTAATCACTATACTACACTTTTCCACTGTAACTCCTGCAAACTCCGTAGTATTTTCGCTTCCGTTCGCTTCGATGAATACCTATTTGACTGCTTACGATTGTAAACTGACTCGGCGAGCGCTGGCCTTCCGCTTTTATACGGGGTTAAAGCGTTTCCTGAGTTTTCTAGAAACATCATTCCCGGTATTCCCGGTACGTAAACAATACGAAGATTCGAGAGTGTGCCAGCGTTCTCTCTACTCTACTCGTACCGACGAATCTACCAAGTTCCGTAAGTATTCAATAGATGGCGCTGTAATAAATTATTAGATGGAACTGTCGAGTCTTCCACACAATGCCAAGAGAGATAGCACTGGGTGTAACAGTATTTTTGTCTTGATGAAAGGTACTCTATGTCCTTTTCCGTTCCCTGGACAATTCGTATGGGAAATTTCATAATAATCCGTTGAGTAGCTAAGGCGTGAAAGCGTAACAAATAAATAAACAAACGCATTTTTGCATTTATATTATAAGTTAGTGAAGTTAGGGATTGAAATTAAACTACTATATACGGATTTACATATACATAGCGTTGTTTATTTGACACTTTAGTACATAATTTTGAAACTGTTACACTACTACTATTAAACTTTACTAATTTTTATGCTAATTAAATTATTAGAACTATTTATATTTAAGATTACACTTACCCCGACGCTTCGGTTGCTTTTCAACAGGTATGGTCACGGGGAGACTAAGATGGTAGTTGTCTCAATGTTCGAGTGTAGTTATTTCAAAGTAGTTTGATAGTAGTAGTGTAACAGTTTCTAAGTAGATGTATTAAAGAGTCAAATAAACAACGCGATAAAATCCTTATATCTTTATATTAATACGTGAAGCAAAAATCTTTGTACCCCTTTTTACGAAAATTGCGCGGACGGAGGAGTATGAAATTTGGCACAGCTAAAGTTTATATGGAGAAGGAGTGACGAATAATAATATTTACATAAAATATGCATTAGAAATACATTAAATTAATGAAAAAACACTACACGCACACAACCATGAATTTGACACACGCAGTCGAAGCGCGTAACTATGGTTACATATATCAATTATAATTACATGTATCAGCAATATCTTACAGGCAAACTTTGGTCGAATTTCGAGCACGAGGCGACCGCTAGTAGTAGTTTAATTTCAATGAATAACATTTGCGTAAACAGAAGACAATCTATTCTAATATTATAAAGCTGAAGAGATTGTTTGTTTGGTTGAACGTGCTAATCTCAGGAACTACTGGTTCGAATTGAAAAATTATTTTAATGTTGCATAGCCCATTTATCGAGGAAGATTATATAAAATCACGTTACGACCAATAGGAGCGCAGTATAATATTCGTTTAATATAATATTTGTATAGTATTCGGCCATTGTAATGAGGCTACTGACCGATGAGGAAGCCAGCTCGCGTGGTGTCGGGCAGCAGGTGCTCGTGCGCCTGCGACGCGTAGACCACGGCCTCGAGCTGCAGCGCGGACAGCAGGCCGCCGCGGATCGTGTCGTCGGGCAGGCTCAGCTTGTACGTCACGTCCACCGGCTCCACCGACGACAGCGACGCCGTCTCCACCACCGGGTCGGGGTGCTTGCGGCCCAGCTTCACTGGAGGAACAGTGTTACGTTACAACCGCTTTGGTGATGGAAGGTTGATACTATAACAATCCTTTTAGAGTTCAAAAAAACTCTTATACAACAGCTTTGTTCGTCCATCCGTCCGTCTGTCTGTTATACAACTTTCAACTCGAGAACCGTAAGAGCTAGAGACTCGCGGTCAACGCCATTCGACTCAGTTTAGTCGATGTACCCCAAAATGGCTATAACCTTTGACCTTTGACCAAGGTCACGTGGTATCACGTGACCTTTGAATATTACTTGAACCATTTTTTCTAACTTTAAGTTTTACGGCAATTCATTGACGTTCCTTACTTGTTTATAGATTGCAATTCATTTTTCACCCGAGGAAAACAGCACGTCTGAATGATTTCCATAATGAACTAGAAGATATTTGAAGTGTATCAATCCTTTTCACACTAAGAAGAGACCCATGCCCAGGAGTGGGCAGTTTATATACAGCGTCAATATTTACTAGCTTACTTTACTAGCTTTTTGCCAGAACTTCGTCCGCGTGGAATAGTTAGTTTAGGCAACATTAAAAATTGTTGTATTCTTATTTTACAAATAATACACATACAAACTGCTGACGGCATTTTTACTAATCATATACATGTTTCCGATAAATGTCGTATAGTAAACATAGACTAGAACTTTCATACGAACTTTCATCTCCTATTTCATCCCCATGTAAGTCGAAATGTTAAGAACGCTGGAACAAAACTTAATTTACTTTTTAACAAGAGGCTAAATACAAAGTGTATGGTTTTATCTTCAATAATGACGAACTCCCATACAATCTTTCATCCCTTATATAAACGCCTTTATGCCCTTTTTACAAGGAAAGGTAACTTACCCAAGCTCTAGTCTATCTCTGTACCTAATTTGATTAAATTTAAATCGATTTTATTTAGTGGTTTAGGCATGAAAGCGTAACAGACAGATAGACAGAGTTACTTTAGCATTTATAATATTATATAGTAGGAATTAATAAAGTGCAAAGTACCAAATAATTATAAGGCGATGATTAAGTTAAGTTTTTGTCGCAACTCAACAGCCCTTGTAAGATAATATTTTTGAAGCTACTTATACAGGGTGATTTTGAAATCGTGTAATTCCTTTTACCCACGCATTCTACTGGTGATATAGGATAACCCTGACCATATTTTTTCTTAATTAGAATAATGGTTTCGGCAAAATTAGAGTACAGATTTTTTCATGAAATTATTTCAAATAGTCATATTTTAACCACCTGACACAATCTTAATATTTTACTAATTTAAAAATAATAACATAACAATAACTGATGTCGTAAATAATAAGGGGCAATAAAAAGGACCGCCCGTTATTATTTACGACATTAATTATTAATATGTTTTTTTATTTTAATTAGTAAAAAATTAAAATTGCCTCCTTTGGTTAACATATGACTATCTGACACCATTTCACGAAAAAAATGGTACAATAATTTTTCAAAAAAAAAAATTCTATTTAAATAAAAAATTGGTCAGGGTTATTCTATATCACCAGTAGAATGCGTGGTTAAAAGGAATTACACGATTTCAAAATCACCCTGTAGATATGCAACTATTTCAATTCTAAGATATTAAGGTATATTCTTAGCAGTAATATTATATAGTCATCGGTATACTGGATTTTAGTAAGCACTGAAAGTAAAAATTATTGTAGGATTGATTACTATCAGTGTAATCAGAATTTTGTCAATTTCTTAAAGAAGCTCAACAAATGTTACCTAACCAGGAACGAACTTTTAAGTAGTGTTGAACTGAGTATCCAGTACTAATTAATTAGCGCTTACGTTTAGGCGGCATATAATCTGCGTATGTCTCTGCCACACCCATTTCTTCATCATCCACCTCTTCTTCGTCACCTGGCATCTGAAACGAAATATCAACATTATTATCATTATTTGCCTGACTCGGGAATCGAACTTATGCCAGTCTCATTAAGGATCCTTTTGATATGCATAATTTTCTCATTCCTAATCTACTTTTGTCATAACGAATTAGGACTAATTTTTAACCTAGGAATGCCAAACATAATTGAAAACTATATTGTGTATGTCAACCAGTGTACCGCTACTAAATTTATATCTGCCTTACCTTTTCCTGCTGCCACATATTGCCCGGTTTGCCCTGGGCCCACACAGGCCCAACCTGGGCAAACTGTCCTAGCATGCCGGCCAGGGGTCCTCCCATTCCGGATGCGATGATCTGGTTCAAATTCTGCAGGAGATACGAGTTCATGCCCGTCATGCCCACCATCTCCACTGTTGGGCAAAAATACATTGTTGTAGCAGAATGTATTATTTAACATAGATGTCTACCTATTTGCAAAAATAAAAGTTATTAGCGGTTTAGAATTGAAAGAGAATTAAATTAATAAGTATCTGTTCTAAATGCAAAAATCGATGCCCTTAGTAAGAGTTGTCTAAGCTCTCGATGATGTCAACGTTGTCATCTCCTACGAGCCTGTAGGCTAATGTAACCACGATATTTTTAAATCTTAAAATCCAGAAGGCAATTCCATTCTAAGTGAATCGAAAATAAAAACACTTTGACACAAGAGCTATGAAAACACGTAGTAAGGGCATTTCAAGTTAAAACAAGGTAATTCTTACTACTGATCCCAGAGTTATTATAGACTGGCATTATACACTATGTAATGTACATCCTGGGTACTTTCTTAAGAACAAACAGTCTATCGTTAACAGTCAAATTTGGATAAGTCAAATGTCTTTCGATTATCCAAATACTACAATTTAAAATCAACTAAGCCACTACGCCATCCGGTATGGTATGATTTAATTTACACGTAAAAATGTATATATACAAACATCTAACATGTATTACCTGAAGAAGTAGGCGGAGGTGAATTACAACCTCATTTCGCCACCTATGATTTTAGGTCCTCCTGCGTAGTAGGAAGCGAGCCTATTGCTGTTTACGGGACACAGTTCCAGAAACGAAAATTGGGTTTCGAGCCCGTACGCCCCTTAACTTTCACCCCTTTCATAGAAAGTTGTAGTTTCGCTCCTTAACTCAGAGCCCTTTCGCCCCTTATCAAGGCGAGAACTAAGATAAAATAAGATATAATTTTTAGTGAACCCTTTCGCCCCTTAGTCATATCTTTACTGTTTAATAGTATAAAAAGACATCAACTGTTCCTCAATTATTTCCTTTGTTCCACCATAAATACCAATTGCACAGCAAAATATGCTTACTTAAATATTTAAAAAAGGGATCAGACTAAGTCGACGGAGCACCGCTTCGCGGGGCTCCTATTTTTGGGTGGGTTTAAGAAGGAACCTAACATAACCTAACCCTTACTTTTTTGATCTTATAATAAGGGGCGAAAAGGTACTAGAATTATTTGGAGGGGCGAAAGTGGACAAATGTCTACAATGGGCGAACCTTTAGGAGTAAACGGGCTCGTAACCGAATATTGATGTATATAATCATCTTAACTAATATTTTTATAAACTTTGGCCATCCGGAACTATCTTTGGGAAGAAAATAAAACATGGTAAAGTTATGCCGTGGGCCCAACCAGGCTGAGACCTTTGCAATTATAAATTAATACATTATTTGTTTAGAACTCATCTTCCTGTCAAACAAGCTATGTATTTATATTCGTATGAAATATATGCGCCAGTTTATAATTACTCTGAGCTACTACCAAAATAGTCTATTTATACAATACAAATTATTTTACAAAGGATAAAAAGGCAAGTCCTGAGCCACACTCAAGTCTCCTTACGAATGATCTTTGTCCAACGAAGGACTACTGCTGCCAATTTAAAAATACTACACTACGTTTATATCACAAGCAAGTGCCTAATACATGTCCCAACAATTATAAATAAAATTAATAGAGTAATTTTTCCAAGTCTGCGAGGCCGACCAAAATCGAAACGTAAAAATCTGAAGGAAGCCCGATGTGCGTGTGATTTTTTGAATGATCATATCTTTCGAAAAAGTACACCCGCACACTTAGAAAAGGCTATGTGAGTACGCGTATATTTAATGTATCATGGCACTATCTACCATTTCAAAAAATATTTCGTACGAATTGCACAATTCCTAAAATGGCTTGTATGTAGATGTAAACTATAAAACTCGATTTTCCAGAAATGCGTGCCGAGGTTAAAATACTGAATCCTATATATTAGTTGTCAATGGTCATCTTTTAAGATATCCCTACTAGCAATAAGTTAACTCGCCCTAAGATTTTTGGCTGGCTCCGAATTCCAAACAAGAGAAAAATTATGTTTGCCCTTAGTTTTAATATGACTTAGGAATTATTTTTAATGCAAAAGATTTTCTTTTCAATATGCCATACAGCAATAAAACTTACCGAGGAGATATTAGAAACAACAATCTAAAATTTTCTTGTATACACAGTGGTATTAGGGGCATATATTAGGCACATTTTACTTCACCGATAAGAAAATATAGAAAGCTAAGTAATCTAGGTCATCTAAAAATAGTAAACAAAGCATAGAATCCCCGCCAGACGGTCGCGAGGGATGTGAATAACTTATGAAATGGCGGATCGGACTACTACAATCGATCGGCTAGACAAATGAATTATTTAGGCTGGACAGCTTACTGATTAGTAATAGCTTACAAACTACGAGAAAGTTATAAAGCCATACAAGTTGCCCAGAGACACTCTAAAAGCGAATCACTTTACTTACAAACAGGGAAAAAAAGTAAGTCAATCATGTTTTTAATTAAGTTCGAAAACAGATTTGTCAAAAGCATCGGCAATTTGGTAGAATTTCAAAGTTTGAACGTAGCCACAAAACCATAAATTAAATACATACGGATGGTCTGCTCAACACCTAGATATATTAAAAATAAAGCACTCACACAGAGGTAAACTTGTACCAGGTATTTAAGGTCTCGCCAGCTCATTGTACAATGCTCATTGTACAAATAAATTCGTTTACATTATTCTCACTAAGATAATGTATTTCCGTTTTACTTTTTTATCCCCAATATCATACATTCTAGGGTAAAATCGACGAGAACTAAAAATCACTAAACAGGATCTCTCCTGCGAGTGCACCCGAGGAGAAATTATGACCTATTATTATTTTATATCGCACTCGCTTATTACGATATGCGCATCAATAGTGCATGCACTGCTCGATCCGATATAAAAGACGAAAAGGCTCTAGTTTAGATCCTCTGTAGCTAATTAAGATCAGTATTCGGCCGAGTATCAATAACTACATCTGGTCGAGTGCGTCCGAGTATTGTAATACCTAAGTTACTATCTAAACCTACGTATTTTGTGACGCTTCATACAATAAATATTCTATCAATTGGACCATTGGTATTCTGCTTTCCGAGTAGCTTATTTTTATTATTGAAAACAGCATTAACTTACGCCTTTTATTCTCCGTAACCAAAATGACTCGTTTTTAGAATATAAAAGCCGGACTTGTGAAAGATAAAGAAAGCTTCAACGCGAAACGTAACGCTACGAAATATATACGAAATATACAATGCCAGTAGCAATATACAGGTTGTTCTTTTTCATGGTTCATGTGTCGCTCAAATCACTAAGTGACTACACTTAAAAAGAGAGATTATTATTCTTCTTCTTATTTTTAAATCTGATCTATGTTATTCAAATATCTAGTTAAAATATATCACTGAATTAAATGGTTTTAACAGATCGAAACATATATTTTTGTATGATATACGATATCTGGGATGTTTCTGGACCGGCTATTAGAATAATAATAATAACAACGCTTTTACATTCTAAGCTCAGACTATATGTTACCGTAGTATACCATAGAAAATCGTAAAAAAAGGCAATTTAAGTTTTGACCCACATCGCATTATTGTGCAGTCAGATGCCGTAGCGGTAACTACTGTCCAGAAAATACACTAGCTTTATGCCTCCAGGTTATTTCCATATAGTCTATCCTAGTCAAGATACTTAATGACAATGTGTTTGTCTGTACGAAAAAAAGAAAGAGATTTTAAAACGGTTCATAAAACAGGCTAACATACGTATCTCATGCAGTATATGGACGATACGTAACATACCTAAGTTTTAATTCTCTAAGCAAATATTCAAAATAGATTAATTGAAAATAAATAATCATGACGCTGCAATAGATGGCGCTGGGTATCAGATGCAAGCTGCAATATAAGGATGCATACTAACTACATAAAAACTCAACCACAAAAAAATATCAACCTGTACATTATGCGAAAAATCCGGCCGCTCATTATGCGTATTTATTCGACTTATTAACATAATAGCATCAAACATCTCGCATGCTTTTATTTACTAGACGACTTCATCGAATACAAAAAAAAATTATTGATTAACCTTTTGTCAGTCACCTGCAGTGACTGTCTAAAGGTTGATCAAACAATTCTATAGATCACAAGCCAAATAGCGCCCAAGTTATTTTTGGATGACTAACTTTTTAACGTGGATAATATATTATTAAACAACACATTCATGACTGTGTTATGCTGGGCTCAATATGTTTTCTCTAGACTTCATCTAGGCTTGTGTGACCATTGGTTTTCGACTAGTTACTTTGCATAGGGTCCTGACGCGAGGGTGCTGATGTCGTCTGATATAAATTAAAATGAAATAGCGGGACCCGATTTTTATTGTATCCACATAGAATATTATACAAGAGACACCGAAGCATTATACGCACGCCTATAAGGATACTACAAGGCGCTGCATGGGTCTCCTCTCGAGCACAATTAATACACGCAAAGTGAGTGGTGATGGCGAATATCACATATCATATTCTATACGATCATCACATTAATTGGCTCTTGGAATCTCGTCAGCGCCTAAATGCGAGAAAATTAAGCCATTTGGACGCATATTCGGTTGCGTATCAATTGTACGAAGTTATGAGAGATTTCGAGCGAATAATGAGCGGCGGGAGAGAAATGGCGAACTAAATTCTACCCTGTCACATAGCACACGAGTACGCCAGCTGTACTCACTCTGAGCGAGCAGCGAGGCAGCGCTGTAAGCCGCCGAGGAGCCCGCCGCGAAAGGCGATGGTGGCGCCACGCTCGCCGCTGAGCAACAACCATGGTTAATGCAACTTCATATCTAATGTAACGTCGGTGTACTGATCATCAGCTTTGTCTAATGTACACGTGCCTGTGGTTTGCTTACACGGGCACAATGCCTGCGTACACGTGCACATTGTTTGCGTATACCTTTGATAAACGTGCACATTGTGATAATTATTGAGAAGCCTCTAAATTGAAATCTCGTTTCAAATGAACACGAACTCAACAGTAGACGTAAAATTTTAACTGATTACCATTTACTTAATGACATTGTGAATCCGCAGATTCTAATAATTTGATTATTAATTTGGAGCATCAATTATCCTCTAAATTAATAATATAAATTGTCCAGAATCTGCAACTTAACAATGCCGTGTTAGACTCCATTTCATAATTTTGAAGAATAATTATTATATATCATATATCATTAATAGTCAAAATAATTAATATGTTATATCGAAGTACTGGCATATAATATCTGAAATCTCAATTGCATTAGGTTTTTGACAAAAGAACTCGATGGGAATAGCCGACATTACAACAGATATGAATTCACATATACACCATTACTTACATAAGGCGTTAAGCTTCATATTGTATACATATTTAATATAATAATATGACAATGTTACAAATAATGTAATAATGTCCTGTAGTCTTATTGTCTAAAGCAATGTTGCTCATAAATTAAGCCAGTAAAATGATCCTTACTTTTAGATTTTATATATTTCCTTTTATATAACTTTGGGTAGTTTGTAATAGCACCATTAACTAAAATTATTCTTTTGCCATACACAAGTATTTTTTATATATTTGCAAATTATTAACGTATCACATTGCAGCCAAATAGATTAGAATAGGCTTTTTTTATACATACATCAATTGAACTCATTTGATGTACGACATGATAAGTACATACAGCATAATGTAATTACTGAAACTTAGACTAGAATTGAATAAAAATAAAATATTCCGCTGATTTAACATGAGTGCCTGTGAGTTCCTTGTCATTATATTTATTAATAGTTTCTTTTAATATGTAACGAATACAAGAACAAAAATGTGAATTCATTACCAAAATGTACTCAACTTAATTTTAGTGTCTTATTATTGGCCACTGCGTTAGACAATAAGACTACAAATTGTCGCCGTCTTGGTATTCATGATAGCATAGTCCTTTAAAAAATATTTCAAAACTTTGCAAAATCGAAGTCGTATCAAGACGTCATATGCCCGATACAAAAAGTATTTCGGGTCAATACAAAAAACAAATTGGTGGTATCAAGACGATACCTCAAAAAAATCAGATTAAAAAGAGTATTTTGTATTAATACGGCAGGTTTTCACATCGATACGAAAATGTATTTATTTTTAATACGACGTCTCAAAATACATATATGTTTTAACGATACGACGACTCCAAAAATTTATGTATTGTCACATGTATTAGACGTATACACTTGAAAGCTACAGAAAACAATGGATATATTAACTTACGTCCACCTCTGCCTAGGCCTGCTATGTTGATGGGTTTTGTAAGAGAGCTGGCCGAAATTTTAATCGGCTTCACGTTACTAGCCTGTCCGAACGCCACGCCTGACGGAGCTGTAAAGAGAAATAAAACATAAAAATAATATCTGTCCTGTCTATGAACTATCTCATTGCTGGGCAGACCTCTTCTCAGTATGAGAAGGGTTAGACCATCGTCTACCAGGCTAACCCAGTTTGGATTACCAGTATTTACATGTTTGAGAACATTATGTAATCTAAGATATGTAAATTTTCTTAGTGTCCTTCACTGTTAAAGCGAACAATAATTAACTATTTAATTAGATGAGAGAGCTAAGTGCCGCGGGATCCAACTTGAGACCTCTGCGTGCTAGTACAAAGGTTCTTTCATTAATAATTTCAATATTCATTAAAATAAGGTCTTGCTGCTAAAAAAACATATGCAAGGCAAAAATAAATTACATATTTTTCTGTTTCATTAGCTCGACTACCAACAAATGTGTCGAACCTCTCGTGGTTTCGTCAAACAGCAACCAAATTTAAGTAATAGACACATTTAAATTTTGGTACGTTATGAATAGTTTATATAATATAAAAATGAAGATATTTTTTATAAATTGATCGAATATATATAATTATCTTATTTGATGAAATAATGAGAATGATTTTGTCTTCATGATTCATATTAAGACGGCTACTACTATCTTTGTATTCTGTACAACAACAAAGGCGTATATCAAAAAGAATCACAACACAACTAAGTATGTATTTAAATCGTAGTCGGATACTCGTTTTACGTCACGTATTTAGCATTTCTTGAGATACTTTAGACTTTATACTTTTTTCCTTATATGAATTTCGAGTACTCACCTGCCAGTGGGTTTGTGGTCGGTTTGACTGTGACTTGTGGCGTGACTGTAACTTTCTTGTCTGCCATGCGGGCTGCAGCTGCCAGGGTTTTGCCGCCACCTGCACAAATTAATATATATGGTAATTTTATATACAACGTGTAAGGTATGTTCTATGTGGGCCTAGAAAAGGTAGATATTTGTGAGTCGTAATTAATAATATGAATAGTAACGTCAGCATAAGAAATAAAAGTATTTAAAACGCTATTAATAAACTAGCTGTTTGATTATGAATGCATTTATTATAAACTAGTGGTTCTCACAGACTTTGGCTTGTCTGCAGCGTCACATGGGTACCGGGTCCAATTGTCAATCTACACTATCCAGAGACTCTTTCAAACAAACACACTTTTTTATTTATAATTTTTCTGTACACGCGTACAGAAAAATTACAAATATACATTATTTGAATTATCTTACAAAAACACAAATATTTAAATTGGTTACCCAATCGCAGGACCAAGACTTAAGATAAGAATACACGCGGTCGCAAAAGAAATCACCGGCGTAACCAAATACATTGCAGAGCGTTGGGCGGGAGGCGGAACGCATGCAATCTTTTACATGCTAAAATATTTTTTTGGAAAAGTGCTTGCACCAAAGTTGTTGCGTATGGGTAAAGGTTATTAATATTTTTTCATTTAATCCTGTATATAAAGATGATTCGAAGTTCGTAGGTCTCATCACACTTGTTCTAACGGTTGAAACATATAGTATAGATAGCACCGAGCATCTATCACTATGAGAAAAGTTGTGTAAGTGCATAGACGTGTGAGAAAAGTTCTAAACTTCAAATAACCGAAAAGGTTATTCATTATATCCAAATTTAATACATATTGTCGATTAAACATGGTCTGCCTTTTACGTCCTGATAAAAGGCTAGTTTAGAAATGCTTTCAAAACCACAGATCGAGCAGACAGTTACCCTAACTAATATCATAAATGCGAATGTGAACTTGTTTGTTTCTTACGCTTTCACGCCTTACTTATGGACGAATCATCATGAAATTTCGCATACACTTTGTCAGGCATACAGAAAAGGACAAAGGGTACACATCCAGTAAAAAAGTACTTTTCTGAGAAATAAAATGTGTCAACAACATTTTATGCGTCAGAAAAGTACTTTTTTATTTAATTTAGATTCCGCGGGCAAAATCTCGTAAAATTATAAACAAAACGAAATATATCAAATCTACAGTCTATGTAAATACGTAACCAAAGGCATGGCTTCTTTACTTGCGTCACATATTCCAGATGATGATCGAGTTAATACGGGTAGAATGATAGACAGATACAAATGTTCAGACAAAAATAGAGATTTAATAAAAGAGAGAAGAGGACTTCCTATCTACCTCTATAATTACAAAATATAGTATATATAATAGGAATGATGAAAGCCCTATTAGTATAGATGAAATAATGAAAGCTTTGAAAAGCATGAAATTAGGAAAGGCTGGTGGTTATGATAGGATTACAGTCGAAATGCTGACAGCTGGACAGGGTCTCATAGTAAATCAGTTGTGCCGCCTTTTTAACTTGTGCTGGAATACCGTCCGTGTACCTAGTGATTGGTGCAAGGCCGTCATAGTATCTTTATACAAGGGAAAAGGCTCACAGCAATATTGCAAAAGCTCTAGAGGCATTGGCTTGCTCAACATTGTCGGTAAATTGTATGCAAAAGTGTTAAATGAAAGGATTGTGAAAGTAACCGATGAGGAAATATGGGATGTACAAACGGGATTTCGAAAGGGTATGGGATGTACGGATCAGGTATTTTCCTTACGGAGCAAAGCCGAGAAAGTTTTGGCCAAAGGTCAAAAGGTCTATTGCGCATTCGTGGATCTGGAAAAGGCTTATGATAAAGTGGTGAGGAATGAACTTTGGTCGGTTTTGTCCATGTATGGAGTGAATAGCAACCTCACACGAGCTCTGAAATCTCTTTATGACGATTCCAGAGCTTGTGTTAGGATAAATGGGACTTACACAGAATGGTTTAGTATCGAAAAAGGTGTTAGACAAGGATGTGTAGCGTCACCCTGGCTGTTTAACCTATACATGGACAATTGTTTGAAAGATTTAAAAGATTATGAATCAAGAATAAATGAGTTACTTGTCAAATGTCTACTTTATGCCGACGACTAACTTATACTTGTGCCATCGGCCGAAGAGTTGCAGGCGATGGTAACTATTATGCATGGTGCTTTTGAGAGTAAAGGAATGAAAATGAATGTAAGCAAGACGAAAGTAATGGTATTTGAAAAAAAGGAGTGCATGACGATGTGCAATATTATGACTGATGGAGAACGAGTGGAGCAAGTGAAAGAGTTTGTATATTTGGGTACTTTGTTTACAAGGGATGGTACACATGAGGGAGATATTGAAAGGAGAACGATTGCTGGCAATAAAGTGAATGGCGCTCTACGCGCTTTTATGAACAGTCGAAATGTATCCGAAAAGGCACGTTTGGCTGTTCATGAATGATGAATGACTATTAATGCCTACACTTATGCATGGAAGTGAAAGTTGGGTATGGCAAAAAAAGCATGAAAGCAGAATAAATACTGTAAAGATGAGAGCGCTGAGAAATATATGCGGTGTGACTCTGAAAGATAGAATAAGGAATAGTGTGATTAGAGAGAGATGCGGCATAAAAGTGGATATAGTGACGAGAATAGAAAAGGGTATGTTAAGCTGGTTTGGGCATGTAGAAAGAATGGACGAGAAAAGACTGACTAAGAAAGTTTATAAGGCTAGTCTGAATGGAACAGTCGCACGGGGAAGACCTAGGCGAGCGTTTCTTGATCAGATCGAAGACGTTCTGGATAAAGGCCAGGTTAAGAGCACCTTAAACCGGCGAGCGTTTATGAGGAATGTTATGAAAGTGAATGAAGCAAGAGAAGTGTGTCAGGATCGTAGCAAATGAAAATCCGTAGTATCTGCCTACCTCTCCTGGAAACAGGCGTGAATCTATGTATGTATATATTTAAATACAAAACTCTAAAAAGCGCCGTTTTATTACATTCGTTATAATAAGTACATGCTCTCTGATTGCAGCCTGATTGTATTTGTTAATATCAAAATTCGAACATCAGTGTAAATTAATTAAAAAGATAAAATGGTACGTTAGAATGCATGTTCTGTGGTAATTATGTGATGTTATTTTTATTAAATTTAAATATTGAATAAATAAAAAATGGAAATAAAATAAAATATTTATTTCCAGATTAGATGGTAGAATAAAATTATTCAGCACAGGCTTGGCACTCTTCAAGGGTATGCTGCGCCTTGTCCTCGGATGTGTCAATCCTCGCAGTGATGACTAGGAATAATGCCTGGGTTGGGCTTTACAAACATTTAAACAACGGACACAAAGAACACTTTGTGTCCGTTGTTTAAATGTTGCACCCAGAATTGAAACAACGAATGAATAACACAAATGTTAGCCCCGTGTGGGTATCGAACAACAACACTTGGCGCAGTGACAATATGGCAAGCAAACCAGCAGTGGTTTGAGAGGCAATGACAATGGCAAGGCTGGTCGCCTTGCCATTGTTATTGCCAGAAAAGACGTAGATCATCTCTCCCAATAAATGTCTTTGATTATCCCCCTAAAGATGTATACCCGTATCTGTTACTGAATTATGCGGCTATACATACGGCTCGATTAATAGCAAGCCGGTTTATTTCTCAATCTATTGCTACGTAGCCTTAAAGGATAACAGGGATTGAGCCTATTGATGTTTACAGGACTAAGTTTTCTGGTCTTTGCTGCAATTCCACTAGAATTTCTTCTCTCTCCGTATAAGTGGAATTGCTTCTTTCACCCTGGATAAATGCTAGTTGTCAAGTTTGTGTGACATTGTTTTATTTGCAGATCACACATCTCTTATTTTAAAGTTGACAGAAGAGCAACAAATTTAAATACTGTTAATGATTCGCTCGCGCACACCCTGGACTGGTTTACGTCGAATAATTTACTACTAAACTCTAAAAAAACAAAATGTATAAGTTTACATTGCCAAATGTAAAGAGTCCTAACATAAATATAAATTTAAATAATAAAATTATTACTTTCGTTCAATCAACAGTTTTTATAGGTTTGACTTTAGATCATAAAGTTCAGTGGATCGCTCATATATCGTGTCTTGCAGGGAAACTTAGCTCAGCCGCATATGCAGTTCGGAAAGTAAAACAGCTTACTGATGTAGATACCGCGAGACTAGTATACTTCAGTTACTTTCACAGTGTTATGTCCTATGGTATATCATTGTGGGGCAAGGCAGCTGATATCGAGACAATTTTTATTCTTCAAAAGCGTGCAGTATGTAGCATTTATAATTTAGGACCACGAGTTTCCCTGAAAGATCGATTTAAAGAAATAGGCATACTTACTGTTGCGTCGCAATATATATTTGCTAACATTATGTTTATTAAACATAATATTCACTTATATAATAAGAATAGTGATAGCCATAACGTAAACACGAGAAATAAGCAAGTTAGTAGGCCCATATCATCGCTTACATAAAGATCACAATACATTTGCAGGACTCGGTATACGCTTTTTTAATAAACTACCTATTAATATAATTAATTTACCATTTCTATTGCGCCGTTAAAATACAACTTATTCGGAAGGGTTATTATTCAGTCAACGACTACTTAAATGACAAAAACACATGGAACTAGTTGCTTGTTGCATACAGGATTTAAAGATCTGTATTATTTTTAAGTCAATTTAGTAATGTAGAGGTATCTCGTGATTATTTGTGATGTTAACAAGTAACTTGTTTCTTAATTTGATTATTAGTGAAGAATATAAATGCACAACCGCATTTAGTCACGGACTGCCTTTGCATTGTCACAAAGTGTAAGTGTCTGCGCCTGCGTCATACCATCCTACTGCCTATTTTAGATTTATATTAAAACATATACTTTAGCCCAAATTATTTCATCTATATAATATTATTAAGTTATTATTATTTTTATCCTTAGTTTTTTTATAGTCAGTAGTATATGGCATAATGGCTGCAACACCTTGTTAATCTGAGTTGTAAAATACTGAAATTATATTTAATTGGCGATTTAAAAGAGTGGCCATGAGTTTCTTGCAGGTTTCTTCTCATAAGCTCAACCCTTTGCCTGAACCTAGCAACTAACCTAAATGTAGCTTCAGTAACTTAGTAAACTCACTAACCCATATATTTTAACGTTCATAAGTGTTACTTTGTGACCTAAATGAATAAATGACTTTTAACTTCGACTTTGACTACTTCAAGTGATTTGATTGGCTGTTGCTTGTTATACAGAGTTACATAAAAACACAAATAAACTTTCGCACGTGTTTACTTTACATCTTAACAACTTATGATCTACCACTTTCTACAAAACTCAATACCTTTTCCAAAAACCATATTCTAACAAGTTTAAAATTACATGCGTCGCACAACGCCTTCTTCCCCGGGGTGTGTTGTTTGGTTACGCCGCTGCTTTATTTTGCGACCGTGTACAGTCTTTAAGTCTTAGTCGTGCAATTAGAGCAAGCAATATCAATATTTGTCTTTTTGTATGAAAATATTAAATAATGAATCTTAACTAGTAATATAAATGCGAACGAGTTAGTTTGGTACACATTCACGCATTAACTACTCGTCCGATCAGCATGAAATTTTGCATGTATACATGTTGTCAGGGGTACAGAAAACGGCATAAATTACCGTTCATCCAGAAAAAAGGTACTATTACCGAGAGAGCGAATCCGCGGGCAAAAGCTAGTAATGTAATATGGTAAGGTATTAATAAGTCACGGGTGAAGGTGATAAGTATTTTTCAACTAACCCTGCAAAGGCGCTTGACCAACCATTAACAAATTTTTGTTTTAATCCGCCGTTTAGTTGCTGGGTAAAAGGCCAATTTTTAAAACGCGAACGTTGTCGGAAGTATTAGAGAGATAAAATATACGTTACACGAGAATGTTGCACACAATCTCTTTCGTTGTAATCTGGCTTGTTATCTCTATAACCGATATCTTACAATCCAATGTATGTAGAGTGGGCTTTTAAAAAGAGGTCAAGGAGTCAACGGGAAGAAGGCATATCTACGCAAGTACCTGCTCTTTGTAGAACCCAACACCCGAGCTTGCTTAATTAAAATATTCGACGAATTTATAAAAGCTAAATGAAAGGACTCTAAAATACATACGCAGATGTCACCCAGAAAGCCGCAAATCTCAAATGGGGTTAGGCCAGACACGTGCGCCGCATACCGAAGAAGCTTTGGGGTAAAATCAGCACAAGCTGGATCCGAAATGGTGCTAAGCGCCAACGTGGTAGACTCAGGCGACGATAGCGGGACGAATTGGACTTGTGCAAACTAGCGCATAACAGGGAGATGTAGAATAGCGAGAGAGACGCCATTTGCCTGGCAATGGGGCAATACAGGCTATAATAAATTAATATAAAATTGAATGGTACATTATTCCATGTGGACATAGGCTAAAAACTATGTTTAACTTGGCCGAAGTCGAGGCGGGCCTCTAGTTGAAAAATAATGTGGGCGCAATATTGATTTCGCTTTAGCTGTAATAATAATATGTTGGGCTTGCTTTATTCTGAAGCTAGCCACGGCCACGCGGTCTTTACATACTTTATGCAAACGAAACGAAACAAACATGTATATGTTACTATAGGATAGCCGCTCACTGGGCAGCTGCCTGGGAGCGGTTATCCTATAGGCGCTGGCGACACTACACGTATAACTTGTGTTGTGTGCACCCTGCAAATTAGAAATGAGCTCAAGTAAACAATATAAGTTTATTTAACTGCGGCATCCCACAAGAGGTTCTTTCAGCCGGACTAAATGGCATTATTATTTTAGTAAATCTTATTAAACAAAGTCCCTCGCCGCGTCTGTCTGTTCGCGATAAACTCAAAAACTACTTAACGGATTTTTATAATGTTTTCATCAATAGACAAAGCGATTCATAAGGAAGTTTTAAGTGTATAATTTGTTATAGGTTTATTCTAACCGTGTGAAGCCTGAGCAGATCGTTAGTGCACTAATATTTTAAAGAGAGAAGATTTGAATTATTGTTGTCTTTTTGTAATTAATTAATGCAAAAACTGCCGGGCCAATTTAAAATGTTCGAATCACCAGTAGAATGCTACTATCACTAAGTAACATAAGCTATATAACATGACGCTACGAGCTACGGCAACGTGGGTTGACAGCTAGTATATCATGTACAATTTAACATATTAAGTAGGTATATTAAGAACATGGTTTTGAATTAATTGGTACTCCAAATATACATTTAAACCATTTGATTACACGAATGAAGAATAAGGTAAGCGGTCGCCGCGCCGCGCCGCTGCCCCTGCGTCGAGTGTTGTGGGTTACAATCCCACACAATTATTAGGGGAGTCACAAATTATGATTGTTGTGAGTCTGGGTGTATTTTGTGTCTGGTAAAATAATTCGTTCGAAATTATATTACTTGAAAAAAATGTGTTATATTTATAGTAGTGATTACCTATGTGCTACCTATAATAGCCCACACATAACATAACAATTAACCATTTAATATAACAAATGCAAATGTTTAGACGTGTTTGGATTATTATTACGTTATTACGGTCGTACAACTGGACAGATTTTTGTTAAGGTAGACAGACTATAAGCTAGATCAGAGGTTCCCAGACTCTTTTTCTTATATACCACTTTCAAAATTTAGCTGGTTCCGGTGGATCCTGTTCTGCTACCATATTGCTCGCCTAAAATTAATTATTTTTATCAAATCTCTATGGGCTGACTTTTTTTTTAGTAATTCTCCGGTCTAAACCTGCCACGGTAGGCGGGCTGATCTTTTTCTTTTTTTAGAAATTCTCGGGTCTTCAGCGAGTGGTATTCCTCAAAATAATTTTCGTGGACCCGAATACACACAATTTACGAATTGTGAAACCTCATTGTTTTGTCACGCCTACGTAGACTCCCGTCGAGTCTCCCGTGGACCCCTAGGCGTTCACCTGGACCACTTTGGGAACTACTTCTTCTCCCTAGCCTTTATTATTCCCAAGTCACTTGGGGTCGGCTTTTCTAGTCTAACCGGCTTTGACTGGATATCACTTTTTACACGGAGCGGCTGTCTCCTGACCGCCGCAACCCGACGGCTAACGATATCCTAAGGCTAGACTAGTGTCAGGATATTATAGGGCACTGACTTCCCAATAACGACTGCCATAGATGTTCATGGCAGCCGGGAACGACGGCTTAACGTGCTCTCCGAGGCACGGAGCAGGCGATAATTGTCAATCAATACGCACATAATTTCGAAAAGTCGTATAACATCCGAAAGTCAGAGGTGCGCGACGTGGGCTTGAACCTGAGACCCTCTGCATTGCAGTCTGTTGGTCTCCCCACTGAATTATCGCTGCTGCTAACTTTGGGAACTACTGAGCTAGATGAACAAATGATAATTATCATTCCGGCAAATTGTACAAATTATATTAAAATCCCGTTTCGCCGTAAACAACATTAGGTAGTCTATAAACAGAACAGTAAACAATATATTTATTTCAAAACAACAGCCCTATTCAAACTTTTAAAAAGTTTGAAGACGTACAAACTCCTTGGCGCAATTAACGGAATCGCAACGAATCGGAAAAACGTTAAAAACGGTTAACTTGTACAGCTTCACAGTACGTTTACACGAATGTTACCCAATGTCACCTTGTAAGTAATAAAATGCACCCTTCAATACAGCTCTAAAAGATACAAGTCATTTACATAATTATGTATCTCTCGGTACACCTATGAAATATACATGGTGTATGTAAGATTGCCTTTTTTTAAAGAGTATGTGTAGATACAACAAAACTATTGTTTCTCTCAAAGCTACATAGTAAACCTATGTTGCGCTGTTACGTGGGTCTCCCCGCGACCAAAGGATTAAGACCTTCCAGATAATATAGACGTAGTCTAACGTCTATATCCTCAAATGGATAAACAAGTGCAAACAATGATTTTCAGTCCCACGTTACAGGGAACGAGCATATAGTTGTCTAGAGGGAACAAGTTCTAGGGCCTCCCGTGCGACTTTTCAACAACAACGACGACAATTTCTCAATAGAAAAACTTAATAGCGACCGGGGAAAATAAACTAATGAGCCTCAACCTGTATTATAAATACACGTCAACAACTATGAACGATAAAATTAATGGCGTATGATGAATTATGCCTGTTATTATATTATGTGTTCAAAATTTTTCAAATCGATACGAAAACTACAATAATCATCCTACTGATACCAATATTATAAATGCAAGTTGTAAGTGTGTTTATTTGCGCGCCTTATGAATTTATCAAGATTTACGCCCCGCGCGTAGCGCGTTGCGATGGGTGGCGCGGCCCGCACTGAATTCAAACATATAGCGTTGTATGAGTGCGTTTACGTAAAAGCGATTTTACACGCGTTTGCTTGAAATGGAGCGTTGTTTGTGGCGAAGTCCGCGGATGGCATCGACGCCTTCATCGCGGCGGCGCACGCAACGGCAATTTTCAATGAAGCGATGCCCGCGGCGGAACCTTCTGCCAGTCATATTTGGTAATCGCACAATGCAGACGTAACTCAACGTCGCATCGCTATGGAGTGCGACATGATCGACTTTTTTTAGAAGAAAATTCTATGTTAAAATGTTAATTATAATATACAAGAAATGCGACGCAGCCATGCGCGCCGCGTACGCGCGTACGACGCCGCGGCGGTAGCCGCCACGTGCTTCGTTACACGCTTGAGGATTCGCCGCAGACGCAGCGGCGGGCACCGCTACTCTGCCCGTCTCGCATCTCTATAAACAACATCGTATATTGCCCTATGTTTGTGTTTACGCGTGCGATGTTAAGTGCCGCTTCACGCGCCGCCGCACAGTAAACAGAAAAAACGTCCGACGCGCCGCGAGACGCCACGCCACACGAGACGCGCGACGCCCCGAGTCTCCGTAAATGAGGCCTTACACCTTAACTTATCGACCAATCATCATGAAATTTCGAATACACGTTGTCAGGGTTACAGAAACGGACATAGGATAGGTACCTTTTATCCAGAAAACATACGGTTTCTGAGTGAGCGAAGCAGCTAGCAGAAGGTATTAATCGAATAATAATATAAAACAGTTAAACTTAGTTTATTATTCGGGTTTGCCCGACTAGTTTCGAACACAATGGGTTCTAAGGGGCAGGACAAACAGAAAAGACTTAAGACGTGTCCGCGTCTCGTCCGCGCCCAGTCCGCGCCGTCTTTTCTGTTTGTTTTGTGTCGCGACGCTTCTGTACATTTTGTATAAAAATTTATTGAAAGGGCGCCGCGTCGTCATCTTACGTCTTTTCTGTTTCCCCTGCCCCTTAATCATGAGCGTCAGTCATATGCGTAGGGTAGTACATACATCGTATTATATCATCATATCATATCATTCGTACCGTTAAAGACATTTATTTCGAAAGTCTTGAATTTCAGTGCATACCCGCTTGATTGTCCTAAATCCTTTTATGGAGTAGTTCGAACAAGAGAGTAATGTTATTTTGTAAGACAGAAATTCGAAGAAACTTCATTGTAAGTTTCTCGTTCGGTCCAAAGTTTCGGATAGACATTTTCATGGTACAGACTCCAACACTACAGAACGTTCGGGCAAACCCAAATAACAAAATGTGAGTTTAACCGTTTTATAGGTTACATTATGATTACCACTCACTTACTTTTCTATAGTAATACAATAATTATTGTGATGGAGGTTTAGTTACAGCTAGATAGTTAGACCTAAACATCACTTGCCACATGTGGTTGTCATACTGCGATACACGATTCATTTTAATATCCCTGGGGATATATAATAAAAGATCATCTAACACGTGTCAATACGGACGGATGTCTAAACGGAAAAACTGTTAAAAATAAAAACATAGAGACTGATAAAATTTTCCTCCATATGAAACAGGAAAGTCGCTGCTCTTTATCATTTTCATAATAAATAACACATTCATAATTCAATAAATTATTTATACAAAGTCTTAACTTTAGTAGAATACCTAAGTCGAAATACAATGAGCCGCACTACAATTCGCCACAATGGCGTAGACGAAATATAGTTCCGATGACTTTTCGTGTAATTTGATCTCGAAGACTATGGGTTTACTAGCTATACAGAACCACAGTACATAAATATACAGTATTGTAAAACGGCCGTATTTTTGAAATAAATGCCTACAGCCGCGCGGTACGTAAACATGCGATAGGGCTGAGCTGCCTACTAACAGCATTTTGATTAAATCTGCCTACTTTGAGTTTCTATTTATTTTTGTGATTGTAAATATTTTTTATTTTATTTAAACAAATTAAATACTTTGTGAATGGAATAGGAAGTGTTCAATAAAAATGCATGTTGTTTTTTGATTGGTAGATTTAATTTATAAATACATGTTTATGTTAGATTTAAGACTTAAAAACAAATATTTGCTCCTCGACTGAGACGTGCGGAATGTTTTATTATTATATTTTAAAGTATAAAAAATCCGCATTCGAACATAAAGCTTAATTAAAAATTGTTTTGGGAAACATGGACAAGGAGGAGAAAAAGGAATATCTTTTACTTGGTTATAGATACCTGCAGCTACTTTACAATTTATATGTTTAGTTTTAAAAGAAGTTCGCGCGGTTACTATTTAAAAAACAACACACCGTACGTTCGTCACTGCGGCGCATTCGCGACTGGTTGCGAGCCGAGCGCATGCCGACGCCGAGGCGCGTAGGTATGACTCGAGTTCCGACCGTTTGTATGAAGATAGGTTACTGTATATTTATGTACTGTGACAGAACTTAGCCGTCGACACCATAAAACAAACATATTTATAAATAAAATAAACATATTTTTGACGCGCTTTAAACTTGTCCTGCTAGTACCTAGGGGCACAAATGTATGCGATATGTAGACATTACTATACTAGTTTCAGACCACGAGCTGCTACTGAGAACTTCTTGACAGGAAAACCTCAATAACACTTAGCCTGACTCGGATATCGAACCCGAGGTCTTATGCACAGCAGTCGCTTACACTGCTATTGCGCAGGCAGGGCTCTTAATCTATGGAGGATATAGGCCCGATGTGCTCACATCATAAAATTTATTATACATAGTATAGTATATCTATAGAGAAAGATATGCTCGAAGTTTTGCTGCTGGATGGTATCAGAATAGGTAATGAGAAGATCCGCAGGAAAACTAGAATTGCCGACATAGCTCCCGGATAGCCAAGTTGAAGCGCACATAGCTCGCAGAACCATTGGCCGTTGACGCGGTTAGTATAGGCCCTAAACAAGGTGCAGGCACGATCGGGTAAGGGTTGCAGTAAGCGGTTGGATGCGAATAGCCTAAGATCGGCCTATGTGCAATACCTTTGAGTGCTATATCCAGCAATGGACGGCTCTTGGCAGAGATGATAACGACAACCTATATCGACTACAACCAATGAAACACTAGGTGCCACTTGATCTACGAATATATGATGACAGTAAGTCTTACCTGGCACTTCAAGATTATCTGGATCCTCATCATCGTCGAAGTCAGAATCATCGGACGGCGTCGGCGGATTGTCCTCGTCGTCATATGCTGACCGTTTAGACTGCAATACAATAAATTATTCTTAATTTCCTACTATTATTATAAATATGTCAAAGTTTGTGAGGATGGATGGATGTTTAATAATAATAATAATAATAATATTCTACTACATACACACAACACTATCTAGCCCAAACTAAGCAGAGCTTGTAATATGGGTACTAGACAATGGATAAACATAAATATACACGTCTTTTTTTTTTATAAATTCATACATATTATACATAAAAATAGTTTGTTACTCTTTCACGCAAAAACTACTGAACCGATAGTGATGAAACTTGGTATGTAGATAGCTGGAGACCTCGATAACACATAGGCTTTTTATCCCGATATTTCAACGCCATCGGGACTTACACGGGTGAAACCGCGGGGCGCAGCTAGTTATATTTATTAACAAGCTGTTGCCCGCGAATTTGAGCTCGTGGATATTGGTTATATCTCAAACACCCGCTTCACACTTTTAGGAGGGGTTTATTGAAAAATCTTTTATGGCAGATGCAGCAGTTTGGGCTAAGACCACTAGTTGTCCTCCGCAATTCCACCCAAGTTAATGAGTATAGCTTATGTTACTTCCGCATAAAGTAGCTTCCTAATGATTCAAAATTTATTAAAATCGGTTCAGTAGTTTCAGAGTATATTCATTACAAATAAAAATACATATCCTTTCTCCTTATTAATATTTTAAGCAATATAGATTTGTATCGAGAGTAGAATTTTAAAAAGCGTATTTTAAATCTCCTCTCTTAATGTCGGCCTACGTTGTGTAAGGAACGTATGCGCAACATTTTAACTCTGAGGACCCAAGATTTTGGACAGTGCGTTGATATATCAGCCAGGAGGCTATAAGTCAAATAGTTTATCCTTTTCCATATTGAGATACCTAACTATGACTGTCTGTTGTCCGTATTCAATTTGAAAATGGTTCCTGATATTGGTAGCCTTATATTAAGTATTACATTTATCGCTAGTTATCCCTAAGGCCACAGAATATGTTATAGTAGTTGTGGCTTTGCTACTTGCCACGCGCTGAGCGTTACGGGTTCGATCCTCACGCGGAACAAACATTTGTGTGATCCACAAATCGTTGTCCCGAGTCTGACCTGGGTATTATTTATGTCCTTTGTTTGAATGTTTGACGCAGGAATTATCCCAAGAGCGCAAAAAAGGATGTAAACCTAATACGGATTGCGTCCGTAAAAATGGCGAAAGGTTTCGCATGTTACCAAAAACAACCTTTAAGAAAAGGAGTACCTCAAGGAGCGTGGAGCGTGGACTAACCGCAATCTACAACACTTTATAGTTGAGTATCTTCTCTACATCTTTTGAAAAGTGTTGGTAATTTCAGAGGATTGTTTGGATATATGTACCTATTTGTATATAAATGCAACTACTCAAATGTATTGGCATTAAACTGTATTTAAAATGAACTAGACATTATCTTATCTTGTATGGGGGGCCAGTCAGTACAGACCGGCGACACTTCGACCCAGTGGGATCTTTTGTGTCGACTTCCCCAATAACGATTGCCATAGATGTTCATGGCAGCCGTGACCGAACGGCTTAACGTGCTCTCCGAGGCACGGAGCAGGCGATAATTGTCAATCATACATACATACATAAATTCACGCCTGTTTCCCAGAGGAGTAGGCAGAGACTACGGATTTCCATTTGCTACGATCCTGACACACTTCTCTGGCTTC
Organism: Catocala nupta; assembly: GCA_963675205.1. Lineage (NCBI taxonomy): Eukaryota > Metazoa > Arthropoda > Insecta > Lepidoptera > Erebidae > Catocala > Catocala nupta. Next base: position 7,812,382 of record OY776098.1, read on the forward strand.
ATTCACTTTCATAACATTCCTCATACACGCTCGCCGGTTTAAGGTGCTCTGAACCTGGCCTTTATCCAGAACGTCTCCGATCTGATCAGGAAACCTTCGCCTAGGTCTTCCCCTTGCGACTGTTCCATTCACACTAGCCTTATAAACTTTCTTAGTCAGTCTGTTCTCGTCCATTCTTTCTACAACCAACTTGGTTGGTTTGGGCATTGTCAATCAATACGCACATAATTTCGAAAAGTCATATAACTTCCGAAAGTCAGTGGTGCGCGACGTGGGTTCGAACCCGAGACCCTGTGCATTGCAGTCTGTTGGTCTCCCCACTGAGCTATCGCTGCTCTTGAACTAGACATTAACGATGATATGCATAATTGCATTTAAGTAAAATTTTTAAAATGTAAGTTGTGTGTACACCTTTAAGTGATATATTTACACTGTATTAAGGATTAACAGTATTAAATGTAACACATTGTTTGTAAATATATAGTTGGTAGTAATATTAGTTAATATTACTTAAATAAATAAATAAAAATATGCGCGCCAAAAAATGATTACCTAATCTTACGTAATATCCCCTAAGGTAGAGGTGTATTACATCCACATTTTGCTACCTATATTTACGGCCACTCCTATCACTAACAAGTAAGAGTTATCCGAAAGATAAATCGCATGCTGTCTCACTCATGTTAGGTTAAAAAAGAGAGACGGCGAGACTTTTATCTTATAGATAAATTCTATCTGGAGGTGGTAGTACAAGCCTTAAGGGCCCATGTTATAGCTAGCTAAACTATTGCCGTCAAAAAAATTTAACTTCGTTCTGTTATTAAAAACATTCAAACAAAAAAGACAAACACATGACTCGAGAATCGAACGCGGAATATTACGATCGACAACAAACAAACAATTGCTTATGTCACAAGACTAATAACAATCTATTATTGAAATTAAACTACTTGATTGCATAGATGGTGTAGTGGTTTAAGCGGGCGCCTCGCCGTTGCCACTACGCCGAGTGTTGTGGGTTCGAATCCCACACGGGACAAAAATTTGTGTGATACACAATGTTGTTCATAGTCTGGGTGTTTTTTGTGTCCATTGTTTGAAAGTTTGTAAAGTCCTCCGCGACGCAGGATTTATTCCTAATGCGGGATTTGTATGAAAAGAAATGAAAAATAAACGTTAAACAGATTTAATCACGTTGTTTATTTGAAAAACACAACTTTCACATAATTTTGAATCTATTAAAATACTACTATTAAATTTTACTTTTTATAACATTCGCATAAATGTAAGACAGTATTAAACATCTATTAATACAGTACCAATAAAAATATCCACGGTATTGTACTATTTTTATTCCTTATACAATTTATATCATCCCACTGCCGATCAAAGCCCAAAAGTCTTTATTTTGCAATGTCTTTTTATTTCTGTGTTTTCTATTAATGTCGATGTTATTTCCTCATTCTCTTTCATAATTTGCTTTTTTCAAGATATTTAGTTAATGAGGGAAGAAACAGCTGGACCGATCAGGATGATTTTTTTTTTCGATAAGTTCGTTGAGGCAAAATATCAGTCGGGCCCGCTAGTATCTATAACGAATATTATAAATGTGAATGTGAGTTTATTGGTTACGATTTCACATCCTACAAAATCTCTTTTATCTAATGGCATTACCCGTTTTTGCGAAAATAATTATTACGTGCAGTAAGAACGAGATAAAAGCGCAAATTATGTATTTGGGGTGCAGTTAGATATATTAGTAAATCATAATTAGCTTATTGTATCGTAGCGGTACACCGGCGGCCAGACATAATAGGTTTTAATTATGTCTAGCATTCTAAGACGACAGTTCAATATCCTCCAGACCGAATTTTGCTCGCGGCGGCCAATCGTAACGGAGACTGGCCATCTGCGCAGAAGATATTATAGGGCAAAGTTTCAAACATAAGCGCATTCTAGAGCAGCGTTTCCCAAAGTGGGTTCCGCGGAACCTAGGGGTTCCTTTGGAAAGTCACCAGGGTTCCACGAAATCATTTATTTTTGGCAGTTAAATATACCAAATATTATTTTGAAATAGCGCAAAATATATATAGTTAGGTTTTGTTTTTATTTAAATTACAGTGTCTTTGATTTGTAATAATTTGACATGGGGTTCCATAAAATAAAAGATATTTGGTGGGGGTTCCGTTATCTTAAAAGTTTAGGAACCTCTGTTCTAGAGGTCCCTAACTCTCATAATCTGATGAGAAGAGAATTCCGGCACAGGACCACCAACGTAGGACGGTCTTACATACTTGGCAAGTATGTAAGACCGTGACAAGTATTACTTGCCGAGGCGCGACGTTGAATTTCTTGTCAGGAAAACTCGATATATTTTTGTTGTCCTAACCCGGGATTCAAATCTGCATTCTCATTCTCAGCAATCACATACATAACCGCAGCGCCACCCAGGCATTTGTTATTAATGTAGTATGTTTAATATTAACAAATAACCTTTTTAAACATAATAAATATTGTGTAGAAATAGGTCATGTCCTAAGTCATAATCATAAAAAGTAAAACCACATTTTTTTATCGACCATACTATCCATGTGCCTGACCATGACCTGGCATATGTAAAAGTATGGGGACCTGGCATAGCTATATGCTCATCTTTAAAAAATGGATGCATATAAATTTTAATGCTTATTATTTAACTTTGATAAAAATCTTTGTGAATTGATTTTATTATTTACACACAAGGAGCCAAATGAAACATAAAATACAATATTTTCTTATCTATCTATATTCTCTATATCAATCTAAAGTGCAAAATAAACATCAAAATAAAAAAGAAAATGCTTCTTGAATGTAGAACCTGGAACTGACTGCCAAAGACAATAATGCAGAAGGCAATGTGTGTTTCTATTTAAATTACCAATTAATTGATAAATATTTAGTAATGTTTTCATAATCAAATACTTATAAATTCTATAATTATCATATTATTAATAAACAAAGGACCTTGGAAACAAAGAAATTGTGAGAGAACAGATTGACCTTGACTTTTATTAATATTAGTAAACACTATACAATAATGTCACTGCTCTCAGGAAAGAATGACTAGTCATATTATATTATCTTTGGCTAGCCACTCATCTTATTAAACTGATAGTGATCATACTAACAACTTAAAGGAGTTTACCCTATGATAATATTATGGTTATAATGGTCACACTAAATATTTGTTGTTTCACATCTAAACATCTGAACTTATATGTAGATTGTTTAACCCTGAAAAAAGATATTGAAGGCCAAAGGCTATGTCAAAAAGATTATGGACTATATGGCTCACAAACATTTTTTAAGACTTAATTTATATTTATTTATTTATAATTTAAGCATACCAACTGTATAATTACAATGTTTTGTAGTTGTATATGCATTGCATAACATTACAAAATATTTATTATTAATCTACTGTCTCAATTGAAATAAAATTCTTATTGAATACCATATATATAATCAATGTAGGTGTGCAAGTTTCAAATAATAGTACTGTACAATCAGTGCAGAGGTTTCAGGATCAACTTATGTATATAGACTTTATGGACTGTATTCATGTTTTACCACTGTAATCAATAAATAAATAATAATAATTATTATTATAGACTTTTTAATAAACACAATCTCTGAACTGGAAACAGTTGATCCCACATATATTATATATTTAACATATAATCCTTACTGTTATGCATTACAGAAATGCTAATCATGGATACTAACACCTAGAAGAGCCATCTGGACATTACACAAATATTTGCTCCAAATAACTATGCAATTTATTGCATCCAGTATAGTGTTTGCATTAGTTTTAGTGTGGTAACCAGTTAAACCACTGTGCCATTCAAGTATTTCAGGCCATGTTACTGAAAACTCAGCATGGCAATATAAGTTGTAAATTTTTTTATGCCACAGATATACCACAAACATTTAAATAATTATGCTATTGCTAATTAAATTATAATACAACACTATTATAATTTTTAAATAAACAATCACAATAGCTTGGTAGGTAATTAAAAGTGAAAGATAATAAATACTTAGTTAATCTTTGTGTTTTGAAAGATATACAAAGTCCTTTTGTTTATAATATTATTTGTTTATTTATGTTTAATTATGTGGTTCACCTAATTTGTATTACCAAAATGCCTGCTGAATTCTTTAAAACAATTAAGACCGCATTGTGTCTTGCATAGATATTTTGGCATATGTGGGGCTAACAATTATTTATTTATAATTGAGTCAATATATGATAAATACTTATATTTTTTAATATTAAGTAATACCTATTTAAGTTACATGTTGAAAAATATTGTGTCATGTGAATAAGATAATAAGAGTTATAGTACATTCCATACCATAACAATAAATTGCACTAAAAATAATAACTAGGTATACTTTTAAGTTGTAAATAGGGTTCCAAACTTAGTATTGTATAAGATTTCATTTCAGGCTTAAATTCCTAATCATACTGTGATAAGCCAATCATACATACATAACTTACAGTATATGTATAACTAATAATTGTAAATAATATGTAAGAACCTATTATTTTATTTCTATGCTATGAGTAGTATTTTTTTTTGGCATGATAATGTAAGGTCATTATTTTATAAACAGTATATTGAGTTCGATAATTGTTATGTATTTATTTATAACATTTAGGTTAAAAATCAAAAACTAATAATCAAAAACTGATCATAGACAAGTTTTTCTGACTAACCAGAAATAACACAATAGTCTTGGCACAGTGAATTACAACATTACTTATAGTTGGCAAAAGCACCAAAATACAGTAAAAATCCTTACATAACTGATAACATGGTTTTATAATGCTTGTTTTATAGCTATTTTACTTTCCACCATGATAAGTAACTGCATGCATTGAGCAACTTTAAGAAATCTCTGCAACTGCATTACAATACATAATACTACGCAATTACCATTATTCTATAAGAAAAGACAGCATTAAGAAGCTATTAACATCGTATTCATGCCTCAAATTCAAAATATCATCGATCCCAATGCGTTAACTCCGCATTGTAGCAGTGTGCTAGACATAGGCACAGTGCAGTACTTCAAGACATATTCTAACACTATACCTAGAACCTTCCAAGAAAATCAATACAGCCACACCCAGCTTGAATAATTAACTACCCAGGAACACAATCAAATAGCAAATCTGATACTGAAACATTGAAATAATATCACATGTGAGATCGACACCACCTTCTGACAGTTTTTTTTTGGTTAGAAAAATTGAAAACAAAGAAAAAAAGGGGAAAAATCCTGTTTTTGTGACCTTCATTTCCAATTAAAACGAAACTATGTAGTGTATACTACTAATTATCTTCGAATAGAAGGGATAAATAAGAAAAACACATTTTTCAACAAAGTAAAGTTTGTAAAAAAGTATCAAAACAAAAAACTATCATTACCATTTTTTTAGCTGAATGAGACGATTAGAGCACTTCAACTATTTAGTTTTTAGTGTAGAGCAATGCACAATCCAATAAATTCACTTATGTTTTATACACTTATGAAATATTAGCGAGACACTTCTAAATTCGCGATTATAAAAAATGCAGACGTCCGAACGGCGGTCACTGCTTCCGCCATATTAAAAAAAGCAGAGAGAAAAGAAGTTTGCGTTTCGGATATGCGTCTAAGCAGTCAAATTCCTTAAGTGTTTGACAGATTCAGAAACGTATGTGATTTCAGTTATTTTATATATCTTCAGAATTTAAACCGTAGAAGAATATTGAAAACTTAGATTTAAAGTATTTGTAATGCTCTTTATATTATATGTAGCCCCGTAAAGTTCATAATGACCAAATTATTGCTTCTAGCTGTATCCGAACGTATTAATAATAGCACAATGACATGATATTATCGATCATAATTTCAGAAAAATATTATTATTTAAACATTTAATAATCATTTTATGTATATTTAACTGCATAAAATTTATATTGCAAAGAAATGTATGACACGTTTAGTTTTCAGACGTGTTTACAAAGTGCATTTTATGTTTTTAATATAGCAACATTAATAATTGAATAGTAACCAAAACCCCCGCTTGGAGTACTTTACGTGATTCAAGTACCTATTTAACTATTTATACAATAGAACAAAGATGTTACCTACCTAATCTTTGCTTTAATGTTTATTGACATTGACATTACGTATGATGATGATGATACCTTTTGACCGATTTCGATCACGGCGACTGCTTCATCTCCTTGGAGAAAGTTGTCGTTGATGTGCTCTCAAGTGACTGCTGTAGCCAATCTTGTGAGTGAAGGTATACATACATTGCGGACACGTAAGCACACCATTCTCATAACTGGAACTGATCGCCACAAGTGGTCGGACTTGTAGTTCTTCGCCTCCAGAATCAAGCTCAAACCAACGTTGCTCCCGAAAATCAAAAACCTTGGTTTTAACCTGAGCTTTCCAGTCAAAGGCTCAATATCACAAATTTTCATATTGCGTTCTTGCACATCTTTGTAGCGGCGAAATTGGCCACATGGCTTAGGTAGATAATATTGTCTTAAGTTTACGCGAATGTTAATCATCGAAATTAAACTACTATAAACGGATTTTATCGCTTTATTTATTTTACACTTTATTAAGTACATAATTTAGAAAATGTTGCCCTACTATTATGAAGTCTGCTGTGTGTGAACATGTGCAACAGGGAATCAACCACTACCTGAGATTTAACAAACCACAGATTCTCGCTAAAGAACACCGATTCCTACCAAGGATGCTTCTATTGGCTATTGAAATGAAAAACATCCTTATTTCAATAGAGAAGGTGGTTGGAATGTATCACCAGCTTGGGATCCAGTAATTCAAATAGTCAAACCCAAGGAGAAGCAAGCCACAGCTAGACTTCATGATACTTTGAGCTCATAATTTAATTAGCTTAAAAATTAGTGAGTTTAATAGTAAGTAGTAGTAGTGCAACAGTTTCTAAATTATGTAATTAAGTGTCAAAACAACGCGATAAAATCCGTATATAATGAGTTTAATTTCAATGGCCACATGGCTGTCATTTGCCTTTCGCTAGTTCTGAATCAAATATGCATTTAGCCACTCTGTACTCCGCTAAGCTCCGCATAACTGCCTCCGTGGCGCAGCGGTAGTGAATGCGACTGCTAAGCATGAGGTTTCGGGTTCGAATCACGGGTCGGGCCAACAAAAATGTATTGGGTTTTCTGTTAAGAAATCTCAATACGAGCCCGGAGTTAAGAAGACTGTGTTAGACACACCTGTGCCTCGGAAAGCACGTATAGCCGTTGGTCCTGCTCGTGATCTCTCTCCGGTCGTGTCCGATTATCCGTCCCATCGGATCATGAGGGTTAGGGAACAGAGAGTGCACTTGTGTTTGCGCAAATACTTGTGCACTATAAAATCTTCTGCGCAGATGACCAGTCTCCATTAAGATTGGCCGCCGTGAAAGAAATATTTTATTATTACTCCGCCATGCATGAGACGAGACCACACCATCGAAGTTGACGCCGCATAAGGAAGGGTTCAATGCCACCAACGTCGCACCACTTCGGTGTTCCGTACTCGATAACACCATTGGATATTAAGAATTATTCCACCCGAGGTGGAATTGGTCTATAATAGTGTACGAATACACCGTTGATACACTGGTCACGACACAACGGAGTATAAGACCTGTTTTTTTTTAATGCTATTTGCTCTTATGTGCGAAATAATGTAAAAAATCAAACAAAGGCATCACTAATCCGAGTTCAATGAATGACTTTCGACCTAACCGTGAGTATCGACTAGGTAAATACTTTGATTAAATGTAATTTGTGTTCTCTAGGGTTAGGTAGTCAGTACAAAAACATAAATAAATAATACAACCTTTGCAGGATATAATTAGATCTATTTATTTTCGATAACATCACAATAATATTTTGAAAATCCATCATGAATTAAGACACCGCGTAATATGAAACTTGCAATATTTACTATAGAATTGTGTTCCACGTAGGTATACAATCAATAAAATATATAATACATACATCAAGTTGTACTTTCTTCGCAATTAATGTGAAAACTAAAACATATTCAAATGTTACGGGTTGTGCCCAGTAGGCCAATTCACGTATTTAAATGTGTTTACTTGCAGTGCAGTTGCAGTTAAGTTTAGATCAAAACAGCTATTTTCGTATTCACGTAATTTTGACAGCTGATGTTTCAGATACAAAACCCGACGTAAAACTTAACTGCAATTGCATACGGACTGCATCGAAACTCGATCGGTGCGTCGAGATATTACGAGAATTGGCCTACTGGGCGTCTACGATGAGTTTTCATAGCTCTCGAGCCACACACAGCTACATTCAAACGTCTCGAACATTTGAAAGTCGACATGTCTTTACATAATTAAATCAGTTGTTAACGTTTCTGGTAGGAGTACTGCTAGAAAAAACGTAGATATAACTCGCCAGTCATCAAGCATATCAATGTGCTTCGAGTTACAAAGACTCATGTTCATGTTTAGACCCTCGGGACTTTTTTACAGCGTTAGGTTTACGTCACGTCAACTATATGTATATAGGCCAAAAAGTCAAATCAATATATTGAGTACCTAATGTTTATTCTGTAAATATGGCACTCATTGAAATATACCTATATGTATAATGTGCAACATGACCAATCCTGTAAAGGGCGGCATTTATTGTATGTTTATATTTTCCTGCACGACTTTTATAGCTCACTTTACACCTGCTTATATATTTCGAAAACAAATGTAAGGCAGGAAAAAAAATAGTCTTACGGAATTTCAATATTTAGCCGTCGTTTTAAATATAGAATTACCGAAAAAAGGGAATTTCCCTTACTTAAAAATGGTTGCCAGCTATTATAAATTTAAAAAGAAATTCTTTTCAGTACCTTCATCCAAACTTTTTGATCCTCCTCACCATTCGAAAATGTTCTATCTACCCAACATGCCCTACCTACTCACGCTCAAATAAAACGTTGGTATCTCGTATATAACAAAACCAAAAAAACCTTGACTTAATAGCATTTTTATTACTATTATTATTAATAACATTTACATCACATTTCATCTACTAAGCACCAACATCAAGCGGACAGTTTTTATACAACAAACCAAATTAATAACACTCATTTACATTAATAGAATTGACACAAAATAATAGACTTTGATAAACAATTTTGTCAATCGTAAAAGTGGCTATTATCACTCTCCAGTGGTTTTCCAACTTAATGACATGACATTCATGACCCCACGAAAGGCCGCCGCCATGATTCTTTTGTTCGTAACTATCGCTTTTATCTAACGGTAGCAGAGACTTGTAATGTAAAGGCCGCTGATATTTAACCACCTGGAGAGTCATAACATTTGAAAAGTTCGACAATTTATGTAGAATACCATCGCTGTCAGTCATAAATAAAAGCAGGCCCAAGTCAACCAGCATAACAGAAAGTCTGTAGACGATTTTCGCCATTTGTGCAAATTCCAAATTAACATGAAATGATAATCTCAAACGTTTCGGCTTTGGTCTCTACAATTCTCGCTGAATGTCTACTGAAGTCTGAACGATAATAAATACCAACTATTAAAGCATGATTCATGCAATCTATTTGGTGTATTATTTTCAATCTGAATGTGCTATAGTAGATTCTTTACAACATTTATCTATCTCAATTATTTATTAAACGTAAAAAATGTGACTGAATATTACTGAATCCTATATTCATAACTAAGCTATATTTTACTAAACAATAGCGGTTGGCAGTTAATAAAACAAGTTAATAATAAAAAATGTACATATTAAAATATTTTGACACCTACCTTGTTACTTATATGTGTTCATCACGTCATCATTACACCTAAGTTCAAAGTAATTATGTAATACGCAAACGCAATTGAAATGCGTAGGAGAAATTCTAGTTTGAGTGAAACATTGTGTATGTATGTGTGAGCATAACAAGAATAATATGTATGACGCATTAAAGTATATTTATGTATTTTTTTATCTTAGTTTCTCTAATAAAATGTCTGATTTATTTGTACGGGTCTAGTCCATACATTACTCTGAGTAGATACAGTCAAAGTGACTATTTGATTATAATAATATGTTTATATTATCAGATATTATTCGAATATTACATATTGAACAACAACAATGGATATATTGCGGTTTATTAAAGTTAATTAGGACTTCCTCATGTTAATGATAAAACTATCCTTCAATTTTGTAGCACCACACCCAATGACTATGGTAAATGGTCACAACAAAACATTTTCGTTTCCCGAACTGTACTTAAATATAGGCCACGGCGATAAGCATGATTCCTAAATATGGGTGCTAAGCCCAGCCTGTTATTTACTATTTTATTTTGAAGTTAATAATACACATCGAAGTTTAAATTAATACCATTAACTTATTTCTGTATATATACAGAAAAAGCAGCAGAACACCACTGAAAAAAAATATCTCACCAAGTCAAATAAATCACAAAACATCCCGAATTATCGAATTTCAAAATATAATATTCGACTTTTATATAGACATTTTAAAGTGAGGCCAATACAGGCAAAGGTGGCAGCATCACCATATCTTACTGTAATATTACTATAATCTTACTTTACATATAAGCGAGACAAAGTCATACTTAATATATCGTTGTCTCGTTATGTCGTAAAGCAGGCCAGATCATGAAAATACAACATACATCTCATAATTAAAATTTCCAAAATTTGATCATCATGAATAGAATATGTATTTTTCTATGAACACATGATAGTGGCTCAAAAGTGATTGCCATACATTCCCGGCATTGGCATGTTTAGTGGACCCATAGGGTATGGAACACTTGGAGTGCTTTGAGGAGATCCATAGCTAGGATACGGTAAATAAGGCTTTGAAAATCCATTGCCAAATGATGCCTGAGATCCAGATCGTAATAATTCCGCCATCTTGTCCGCTTTAAATTTCCGTAAATGCATGTTCTTGCGTGCAGGCTCGAACTCTTCAAGGAACTTCTCAACTGGTATCTTGCCAGAGAGAAAGTCCTGTGCCAATGACTCTGATTGTTCCTCAGACTCTGCTGCCGATGTCTGGAGTAAAGCCTGCGTTGTATCTGGCGAGATTCCGGCTGATTTTGTCTCTGCATGAAGAGAAGATTTTTAGTGTAAGAACATTTGAACTGCTTCTTTGACAGCAAATTTGGCAATAAATACAGTAGATATAACCTTATTTTGTTTGGCCTGCAACATAAGTTTATTGCCTATCCGTAAGTTTCAAGTCTGATTCCAGAAGTGGATAATGAGTCGAAATCAAAATATCTTTATTTATTTAGATTACAAAGTAACATTTATAAATGTTAAGGTTACACTAACTAAACAATAATATGCATTTACATAGTAAATGTAAATATTGTCAATCATTGGGTTTGCTATTAAAACGTTCTCAATAATAGCATAGAGTCTAGAAATATGCCAAGTAGATGGTAATAAGCTAGTTCACTCACTTTTCCACTTAGGGAAGCAGGCAGTACCCAGTAGTAATATAAATTATAGGTACTCACTATACTCTTCGAGCAGTTCTTGTATGCGTGTGCACAGCTGTTCACCCGTCTCTGACTTCTCTTGCACCTGTGCCTTCAATTCTTCCAGGTCTGGTTCCTTGCTCAAGTTGAACTCTGCTAAGGATCTGTTACTGGCTATCGTCAACTCCCTCTCTGTCTCCCAGTCTTTTACCTAACCAAGTATATATTTGAATTATAAATGGCATAACAGAAAATCACTGCCTGATTGGACTATGGCGCATGTTTGTACAATTACTTCAGAGCAGGGACCGCATAACGAAAAAATATTGGATATAAAAGTTAACGGTATGTCGTCGAACCTTTTTATTTTAATATCTCAAAATTAAGATACACAAATTTTATGCTACTGTAAAATAACCATACCGTTTTTTTGTACACTACCACTAATAATATGGTAAATAAATTTATCAATGTCCAACTACGCAATGCATTTGTCTCTGAGAGCTAACAACGCCGCGTAGATCGTAGGTACTCATACGCGGGACCTTTTTCTGTACCGAAATTATTTCGGGTGAGTAAAGGTTACATAAAGGAATAGTATTTCATAAAAAAAATAGAATACTTAACCGCTTTTGATGAACCTTTAAATCGAGGCGATACAGTTATTTTATACCAGTAGTGAAACCGTATACCTTAATTGATAACGGTCCCTGCTTCAGGGTAACAACATGAAGCAACATTCTATTTTCTGAGTCAGGAAAAGAATTTTGAAGGAGATACTCAGTAGTAGCGGTAACTCTGGAAATAAGCTCAGTATGTGGCACTAGAATTTTATCATACATTGCTTGTAAAATTTGGGTGTAGAACCTTCACATCTGTCGATCATTTAATAGCCTAGGCTTTCATAATAAGCAAGGCAAGTTTGTTTTATGCCTTTAACTAGTAGTAAACTAATTGAAATGCATCTAGTTTCAGATTTATTCATCAATTTCTTGCATTTTGTGAAGTTTGCTTAGGGTCGATTTTTTAATCGTCAGATAACTTTTATCTGATGAATATATTTGACGTTTTGACAGCTTTTGTATAGAAAATATGTCATACCGCCATATTTAATCATCAGATAAAAGTTATCTGACGTTTGAAAAACTGGCCTTTAACTTAATAAGCTATTGTATATCATGGATTAAGGATTATAGCAAGGCAATCAGCAATTACTTTACAAAAAAATTGCCTGTGGCAATGCTACCACTTAAACCATCCATGCAGTCATACAGACAATAATTTAAGTATAAAACAATACTTAATAGTATTATTTGTCTGACACATCAAAATTTGCTTAACTAGTATTGTCAAATATGTTAAAATTACAACCATATGACAATTTAAAGGATGTCTTTGCTTTATAGCAGATCTATATCATCCATTGACAACCTCGATGGCGTAGTGGTTGGTGTAACCTGCCACGCCTGAGGTCGCGGGTTCGATTCCCACACAAGTCAAACATTTGTGTGCATGAACATGGATGTTTGTCTGTGTGTTTGTTTTCTGTTTCTGGGTGTTTCTGCGTATATTATGTACGAATTTACAAAAACATGTATATATGTATGTATGTTTATCATTGTCTAGTACCCATAGTACAAGCTCTGCTTAGTTTGGGCTACATGGTGTTGTGTGTATGTGATAGAATATTATTATTATTATCATTGATAGTTTGGGCTACATGGTGTTGTGTGTATGTGATAGAATATTATTATTATTATCATTGAAACTAGTCAGTGTGTCAGGATCGTAGCAAATGGAAATGCGTAGTCTCTGCCTACCCCTCTGGGAAACAGGCGTGAATCTATGTATGCACAAAACTAGTAAGTAACATAGCAGATGTAATTTTGATATTCACAAGAACACTAAAATTAATTAAAAGATACTGAACATCCTAACAACCATTATCTTTTAAATCTTTAACTAGAGTCCCAAACTAATAAAGGCATTAACCTATTGAGTGGCAACAGCACAGTGGCAACTAGACACAATAGGATTTTTAATGATGTCTGGCATTCAAACAATTGACAGGTTAAATAATGAATTGCTGTAGCAAATGTATGCTGTTTAGAAAGTTTATATTTCCTAAATATAAATATTTGTTTTCTAGCCATTTGCTTACACTTGCTTGCTTAGTTTAATTTTCACTCTGTACGAGCAAACCCGTACAATCATAATAGTATGTAATTTATGCTGACTTGAACTATACGCGTGATGTCGTAATTAATTAGTTTTGTTAGCACATTGTACATTCAATAATTAGTAGCAATAAATCAGTCATACAAATCGGTTGTCTACTCATTCTATCAGTATCATACTATCATTCTAACCATTGTTGAAGTGTTGCGGACTTATAATCCCAACATTTTCTGGTCCTTCGAGCCAACCGTAGCAGGACTAGTGACGCGAGTGCAGTTCAGTGCTACAGTGAGACAATTTAGCAAAAGTGCCAGCAGTAGTGAGCCGAGCGGCAACGTGCCTGGACAAGCGGCAGCGGTTTGTACAGCAGAGTCAAAGTAAGATCTTTCCTTTTCTATCTTACTCTTTATTTATCTTTTGAAGAATGAGCCAAAACATGGAGGATCTTCTAGCAAATCAACAGGAAACCATTGAGGCTATGCGAAACCTTCTTACCAATTTTAAGAAAACTGGTTATGAGCGTAGAACTCCTGAATACATAAAAAGGAGGTTGGAAACACTTGAATCCTACTGGCAAGATATCCAAACCAATCACATTCAATTGTGTGGGTTTAGTGACCAATCAGACGACTATTTTGTAGGAAATCAGTATCAGACAGCAAAAGAATTTTACACGTCAGCTAGGAAAACGATCCAACAATTCGCGACAACTGCTAAACTAAATCCCGTAACGCCTTTAGCTGAAAAGTCGAAATCCATAACGGAAGGAACATCCGTAGGAAATCAACCCGAGGGTTTGGTGGAAATGCAACCCGAGGGTGTAGTAGAAAATAAACCCGAGGATGTAAGGATGATTCCGTCTTTTGAAAGTCCTAAATTCATATCTCAAGGCAATAATAGTAAACTGGATGAGATGAGGAAAAAGCAATGCAGTAACTTTAAGGCGTTCTCGCGAGCAGTTAGCAACATCAATATAGATAACATTTCAGAAAAATGGGAGTTTCAAGATACACTGAAGACTTTAGAAACCAAGTGGTCGGCCATCGACACTCTCCATTGGGAGATAGATGGGGAGCTACAGGGGAAGGATGAATCATATGAGGAAATGTTTTCTGCATACGAGATGACCTTTAATCGCATAAAGAGAAAGCTCAACAGTAAACTATGGTCAGTAGCACATCGTGAAAAGTCTACCCCAAAGATGGAGGTGCCTACTTTCTACGGGCAATATCACCAGTGGGTTCCCTTCAAAGATCTCTTTACTGAAACGATACATAACAACCCATCGTTATCACAAGCTCAAAAGATGCAGTATTTGAAAGGAAAAGTTAAGGGGCAAGCGGAAGGATTGATACAGCACTTAAACATAAGCTCTGACAACTATTCTACATGTTGGGAAATTCTCACGCACAGATATGATAACAAGAAACGCATTTTTATTTCGCACATGAATATTTTAACAGGTCTACCAGTAATGCAACAGCCTTCTCTAAATAACATCAAACGTCTTCATGACACAACTTTAGAGTGTCTAAATGCTATAAAGAACTTAGGTTTAGACATAAGCACATGGGATCCTATTCTTGAGTATCTTCTGGCCAATAAATTAGACTCTGAAACACATTCTGACTACGTAGAATCTATCAAGAAACCGCGAGACATGGCAGTACTTTCTGAGTTTTTAGGCTTTTTAGAAAATAAGTTCACGAGCATGGAGTCGTCTAGAAGAAAACAAGACATACAGCCTAAACCTTCATCTTTGAATAATAAATCATTTAAAGAAAATCATAACTCATATCATAAAAATAATCATTTAAAACAAGCATATTCTAGTAACAAGGAAATTTCGCAATCAGTTAACAGTAAAAATTTCCATGCAATTAAAACTTGCCCATTGTGCAAAAATGGTCACGGGCTATTTCAATGTACGCAGTTCATTGACATGTCCCCAATTGTGAAAAGACAAACAATTAGCAAACTTAAAGTATGTGAAAATTGCCTTTATAGCCATAACGGTAAAGCATGTTTTTCTACCAAACGCTGTCGCGAATGCACCGGATATCATAATACTTTACTACATGAAGCATTTATGCAATCTCAAAATAAATCAACAATACCTAAAGCTAGCACCTCGCGCACTTGGGCCGAGCAACCTCAGCAAATTAATTCGCACGTGGCACAACAATATGATGTGCCGGAAATATTGTTGTCCACTGCAATAGTAAAAGTCCTGAAATTAGATGGTTCTTATATAACTTTACGAGCTTTGATAGATCAAGGTTCTCAAACTTCTTTAATAACTGAGAATGCTGCACAACAATTGTGTTTGCCTCGGCAAAAATGTATGGGCGTAATAACAGGCATTGGTACTAAGGAAAACACATGTAAGGGCGTTATCAATATCAATTGTTCCTCAAGAAACGGCTCTTATACATTTAATACAGACGTATACATAATGAAAAACTTAACAAAAAATTTACCTACTTACAGTTTTACAAAACCTAATTGGGCGTATTTAGAACATATTCAACTTGCGGATCCCGAATTCAACATTAGTCGGCCTATTGATATTTTATTCGGGGCGGATATATATTCACACATTATTTTAGAAGGTATGTGTAGGCTGGATAAAACAATACCAATTGCTCAGCAGACCAGGCTTGGCTGGATATTGTGCGGCAACGTAACTCCTTTACAATGCAACATAGTACAGGTTGACATTGAACAGTTACAAAGATTTTGGGAGGCTGAAGAAATAGCCACAACCCCCTCTCTATCATCAGAAGATCAGAAATGTATACAATTTTATCGAGATACCACTACAAGGATGTTGGACGGACGTTATAACGTTAAGCTGCCGCTCATACCCAATTTCGAAGAACGATTAGGAAAATCAAAAGGAAGAGCTATAGCACAATTTGGTCATTTGGAACGTAAATTTATAAAACACGAAAATATTGCAATTCAATACAAGGCGTTCATTCACGAGTACTTCGCGTTAGGTCACATGAAACCGAGCATTAGTAACCAGAAACTCGAGTGTTTCCTGCCTCATCATTGCGTTTTGCGTGAAGGGTCAACAACAACATCATTGAGAGTGGTCTTTAACGCATCATCAAAAACATCTAGTGGTCGGAGTTTGAATGACCTCATGTACAAGGGCCCAAACTTACAACAAGATCTGCAGTCATTGATATTGAAATGGAGGCTATATGAATTTGCTTTTACTGCGGACATCGAGAAGATGTACCGTCAGATAATGGTAAACGAAGAACATCAACATCTCCAAAAAATTGTTTGGCGCGATAATCCTTCAGATAATTTACAGGAGTATCAACTGACCACTTTAAGTTTTGGTACGAGACCAGCACCTTTTATTGCGATGATGACACTAAAACAGCTGGCCAATGACGAGCGAGAGAGATATACAGAGGCAGCCAAAGTACTCGAGGGGTCATTTTACATGGATGACCTTTTATATTCGACCCATAATTTGGAACAAGCGCGACAGTTAAAATCAGATATAACAGCTTTACTCAAATCAGGGGGATTTAATTTACGAAAATGGGTATCAAATAACTCGCAATTATTGTACGATCAAATGTTACACAAACAAGATAGCAAAAGCATAAAAAATCTAGATTCGACAAAAACATTAGGTCTCTATTGGAATCCTATTCAAGATACTTTTTCATTTGATTGTAAATTTGACATAACTCTTGATAAAGCTACGAAACGTTCAGTGTTATCAGATATTTCTAAATTTTTTGACCCGTTGGGATGGCTTACACCCGTCACAATCAAACTGAAAATCTTATTCCAACGGATTTGGAATAGTAACATACAGTGGGACGATCAATTACCAGAGGATATTTTTAATGAATGGGCTAAGATCAAATCGGACATCTGCGAACTACATCAGATACAAATACCTAGATGGATTGGTATCAAGCCAGGAGTGAGAGTCGAAATTCACGGGTTTTGTGATTCGTCCTTGAAATCATTCGCCTGTGTGGTATATTGCAAAGTTTATTATGAACAACCCCGTATTATTTTAGTAGCAGCAAAATCGAGAATCGTACCGACTAGTAAACAGTTATCATTACCACGGTTAGAGCTCTGCGGCGCTCTAATATTATCAAAACTCATGGACAAAATAAAGCAATGTCTATCAGATTGTGAGATCAGTATTCATGGCTGGACAGACTCGACTGCAGTCTTAGGGTGGCTGCAAGGAGATCCATCACGTTGGAAAACATTTGTCGCCAACAGAACGCGACTAATCACGGATATAATGCCTGCTACTTGTTGGCATTATGTTAAGTCCTCTGAGAACCCAGCGGACTGTGCAAGTAGAGGAATAACGATATCTCAGCTGGATAAACACCCTCTATGGTGGCAAGGGCCATCATGGCTAATGACGTATAAGCCTGATGATACAGTCAATCGAGAATTATTTACAACATCAGAAGAGTTGAAGATACTGAAGCAAACCCATACTGTTATCAAATTTGATCCCGATTCAAGCATTATTAACAATTTATTAAACAAGTATAGTTCATTCAATAAAGTTATACATGTGGTAGCGTGGATTTATAGGTTTTTAACGAGCAAGCACAGTAAAAAAGGAGCATATCTCACATTAGAGGAGATAAGAAAAGCAAAATCAATTATCATAAAACATATCCAAGAACAAGAATTCGCCGAGGAGATAAAATGTCTCAAAGAGAAAGGAAAATTTAACACTAGCAGCAAAATTCTTAATTTGAATCCCTACCTAGACAGCTGTGGTTTACTCCGTGTCGGGGGAAGGTTGAAGCATGCACATATCAACATAGACATGAGGCATCCCATAATTATACCGCACAGAGGTCGTTTAACAACTTTGATTATTGATCAGGCCCACAAGCTCACGTTCCATGGGGGAGCCCGAATAACACTAGCATTTATTAGACAAAAATATTGGATTGTAGGAGGAAATAACGCCATCAAGAAACAGATACGTTTATGTGTTAAGTGCAGAAGATTGAGCCCCACTAAGCATAATCAAATCATGGGTCATTTACCCGAAGCGCGAAGCAACTATTCACGTCCGTTTGATAATACCGGGGTGGATTTCACAGGGTTTATATTGTTAAAGGCGAACAAGGGCCGCGGCATTAAGACTGTAAAAGGATATGTGGCAGTTTTTGTGTGTATGGCTACAAAAGCTGTACACCTAGAAGTGGTATCAGATTTAAGCACGTCGGCGTTCATAGCAGCATTAAGAAGAATGGCCGCTCGCAGAGGCACACCATCACACATATATAGCGACAACGGAAGGAATTTCGTCGGCGCCAACAAACAGTTACAGCAGCAGTATCAGGAATTGCAGCAAATATTCAATACAGACTTTTTTGCAGAGATAGCGGAATTAGAAATAAACTGGCATTTTAATGCACCGATCTGGCCGTCTGCTGGCGGACTTTGGGAGTCAGCTGTAAAAAGTTTTAAGTTTCATTTTAAAAGAGTAATCGGCGAACAACATCTAACATATGAAGAGATGTCCACGGTTTTAGCACAAATTGAAGCCATTCTCAATTCCAGACCCTTATGTCCTATCACAGAAGACCCCGAAGATCTAAATTACTTAACGCCCTCACACTTTTTAACTAGTGGACCAACACTCACTTTAATTGAGACCGAGACAGATTTGAGAACCAGATGGCAATTGACGCAGAAAGTCGTTAGAGATATATGGAAAAGATGGCGCTCAGAATATCTTACGCAGTTAACAACACGCAGCAAGTGGAGACAACCTCAGGAGAATATTAAACTAGACGACGTAGTTTTACTGCATGATGACAACTTGCCGCCCGGAAGGTGGGCAATGGGCAGAGTTATTGACCTGCACCCGGGAGCTGACGGATACGTCCGAGTTGTCAGTCTGCGAACGAAGAGCGGTGTCTTAAAGCGACCCATAACAAAAATATCAACACTTCCAGTAAATCAAGAAACATCTGAAACGACCGAGGCTAACCAAAAAAGCAAGGAACATACAGAATCGGCAAAACGTCGAAAATTTACCAAACTAGCAAGTTATAACATTATATCATTGTTTACATCGCTATTACTTTTTATGACATTCATATCAGGTGCAGAAAGTACATTTCACGTCACAAAATTCGGACAGAATCAAACTTTGTATTTCGATAAATTATCAGATATGCACGTAATAAGGGACGAATGGAAACTTATTATTTATTACGATATGCAACCTTACTGGGAAGGCATAAAGGCGCTTAGAAAGTACACAAATTCATTGGAACAAACATGTATAACGATGCGTAATATTATGAGCTGTGACATCATATTACTTCAGTTACGTCAAGGGTTTACTGAACTTGAATATTATAATCAGTTGTTACTCGGTCAGCAATCAGAAAAGCAAAACACGAGACAGCGACGCGGTGTCATTGACGGTGTCGGATATCTGGCTAACGCTATGTTCGGAGTACTCGACGCGCGATTCGCTGAACAGTATCAAAAAGACATCACGTTACTACGAGACAATCAAAGGCATATTACATCATACTGGCAAAACCAGACCTCCATAATAGAAGCAGAATATAATTTGTTAAAACGAACAGAGGAAACCATGAACAAACAACATAAAATGATTACTCAACATATATTTTCTATAGAAAAATCGTTAAACAATCTAAAATCTGTTACCGAAACCATGTCCTTGGTTAACGAAATCACAGTAGGTGCTATAGTGGGAAGTAATATGCTTACTTATTTAAAGACTATGCAGAGCGCGTTATTGGATACAGTCACTGACATATATCATGGCCAATTCAACCCGCATCTCTTGACCCCTTCACAGTTGCAGGAACAACTTAGTACGATAGCTACTTTGCTCCCAAAAGACGTTTCGTTACCGACACAAAATTTACATACTGGCATTACAAAAATATACAAACTTCTGAAAGTGAAGGCCAGGTTGT
The DNA here is from genome assembly GCA_963675205.1 of Catocala nupta. Classification (NCBI taxonomy): domain Eukaryota; kingdom Metazoa; phylum Arthropoda; class Insecta; order Lepidoptera; family Erebidae; genus Catocala; species Catocala nupta. Next base: position 7,833,141 of record OY776098.1, read on the forward strand.
TAGAGCAATATTTAATTTTTGAAATAAAGCTTCCGCTTATTGGGCGAGATTCTTTTGAAATGTTCCACATACTTCCTATACCACAGGTTCGAGGGAACGATATGGTAAACATAGTGCCGATATCAGAGTTCGTCGCGATAAACCTAGAAAAAGATGCATATATCACTCTATCAGAAACAGCAGTAAGGTCTTGTCTAATATCTGATGTGTACCTATGTCATATCCAGAAACCAATATATTATTTGAAAGGAGATAAAGAATTTTGTCAAACTAGAGAATCGGAATGCATTACAACTATTTCTTCGTGTAAAAACAGCTGGTTGGTGGGCAACAACCTTAACTATTATATTTACTTTTGTTGCGACCAGTGCCCGATGCGAGTAATATGCGACGATCAAGTTACTGCCTATCAGTTAACAGGTGCTGGCATAATAATTATGGATAATGGCTGTATTATGAAATCAGAACTTTTTACTGTGATCGCACATAAAGCTTCGACGACTGAATTAAGCATAAAACCAAATATTTATGCCCCCTTAATTCCACCCATCAATCATATCATAAATATTTCGATTCCTGACACGATTCCACTAAATATTGCGGACACAGAAAGTAGAAAGGATCTAAATGACATTGGTGAAAGAATAAAGGTCATGAAGGATAATGCAGGTCTCATATCAGAAAACATTTCCATTCACGATATTCATCATTACTCCATAATCTACATACTCATCGGATTTGCGAGCATAGCAGGATTGGCATATGCTTGGCGACGTCTCCGTGTTCGACGAGTGATCGCGGTGTCCGGCCCGGGAGAGCAGGCTCAGAATGCGCCTACACCCAGTTCGAGTTGTAGTGAAAACGCGCAGTGTAATAGTAGTGTTAGAGAAAAAGCGCAGTCTACTAGTGTTAGTGAAAAAGTGGTATATCATAGTGAGTGCGAATCCAGTGATAATAAAAATCAGTGCCGTAGTGTAAACATAATAAGTGCACGAGTAATCGATAAAGCGACGTCACCCATACTTAGCCGATAGACAGCGTTAATAAACTGATGACTATCAAATGTATCAACTTCATTCGGACTTACTTATTATGAATCAATCATTGTGTTTCATTATTAGTATGTAACATTAATCTTTTATTTCGTATCTTTGATTTCAAACTTTACTCATATTTTATATCCTTGTTTACATTTTAACTGATTGTTTATATTCTATGTTTAAATGTTTATCTAGCTATCATTAACTATAAATCATAATTGGTTTTTATTGCATTTTTGTATACATATTTACTGGGACTCATCTGTGCCCGGGAGCATGTACGAGCAAACCGTACAATCATAATAGTATGTAATTTATGCTGACTTGAACTATACGCGTGATGTCGTAATTAATTAGTTTTGTTAGCACATTGTACATTCAATAATTAGTAGCAATAAATCAGTCATACAAATCGGTTGTCTACTCATTCTATCAGTATCATACTATCATTCTAACCATTGTTGAAGTGTTGCGGACTTATAATCCCAACACACTCTTTTAATTAATTTAGAGAGTTTTATTGCTAAGGCAATATGCCAGTCCCATTGTAACCAAAGCTAAAACTAAAATAAAATAAATACAATTTAACCTACTAGGCTACATATTGACCTTGCAGCCTCACTCACTGGTTCGGCCAATATACTTTGGATGCTTCCCACATCTAACCTATTATACTTAAACTTATGGAATATACTTTGTTGTTGTCTCTCGTTCTTGACACAATCCATCAGCGAATGGTATTCATCCTCCACTGTATGACAAAGCTCACAATGAAGTGATTCCCCAAGATTCACTTTTACGCATGAGGTATGTAAACTTAACCAATGGATAATGTCCCGCATGGAGTCTATGCATTTTAACAATAAAAGATTGTGATGTTTCAACACTACTGAACCACGGCACCTGAGGAGGCTCCGCCTGCATGGTTCTTTACCAGACTCATTTAGTTTTAGATATATCTGCAAAGTGTTATTTTCATTCTTCATATACTATGACTTTATATTTATGTACTACTTCATAATGGAACGGGACAGTAACACAATTAGGGCTCTCAGTCCCAGCTAATTTTGCAAGTTGATCTGTCTCCTCGTTGCCTCTTAAGCCTATGTGGGGCAAAATCCATTGTAATCTCAGTTGCACATTGTTAGTATTACATAGAATAATCTGATTTAACATTGCGTAAGATATCGATACACCTCTGTGTTCAAAGGCACATCGAGCTAAATGAGACATTGCACTTTTGCTGTCAGTAAAAATAACAAAGTGTTGGTAACCATTACCTAATGCATGTGATATTGCCTCTGAGATTGCAACCAACTCTACAGACATGATTTGAGACACCAGAAATAATTGCAAACATACCAACATCTTCACTCAAATGATCATAGAAAGCTACCACTTGCCCATTAACATACTTCGATCCATGGCCTGGTGTCTAAGCAGAATGCTTTTATCATTATGTCTTGATGTGGTTAAGCAATCAGATTAAAATGTTAACCCAAGCATTAAATCACTGATTTTTCTATATCCAAGAAGGTGATCTTTATGAGACATTATATGAAAGTAATACCATAAAATATTGCCTAATAAATAGTTTAGCAAGAAAATAGAATAAAGCTTGCCTTATAATTTGTAATATTCAGTTTTTACATATTCATACTTTTAAATGTAGATAAAAACTAAAACAATTGACTCAAATGTGTGTGTTATCAACAAATAATTCAACCCAACAGAACCATCCAATCATTAACACAATGACTCATTGTATAATTTCAAAATTATACTAGTGACACTATAAAATAATGTACTGGTTCTATGCATCACAGTGAAACATATGCATTACGCTTACTTTCCAATATTGAACAGATAGAAGATAACATTGAACAGAAGATACAATAGTATTACCTGTTTTACATCTTTCAGTACGGAATCGAATTTTGTGTCGTCATTAAGCATTTCTTTTAGCTCGTCTGAATTCAAATGGGCCAGCAGTCCCATGGCGGACGGATAATCTGGCTGTATCATTTTAATAATATTATATATCACCAACACCAACGGCAAAACCTTAAACAATTATGATATCCTTCCGAAAGGAAATAAAACCAAACAACAATGTAAAATTTCAGATTTTGACAAACTTTGTCATTAATCTGTTGTCCAGATTTGACGCCAAAATATTCGTTTTGAAATTTAGCATCTTTATGTTATATTTTACAGATTTTATTATTAAAAAGAAATTTACATTTACCTACTGATCTATCTAAAAAAAGGTTCTTAATGTTCGTTAAAATTACACAAATTGTACAGTATAACGTGCCCTGTAGTGAGTGCGTCCCTCGTACCCCTCTCACCCCGCTGTACGATATTCCCCGCCACCAGCTGTGGCCCGTTCGGGGAGACGCACGCATGCCGGCAGTCGACCACAATGCTTTGCGCGCGCAACCCGTGTCGTTCTGTGCGCCTGCGGCCCATAGCTCCTCGTGTTCGTATTTTCTTTATAATGTTCGTATCTCTTTATAATGTTTGTATGTAATGCTAAAGTACGTGATTGTAACGTTGCCTTATTCGTGTTCGTGTGTATTAAAGTTATACATGTTACTTACGAACCAGACGTTTTATTTAGCACGTTAAAACAGTTTATAATTATATCATCGAGACCGTTCTTGGCCGAAGTTGAAAGTTGCACAATACAGTTACTGGAAGCCAATCTAACAAAGTATGACGCAGTTATGTTAATTTTATTTGATATGGACATCATTTGCCACATTCTGATGATAAACCATTGTATCTAGATCTAGTGACAAAAATAATTCTCAAAAGTCTTTGATCACGAATACAAGTCACGTTCCTATTAGCGAACCAGGTAATTACTGAACGGAAATAATAATTATTTTGTGTGTTTGCCACACATGAACAAGATTGACAAATGTCAAAATGACGGTACCAGATAGTACAATTTAGAATATTACAATTTTCTTTTAAATAGGAATTCATTTATTAGTATTATTCAAAACGCATGATACAACCTTATAATTAATATAACGACCAAAAGTTCCCTTAGTTCTAGTCAGAAATGTTACTTATAAACTCACCATACGACCTAGAATTTTTCTACAATTTGTACGTGAAGTCTGTAGCTGAAACATTGCTATATTTTAGAAATTTTGCATTATATATAAGTTTATGGGTGGTAGGGTACTTGGTGGTGTGTTGTGTGGTGTACCGGCGATATGCGCGACGTCTGCCAACCAGGACTCGAGGTGCGCTTGGTGCCAAGCGAGTGTTAGTGGTTGTGGCCCACCCGGATGACGAGTGCATGTTCTTTGGGCCAACGATCTTCAGATTAAACGAGCAGGGTGCCGACGTACATTTACTATGTTTATCTAATGGTATGTCTAATAAATATATACAGTGATATGTAATTCTATATCAATCCATATTGATACATGTAGCATCTGTTGTATTCATAGATTAGGTTCAGTTAACAAATTCATTAAAATTGATGCTTAGTAAAGATTTAAACAATTACTTTTTTATTATATAATACAGTAATCATAAGCAAGAAAATCCTAGTATTTAACAAATTTTCATTTACCTTTCTGTCAATTATCAAATTTGTTCATCTTTTAGTGGTACAGGTGGTTTTATGGTTATTCAGCTAAGGTATAGATTTTCCATGCCTTCTAAATATAATATATATGATACAACAATTTATTAAATATGTCGAAGATATTTTGTTATCAATTTCATCATTTATGGTAAATTTTTAGGTAACTACGATGGCAAAGGTCACAAAAGACGATTAGAGTTATGGCAAGCTTGCCACGAGCTTGGAGTCCCAGATGAAAACATTTGTTTGATTATGGACACAAGATTACCGGACAATCCCAAAGTCCACTGGCCCTTCCCTGTCATAGCTAAATTAATACACCATCACTTAGAATCGCTAGACATAGATACGCTAGTTACATTTGACAGAGGAGGGGTATCGTCACATCCAAATCACTCTGCTGTTTTCTATGCGGTAGCCTATATGTTTGTTGAGAAATTAATTCCAAAAAGTGAGTATTAAAATTTAGAAATATTTTTAAAACTAAAATTACTTTTTACATTATTGTAAAATTTTCTTGTTTTGTGTGATATGTTCAACAATTAGTTATGTTTTTGAACACAAAAGTGTTGTTGAAATGAAAGTAAAATTATATGAAGGTCAACTAGGGTCATTGCCAATAAAGACATTTTTGTCCACTGACTCATTTATTATTTCTAGTTCCACTATAAGTTTTACCTTTTAGTGCAACTAAAAATTATATTGATAATATGGGCTATTTTTAGTTGTGTATATGCAAATGTCTAAATTAGTATAATATTTTATTTGTTAATCCATAAAGATTTCAGACTTGACAGTCCAATAGTAGCCTGGCTCACACATGTCTTTGCAAGTTGACAAATATGGACTGTGTAAATATCTGAATCCCTTGGCCAACAATCTGTCCCATGAGGCGAGACACTATGCTTTTGTGGTTGTGTCTGAATTCTGAGGATTAGTAGACAGTATGTAAAAGTGTGGTCATATTGTAATATCGCCAAGTGGACATAGCCTACTGTAGCCACTACTCAAAATTTTATGAAACATTGTAATTTCTTAAACAGAAAAAATGTATTTTAAATCTGCTTTAGTGGACATTGTGTATAATTTCTATTGAACTACTAAACCTATTGAGTCGAAGCCGCATACCAAGTGTATATTAGGTTAGGTTAATACATTAGGTTTTTAATTATGTCTGCCATTAAAAGACTTGACAGGTTTAAATAGTTATATATATAAAAATAGTTTATAATTTTAAATAACTTGTTCAAACTTACTATTTGTATATTCTTTTCTGTTTCAGGATGTACAGTATACACATTAGACTCAGTAAATATATTAAGAAAGTATATGGGCTTTCTGGACCTGCCACTCAGTTTTATACTATCTTCAAAGAGGTGAGAACAGTTTAATAGTCAACTCATAACTTTATTATTATTTTATTTTTATTTCATTTAGATACACTAATATGCCACAGAATACAAAGATACAGAATACCTCATTAATTCACTCACACACATACTCTGGTTTCTATCTGTGAATAAGTCTTATTCAGAGTTTGTTTTCACCTGGCTCTATACACTTTTATGGCACTGCTATATCATTTTTTCACTTAGGCCTTCTCTCATCTGACTCCTAGAGATAGCAGACTTTGTACTTCTTTGATAATTCCCAGACATTCATTTTTTTTACATTGTCTTAATTCAAAGTATAAATAAGTGATAAATGATTCATTTTATCATTTTATCTTAACTCAATTACCAATTGTATGTTAAATTTTGAGTTAAGGTAACAAACACCATTAACCAATATATATGTGGCTAAGGCGTGGCGACTAAACTAAGGGCTCATTTACGGAGACGCCGGGCGTCGCACGTTGCGATGGGCGGCGCGGCCCGCACTGAATTCAAACATATTATGGTCTTGTATGAGTGCGTTTATGGAGAAGCGATTTTACACGCGTTTGCTTGAAATTGGGCGTCTTTTGCGGCCGAGACCGCGGATGGCATCGACGCGTCTCACGCGGCGTTTATCGCGGCGGCGGCGCACGCAGCGGCTATTCTCTATGCCCGCGGTCTCACCCGTGGCGTAACCTTAAAATCGCACAATACAAATACAAATACAAATCGCACGTAGGTAAGTCATCGTCGTAATGGAGTACGACATGATCGACATTTTTTTATAAGAAATTTCTGTTTGAAAGTGAATTATTTAATATAAGAAATACGCCGCAGCGATGCCCGCCGCGTACGACGCAGCGATAGTTGACACATGCTTCGCTACACGCTTGAGGATTCGCGGCGGGCCGGCCGCAGCGGCGAGCAACGCCTCTCTTTCTGTCTCGCATCTCTAAAAACACATCGTATATTGCCCTATGTTTGTGTTTACGCGTGCGATGTTAAGTGCCGCTTCACGCGCCGCCGCGCCGTAAACAGACAAAACGTCAGACGCGCCGCGAGACGCCTCGCCAAAGGAGACGCGCGACGCGCCGCGTCTCCGTAAATTAGGCCCTATACCGATTATATGTATATCGTTACAGATATTTCCTCCGGTGGACAGAGAGTCGTCGCATTGTGCGCGCGATGAAACGCCATCGGTCACAGATGGTATGGTTCCGCTACCTTTACGTGATCGTCTCTCGGTACATGATCATCAACACACTCAGGAGAATCAGCCTCGCCGACATTGAACTTGAGTTGGAAGTCGACGACTGTGCCTAAAACTCTGCCGTTAACAGTAAGATGGTTCATACTGTGCCAGTTCTAGATAAGATAGCGAGATAAGACGCAATTATTTTTCTTGCTGTTGTTGGTAGATCCACCAGCGGCCTTACTGGTTGTGCTGCCTGTCAAAGACATGACTGTTTTCTTCTGGCGCGGCAGAAACAGTGCCAACAAAATACAACCATGCTGCTGTCTACTATGGAGTATTTTCTTCGCTTTTTGTTATAGTGTGCCATATACCTTCTTAAGCTTAGAAGTGTAATAACTTTTTAACAAAACAGACTGAGGTAAAAGATTTGTTTATTACTTAAGAATACACAGTACAGAGTTTGAAAATATTAGATTTTTGACCGATTTCTCATTGACGACAAGGAAAGTTCGAACGTTCTTGTTTTGTTGATGATCTTAATAAATTATCCTAATTGCCAGTCTAGCAAAATAAAACAGATTAATGTTTAATAAATCATTTAGGTACAAAAATACGTTTGTAAAATACAAGAAGACGAAATTACATAAAATCAGTGTAAATGGGACTTCAACCGTCCGTTTCCAAAAGGCTAATCAAGACCTGACAAAATCAAACACTTTCGAGTGATTTCATGGGTTATTGCTAATCCCAGTACATGTGTATGATCGTCTGTAGATTAAATTTGTATCGAACTAGTTTTCAGAAACTGGGTGTAAATGTTTTTGATATGGGTCTAGGATGTTCGCCGAGGTACTTCCTTCCCGGAAAAGGCTTTCGAGCCTTATCAGAAACGTTCTAAAGAAAGGCTATGTTGAGAGTAGAAATGTCCTGTGAGTTGAAGAGCTTTTATGAATCGTCCAGTGCCGGGTAAGGCGCTTATTAGATTTTCTGTCAAGAATTGCTCAGATTCAACACGGTCTTGACGACAATATGCTCTCTAATCAAGTGGGACCTAAACCCTAAAAACTAAACAAATGTATGTTTAATATACTTCAGTATACCCGGGCGATAGATGCAGGTAAACTGTTTTTAACTATCTATTTTTACAGAAATACCCAATGTTGTGACACATTAAGTCAATTTCTTAATTTCGTAAAAATCATAATGGCTATATGTTAGAAGAACCAATATTGAGAACGACAGTCTTTATTAGTGTTGTGCGATTATCGATAAAACATTCGAAAGCCCAAGTAATACGTATATATTCGAACTATTAATTGAATAGTAACAATAAAATAATCGAATACGTTCTTTCAAATAAGTTAACCTTATCAGCGATTATTCGAATATGCGATCTGTATTCAAATGCGGGTATTATGAATAATTTAAAAATCGAATTGGAAATCGGGCTTTTCATAACAATCGCACATCCCTACTTATAACCGCTCTGCTCGTTCTTAGGCTCTTTGGTAATATAGATTATCGAGAGACAAGATTTAATGATAGTAATTGACTTGGTAGGATATGATGAGCTTATAATTCACCGACATGATAGTATCGCTTCGATGCGTGCTCGAGCACTCTTAGCTGTCAGCTTTATTTCACAAGTCCGCTAAAAAGCAATATGCCGCCAGGTATAAAAATAGCAATATTGTCATGTGTCAAGAAAAACTTAGGTTCATAATTTTCTTTTTTACTTTTATCTACATTGCCTCATAATAGTCTTACAAAATTTCGTAAGACTTCCATATTAGAGCATACTTTTTCCAATATTCCACGCCGCTATTTTTCTTGAAGTAATAACAGTAAAGTATTGATTTCGAGGCAATAATTGGACATTGTAGTTTATTTTTCGACAATGGTCAGTTACTTCTCTAGAATTCAATACCTACTGCAATTAGAATTAATAACAAAAATTCGGTATCATAATAAAAGTTTTTAGGATCTACCTCAGTCAAACGCCGTGTCAGCCAACATAACTATTATTGTTTATAAAGTATGATGATGAACTTCATACGTCATTATTTTAATAGAAAATTTTGTGACAACTCAAATCAAGTTCAATTTGAACAACCTATAGGTATTTATAATTGCAACCAGCATACAAATAGCTAGTAAATTTTTCCTATAACAAAAATATTTATTTATATAATTTATAATTGCAACCAGCATACAAATAACTGGTACATTTTTCTATAACAAAACTAATATTTCCAATCCATTGACAATGACGAGCTCAAATCGAGCGGCGAAATATTGAATATTTATTCCGTTTGAGATAGTTTTCCAATAAATATTATTAAAATTTCCTTAAACAAATACTCAATTTGTTTTCTCTAAAAACATATTTTTAACGCTTTCGCAATTTCGAATACATGACGTCATTGAAAGTGTTCAAAATAATGCTAAGTATGAACAGTAGATACCTATATAGCTTAGGCTAGAGGTTCTGATAGTAAACCTGTGTGGTCTACTGGACTAGATAGTTTATTCGCTAAGGTTTTTGATATACAATATAAATAAGAAGCAACGTCCACTCGAGTGGCCATAACAACAAGAGAATGTCCTAATTTATGCATTATTTTAAAGAATATGTTCAAGGGTCAAGGGAAAATAAGATTCAACGTGAGTAAAACCTCTATTTAAATACGTGAAGCTACGTCGCGTCGTTTTCGTTCCAACAAATAACTGTCGAAAATACGGTACGTTTGTCTTAATTAGATTTTTAATCCACTTATCGGCATTTTTAATATTGAAGCGCTGGCCGTCTTATTTTCTAATGTATATCAATGATTAGTTAGTAAAACAATATTATACTATAATGAAACTTCACAAGAGTCGACTAAGATCACACCACAAAGGAACATTGTTATAATAGATGGTCACAAATATATGTCATCATGCGCGCAGCCAGAGAGATATAAATTGGTCGCTCGGACCACTTAATTTGAACCTCTTCTGCAACTGATTTGGTATTCTGGTAGACAATTTTACCATTTGGATTTCATTTTAGATTTTTGACTTCACTTCGTCTGTGAGGTATTCTCAGATAAAGTAGGGATCGATTCGGTCGTGTGCAGTCGTGCAATAAACTATAGGTCATAAATGCAATCTGCACTTTATAACGTTTCACATTGAGGGAGAAGAGCAACTAAGTTATGTACATTTTTTATCAGAAGGTTAATTCTAATGGCAGCGTTCGATCGCTAGTACGCATTATTGCGAAGATACTTACAAGCTCCCTAAAAAGGAGTTCGGGTTGTTGATCCATCAAGAAGTTCTACCAAAAGCTTTTATGGACTATGAGACATCACATTGTGACTGAATGATGATATGAAATGTATAAGGCTCCTGGCTGTGCCCACCGTGTCATTGTGTTTGTGTCGTACGGTACGCTAATTTGTTATTTAGTGTAGGATTTTATAAATAATTCGTGACTTGCTGTTGACGCTACTGAGGTTGGATTTTATTGTGAATTTTACATCTTGATAATATTATTGCGGTGGTAACTGATGGGCAATCGTGGACATGTTTTCGGAACGTGCCCTTTTTATATCGAACAATAATATTTAATGTATATTAGTGGCGAATTGAAAAGTCCCGCTAGTTACCACTTCAAAACATAATTTGTGCATTCGCGTTGGCCATAATATGTTTAAGTGTTTTTCTTATTATTATATATATTATTATAACAATTGATGTAATAAAGATATAATTTGCTTGTAGGTTATGGTTTTATAGAAGCAGTGAGTTGTTAAAAACTGAGAACCGCAAATAATGTAATATTTTATTGGATCTTATAAATGATTAATTGACTTTCTCGTTGATGTAGTCGGATTGTTTCTGATCCAGCTGTATGAGAGTAGACCCATATCCGTGGGAGCTCGAGCCGTTACAAACACGTGTGACAAATATGCGCGTGCGAAGCGGTCCAGTCAATTTTGTCTAGAAATAACAAATATTTCGTCCTGTCGTAATGGCGTTGTGTGACATGTCCATAATAAATATCACACAAAACGCAAAAACACGTTTTTTATACAACCAATGAACTTGTTGATAGCATCTTGAGTTGTATAATAAGATGCAAATAAACACAAATGTATCCGCTGTCTATGTTGATTGTTGAGAAAGATAGTAAGAAAACTGCGACGTATTAGCGCACAGTGGGTTGTAATATTTTGTGTTATTGCTTTTGAAGATAGATGCGGCCCACTTTGTAGGTAATCGTTAACCGATGCTTATGGGCTATCTTTTGTATCTCCTTGCGGTGTTGCCAAAATATTCTTATTGGATAATAAACGTAAAATGTTATTCAAGTACTTACATTCCTAGATTGATGACAATGGTAATAAGTAACCAAAAATGAGTTGTAAAAGAAATGTAATGCTTTCGATGTTCGTTGACAGTTTTTGCTTATATACCTAGTATCTGTGGGTACAACGGTTCTTGTACACGATGTTGGTATCATGTTCAAGTTGAGGCACTGCGTGCGTGGGTTGTAGGCATCGTCGATGTTGACCCATTCACACAAGTCACTCTGTTTGACCCACGCAAGTAACTTGCGCATATAGCGTCTTGCGTCGTGTACATTGACGACTACTACTGATTTTATTTCAGAATTTTCTTATATTATATTAATATATTATTAATGTATTACGTTTTAAATGGTCAACGTAAATGTTTTATATCAAAAGTATTGTCTATCCTGTGATATTTGGTTCTTACGCTGTGGCAGACATTTTACTTTATTTTTTATTGTTTATTTATTTTAAAGATTAACGTTTTTGTACATATTATATTTGTCTTTCAATAAACGATCTAATTGATCAGAAATAATTTGTGATCTTTCATTTTATCTTTTGGGCTCACGTGTAACAAAGCATTTCTGTTTTAGTTCAATCAGAGAATGCTTTTAGCTTTAATTATTATTCTGAGGATTTCGCCAGATACAGATTCTATAGAAATACTCGTCACGGGTGCTACGCTTGTTGCTAGTCCATTGAGATAGCTAATAATAATAATTCGCCACAAGATTGACGCGGCTAGCTTTATGTTGCGAGATGTGTACCAAGGCCATTAAAACAAAGCGAAATGTGAATGTAAAAATCCTCTACCGTTCGTTTACTATGAGGCTTGCTGAATGCATATTTGCCAATTTGCTTGCTGGCGTAAGATTGCAGTGTTGGCTCATAAGCGTAAGTATTAAGTTGCGATTACATTTCTGTCAGTAGGTACGGTTAGGTGCAAAAGTCGAGTAGCAATTACAAAGCGATAGAATCACAAGTTGTACTTACGACCTTTTACAATAAAATTATCGCACACATACACATAAACCCGCCTCACTTATTCTATCGTCTGTTCTTATTATGATTGTGACTATTAATAAAGTTAATACGCAAGTGATGTTATAGCTACTATTGGTAATAATGCAATCTAAACCTGAACGCTTGTTGGTTCGATCTCCCCAGCAGCAGTGATAATCTTTTTGTATTTTTTTTCTAATATTAGAAATATCGATGACTTGTTTTTTACTTTAAGACTTATTTAAACCGTAGTTACTTAAAAGATAAGGGTGGATTTATAAAATATTAATTTCTCACTTTAATTGAATTATGTGATGTTGGTTGGTGACCTTTGTTACGAGTGTTTGTGTCATTATTATTGCAATCAGTATTTTTTTAATATTTTGTTAGAAAGTCTACATTTCAAATGCTTTTTCGCATTGCATAATTATGGTCTTAATATATCTCAAATTGCCGACGAAACTGGACTAAGTGTAAGTTATTTTTAAATATTATGTTACGATATGGTCATTTATGATTTGGTTGTTATGGAATTGTTATCTAAGATTATGTCATAAGATTCTAATTATATTTCAGAGAAAAACTGTGAGTCGTTTGGTAAAACGATTTGAAGAAGATAGCTTAAAAAGTCGGGCGAGAAGTGGAAGACCGCTTCTTATTAACTAAACTCAGCGAAGATTAATGGTTAATGCTTATGAATCAAATGGTTTCATATCGACGAGACACTTTGCGAACTAGATCAATATTTCGTTGGTCACTGTTTGGGCATTGCAAATATGGGATGCGCGAGATGAGCGGTGTCCTGATCAGCTCATATCCCATTGCATGCAGTTGTGGGACAGTTTAAGCGGCACAGATATATGTGCTTATATTGTGGCCTCCACTTGACGTCTCTTAGGCTGTATTGAGAACATTGAAGGTCACACTAAATATAAAAAAAACTTGTTTCAAATAGGGAACATGCTGAATGACGATGTTAGAATTGAGGTTAAGCTTCAATCCTCTTTTCCTTGTGAAAAAGAATATTTAATCGATAACCTCAATTGTCATTATTGTAAAATATTATTTGTAAGTAAAATGAATCCAAATAGTAAAGACTAAAGATGTTTTTTTATTACATACTTAGTATTGAAATATTTCCGTAAAATTAAATGAAAGTTCATTATCAGTAGGTAATTATATTTTGAAATTGTTTTTATATAGTAAAATATTATTGTTATAAATTAGGTACTTATATAAAATGTTGTTTATTTGAATTATAATTTGCATTATTTATCTATGAATTCAATAAAACATAACGAGATATAAATAATTTAATTTTTAGTTTGATTCCTAAAAATAACTTCGTGTTTTTTGTACTATAAATTTGGGTAATAAATAGGTAGACAAAAATAATGTTTATTTATTAATTTTAACATATCAGTGATAAAAAAAATTTAAAACGTGAAAGAAGATCCCAGCATTTGAACCACCCTTATTATATTTTAGTGATAATGTGATCAGACTCGTTATCCGCTCCGCTATCGGAACTTGCGATACATATAAGCATTAATTGGAAATACGGATACTTGTAAATATACGGGATAGTAGTTATTATAGTTATATATACAAGAACTCGTTTTTGTCTCGCCTTGCACACATGCGTATGACAAACTTCACCTACTATCATTTACATTGAATAATATTTTATTGCTTGCGTTGAAACATCACACACACAAAAATATTAGCTCGAAATTGTATGCGATTCTTTACTTTATGATACTACTCCGTACTCGACTTTTGTATTTGACCGTATATTATAATAGGTATATTCAGTAGATGCTAACCACGGACTCTGGAACAGTGTCTAGCAGACAGCGATAGCTTCTATTGCATTAATAAGTGAAGCCGAGATAAACTAGATAGTATTATAGACCAGGGGTTCCTAAACTTGTGAGATAACAGAACACTCACTAAATACCTTTTGTTTTATGGAACCTCATATCAAATGATTACAAATCAGACACTGTACTTTAAATAAGAACAAAAACTTTAGGTACCTCTTATCACATTCTGCGCTATTTCAAAATAATATTTGTACTTAACTGTGGTATTATTTATCAGCCAAAAATTTCGCGGATGTCTGGCGATTTTTCTACGGAACCCACTTTAGGAATCGCTGTTGTAGACAATAGCAGTGGCGTGCCTACAAAAGTTTCAGAACAAGGCAAGCTCGAAGTGGTTTAAACAGAACCTACATGAACTGACATCTACCTATCTGTTTCTATTTTAATTCTTCAACTAGGAACAATGAATTTAGTTATTGTTCCGAGTTCTTGTATGATGTTGACATGCACAGATAGCGCAGTTGTCAAGTAGTGGTTAGAAGTGCTGTGGGTTTAAATCCCACGCAGAACAATTGTGTGATCCACTAATTGTGAGTCTAGGTGTAATTTGCGTATGTTAACTGCATGTTTGTAAAGTCCCCCGTTATACAAAAATTCGGTGCGAGTTGCCTTTATTAAAATAAAAAAAGTGACGTATAATATATGTAGAAGTAAATTTGCATGTCGTGCATGATCTAACTAAAGCACACTAAAGGTATGCTAGATAACAATGCATTATTTTGCGAGGGAAGAGAAAACTGGTACCTCAGAAAGGATATTTTGAGCATCGTACCGATAAAAGTTAACTATAAGACAACCAGCCACGAAATGTATTGTAGTGGTCTGTAGTACTGTGGCATCGCA
This sequence comes from Catocala nupta, assembly GCA_963675205.1. Lineage (NCBI taxonomy): Eukaryota > Metazoa > Arthropoda > Insecta > Lepidoptera > Erebidae > Catocala > Catocala nupta. Next base: position 7,848,433 of record OY776098.1, read on the forward strand.
CACGTACTTTGTATACCATTGAAGCAAAGGCCACTTCCAGAAACGAAAGGCTTTTGGCCGTAGATCAATAATCTCTCACTTCGCGAGCTGACCAAGTGTGCATTAGTAAACCTCACTCATCATAGAACACAGACAACAATCAGGCAGGTTACCTTACGTTTTTAAATGAACAGAAACAAAACACAACAGATTAAATTATTTTATTTGTGTTGGCCTCAAAATATTTATAGTACATTTTACAACAAATGTTATTTCATTACAATATACTTAAGTATTCAATGCGAGAACTTTCAAAACTTTTTAATTAGCTAAACATTTAAAAATTGACAATTTTAGCGACTATAGATACTATATGCATTGATGAATTATCTTTTTTTTTAACTACATAGGTGTGGAGCGGGTCGTCTACAAAGAGGAGTGACAAACATGCAGGATAAGGGATAACAAAATAAAATAAAATGAATTGTGTACTTAACTTTATTTTGGTAACTGCAACAAATAAGCTTAACAAGTTCAAAGCAAGCTTGTATATATTACAGAACGGCCGAGCACCTCCCAACGTACCGCCAATGTATCCACAACTAATCAATAATGGAAGTTACAAACACAAGCACTAGGCGACGCTAAAAGCGGGTTGGCAACAATTTATCTATACACTACAAAAAGAAACTACTAATCGCAAATATATTATCACGCTGTATTTGATGTAAAACTTATTACAACATAAGTAAAAAACTTAATTAAAATGATAGTGCAGTATTAAGCAGAGGTGGTCCCGCATACAGTCGCCGCGCGGCTGCGCTCGGCGTTTGTAAAGAACTGCGGCGTGGCGGCCGCGGCGCCTGTGGGCGGGCCGCACAGATACACGGACACATGGCTACATCCAATTATTGGTTAAAAACAGGAACATTTCAACTTCAAGATACACAAATATAAATTTCATATTGTACTGATTCAATTATTCCATTGTCACTGATCCCATACAGAGTATGTTTCCATGAGAGAGCGAACAGATAATATTAAGTAGCAAACGATACAAAACGCTGTTACCGTCGCGTCGGTACAAACTGGAATGTCACACAATTATTAAAATACTGATTTGTTAAACAACAAAAAACTTATTTCATAAAATATATTTGAAAATCACTATACGAGGGTGTTGCAATCTGAACCCGTGCCCAAATAAATAAGTTAACGAGGTTACCATAATAAAAAATAATATCCCATTACACCGAACAACCGAATAAACATTCACCTTGCAACACCCTCAGAGTAACCCAACTACCAAGAGGGTTGCCATTGTAAAAAAATATTGCACCGCTAATTTATAATGTGCCAGAACTAACACGGTACTATTGCGCAGAATTTATTTATTTATAATATAATTAGACAACAGACGAGCCCTGGGGGCGCAGGCCGGGGGCTCCTACCTAACAGAACGTTGAACATTATATAAAACTCTTTGCCGCAAATACTCCGGTCTAGTTGCAATGTAGTTATCAAATTGAATTACATTTTTATTAATTAATTAATTAGGTAACGACAACACTACCTGTTAACCACTGACTACATCGACTTATTAGTTATTAAATATTATCTATACCATATATAATTTTTTTCTAATGGTAATCTATGCCCTCGCTTCGCTGAGATCGCGCGCCGCAACGGACATAAATACATTTCTCTAAGATGTACATACATACATAACATTATTATGGATTTATTAAGCATAGGACACAAACAAATTAGAAAAATAAAAATACATACATAACCACGCGTTGTTACCAACAACTGCCAGCAGTTGTTTTAGTTCAGTGTTACCATGAAAATGTTTATCTCAACTTTTTCACTGCAAAGAACTACAAATCTAATAATATCATAACTCAGAGGCATAGTTTACAAAGGTTTGAAAAATATTATTTAACATTCTTCGCATATTGTATTTGAGATATTTTAGATTTCAATGTTTACTACGGAACACAACAAACAAAGAGCGCCAAATACATAATTTCGCTGTATTGTGATACACGCCTTTTGAGTTACAATAAAATTCGGTTATTAAATCTTGGTATTAATTTCTCAATAATTTTGTTTGAATCTATAAATGCAAGATGTAAAGAAACAAGAAAATTTTACAAATTATATTATTTTATAATGCAATACTGCAAGTTAGGGGCTAAAAAGTATTTTAATTTTCATAGTAACACTGATGTGGGGCAATCTCAGCTGGTTCAGCTCGGGCAGTGAGCGAGTACTCGCCGAGCGCGGATCATTATTGCTTACAAACCAGAAACAACCATTATTATGGCATACATGCGTAGAATATTTTATCTGGCAACTGTAACATGGCATTATAAATTTTAAATTACGAATTTATATTTGAAAATTATACAATTAGGTATGCCTCGATTTTCAATTTTATGGAGTAGGCTTAGTATGACGCGCATCGGTTAAATGTCAATTGCGCAAGTTTGCGTGCATTTGTGTTCTCGCATTGTAATAGTGCCAGCCTTCTCGTACCTGTTTCTATTGTGTTGGTACACATCCTGAGAGTGAGTCTGGCTATGGCTGAATTGTTGCAAGTTTATAACATAATTGTAGCCGCAAACGTTTTAGCTTTGGATTGAGTAGGTTCAAGTGTCGCCTCGAAACTAACAAATCGCGCATTAGTCGTTTTATGAATTGTGGACTAAATGATATTTATGCCTGTATATTTCAATGATTGTAAAGTCCTAGTAAAGTATACGCAAGAATTATTGCCAAAAGAAAAAGTAACGAAAGACTCTTAGAATGAGCCTACCGGGCCGAGTGCATGTCCACATTTATATATATTTAAATAATATTGGCGGCCATGTTACAGTTCCCAGACTACATTACGCATTCGACTCATAAGATCTCAAACAAACTGAGCTAATCGAATAACACTAAATGGACAAAAGTTTATTGTTTCTGCGTGAAACCCCTTTAGAACGCCTCTAAACATTTATTATTAATAATTCTAATACCGAAGTGAATTTTTAATTCAATAGCTTGGTTGGTGAAAGGTCACTATGGGGGCTAGACCTTAACTTTTTATGTCTAACGTATAGTTAACCCGCTGACTGTAGTGTCTATTATAAAGTGAGCGGCGTTACGACAGTCGTGGAAATTAAACAGCTATACAAGTAGATATACAGTAATATTGATACGAATGGAAGAGCATTGTAACTCGCAAAGAAGTGTTTTCTGAAGAGAATACGATTTTGAAGGATTTGCGCATTATATTATAATGATTTTTTGTGACACCACTATATGGATTATTGTAAATCTGGGATTTATATGTCTAAATGTGACTGTGATATAGCATTATTTAATACCATAGAAAAATGTAGGTATGATACCATATCTCGCTATATTTTAGGTTTCTTCTGATAGAACAAAACCACCTACAAATATAAATGCCAAATATCTAACGTTTACGCGAATGTTATAAATTGAAATTAAACTACTTTATACGGTTGTAGAGTTGGTTTAAACTCTATATCAGAGTTTGTTACCCCGTGACCTTGGCTGCCGAAACTTTAAGAGAGAGTATAGTAATAATTTAAGTAGCGTTTAATTAAATTCGTATAAAGCAGTTTAATTTCAGTGTATCAATGTTGAATTTAGCTTTGGTACATGTAATATCAACTTAATTCACAGAAGCGCGTTATAAGAGACCTTTCAAGTCCAACTCAGGATTATGTGCTGATTCGAGAAATGACCGCTAATGGACCTCTGCATAATTTTAGTTTTTTAATTTAGCTGATGATTGGCTATCTTAGAAGTATTTTTCGATTTCATTCCGTCTCTAAAACATGGTAAGCAATGAGGCTGCAGTCTTAATATTTTAACAAATATAAGCCTGTAGTAGTTAGCGACCTTTTCTCTTATTGACCCGTCAATTGTTGGAATGCCAGACATCATTGAAAACCTATTGTGTCTGGCCGCCGGTTGCTACTCATATGGTTAAAGCAGTCTAGTTTAGAGATCTGTTATAAGTACCTATATCAATGTCTAACTGTATGATCTTTTAAAATGTATATCCACGACTGTAAGACATAGTTTTATTTTATAATTGTGTCAGCGAGGTGAGTATACGATAGGTTGGGTCCGGCACCGGATCCCTAATCGTTGTCGGCGCGCATGCCCCGGACTTCGCCCTCGCGCCGCAGTCGCTCCAGCTCCTCCTTGGTGCGATCCTCGATGGCGCGGATGTCCGCCATCGTCATACCGTACCAGTCGTCAATTGAGCAGAACACTTGTCTGGAAAATAACATTTACATATTTATTTTTTGGCTTTGTAGAGGAACAAGGTTTGATGACCCTCCAACACAAAGGGAGGATCCTCTGACCAGGCTGGGTGATCGTGGCTAACTGTTAATGTCAGGAACTTGTATATATACTTAGTCGCTGTGTAAACTTTGCTTGCGTGCTTCAGGATTGTATGGCGAGCGAGTTTAAGCGCCTATTGTGTGCAGCGCCATCTTTTGTCTGTAGTCGGAACTTCTTCGTCTATCTGATGTCGCTACACTCTACAGCTTCTATGGCGAACTGGTAGGGAAAGCACTGTGCATTTATTCGGGTAAGTATCTCGGATTGGCTTAAGTGTTAATGGCTTTTCTATGCTACAGAGTTAAAAGTTAACAGAAATGTACTAGATCTGTAACGATATAAATATTTGTGAACTTCTAAGTCATTTAGATTGTTATAAATATAAGTAATAATAATATCAGCCCTGCATATAAACTGTCGTAATGCTGGGCACGGGCCTCTTCTCAGTGTGAGAAGGGTTAGGCTGTAGTCCACCATGCTGGACCAGTGCGGGTTGGCAGACTTCACATATCCTAGATAACATTGTGAAAACACTCAAGACGTGCAGGTTTCCTTACGATATTCCTTCACTGTTAAAGCAAGCGATAATTAACTAATTAATACGCACATGACATCGGCAAGTCAGAGGTGCTTGCCTTGGGATCTTGATTGAGGAATGTGAGACCTCTGCGTGGCAGTCCAGCGGTCTTCCACTATGCTATATCGCTACTCCAGTATTTCGTACTAATTCCGTTTGAGATTGTACGGTACTAAACGACCCGCCCATGGGAACTGCCTCCGAATAAAGCCCGTCAATCCGAATATATACTTTTTTACTTGTATTTTAGATGTAGTACCTTTAGCGTTGTATGGAAGCGTGTATAATAAAAGCCATATAAATGTACTGACCTGTGGAATATGGTGAACAATCGCCGTTCTGATTTCTGAATCACATTTTCTACTTTACTCTGAAATTAAAACAAATACATATCATTAGTTAAGTTAACACATAGAAATGTATGTTGTAGTTATTGGGCTTTTAACTTAACATGAGTCTGATACACTTTATTTACTTGTTTTGAATTAAATACAGTGCGTGTTGTGGGTTCGATCCCTATACGGAGCAAAAATTTGTGTGATACATAAAAAGTTATTCCGGGTCTGGGTGTTCTGTGTCCGCTGTTTGAAAGTTTACAAAATTCCCCGCAACACAGGAATTATTCCTAGTGAGGGAGATGCCTATAAAAATAAAATCCTTTGAATTGATTCAAACATAATGGGGTTGGATCCAAAACGGTGGCTATTGTAAGTATATGTCGGCCTCGATGGCGTAGTGGTTAGTGTAACCGACTGCCACGCCTGAGGTCGCGGGTTCGATTCCCGCACAAGACAAATATTTGTGTGCATGAACATGGATGTTTGTCTTGGTCTGGGCGTTTCTATGTATAATATGTATGTATTTACAAAAAAAAAAAGTATATATGTATGTTTATCCATTGTCTAATACCCATAGTACAAGCTCTGCTTAGTTTGGGCTAGATAGTGTTGTGTGTATGTGGTAGAATATTATTATATTATTTGTGTTAGTATCGAGTATACATATATAACAGAGAATAATAATAACAAGCAGTTACCGTATCTTATCTTATCTTATCTTGTGTGGGGGCCAGTCAGTTCAGATCGGCGACACTTCGACCCAGTGGGATCTTTTGTGTCGACTTCCCCAATAACGACTGCCATAGATGTTCATGGCAGCCGGGACCGACAGCTTAACGTGCTCTCCGAGGCACGGAGCAGGCGATAATTGTCAATCAATACGCACATAATTTCGAAAAGTCATATAACTTCCGAAAGTCAGAGGTGCGCGACGTGGGTTCGAACCCGAGACCCTCTGCATTGCAGTCTGTTGGTCTCCCCACTGAGCTATCGCTGCTCAGCAGTTACCGTAACTTAAATTTGACTAATACAAAACCAAAGGACGATTTCTCGCAATAAAATCTGTTCTAGATAGTGTTACGATCTAGTTTTATAGCCAGTCCCACAACTAACAAGTAAAAGTTATCCGAATGATAATTCGCATGCTGTCTCACTCTTGTCAGGTTAAAGAAGAGAGATGGCGAGACTTTTATCTTAAAGATAAATGCTATTTTGAGGTGATGGGACAAGTCCTTAGTGTTATAAATATCTCAACAGTATTTTCTAAAATAAAATAAACTGTTCATTTGAATTTTAACGTTTACTATACCAAATTTTTTTTTATTCTGCTAAGGTGGCAAACAGGCATACAGCCCACCTGATGGACTTAGCCTATGGACGCCTGCAACACCAGAGGCATCACTTGTGCGTTGCCGATCCTTTAGGAAAGGAAGTGGGAAGGAGAAGGAGCGGGAAGGGAGAAAAAGGGTGACAGGGCCACCGGCACTCTCACTCACCGAACGAAACACACCAGTAGGAATACTGCTATTTCATGTCGATATTCTGTGAGAGGGTAGTCCTTCCCCAGTCGAGCCGGCTCATTCATGCTGAAATCAGCGAGGCTCTACTACTTTTACTTGGATTCTGAACATACACTTGAGAGCAATAAAATCGCACACCCCTTGTAATTTGGTTTATTACTGATTGTTTTCTAAAATCGAAAGATATTGAGTAAAAATCATTAGACAAAATTAAAGCATACAAGCTTAGCTTTACAAAAACATAAAATTAAAATCATTGACCTTCACGTAACTTACAAAAACCGACCGTACACCGAATTCCCCAAATTCACGCGTTTGCGTTGTCACTACTTGCACCCTTAGCCGCAGGTATAAAAAGGTCAGTTTATTGGAATTTTTATTCAGTTGCATACCGAAGGTCAACGTGATAACATCTCTACTGGAAGCATACGGATTTACTGGAAAATATGGATACCACGCCCGCAGAAGCCGCTCAAGTTATTGCCTTGCTCGAAGCAGGCCATAACCAAAGTGAAGTTGCTCGACGGCTAAATTTGAGCCGCTACTCTGTTCGTCGTGTATACCAGAGGTTCCAAGAGACCGGTGGCTACATTCGGCGACCAGGATCTGGCCGGCGACGCACAACATCAGAGCGTGATGACCGCTTTCTTGTGACAAGGTCTTTGAGAAATCGGCAACTGAACGCGGTTCAACTGGGACAACAGCTTCGAGAAGTTCGCAATGTCAGTATAAGTCGGTGGACAGTTCGAAGAAGACTAGGTGAAGCAGGAATGACTTCACATCGCCCAGCAAATGGTCCCAAATTGACCACAGCTCACCGACAAGCCCGGCTACAATTTGCTAGGGAACATTTAAATTGGACGTATGACCAATGGCGGGCTGTTATGTTCTCTGATGAGTGCAGAATGACTTTACATGGTCATGATGGACGCTCTAGGGTCTACAGAAGGTCATCAGAGCGATTTTCACAATGCTGCATAAGCGAACGTGTGGCTTTTGGAGGTGGATCGTGTATGTTTTGGGGTGGCATAATGTTGGACACTAAAACTGACATTGTATTCATCACTACGGCGAATACCGGCCCGAGATCGAGAAGTTTGACGGCTGCACGATACGTCGAAGAAGTGCTCGAAGAACATGTGAGGCCGCTTGCGTGGCTTATGGGAGAAGATTTTCTCTTAATGCACGACAACGCCAGACCGCATGTCGCTAGAACAGTTTGCGACTACATGGAAGATGTTGGAATCACCGCGATGGAGTGGCCAGCTCGTAGTCCTGATCTCAATCCGATTGAGCATGTCTGGGATGAGCTAAAAAGAAGAGTTCGAGCAAGAAGCCCTGCTCCTACGCGCCTCCAAGAGCTTCAACTTGCCATTGAAGAGGAGTGGAACGCCATACCACAAGATTTCATGGTGAAATTAATACGGTCCATGAAAAACCGATTAAGAGCTGTAATCAAGGCTAGGGGAGGGAATACACCTTATTAAAAAACAATTTGATCAAGCATTTTGAGTTTTATTTTTATTCTTTGTTAAGCTAAATTGGGTAATTTTATCCGTATGTTGGGTTTTGTGCCCTAAAACTCCCTATGGGTACTTTTTTTACACTGTATTTGATATCATTAGAAAGGTACTGAAGTAAACATTCAAATAGTGTAAGTTTTATTTTAATATGTATTCACATTTATGAAAAAAACTGCTTTAACAACAAAAAGTCAACGTGTGCGATTTTATTGCTCTCAAGTGTATTTTATTACGAGAATTCCTTCTAAGCCTTCTAGCATTGACGTACAGTGTCCAGTCCACAATATGTTTGATAGACTACCCCAGAATACTAACGGCCAGGCCACCTGGAAAATATCCTTAAAGATTCCAATGCGTTCTGAGTAACGATTTAAGCTGCTTGTGAGCCTGCTATTGATATGAAACATGTTAGACCATGATGAACCATTTATCAAATATTATTTTAAAACAGATGATGCCTAGCAATTTGATCAAGTATGCTTGTTAACCCGTCCAGCTAAGCTAGAATGTTTGTGTTAAGAATGGACTTGCGATCGAGAAGCCGACGTGAAACTATTCACGTCGTCTTCTCGATCGCAAGTCCAATGCCTTATCCATTGGTTCGACCGCCGTTTAAACTAGAGTTATGTGGTAAGAGTTTATCGTACCTGTAGTCCAAACCACTTGAACTCAGCAGTGACGAGCTTGTAACACGTCATCACTGGGTTTACGCTGTTCTTCCAGATGGGTCCGACGAGGGGTCCGCGCCCGGTCTTCTTTGACTTGAACTTAGTGGGGTCCGTCTCCGGCTTGTAGTCCGCCGCCGACAGGGGGTCGTTAGCGATGTCTATGTTCACCACCTCGCGGTTCTTTAGCTTTTCAGGTGGCAGTTCATGCACCTGCAAACGAAACGAAAGTATATATTATTGTCTTACATATAGATACGCCAATGCTATACATAAAATAAAATCACTTTTAGCACCACCACACACCACGAAGAAGTTTTGATACATGTCAAGAGATGGCGCTGTATACAATTAGCACTCCGCCATAGATTCCTGAACCACGCAAGTGTAGTTTACACAGCGAGTTACTATATTTATATACAAGTTCCAAATGACCTTATAACCTTTGAGTTGGAGGACATCATACCCTATTCCTCCACATACTATTTATCCGTAAACAGTAGTTTAATTTCAATGAAAAAATAAGTGTATATAGAAATCTAATTTTCTAATGAATTTATAATACCTTGTATACTTTCGCGTTGCATGATTTATGTAATAGGAAACGAGAATTTTAGCAATCGTGCTAGGTATTTAAACATTCAAGTACCATGTTGAATCGCTTGATGTTTTAGCCATCTTACACTTGCTTGGTCCCAAGCAGACTGCTACAAAGCTACGTAAATAGCTAACATGACCGCGTTAGTGCCCGTTACCTATATCTTCAATGTTCTATTTATATATACTATAATAAAAGTATAGCTTACATTAATGGTAATAAATTGTTTAGAATAACTGAGTAATAAATTCAATAGACTCTTAACCTTTCTTTAGTACAACTTTTCGTTCGACGCACAGTTAATCATTCCAAACGTATAAACATGCATGACATAATGTCACGTCTTAGAAGACCAGATATCATTAAAAAGCCAAGTGTCTGGCCACAAGTGTGTCGCTGCGACTCGATACGGTAACATTTAATGAAACTTCGGCAATTAATGCGTATACGGTTGATATATTATTCTTTGCGTAAAACAAGGTAAAAATGTTTATATATACAATTCGTATCGAGAATTGACCCGAATATTGTCATATGCTATAGCTAGTCAGCTTGTGATCACGGCCAGTTTATTTTGGCCGAGCCTCGATCCCAAAAATGGTAAACAATATGAGGGTTAAGTCAGTATTTTAAGTTGCTTATGGCCACAGCTTGTCAGCGAACAATAGATTCTATTGTGTTTGCTGCATGGCGTATAATGTTAAGGTGTTTCTTGTACCGGTATTTATATGAGGCAAAATATTGAGAATTGAATTGAGAATCATTGGCCTGGAGCATATACTACGAGGTCTTTTATCTACTTTAGTGGTGCAGCGGTAGCAACAGCTGTACATAAGTTCTAGGATTCGGTCAGGCCATCAAAAGATTAACGGTCAAGAAATTCTCCATAAAAGCCCGAAGCCGTGCCTTGGAAAGCACGCAAAGCTTGCTCCTGTGCTTAATCATTCTTCGATCGTGTTATATTATCGTCCCATCGGACTATGAGCGTAAGGTAATAAAGAGTGCTTTGTGCTTGCGCACACATTGTTGTTTTGAAATAGGGCTGCTGTTACCATAATTCGGTATGGAATCATTATTTGTTCTCCTCCACGGGTATTTGCCTAGTACGAAAGAAAGAAGGGAGCACCTTTGGGAGGCTTACACGGGAATATGGGTCCAACGTGCAGAGGCCCTTCGAGGGTTTTAGTTTAAAGTGAAATGGGACACTTACCGAGACACTAGCCGCGGCAGGTGTAGGAGACTATTGCTACTATTGGAACCAAATCATAATTATTATTATGAAATCTTTAACTATAATTGGCCTATACATGAAAACTCTTTTCTACGACATGAATTAGTATATAGCCTTGAGAATATTTCTATATTAGCGATATGGTGATTGATAAAAAAACGTGGGCAATCACAGCGTGTATGTAATTATGTGGCTAATCAGCCGCGTCGAATCACGCCGCTGTGTTAGAGTGCCGTGGCTAAACTCATGATGGCTTCTCTTATCGATGCTCTAGCTCAATTACACTCTTATTATATACCTAGATATCAATATATTAATACGAAAAGAGAAAATATTGTACGCTTTTTAAGCATTGCGTGAATTGCGATCGCGATTTCAAGAAGTTTATATAGAGAAGGTCAATCGTCAAAATTTGCTAAAAAAGGTATATTTAAAAATTAGTGTATTTTTATTTTGTTTACTAAATTAGGATCAAACTTCGACTACTGGATGACCAAAATTATTTATTAACTTAATTACGGTAAATTTACTAAGGATGTGGCATAACTAACACGGTTCCACAAATATGGTCGTACGACCAGATCTGGCACAGGACCAACGACTTTACGAGCTCTACGATGCCACAAATTAAAAATCAATAAATACAGGCAATTGCGTAAAATAACGTTTATGCTAGTATGACACGGGATTCGCGCTCAGTCGCAGAATGGGCACTTCTCAAAATGTCTACTGGTCGCAAAATATCCATTTCTCAGAAAGTCTCTTTCGTAAAATGTACATTTTACAGAATGCCCTTGTTCCTAACTCCTTTGTATCAGTAAAAAAACAGACAAGTACATCAGATTCGCGTACAGAGGGTTTCATAGTCAAATATTATTCAGATAGGTATTAAAAAAATTACATTAAAATATCCTGTCTACCTCTTCAGGCTAACGCGTGAGACTAATCTATACAATAATTTATACAAATATTATAAAGCTGAAGAGTTTGTTTGTTTGATTGAACGCGTTAATCTCAGGAACTACTGGTTCAAATTGAAAAAATATTTTAATGTTGGATAGCCCATTTATCGAGGAAGGCTACGACTAATAAAAGCGGCGCATGAATGAAAAATGTTGCATAAAACGAGGCATATTCTCTTATGATGCTAAGCAGATGATGTTTTTTTGTTTGGTTGAACGCGCTAATCTTAGGAACTACTGGTTCAAAAAGAAAGGTTTTTGTGTTCCATTGCCCATTTATCGAGGAAGGCTACAGGCTATATAACATCACGCTACGACCAATAGGAGCGGAGCATCAATGAAAAATATTGCAGAAACGTGAAATATTCTCTTATGTATTGACGTACCTACCATTATTATGTTATTGTATTCCACGTATGTTTTTGGCGTGACCTCGGGGCGGCTCGGTGACAAATCCGCGTCATCATTAATGACCGCGAGTGTATAATCGTATTACGTGGGTACATGTGAGTCGCGTGTGCGGTAAGCACTAATTACTTTGTGATTTCAGCACATTCCCCGCTTCACTGTCATTGTGTAGAGAGACGAAATAAACGCTTCTGCAATTGTATGACATGTACAATTCGAAATAATTTATATGATTGCATGGCGTTGTGGTTTATTTGGTCGCCTCGCGACGGCGACTGCGTAGAAGGTTGTGGGTAGACGACTCTATGGCGTAGTAGTTAGTGTAACCGACTGCCACGCCTGAGGTCGCGGGTTCGATTCCCGCACAAGTCAAACATTTGTGTGCATGAACATGGATGTTTGTCTTGGTCTGGGTGTTTCTATGTGTAATATGTATGTATTTACAAAAAAAAAGTATATATGTATGTTTATCCATTGTCTAGTACCCATAGTACAAGCTCTGCTTAGTTTCGGCTAGATGTTGTTGTGCGTATGTGATAGAATATTATTATGATAGAATATATATACATATTATCCTCCACGGGATAAAGTTTCTGTGATACATAAATAGTTGTTTCAAGTCTGAGTGTTCTTTGTGTCCGAAGTCCCCGGCGCACGGGAATTAATACCACAGCGGGAGAGCTAACTTAAAAAAAATTATGTAGGTACGTTGGCATATTCTAAGTTACAAATGCATATCCATCTGTATATCTACCAGCAACCTCGGAAAGCACGTAAAGCCGTTGGTCCTGCGCCTGATCTCTCTCCGGTCGTGTCGGATTATCCGTCCCATCGGATCATGAGGGTAAGGGAACAGAGAGTGCACTTGTGTTTGCGCACATACTTGTGCACTATAATATCTCCTGCGCAGATGGCCAGTCTCCGTTAAGATTGGCCGCCGTGACCGAAAATCGGTCTGGAGGACATTACACTATCTGTATTAGATCTGACTAGCTGACCCGCGCATCTTCGTCTGCTTCATATAAGAGATTTTCCCCGTTTTTGCAACATTTTAATTGCTGCTCCGCTCCTATTGGTCGTAGTGTGATGTTATATAGCCTATAGCCTTCCTTGATAAATGGACTATCCAACACTGAAAGAATTTTTCAATTCGAACCAGTAGTTCCTGAGATTAGCGTGTTCAAGCAAACAAACAAACTCTTAAGCTTTATAATATTAGTATAGATATAACTAGGACTAAGATTGTAACCACGTTTAGAAACAGGACACCTACTTGACAGTTATTTAATTTAAATATTTTAAAATCTAGTTGATCCAGTTGCATAAGATTGCAAGCGATCGTGATGTCCCGGGTTCGATTCCTGGGTAAGGCAAAGTTAACCGGTTTATCCGATGGTATATTTTTATTAGCAGCACGAAATCTGATAACATGATTGATAGATAATAATAGGTTCGCTTGTTATGACGTAAGACTTCAAAACAGTTCTACGCGATATGTATGTAGGTTTAATAGATCTCTGCCTACCTCTCTGGGAATTTACGGTCTACGTTACGCTATATAGAAAAAGTCTTCCGTATTTTAATATAGTTAAACGTATATTATGTAGTGATTAGATTCATATTAGAGTTTAATCTCCAACACGAACGCTGGTTAAGGTAATTGAGAAACCGTGAGACATACGATATAGTAAAGAAGGGTACCCACTGCGGCGTAAGCCACGAACATCGTGCGACTAATGAATATTATTTAAGCAATGGACTGCATGGCGAAGTTGTTTATGTGGTCGCCTCGATGTTGCATTAATAACTCTATTCTGATTGTGGCTTGGTGCGTTGTCGACCGTTGCATTCGTTTCACATTAAAATATGTAAATGTTTTGTAAGATCCCTTACAAACGGGCCTAAATCGGTGGATAGCCTGACTATCAAGAACCAGCTAACATAATATTATATGCATGTATTTAAATTATTTTATATTTTTGAATAGTCAGTGAAATAAAAGCATTTTCATTTTATTTCAAGATCCCTTACAAACATTCAAATATTTGATGTTTGTACAATCCGTCGCAACACGGATTTTTTCTAATGCTTAAGACGTTTCGTTTTTTAATAAAACTTCTTTCGCACTAGTAACTGGCACAAACAACAGCAATACACGGAACAACTATTTGTGTATCACATAAATATTTGTTATGTGTTATGATATATTATGAATTACGAATTTATGATCGAACCCGAAATCGAAATCGAACATTCGGCGTAGTGGCAATGTTGGGGACTTTTTAAGATTTGGTTCAATATACTTACAAGAATCAGTCGTTTGAGTTTCATAGAATATGTGTACAAAATTAATTGTCTGTTAATAAAAGGATTCTTTTCTTTTTATATTAAAAGTAGCTAAACTACAGCAGTAGCTAGCCCCTACGCTATCCGTATATTGTTGCCTAATTATTCGGTACACGTTCACCGCAATGTGTCGAAACCTTTACTAATAGTTCAATTATTATTCTATGTACTTTAATCTCATCTGTGAGAAAACCTTGACGACACGATACGACAACACAAAATATACAATTTGCGCAATTTTAAACGTAAATATAAAACATATGAAGTAAAGTTTATATACGTTATTTTCTAGTCTATATTCCTATATTCTACTCTTTCCAGGAAGAAAGAGTAGTCAGATATGTATTTCAGCCAGGTTTTCTAGTCCAGTAATATTGGTGCCAGATTTGTATTACGTTTTAATACTTAGAATTTCTTTATAGCAGCTCCAATTCTGATAGTGCACCCGGTGGAGGGCAATAGACTTGCTTTAGCATAACACCTGAAGTCTGAAAACCAGCTGGCGAAGTGGAGTATTCAACCTCTGCCTATAACTTCAGGAATAGAAGCGTGAGAAAGACTACGTAATAATTTAGAAGTATTTTTAGTGTGCTGTAACCCGAAGGGTGCCAACTGGCCTTATTACTAAAAGCTACCGCTGTCCGTCCATCCGTATGTCTATCAGCAGGTTTTATCTTATAAGCCGTAATAGATAGATAGTTGATTGTTGACACTGGCAGAGAGCAAAGTGTTTATATCTATTGCCGCTATAACAACAAATAATAATAAACATAATGTTATATTTTGTACGATGGTATGGATTCCTTTGTATGCGAATCCGGCTCGCGCTTGATCAGTTATTATTTAAATCAAAAGTTTTTGGTTAAAACATTTTGGTCATAAAGTAACACTTATAAACGTCAAAATATATAAGTTAGTGAGTTTACTAAGTTACTGAAGCTACATTTAGATTAGTTGCTAGGTTTAGGCAAACGGTTGAGCTTATGAGAAGAAACCTGCAAGAAGTTTTTATGAAAACCACGTTTATTTTTGGAAAAATAAAGAATTCTTCTACTCGGTCATTTCCGGACTAAAATTCGGGTTTGATATTAGCATAAATTAGAGTTTAAAATGCAGATATTAGCATTCTCAAGTTTAAGGTCAAATAGATGAGTTAATTTGAATTAACCTAAAGTTAATTCAAATTAACTAAATATCAACTTCTAAACTTTACAAAATGTTAATACAATGACTTCCTTATCAGATAGTCGAGCAGGTTTAAATTAATTATTAGTTATTAACATTTTATTACACGTTCTGATACAATAATATTCAGTGGAAAAATAAGAATACAAAAAGAGAATAATTGTTCCGAAATAAATAAATAATGTAATGTAAAAAATAACGTCGGCCTCGGTGGCGTAGTGGTTAGTGTAACCGACTGCCACGCCTAAGGTCGCGGGTTCGATTCCCGCACAAGTCAAACATTTGTGTGCATGAACATGGATGTTTGTCTTGGACTGGGTGTTTCTATGTATAATATGTATGTATTTACAAAAGAAAAAGGTATATATGTATGTTTATCCATTGTCTAGTACCCATAGTACAAGCTCTGCTTAGTTTGGGCTAGATGGTGTTGTGTGTATGTGGTAGAATAGAATATATTAATATATATTATATTAATACAATTTTTGGAATTTTATTTTTGTTATATTATGACCATAACACCTTATTGTTATACACGATGTATAAGTATGGTAAATGGCCACATATTTTAATAATCTAGAGAAGAAATCTACGGACAGTTCAATTTCGACATATTTTTCAAAGGATGTGTGTCAAAAATTAACTGCACGTAGTTAAGACGATTCCCGTTTTTTGGATATTGAAGCTTGCTATAAAAAAATCTATGAAAATAACCTTAAACCATAAGCGTATTAAATAATAAAGATGATTAATGCTAATGTTTGAAATACAAATGGCCTCGTAATGAATAATTATAATAATATTTGAATATTACTTTTGTTTAATCCGACTTTGTTTTTTAGTAACATTTGGTCACGAGTCGTTATCGTGCTTCAACGCTGTTTGTTTACTTAATTAGTATACTGTTAGTATGGTTTAGTGGCGCAAGCGTTATATTAACTGCCGAAAATATAAAATCTTCGGTTCGAATCCCGAGTCAGAAATTTTTCTAATGGATTTTTGAACACAAAATTCTCTATTTACTTCCATCTCAAAAAAAAAACAACTCTCGCACTAAGATTAAGCTTTGGACATAACAAACATTTCAATGACACAAATAACACCCAGATTTGAAACAACACTTTTCGGTTCACACAAATTTTGTTGTCCCGTGTGGGATTCGAACCCACAATACTCGACGTAGTGGCAGTGCTGTATAGTTTATCTGTCTCCACCAACCGTGGAGACTGATAAACTGTACCAGTAAGTCGCAATAAGCCAGCCCATATAATTTAACTTAATTTAGTTTATCATTTTAATTTTTAAGAAAACCTCGAGCTAATACAATTGAAAATGCCTTATCTTCAAAACAGCCAATTACAAGTTTTTACAATAATGCAAGATGTGTATATAATTTCAAATTAACTATTATAGTGGGCAACCTGCTTTAATCTACAAGTGTAGATAGGTTACTGGGAACCGCCGTTAACCATTAGGTCACCGAGATGTCATAGGCCCAGTTCCTACATTCGAGAAACGAGTCGTTAAGAATAATAATGTCCTACAGACCGAATTCGGTCACGGCGGCCAATCTTAACGAAGACTAGCCTTCTGCGCAAGATATTATAGTGCACAAGCGTGTGCGCAAACACAAGTGCACTCTCTGTTGCCTCACTCTCATGATCCGATAGGACGGTAATCCGACACGTCCTGAGAGAGATCAGGCGCAGGATCAAAGGCTTTACGTGCTTTACGTGCTTTCCGAGCCACGGGGGTGTCTAACACCGCCAACTTCCTAACTCCTGGCTGCTATTGAGCATTCTTAATAGAAAACGCAATAACTTTTTGATGGGCCGACCCGGGATTCGAACCCGAAACCTCATAGGTAGCGGTTAAATGAGAATATGTTTATAAGAATATGTGTCATAAAGTAACTGTTCGTAAGAAAAACTACTTTTTCTTGAATGTAGAAACCGGGCTTTAATAGATACTAATAACGTCACCAAGACGTCTTACTTTAAAATCGCGCGATATTTAAGTGTTGACACGAGTGTCAGCGGCAGAGAGCAAAGTGCGAAACATACAGGTTATACATTGACATTGAATACTACCGTCACTGTTGACAATGTATCAATATTTATATACGTAGATATACGACCTTTACGCTCATAAACTTAAATAAAACATAAAAACATATCGCTGGTTCGCAACTAAACTTTTTTGTAATGTTGTATTACATTTACGCGAATATTTAAAGATTGAAATTAGATATATATTACTATAAGAGTAAATTATGGCGGTTTATTTAAAAAAGAAAAGTTAAGCTTAGCAGTCTTGGTTTCAGTCTACCCGTGGCCATGTCTGCTGAAAAGCAACCGAAACATCGGGAAAAGTGTTTATGTTAAATACCTATTTTATTAAAATTTCTATTAGGTACTTTTTTTAATAAGCTACGGTATTATATGTACTAATAGTTAAATTTCAAAATTTCATACTTTTAATACACCAATGTTTTTTGTTCCATGTGGGGTTTGGACCCGCAACACTGCATAGTAGCAGTGGCGTGGCGACTACTTAAACAATCCGTGCAGTCAAATCTTAACCAATGGACTGAAAAACTACCAGTAAATGGCAATAAGCTAAACCCAAATATATCTTTTAATATTTTCTTTATTATTAAAATAGCATATAGCAGCGGTAGCTCAGTGGGGAGACCAACAGACAGCAATGCAGAGGGTCTCAGGTTCGAACCCACGTCGCGCACCTCTTACTTTCAGAAGTTATATGACTTTTCGAAATTATGTTTGTATTGATTGACAATTATCGCCTGCTCCGTGCCTCGGAGAGCACGTTAAGCCGTCTCTCGGCTGCCATGAACATCTATGGCAGTTGTTATTAGGAAGTCAGTGCTCTATAATATCCTGACACTGGTCTAGCCTTAGGGTATCGTTAGCCTTCAGGTTGCGGAGGTCAAGTAGCAGCCGCTCCGTGTAAAAACTGATATCCAGTCAAATCCGGTTATACTAGAAAAGCCGACCCAAGCAACTTGGAAAAAATAAAGGCTAGGGAGAAGAAGAATTTTTTTATTATAATTTTTTTAAAACCTTCGCCTTGTACAATTACCGTCGAGACGACAGCGGCGAAGGGACCTCTAGCCTACTGAAAACATTCGTTACGTCAACTCATCCCGCGGGATAAGTTCGAGCAGGATCAGTTGACTAAAGAACCACTGCGCGGCTCATCCATGCAGTTCAATCTGCACGAATGGTGTAGTGGTTTAAAGGGTCACCTTGCCATTGTCGCGACACGGAAATTTTCTTTTTAAAACCGAAACAGTAGACTTTACAGACCCACACAATTAGCAGACACGAGACTAGGAACCATTGTTCGTGGCTCACAAATAGTTGTCCCGGTGGGATTCGACTCCAGCCAACAGCGGCGAAGTGTCGTCTTACCCGCTGCGCTATCCGTGAATTTAAACCACTTTTGTTAAGAAACAGTATGTGTATACTCACATTGTACTGGTCGCCAGCGTCCGGCAAATGCAGTGACTCTATG
This sequence comes from Catocala nupta, assembly GCA_963675205.1. Taxonomy (NCBI): domain Eukaryota; kingdom Metazoa; phylum Arthropoda; class Insecta; order Lepidoptera; family Erebidae; genus Catocala; species Catocala nupta. The sequence continues at coordinate 7,867,676 of OY776098.1, forward strand.
CAGATGACAAAGTTCTCCTTCATGTAGCCTGGATTCTGGAAAAGACAACACCAGCTTTAACAACGGTTCCCTATCCATTAGCATAAAATTTTAAGACCTAATATAACTTAGCATAATGTTGTTTGGCATAATTATATTTTCGCATAATATAATTACGCATAACAGCTTACGCATAATTTTTTAAGCATAATTTCTCTAACCATAATAATGATTAAGCATAATATTGTAAAGCATAAATTTATTAAGCATAAAGTTCTAAACCATAACTTTTTTAAGCATAATATCCTAAAGCATAAATTGATGATGTGTTGAATGAGTTTCTGTCACGGCTCCGGCGCTGCGGGCCTCCGGCGGCCCCACGCGTGCTGATCGTCGCAGACGGCTTTCGCTCACCACCGCAGCTTCGGCTTGTTGGCCGGCTTCGCCGGCCAGCCTCAGCCGCGGCGGCTCGCTCGCAGCCGCCTGCTCCTCAGCCCGCGGGCCGCCTCGCCCCTACACGCCTACGCGATTTTAAATAACACTCTAGGGGTAGGACAAACAAGACTACGTGAAGTCGGTTTTGCAGCAATTCGGTTCTGTGACTAACTTTTGTTAACTTCTATTATGCTAAAAGTCTTTAGGCCTACTAACGTTATGCTAATAGTCATTAGGCCTACTAACGTTATGGGAATCAAATTTATGCCAAAACAAATTAGTCTTTAACATGATTATGCCAACATAAAATGTATGCCTAAAAAAAGTATGCCAAAGTATTATTATGCCAAAACAAATTGTGCCAAAATCGTTATGCCGAAGTATATTAGGACAAAAAACATTATGCGAAAAGGAGGGATCCCTTTAACAACATACTTTTATTTCATACTAACTGTTACCGATTTCGACCGCGTGGAATTTATTTTATTCGCGTAACGCTATTTATTTCTAAAATAAACGTAGCCTAAGTTACTTGTTATACCTAACATCAGCTATCGACCAGTAAAGCCCCCTTAAAGTTGGTCCAGCCATTTCAGAGATGAGCCGGCACAAACAGACAGTTTTTTTTATATAAGTATCGCACTTTACTTCTATACTTTCATATGCATTAAGTATAAAGCTGTAATAAATAACATTACCAACAGGCACTACAATTTTATTTTTATGTATAGACGAGCATGTCAGTTACATATCTAATACCAGATTCCTATGACAAGAAAAGAAACAAGTGGTTTTTGATACGGCAGGTCCATTTTGACACATATACTATAAAATTCACAAAATTTAACTGTTCGTAGCTAAAATGACTCTAGATATAAGAAACGGGCTTGAAAGAGGTCACATTTTTTTATAAATCTCGTTTTTACCACCCGTGAAACTTGTCTGAGTCGCGAGGGACTTTACAAACATTCAGACAACGGACACAAAAGTTTCCGAACAACCATTTTGGACACAAAGAATACCCAGAACAACTTGCTATTAGTGGATCATACAAATGTTTGTGCCGTGTGGGATCGAACCCACAACACTCGGCAGTAACGAGACGACCACTTATACAACTACGCCAGCCGTGTCCTCAATGTTCTCGAAGATATGTGAATACTGCCAACCTGCACTGGGCCAGCGAGATAGATTGTAGCAAAACCCGTCTCATAGTGGGACAACTTATAAACAGGGCTGATATATATATATATATACCCGAAAGCCAAGAATTATATAGAAGCGTATCATTTAGACGTATAACTAACTGTTTGCAAGATATGTTTGATCAATAAGCCTAGAACTATTTAACGACGTTAAGACTGCGTCGAGCGAAATGTGCCAAAACAGGCGGTCACAGTTAAGTTGATAAAATCAACACTTTTTGTTTAATTCAAATATAAAATATACATTTACCATAACAATGAATGTGTTTACAATTACTCTGTGTAAAAAACTTAAAATAATTAATATTTTCGCCTACAAAATTACGTAAATTTGCAATTACGAAAGATGCAAAAAGGTAAGCTCGTGTTACGAGATTTTTAGATTATAAGTATAACAGTAGAAATCTATCCTATTTTATAGCTTAAACGAAACATAAATAGTTATATTACAATTTGTCCGTCATAGTTATATTACGATTTGTCCGTCCCAAATATTTAAGTTATTGGTTGACAATAATGTTTATCAAAAAAGCACTTCAAATCTTCCATACAATTTTACTATGGCGGCCGCGCGCCGATTTGGATATCGAGGTCTGTCATTCAGTCCAACCGCGTCTTACGTTCGGCGCAGTCGTAAATGTCGATCACTGCTCTGCTCGTTTAGGTCGAAGAGCGATGTTATGTTGCCTTCCTTTTTGTTTAAAAAGTTTAATGTAGGAATCCTAACTAATATTATAAATGCGAATGTGTGTTTGTTTGTTTGTTACGCTTTCATGCCTTAACTACTTGACCGATTATCATGAAATTACTTACACATACACATTGTCAGGGGTACAAAAAAGGACATAATGATTTTGTTTATTAGTAATGTGTACGTTTGTAGTTATAAGTCTTACTTGTACTTATAAAAAATCATTTATTATAAGGTAGCAGGTAAAAATTACATTGGGAATCGAAACCGGAACATCGCGATCAACAATATACGTAATGTTCTAATTATGGCATTGGACTAACGAAGCAGAAAACATTATTACATTCTTAACATCATACATAATTAACTTTAAAATTATCAATTTTCGTAATCACCATAGATAATTTCTAATTAATTGCATATTATTACCATTCATAATATAATTATAAGAAACAAAATTATAATTTGTATTAGCTAAAATATTTTTGTTGATTCGCTTCGTAATGTGAAATAATTAATTACGGTTCAGGAAAACATTGTGACGTAACCGGCATGAAGATATATCTAGTCCGACAAACCACATTGGACTAGCGTGGTACGAATTAGGCCTTAACCCTCTCACTCTGAAAAGTGACCCATGACCAGTTTAAGGCTGTTATTTTTCTCTTATCACAGGTAACTTCTAACATATTATATTAGGAAAATATCTGGCCCTTTGGGAGGCTTACACGGAGACATAGGTCCAACGTGAAGAGGCTCTTCGAGAGTTTCAATCAAAATTGGGATGGAACACCTACAGCGGCACTAGCCGTAGGTCTATTGCTACGTATGGATTCTAATATATATGTATGTATTTGATGGACTGGTATACCTATTGGTAACTACCGATGAAAAACAACCCTGAACACTCTATTAGCCTCAATTGGATGGGCAGACGGTGACTCGCCAACTCACTAGATGGCCCCCACTGAATAGCTACCATAGGCATACAAGCCAGCAGCAGAAGGCAACACCACACCAACTTGCGAGCGGCAAGCAATGTCGAGCGGTGCGGCGCCGATTTCACCATCACGTCTCGTGACAACAGAGACCCGGAGCCGGTTTCGCTTAGTAGTTACGCTTTTGAAAATGACACTTCCACCCCCAAAAAATAGCTCTAGTGGCTTCCCTCTGACCGGCTGACCAAGGTAAGAGAGTCCTAAGAGCGCTCTTTCCATTTCGCCAAGTTCCACCCTAGCCAGCCACTAACGGCAAGCTGCGCCGAGGCCCTAACCGACTCTTATGAGCCATTCAGGACCGCAGTGTTGCCACAAGCTGCCCTGCGGTTCCTGCGCTTTTATTTAACCTGGTGATACATTTTTGTTTATATTACAAGCCCAAGGTATTAGTTTAAAAGCTAGTGTACTGTGTGCCCTCCGATATCACGTTAGACTCATGATGAGATAACGATTGTCCCAGAGGGGTTGTTATTATTATTATATAATATATTATTATTGATAAATAGCAAATATCAATTTGAGTGCCCGCACTTCTTACACAAAATCAACTTGTATGTAAGGATTCTTTATCTTTAACCTACGCTGACAAGCATCGGCAAGCTACGACAGTAAGGATATCGTTATTCATAGCATAGCGTTATTCTTATGTATTCTCTATGCAGATTAAATGAAAATATATAGATATAATAATATCAGCCCTGTATTAAACTGTCCCACTGCTAGACACGGGCCTCTTGAGAAGGGTTAGGCCATAGTCCACCACACTGGCCCAGTGCGGATTGGCAGACTTTACATATCTTCAAGAACATTATGAAGAACTCTCAGACATGCAAGTTCCCCATGATGTTTTCCTTCAACGCCAAAGCGAGCGATAATTAACTATTTAATACGCTTACTTAAGAACGGCTCGACAGATATGGCTGCTTTTTTATGTGTTTGTAATTGTCAGGACAAGGTTTGTTTAAACGAAAATGTCAGAAATTTAAATGGTATATTTATATTTTAAAAATTATTGACATTTTGATATTGAATTTAATTTCGTGTTATTTTTGTGTAGATTTACAGAACAACGACTGTCGGGTCAGATAGTTGAAAATAAAAGGTATTAAATAAATGTAGATCAGTAAATCAGTAACATTTTGAACGATTAGATATGTTGTCACTATACTTTGCGAAAATATGGTGGCCATCAACATCATCAATAATATATAAATAGAGTATATTTTAGAACACAATTATACATTTTATCTGTTTCTTTATTTAATAGAGAGCTATTATATCGGTGCGGATAAGATAGTGTTATCGTTACACGTTTCCACAATATTGAATGAATTGTAGAATAAATATTATTAGCAGCGGTTCGAGACAGTCTTGCCACAACGGCCAAAACGGATAGAGTTCGATTTTCAGTAGAAACACGGCACTAAACCAGAAAGACGGCTTATATATGCAGAGAGAACTTTTCATGGCTAGCTTTATATATGTATACTAGCTGTCCCGAAAGACGGATGTTGTGTACAGAAAAGAAAAAACACCAAATCTAAACCATCCTCGAATCCACTAGAACACACACAAAAAAATTCATTCAAATCGGTCCAGCCGTTTAGGAGGAGTTCACCGTCAACACACGTACAGAAGAATTATACAGGGTGTCCAAGAACCTGGCGTCCAACTGGATTCCCACGATGCCCCAAGTTCTAACAGTACTCAGAAAAATATTTTAAAAAATCCACCCCATGTACTTACAGAATTATACTGATTTCAAAAAAAAAGGGGAAATGAGCACCCTGTGACATACTTTTGAATGCTGTGACTGCTAATGCTGATAATTTCGATATTTCTTGGAGGTTTTGTAATCTAGGGTATTGCTGTGTCTAAATAGAATGTAAAAATAAAGTACTTATTGTACCATTTTAAAATAAAATATTATTTTAACTAAAGGTGATATGGAAAACTATTGAATTTCGCAACTTTGACCGACTGTAGTGTAAAAAAAATGTACCAAAATAGTATGGCAAGTGACGTCAAATTTTGACGCGTTTATTCCTCTTTTTAAAAAGGTATAATACTTACACATTAATTTGAAAAAAAAAATTTTGATAATATTTTTACTCAACAACCCAATTTTTACGAAGTGCCTACCTACTAACGGTAACTGTCGGACCCTTTCTTATCTTAGAAACTGTTATGTTACTACTATTATTTACTTCGGTTCCAAGAGTGAGCAAGAAGGAAATACACACAGGTAGATGGGTTCCCAGTAGAATAAAAGCAAAGAATGTTAGTTTAAAGATATTTTATTACAATAAATGTTCAAAATGTTGACCACCCGCGGCAATACAAGCTCTCACTCTCCTTAAAAAGGACCGCTTTATGTTTCGCGAGTAACTTTTTTGACGTATCACCTGCACTGCTTGTGTTATCTTCTCACGAAGGTCAGCGATGTCATTAATGGGCTTCGCATAAACGAGCTCCTTCATAGTTCCCCAGAAAAAAAAATCCAGCGGATTTAAGTCAGGTGAGCGGGCTGGCCACGGGATTGTTCCTGATCGCCCAATCCACCTGTTCGGGTATTGCTCGTCCAAAAACTCTCTAACGGATACGCGAAAATGTGCTGGACAGCCGTCGTGTTGGAACCACATATCTGGTGGGGTCTCTTCTAGTAAGTTTGGCAAATCATTTTGAAGAAAATTTAAATATGATTCGCCAGTCAAATTCTCGGGCATCTCAAATGGACCAATAATATTCCCACAGAGAATACCGGTCCACATGTTCACTTTGAACCGGTACTGGGATCTATCTTCTCGCATCAAGTGCGGATTTTCCACATGCCACTCGTGCAAGTTGTGTAGGTTCATGTAGCCATCCTTCTTAAATGTAGATTCATCTGACCACAAAATTTTGTCGATAAAGTTTTCGTCTTCTCGATGTTTTTGCAGGATTGTTTCACAAAACGCGACTCGGCTCGGATAGTCTCGAGGTAAAAGACTTTGCACTCGCTGTACGTGGTACGGATGATATTCTTCTTTTTGGAGAATACTGTGTGCTGTGCTCTTCGGTATCCCCGTATCAGCTTCTATTCCTCGCACAGAGATGCTTGGATTTGCCGACACCGCCTCTAAAACTTCATCGCGTATGAAGTCATTTACGGGTCGTCCTTCACCAGCTACTTGATTGGGGAACCGCCCGTCACATAGTGATCTGTGCACATTAATGAAAACTCGATGGTCGGGATATCGCGTAGCCCTCGGATACCTTTCTCTGTAAAGTCTCGCTGCAGCTCGTCCATTACCTCTACATTCTCCATAAATGTAGTGCATATTTGCGTATTCTTGCGGAGTGTAGGTCGCCATGGTAGCACACACAAAACACAAACTGTCCAAACACAGGCAAAGGTCGTCGTAAAGAGTTCGTTTCAAAGTCCAGAGCACAAAGAGTAATCGAGTCCAATAAACAAAGCTTTAAATCGTAGTACGTGATCAATGGTAACAATAAGAGAGAGGTGCGTAGTAACGGCAGGAGGCAGTGACGCGTACTGACCGTACTGTTATCCTAAATAGCACGATCCCAGATAGCGTCACTATCTATCTCACTCGCACCTCTAACCTTTTTCTCCCTCACTCTTACCTGAATAATGGGGTACCATAAAGAAGAACCAGCAAATCGCAAAGATAGTTTCTGTCTTGCTCCCTCCTGTTGTAATAACGAATCACTATGGTGAGATGCATGCACATACCGTCCCTTACGGTCTAACCTGTTTTTTGAGAGGCCTGTTGTTATTTTTATGAGCATACAACAGTAATTCTTTAGAGGTTAGATTCAATTCGTCGTAAATTTTTCTTTCTAAGAATTCTGTAAGACATCGTAAAAATTGGGTTGTTGAGTAAAAATATTATCAAATTTTTTTTTTTTCAAATTAATGTGTAAGTATTATACCTTTTTAAAAAGAGGAATAAACGCGTCAAAATTTGACGTCACTTGCCATACTATTTTGGTACATTTTTTTTACACTACAGTCGGTCAAAGTTGCGAAATTCAATAGTTTTCCATATCACCTTTAGTTAAAATAATATTTTATTTTAAAATGGTACAATAAGTACTTTATTTTTACATTCTATTTAGACACAGCAATACCCTAGATTACAAAACCTCCAAGAAATATCGAAATTATCAGCATTAGCAGTCACAGCATTCAAAAGTATGTCACAGGGTGCTCATTTCCCCTTTTTTTTTGAAATCAGTATAATTCTGTAAGTACATGGGGTGGATTTTTTAAAATATTTTTCTGAGTACTGTTAGAACTTGGGGCATCGTGGGAATCCAGTTGGACGCCAGGTTCTTGGACACCCTGTATATATAAAGATAAGTATAATACGTAGGTAATGGGTATTAACGCGATCATGCATTTGTTTACCTTTTGATGCTTGACTTTTCGACCAGGTTACACCGGACTCCCAGTCATAGCTTGTGACCACGGCCGGGGAGTGTTACGTATTATATAATACATATATCATATAAAGTGAACCGTTCAAAGTTATTATGAGTAGCTTTTGGATTCCCATGCAGAAGTTTCGAGTTCGATACCGCTAAACACACCATAGCAATTTACCTGACCCCGTAATCAAACCGGCGGTGACCTTAAAATATAAGCACTAACTTAACTTATGGCTACGAGACTAGCGAGCAATTACATAAGTCCCTCGCAGTTTTACCCACAATTATAATTGTTGTTCTGCTCCTGTGTCTCGAAGCATATAGCCTATGTTACTTCTAGACGAAGGAGCTATCTAATGGTGTAAGAATTATTAAAGTCAGTTCAGTAGTTTCAGAGATTATCGATTGCAAACAAACCAAATATTTCCTCCTTATAATATTAGTAGATGTCGCCCGCGGCTGCGCTCGCGTAACTGTAGGTTAGGTTACAGTACTTTTTTCTAAATCAAAGGTACCCTCTGTCCTTTTTTGTTACCCTGATAACGTGTATGCGAAATTTCATGATGATCGGTCGAGTATTTAAGGCGTGGGAGCGTAAGAAACAAACAAATTCACATTTGCATTTATAATATTAGTTAGGACGTTAATTTTTGATTAAGTAACAATACAATGTATAATTAATAATGCGTGACATGCATTTTCGCTAACAGAGAATATTGGCTAATTAAAATAATAGTTTATCAGTTGATACAGTGCAAATTAATGGATAATTAGTCACAGACGTAATTGTTTATTACGATACAAATGATCCTATAATTATTGAGACACGTGTATGTTATAAAGCAAAAAGGAAAAAAGGAAATTGTCTGGTTTATTATCCCGTGGCAAGCATGTATCGAAATCCCCATGGGCGAGGGAATAAAGATCATTTTCGTTTTGAAAAAGCCTCTGAGACTTCAAATGTGACATATATGGATGGACAAAAAGCATCTGCCAATCAAAGTGCATGCATACGGAGATGCAGATAAAAGCTAATTTGGTAATAAACTTAATTGAAAGTAATCTAAAATCACACAAGGAAAATGAAATGGTTAACGAACACGGATACATTTGATAATGGACAAGAAGGAAAATTATCAATTAACAGTAAATGGCTTATTTTATTATAAATTATCATTATTATATGCAATTGACGAAATTGATAACAATATTAATTTATCCATAGTATTATAATATAATACGCGCGAAATTGTTGATAGTATTAAATTGAGACAACAACGGATCAATACATAGTCATTTTTTACTTGGTTCATAGGCCGTTTAGAGCTTTACACATTTTATCCCAGCAAACCGCGTGGTTCCTGATTGAAGCCGTAGGTGAATTCTTTAGAGTCAGATAGCTCGCTTATTGAGGATAGCTATAAGCTATATAACAATAAGCAAATATTTTTAAATAATAAAATTACACAAACTGCGGTAAACAGTAGTAGTAGGGCTGCCTCAGTAGTGCAGTAGTATTTAATGCGACTGCTGTGCACGAGGGCTCGAATTCCCGACTGGATCAAAGTGTTATTAGAATGTATTTTCCGAAAATATTTTTGAAGTGAAATCTTCTATAGGCGCGTTGAGCACTTTTTGGGTGAACAAAAATAATGGAACTCGCGTCATCGTCACAGAGCGCTTTCCATGAGCTATATGTATACTGTGTATATGTGTACTTTTTGAGTGAACAAAAAGCGTGAAACTCGCTTCACCGTCACCGCACGCTAGTTACTTAGTTTTCACTGCTATCGGCACTCCCCAAAGACAGCCCCGCATTTTATTTGTGGTAGCACAAAATTTAGGGACAATGCTGGCAAAACGTTTCGCCTGCTAATATGTGGAAACTGAAATAATAGCTGGTGAAATGTAGATGCAATATACCACTGCCTACACCCTTGGGGCATTTAGGCGTAAGACCATGTGTGTACGTGTAGACTCACCGTGAGAATAGTCCGGCAGTATGGGTAAGCGTTCCACGCTTCTTCGTGCACCTCGAGCGAGCCCTTTGGCGCCAGCAGTCTGATGAAGGCGGGCACCTTTGACGCCAAGTGGTATATCTTGTATGTGTACTGCCCTGATGAGAATTTGCCACCTGCAAAGTATTCTACTATTAGAAAACTTACAAAGTAATCATGGTGTCTTCGATGTCAACTGGTAATTGTTTTCATTGTTAATGGTATAGATAATGTCATGATACTTATAATATCAGCCCTGTATAAACTATCCCACTTCTGGACACGGGCCTCTTTTCAGTATAAGAATGGTTAAGCCATACTACGCTGGCCCAGAACGGGTTATCAGGCTTCACATATCTTCGAGAACATTATGGAAAACTCTTAGACATGCAGGTTTCCTCACGATGTTTACCTTCACCGTTAAAGCTGCAATAATTAATTATTTAATACGCATATAACTTACAAAAGTTAGAGATACGCGAAGTTAGTGATTGCCTAGTGAAAGACCGTTGGAAGCTATGCAGAGATCTCGAGTTCATGATACTTATGAAAATGTAAGTAGAAAGCAACCCAGCTTTAAACATTATTTGAAATTAAGTATGTAATTAATATTTTTATTTGTTAAGTTTTTGATTTTGGGCCAAAATATATCATGGCATAAAACCATTACAAACGATTCTACGGCTGTTTCTGAACAAATTATATTCAGGTTAATGGTAACTACCTTAAAAATAAAGTTTGTATGTAATTGGTCATAATTATGCGTGTCCAGTCACGCAATCTATAGGGTGTCGTACCAATAAACAGTTCTACTGCTTGTATAACTGTATCTTGGTACATACCATCACACTGCTCGCAATGGACAGGGGATTCAAGTTAATAACGTCAAGCTTCACGGATGGCGGAGTTAGTGGTTTCAGTGGTCGCCTCGCCACTGCCGCTGCGCCGGGTGTTGTGGGTTCGATCCTCACACGGGACAAATAAAAATTAAATCTACAAATAGTTGTTCATACTCTAGAAATTCTTTTTTTTTTTCGTTGATGAATGTTTGTAAAGCCCTTCGCGACACAGGAGTTATACTAAAAACCAACTGCGAGTGTTGTCTTTTTTAAAACAAGAAGAGATTTTGTGAGTGTTTTCGAATTTCTTGCAGGTTTCTTCTCATATGCTCAAACCTTTGCCTGAACCTAGCAACTAACCTAAATGTTGCTTCAGTAACTTAGTAAACTCACTAACCTATATATTTTGACGTTCATAAGTGTTACTCTATGACCCAAATGAATAAATGATTATTGACGTTGACAGCCCGCGTACCAAACGCAAAGCAAATTTCTCCTTCCTTTTTCTGTCTTTATAAAAGACAACTGTCGCACTAGGAATAATTCCTGTGTCGAAACATTGAAACAGACACAAGCAACACTCAGATTCTGAACAAGATATGCCCCGTGTGGGGATCAAACCCAACAACACTTGCCCAGTTGCAGTGGCGTAGCGATAATTGAAGCCAAGTACGCTACCCGTGCGATAAAATGGTCTATCTTCCGTGTTTCTTTCAAGAGCATTAGGTTTTTATAAATGTATGAAAAGATAACATCGAGCGTAAACAGCAGCGTCAATATAAGTGTCAGATATTTAATCACTTGTGTGTAGTTATCAGGTAGTTTGTAGTTGACACGCTTGGATTATATGAAGTATGACATGCGGGGAGTCTACATTAGGAAGTTGGATTTTGTTCGGTGCGTTGTGTTTAACGCTTTAATATATCTGATTGGTGATTGGTTCATATAAAGTTATTCATTTAAAATATTTTTATTCAGCCTGTATTGTCCCACTGCAGGGCGAAGGCCTCCCTCTCGCTTTTCCACATATGTATATGATATACCTGTTATGCGCTAGTTTGCACCAGTATGTCCTATTCCACCTGTTCCACCAGTAACTACCTAATTTATAGCCTGAAGAAAATATAAACCAACGTTAGATAAAATGCTATGCTTGGAGTTACACTGTAACAGAAAATCATACAAGTATTTATCCTGAACTAGGCTCATTAGCGGCCAAAATTGCCACGTAAACTACACTGAACCAATTGTGAAAGCAACGTTACAATAGTTCTTAGAGAAACTGTATTAAGTGGGCCTATATAAATTCTACGTCTGACCGTAATTAATTTTATTAAAACTACTTTTTATATTTTAGTTTTCTACAATGGAGGACTATTGCATTATGTCAATCATTACACTCATCTGCGGGCGCTTTAAAGTTTTCCCTACCGATAGTAAATTAGTCATAATTATTATTGCCTGATAAAAGGTAAGTTGTTGAAATTATATTTATAAATACACAGCCTTTATTGAGCTAAAGGCTGTGTATTTTAAATATAACTTTTACTTTTACTAGTGACTATTCCTTGATATCAGTATTTTTAAACTGAAGGTTAGACATGAAAATTTCCGTATAAGTGATAATAAAGTATGTAGGTATGACAATTTAAGGAATCATATATGCTTGCTATGGTATCGAGTTTAAGACTACAGCGTGGCAATTTAATCATCTAACAAGCTAGCGCTGCCATGTATCGAACTCAAGACTACTGTGTAGTAGACCAGTCCTCTACAAGGAAACTACCACTGCTAATAGAGTAATAGAACCTTATTCAGCAATCTCATGTATTGGTAGGGTAAGCCCGACTACTTTTAAACACACATTCGGTCCTTAGGGCTGGTTAGGTATGACGACATCCAAAGCGATAAAAACACGCGCTTATCAAATACGACTGCATCGTATCCACAGCAATTTAAAGATGCTAAAAGAATCAAGCTCATGATTGCAGTCGCTCGTATACTACTAATATTATAGACTAGTTTTTGACCGCGGCTTCCGTCGGTTTAGCAACATATCTTTTTTTTTGGATGAAAAGTAGTATTTCCATTTCTGTACCCCTAACAACGTATACGCGAAATTTCATGATGGCCGGTCGAGTAGTTAAGGCGTGAAAGCGTAACAAACAAATTAACAAACTTACATTCGCATTTATAATATATGTTAGGATGTTTATTACTTAATCACATGTAAAGCGTTGAACAGACACATGCAACTTGGCACATAGATAGAATATGACCTGGTTTAAGAAACAGGGTACTTTAGCCCGTTATGCGTCGCTGTGTGATATCTTCTAAGCCTAATGAATAAGTAAAAACATACTGTTCTATCGCGAATCCTAACTAATACCTATTTATTATAAATGCGAATGTGAGTTTGTTTGTTTATTTGTTTGTTACGCATTCACGACTCAACCAATCCATGAAATACGTGCATGTTGTTAGGGGTACAAAAAAGGACACAGCGTAACTTTAATCCAAAACAATACAGTTACTTTGAAAAAAACTTTACTAACCTACATTAGCGAGAGCAAAGCCGCGGGCAAAATACTATTACTAATCTATACTATTATAAAGCTGAAGAGTGTTTGTTTATTTGTTTGTTTGGTTGAACGCGCTAATTTCAGGAACTACTGGTTCGAATTAAAAAACTATTTTAGTGTTGGAAAGCCAATTTATCGAGGACGGCTATATAATATCACGCTACGACCAATAGGAGCAGAGCATTAATGAAAAATGTTGCAACAACGGGGCAAATTATCTTATGTGAAGCTGACGAAGTTCCGCGGGTCAGCTAGTATATATATATTTATGTTATAAACAGAAATAAAAAAGTTATGCATGCTGAATGGCTGAAAATAGAAGCACTATACATATTGTTATATAGTGTTTCTATGTATAATATGTATGTATTTACAAAAAAAAAAGTATTTATGTATGTATATCCATTGTCTAGTACCCATAGTACAAGCTCTGCTTAGTTTGGGCTACATGGTGATTTGTGAATGTAGTAGAATATTATTATTAATCAGTAACATCTCTGCAACCCACCTATATTCGAAATAAATGATTATTATTATAAACAAGGACCTAAACCCCACTGAGAACTACATATGATTTCGAAACTATATGACGACGCTATTATTCCGGTTTGTATCTAGGTGACAGATAAGTGATCACTATTCATAATGCATTACACAATGCCATTTAAAAGAGAGACTACAAAAAGCCTTCTTGAAACTGGTTTGATACAAATTTTAGCATTTTCGCGCTTCAATCAAGTATTTTTCCTACTTTTATTAAGTGATCGTCTCATACAACTAAGTTTTAAACTTAGTTGTGTGAGACAATCACGATTGCAATGATTTAAACAGATATCTTCTATGCAAACAGCTATTCATTTCATCACTAGTTTCTGCCCGTGGTTTCGCGTCAATACCATGAGACGGGATAAAAATGTCTGTTTAATCCAGAACTTAGTCTTCTGTGGTATAAATTTCTGGAGTTGTAAGAGACTAGCTATTGCCCGTGGTTTCTCTACTTAGGTTCAGTACTTTACAGTGGATGAAAGGTACCCCTATGTCTTTTCCTGTACCGCTGAAAAAATGTATGTGAAATTTCCTAAAAGTGTTACAAATAAACAAACATACATTCGCATTTATAATATAAAGTTAGAAAAATGCGGGTACGCCCGGTTTCCTCAGAAGTATAAATAGGGTCTAAATATATAAATGGTTGTTAATTATGACGTGTTGTTTTGTTTGTTTGTCAACTAATTAAATATCACTTAATATGTGTATCATATAGAATTTCATACAAAACCAATCCACGAATGCAGAGCTTTCTTTAACCCACGTCAGCACCTACTGAAGTACTATGGATATTTTTAGTGGCAATGCAAAGGAGGTCGCGAGTTTTTGACCCTGGCGAGAAAAAAGCGAAGGCTAAGCTCTATGACGTCACACTCGTTACGTCATAGACCGTTCGGCTATTGTGTGATGTGGATAATTTTGAGAATCAATAACAGTTAAGAGCTGTGCCAAAGTCAATTTAGATAAAGGTATTGTTTGTTTTTCAGCGTTCGTAACAGCCCTATTTATTTGTTATGCAAACTTTACTATCGAATAACGTTTAGTGTGTCTAGATAACGTCAACGTGAAATGTTTTAGAGGTCGCGTGTGAAGCCTTAAACAGATTGAGTGTTGTGTTGAATTAGATGTTATGGATGGATGACTCGAAAGTACATACAGGGTGTCCGGTAATTAATGGATAACCTTGAAATGTCTTATAGTAGTAAGGCCGCACAGAAAAATGAAAAATAATAAATAAAAAAAATAAAACGAAACAAAATGTATTAAAAAGTGCAAGCTATATAGCATAGCATACTTTTGACTGTCTATCTATTAGCATAATTAGTGTTTAATAATAAGATGGATGAATAAGATGGATTTCAATCATTTATGGTCGTAGTTTACAAGAAAGTTATACATGGTAATTCAAAAAAAACACATATCTCAGGTAGTAGTTACGATAGATTTTATTCATATTTTTTTCTGAACGGCCATCAGTTCCACTATAAGACATTACCAGGTTATCCATTAATTACCGGACGACCTGTATATCCTAACTAATATTATAAGTGCGAATGGGACTGTTTATTTACTCTTTCACACGTTTACCTAATACTCAATCGGTCACCGCATACACTTTGTCAGGGGAACAAAAAGGACATAGAGTATCTCTCATCCAGAAAAAACCTGACTGTTGCTAACCTTACCTCCATTGCCGCGATCAAAGCCGCGGGCAAAATCTAGTCAAAAATAATTATAGTATAGAAAAAGGACTTGCTTGATAGAATATAGTAAGTTTTGTATTAACCATAAGCTTCAGTAATTAATGTAACGTAACTTATAGGCTTTCTGACGCGCACTTAGTCTGTGGAAAAGACGACCTTTTTTCTTTCGAAGGACTAGTTTGGATCTGGCCTTCCTAAAAAGGATCTGTCTATGTGCTGAAAGCACAACGCTCCTTTAATGACCTTATTCACAGCCATAACCCATATTATATTTACAGACTTCAAATTAACATATTTGGGATTTTTCCGGTAGCCATTTCATTGTCATGTTACTAGGTTCCATCAAGAAGTAATAGTCTGAAACTTTGACCAGTAGACGACAAATATAGAATATATAAAAGAAACTGATTTGCATCCACGTCTCTTGTTCAATAAAGCTATTAACGCTCGCGTGGTAAAAATAATACCGATCTTTTATGCAAACATAGAAAAAACTCGCTAGTTCTGGTGTTTTTGTATTATACGTATAAAATCGTGTATTCAAGCAATATATCGTTCCACCAGTACAATGGATAAATTAATCATGATATTTTATATTTATTATTATACAGTTCAATTATTTCTTTTTCATCAAGCTCGTCCCACAAAGAAAATAACGGCAGTCTTATATAATAAACATCTGAATATTTTAGTATCACGCCTCTTACGCGAAAGATTAAGCAGAGGTTTGACATATACACATTACACCAATCAGAAACAAATTATTTATTCATTTAATTTTACGTTATTATTTGCGGTTAAAGAATTTATTGATATTGCATTTAGTTTATTTGCTAGACCCAGACAAAGGTTGCTCTGCAAAATACTTTAACTTTGAAATGAATTATCTGTAGATACTATTATCTAGATTTAACTTATTACTGTGTACTGAGGAGTGTTCGACTCTAACCTACTGAGAAGATCTAGCAGGTATCCCATAGCATATGGGAAACCTACTTGATAACAAATTATGCCGTGGTGAATACGTCCTAGTAAGACCAAAGTTTGTTGTCCAAAGACCCAATTTTATTGAAGTTAGTGAAACACCCAGCAAGGTACTCCTTCACACAATTTCCATTTCGATAACATCACGTATTTCCCGATACGCGTTACTGTAGTTAAGGGCCGTGCAGTACCAAAGCCACGTTCAATTCGTGTCAATTAACGACGTAACATGAGTGCGCGTTCACGCAAACGTTGTGCCTACTTGAGCGCAAGGCAATCTAGGTTATTTCGGGACAACAAACAATATTGAAAATATGCTTTTAAAAGCATTTTATTGTATGAAGGTTATAAAAATACTTGTATGTTACTGGTAGCTAATACGATTGAAATTAAAACACCTATATAAAATTTAAATAATTTATTATAGCTCGGTTCAACGGTAAAAGAAAACATCTTAAAGAAACGTGCATGTCTCAAAGTTCTCAATAATGTTTTCTAAGATATGTGAAGTCTGCCAACCCGTACTACGCCAGTATGGTGGACTATGGCCTACCCTTCTCACACCGAGAAGACAGTACAGTACAGGGGGTATATTGGACAGTATAATACAGGGCTGATTTTATTATTATAATTATGATGTAAAAAAGATTAAGTTAACCAGAAACAATCTAGAGACTAAGTTTAAAGCAGTGATGATATGGATGAAAAGCGTAGGGCTCTTTAACCCAGTAGACGTTACTATATGTATATAGTATGTATTGTGAATTTTAGTATAAATATCAATAGAACCTTGGTGAATTTATTGAACAGAATAGCTACGTCGACAGTGTAAGAGACGTCCCGTTGCTGAAAATACAGCGCATCTCTAAGGTGCACTTAAAATCGTAATTTCTGCTAGAAACACACACAAGCTACTGTCACAGACACAGCCTGAGAAAATATGCTTTACAGAAAGGACTCTATATGTTGCATTTTAAGTGTTGCAATTTTCCTTTACAAGACTCGCCGTCAGAAAAATACTGTCTACGAAAATATATGAAGGACTGTTGAAAGTGTATCTATAATAGTAACAGTTTAAAACAAAAGCGCCAACTGTGCAAACCGCCGCGTGACGTCACACCAACAACAATAAGAACAACTCGCTAACATTTGCTTAAAGTACTTTGTTGAATAATGATATTGTTCTTTTTTGTGTTTTTCTAGCTGCTGTAATGAAGACCTCTATATTGTTGCTAGGTCAGTGAAACAAAGTTCGCTTCGCTAGTCTATTATCTAATTCCCAGGTTGTAGTATTGTAACCACTTCTGCGAACTTATCCTGACCAGAGGGAGTTAGAATTGTGGTTTATACGTTGTAGTACATACGTATTTAGTGTTAGTGTCTGTATGAAGTATGGGAGACAGATTCATAGCCACCACGGTGCCCTGAAGAGCACTTGAAATATTTTCTTCTACAAACGAATGAAAGAAAAAAAGGAATGGCGTTCATTGTCCAACACGGACATGCCGCACAATCCTACTCATATTATAAATGTTAAAGATTTTTTGATATTTGATTGCTTGTTACACAATCACGCTAATACGCGTCCTGAATAATTGCATGTGTTACATGTAATTATTTTTATCGCGATATGATATATGCATTCCCTTAGGATTCGCGTGGGGAAGCAGCAGTCAGAAACTGATAGGTATATCAATATACAACATAGAAAAGTGCAATGAAAATACATACTAATACGAAAGTATCTCTATCTGTCTCTTACGCTATCACAGTTAAACCGATTGTGATGTTTGGCAAGTCGACAGATCCTAGGGAAGCACATATTATTATACCGAGATGTGTTCCCGTGGGATCCATCTGGACGGGGAGGCAAGTAGAACTAGCAAGCAATAAACACTGCGTCCCGCCCGCGTCTACAGAGAAATGGTTGGCGCTCAGCATGTTGCAGTGAAGTTACATAATGCAACCAGGCGGCTTAGATAGCGCGATAAGGGTCATTTCGTCGATTAAAACTTAAAAATACATTCTTTGAGACGTATCGAGTACCATACCCGGGTTGGGCAAAGTGGTATTGGGATTTATGTCAAAAAATTCCAACAGTCTGGCCTTGTAGACTATTCAGTGGGACAGTTATACTCAAACATATAAACTTGTCATATAAATTTGTCTTTCTGAGAGAGGACGTACCCCTTATAATGGCTAGGCAATCGTTTTCTTCAGAATGATAGTACTTGTCAGCAATTCTGGCAAGGTAAAGATGCGCAGATATAACACACTTTAGAAAATAATAAAACCAACTCTTAAGCAAGACTCTTGCCGATATACATATAAGTCTTGTATATAAACTGTCATACTGCTGGCAAGGCTCTTCTCACAAGGCTCTACTCAGTACAAAAAGATTTAGGCCATAGATTTCGACCACGTTGCCCCAGTGCGAGTTGGCAGACTTGAAATATCTTCGAGAACATTATAGAGAACTTAGATATGCAGGTTTTGTCACGATGTTTTATTTTAACGTTTAGGCGAACGATAATTCATTACTTAATACGAAAACAAATTCGAAAAGTTAGGAGTGCGTGCCTTGGGAGCGAACTCGAGATCTCTGCGTAGCAACTCAATGGTCTCCCATCGCAAAAGTAAATGACCGCTTAGCAAGCATTAAATTACTTTTTAATACGACTACGTAAATAAGTGAGAGGTACGAGAATCTCGCACTTGGCTATCGCTGATTACGCCCTTCATACATCGCAAAACGTAAATATTATCTCGCTAGTTAATTATGGCGAGATTTAACCTTTTTTATTATCAACACCCACCATACATTGTTTAGAACAAATATTTGAACAACGCTTATAGATAAAAATATTTTTATAGAAAGACGTGCCGTCTAAAAAAAAAACGTTTAACGTCACGTTTTAAAAACAAGCTATACAGGGTGATTTTGAAATCGTGTAATTCCTTTTAACCACGCATTCTACTGATGATATGGAATAACCCGGACCATATTTTTTTTTAATTAGCATAATGTTTTCGGCAAATTTAGAGTACAGATTTTTTTCATGAAATGATTTCAAATAGTCATATTTTAACCATCTGACACAATCTTAATATTTTACTAATTTAAAAATAATAACATAACAATAACTGATGTCGTAAATAATAAGGGGCAATAAAAAGGACCGCCCGTTATTATTAACGACATTAATTATTAATATGCTTTTTTATTTTAATTAGATAAAAATTAAAATTGCCTTGGGTGGTTAACATATGACTATCTGACACCATTTCACGAAAAAAAACGGTACAATAATTTTTCAAAAAAAAGAATTCTATTTAAATAAAAATATGGTCAGGGTTATTCTATATCACCAGTAGAATGCGTGGTTAAAAGGAATTACACGATTTCAGAATCACCCTGTATAATATTATAGTTAACTGATATACTTCAAAATCTCGAGTCTATAACCAATATAATAAAGAGGTACAACCTGTCAAATTACCGAAATGCCGCTGCTGTGTATTATAAAGCTATTTTTAATTAATGATATACAACGTGAACACATAAAAAAAATATTCCCAAAGGATAGAACAGAGCTGTATTTCATAACATTCACATTTCACTTACTATTAACTCCTACGTAACAGGGAAAAGTTGCACCCACACATAGGTACGTGGGCACAGTACTTAGCAAGCACCATTATTGAGAATTTTCTTACAAAAACTTCATTATCTTTGCCTGATGAATAATCTATTAAAGGTCAGTAAAACATGAACATTGAAGTAACGAGACTGTCATTTAACAAAGAACCACTTTCCACATTGACAGGACACGACAGCAAGAAAGTTTCGCGAGTGCGACCTCGGACAAGAAAGCGCATCGAAGCATACCCTAGACTGCTTATAGGCCACGATGTTCCGTGGCAATGATGGATGCAGACGTCATTAAGTCAAATACCACCTAGCCGTATGTATGATGCATTAATAAGGTCAGGGACTACTCACGTTAGTATCAACCGATCACATCGAGAACGTCATATACATATATATTGGCAATGTGTAAAGTGCAAACCGATGCGGAGAAAATTTTAATAGCCAATCTATATTCTCGTGACTTTTAACGATCTGAAGCGGATAATAGAAAATTGGATCAATAAGTAAGGGACATGACTTACTTAGAGATATAGACTAAGTTTGTATATTTGAAAGAAAGAAAGAAAAATAATTTTATTTGTTCCACGCTCATAAGTTTAAGAACAAATAAGGTCCTGCGTCAGTAATATTGCAGTATATCCACAACGCTGGTATTCTCGCAGAGCCTGCATGATTTCGGTGCATGTAGGCAGTAAGTAACATACATACACAACTCAATTAAAAATCAAATAACAAAAAACAAAACAACAATTTTAATAAATTAGGCAGAAGGTGGTCGTTGATGGCAAAAGTAATTTTATACTAAATAATAATAATATTGGTATTTATATAATAAGTACTTATATACAGGTTGTCCGGTAATTAATGGATAACCTTGAAATGTCTTATAGTAGAACTGAAGACGGTTCAGAAAAAATGAAAAAAAAAAACTGATAAAAAAAAATAAAAGCAAAAATGTATTAAAAAGCGCAAGCTATATAGCATAGCATACTTTTGACTGTCTATGTATTAGCATAATTAGTGTTTAATAATAAAACAACAAAAAACCGATGGATTTCATTCATTTATGGTCGTAGTATACAAGAAAGTTATAGATGGTAATTAAAAAAAAAACACGTCTCAAGTGCCTAGTAGATAGGATAGATTTATTTCATATTTTCACTATAAGACATTGCCAGGTTATTCATTAATTACCGGACACCCTGCATATACATACATAATTATAGAATTAAAAGTATATTGAAAATAAAAAACAAAAATAATAAAAGTAAATAATAATAAAGACGTTATATTATAATGTTTGAGCGCAGCATATTAATGTTGTGTTACATTTCTGAACGACCGCCGGCTCTTGTCAACAAACATGACACTGATTGTCATCAATGTCATATTTCTAATATCAAGCGCTTTATAAGCATCCATCGGCGCGCGGCGTCTGCGCAATTGCGGAAAAGAGGCTAGGATGATATTTTATAATAGGTAATATTTATACTTATCATGTATCAACATAAATTTTCACATAATAGACGACTATGGAGTGCAACCTACGTATAATTACAGTTTGTGTATGGACATGTATATTTAGGTTATGACAACAGTGACCCAAGACAAATTTACAATTTTAAAGACGCGGTATCATCATAAAGGTAAATAGACATGCCGCTACTAAAATTACGTTAAAGTTCTATGGGAACTTAACAAAATATGCTTGAGCTTGATTTGGAATGCATGTAACGATTTCACGTTCCAGAGTGGTGGTGGCAGATCATTCCAACACTTAGTAGCAACATACTTGAAACTACCTCTAAAAGCAGTAGTCCTATGCCTCGAAGTAACCATAAGATATGATGAGGCTGGTGTGTTATATAGGTTAGCATCTTGAGACCAATATAGTTAATTATAGAGATATTCAGATTTTTTGTGCAGTATAATGCCAAATAGTAAGGTAGCTAAGTGAAGGCGCCTACGAGCCATCATTGTCATAAGATTACCATTGCTTAGAAATGGTGTGACATGGCTAAGAGGTGGAATATTGTAGCAAAACCTAACACAAGCATTCTGAAAACGCTGAATCAAACTTTGGGTTCTTTTTAAAATACAAGTACCATAAATAGTATCAGCATAATTTAACTTGGATAATATAAGTGATTCACATAGCAATATCCTCATATCGGCACTGAGATAATGACGTATTCTATACAGTAGCTTGAGAAGGTAAAAACAATTTTTTACAACATCAAGAACATGTGTCTCAAAATGCAATTCCCCATCCATAGCTAAACCCAAATTTCGAGCTTCAGAAACGTGTTGTATGTAAGAACTGTTAACCAGTATTACAGGGTTTATTTTTTTTTAATCTTTTTGATACATTCCTTAGATCCAAGTACTAACTATTTGGATTTAGTTGGGTTAAGTACTAAGAAATTTCTACTTGTCCAGTTAGATATCCCATCCAAATCTGCGTTTATTTTATTTAAAGTTGAAGTACAATCGTTTGGATTACAGGAAAGATATATTTGGAGATCATCAGCATACATATGAAACTTGGTGTTCTGAATATGTTGACCAACATCTGCACTGTACAGTATGAAGAGAAGTGGCCCAAGTACTGAGCCCTGAGGAACCCTACGGTTCATCTGACAACAAGAGGAACTAACCTTATTGCCCCCGTCCATATCCAGTTGTACAACCTGGGTTCTGTCTGTCAGATAACTATAGAACCATTTCACAGTAGCAGAGTTGCATCCATAGTATGAGAGTTTGCCTAAAAGAAGAGGTATATTAATTGTTTCAAATGCACGGGAAAATCAAGTAGAGTCAGAAAAGTACCCATACCCTGACTCCAAAATATCGTCAACTACGTCGAGGAGAGTAGTACTCGTACCTTAGCGTTCCTTGGCGAAAACTAGACTCTGTATGAGGTAAGATGTTGCATTTCTAAATGTATTTATTTCCTGAGCTGACTGCTCACCACTCTGTCTAATACTTTTGACAGGCTGGGAAGCAAACTGATAGGTCTAAGGTCTTTTGCTAATGTTAGATTAGGGATTTTGGGTATTGGGTTAACAATGGCAATTTTCCATAAATCAGGGAATGTAGAAGAGATAATTGATTTATTTATAATTGCAGTGATGAAAGGAAGACTTTGAGGCAGTGTCATCATTAGCATTTCCAAAGAGATGTTATCAATACCCAGAGCGTTTGACTTAAAGCTGCAAATGTGTAAATGTACCACATTTTCACTGACAGGCTCAAGACTAAATGTGTTTGTGAAGAACCTCTTTGATTCAAAGTAAATCAAGTCCGATAAAGGAACTGTATCACTGTCAGGAATATTAAGGAAGTGCTTATTAATCTCTTCAGGATTATTGAGTAAGTGTGGCAAATCATTCTTTGTTTACCTATTGTAATAGTTGATTTTAAGTTATGCCATAGCATTCTGGGTTTTTAATATGTCCATTTATATAGGTTTCAAAGTATGCTCTTTTTTCATTATCAATTGCAGTAGTGACAATATTTTTAGGAATTTTATAGCTACTTTTATGTGTGTCATATTTAATTAATTTATAGCGATGATGATACTTGTCACGTAATTTCATCATTTCTTTAACTGTGTCCGTAATCCAAGGATGAGATCTTTCTCTAACTAGAAGTGGCGCATGTAAGTTAAAAAGAGTAATGAGAAATGTATTCAATGTGATAGCCATGCTGTTATATAAGTCCAGTCCAATTTGCTAAGGTCAGATTGAAAAAGATCAGGCATTATGTGCTTTAACGATCTATAATGTATCCACTGGGGACCAGTTTACTAATTTTAAATTGTAATTGCACTGATATGATCGCATGTTGCCCTAATTCAGGCTTATGTTGCACAACAATATTCTTGACCTGAGCGTCAGTGCATATAAAGTCAATAAATGTCTCGCTGTGTTCTGTACATATCTCTAACGTTTAACATTGTGACATTCTTTTCAAATGAATGCTGAAAAAAGAGATGAATCAATAAGAAGCTATATTTCATATCTATATTTGAAGTATCCTAACACAGGCATTATTTTATTCTTAAACAATACCTCCATCGTAAGATACTCATGTGAGTGATAACGAAATAATATATTTTTTTAAAACCTGTTGTATCAAAAAATGTTTTATTTCGTTCGTTTCGTAAATAATCCTTGGCTTATATATGCCCTATCAGGTATATAGAGGCCACTACAAATTTTATTAACCCAACCTCAAAACGGTAAAGGAAAACATCGTGATGAAACCTGAACGTCTGAAAATACTCCATAACTTTCTCGAAGATAATATATATGAAGTCTGTCAACCCGCACTGGGCCAGCGAGGTGGACTATGGCCTAACACGTTTTACACTGAGTAGATATAAACTATCCAATTAAACACAGACCGTGTTTAATTGGATAGTTTATATACAGGCCTGATAATATTATTATCCCCAAAATGCTTTCATGAAGAAGGTACACCAGAATATTTACGAGGTAGTCATATATAGAATCTCGCCTATGTACCCTGAATGGATTATAATGGATTTGATAGGCACTTGTGTAATATACATTTATATTCACCAGCTTTGTTTTAGTGTCTAGGTTAGGTAAGTGCTTTTGGGAAAATACTTTTGTAGGAGCATGTAGTCTGAAATTGTCCTCAGTAAACGGGAATAGACTCGCCCCCTATCACGTGAAGCCTCAAATACAGCTGGCGATATGTGGATGTAACGCCGTTTTATTTATATACAGCTATATGCACAGGAATGAATTTTTGCATTCTTCATTTTGGTCTCTCTATGCCGCAGACCACAATATAACACCAATCTGTGCGATCATATGAACAAACTGAAACGCACGGTGTACGCTACCCACGGTTTCTGAATAGTATCCAATCATGTTATAGATGAGAGCAATGCCCTTTCATCTAGCCCTCTAAGTAATTTCTTCAGAAAGATCGCTCTTATCCTAAGCATAGGATCGACGATATTTTTTTTCTAATTTGTAATAATTTCTGAGCTGTTATATATCTAGCGACAAATGATAACATCAATGACACAATGACAATCATCATTGAAAAACAAGCTATAAATGGACAACACGGCTTACAAGTAACACTATAGAGTATTAGACTAATTACAAGCTAATAGATGGACTGAGCTAAAATTGGCGATCTTTACCGAGTATTTAGTAGATACCGATTCTATTGCATCAGAAATCAATCTTCTGTATACATTATATGACACAAAAATCATATTACTATCTATTAAAGCATTGTTATTGCGTGCGGAAGAACGAGACAGCGTGTTACATACTTCATAGTTTTATCTCGTTTCCACTCATGCATACAGTTTTTCCAGATAGTGATATGACGCTTGAGCGTATATTATTATTATAAATTTCAGAGGTAGATACCGTACGTCTACGACAGATGAATCTATAATAAGACTAGACCAGCTACGTGAAACATATAAAACGTATACCAAATGTTACAATATTATTTTACGTTTAATATTCTACGCACAAGCTAGGGTCATAGTATACCGTTGTCTTCTGTGCAAGGGGGGCAGTAGTTACAATCCGAGGATCCAGCTTTAGCAAGCTTTAACGGTTTGTCAGCTAAAAAAATAAAATAAAATAAGAATAAAACTAAAAAAATATTTAAAATGGCTTCTGATAAATAATATCTACCTAAATTCACGTCTTTTCTTGTTGATTACTCTAAAATTGTCTGGTTTGGTTTGCGGCTTATCGGACTCATACATTTACAGTTTTCATTTACGCAGAAATACTTCGCTATAGAAATATGGGCGAAGAAAACTGCTATTAAACAAAAAAAGAAGAAGTACAGCATTATGTATATGCACTACTTGTAAAAAATAAACAATGAAATAACATCACGTCAGCAATAATAGATCATGTGGCTTAGAAACACAAATAGAGCCAGTTATATTCTGTACATTTCTCTAGAAGCAGACGTAAGTTCTGCGTCTAGTGCTGTGATTATTGTGTCTTTACTAGCAAAATAATTATCTGACAATTACAATAATTAACTCATCAAGTCTTAATAATAAAATAATTAAAAAGCCATTGCTTCTGACCGCCAGTGTGCCACTGCGACAATTGTTCATTCCAAAATTACGTGACAGACAGATAGTTATATTCTGTAGTACCTACTAAAATAACCATTTCATACAAAAAAGTTGGCAGTACTATCAGATTTATATATTAGTAGGGACTGTCAAAACTTTAACGAATTATAAACCTAAACCTTCCAGATGAATCACTCTGTCTATTGGTGAAAACCGCATGAAAATCTGTTAAGTAGTTTTTGAGTTTATCGCGAACAGATAGCCAAACGCGGCGGGGGCTTTTGATTTATAATATGTAGTGATAGTGATGTACAAGGACACTCCATCAAACGGCGCGATTGTAATTACGGAGAAATGGTTAGTATCAGCAGATATTCGATTTGTGCAGTTATTCATAAATATATGTAATACATAGCAATAACAGCCATATTTATTTCATAAATGCGAAAGTAACTGAGCCTACTCGTTAAGTTTTCACATACAAATCACGAAACAGATTTTAATGAAATTGTTTTGAAAGCAGCTCAGCAGATCAAAGGACATAGTTTACTTTAGAAAAACGGTGTGAAAGTTGCGAACAGATGACTTATGAAGTACATTCATCGATCACGTAGTGTATGTGAGAAGTATTAAATAATAAATAAATAGAATTTTTCGAACTGGACATTTAAAACCTTTATTTGTACCTACTTGTATGTAATTATATTCGTGCATATAATATTATGAATCAATTAGCAAGAAAGGCCCATAAAAAACATTGGGCTTGGTCCAGGGATTTGAAAGTTGGCAAAGGGATTAAACCTCACCGATCAAGTAAAAGTTATTCAAAATATTAATCACATGCTGTATTTCTCTTTATGTGCTAAATATGAGCGAAGGTAGGACATTTCCATCTACGTCTCAAAACACTACGTGTAAATGAATTAGCAACATATATTATAAAACAAGTAGGTACTGTATTGAAAATAAATGTAAATCGTGTATTTCGAGCGCTTGTTGAAGTTATCGATATCAACGGAATGCAGTGACAATACGAATCGCGCATACAACAAAATTATTATACCGACACATGGAGATAATGTTTTATGATATATGACGTCATCGGACGCGATATAATTGACGTCACGCACCATGATGTTCTATTGTTATTGTGTTGACCACTTCCCGTTAAAGGTTCAGTACATTTCGGTGGGGCGCTTTAAATTATTGTTATGATTGTAAAAACGCACATTTAGAAACCGTGCAGTGTCTAGACATTTAGGACTTACACTGTATTTGCTTTATTCATTGAACTATTGACGTGAAACCACTTGTAACACAAGCTAAAGAAAATACTGGTGACTTGGAACCCAAATCTATACTAATATTATAAAGCTGAAGAGTTTGTTTGTTTGTTTGCTTGAACGCGCTAATCTCAGGAACTACGGGTTCGAATTGAAAAATTTATTTTAGTGTTGGATAGCCCATTTATCGAGGAAGGCTATAGGCTATATAACATCACGCTACGACCAAATGGAGAAGAGCAGTAATGAAAAAGTTGCAAAAACTGGGTAAATTCTCTTATCTTATATGAAGCAGACGAAGTTGCGCGAGTTAGCTAGTTGTTAATAATCTTTAAATAAATATTATACATTATCAATTACTTATGATTTTATGACGATTTTTTTTTTACATCTGACAAACATCAGTTTATCTAAACTTATCCTAATGTTTGTGATAGGTTTTAGCTTATATAATAGTTATGAAAAGGTAGAAGTCACTGTCGTAATATTATACAAAAATACAAAGTTTTATTAAAGGAGAAGTAATTTAATTCATTTTGGATTTTGGATGCTTAAGGCCTACCATATTTATGATAGTCAAACCATACTTTACGTCTTTACTTAGGCCCTATAGGAGTGTCAGATCCTCAAGTGCTTTAAGGTTATCTAATAGACTTAACCATTAACACTTCTTTCAATACACTCGTCTATAAAATCTCAGACATGTGTCATTGAACCACCAAAGCTATCGGCTAATATACATATTCAAAGTTCTACACACAACGCTCCAGTTTACGAAATTATTTTTGGCATCTGCATACGATATGCATTATATTATAAACTTACGTCCACTGAAACAGATTTCAAACCAAAGGACGGTTTTTAAAAAGACTAGTTAAGATCCATAATTCGTTTTAGGAGCTAATTATGTGTATTAAAATCTTATCTATATGTACTTATATTATACGGCTAGAGTTTGTTTGGTTAAACGCGCTAATTTCGGGAACAACTGGTTCAAATTTAAAAATTATTTTAGTGTTGGTGTAGTCCATTTATCGAGGATGGCTATATACAATATAATATCACGCTACGACCAATAGAAGCGTAGCATCAATGAAAAATGTTGCAAAAACGAGCAAAATGTGACGCAAACGAAGTTGCGCGTGTATGTATTTTAAAGACGTAGGACACAGCGTAATCACGATTCAAATTTTGCGCAGTCCGATTAGACTAGGCCCTTCACCCTTACAGAACGTCTCACAGCGAAATAGCTTTATTTATTAGTGTAGGGTGCATTCACAGAGCTCATAGATAAGCGTCATACTGAAGACAATCGATATTTCAATGTCACTCGTCTCCAAACACTTTGGAAGGCACTGCTGGAGACTGACTTTAGTTTTTGTTCCTAAAGGCACGTATATACTAGACAAGTTTGATAAAGCAGGTCTTGCAATCTTTGTCCGACTTAGCTAAAAAACGGGATAGAATGACACGTGCCATGTAAAAGGCCTTTACATTGATAACGCAGCGACTCCTTTTATTAGTTCAGGAAAGCGCAAGTGATAGTGGGAAGACATCCAATCGAATGCTGTTTTAGAGAATAAAGGTCACAGCACACATATCAACTCGGAAAGGGACCGTCACCGTATTGCCTTTGGCCTCGCCGTCAAACAGACGTCAACCTAACGTAACCAAAGTGAATCAACAACTTCTGTACGTCGACTCGGCTACGGCGAGGCGACGTCGCGCTTACGCCGCGCTCTTTTAAATCTTATTGATATGGATATTTTCTCACTTTATTTTCTTTCCGTTTGAAATCTAACCTACAAATTCAATAAAATACACGCGCAACATGACTGTTAGTTATCTTGTGAATGACAGCACGTTCGGCAACAGTAGTGCACGGAGAGACGTAAGCGCGGAGACGACGAGCGGTAAGCGCGGGGACGAGTCGTAAGCGCGAGGACTGCAAGCTTGTCCCGAGGCGAGGCGATTACGTTATGATTCCGATTAGTGTGAGTTGCAGTAGGGAGTTTCCTACAAATAATACTGCACGGCTCGAGTTGATACGGTGCCGACCCGCTTCCGAGTTGATATGTGTGCTATGACCTTAATGTATCGTCACCAAATAATTCTAGATATTCATTCTTTTCATCTATATTGCACAATGTCCATTATGAACACCTCTAGATAGTCGATCGATAGATGAGGGGTCTATACCTTTAAATCATTCAGTCGACCGACTAAAAGCTAAAAATAATAACCTATAGGTATTTTGATTGTTTGGTCGACAGACGTTCTAAAGTACTTATACCAAATATCTATTTCTAGGAGACATCGGGAAATAGGTGACACGTCAGGCCATTCAGGCATATCGAGACCCATCATCCAGCTCATGGAGTTTCAGCAGATCAGTTCACATTTAAAGTTTCCAATTACCCCCACCGATGAAGGTTAATTGGACTAAATTATGTGTATTGGCGTGGGAGTCGCTGAATTGGGAGTAGATTGACTTATACTGTCTTGCATCGTATTTTAATCTGGACTTAACAGAACATTGATACTGCAGATTTGCAGCATATTGCTAAAGAAACTTCGGATATATCAAAGGAGTACAAGTATTTAAGAGAAATCTTCCACAGATGATGATGATGATGAACTGATTCCATGGGGGACCAATATTTGCCCACAAAAATACATATTTGTATAATTTTAGAAGAGAATAGATATGTAAGGATTTATGAATACAGAAACATTACTTTATATGCATTTTTTTATTTTCTTTCGTCTAGCCTTGCAATCTGTACAATTGTATTCGAATAATACGTGTAGTTTTTGACAACATTTATAAGTGCACGTCACGCACGTGTACTGTTGCATTTTTACCCATGCAAAATAGGTTTTCTTTATGCACAATAGTATTCGAATATCATTCGAGAAGGAATATGGTAAATATATAGCATATTCCTATAGAGAAATGTAGATTTTTAAATAACTGCATATACAATGTTAGTATGCAAGCGCTCGTTCGTAATTACCTTGACGTGCCTGGGGACTTGATCATCAAATCATAACTCAGAAGACACTGCAGTGCAATATGTAGGTATTCGAATCAATTCGAATGTATCGACAAGACTACATGTTATTCTATGCACAATTGTATTCGAATGCAATTGCATGCGCATGCGCATCACTGAACTATATAAGAACTGTATCGTGTTAAAATATTTTTTTGTTAATAGCCTCGTAATTTTTTGCGTTTCACAGTAGCACTCACTACACAAAGAAGCCTGTTCTATGGATGCCTACAGTTTAGACTTTCAATTCAATATATAAATAAAAGTTGTTATAATTTGTTTATTAGTTGATGAATGTATTATCAATGATCACTTACCGAGTAGTGGGTAGTCTTTGAAAGGTTCATTTTTTATGACCTCGATGCCCTCGCCGCCACCGGTTTCGTTTTTCGACACCTCAGCCACGCAGTATAATTGAGCCACTTGGTACTAGAAAGAAGGAAAGACCATATTATAAACAACAACTTAACTAAAATGCGAATTGCGCGCGATTTCGCTCGGTGACAATACTTTTTTGTAGATGAAAGATACTAATACCTTTTACTATACCCCTGCCAACGTATATGAGATATTTCATTATAATTACTTGATTAATAAAGGCCTAAAACCGTAACAGAAAAACAAATTTACTTTCGCATTTATAATATTAGTTAGGTTAAACGAAGAAAACATTCCATTACAACGCTGATCGAATAATTGTGCTGAGGTTTTATTAACTATAAATAGATGGCATTTAGAATAGTCTTAGACGCTTGTTCGAATATTGAAACTCAAAGGAATGGCACATTAGTAAAGCCGAGGAATAAGAAGCACTTTTCTCGTTTAAAATTTACAACTTAGATACAATTGACTGCACAAAATTTACAACTTAGATACAATTGACTGCACAAAATTTACAACTTAGATACAATTGACTGCACAAAATTTACAACTTAGATACAATTGACTGCACGGAAAGCGTAGTGGTTTAAGTGGTCGCCTCGCCACTGACTCTGCGTCGAATGTTGTGGGTTCTAACCCCACTAGGGACAAAAAATTATTTAATCCACAAATAGTTGTACTAGGCCTGGATGTTCTTCGCATCCGTTGTTTAAATGCTTGTAAAGTCCCCTGCGGCACAGGAATTATGCATTGTGTGGGCGTTGCAGCGTTGTCTATAAAACGTGTAACATATTAAACGCACTTCCTAAAAGTACTTTGTTCAGAATCGGCTACTAAATTCATTTCTGAAATTTTAATATAGGTATTTTCTTGTGCTAAAATAATTAAAACAACTTAAATTATAGTCAACCTTTTCTTTGAACAGTCGAAATAAACGAAAATGTGTCATAATTCAAGGCAATAAAGTTTTTGATGCAATAATGTTAGATTTATTGTAATATATCCATACTATCCGCGCACAATAAAGATAACTAATACGTTAAATTAAAATATTAAAGTACATAAAAGTAACATTGTAATAATTATATAATTATTACGATTTAATAATCTAATTGGGTGTTTGAGGATGTGCGTTATATCTGGGACACGTTTAAAAGAAAGAAGAAAACCTTTTGCATTCTGCAGTCACTTTACGACTAATGTCAGTCGACTCATGAATGCTCATGTAGCAGCGGAACTAATGGTCAATATACTTACTCGAGTGATCGAGTCTTGCTCTAAAACCGTCAAGGTACCAAATAGAAAAGTAATCATAACGCCTTGGATTACCCCAGGCCTTCTCAGATGTATCCGGCATAGGGATAATTTACATAAAAAGTCGAAAAAGTCACCTAACAATGATATTTTACGAGTCTCCTTTACCAGATACAGAAACAATTGTAATAAACTACTTAAAAATACAAAAAAAGAGTTTGACAAAAAACAAATAAGTGACGCCGGTAGTAATCCTAAACAACTGTGGTCAGCTATAAATACAGTAACAAACAGAACTAAACATAAAATCATCCCATTAGAACTTTTAAATGTCGCAACTACTCCTTTACAGTCAGTAAACTTAGTTAATAAATTCTTCGCCGAAATCGGTAAAAATCTTGCCGAAAAGATCTCACATCACTCAACCTGCAATACAAACGCTTGTGCCAACGACACTATTTCACACTCTATGGTTCTCTTACCTACGGACGACAATGAAGTTGCTAGACTCATTAAGTCCCTACGAAATAATTCCGCTGCAGGATGGGACAGAATAACGGGTGACTTTTTAAAAAGATTCATTGACATAGTTGTACCACCCCTAACTTACATCTGTAATCTCGCACTTGCAACTGGTCTATTCCCAAAAGTCTTTAAAAAAGCCATAATTCATCCCATCTTTAAGGCAGGGGACAGAAATCGTGTCACCAACTACAGGCCTATAGCAGTGCTGCCTGCCCTATCCAAAATATTGGAACGGATCATGAGCGGCAGGCTTGTGGATTACTTAGAAAAAAACAACATTTTGTCACCCACTCAATATGGTTTTAGGGTTGGTAAATCCACGTCTGACGCTGTTCATGATCTGACTAATTATGTTGCTACCAACTTGGATGGCGGACACAAGGTCCTGGGTATTTTCATAGACCTTGCTAAAGCATTTGACACGGTTTCGGTTCCCATCCTGATGGCCAAGATGGAAAGAATGGGAATTAGAGGTGTCCAACTAAAACTATTTGAGAACTATCTAAGTCAAAGAACCCAGTGCGTTAAAATCGGCGATACTATGAGCGATGAGTACACTGTTAGTTATGGCGTGCCACAAGGCAGCGTACTGGGCCCAACGCTTTTTCTCATTTATATTAATGAACTAGGCTTGCTTACCCTCCCGAAAGGCAAGATCATTACCTTCGCAGATGACACCGCTCTGCTTTTCTGTGCAAACTCTTTGCCCGAAGTATACGCATGTGCTCAGTCGGGCTTTAACATTGTGACTGAGTGGCTTCATGATAACCATCTTACACTAAACACAGACAAGACCAAATTCATGCACTTTTCTTTAAAACATAACACACACACCACACTTACACCGACAGTCTACTCTATTGTTGCCCACTCATGTTCCAAAAAAAATATGAACGCATGTACTTGCAATCACATACACCGTACAGATAATATAAAATACCTAGGTGTAATCATAGATAACACGCTAAGATTTCAGGAGCATATTTGTACGCTCAGTAATAGATTGCGTAAATTAATATATGTTTTTAAGACCTTGCGACATATAGCAGATGAACGCTTGAGAAAATCAGTCTACTATGCTCTTGTACAGTCTTTACTAGTATACTGCATCACGTCATGGGGTGGAGCTCCGAAATACACAATCTTAGAACTCGAACGTACGCAAAGAGCCATATTAAAAGTATCTTATAGTCGACCGTTCCGATATCCAACTGTACTCTTATATAAAGAGGCCAGAGTCCTGACAGTACGCCAACTGTTTATATTGCAAACAGTTCTAAAACAGCATGGACTATTAAGCTTTAATCCGGAACTGTCGCGTAATAAAAGAAGATTTAACCCCGTCAGTCGACACTATAACCAACGCACAATGTTCTCAAATCGATTCTTTTGTCACCTAGGTGGCCGTCTTTATAATAACATTAATAGGACGCTTTCAGTATACCATCTTACCAAAATCAAGTGTAAAATGAAGGTAAGCAGTTGGCTACAGGACTTAAACTACGAGGACACGGAAAACATTCTATCGGTACAGGTGTAACTTGTTTAATTCCAGCACTATATACACACAACTCAAACACACACACACACACGCACAAGCGCACTCATACACACACACACATGCACGCATGCGCACTCATGCACACCTACACGCGCACATACAACACACACCAAAACTAAACATACTAACATTAGAATAAGAATAAACCAATAATTAATATGTAAAACCTAAACTACCGCAGTTTTAAGTGTATGTGTACATGATTTTACTTGAAATGTAACATTGTCCAAGGGGTGGGGACCTGGTGTCCTGAAATACAGACTTGCCGTCTAGTTTAGGCACCAGTCTCCCACAGTACTTATGCAACATGAAACTTATGTAACATCAAATTTTAATGTAATGTAAATATGTATTGTGGTGAGAAAATAAATCATTATTATTATTATCATTATTATAATGTCCTGACATACAATTGTTTTAACCATGTTTTACAAGTATTCACACCAAATCAGCTTATCCTATTATTGTCATGAAGCCTTTGAATAACTACACTTGCCACACCTACCGGAGTGAGGACATTCAAAACATATTTGTGTTTTTACCAGTAACTGAAATATAAAGCTAAACTCCTATAGTATCTCTTTTTTCATCTTTTACGGCTAGGCCTGCTCTTTGCTCCTACCATACGGGTGTACTGTGATGACTTGGAAAAACATCTAGTTGTTACACTCGGTATGTTCCAGGAAGAGATAAACTGTTCAAGAACCAGCGATGCTTAGAAGTATGTTGAAGCTGGTAAAGTTTTTTTACTTCCCTTCTTTGCAAAGTGGGAGAAAATATTGAATACTTTATAGGTATAGTCTCCCATTGGTCGAAGTTCGAAAGAAAATAAATAATGTATTTTTAAATATTCGCTTTCTACACTTTTTCTCTATATAAACTTTAACTAGTATGACAAGTCACTCCCTCCTCTATGCGCACAATATGCTTAAAAAGAGCTAAGTACAAAGTTTTCTGTTTACGTATTAGTAAATAATTTTTTAAATCTAGTCGATACAATAAAAGTGGTTTTATCATCGACGATCGCTCGTAGATTATCGGCAGCAAGATAATAGCAATCAAGCGTCTAACTCCGCAGAATTTACGAATTTATTTTCTAGTATCTCTTTTATCACATTAGTTATGCCAACTCGGCGATTTAAAACATAGTGAATAACACCATGCTATTTACTCTCTCTTTCCTTCTCTTTGCCTGTCTCACGTTAAACTACATATAGTTATTATAATATATCAACCATTCTCCTAAATTCAGCGAGTGAAAATAAGCTTATTTTACGATTTTACCGTGTATTATTGGTTTTGGCATTCCTAAGTTTATTTGATTTCGTACGTGTTTACGTATTCGTAAAACAAACGAAGTCTCCCCGTGACCATGGCTGCTGAAAAGCAACCGAAACGTCGGGGAAAGTGTAAAATTAAATCTAAATAGTTCTATAATTTAAATAGGTTAAATTTAAGAAAACAGTAACTAGTAAAAGTGTTTAACGACAGTAGTTTAAAGTTTCAAAATTATGTAATAATAGTGTGTTATAAAAAAATAAACAACGCGATAAAATCCGTATAAAGTTTGTTTAATTTCAATATATGTTTTCTCATTAAAAAGTAAAAATTTGAAATAACTAGCTACACTTCAGAACATTGGGACAACTACCATCTTAGTCTCCCCGTGAACATGGCTGCTGTAAAGCACCCGAAACGTCGTCGGGGCAAAGTGTAAACTTAAATATAAATATTTTAATTAAATTAAATAGCATAGTAAAGTTCAATAATAGTAGTGTTAGAGTTTTCAAAATTATGTAATAAAAGTGTTTTAAAGTAAAATAAACAACGCAACTAAATCCGTATAAAGTGATTAATTTCAATGTATAACATTCGCGTAAACATAATACAATATTATATAGGTAACTACCCTATTCGTTGCCACTGATTAGAATTCGAAACGTTTTCGATTAATCGAAACTTCATTTGAACATGGCACGACTGATAGACTGGTCGTGGTTGACTGATCGTGCTCGACGATGACCTTTATCTTTTTTATTTCTTTCTCCTAAGCGAATAGTAGTATCTACATTCATATTTGCGTATAGGACGAACACGTATTAACAAAAAAAAAACGCTTAACAATAAAGTTATTTCTTTTGCTATTACTTAATATCGTCGACACCCGCACTAGTAACGATACCGCGGTGGACTTTACAAACAACACCTTGGAACAACTATTTGTGGATAACACCATTTTTTGTCCCGTTTGGGATCGGGTCCTCAACACTTAGCGCAGTGGCGAGGTGACCACCTAAGTCACTACGCCACCCGTACATTAATAAATATATTCGACAGTTAACAGTTGTTAAATATTTCGATTTGCTTCAAAATTTTATAATCCTATTTTATGGAAGGACATTACCTTCACGTTTTTAGTCGAGTGTGTTTTCCAAAATCCAAGCTTAGCGCAGTGTCCTACTGCTTTAATTACCCTATCTATCTTGAAAAAAGCGCCATGTGAACTTTGCATTTTATTTTAGGAGCACCGAATACTAACAGATTCTCGTGTGATATTACTTTGTGTAAACGCCAAAGGTAACTTTCAAATATGTATCCTAAACGTTAGACGAATCCCTTGAAACTGCAGCAGTAGTTGACGCAAGAGAATCATTTATTAAACGTAACAAATAAAAACAGAAATAATAAGTATACTTTTTCAATCAGTTTGCCACTATTACCTACATTTCAGATCATATAAAGAGAGACAAGTGTAAAATTCGTAAAGATATTTGATTTCAATTCTTACTAATATTATAAATGCGAAAATGAGTTTGTTTGTTTGTTACGCATTCACGCCTTAACTATTTGACCGATCATTATGAAATTTTACATACACGTTGTCAGAGGCCATAGGAAACCTTTCATCCAGGAAAAACTACTGTGCCAAAGGGATAAAAATTTATTGGCATTACTACAAGCTGCCGGCAAAATATAGTGTATTATTAAATGTTTCTTTTTAAAGCTTTTGTGTTGTAAATTGTGTTAATTAAATAATATGAATAAATAAAATAAAATACTCATATCTCCTACTTTTATGCCAACTTGCCAGTGGCTAGGTCAACGAGAAATCGCAATATATCTGATGGTCAGATAATACGTCAGTCAGTCAGGCAAATACAGTTCCGAAACGCCTTTCTACGCACTACTGAGAACTTTAAACAACTCGGATTATAATATACATATCAATAGGAGACAGAACTACTAGACATTAAGATAAACATCAAATATAATACAAAGTGTTGCCACTGCATAAACATAGATTCGCACCTATTACCTTAAAGGAGTAAAAAAAGATCTATTACACTCACTCTTTCTATGATTTACTTAATGTTCCACGCAATTGGAGTCGAAGCTATTTTCGTCAGATGTACTTCCAGAGCCTGCGCTTTTACTGGGAATTTCCTTGGTAAACAATCTAATATAGTGATATTAGGCAGTGGCCTTTCCCGAGAATTGAACTCCAGACCTCATGATCGGTAGCAAACATAAACGCAAACTTCTGTGCCCGTGCCTGTAGACGTATATCACGTAACTACGCCATAGTCACTACTAATAAGTTGAGTCCACAGATTGCATAACATCTATTAATAGAGCAACAACAATTTACTTTAACAATTAATGATGGCTAAGGAAACTCCTACAACGCCTATGAAGAAACAACACAGTGCTAATTATAACACTGTCTTGCGTTTACGCGTTTGTAAATTTGAAATGCTTTTAGCACATTTTAGCGCGGTGTATTTTCTTCACAGGGTTATTTATACTACCAGCTCTGCATCGCGTATTACCCATGCCGTTTCTAAGGGTCGTATTGTGATGTTAGATAAACTATTACCTTCCTCAATAATAAAGTTAAAAAACGCAACAATGAAATCCGAGTTAGTTACAAATTCTTCAGCTTTAAAAATGCTCTACTCTAACTATGCTCTGTCTGATATTTTGAATTTCTTATTTCCATGGAATTTCTGAATAAAATATATATAAATCCTTCTATATAGAAAAGCAACATTGTATAAATTTCAAAAACGCGTTGCTATTACGCGTAGTATCAATAAATATACGGCATAGAGTGGTATCATTAAGCATAGTTAAAGTTTATATCGCAAAGGCAAAAGATAATTTTATTAAAATATGGGATTTTACTGGGCAAACGCGAAAGCTAATAATTTTTAATAGCCGATGTTCACGAAATTCAGTAAAGAGATCGCTGATACCTACATACATACCACTTAGACGCAAGAAAATTCGGATAACAGTAACAGGTAATAAAATAATAAAAATCTAGTTCTTATACTAATGTCCTCCGAAACGAATTTCGGCCACGGCGGCCAATCTTAACGGAGACTGGCCATCTGCGCAGGATATATTATAGTGCACAAGCGTGTGCCCAAAAACTAGTGCAGTCTTTGTTCCTTAATTCTCATGATCCGATGGGACGGTAATCCGACACGACCGGAGAGATATCAGGCGCAGGACCAACGGCTTTAGGTGCTTTCCGCGGCACGAGGGTGTCTAAAACCGCCAACTTCCTAACTCCGGGCTGCTATTGAGATTTCTTAGCAGGAAAACCCAATAACTCGTTGTTGGCCCGACCGGGGATTCGAACCCGAGACCTGATGCACAGCAGTCACATTCACTACCGCTGCGCCACGGAGGCAGTTACGAACTATCAAAGCAATAATCTTAAGAACTTCGTGTCTATAGAGATGAAAATGTTGCAAATAATATCGTGATTTATTCAAGTTTGTACATTAGTCCGTAGCGGATACTCGACACCAAGGACAAGAGTCAAGGACAGACGCCGGCTTTCAAAATTTGAGTAATCGGTAACACAACTCGTTGCGTCAATTAGAAAGTATTGTATTAAGATTAAGTTTGTTGTTTTATAGTGTTTCATCGTAGTCTCGGCATAGTCACGAGCCCAGTTTCTGTATTCAAGAAACGAATGGTTTTACCAACAGACAAAACATTTTTGACACACCCTATAACAAAAATTTTACAAATGAGAAGGCCGACTTTATCTATACAACAACTCGACAAGTAATAAAATGAGAACATCATCTATATAGTCGAAGTCAACCCAATATACATTATTAAGGATAACTCAAAAACTACTGGTCCAGGTCTTGATCAAATTTAAATGTGACATGGGAAGCACCAACTTTCAAATAAAAAATATTATCAAAATCGGTTCACTTAGAAAAAAGTTATGAGGTAACAGACATTAAAAAAATACAGTTGAATTGTGAACCACCTCCTTTTTTTGTCTGTTAGAAATAAATTAAAATTTTCGGGATATAGGAACCGGGCTATACTGCCGTTATAAAATTACGGGTAGATGCGTTTTTTTACCGAATCCAAATAAGTTAGATGACCAATTTAACAAAAATACCCACTTTTCCCTTACGTCGGCAGTATAGTCATCTTTACAATAAATCAATCGGCCTAGGTATATTTAATATAAAACTACGGGCAGATGCGTTTTTTTACCGATTCCAAATATGAAAATTGGCCAATTAAAAAAAAAGTCAGACCCATTTTTCCCTTACATCGGCAGTATAGTCATCTTTACAATAAACCAAAGTTAAGTTTATGTGGATTTTCGTTAATGCTGCAATGAGTAAGGAAACGGGCCCATCACAATTGAGCTATCGGCGTTTATGAAATTGCAGATTATTGTGAACTAAAATTTGCCCACGGCTTCGCTTGCTAATCAATATTTTGTCAATAAATTTCTATCGCTCGGAAACAGAACTTTTTTCTTTGAAAGATACTATATGTCCTATTCTGTACCAATGACAACATGTATGCGAAATTACATGATGATCGGTCGAGTAAATAACGTGAAAGCGTTACAATAAACTCACAGTCGCATTTATAATATTTGTAAGGATTATAAACGGAGAAAAGACAATACATGAAACAAGACTTGAACCCACAACTTCGATAAACGATGTCTTCGCTTCGGCAACTAAGCTGTTCATGGTCCACTGTCACGGATCTCATTTTGCCTCTAAAATTCGCATCTAAGGTGATGCTATGCGTCATCTATTGCACAGTTCTACATATAACTATGCGATGACACAGTTTGTCGGGGACACAGATTAATATCCTGCTTCATGTATTATCTTTTTCCTTGTTAATTTTCTGCATTTCTAGCATAAGAAACGCTTTAAAATTAATCAACATATTCTAAATATTAAGGCCGCGTTGAACTTAAACAGCAACTTTTACATTCTGCATATGCAGATATTACATATTTTTATATAACCAGCTATACGGACTACGGATGGCTTACGGCCATTATTAATAAACTATCTTCAATCCTAGATCAAATTCGATCTTGGATTGCTGCATATCTTTCGATTGGTCGCCTATCTACGTGCCAATATCTAAACTTGGCTATCCATTTTTTTATGGATTACAGATTGCAAGCGACGTCATGAGCGATCCATTCCCTCTTGATCATTCCGTTTTATGTAGAATATTCGGTTGAACGTAGAATATATTGGTGTTTGAAAAAAACATTCTTATTAACAAACTATTAAAAAAATACATTGTTATAATGAAAAATAATATCATGCATAAAATCTTGCTGTAATTGTAATTTAAGTAAAAGTCATGGCATTAAAAATTCAAATTATTAAAAAAATGGAACGT
Source organism: Catocala nupta (assembly GCA_963675205.1). Lineage (NCBI taxonomy): Eukaryota > Metazoa > Arthropoda > Insecta > Lepidoptera > Erebidae > Catocala > Catocala nupta. The sequence goes on from OY776098.1 coordinate 7,908,583, forward strand.
ATACGTTTACGTGTAACGTTTGTTTGACATCGGCGTCATTTGTTTGTATTCATTCGACTTCAAAACAAAACGATATTATTATTATAACTTCTAAATAGTCGTAGTTTTCATTTTCACTACAGGACCAGTACCAGCCATAATGAATTCAGAAATCGTAAGTATCTACTTATTATTTTTCTCGTAAGTGCTATTGCGCCTTCGTGCCTACTGAATGCATAGCGGGTATCATCCGCTAATGATTGCCGCCTAATTTGTAAAATTCTCTTGCAAGTATTGTAATTTTCTTTTAAATTATAGTTAAAAGGCAAGCCTCTTACAAAAGAGGAATCGAAGTGTTTGCTGCACTTAATAGAAGACAGTAAAATAATTACTACAAAAACCACCAACGCCACCAACAACAAACTCAAGACGGAGGAGTGGATCCGCATTGCTAAGATATTTAATGCCACCGCTACAAGTTGCCCGAGAACACCTCAGCAGCTGCGATTAAAATGGGAGAATATGAAAAAGAACGCTCGTAAACGTAGTACCAAAATAAGGATGAATATGATAAAGGTAGTATTACCTTTCTTTTTTCGTTAGGATAAGTATAACAAGTATATACTTGTTATACTTATCCAATGGCATGACAATAATATGATAATATTAAATATTTAACTAATGATGTACTCTATTTACAGACTGGTGGTGGTCCCCCGGACTACATACCCCCGGATGATATTTTAGACCGAGTTACATCTTTACTGGGAAGTACAGTCAGTGGGTTTACTGTGCCATTTGGGGGTGACAAGGAAATAGTAGTGGATTATGTTGATGGTGGTGGTGAAGGCGATCTGGGTATAATTAGTGGTGTTGGTGGTAATGAGTTACATACCGAAAAAGACATTGAGGCTGTGGTTACAGAAGTAACAGATACTGTTGGCCCAAGTGTGATCACTCCACTTACAACCAAGTTAACATTTAATACACCCAGAGCAGGCAATGGTAATTTTTGTGATTGAGAATCAATGATATGTTTTTATTAGATTTTGTTGTTACTGATTTTGTTGATACTTATGTTACTGATTTGTCTTTACTTGCATTGTGCATGTACTAATCATGTTCACCTTTATGTTCTTTGTCCCAATGACTTCTTGTTCCTCATGTTGCAGTTTTCTAGTATGTACATACAACTAAATGCAAAAACATCCAGATTTATGTAAAAAGTAGGTTTTCTTTATTAATGTCATATTTGTTTTCCAGCAAGAAAGAAATTCAAAATGGATGAGAGCAGGTCTGCCAGGAACAATGCCATAGCAAATTTTTATGAAGCCAAAACTAAATGCATAGATACTAAATTAATTAATATTAATTTAGAGAATGATAATTTAAAATTAAATAATGAAAAACTTATGTTGGAGACGGAAAAATTAAGATTAGAACTAGGGAAGTTACGAAACCAGCAATGATCTAGTTAAATATATATCTCTCTTTTATTTACAGCAGACACTTTGATTCCTCTTTTGTAAGAGATAATTATATATGGTATAACGGCTGCAACACCTTGTTGGTATGGGTTGTAAAATACTGAAATCATACATCAATGGCAGTTAAAATGAGCGGCCATGAGTTTCTTGCAGGTTTCTTTTCATAAGGCTAGCCTAACTTAAATGTAGCTTCAGTAACTTAGTAAACTTATATATTTTGATGTCCATAAGTGTTACTATATGACCTAAATGAATATAGGTAAATGATTTTGACTTTGAAATATATAGTAACAATATATTTCAAGCTGTAAAAGTAGTGTTCTCAATGACAAACAATAACCTCATGTATTGACATTATTATTAATATTTACTAATAATTGAATTTCAAACGAATTTCTATTGCTTAATTAATATCTTTAAAATAAATGTCTGAAATTACATTAATGTAATAATATAATTGTTTTCTATTATATGTTTGGCTTAGACATGTTGCATTGTCTCTTATATATATGTTTTATAATAATGATTAAAGAAGAATTATTATGATATTATTAAATTTGCATGTTAACTGATTTTCTGTTATTTTTTTTATAATGATGCATGCATTAAGTCGTGGTTTTTGTGTTCCTAGTCCCAATATGGAATTGTGATGATATGAAGTATAAATAGACTTTTTAATTATATATTATTGTTTAATTTTGTAAGTACCTACTTCATTTTCCCAAGAAATATATTCAGTGAACAAATTATGAAATAAACTGCACATTAATCTGCAATGCCTCACCATACAAAATATAGAACTTGTGAGATCAATTATTACTATTTGTTATATGATAATTAATAATATAAAGTGATGACATGCACAAAGCTGTTATTCTTGAATTTGGCAATTTGTTGTGTCTTGAGTGTGTATACATACATAGATTCACGCCTGTTTCCGAGAGGGGTAGGCAGAGACTACGGATTATGTGATGATGCGATGATACGATTGCTATGATCCTGACACACTTCTCTGGCTTGATTCACTTTCATAACGTTCCTTATACACGCTCGCCGGTTTAAGGTGCTTTTAACCTGGCCTTTATTTAGAACGTCTCTGATCTGATCAAGAAACGTTCGCCTAGGTCTTCCCCTTGCGACTGTTCAATTCACACTAGCCTTATAAACTTTTAGAGTCTTTCCTCGTCCATTCTTTCTACAGTATGTACATACATAATAATAAAACAAATATAGATTGATTATAATTACTTTAATTTACAAACTAAAGTAATTGTTAATTAGTGTTTCTCTTTCTCTAATATCTTGAGCATCCACATTGTTAACATCTTCAATAATGTCTGCTGTTGGCAGCTCCACTTCTGCTGGTACTTCCTCCAAGTTGTAATTCCTACACATATTGTGCAACACCGCAGTAGCAATTATTATTGCCTGAACTTTGGGCAGTGATAAACGCAGTGTTAGTGCCACAACAGGAAACCGCCGCTTCCAGACACCAAATGTTCTGAGAATGAGATTATGCTTGATTCAAATAAGTTCCATACAATATTTTGTAACTGTTATTCAGATAATTTAGTTTGTGCGTTGAGCTCGGTTTGCTCTCAACAATATAAAAAAATACTGAGCTTTATAAAAATACCTTTCTATTGTATTCCTGGTTTTAATGTGTGCTTCATTATAACGCCGTTCACCTACAGAAACAGGATTCAATATTGGTGTTAATAAATATGGCCTATTTGGGTAAGCACTGTCACCAAGCATCCAACGGTTACCAAACTGACCAGCATCACATTGTGCTGTAAGCAGATATATATTAATAAGTGTATTATTACAATTATACTTAACTAAATCAAAACATTTAGAAGAAATCTATTAGATACCTCTGAGAATTGAATTATTAAATATAGTAGCATCATGTGTTGAGCCTGGCCAACGGGCCACCACATTCATTAATCTTAAATCAGCATCGCAGATGGCTTGGACATTTAAGGAAAAGTATCCCTTACGATTTCTAAATTCTTCACCAATTACATGACCTACAATATGATAAAGTATAAAATATTATTATGTATATGTGCTATTTATTATAAAAGTTATGAATTTTACTTTTTATTGTTATAAGTAAACACTAACATGGGGACTGGATGCGTATATGTGTGCAATCTATAGCAGCAAGAACTCTAGGAAATCCTCCAATTTGGTAGAATTTTTCTGCGCTTTGTTGGTGTACTGCAATAAATTCATCATATAGGTTGGCAATTGCTGATGATACATCATGAATTATTCTGCCTGCTGTGGATGTAGAGACACCAACAAAGTCAGCAACAGAAATTAACATTGTGCCTAATGCAAAGAATCTTAATGTTAACAAAAGTTGATGAAGTGGTGCAACTCCATTGTTTCTGAAATGAAATAATAATGAATAGGATATAATATGTAAGATTATGTACATAACACAATACAATTTTATTAAAATCAAGTCGTAAATGGATTTACCTTGTGGATGTTACGCGGATAAACGGCGTCAATTTTATTAAAAGCGATTGAAAAGCAGCTTTTGTTAAACGAAATCTAAAGATGAACTCAGCATCATCCAGGCTCTGCATGTAGTTCACCCTTCTAATTCTTCGCGATGAATTGCGGTGTCTGTTTTCGGTGTCGCTATCAGTATCCCAATCTGATAACTCAGCAAGCATCTCCAAATCACTGTCGTCACTATCACTAAAAAACACCGACACTTCCATTTTTTTACAAAATAACCTTTGTGATCTTTTCAAAGCTTTACGATCCTAGAAGATGCTTGGATTGCAATCTACAATCGTTACACCGATCGAACCAAATGTCAAAATGGACAGATATGTTATTGGCAAGCCTAAACTGTCATTTTCATACAGAGGTTAATCTTTTTTCCGTAATCTGTCCTCTCAAAGATGGATTGACTTTCTAGATAACGAACCCAAACTTTGGATTGGTTATTGGCAATCAATAAACAAAGAAAGGATTGAAATTTCAATCTTAGATTGCAAAATTTCGATTGGGATTGATTATTAACAACGGCCGTTAGTGCTACTTAAACGGTCAGTTTGCTACTGCCATTCCAGTGGCCAGTATGGTGGGTTCGATCACCATACGGGCCAAAAAATTGTTGTTCCGAGTTTGAGTGTGTTAAGTCCCCCGCGACACAGGCATTACTCCTAGTGCGGGGCACGCTGATTTATACAGGAGAAATATTATATGTACAGAACGAAAGCGCATCTGTAGTTCAATGAGCAGAAATCGACCTGAGATCTCTCAACGCAAGTTGCTTTAGCCTCTGGTCTATCGTATTAAACAAAAAATTGCAATTGTATGTGCGATTAAGCTTTACCTACATGTGTTGCGGTTTGTCCCTGACACAATACCGAGGGCTCAAGCCCTTCTTATCCCTTAGAAAGTGTGAGGTCAAGGTCCATGCGATATGCTTAATGCCATTACAACGTTGTTACTGAATACATCCACGCCTCTATATCACCGGAAACTTAGAGATGTGCTTTTTTTAACACCAGTAAGTCTGTTTACAAATGACCTAATGAAAGCGCATTTTTTTAAAGGAAACCTCTTTGTGCTTAGTTTTTAATTCCTGTGTTTTAATTCCTGATTTTACAAACATTTAAACAACGCACACAAAGAACACACAGTCTGGGCATTGTGGACACAAAAAAATCAAACTCGGAAAACTCGACTCCTCAGTAGCAGTGGCGAGGCAACCACTTTCAATGCGCCATCCGTGCAGTAAAATGTTCATACGCTCATAGCCAGTTGCACTCACTGATCGGTAAACGATTAGTGAGGTTAAGCAACGTTAGGTGCGGTCAGTCTATAGATGGGTGACCGCTTAGTGGTATTTCATCAGAGCGTCTCCGTGCTTCGGAGGGCACGTAAAAAGTCGGTCCCGGTTGTTGTCAAATTGATAGCAGTCGTTAAGCCATGTCAGAGGCCAACGGGCGGCTTTACAACTCTTGAAAACAGGTCGGCCACTAACCACACGAAAAAAAGAAAGAAGAAGCAGTAAAATCATGAGCCGCGGGTTTTCACTTGGGTTTTTCTGTAAGGAAATTCTCAGCACGAAATCTCGATTGAGGAGATATCAACCTAGTTCCTTGGTGGGCACATAAAACCACTGAATCTGGTTGTTTTATATAATTGTAAGCGACAATATGAGGATTAAATACCCTTAAAATAATAGAGGTTAAAATATAAAGTTACTGCTTTGTATGAAAAAAATCGGTAACGTTGTTGTCTTTTCATACTAACTATTTGATTAACATTTTTCGAATGGCCAATCCTAATTCTATATTTTTCCGTGTGCGAGTATGTTAATAGCTTGTATTTATTCCACTTTGGTTTGTTTATAATTAACACAAACATCTACCATCATATAATTCTGGCGAGTTTAAACAACGTATACGGTTAAAACTAAGTGATATAATACGAATTGTATAAAACGTTATTAATATTTATTATTAGTATATTATATAGGTACATGTTAAACTAACTTTTATTTCGAGAAAAGACTTATTTTAGATAGATATTATTAATAAATAACATATGAAGTCTATTATCAGAATATATTTTTAAAATAACCATTGCATTTTGTAAACCACGATATAAGATGTATGGACAACATCAAAAATTACATACAAGGATTACTCAACACTCAGTATTAGTTAAAGAGTTAAGTAATAAAGACTAATCATTAAACAAGGGATCTAGATTATCTACTATTCAGTAGAGAAATTGCTAAATACTGGCTACCGATATTGTTATAAGTGGTATGTAACTTTGACGTTCAAAACTGTTACATACATTGTGAGCATTTTATTTTTGACTAGGGAATCTGATGCTTGCTCCTTCGACACAAGGGGAGACGAGAGGGTTATGACGGGCTCTCCCGAGACGTCGGGCCTACCGAATAAAAACCACCACAGTGTGCCACCGAGCTGCTTTGTATGGTTAACTTAGTAACCTAAATCAATTGATATTGTTTCTATTGATTGACAAGCGCCATATTATTTATCTATCTAATATAAATGTGATGAACGAAGATTTCCCCGAGTATATTCTCATTGTTACTATTAATTGCGTCGGTTATCGCGATGACCTCTGATCTTGAATGATTGCGCAATCAATTGTTTGTCTATGAGACAACCATAGACAATATAATCTTTATAAATGCTGCAATAAATTATAAAGAACACACTTTTCATATTCAAGTAATGTTTAGTTTTTACAAGCTTTCGCAATAAATTAATAAGATTTATAATAATAATATGATTTAAATACATAGCTGTGGTAATATTTCAAAGAGGTAGAGGATTTTCTAGAACTGTTGGCCCGATATAATGTACACTACGTATGCAAGTCTGCACGGATGGCGTAAATGTTTAAGTGGCCGACTGCCACTGCGCCCGGTGTTGTGGGTTCGACCACACAGGGGAAAAATTGTGTAATCCATAAATAATTGTTCCTGGTCTGGCTGTTATTTGTGTACGTTATTTAAATGTTTGTAGTGTCCCCCGCGACACAGAAAAGAACGGACAGCAATGATGAAAACATGGCTCCACAACCAAACCCTACTGTAAATAGAAGTGTCAAACAAACAAAGGGTCAGCTTGCCTGATGCTAAACAGTTACCCTAGCCTATAAATTAAAAAGTTTAGACGCCTAGTTGATTCATATCGAAATCATAAATATAAGAATAGAACTAACGGGCCGGGACGCGAAATTTTTAATCCTATGCGCATGTTAATGAATTAATATCACGATGTCCACTCAACGTGGAAAAATTTGCATCACAGAGTTTTCAATTCAGTTTTCGAGGCTGAGTCTGCCGACGATCGATATCTTTCAAAAAGATATGACACATGACACATTATGCACACAAACACATACACAATCCATATTTAACCACAATCGATTATATTTATTTATATTTCTTAGCATTTCACTTGTTTATAATAAAGGCATCGTACTTACCTTACCTGTATTAACTCTTGATAAATCCTAGTTCATAATAATTGTTAACATATAGACGGATTGGATGTCCCCCTTAAAACAGTATCTTCCTAGCTCGGAGGCCATTGATCACTGTGTTTTCTTGTTAATTCATGTATCTAGTTCATTAAGTCGTATAATGTAAAATACACCGCATTGTACTTTTTTTCTGATGCCAATAAAGTATTATCTATTATTATTATGAAAGCAAAGGAAATCTTTTCGATAGATAGAAAAGGCGACCTAATGCTTGTCAACATTTGTTAAGCCTTATGTATGTATATATGTACATACCTACTAGGTTTTGCCCACGACTTCGCTCGCGTAAATGTAGGTGAAGCTATGTTAGTAACAGTACTTTTTTCTGAATGAAAGTTATCTTGTGTCTTTTCTGTTCCCCTGACAACGTGTATGCTAAATGTCATGATGATCGGTCTAGTAGTTAAGGCGTAAAAGCGTAACAAACAAACTCATTTTCGCATTTATAATATTAGTTTAGAATAACCAGGGAATATTACTAGAACCTGGTCTATAGTAACATTGCGAGTATAATAACAAATGAGCCAATGGTTTAGGTGATGGTATGTGACCATCTCGCCACTGCCCAGCCGAGTTTTGTTTGCTCGATCCCTAAACGGAACAAAAATTTGTGAATTCCACAAAGTAGTGCAGAGTAGAGACGATATTTGTGTCCCTAGTTTCAATGTTTGCAAAGTCCCCGTGGTACAGAACTTATTCCTAAAGATGGAGTTATAGCTTTTATGAAGATAAGATTCATAGTATTGTTTGTTTAAATGTAACAGGTTAGCTCTAAAACTACTAAAACAACTCTATTTTTTACACACTATGCCGAGTAATACAGGCTATATTTAATAATATCACAATACGCGAGGGAAACTGCATACGAAAGCCAGTTATAAATAAATACGGTACGACTCCCCTTACCTTTTTAGTTTTATAACAATGACGTCAGAAAACAAGTTTCCATTATTTTGGAAGTAAAATTGTTTATTTTTTACAATTAACTTGTTTTTAATGACCAAGCAAGGTTCAGTTTTTATTTTGCTCACGTTAATATTAACTCGAGACGCAAGGTCGAAGCCAGCCATATGTTGTGAATGTATAAATTATTCATAATGCATTTTGTAATATTTAAACATTATCTTATTAATGTGGATCTTTCGTTTTCTTGTTAATTTTAAACGTGAGCTTTATTTTTGCCCGCTGTTGGATTTTACTCGGTTGTCACTTGCAACTGCATATCTACAAAAGACTAGGCAGAAATGTATTTCAGCCATATTACTTGGCGCTTTCGTGCACTGAGTTTTGCTACTGGTAAATTCCTTATAGAGAAACTTAGTAACATTTAGTTACATAGAAATAATGTAACAACTATTGGATGTCCAAATAAGTTAATAAATATTAATACTATGCTCAATCCGGTACTCTAACACAGAATCTCACGATTTGCCAAGCGCAAACACATACGTCAGCAAACAAGCCAGCTCCTTGTAATAATAACCTAATGAAACCATTCTAGTTCTCATCAAATTCTATTGTGACGAAATCTAACCACTATACCGAGTATAGCATTAAAAAATGTTATTTCGTTTAGAACTGTCACGTATTACAAAAGCCGTAAGAGATGATTAAATAAAACGTGAGCGATTCGAACCCGTTCACGTTCGGCGCATAGGTAGACTGCCTCCGTGGCGCAGCAGCAGTGAATGCGACTGCTGTGCATGAAGTCTCGGGATCTAATACAGGGTCGGGCTAACAAAAAGTTATTGGGTTTTCCTGCCCAGAAGTCTTAATAGACCGTAGATAGGAAGTTGGCGGTAAAACTACCCCATGCCTGGAAAAGCAAGTAAAGCCGTTGGTCTTGCGCCTGATCTCCCGCCGATCGATCCACCGGATTATGAGAGTTAGGGAACAGAGAGTGCACTTGTGCACTATAATATCTCCAGATGGCACATGGCCAGTCTCCGTTAAGATTGCCTGCCGTAACCGAAATTCCGTCTAGGTGACATTATAGGTAGAGGCGAGGTGACTACATACACCACTGCATCATCCGAGCAGGCACAATCTAACCTATAGCCTATCTATGCGTTTTGAAAAAAAATCGCACTGATATAAAAGTCATGTTACACATCCTAAATTATAATACTTAATTTTTAAATGTGGCGACATTTAGATACAATCTAAATTGCTAAACAAGAATGATTTTGACAAAAAAAACTAGCAACAAATGATCAAGAAAGATTTTCAAATAAACCTGCTAGGTTTTAAAAATGACCAATGGGTATGTAAGGTCTTATGATAATATAATTATGAAATATATTAGCCGCTGCATTCAAGCAAATATATTATCACACATTAGCATTATATTGTCCCAGAGAGATAAAATTAGGCAATGATAACAACACATATACAACTATCAAGGTTTATTACACTAAACACTCTATATCAATTGATCTCTGATAACAATTATTTGCATTATATGTAACCGATATCAATTTAATAATCGTCATAATTTGGTATCATACGGAAACATAATGTTACAACAGCTTTTTCTATTGTATAATATGTGGAATACATCATAGCCTAGCATAAGGTTGCAGTAACGCTGCCAGCTGATAGTGAGAGTCTGTCTAATTGTTTTGTACATGGTCCCTATTGCAGTTTATGTTATTGTGCATAACATGGTATGTAAATATAGCCAACAAGAGTGGGTAGTGTACACAATAAATTGCATGAACAGAGGTAACTTACAGCCATAGTCAATGATGCCAAAAATATTTTAAAAGTGCAACAGTAGCATAATTATTACTGCTTGCCACAAGTACTGAAGGACAGGTATGATAGTTCTCACTAGCATACTACTCTTATAATAGGATTACAGGAAACATTCTCTGAACATATTAAAGAATTTTGAGCAAAGTGTAAATAAAAAAAATGTGATAACAGTCAATAAAGTGTGTAAGCAACATAGCAACAAAACGCATGAATCCACACTTCAAGATGTCATAGAGGCTCAATAAAAAGAAAATTATTTTACAGCCACTATCTTATTAGATATACTTATAGGATAATATCTCGATTTTATAGACCGACTCTACTTTTTAGTTAGATACACACAATAATAATGTTATAAGTCATATTTACAATGTTTGTGTTCTGAATATACTAACTTTTAAACAAATTTATCACAGATAATTCACATTTTAAAATAATCCCAACACAGATCTTATTAGGGTTCACTTGGTAACAACAGTAATAATTGGTGTGAGTAGGTGAAAACTATTAAAATAATTATATCCTCCTTAAGGTTAAGGAGAGGTTATACAATAACACTTATTTATCTTCATAACTACATAGTATTTATAAAAGAAGAATAGCGCGAACGCGATTCTACTACCGTAAAAATAATTACATGTCCTTGAACACAGGTAATAATTTGAAATAAGACTTCTTACCTCTTCTACTGTAAGGGGGAGCGTGACGCGGCTGAAAACAAACAGAATTGCGTTTAATTTTTCATATATTTTTTTGACACTAACATCTGTTACTAATATTCGCGGAAATTCACGGCTTCCACGGGCAAACCTTGACCTGGAGATCTGTCACTGTCAGTACCTTTACCATATTTCGACATGACTGAACCGATTAGGTAAATGATACAGTTGAAACTTTACTGCAAAATCGGTGTCCACTGATAACACGAAACAAATAGGCGGGCCGAAACAGATTTTCAAGCCGTCTTCACGAAAATCGATTTGTATTCGCAAACTTGTATAACCTTATCAAAATATACTCACTATTCTTTGATAATCATGTTGTATATTTATTTTGTGTCACTTAAATGCACATCAGACTGTCCACTACCACCATAAAAGACGACTTATCACAGAACGAGACTTGAGCGATGGCCCGATTATTGGTTAGATTATTTTAATTTTAATCTATGACCAACCAATGAAAATGACAAGGCGCATGCTTCGTTATGACGCAACGGATATTACGTCAACGTTTTGCGATACGTTCCGTTACTTTCATCATTTATATATTGTATATTATTGACAATCAAATAATTATAACATAAATTATATTTCCGGTATAAAAAGCTAAAATATTAATAAAAAATGTATTCGAATCATAAGTATTATAATTTTTTGAAACACATTATAATTACATTACTGTCCATTCGACCATGAGATCATAGCATGTAACGGAAAACCTAGCAACCGGAACCGTATACGTTTCATACTATGCAAAAAATACCACGCAAACGAAACGACATAAATATTTTGCTTTGTGAAATAAACTATTCATGAAATACGAAATTTTGTAAGCTTTATAAAGAACAATGACCATTTTCTATACATGCGTTGACCTGTCAACTCATTTTTTTTTAGATCGCGTCTACTGATGACCTGTGTTGTACTAGTAGCAGTAGAGCCTTAAATGAATGTTATTGTAATCCAATTTTTTTTTGGAAGCCAGGGATAGATGATATCTTATAAACAATTTTGAAAGAAAACCTGTCAAGAATGTCATCGTGATGTACGTACATACTACGCCAGGTCGATAGCGATTCTAATCAAAGTATACACTACTTACTCTAGCGAAGAATGAGATGTTAAAAGAGTGGGAACTGGGCAAGAGAGCGTGGGATGTGTCTGGTGTCCCTTTCCACCTACTTATACAATACCGCCTGTGCGTCACTAGCGTAGAACTAATGAGTGATGAGGCAATCGGTAGGATGTTAATCAAGAAACCTATAGCAGGTTTTCTATGAAAGAGCGTTTTATTTTTTTCATTTTTACTAAATAAACTCGATTTAAAACAATGTTTTCAAGAATTCAGTAACGATTGAGAAAAAGGTAGAATCGAAAAAGCACTTATTAAAAAAACTACATTTCGTAAAATACAGAAATGTTTTTTTTTATACGTTTTCGCAAACGGAACGTAATATTAGATTATGGATGGGTTAATTATGGCTGCGTTCTAAAATATAACTGCCAAAAGTGATTACTTTAAAAATCAATTAGATTTTTTTCTGGCTTCCATTTGATAATCTACTTAGTATTTTATGATCAGCGTAAAATGGGCAATTATTTGGTATCAATTTCATCACTAGACGCGCTTATTTAATAAAATAGATTTGACAGGTCAAAAATGGACATTGTTCTTTGGTAAACACTAATTACAATATTGTTTTCATGGTGACAGAATCATCTAAAAAATGGTACAATCTACTACTGTGCACACTTAATCTGTTTATTAGTTACTGTATGATTTATCTGCATAGAAGTCTAGAAAATAAAAAAATATCGTGATTTGTATTGTTCTATTGCAATAAATATGTCTTACTTAATTTACACTGCATTTAACAATTTATAATTATTATATTATCCTAGAAGTATTAAAAGTTATCTTAAATTCCGAACGAAACCTGACATACTTTTCAGAATTACTCGTTGACGTGAGAGACAAACATAAGGCGAATGAATTATTCATACATAGTTTTCTACAAAAATGCAATAAAAATGCTTTGATACATTCTATAAGCCTTCAAAATTCAATCGTGCATATATTTTTGAGATTACTTACTGTTCTGCTTCGGGATTATACACCTACTTCGAAAATGAGTCTGGTCGGCAAAAAGTGTGAATCAATATCTTTGCTCGAAACGAGTAAAGACGACGTAATTCTCAGTGAAATAACTCCTGAGGATGTTTTGAGACTGGATCGGATTACAGACACATATTTGTGTAGTCCAGAAGCGAATGTATACGACATAGATTTCACGAGATTCAAAATTCGGGATTTGGAAACGGGGACAGTGTTGTTTGAGATAGCTAAGCCTCCGACTGATTTCGGGGTTGACAATGAAGGTGCTGATGACGCTCCGGAAGAACCGTTGGACCCCAATGCTGGGCGATTCGTCCGCTATCAGTTCACGCCACAATTTCTGAAACTGAAAACTGTTGGAGCCACGTAAGTCTAATAAATATTTTTAGATCGTATTGTGGCACTATTTGTTTGTTTCGTGGTTGTGAGAACTTCCTAGAACTTTGACCTTTTTAACAGTGGAGCTATATTTTTATTATTTTATCCTTTTCTATTACACCATGCTCTTCATGCTCATCATGCTCAAGGACACAGCACTGGTATGCTTTTAAAAGTATATCACATGTAATAACTGTTTAAATAACTAAGTACATATTTAAAATCTACACAGAATATTGATAAAATTCTGCATCTCTCTTGTGGAGCTTTCTATTTATTAAATTAAAAACTTATATAGGTACATATACTTTAATATTTTTAGATTTAATTTTTGAATTTTTAATTATCATTGAAGACATAAAACTTGGAAGCATCATATATATTTAAATTATTGTTGTCCTGTTTATGTAGTAAAGCACTTTAGTCCACTCACTTATATGTAATATGAAAATACTTAGTTATAATATAATAAATAATCATTGCAATGTTAGTTTGGATAACAATTTGATTGTTTTTTTGTTCAATGATGACTTACTATAATAATAAGCCTTTGTTTATTCCTCACATGCATAAAGCTCATTAATGCTCAGTGTGAAAATTTTCTAATTATAATTAGTAATGTTAATTCTCAAAAATGTTTATAAATTATTTCAATAAATTTTGTATTTCTCCTCCAAATTTTTGTATTATAAAATACTTTTTCACTTTAAAGAAGTCCCTATAATATAGAACACCACATTACAGGTCATTGGTTTTGGAATAATAACATTAAGCCTTTTTGTTTTGCTTAAAATGAGTGGCTATGTATTACTTCTTGCAGGTATCTTTTCATAGGCTTAAACTTTTGCCTGAACCTAGCAATTAACATGACTGTAAATTTAGTAAATTTCATAACCCCTTTCACATTCATAAGTGTTACTTTGTGACCTTAACACGTTGAGGGACACGACTGCTGAGGACGTCATCAATAGAGTACTTTGATACGGCGGGCGGCTGTACACGTCGTTTTTTTGGGCATATTTATTTTAATTTGAACCACATTTATATATATTTACTAGTATTGTGCCAGGACGTCGTGAACCGTCGGGCGGTTGAGGACGTCCTCTTTATCACAAGCAACTTAATCATTTGTAAGGTGACAGGACGTCCACCACCGTCTATTTTTTTTGTATGGAAGTTAGCTGTGTCATATCACTATTTATCGATGGGAGCCGAGTGTCCCTCAACGTGTTAATGAATAAATGATTGTTGACTTTGCTATTACTTTTACATTAGCTATTAGGAGAACTTATAATTGTCTATGTCTATAGTTAATATTAAATCCCTTATTAAATAACTAGCTTTCGCGCGCGGCTTCGCCCGCGTGGTACCAACATCAATAAAAGTAGCCTATGTCCTTCCCCAGGTTTTAAATTCAATCTTTACCAAATTTCATCTAAATCGGTTGAGTGGTTTAGATGTGAAGAGGTAACAGACAGACAGAGTTATTTTCGAATTTAAAATATAATAAAGATTATATAATGCACACATTTTTAACTTTGAATATTACATAATGTTATTTAGTTATCCTATTAGATTTAGATTATAGACTATCTGGTCTATAATATAAACAATTTCACTTTTACAAAGAAATACATTTCAAACAAAATATTTTTTTAATTACATAACCATTACTTGACTATCTTTACAGGGTTGAGTTCACAGTTGGGGCACGTCCAGTAAACCACTTCAGAATGATAGAGAAGCATTTCTTCAGGGACACTCTGCTTAAAACCTTCGACTTCGAGTTTGGATTCTGCATCCCATTTTCAAGAAATACATGTGAACATATTTATGAATTTCCAACTCTGCCGCCAGATCTAGGTAAGCTGACCTTACTATGTACAGGCGCCTGTAATATTCCATGGATACCTTGAGGTCTAAAATCCTGTAAACACTCAAATTAGAATGAATATGAATGAACTAGATGGTTAGTATATAATATATATAGTTTTATAAATTACGGCCATGTTAGGTGTTGACGGTATTCTTCTGGAAATATGTAATTCTTACCTACATACTATTTTTATTTCTAAATAAATAATTGAATAGAGATTCAAAAATAGTTTAAATTTTTTTAAATTTACTTTAAACAATTTTTGAACCTAATAAGATAGCTACTTAAATGTGGATACATATATTAGGTTAGTTAGTTCCGCACTTAGTATGGCCCAATAGTAGGGACTATTGGGCCATTGAGCGTAAGTGACCGACACATTTTAGGTATACAGACATAACTCCTTGTAAAGTAAGATTTAATATTTTATGCTTTTTAAATTTCAGTTGACGAAATGATCTCTACACCGTTCGAGACGTGTTCGGATAGTTTCTACTTCGTCGACAACCGTCTGGTGATGCATAACAAAGCCGACTACGCGTACAACGGCGGTATCAACAACTAAACCAAAACTTACTAACTTTTTAATTGGCACCATACAGCATATTTTGTGATTTAAAAATTAACACTGTACACAAAAATGTTTTCTAATATAGCTGCATCTATCGGGCATGATAAAAGTAATTTAAACTTTTATGATTAGTGTCTTACTTTTAGAAAACACGCCACAATTATTCGGTCGACTGATTACTAGTCGTTATCAACCGATTGTTGGTCAACTCCGACCGATTTTCGACCGTTAACATTTATTGATTGCATTTTTTTTCGGCCAGCTCACGGCTATTGGTATCTGTATTTGAATTCAATGTGATTAGGACTGAATTATACAATAATATGAAGGCAAAGAAAATACAAAATCCTTTATGTGTATTTTCGGGATGGTTCTTATATAGCTTGAAGATTGTTACTATGACACAGTTAGACACTAATCATCTTAGCTTTGAAACTAACCTGCGCACTAATCCCGATAGGTGTAAGCTTCTTTCTTTTTAATTCGTGACACCACGGTAGGAAATAATTGTGATGTTATTGATTGTGATTTTTACACCAACTAAAATAATTGACAAAAATATACTTATGTGTACTGAAATTATGAAATAAGGGTACTTAATTTGGCTGTTGTTGTGTGATTTTTTTTGTATCTATGTGCCCTTACTATATTATTTATTGAAATGAACAATGCTATTATGGTGTAAAGCCGAGTCTTGACTTGTGTGTATGACAGATGTGCAATCCTCAGCATCGGCCGTTAACAAGAGAAGTGTGTTCGATGAATTTCGTTCCCTATTTACGAGTATGTATGCAAGTTTGGACCAAGGCTACCTGTATTTTGGTTTCGTATTAAACAAAATTGTGAGGTTTTGTGTGATAAATGAAAATACGGAAAACAGGGCAAGATACGAATGTTGATGAATTTTAGTATAAAATATTATTAATTAATATATTTTTAATTGATCTCGATATATACCTTGAATTATTGCATTCCAAAAATTGTTCCACTCTTTTTATTTTTTATAGGTAATGTTTTATTTTCGTATTTAGTTTAGAATACATAACGTCTGACCACGTTTATTTAACAATACTATAGTATTCAGTATCACATAAACTAAGGATACGTAGGACCCACATCGCAAACACAAGCGAAAATAAAACGCGCATTCTTCTGATACTAAAATCCGGCAACTTTTAAATTGCCTGAAGTTATGTGTGATGCTTTTGAAACAAATATGTGTTACGTAGTTTAAGTGTATGTGGGACTTATGTGTGCTATTATTTATCGTTTAGTATTATGTCTTTTACTACAAAAAGTATTTCTAAAGACCAACTCGACACGACAAATTAATGAATGCTAATTTATTCATATTAAATTAGTATAAATCAGTCAAAATATCATCACCATCTATTTAATTTGTGATTTACACTTATCGATACGTTATACTACTTGACTGCACTAATTTAATTTTTAATTAGTGTTTTAGTAAAATCGGCGATTTAAACTTTTAAGTGATTTACAGCAGATTTCAGTGAGTTAGGTATATTGAACTCAAATATTTATTTCATTGGAAATAAACCTTATAAATCAAATATAAATAGCATACTGTAGATTATAACCACTAAACAAAGATGTTTTGTTTAGAATCGCGTTTGGATATTTATTAGGTTTAGGATTTTTTAACAATGGTGCGGGTTGGTCTTATAATGTGTGACAGCAATTGTTTGTGAATTTTAAACACCTAGTTGACACGAAGCACAGTACACGTTGTTCTCAGTGTACAACACTTGTTGTTCATAGTTTGTAAGTGGTGCTTCTTAATTCCAAATCGTCTAGTCATTTGATAAGCTATTTGATATTTCATTCAATTTTAATTATTCACCAAAAATATTTCTTCTTTATTGTGTAACGTTTAATGATGGAAGCTTAATCTAAATTGATGTGTGGTATACATTATATGGGCACAAAGCAATTTCACAACTCATCCGCAGAACAAAGATTTAATGTGAATGAATATATACGTTTTAGCGACGATAAATTACGTACTTATAAAATCGATCTACTTATATAATTGTATAGTAGCTGGACATATAATTTTGTTGTTTACCATAAATTTACTACAGCGTAATTCCTAGCTTGGCAATGAACCGTCATATCAATCGATTTCTTGTGAAAATATCACCTGGGATCCTTCAACTCCTTCGAAATACTAAAATTGAACAATGTGTTTTTTTTAAGTGTGCGTGGATGGCTCAATCCTTATTAAACTATAATAAATAGCGAAACATAATTTTATAGGCATCTGAAAGCCATTTTTATGGTAACAAAAACGGCTTTTATAAAAGCTCGATCATTGAAAATTAATGTTCTTTGCCGTGATGCCAAGTTCCGGAAAGTAATGACATGCGACAAACTACAGAAAGGAGTTGATATTTAATTAATAGATTATTTTCAATGTTGAAAAAATCCATATCTTATCTAACGGCCCGCGACACTGGGCATTAGCCAGCTTTCTCATAAACAATACTTTAATCCAGTGATGGTTTTGGTAGCTCTCATATTTTTCTGTTAAATTGTCTTATGTTTAAACGAATGTTACTTTAAATTATTTTACTTAATATTTCTCTGTTCTTTGGATGGGTTGTATAATTTTGTTTATTGATATTCGAAAATAGAACCTTAATGCCACATAATAAGGTAAAACAATATTATTACAAAAAACTACTACCGCTATGTTTTCAATTAACTCTTGAAAGATGTTGAGGCCTATGTCATTTTTGGTAGCTGAAAGTCTATGTTCGGCAATTATAATAAGTACTCAATATGTATCTCTAATTTATATCCCACATTATGACATATTTTGTACCATAAGATTAGGAATTAACTGCCTATATATCTTTTAATATCCCTTAGAATCTTTGTCCACAATACTTTCAATAAATAAATAATGGCATACATTCTTTATTTGGTAGTAATAACTATCTGCCGTAGTAGTATCGTAAAAGGGAACCTATGGTATTTGAAAACTCCATCATAGATTAAAATGATCTTATTTCACATATGACTAAAATAAGAGTAATACATATTGATTAAATTGTAATTGTTTATTTTTTTTCTTTAGTATAATTTTCTTCGGCTACTATTTACAACATTATCTCGAATCGATCGCGTAGGTTCCATTTTACGCGATCATTGATAAATTTATGATTATGATATATGATGTGTGTAATTTATGTCATAATTTTTAATTGGCTGTTAATATAACATGTAACGGAAATTCGTTGTTCAATTTAAGAGCCGTAAGATATTTACTGAAGAAATATTTTCTCGAACTTAAATGTATGTTATGTCCTAAGCCTTTGATTGTGATGCTTATAGAAAATAGAATAGAAAATCATCGATTTGGTGTTGAACAAAGCACCGCATGCTTTTCTCTCAAATAAATTGCGTATTTGAGTATTGGGATTAAGAAAGTTGGTGTTAATTAGAAGCGATATCACGGAACTCTGTACATGACAAAATGGGGATGCCACAGGGCTCAATTTCTTGGGCCATTTAATTTTTACAATCTGTATATACACGAGTAGGAATTTATTTAAATAAATATTTTTTGTTTTATACAAATATTGTAATGTTTGCTTATGATAATCTTATACAAGTAAGAAGGCCAACAAACAGCTCTTGGTGATAAGATTGCTACTTATAATAGTAGTGTTGAGATTACTCATAATAGTATCAATAAATGTGACGACATGGCACATTTCTGTTACATGTTATATTGTCAAATCTGTCAACCTAGTAACATCTTAATATAAGAGAAAAGGTAGTAATGCAAATATATCTTAAAATTCATTGTAATTTACCTTCATCGATATTTTAAAATGGCGGCAGCACCCAAATTTGTAGTTTATTAATCAGCTTTAAAGTATTTAGATTAAAATTGTATCCCTAAATTTCCATTTCGTGCCGTCCTTAGTTTCAACAAGTGACCTTTATAAAAATATAAATTTTAATATACGAACTGAATGTGTTCAATGATGAAATTTCATTTTAAGTGATATTTCTTTTTAGTTTTATTAAGTATAGTTTGTAATACACGAGTGACGTCTGTTATTTCTTAATGTATGGCATAGATAACGATGAAAAGCTAGACCTAGATCTTAACTATGGTATTATACCAATGTTATCACGTGGTATGTTCCTTGGCTTAACCCTGCTACTTTTAAAATGAGGGTTTAATAGAAGCGATTGCTGACAGATAGGCCTGTAATTATTGCTATCTTTCTAGCTTCGTTTATGTATGGATAACTTAGTTTGTATATCCATTATAATAAACATATGTATTAGCGCTTCATCGTTATCAAATACTCACTTAATACTTTGTAAACATAAATACTGATTAAATTAATTATAATTTTGTCATTTAATTACGAAACAGACGTGCATTCATAATTGAATCATGGAAATTATTTCGCCGTTATTATTAGAAGTTCTTACAACGGATTATTTTTATAATATAATCCATTTTCTTTTTTTCTTTACTTGAGCTACATTAGACTAGTGTCGATATATTGAAACCCACAAAACCTCAGCAGAAAGCCGTATACTATGTACATCTCGTTCTATTGTTATGATGTCTTTTTTAGGCTCACTGGTAGGAAAATGAGATGTGGTGAAAGTAGGTACTCTTAATAAATAGGTACCTACTGAAATAAATTTTGAAACCGTTCCGTTAATGATTCAGTAATTTTGGATTCTAGAAATGCCCGTCATACTTTTACAATGTGGGTGTATACAAACGCAAGTAATTCGGTCGTATGCAACATATTTTCTCAAAACGTATATGTACAAAATTGTTGTTTACAAGTATAAGCTCTAACTTATACCTACATGTTATCAACTGAGCTAAGGCATCCTAATACTGAAATATAAAATTGATTGATGGGTAAAAACAACAAAGGGTTTGTAGGCTGATTCAGAATTCCTACCTACATACCAACATACAGTTGCGACGCCAAGATAACCGAAAGCTTACATTAATATATCTATTTAGCCAAAAAGGGGTTGTTCGATTGTTAAGTAATACTTTTCTCGGATCCGGGCAAGACTATTTTTTACATAGGTACGGGCCGATGTCTGCATTGTTCAACCAATACTTATTTTCTACTACAAATGGACCGCTCCTGACATTTTCGTAATGACATGACAGTGGTTTAGAACTTTAATGGTGCGTCGATTTAGACATTATTTGGTCGCAAATTTCGTAAATAGAAGATATAGCCCGGCGAAATTTATTTTCTGGCAGTATGTGTAAGCACTGCTTCTCTAAATCAAAGAATAATAAGATTACGCAATATGCAGTTGGTGTAGCTTATTATCAGGTGGACTACAAGATCGCCTGGTGCTAAAAAGGCAATACAAATAAATAGATTTCTTGTAAAAGGAACGCCTTGATCAAACCGATTAGGTACCTGTTTAAAACTATTGGTAAGGTATACTTTCATAATAAGAAATAACCATACAATTTGTTTGTAATAAACTTAGTGTATGCGTGATAAATTGTATAAACTTATGTTGCAATAACTTAAAAGGTAGTGCAGCCTTATGATCAATTAATAATTGAGGCTTTTGAAGTCTAAATTATATTTATGGCGACTGGTGCGACCCGCCATAATGCAAATTAGCTTTTTCGGTCTCGTCTCATTGCAAGCAATGTCCCAATTGATGTCGTCGCATACCAATAATTTCAAATGGGGCCTAATATAAGGCTGCCTGTCCATTGAAGCGGAGCGAGGCTGCGGAGCGAAGAAACGGAGAAATATTAACCAATAGGATTGCATATTGGAGCGGAGCAGAGATTTTATGCAATCCTATTGGTTAATATTTCTTCGTTTCTTCGCCCTGCAGCCTCGCTTTGCTTCAATGGACAGGCAAACTTAATGCGAATATAAAATATATATCACATATTATATATAGCTACAAGGTTGCTGATATCTATAGCATATCTTATTGGAATGAAAGTAATTGTTGGGACTGATTTTAGATTTGGAAGCGGTAGGAAAGCTGGTATTGACTATAGATTTCAGTTTATAATACGGACATTTGTGATATACCCCTAGATGTGCATGAATTGGGTACTTTTTGAGGGAATCAAATATGTCATTACTAACTACCACCTCTACGTATGTACGTTCCCTTAAATATCTATGGTTTTCCGTTGAAAATACTATCAGTCTTTAAATATGAAAGAGACTTTAATTTTAAATGGATTTTGTGAGCTTATAATCCGAGGAAGCGCCGTTTGTCACAGCATTTTTGTTTAATATATCTTTGGAATAAGTCCTCTCCGAAAAAACGTGTCACATCTCTATTTTTAACGTAAAAGGACAAACAGACAAAGACACTTTCTTATTTGTAATAATAGTTTAAAAATGTATGCCACATAATTCTACCGATACTTAAAAGGAAGTTAAGTAGTAAATTACGGTAGGTACCTACTATAATTCCCTTTCGTTTGATTTTCTCTTTATTGAAATTTAGAGGCTTAAAATCTAAACAAAGATTATACTAGCCCTATCATATTTTCTTTCGTTGCCCAAATGTTATTATTGATTATTGATTGGTAGGTACTCACCGCGCTTCGAATGTTTTATGAGAGACAATCACGAAATCATGTTTATATGCAATAATATAAACTGCATTAAACCAATTTTTAGTAAAACAAACAGCGGCTACGCTCACATTAATCTATACTTTGTTAATATATCCCTCGGGAACAGTACTTTTTTCTGGATGAAAGCTTTCCTATTCTGTACCCCTGACAATTTACTTGACGTTTATGCGAAATTTCAAGATAATTGGTGGAGTAGTTAAGGCGTGAAAGCGCAACACACAAACTCGCGTTCACATTTATAATATTAGTTAACATTAACAGGCGGGCTAAAGAGATGGACAGAATACAGAGGTGATGGCAATAAAAGATAAATACTTACTTACAACTACAGGACTCTGAAAAAGTACCCGTTGAAATAGCTTTATTTTAAACAGCTATACATACCTACCTTATATATAGATCTAGTTATGAGTTGAATATAATAGGATGAGATAAAAAAAATGTGTGTTGAATTGTTTAATGTACTTACTTCTTAGTGCGTGTACAGACTGCCTATTATTATTGACGGCACAAAAAGGTTGTGAAATCTAAATTTATTTAACGGCCATGCTATTCTGTAAACTTTTCCACTTAGAACTCACTTCGGGAACGTTGATTACCTACTAGTAGAAACCGTCTATTTCTCGGATTGAGCTGTTACAGAATGATATAGCTGAACCTTAAATAATACTCATCTATTTTGTGATTCCTATTTTGCTGACCAACATGAACACGTTATAATCTTACAATAACGTAATCTCTGAACAAATCGTAAACAATTTCCAGTAAACGTATTTATAACTCCCGATTACTTACGAAAAGCGTCGACGGCCCTTTCTTTCACACGTTTTGATTAGTTTACTAAATTTTCCAGTAGACACGCTACTAAGCAATCTATGAAAAGACGCACCTAGGTAATTTAAATTATATAGGAGCCGAAACTGCCGATACTTAGGACGTTTTTTCTGAATAGTTATGATACTAGTAGCTGTCCCGTTTTTCACCTACGTTTATGATTACTGCTGCGCTCTTGTTGTTTGTAGCGTGATGTTATATACCCTGCAACCTTTCTCAATAATTAGGCTATCACGTGCAAAAATATATTATAAATCCGACTAGTAGTTTCAGACATAAGCGCGTTCAAACAAAAGCTAACAAAATCTTCAGCTTTGTTATGTGTCAGTATAGTTTTAGTGTATAGTACAATGTATTCAGATATCATTATGTGTTGTACTGTGGTACTGCATAATGTAGTGTGCTACAATAAGTACTGATGTGTATAGTTCTGATTATTCATATCTCGAGCGCAGATCTATTCGAGTCACAAAGCATTTTTCATCATATCGTGATACAAAAGATTACGCTATAAAGGCCGTGATAAAAATCATATCTAATAATTTCATTGAGCGTGTAGAATTAGCCTTTAAACAACATAGATTAATCAATATAAACCCTGATACGCATTTAGATAATTATCGAGTGGTACCTATTCGCCAAGTGTTAGCTAAATAGGTCAAGACTTGAACAGGTACAACGTTAGTGTCAGTCTGTACGCGCACTTATCACTCTATCACAGATCACTTACACTAGTTTTGTCGATGAAATAAAGTTGATAAAATATATTTGTTTTATTTCTAACCGAAAACCTATTGCCCATATCCTAATGTATTGAAAATTGTCCGATTGACGTTCGCAGCGCTACACCCGCGCGGTAAATTTTAAGGCTCATGTCCAATGATTAAAATGTCTAGAAATATTGGACATAGTTCTGCAGAATGAATAATAGGTTGACCCACAAAACACTTCTTTTGAGTTATTGTCATAAATGGTAAATGATAATTATAATTTTTGACTAAAATATAAATAGAATTTATTAACACAAATCAGTCTTATTTTTATATATTAAATTTACTAAATCTCCAATTGTCTCAAAACTTAGTGTTGCTGGTTCCATTTTGCAATGTCTAATCAAATAATGATTTAGAATAATTTCTAGTCAGCTTAATGCCCAAACTAAAAGAATACAATTTAGAAAGCAGCCTAGCAATGTGCGTTTTTATACAGGGCTGATATTATACTCTAGGTGGACAGGACAACAACCGACAACGACTGAGTGTAAATGACTCAGTTCGCAGTCGAATCCGACCTAGTTCAAGGCAAATCGAAGTCTGCACTAGCCCCTGTGTAAACGGCAAACCACAGTGTAAGCGAGTCATTATACTACATTCTAAACTAGAACATAACCCTATTTTGAACTTAATTCGATCGCGTAATTGCGTTGCGTTCGATTTATTGGTAAGGACCTAAGCATAATCTCGAACGGATATCGCTAATTCCGTGGAACCTGGCCATAGCTGGCGAAATGTGTATTTATTGCACCTCTTACCTATGTTTGTATGTGTAGGTATATTTAAAAATATAGAGGCATTCGTCATGAGTCGGAGACCGCTACTCGCAGATAAATTGATATCACGAAAAAAATATTTCACTTAATTTATTCTAACTCAATCGAATTACACTTATATAAATATAATTATATTCTTATACATTTGTATAAATATAAAAATAAGTTATTTAAAAAAAGCGAGACATACAATATAAACATTTAACAGCCAGAGTAAAATACATCAATAATATTTTAACCGAACAGGGAATGAAAGGTGGTGCCTTTGAATCCGACATTACCCGTAGGATTATCTTCGAATGTTATGTACATCCTGAAACAAAAATAAAGTATATACAACTCTGCACGGTTAGAAGTTTTGACAGCACGGATGGCGTAGTAGTTAAGTGGTCGCCTGGCCACTGCGTCAAGTAAGTTAAAAAGTTGAGTGACCCACAAATAGTTGCTCCGATTCTGGTTGTTTTGGTGTCCGCTGTTTGAATATTTGTAAAGTCCTTCAAGACTTCAATAATTCATAGTTAAAAACAGACGAGGAAGCAAACTATAATTTTATTTTCTAAATTTAAATAGCTCCATTGGTACCATGACATAAATCATTAATTTGCAGTTTGTTTAGGTTTTATAATATGCGATCGTGAATCGTGAGTACCCGGTTCTTATTTCAGGGTCGTATAGTGATGAAGAGCTATTATAGCTATTATTAGATTGTTAGAGCTATTATATATTATAGTAGAACAGTCCAGCAAAGTAACCCGTATGCACGGTATACGCCTTATTCCCATATTACGTGAGATTTAAAAATAATGCAGATGACTTCTGCCTACCCCTTTGATGATATAAAGACTTGTGTTTCTGTAATTTTAATTAGTCACACAATAGCATGTTATAAGTTCAACTGGTATAAGTACTTGGAACAATGGAGCCATTACCCATACTTGATAATAAACATTGCAGCTGTAATGGATACAGAACATATAACTTCCAATACATTAAATAACACATAAACCATATTTAAATTATATAATGAAAACTAGCTGATCCAGCAAACGTTAATATGACATATAAATTCATTCGATAGGTACACCCGTATCACCTAGCGGTATGAAATATACTCTACGACCTATTTTCATACCTACTTAAATACACATAAAAAAAATCATACATATCGGTCGAGCCGTTTCGGGGGAATGCGACCACAAACACTGTGACACGAGATTTTTATATATATAGATTATTTCTATGCCCCAGCAATAGTAAATGCAACTGCTGTCTTTAACAGATGGCAAGAAATGCTCAGTATGCAAACTAGCTAGCAAAATAAGGGTGTAATACACGTTTCTTAAAAAAAGCTTGCTCCGTCACTAGATATACCTGTGTCTTAAACAATGAACACAAAGAATGCCCAGACCCAGGACAACTACTTGTGCATCACACCATTTTTTTGTCCCATCTAGTGTTCGAACCCACAACACTAGTCGCGGTGACAGTGGGGAAGCGACCACATAAACCACTACGCCATTCGTGCCTTCTCCTCAGACTTGATAGTTGAAATTGATAGTTTATAAATGCACCTATAACCCTTTCGAGGATATAGGTGTATTTGTAAACTATCAATTTTACATTCAACATGCAGCTTAATGGCCTTGTGATGTAAGCACTATTAACATTTAGCAGCAACAAGCTGGAAGGCTTGATGTGTTCACACTGTTCCTTCTGGATATGGCGAGTTATGATGTTCTTTTTTTTAATTCTTGTTTTTAAGAGATTTCAGTACACAGGAGTGACTACGCAATCCTATCGTTCATGTACAAAATATTTTACTTCTAAATACTATATAACTAAATTATTTACATAATAAAAAATAACATAAAACTTAAGCATCATCACATGCAGATTGTCAAAAATGCCATGAAATAGACCTACACTATATGCAGATATATTTGTGGCATCTGTATGTTGTGCCCTTAAAACATTATAGTTTACACATTCTTCCAAAACATGTTGAACATCCTCAACAACAGGACATGTTATACAGTTAGAAGAATCCTTTTTACCCATTAGATAAGCAAATTTGTTACGAAGTATATGGCCTGATCATAATCTAAGTGCAGCCATAATTTGCCCTTGACTCAACCTTACATTGGCAAACCATGGTACATGAGGCGGCTCACACTGTATCGTTTTATACCATATACCTTTAATTTAAGACCTCTCATTAAAATATTCATTCCAAAAAGAAAACCAATTATTTTTAAATTTACTTAATAATTCCAAATATGTTGAGTTATGACTTATGATGTTCTTATAGTACATAGCTTTTAATTTATGGAGTTGCAGCGGTGGCCAGATATAATAAGTTTACAATTATTTCTGGATTTCCAACAACTGAGAGAGTAATATATGTCCTGTATATTACCTGAAGGGATTGGCAGATATTCATTTTGCTCTCTAGGACTTTAAGTAGCACTCCCTTATTATCAGTGTTGGAATAGTAAGTAAGAAAGTATCATTTTACAATCTTACACAGTCGTTGTGTCAGTGACACCTTAAAACAACAGCAATCTGCTTAATAATAACTCTCATAACAATTTAGTTATTAAATCACAATATTTACTTATCATTCTTTATGCCCAGCTCTCGTTCTACTAGCTCAAACAATACTTTAGCATGTTTCTTGTTTTGTTCCACTCCAAGAGCTCCGATTGACATCAAATTGGCAATAGCACAAGGCTCTGTTGTGCCACCAAAACACATAGCCACACCAGGAATAAGAGACACCACACAGTACTGAAAAATGAATTATGTTAATGGCTAGATTTATTAATGATCTATATTTTATTTTATTATTCATTAGACCAGATGGTCTCCACCCTAGCACCATGTGTTGTAGTTTGTTGAATTAACAGTCTAGGCTTAGAGATCTAAACATTTTGTTAAATTTAGGTGAAGATGAAAGTTGTCAAAAAGAAACCATCAACCATTTGCCTTACACATTAAGATATAAATGCGAAAGTGAGTTTGTTTGTTTGTTAAGCTTTCAGGCCTTAAGTACTTGAACAAACATTTAAAATAAAATTTTGCATACATGTTGTAAGGGGTACAGAAAAGGACATAGGGTACCTTTCATCCAAGGAAAAAATATTGTTTCCACTATATTTTTTTTATATTTCCACTTTATTTATATTTTTGAGAATGGGCTTCTACTCTTTCACATTCATCACTTTTAGGGCCTACATCAGTTTCATCATGGTTTATTTATCCACAAATAGGTCAGATAATGGACTAAATCTATTATATATATACTTATGGCCACTCCTACAATTAACAAGTAAAAGTTATCCAAAAGATAAATTGCATGCTTTCTCACTCATGTTAGGTTAAAGAAGAGAGATGGCGAGGCTTTTATCTAATAGATAAATGCTATCTGAAGGCCCTTAGCGTACTAAACTATCAAAGTACCTTTATACAAACAATATTTTTATTATAAAATTTGATAAATATAATATCCTTTAAGTACTATAAAAAATATATAACATATTTTCCAAAATACCTGTTCTGGTTTACCAAGTGCTTTAGCCAACACCGGCACCGCTTTTAAAACGAAATCTTTAGGAATATTTTCACTGGGAAGATTAGTTTCAATTCTGAAGTGTGGCATTATGACTTCTTATTTACTTTTCTGAATAAATAAAAATAATTAATAAATATAAATTAATTTCTTAAAACAGAACTATACCGAACCACACCGGTGCGTTTAATATTTTTTATCGGCTATTTCTATAACACAATGTCAAGCAATGTCATTAATGTCATGTCAATGAAAACATTTAATTTTATGGCAAACCTATAGTCGTATTATTTTTTTCGTGAGACTTTACAAGATGTATTTTTTAATATGTTATTGTTGTTTTTGCACTATACGCTAACGCAAATTAAATTAAATTAATATAAACGATATCAAGAATCCTAGAAATCGGCGACCTGCGCCGATTTCTAGGTATTTTAAATATTCAAGCGATTTAATCTAATTTTAATAGAATATATTTAAATATCATATTTTACTTACCAAAGAAATATAAAATATTTATACGTTATGCATTTGTATATTACGTATGTAAACTAATTATTTAATGTAGTATGCGTGAAATGAAACGGACTGTAATTCGGTCAGCGTTGAACTACAGCACGACTTTTGCTTATGGTCGGTTCTTTCTTAGAAATATATGTAAATTGCTGTCAAGTGCTGTGATCTATGTCGATATTATAATATCGATATACCATAGTACAAAATAAAATAAATAGACGATAAAATAATGTTCACTTTTGCACTCATAATTTCAACATACATATGTAGTAGATAATAATCTTACGTTTACGCGAATGTTATACATTAATATAAACTACTTCATACGGATTTTGTCGTGGTTTATTTAAAAACAGCACATTTAGACGTTCTTGAAACTATTATTATTATTATTTCTATGTATAATATGTAAGCATTTACAAAAAAAATGTATATATGTATGTTTATCCATTGTTTAGTACCCATAGTACAAGCTCTGCTTAGTTTGGGCTAGATGGTGTTGTGTGTATGTGATAGAATATTTATTTATTTATTATTATATATAGTTTACCTTTTTCCGACGTTTCTGTTGCTTTTCAGCAGCCATGGTCACAGAGAGTGCAACATAGTAGGTAGTTACTTAAAGATCTTGACGTGGATGTTTTACCAAACTGTAATAGTATTCTGTATATTGTATTACATAATGTCATAATTGCAGATTTATAATTATTTATTAAAAATGTTAGTAGATATCTAAAAGATGATCGATGATGAGTTTTTATAAGTATGATCTATCAATAGCGTTAAGAAAGCATATTGAAGATCAATTGAATAAGTTATTTTTCTCCAAGTCAGCCAAAGTAGATACTTATGTCTGATTACCTTACCAATATACCTTACGTGCAAAGTCTTATATACCTACCTTAAGTTACAGGCATTAACTTGAAAACTTCAGCTCCACGGTGATATATTTCCCATGGATATGTCTTCGTCCCGGGCATTCATAAAATTATTTAAAGGGATTTTATATATGTTTGGCCTCACACACTGTTATAGATCGAATACTTAAGCTGACAGATATACGTAAAAGCTAACTAAAAGTAAACTTTAACAAACTACACTTACAGTACCCATTTAAAAGAAGTTTAATTCTCGTCGTATTATTCTTATACTTAAAGAAAAGAAAGAAAGATAATTTATTTATTTAACACATACCACAAACACATTATAACAAGTATAAAATAAAAATAAATAGGTACAAAACTAAACTCAGAGAAACGAGAGTAAGTGTCTAACAGTGGTGTCAAATAGTGCCCAGTTCAGTATGGGTCAGACGTAAGTCTGATGTTGGTTTTCAACTGGGTCCTTTAGTGATTCACGGATATAAAACCATCTATAATATAAACAATGAAAATAAAAATAAAATATATCTATATATATATGTAGAATATATAAAATCAGATTATTATCCACTTTACACATAGACACAGATAATATAATACACAGACAACACAACAGAAAATTATATAAAAACAAAAATAATAATGATACGACTGAGTAAAATTAATTTTAATTTATTATAATATCACGCGCTCACACAACGAGCGCGATACAGGCACACACATGCGTAGGTAGTCACACCTTTACCACAAATAGGTCAGATAATGGACTAAATCTATTATATATATACTTATGGCCACTCCTACAATTAACAAGTAAAAGTTATCCAAAAGATAAATTGCATGCTTTCTCACTCATGTTAGGTTAAAGAAGAGAGATGGCGAGGCTTTTATCTAATAGATAAATGCTATCTGAAGGCCCTTAGCGTACTAAACTATCAAAGTACCTTTATACAAACAATATTTTTATTATAAAATTTGATAAATATAATATCCTTTAAGTACTATAAAAAATATATAACATATTTTCCAAAATACCTGTTCTGGTTTACCAAGTGCTTTAGCCAACACCGGCACCGCTTTTAAAACGAAATCTTTAGGAATATTTTCACTGGGAAGATTAGTTTCAATTCTGAAGTGTGGCATTATGACTTCTTATTTACTTTTCTGAATAAATAAAAATAATTAATAAATATAAATTAATTTCTTAAAACAGAACTATACCGAACCACACCGGTGCGTTTAATATTTTTTATCGGCTATTTCTATAACACAATGTCAAGCAATGTCATTAATGTCATGTCAATGAAAACATTTAATTTTATGGCAAACCTATAGTCGTATTATTTTTTTCGTGAGACTTTACAAGATGTATTTTTTAATATGTTATTGTTGTTTTT
The DNA here is from genome assembly GCA_963675205.1 of Catocala nupta. Taxonomy (NCBI): domain Eukaryota; kingdom Metazoa; phylum Arthropoda; class Insecta; order Lepidoptera; family Erebidae; genus Catocala; species Catocala nupta. The sequence goes on from OY776098.1 coordinate 7,939,938, forward strand.
GCACTATACGCTAACGCAAATTAAATTAAATTAATATAAACGATATCAAGAATCCTAGAAATCGGCGACCTGCGCCGATTTCTAGGTATTTTAAATATTCAAGCGATTTAATCTAATTTTAATAGAATATATTTAAATATCATATTTTACTTACCAAAGAAATATAAAATATTTATACGTTATGCATTTGTATATTACGTATGTAAACTAATTATTTAATGTAGTATGCGTGAAATGAAACGGACTGTAATTCGGTCAGCGTTGAACTACAGCACGACTTTTGCTTATGGTCGGTTCTTTCTTAGAAATATATGTAAATTGCTGTCAAGTGCTGTGATCTATGTCGATATTATAATATCGATATACCATAGTACAAAATAAAATAAATAGACGATAAAATAATGTTCACTTTTGCACTCATAATTTCAACATACATATGTAGTAGATAATAATCTTACGTTTACGCGAATGTTATACATTAATATAAACTACTTCATACGGATTTTGTCGTGGTTTATTTAAAAACAGCACATTTAGACGTTCTTGAAACTATTATTATTATTATTTCTATGTATAATATGTAAGCATTTACAAAAAAAATGTATATATGTATGTTTATCCATTGTTTAGTACCCATAGTACAAGCTCTGCTTAGTTTGGGCTAGATGGTGTTGTGTGTATGTGATAGAATATTTATTTATTTATTATTATATATAGTTTACCTTTTTCCGACGTTTCTGTTGCTTTTCAGCAGCCATGGTCACAGAGAGTGCAACATAGTAGGTAGTTACTTAAAGATCTTGACGTGGATGTTTTACCAAACTGTAATAGTATTCTGTATATTGTATTACATAATGTCATAATTGCAGATTTATAATTATTTATTAAAAATGTTAGTAGATATCTAAAAGATGATCGATGATGAGTTTTTATAAGTATGATCTATCAATAGCGTTAAGAAAGCATATTGAAGATCAATTGAATAAGTTATTTTTCTCCAAGTCAGCCAAAGTAGATACTTATGTCTGATTACCTTACCAATATACCTTACGTGCAAAGTCTTATATACCTACCTTAAGTTACAGGCATTAACTTGAAAACTTCAGCTCCACGGTGATATATTTCCCATGGATATGTCTTCGTCCCGGGCATTCATAAAATTATTTAAAGGGATTTTATATATGTTTGGCCTCACACACTGTTATAGATCGAATACTTAAGCTGACAGATATACGTAAAAGCTAACTAAAAGTAAACTTTAACAAACTACACTTACAGTACCCATTTAAAAGAAGTTTAATTCTCGTCGTATTATTCTTATACTTAAAGAAAAGAAAGAAAGATAATTTATTTATTTAACACATACCACAAACACATTATAACAAGTATAAAATAAAAATAAATAGGTACAAAACTAAACTCAGAGAAACGAGAGTAAGTGTCTAACAGTGGTGTCAAATAGTGCCCAGTTCAGTATGGGTCAGACGTAAGTCTGATGTTGGTTTTCAACTGGGTCCTTTAGTGATTCACGGATATAAAACCATCTATAATATAAACAATGAAAATAAAAATAAAATATATCTATATATATATGTAGAATATATAAAATCAGATTATTATCCACTTTACACATAGACACAGATAATATAATACACAGACAACACAACAGAAAATTATATAAAAACAAAAATAATAATGATACGACTGAGTAAAATTAATTTTAATTTATTATAATATCACGCGCTCACACAACGAGCGCGATACAGGCACACACATGCGTAGGTAGTCACACCTTTACATATATATAACCTATACTGACCTGCAGAGTATTCGTAGAGTCATTGTGTGGGTGGCGCGAGTCGACCCGGCGGCCAGGAAGAGTCGTAGAAACGGTGCTCTGCTGGCCGCCCGCGGTATAGTCCAGAGGCCCAACCGAGTCTAACCAACTTGGTTGGCTGCCTCATCATGCCGCGCATAATCTCGAGGTGGCTCCTCGTGCCGGATGGTGACCGGAGGGTGGGTCCCGGCGACCACTTTCGGGAGGGTACGGGGGTCCTTCCGTTCGTCGGATCGGCTATCGCCATACCACACAGTAATATGACGAAACTTGCTCTGCGCCTTGCCTCACTTTGTTGCGAGAATAGCCGCCTCTTTTTTTTTTCACGCTTTCCCTTCCATTCACTCTATGGCAGTACGTACAAAGCATTGTCGTTTAACAGCAGCCAATCGCCGTAACCCCACCGCTGCTTTCTCTTCCGGTGTCGTGGAGTTTATTAACATCAGAGGACTCCACGCTAACCTTAATGCTGTCCATCACCACCTGGAGACGGCTCGGCCGGCAATGCTTTTTCTAACGGAGACACAAATACGCCGTCCTGCAGACACGACCTACCTGCAATATCCCGGCTACGTGCTAGAGGAGTGTTTCCTCGCGAAAGCCGGGGTATGCTTGTTTGTTAGGGCGGATATTTGTTGTCGCCGTCTACACTGCCTAGAGGACCCTTCCTTCTCTGTCCTTTGGGTACACGTAGATCATGGCTCTTTCAGCCAAATCTACATGTGCCTCTATCGATCCCATTCAGGAGACGCTGAGACAACTCGACTCTTTGATTATCTGAGTCAGGTGGCAGACGACGCGCAGGAGCAGTTTCCGAATGCTGAGTTGGTGTTCTTGGGAGATTTCAATGCCCACCATGAGACCTGGTTGGGTTCTCCCAAAACAGACCACGCGGGACGAATTGCCCATGCGTTCACTCTCACGCATGACCTGTCTCAACTGGTACTCCAGCCCACTCGGATACCGGACATTGCAGGTCAGGCGCCCTCTCTGCTCGATCTGCTGCTGACAAGTAACCCGAACCGGTACAGTGTATCGATTAGTGCTCCTCTGGGCACCTCAGACCACTGTCTGGTTTGTGCCACGGCTGTTGTTGTTACGCCCCCACGACCCGAGGAGGCAAGACGACGACTGTGGCACTACTCGTCAGCAGACTGGGATGGAATGCGGGAGTACTTCGCATCCATCCCTTGGTCTCAACGCTGCTTTGAGAACAGGAATCCTTCAGAGAGCACTACTGCTGTCGCTGGTGAAATCATCCTGGGTATGGAATATTATATTCCATACAGTGATGTCACGAGCGGTGGCAGGAAAAGGCCCTGGTTCGGTCGTGAATGCGCTGATGCTGTTGAACGCAAACAGACAGCGTACCGCGCTTGGACCAGGGCTCGCACTCTCCAAGAGCGGATGCCCAGCGCGTCGCACGGTTCGGCCAAGAGCTCATGGCCCATCCTACGGGCAGTCGTAGCTATTGGCGCCTGGCCAAAGCCGTGCAGTCCAACTTCTGCCAGACCTCGCTGCCCCCTCTGAGATATCCGAATGGATCACTGGCTCATCGGCCGCAAGAGAAAGCAGATCTGCTTGCAAATCTCTTTGCGGCCAACTCCCGAATCGATGACTGCGGTTCGCAGCCGCCTAACATTGCCAACTGCGGCTACACCATGCCTGATATACGTATCAGGCAACGTGACGTTCGTGCGATACTGCAGTCTCTCGATGTTCGGAAAGCCAGTGGACCTGACGGCATTCCAGCTGTGGTCCTCAAAAAATGTGCAGCGGAGTTGTCTCCCACACTTACGCGCCTATACCGGACGTCTTACGCCGCAGGCACTGTGCCTGAGGCTTGGAAGGAGACGAACGTTCAACCGATTCCCAAAAAGGGGGACCGTTCCGAGCCAGGCAACTATCGACCCATAGCTATCACCTCAGTGCTCTCCGAGGTGTTCGAGCGGATTATTAACACCCAAATTGTCCCAAATACCTGGAGGATAACTCGTTGATCAATGATCGCCAATACGGCTTTCGGGCTAAACGATCAACGGGTGATCTTCTAGCGTTCGTCACGCACCTCTGGGGTGAGGCTATGGACAAGCACGGCGAGTCTTTGGCTGTCAGCCTAGACATTGCCAAAGCTTTCGATAGAGTCTGGCACCGGTCTCTTCTTTCTAAGCTTCCGGCCTATGGCTTGCCCCCTCAACTGTGCACCTGGATTACAAGTTTCCTGCAGAAGCGTCGTATTCGGGTCCTTTGCGACGGTCGCGCTTCCAAATTTATGCAGGTCAATGCAGGAGTGCCTGAGGGGTCCGTCTTATCCCCTACGCTCTTTCTTCTGCATATCAATGATATGTTGAATCTCGGCAACATACATTGTTATGCAGACGGCAGTACCGTGCATGGGCGATATCTCGGACGTCCTGGAGCCAAACAGGCTGAGGTTGTGGGGAAAAGGCAGGATCTTGTCGTTGAACTTGACCAGACCTTGAACTCTGAATGGGGTGCCAAGAACTTGGTCCAGTTCAACGCCAAGAAGACCCAGGCATGCGCGTTCTCAACAAAAAAGTCTCCGTTCCTTCCCCTCCCTTCTCTGAAGAACACTCCACTGGTGATACGTAACAGCCTCTCCATCTTAGGTATGGATCTTAGCCGCTCCCTTAATCCCAAAACCTACATCGAGAGCGTCATTAGGCAAGCTTCGCGAAAACTCGGAGTTCTGAACAGGGTGAGGTGGTTCTTCGCGCTTGGGCAGCTGTGCCTATTGTATAAGGCACAAGTGCGCCCTTGCGTGGAGTACTGTTCTCATCTTTGGGATGGCTCCGCGCAGTACTTGCTAGACGCTCTTGACAGGTTACAGCGGCGGGCTGTCCGTATTATCGGAGATCCAGAGGTCACGAGTTCACTGGAACCTCTGCAACTCCGTAGGGATATTGCCTCTTTGGCATGTTTCTACAGAATATACCACGGGGAGTGCTCTGAAGAGTTATTCCACCTTATCCCGCCCTCCGCTGTCCTATCCAGAACAACGCGTGATGGGCTCAGATGCCATCCTTACACGGTGGAGTCGACTAGAGTGCGTACCAACAAGTTTGGGTCCTCATACCTCTGCCGAACGATCAAGGCATGGAATTCTCTGCCAAGGCACGTGTTTCCTTCTTCCTTTAATCCTGGGTCCTTTAAGCGGGGCGTGAAAAAGCACCTTCTCAGGCCGTCAAAGTAGAGACCTCAACATCGCCTCGGCTGCTATGAGGATGATGTGGAGGCCACTGCTCTTAGACCACACGACTGCTTACCATCAGGCGGAGTGTGGTCATATTTACGAGTAAAATAAAAAAAAAAAACCAACGATTCTAGCAATATAATAATAATATTTATTGCCATAAAAAATTACAAATAATACAGAACAGGATTAAAAATGTTTACATTGTTACAATTTTTCTGAATCAATTAAAATCCCCGCACTCGGCTAAGCCTGTCCTCAGAGCCGGGCACCAGAGGGCGCGAGCCGACCTCCAGCCACCCTGAGTTTTGACCTGGGGGTGGTGGGCTTTGTGGGCCTGCCCGCCATCCGTTCAGCACCAGGACCGAGAGGCAGCGTGCGTGTTCCCACGCGCGCCTCTGTGTCGAGTCCGTCTCCCCTTAGGGGGGAGTCAGTAGGGAATATTAATGAGTGAGTGCCTTTGGGTAGATCTCTTCGCGTATTGGCCTGCCGTTTCATACGGCGGGCTGAAACCTCGGCGGGGTCGCGACCGCATGCGAACGTGATTCGCGCGGTCCCATCGATAGTGGCTTTGTCGAGGATCACCGTGGTAGGTTTATTCGGTATTCCGGGAGGTACATTATTCTTATTCCATCTTTCTTTTACTCCGGTTAGTCCGACATAACCCCTCCGCCCGCCCCCGCGGAGGGGTATGCGCCAAAGCATTCCACCAGGTAAAAAAAAAAAATACTAAGCCTGTCCTGCGGGAAATGGTTGGTTAAGGCCGATTCATCCAAAAATTAAATGGTAATGGAACAATTATATAAAATAAAAAACCTATTGTGATAGACATAAACAAAACCAGAGAACAATTAAAATTCAACGGTAAGAATAATTAATAACATCAAAAAATACTATTATGTGACAACCAAAGTAGTTTGAACAATAACATTCTAAAGTCACTGAGAGTTATGCTTCAAATCTTATGAGTGCTTCTCATTAATCAAATTAAAATGTTTTTATTTATCTAAACATTATTAATTGATTAATGGTAAAATCTATTTGTAAAATATTTTTACTTTAAATTGCTTTATCGAGATTATATCACTGTCATTGTAATAAAATTAAACTTAAATCTATGGAAGGCGCTGGCACCTGTGATACAATGCTCGCATTAGTACAGGTGTCAACGATACATAATACTTGTTATACTCATTAAAAAATTGTGTAATTATCGTTTTGAAAATGTTTCTGAAGATATTCAGCTAAATTTATTATTATTATTATACTATAATTAACCTTGGTTTCAAATTTAAGTTAAGTTTAGTGTATTTTTGTCAAGAAATTCTTAGGCGAAGGATATTGCGTAGTGGTATGCGATATTCCAAGAGGTCCGTCCCATATCACGTGGGACATAAATACAGCTAATAATATATCAGTGTATCTTAAACGTATGTTTATTATCCTCTGATCTTGTTGAGATTAATAGGTGTGATGCCATATAGGTATGTACATTCTGGAATACTCTCTTAGACCCGTAACTTTATCGATATTGGTAGGTAACAACACTAAAATATTACTTGTCTATGGTCTGGGTAAGTATGAACAGTAAAAATAGGTCGTTTTATCGTTTGCTTTGCATTCGTTCAGATAAAAGGAGTGCATTGTGTTTTTGTTGTCAGTCGTGTAGAGCTTCTGTTTCTAGTTAATGTCATATAGACGCTGAAACACTTAGTAATTACCAGAATAATCAAATTATTTGGCTTTGGCGAAGTTGTTGCTTTGTTAAATTGTAATAATTTATTTATCTTAACTTTGTGAATAACAAAATGGGATCCGAGCAATCTTCAAGCTCCAAGTCGAAATCAGATGAGTAAGTACCTAGATATTTTATACACTGTTTTAATTATATAAGTTCCTACCTCGTTTCCATTTTTGTTTTGTAACACAAGTTTTAATACTTTGAAGGAGTCTGTCATTTGTTTACAATGTTTGTATGTACATAGTGTAGGTACATTTCTTTATCAAATATCGCAAGTCTATTGTTAGCTGGTATGTACTTCATCTGTTTTACTGACCAATTACTTTTTATTGAGTGTTTGAAGGTATATGTAGGCACGTATGCGTAACTATACTTATTTTTGCATGGAAGAGATGATGCACTATGCAAGCAATTAAGTATTTTACTGCAGATTACACTAAACATTTATTCTTATTATTAATGCAATCTGCTGTGTCAATCATGGCTTGTGCATTCAAACATGATAATGTTTTTAACGCTATATGTATGATTGAACTACCTGTTGCACACGGCTGCGCTCGCTCATAAAAGTGGGTTAGGTTAGGTGTAACAGTACTTTTTTAACTGAAGTAAGTACTTAATTAAAATATAGCCTATGTTACTCGGTGATAATATAAAACAAAAATCAAATCTTTCATCTAGATATAGGTATGTATAGATGTAGGTATTTTTTTATAAACTCTTGATTCATTCGGCTGCGCCGCGTATTTGTTATACCTATCTAACTATAATAATTAATACATAGATAAGGTTATGTTTTGTGGTAGTTAGTACAGGATATAGCTAATAACGTTTCTATGTTCAATATTTATTTATATCTACGCAATAAATGTTAAAGTCTTATCCCACTTTTTGTGGCCATCTTGTTTATCTGTCGTAAAAACTTAACTAAAAAAGTGACTCAGTTGAACTTGATTCTTTGACCGCTCCATTTGAATAGATTTGAATATGTAGGTACATTTATGTTTGCGTAAAAAGTCACATCAAGATTGTTTACCTTTAGTTAAGTACATCTAAATAGAGTATAGGTACCAGTCGGATTTGATATAAGTATTCTTTTTAAATTTAATAGCTCAATTCTTATTCAATTCGGGAAGGTTTTAGGCTATACATATAATAACATCTCGTTAAAAGCGATGAGAGTACGGTTGCCAGTCTTAAAACCAAAAAGCCCGACAAACCAGCCAGTTTAACCGGGCATTTGCGTAAAATGGCTTTAATTTCATAGTATAATACGATAAATTAAGAAATCTACACTTGACAAACAAAAATAGTCAAATTTAAAAAGCCTAACAAACGAGGACAGGCCTGACACCATCTAATTTAGCGGCACACGCAACCAGAAAGCCTATCTGTGTTCGGCTTTATCCGGACGACTGGCAGTGCTACACTGGGGGGTTAGAAGTATAGCTATGTTCTGTATAAAGTAGCTTTATTTATTTTCGAAGTTTTATGCCTACTAATTAAATCACCGCACCATACAATGCATCACACAACCTGCATGTCTGAAAGCACTCCATAATGTTCTCGAAGATATGTGTAGTCTGCCAACACGCACTGGGCCAGCGTTGTAGAACATAGCTTAACCTTTCTTATCCGAGAAGAGGCCACTGCCAATCAGTGGTATAGATTTATAGGGCTTATATTATAATTATATATCCGTTGGTAATTTCATGATGATGGTCGAATAGTTAAGACGTGGACGGTAGAAACAGCAAATAAACAAACAAACAAACTCACAGTCGCATTTCTTATATTTATTGTTTAGTATTGCCGTCAGTTAAGCTTTACCACAGTTTGTAGTAACTGGAATTAAAATGGAATTACATACTTTTATAATAGATATAACCCGCCATAGAAAAGTGCTCTTAAACTTACTATTGTGAGTGAACGTTACTAACGATTGCTTAAAATACTTACACAAGGTTTTTAAATTGATTATTCTCAAAAAAAAAAATATATATATAATATTATCGAATTTAGTCAAACCTGTGTTAACTCAGCATTTACTTAAGTACATTGTGTTTAAATACCTACTCAAATATTATTAACCAATTTGCTATAATAAAAAAAGGTTATTATACCGAAATTCGGGCAAACTAGCTGATTCATTCACCCACTAATTATGGAAGGAAAACATTATTATTGGAGGGAGCACGGCCGTACAATACATTACCAAATGGCATAAAATAATGTGAAAATATACATCTGTACAAAACGAAACTCAAAGATTTTGTATGTAATAAAATAAGTCAATAATGTAATGTAACGCCCCAGAGGCTAAATATTATATAATTTTTTTTGTATCTCATACGTTCTTATGAGAATAAACCTCTGTAAACCTAAATTCTCTGAAGGTGGACAACAGCGTCATGGGCCTAACTAAGGTTGCAACTTGCAGTATTCCACTTCGAATATAAAATATGTACTTTTGCTTCGGCAAATGTTTCGCATCTGTGTGAGGCATCTCAGGGCAGTTTTGCAACATAATATATATTTATGAACAAAAATTTTTATTCATTTTGAAGAGTGATTTAGAATTATAGGAGCGAACTTGTGTCTCCGAGGACACTTTTAGAAGTTTAAGTCTCGGTATTCCTTTTTCGTTGTTCGCATGATTGTAAAGTGCTCTGCGATACATAGGTAATAAGAAAGATAAGAAAATGCCTGTTAAGAAAATATTATATACGCATACAATGCATACATACAATTACATACAATACATAAAAGCCTTTACGACAAAAAAGGCTTGTAAATACAGACACCAGTATAGGTATTAACCACTCGAAAGAAGAAGCGATTGTACAGGCATTCGAGAGTTAGTTGTTTATTTAGAACCGGTCATTATCATATCGCAAAAACAAAGGATAAAGCAATATCGCCGATAATTTATGCAGATATATTACTTATTATCTAGTTATTTGTAATTTTAGAATACTGATAGCTCTTAAAATAATAAAGAGAGAGACAGTTCTATACAATATGAAATTTATACTACCAGCCAAATTTCGTCTAGACGTTAGGTATCAGTAATAGAACCCATTTTTCAAAAAGAAAGTATAATATTAATAAAATATAATTAAAACATTTTTTAAAACAAACATTAATTTAGCGTGGTCACCGAGTCAACGTAAACACATGATTCTTTAACAATGCATTGAATGAAAGCGGGGTGCGAGAAGGGCACAGCTGCAACACAAATGTCACAAATCGTAAATTTCGTTTAGTCGCGTGCGCACTTGTGACGCAATCGCTTACTTCCGTGTTTACTTTTCCCGCGCGCGCCGCCGCCCTATCTTTTGACAATGTATTCAAACCGCGAGTACTACGAAATGGTGCGTTGTTACATTTTGAGTGGAGAAAGTTTAAATGGTGCTCAAAGACTTTACGAAGAACAAAGTGTTCCTCGCCTCCGTAATCAAGGACACGTAAATCCAACAGTGCCAAATCGTGAAACGATTTTAGCTGCTAATCAACGGCTGTTAGACTACGGCCAATTTACTACACCTTCGCATGCCCAAGGACGCGGCAGGCAGAGACTGCCTATAGAAGTCGAAGACGAAATCTTCGATTTCTTTGAACGCAAACCTCGTGCAAGTACACGAGACGCAGCCCGGCGCTTCGGCGTGAGTCAGTATGCGGTTTGGAAACTACTGAACACTACCGGCATGCACCCTTATCACTTTCGGAAGGTCCAAGCATTAAATGATGAGGATGCTATGCCTCGTCGAAGATTTTGTGAGTGGCTAATTGCACATCCAAATGCTGACATTTTATGGACGGATGAGGCACTCTTTACTAGAGCCGGGCTATACAATCAGCATAACGAACATTGGTGGTCGTTTCGTAATCCGCACATGATAAGGGAGACCTATCACCAAGTACGATTCAGTGCAAACGTATGGGCTGGCATTATAGGCAATAAAATATTGGGTCCATATTTTATTGAGGGACGTCTCACCGGAGGCACATACTTGGACATGTTGCGACATGTCATAGAAGATTTTATGGACGATGTGCCTATAGTTAATTATCGTGAGTTTTACTACCAACACGACGGTGCACCACCACATTATGCCACCTCTGTTCGTGAATACCTTAACACGGAATACGGCAGTCGCTGGATCGGTCGTGGGGGTCCTGTTCCATGGCCGCCGCGTTCCCCGGACCTTACGCCGTGTGACTTTTTTTTATGGGGTGAAATAAAAAGACGTGTGTATGTGGAGGAGGCTGAAAGTCTCGAGGCTTTAAAAGAACAGATAAACCGTGCATTTGACGAAGTGAAAAATAACACTACAGTGCTAAATAAGCTAAAAAACAATGTGCAAAAGCGAGCAAGACTGTGCCTAGAGAGAAACGGATTGCATTTTGAAAATTTATTGAAGTACAGCTGAAGATGTGGTAAGTGGATTTTAGTTGTACGCCTCAACCAAAAACCTAAGCCGATTTCATTTATTTTAAAACGCATAAATCCAACTATTCTACTTTATACTTTTGTTTTACGTATTTACGATTTTTATGTTATGTATTGCCTAATGAATAATTCAATAAATACTTATTAGCCCTTACGTCGAATAGTATCTTGTGCAATCTCCAGCTAATGAAATAATAAAGAGTAGGTTTGAAATTGATTGTGTTATCACTGATATACCGCCGGCCGCGCCGGCGACGGCGGGGCGCGGGGCGCGCGGGGTGTCTTGCCGCCTAACGCGTAGTGCATGTACCGCGCGTGGTGTCCATAATCATAGAAGTTTTTAAGACAACTTTGTAGTGGCTGAATTCATTAATTTTGTACTACTTAGCATAAAAATAAAAAATACGTGTCTCATTATTTTACTCAAAGATTATTATATTAAAGTTTAGACGGTGACTAAAAAATCAGGTTGTATAATAATTTTGAACATGTGTGAAATCTGCCAACCTGCACTGGGTTGGCGTTGTGGATTGCCCAAGTGCCCAAGAATGGGACAGTTTATTAACGGCTGATATTATGAGGCCTGTTAGCAAAAATAATAATCTTACGGCATCGTTCCACCGTTGTTTGTAACAACGTTGTGAATTGTGATGTGACATCTTGAGGTTACAAGGCTGACTTCACAATGCCCTTTAACATTTTAACAACGATGCACCGCGCGTCTCGCCAGGAACAAGCTACATATCGTCTATAGGTACTTCCCCGCTCAGACTACTACACGTAGCGGGGATTCCCCTATCTTGAGTCATCGTTGCATTACATTACATCAGCCACGTACACATATAAAACAAACGAGTTTATATGGTGATATAAACATTTCTAAGAATCGCTACTTTTTTAAAGCACCCACCATATCAAGTTGTTATTCCTTTTATAGCGTCTGTCTTTTGCAGCACTTGCTTCCTAATTTAATTCCGTATAATATGCATTTTTTATCGCCTAATTTACATTTGATTTTACATAACTATTTGTTATTGCTATTTATGTCAATTAATAGTGTCTGACCAAAAGCTAAAACCAAATCCGAAACTTTGACCTTGGTCTCAATTTCGGCCGAAACAGGCTGAACCCGAAACCGAATCTTCGGGCCGTCACTAAAATTAACAAACACAACATACATGTATTGCAGCGAGAGAGCATGAGAAAAATAATAATAGTTAACGTATTTTACACGTGCTCGCCATAACATGAAGCGTATACAATGACTAACAGCCTTACCTACATAATTACCTATATAATTATAGCGTCCATTTTTATTCGAGAAATAATTACCTAGATATTGGGGAAAACATACAGCTCTAGTAACTATAAGCGATGTCGTACACACAGCGACACATCAACCTAGACTGTTTGGACTTTAAACTATTAGAAGTTGAACGCTGCGAAATGTGCGAAAGAATGCGTTATATTTTTGTTATTTTGTCTTATTCACGCAGAACGGGATGCGACGCTCTATCCTTACCTTTACATCATTGCATCGACACCACTATGCACTGGACAGTGCATAGTGGTGTCGATGCAATGTAAAGGTTTTCTTTCCGACAATTTTCTATTTTGTATGTAGCGTAGTTCTGCGTATATAGGGTGTCTAACTTGATGTGTAGCCGTGTGTACCTAGAGTTTCAGCATGTAGTATGTTACGTATTTTAAACAGATAATGAAGAAAGAATCATTGTTCTATTTACGAAACAGATATCTACCTATTGTCTTATCTATGATCTATTACCTACGTGATTCCATCGAAGTGCATATTTACTCCAAGGACGATGTAGTGGTTTTAGTGGTCGCATCGCCATTGCCTCTGTGCCGAATGTTGTGGGTTGTAATTTTGGTTTGTTATAATCGTAACTTTATGAATGTAAATAGTTACTAGGGAATTGAATACGGAACGTCCACAGTTGAGTCCTTGCACCTATTCTACTGCTGGGCCTATATGACAGACAGATTAAATATTGGCATTCATCACCATTTATCTTTTTTTTCAGGCCGACTTTACCACAAAAAGAAGTCCAGCGTCTACTAAATGCTCAAAGGCAACTCTACGAGAAAAAATGTCAAGATTACATGGACAAAGCAACTAAAGCCAACGCTGCACCTGCCCCGGCTCCTCAACCAGCGTATATGCCTCAAACACAATATATGCAGCAACCACCGCATATGCAGCAAATGCAACAACCACCACTTATGCCGCAAATGCATCAAGCAATGCATACGCAGCAAGCACCGCAAATGCAGCATTTTGCGCCGAACTCATTTCAAGCTGCAGGGTAAATACAATAAATTATTATCATATAATTTTTATCGTGTCGATGTTATTTACTTCGAATACAATATCCTAACTAATATTATAAATACGAAAGAGAGTATTTTGTTTGTTACGCTCTCAAGCCTTAGTTAGCTACTCGACAGATCATCTATAAATTTCGCATACATGTCAGGGGAACAGTAAAGGACATGGGGTACCTTTCATCCAGAAATAAGTACTATTGCTAACCTAACTTACATTTATGCGATCGAAGGCGCGGGCAACATCTAGTACAACAAACTCCGGTCACCTTACCTTTGCAGACCCTAGACAGTTAATAGTCAATCCAACAGCATGGTTACAGTTATTTTTAATAATATATGTATCTATAGATAATTATGATTATCATTATCACATTGTTTTTAGATCCATCCATCCAAAACTTAAGTGCTTTGCACTTGTCGGTGTAGCAATCTACATCTTACTCTTTCCAGTGCCATCTCTTTCAGTTCCTTATAAGTTTTAACTTTCACAACTTCTTTCAGTTGATCGGTGTACGTTCTTCTTGGTCTTCCCTTCTTCCTTCTTGCTTCTATCTTCCCTTCCATTATAATTATTTGTGATAAAATATCATGTCGAATTAGGTGTCCTATAATGTTACCCCCTCTGTTCTCTATGTGTTTTAAAATTTCACGTTTCTCATTTACTCTTGTCAATATTTCTGTGTTAGTAACTTTTTCTGTCCAGGGGACTTTCTCCATTCGACGCCAGCACCACATCTCAAAAACTTCCAACCTTATCCGGTCTGTCTGTCTTAAGGTCCACGTTTCGCTAGCGTATAGGTCAATGCTCCAGATATAAGACTTGATTAGTTTTTCCGGATATCTTTCCTAATTTTTGAAGTGAATAGATGTTTCTTTTTTTGGAAGGTCTGTTTTGCAATCGTTATTCTAATTTTCATGTCGGCTGATGGTCTTGTATTTTCTGTTTTACAGATATTTTAGATCTAGGTATAAAAAATAGCGATGCGCGATTGTTACCGAAAAAAGAAATCGAATAATTCCAAAAATTATGCATTCAAATGACAAGTTAGTTATCTGCTATAGCCAATTTATTATTCGAATACGCCGTTTAAATAAATAAAAAAAAATCATAACCATCAAATAATTTATTTTCTAGTGTAGATATTAATAACGATTTAGCTGCATTCTGCTAAGTTAAGTTTTTTTTATACGTGTGTCTTCATATATACTTTTTTATTACAGATTAGAGAGACAACGGGCTCCTTACAGCTATGCAAGGGATGATCTACAAAATATTAATCAGCGGAACACTCCAACTACCAACTTGTATCCCAACTTGAATTCCAACCTGAATAAACCTGGGGCCTCAGCAACAGTCCATTCGTTTAACTTCGACAATCATAACCCGAGTCCAGCACAAGGATTTGTGTTTGTGAACCGTAATGGCCAGCCTGAGAGGTAATATATTAATTCATTTCTTAAGATTTGTTAACTCATTGTTTTGTGACTCTTAGTGGTCTTGATGTCCTTAATTTCTGTTTGTAAACTTTCTCATAGTGCAGAGTGCAACATTGCTTACTAACATATACCTAATATCAGTGTTAGATCGAGAAATCTGAAATATGGATGCGGTATCAGGTTTTGAGTATTATAGTTTTGAATGTCATGGCTCCAGTATTGATTTTGGTAGCTTATTAATTTAAATTGTTATCAGGATATAATATTCGAGTAAAAGCCGGTAATGACAATTAGAATTATGTGGTAGAAGAAGCAGTCTTATCTTAAGCTCGGTGCGAGAAAGTATTGTAGACCCAAGACCTCACAATCGTGTCTAGTGTTGCTTGTACTTTTCCTTGAATTGAATCAACAACCAGTGAAATAGATCAGTGTACCGCAAACTTTTTGTATTCAAGGTACACCTACGAAATCGGGCAATTTCAGAGGTAAACCATAAATAAAAAATCAAATTATAATCATATAATTATCGTTTATTTTTAAGTTTTAATCAATTTAGAAACTTGCATTTAATTTTAAAGCATAAGGTGTATTTAATGCGAAACATGACCTTGTTAATTGAGCAAAGGCAATCTAAATTTGGAGTAATCGTCGACAGGGATGCTCTCATTTCTTTATAAATCGTCCTCAGGCGTTCTCTTTTTTTTGTTTTTATTGTGGTAAGAGTCGAAAATGCAATTTATGCAGCAGAGGATATTCAAATTTTATATGTAGTCAAAAGTGTGCTAATTCTATTTCGTCAAATTTTAATATTAACGTGCGGTCTATTTTCAACTCTATAAGTTCTTCCTGCTCTTTTACTGGTAAATGTCCAAGGCGAATGATATCAGAGAATGGATTTCGAACCCAATCCATTGGTCGCAGATCATACTCAGGAAAATATAAATTCATTTTTTCTGCGAGAAGTTTCAAGTGCTGCACTATTAAATCCCGCATTTTATTTTCGGGATCGGCGGCCATAACATTTGGAAACATTTCATTATTTCCGTTGTTAACGTGACTGGTCCATAACTTCAATTTACCGCGAAAGCTTTCAATTTTGTCCGATGACGTTAAAATATTTGATTTCTTGCCTTGCATCTTTTTGTTGAGCTCATTTAAATTAAGGAATATATCGGATAGATATGCAAGTTTTGATACACATTCTTCTTTTTTAAACAAATCCGCATAATCGGAAGCTTGAGACTCTAAAAAAGCCTGTGTCTCGTTTTTGAGCTCATAAATCCAAGAAAGAACTTTTCCGCGAGAAAGCCATTGTACTTCTGTATGAAACGGGAGTGGTTGATGATCTGCACCCATTTCTTGGCATACCGCGCTAAAATGGCGAGAGTTCGCGGACGCGATTTGATGTAATTGACGACTTTGATTGCTTCTTGTAGGACTGATGATAATTTATCAGGAAGAGACTTTGTCATCAGTGCTTCCCTATGTAAGAAACAACGTTGTTTTTTAATGTTAGGATTCTTTTCAGATACCTACCTTGGCTATAAATCCTTTTATCTTTCCTGTCATAGCTGCTACTCCCTCTGTGCAAACACTTATACAGCAATGCCATTTCAAATTATGCTCCTCTCCAGTGGTATGATTAGGCACTGGCAGGCAAAATAGAAAGTCCTCTTTTAATTCTTAACCATCAATTTATCTCACATTTGAAATTAGATGATGATGTAAGTAGACCCATCAACTTGAAGCGCAAATACTCCACTAAGTCTTAATTTTTCACATAACGTGGATTTGATGTCGTTAGAAATTTCATTAATGTGATATGAAATTGTTTCTGCCTATGCAGGTATTTTTCAATTTCTTTAGCGGCTTCTTGGCTTATCATAATTTTGACAATTTCTTTGCAGACGGGTAATATTAAAGTTTCGGCAAGAGAATAAGGCTTCTTAGATTTTACTAACATATCTTGATCACATAGCTTGCTCTCTGAGCTTTGTCTGAGGTTTTGAAAGAAGAATTCATGAAAATTACCTGCTTATTAGATTGGTCCTTCAAGCGTTAAAAATATACTTTATCTTTTTGAGCCATTGATTGGTGTTTGGTCGTTAAATGTCGTAAAAGTTTACTGGGCACCATTGAATTATTACCCAAAGTTTCTCCACAAACAAGATATTTTGGGATTGGGCATGATTCATCTCCACAATATGTAAATCCATAACTTATGTAGCTCTCATCATATTTTCGATTTACAAGTTTTGGTTTTTATTTATTAACTCCGAGTCTTCTTCATTGGTTTCACTTGAAGAACTAACGGTACATATAATAGACATTTAGATGAATTACTTATGTTTGTGGCGACGCGACACTAAATACGCTGGCAATAGCGATTTGTTTTTGTACACAAAAGTGTGCTTGCGTTGGAGTCACTGACTTGTGTCTTGTGTCACAATAAACGAGAGCTAACGCGAACGCCGCGCGCCGCAGCGGCCGCGGGGGGTGAGGGCGGGAGGCCTCCGCTGCCATCGCGACGCCTTACCGATGTACCGCTGTACTTAAAATAAAACGCCTCGCTCGTTCGCGTGGCACGCGAATCGCCGCTGCGTAGGTTACTATGTGTCGGTACTACTCGGTACACTGTAACAAAAACTTATCGGATAGCTACATTCAAAACAACATAAGAATCAAACAAAAAACTATACTGTATTTTAATTTTAAAATATTTAATTGTAGTATAAACAGGATTAGATCTATTGCTTTGAAAGCAATGTTAAGATAAGTTTTGCGAAATAAAAGATAGCAAAGAATACATTATTTCCGTCCGCCTTTATAATTTTATAAGAAATAGATTTTTCCGCGGCACACCAATTATTGACCACGGTACACCAGTGTACTGCGGCACACACTTTGCGGAACACTGAAATAGATTTTCCCTTCAATTGAATTCTCGAGTACTGTTGTTGAAAGATTCAGTGTAAAGTAGAACTGTTTAGTTGTAGACCAACCCGCGTTTATACAGCTGACAAAAATGATTTCTGTACTGTTTTCAGGAGTCAGCCATCCGCGCCGGCACCGGCTCGATCAGGCCGAGATCGTTCCGTAAGCAGGTATGAAACGAAGAAAATGCTAATTAAACAAAATCTTGGATAGCAATTGAGGGCATTCTTACGAAATATGTGATTTATTTTATTAACTTAGTAGTTTTTTATCTGAGTGTTATAGAACTAGCTGATGAGCTAGTGCAATAGCATTAGAAGATTGTAAGCATATTGTAAGTTAAGATTTCAACTTACAATCTTCTTATGCTTCTTCTTGTATTGCTTTACAATAAAAAATAGACATTGAGTACATTTTAGGGTTTGACTGATCAGGCAACTACAGAAGCTTGCAATTAAATATTATAATTTTGTTGCTGAGGCAAGCAGGGCCACTTTGAAATGACGCTCTGCTGTTACCAGATGGACAAATTGACTGAAAGTTAGGTGACTTTTTTTATAGAGAAACGCAGTAGTTTCATATCTGTGGACTGTAGGATTGTTTGTAGCTTTAATTGTTTATTGTTTACTAAGACATCTTCTCATATTAAGCTAACATAGCACATTTTCTTCCTACAGGTCTCGTAATAACAATGCTAACAACGAGGTGAACTGTCCCACATGCAAGTCAATGTTTGGTCTTCAAATCTACCAGTGCAATAGCGGTCACAGCTCCTGCAACACTTGCAAGGAGTACCATAGGTCATGCGGAATTTGTGGCAATGACATCACAAACATGAGGAATATTACCTTGGAGGCATATATGGCTGAGAGGAAAGTACCATGCCCTCACAAGGACGATGGCTGCATGCTGGTCATCAAAATGGCTGACATCGAGTTTCATGTTAAAGAATGTCCTTTTAAGGAATTACAATGCCCTCTTGCGTGTGGCTGGAGAGGAAAATTGAAGCAGCTATCTAACCATTTCGATGATACGCATCCAGAACAACGTGCGGCCAATGTGGACACCGAAATCCAAATTCAGAACATTTGTCAAGACAGCCAACAAGCTTTTCTAGTACTTGTTGGCCCCTTTAACTTTTTGTTTCACGTCAAGATATCAGCACAAGACCGTCAGATATACATGACCGCTCAGCTCATTGGAACCAAAGTAAGTGCTTCTAAGTGGTCATACGAGGTTCACGTGTTTAACAAGAACGAGTGTCGCAGGAAGTACGTGTTCACCGATGTCTGCAGCTCCTTCGTTGAACCCGTGGCGGATGTATTTAAGGAGAGTAGATGCTCGATTCTTCCGCAGGCATACGCAACCACTTTTGTCAACAATGGCGCCTTAACATATAAGTTCTTTATAAAACAAACAATTGAAAGTAAACCTCGAGGTCATTTTAAAAACCAGCGTGGGAAAGGAAGAAACTAGAAATTGTCGAACAGCGAATGTATCTTGATTGTGAACTGATCACACCAAGGTCCAATATTTAGTGATGTTTGTGAAGCACACTTAAATATACTGGGTGTAAGGGACGGTGTACCGAAAACTGAAATAGTAGATTCAGACCATTGTTCTGAGTTACAATCGTTGGAATTTTCGTCAGAAAAATCCCAATATATTATAACATTTTATTAAATAAAAATCAATTAATACCACATTTTACTAAGCAATGTTATTAAATTGGCGTGATTTAAAGCATGAGCGTTGCGTTGTATCAGTAGCAATCCATTGCGTACCGCGTAATTAATCAATATAAAATCTTTCATCTTGCGATTTTTATTAATAGAAGTTTTCGTCTAGATAAGTACCTATAGAATGACGTGTTAGTAAAGTTTTCGTTACGCCGTCCCTTACACCCAGTATACATATGATTCAATGCGACGAAGTTACATACATACTTATAACCAAAGACATGTCATAACGATATAATCTTGCAAAAATAGAAACTTCGTGACGGAAATTATGTAAATTTGGAACTTAATAGCTATTTCAGCAATTCACAAGCATTTTAAGGCCATTTATTCAATGTAAACATTAAACAAATGTTAAATTGTATTTATTGACATAATGTAGTATGTATCACAGAAAGCATGGTTATAAATTAATGTCATACTTTAGTAATGCTATAAATAATAATAGTTCAGAGAGCAGATTTTTGCACACCTGATAACTACTTGAGGCAGATAACTAAGGTGGCTGAGAAACCACATACTATACAATTCTTGTTATACACAAGAATTGTTATAGCTTCGAAATATCATGATTAACGTATTAAATCTAAATATCATAATTAACTTCTAAAATTCTATAGTTCTTTTAGAATGGATCGTATCAAAGAGTGTCACCCCAGGCATACCTATAGCCATTATTATAGTGATATGCAATTTGTAGTTCTATGATATATGTATATGATTTATGCAAAGATAAATAAATTATTTTGTTGTTCAAATATAATAATATAATATATTAGTAATTAATATTTTTAAATGTAGGTAGAGGCAGATTATTAAAACTTGTAAACTGTCTTACAATGTATGATTACCAAATACATTTTATTATAGCTGGTAGAAGAACCAATATTGTTTGTTAGATAGAATAACGCTGCATGCATTATTTTAAGTATTAATTTTGTAGAGCATGCAACACCTGACACTTGTCGATGACAAGTGTTGCCAGCATAAGGGTTTACCACTGGCATTTAAATTACCGAGTTTATAATAACTTGTGACCTCTATGGTCTTATAAATATTCTATGGTCTCGGAAATGGCGAACTAATGATAATTACTGTGTTGCTTAATCAGTCCAGAGCCTTTACACCACACTACCGACTGTAACATCTCAAATTTGTCGTTGATGTGGTCAATACGGTTTCTCAGACTTTTCTCTGTTGCAACAGGTGGTCTGTCAAATGTGTCCAGTAGGTAGATAAGCTTGCCCTATTACTTGACATAAACATAGTGGGGAAATTTGGGTGTGTTTCACCACTGTTTATCCCTTCGCTGCTACAGCGGCTATGTTAGGCCCGAATGTATAGTAAGTATCAAGTTCAGTACTAGATAAGACATTTGTCACCGTTTGTGACTATAGATATATTGGAAGGATCGGCTAGAATTATGATTATAAGTTATTTTTGATGTTTATTAGATACAGAAATAGACCGACATTGTAAATTTAAAAGCATGGCTTATTAAAATAACAGCCTTTGACCCTATTACGTGGGACTTAGAAACATAGCAACATGTTTATATTCAATGAGATAGGTACACCCACATTTATAAATACAGTCACAGTACATAAATGTTATTGTTTGTATGTGCTCAATGTGCAAAGTAGAAAAGCGCAACGAAAAACACTCAATGTGCAGTGTTTTTGCATTTGTAAACAATACTTTTTCAATGTCAGTGTTATCTGTTTTTGTATTGAAATGTTTATTGTTGTATTTCTTCTATATTATAAGGTTACATTTGAATTGCTTGTTCAGTAACCTTTATATTGTCTCATGTATAATGAATATAATGATACTTGTAACTTTCCATTTGTGTGCTTCAAGTTTTTATTATTAAAGGAACTTATTAATCATTGTATTTTTGTTTTAATCAGAACACCATTCGAACTACTAGAACTCGAACAGAAGTTTTTACTGTCTATTGCTTGTCGTGTAGACACAGTTCCGTATTTCTAAGAACTCTCCTTTATTACCTTTATGAGCGCATTTCTCGATGAAATGAAATTATTTTACATAAAATGGAGTAGGTACCTAGTTTAGATGTGACTAATACGGTTTCCTTTTATTTTGCTACACGAGGCACGTGATTTTTTTTGCAAATATGATTAAAAAATAAACGAAAAATAAAAATAAAATTAAAGTATCATAATTGCGTATACGCTTTCTCTCCGTACCTCTGCATCCCATGCCTATACCACAAGTGACTGCACTAAAAACTATATTTTTGTCTTATATTTATGAACATCTTATTAAAAAAGAAGACATAAAACCTTCAAATAGTACTAGTAGATATAGTATTATATTATTTTGGTATTAGCAGGCAGTAGTGTGCGATGTCCTAGCAGAATTATATCGAATTTCTTGACCGTGTTGTCTATTTTAAACTAGTTTTTGTCCGCGACTTCAGCCGCGGTAATCTAGATTTTGTCAATCATTTTTTCTGGATAAAAGAGAGCCCATGTCTGGTTCTGTACAGACAATGTATGCGATTTCATGATGACACGAACAGTATGTTTGTTTGCCATATTTTTAACATCCGATCGGCGTAAATGATTTCTGTTCTGCCTGTAGCTGATGTAATGCCGAGTTACCCAATAACGCCCAAAGTAAAACTGTTGATAAAAATACGTTTTAATGTTATTTATTTCTTCAATACAGGAATAGAAGGCAAATTGACAAAACATATGAGATTATATATTTGGCTCAAAAAATATAGAGGTGTACACACAGCGACGCATCAACCTAGACTGTTTGGACTTTGAACTATTATAAGTTGAACGCCGCGAATCGTGCGAGAGAGTGCGATATACTTTTGTTACGCTCTATCCTTACCATTACATCGACGCTACTATGCACTGTCCCTTGCCGACAATTCTCTATTTTGTATGTAGCGTAGTTATGCGTATATAGGGTGTCTAACTTGATGTGTAGCCGTGTGTACCTGTCCGAGTCCAACGGACGGATTACATAATAATATGAGACTGCCCAAAACAAGATGTCTTAACATATAAAAGTTTACATGCATATTGTGTAACGCCATCAAATTCGATTATAGCAAATAAAGCATCGCCGAGGGTTTTCAATGCGCTCCGGATTATGGCCGTTATTATTTCGTTCGATTTCTGTGTTTGATGATGACGTAGGTCGACTATTCATTTTTGTTGGTCGCAGGTATGCGCGCGCTGAAGTTCGTCTGAACGATAGTTGATCCATATAATATGTCATTACCTATTGATGCTTACTTAGTAAGACATGAAGTCGCCAAGCATCAGAAACAGCCATATCTAAAAGGTAACTAAAGATCAACTCGGCCCATGACTTTTTGTAATTTATAAACATCCAGAAAATTTTGATCAGTTTTTTGTTTTCGAACATTACACCATCTTCTATTCTTTCATGAAATAATTGATAGTTTGTAAATAAATTACCGAAGTATATGATATATTCATGGGGAACAATTGGCATTTTCACTAGTTAAGCCTTTACAACTTTAGGTCCTAGAATATAAGTAGATACTTCGTTAGATTTGCACTAATATAATGTCGAAAGCATATCTATACCCGTCTGAGCTTGTGTTGTGCCTTGTTGCTGCCCAATTTCGATAGCCGAAACGTACAAGGTTACCCTTAATGTATTGTTTGACGGAAAGGCAGCCAAAGTACTTTACCATGGATTCATTTTCCCGGTTAGGTGCAATGGAATCCTGAATTCTGGCCCCTTTTGATGGTCTAGCACGATTTAAGTCACTGGGACACTGAGATTATTCCCAATTTAAATCATCATCACCAACTGGAGGGCGAGGAATTACCTTAACAGACCCAGGTACATCTCTCGGAAGAGTTGACAATGTTAGGTCATCGTCATTTACTTCTTCTTTGTCACTTAGGTACTAGTGCAGGTTAAGGTGGTAACAATAACACATCATATTCGAAATCTTCATTATCATCAGCCAGTATCGATTTAAGAGCTTCTTCCAATCTTGAATAATCATTTTGACTCTAAAAACGGAGCGATGTGCCATTGCACATAATTATGCGAAAATACCTCTAAAGCTTAAGTACATTAGTTAAATGCCCGTTGTACTCGCCCGGGTACAGTAAATTGAAATGGGCCTTGTTATGTGTTTATCAAAAACAATTTACTTATCACACAAAGTATTATTTGATGGAATAGAAAACAACAAATATTTTTCATTGAAAACAAACGCCAATATCTTTTAATTTATAATTAATATACAATAACATATCTTACCATATAACTTTGGTTTACAATCCGTAGGTACTTGTCACTATCAAATTCGACATACATTTTCGTACTACCTTCAAAATAATCTATTTTCTACTGTTATCTGAACATACTACTTATAATTTTTAAAGGGGGCGAAAAGAACAGGTAGGTAATATAGAAATGTTCATTTTTATAGCGGTAAAACAAATTATGTAAAATTATAAAATAAATAAAAAGAAATTGTATATAAATTAAAATATAATATCATACACGAAATGAACTAAAAATCGAAATCAAAATATACTAAACAAATTAGAGACGCTACAAATTTTTTTGAGATCGTTGTTATAGACTGCCTGCATAGTATTAAATATTTAAAAAGTACCTACCTCAGTCGTATTGCAGTTCCAATAATCTATACTAATGTTATAAAGCTCAGGAACGCTACGACCAATAAGAGCGGAGCATTAATGAAAAATGTTGCAAAAACCGGGAAAATGTTCTTATGGGAAGCAGACGAAGTTGCGCGGGTCAGCTAGTATTATATACATGTCGGTAAAAATAACTATAATAGTTATTGATTGTAATAATTACATTGCTAATTTCAATGGGTTTATTTTTTAAATCATTTTAAGTACCTGCCAAAAATAAATTACTAATTTATTTTATAATATTGTCTTCTGTTTACGCGAATGTTATTCATTGAAATTAAACTACTATATACGGATTTTATCACGTTGTTTATTTATCACTGTATTACAAAATTTTGAAAATATTACACTACTACTACTATTGATTTTATTTTACTAATTTATAAGCTAATAAAATTATTTAAACCTAATTATTTAATATTAAATCTAATTATTTTTGGTTTACACTTTCCCCGACGTTTCGGTTGCTTTTCAGCAGCCATGGTATTTTATTCGCACATAACTTTGAAAAGTCTAATTTTGAAAGAGTTGCGCGCCTTGGTATCGTACTTGAGATTTCTGAGTGGCAGCCCAACGGTTGCCCCCTAGGCAATCGCTGCTAATTAGTTAATTGATAGTTTTATTATAACGATGTTAATTAGTTGATTGTGTTGTAGAGTGTAAATAAGGGCAGCCTGAACATAGATGACAATCGGGAAGTTCCCCGATTATCAATGTTGGTAATAATCCCTTGTTGTGTTACCATATAATAAAATTACTACCAAAATATACCAAAAAATAGTAAAAACGAAATAACACTTTATAATTGCTGATGTTGGATGGCAGTTAGAAAAGTTGTCCAAATGTTATAAATTATTTATTTTTATTTCAATATGATGGTATATTTAATGAGCATTTAAGCAATTCGTAAAATGAAACAATCTGCTTTTTCTCATCGAGAAACTGTAACGTGATTTTTATTTATGACCGGTTTGCCCAAGAAATGTACTTTGTGTTCTAGGGTCGTCTTATCGATATCTCAATATTTAAATAAGAAAATGCGCATTTATAATGTTATGTAAGTTCTGTAGTATTATGCTTTAGGTTAACTTAATGCTTACTAACAAATAGGACTCATTATTAGCATAGTTGTTATATCACTTGCTTTATCCGTCACAAGTCACTAATAAAGGAGCTTACATAGCATATATGTCAATATCACAGATAGCCGATTCCTCTCATAACATTTACATAGTTTATAAATCGTATTTCTCTAAATAATGTTAATCAATCTAAAATCCTGACTTTATGTTATAAATGTGAATGTTAGTTTGTTTGTTACGATTTCACGCCTAAAATACTCGACCGATAATCATAAAATAAAAATATACATATGATATATAAAATTTCGCATACTCGTTGCAAGAGGAATAGAAAAAGGACATAGGGTACCATTCATATCGAAAATTGTTACTAACCTAAACAACCTCCATTTAAGCAAGCGAAGCCGCGGAGAAATCTAGTGATATATAAGAATTACAAAGATATGTTACCGATTTCGTGAAAAATAGGGAACGATAAATTGTTTCTCTTAAAAATGCTGTTGATATTTGCCATCCAAAGCGCACACCATTCTAATTGTAAAAACCTACTAAGCCTCGAAGTTTCAGTCTTTGATCCTAGATCTTTGGGAATCGCCACCTACTTTCAAACTCTATTCTCTCTTGGTGTTCTTTGTGTCCATTGTATGTATATTTGTAAAGTCACCCGCCACACAAAAAATAATTTGAAGGCGCGGGAGTTTTTATTCTAAAACAAAAAATCTCACAATACAACAATTTTATCGATATCAAGTAAAGTAGCTAAACATCAATATGCATCAAGCACTACACTTCACTTGTCTATGGCACTGGGAGGGTGGGAGGTACTAATGAGTTGTGCTTTGAAAATGTTTATATTGGTTGTTTGTAATCAATTAATCATTCTTGTGTTGTATACACACGTTACATCAGCTGTGTTGTTTTTACCTAGTGTATAGTATTTAGTCAAATTTAGAGGTCAAAACTTGTGATAATTTAAACAGTAATAGATTAATTGTTTAAAAAAAAGTGCAGAGCTGTTTAAAAGTTGATAGTTGAGTGTGAAAGAACAAAATGGGTGCTAAACATTCTTCGCAATCTCAAACGGCCAGGCAAGAGCAGTAAGTACTTGCTGCTTAAATTTTATATACCTATATTTATTGTTGTATTAATATAATAATATTCTATTCTATCACATACACACAACACCATCTAGTCCAAATTAAGCAGAGCTTGTACTATGGGTACTGGACAATGGATAAACATATTATATACGTTTCTTTTAAATAAATACATATTACACATAGAAACACCCAGACCAAGACAAACAATTCACAATAATTCACATCTGGTAATAGACATATACATGTCCTTACCTTAGGATATTCTTTATTTATAAAAGAATATCCTAAACTATGATTTATGTAAGATAATGGATGATAAATACGTTTTTGCCTTATGCCCGTTTGTTTAGTAGGTGAGGTTAGGTTAATATTGCAGACACCGATGTTGGTTGTGCATATACACATTTAAGTACTTTAGTAATAAGTCGTTTGATTTACATAGCATAGAGTACAATTGTTTGTTGTCCTGAATGAATAGAGAGGAACGATTTGAATTTTTGTTTGTAAGGATGTAAGTCAAAAACTACTCAAACGATTTTAAAAATTCTTTCGCCATTACAAAGCTATATTATCATTTATCACTTCAGCTATCACCTAGTAACAGAGGCGATAGTTTATTTAAAAGAAAGTCAGTACATACTGTTACTAACATAACCTAAACTACTTTTACGGGCGCGAAGCTGCGGGTAGAAGCTAGTATAATATATTTTAGCTCTAGTGACGTAACACGGTGTTCAGGTAGATATCAGAGGCATGCGTTTGTATAAACAATACGCTGTCCGCATTTCCTCTTAAAGCACAGACGTCACCGTTGGACTCTGTTGATAACGCATTAAAGTAAGATTTTAGCTGACACAGCAGGACGTGCGTCAGCAATGAAACCGTCCTGGAACCTCGTCAAATGTTTACGTTAGCGGCGTACGGTACTTGAGGTGCCTTGTGTTGAATAACAACTCGGCCTTTTAACTGAGAATAAAACCAAAGGTACTTGTGAGAATCGAATCTGAAATGAATGAGATCAAAAAATATATGATGATGATAGTTATATTATACAAGATATTGCCCTCGACTTCGCCCACTTTAATGTAGATTTTGTCAATAAATTCTCTCTTGAACAGTACTTGTATTTGCTAGATGTAAGGTAGCCCGTGTATGCGTAATGTCAAGGTGATCGTTCGAATAGTTAAGGCGTGAAAGCGTAACAATGAACAAACTCACATTCGTATTTATAATATTAGTTAGGATTATTTTTATTACAGTCTAAACAAATCGATTGAACCGCCGCTTTAATCGATTTGTTACCTAGCCCAATAGATAAGGTATTGGACTTGCGGTCGAGAGGTCGCGGGTTCGAATCCCACCCATTGCACTACCGAAGTGAACCCACTCCCAACACAAGCATTCTAGCTTAGCTGGAGAGGTTAACAAGAATACTAGTAATTTGAAACCCAAATGGCAAGTAATCTTCTATAATAATATAAATCTAATAAATATATAAGATAGAAAGAAAGAAAAAATATTTACATTTAAAAAAAATTATTGCAATAAAGCAAAATGCAACGCAAGCCGCGAAAAAAATTTGTAACGTTTATAGGACCTAATGCGGTGTCAGTGAGAGTAGCACAAAGTCTGTTTAAACGTTTGCAATCCAGGTATTTTGATGTTAAAGATGCACCTCGCTCTGGTCGCCCTGTCACGGATAAAATGGACGCCATTTTGGAAAAGTAGGAAGATCGGCATATCAGTAGTTACGACATAGATGAAGATCTGGGAATTTACCACAAAAAAGTTTTGATCCATTTGAAAAAAGCTGGGTATGCAAAAAAGCTCGATATTTGGGTGCCACACGAGCTCACTGAAAGAAACCTAAGGAACCGTGTACACATTTGCGATTCTTTATTGAAACGTAAACAAACCGAACCGTTTTGGAAGAGATTGATAACTGGTGATGAGAAGTGGATCACGTACGATTAGAACGTGCGAAAAAGGTCATGGTCAAAGGTCGGTCAGGCTTCATAGACTGTGGCAAAACCCGCGCTAACTCGTATTAAGGTGATGCTGTGTGTATGGTGGGATTGGAAGGGTATTGTTCATTATGAGCTTTTACCGCCGCGAGCAGAACCATCGATTCGGATCTCTACTGTCAACAACAATTGAGAGAAAGCGGCCGGAATTAATCAATAGAAAGGGTGTGGTCTTTCATCACGATAACGCTAGACCTCACACATATTTAGTCACTCAGAAAAAATTAAGAGTGTTTGGCTGGGCGGTGTTAATGCATCCGCCATATAGCCCTGACCTTGCACTTTCAGATTGATGTTTCGGTCTCTTCAGAATTCTTTAGACAGTATCAGGTTAACATCAAGAGAGGACTGCCAAAACTACATGTCGCGTTTTTTTGATCAGAAGTCCTAAAATTTCTACAGCACCGGGATCATGTCACTACCTACAAGATGGCAGACAGTCATCGAACAAAATGGCACATATAATATATTGTAATTAAATGTAAATAACATCTTGAGTTTTCATATAAAATGCCAAGGAACTTCTCCCCGACCTTATATATCATTTGTGTTCATTTGTTTGTTTTATACGACGGGTTGTAATGAGAAAAGTTAATAAATAACTACTTATTCTCTAAGTGTACTGTAAAAATAATTAAAGTTAACCAATCGTATTTCTATTTTTATAATACTATAAGATATGTTCACGTTTACTTTCACTTTTTTTAGCTTACATATATGTATTATTGTAGCATATATAAAATACGGCTATTTGCTACCTTTGTAACCTGCGTGGCGCATCTGTCTACTGGCAGTAGACGACTGAAATTTAGCCTTATTTTCCTCCGGCACATGTTGTTATTGTTCCACTCATACTGAATCCATTCGTATAATATGCTACAGAATCAGTTTTAAAAGTGACGGTTAGCTAAATAATATTTTAAGTGCTGGTTAAGATCCGAGCCGGTGGGGTTTAGAAGGTAAAGGGCAAATGTGCTGACTAGGATGAGAGTTGCCACCTTTATTTTGAACGAAAAGAGTATATTTACAATCTGAGGTGCAAAAATAAAGTATTATTTGTTTAACCTATTTTTTTACCATATTTTTTTGCCATATTTTTGTTGATGCTAGCAACATCTAACAAATATTTATTATCAAGGAACGTCTTAACCGGATCTTTACTATATATACATATGTCTATACTTAACGTAACGTTTGCTTTAAATAAACAATTAAATAAACCTGTAAAAGTCGACACAGGTAAAATAAAGTATATTCACGTACTTTATTTTCCTAATAAAGTATAAAGTACGTTTACCCGAAATAACGTACAATACTTTATTATAAAGTACGGTTAGCAACCCCAGCTGGCATCGAGCCGTCGGTTTATCAAGTGTACTATCCACAGAATGTGACTGAACATAATCCTTACTAATATTATAAACGTGAAAGTTTGAATGGATGTTTGTTACACTTTCACGCAAAAACTACTTGACCGATTGCGATGAAACTTGGTATGTAAATAGCTGGAGACCTGGGTTCAAATAGGCTATTTTATCCGCTCTTTATCCCGATATTCCCACGGGAACGGGACTTACGCGGGTGAAACCGCGGGGAAAACGTGTTGTAGTGTTTAATATGAAAGTGTTGAACATCCGTTGCGTGAGTCATGATTTGTCTGCCTATGCGCTAGCGAATACGTTGGTAGTCACACTATTTATAATCGTTATTAATAACACATATATTGTATAATTATGTATAATTACAATAAAGTACGTTAAAATACTTTATTTTTTTAATAAATCAAGACTGAGTATTTTGGCATGGCAAGCCAGGTTTTGATGTCTGTAATAATTGCCACTAAGAAGGAAGAGGTGACATCTCGCCAGGTAAAGTTTTCAGGTCCCGAATTATAAGACGCCTATTATCGTCTACCGCTCAAAGTACCAGACCATGTGCTTCTATTGAGAATTTCTTAATTGAAATAATCGAACCCGAGACCTCATATACAGCAGTTGAAATCACTATCGCTGATATTTTAATTTATTTTTACTCTTAATTAATTGTCAAAATCATTGTTAGAATTACCTAATATTATTTATTTTTTCAGGCCAACATTGCCACTAACAGAAGTACAAAAATTATTGAATTCTCAAAGGCAACGCTACGAGAGAAAATGTCAAGAATACGTGGACAAAGCAAAACATGCTGCCCCGATCCTGCAAGTGCAGCAACTATCGCATACACCGCAAGTGCAGCAACCGAATAATTCGTCGCAAGTGCAGCAACCGAAGCATTTAACACAAGTGCAGCAGCCAACGCCTTGGCCGCAAGTGCAGCAACCATCGCATACACCGCAAGTGCAGCAACCGAATAATTCGTCACAAGTGCAGCAGCTAAAGCATTTAACACAAGTGCAGCAGCCAACGCCTAGGCCGCAAGTGCAGCAACCATCGCATACACCGCAAGTGCGGCAACCGAATAATTTGTCGCAAGTGCAGCAACCGAAGCATGTAACACAAGTGCAGCAGCTAACGCCTAGGCCGCAACTGCAACAACCGAATAATTCGTCGCAAGTGCAGCAACCGAAGCATTTAACACAAGTGCAGCAGCCAACGCCTAGGCCGCAAGTGCAGCAACCATCGCATACACCGCAGGTGCAGCAACCGAGTAATTTGTTGCAAGTGCAGCAGCCAACGCCTAAGCCGCAAGTGCAACAACCGAATAATTCGCCGCAAGTGCAGCAACCGAAGCATGTAACACAAGTGCAGCAGCTAACGCCTAGGCCGCAACTGCAACAACCGAATAATTCGTCGCAAGTGCAGCAACCGAAGCATTTAACACAAGTGCAGCAGCTAACGCCTAGGCCGCAAGTGCAGCAATCATCGCTTACACTGCAAGTGCAGCAACCGAATAATTCGTCGCAAGTGCAGCAAATAAAGCATTTAACACAAGTGCAGCAGCCAACGCCTAGGCCGCAAGTGCAGCAACTATCGCATACACCGCAAGTGCAGCAACCGAATAATTCGTTGCAAGTGCAGCAACCAAAGCATTTAACACAAGTGCAGCAGCCAACGCCTAGGCCACAAGTGCAACAACTATCGCATACACCGCAAGTGCAGCAACCGAATAATTCATTGCAAGGGCAGCAACCAAAACATTTAACACAAGTGCAGCAGCCAACGCCTAGGCCGCAAGTGCAGCAACCAAATAATTTGTCGCAAATGCAGCATTCAACGCATACACTGCAAGTGCAGCAACCGACTCAATTATCACAAATGGTGCAAGTTATGACCTTGACTCAAGCTCATGCAAGGTAATTAATAATAGTACCATCTATAGTATAGAGTATTATAAAGGGTTGTAATGGTCTGTTTATATTCAGGCGATCTTTCTTAAGAACTAACGGCCACTCCTACCACTAACAAGTAAGAGTTATCCGAAAGATAACTCGCATGCTGTCTCACTCATGTTAGGTTAAAGGAGAGAGATGGCGAGACTTTTATCTTATAGATAAATTATATCTGGAGGTGATAGTACAAGCTCTAAACCTTTTTGATGGAAATTATAAAATCTTTTCTTCAAAACGGCTTACAGCTTTCTTTACTAGCTTTCATTTTCACCCTCGTCAAGGCTATATTATTTTTTATGTATAATACCTATACTTATATATTTTATATGTAATATGCTATAATATTTTCATTGTAGCTTAGAGATGCAACGTGATGATGACCTACAGAATATTAACCAGCAGAGCACTGCAACTTCTACCAACTTGCATCCCAACATGAGTAAACCTGTGGCCAGGTATACACCATCGACTGCGCGTACTTACGACTTAGATAACCATAATCCAGATCTAACACAAAGCCTTAGATTTGTTAACAGTTACAGACAGGCTGAGAGGTAATTTCTGTTTTCATTTATTACGTCACCATACTAACATTACCAGTGTATGTTGTCGGTCAAAGTCTATGATATTTGACCGGCGAAGCATTGGATACAAAGATCCACAGATAGTTGTTTTTGGCGGTCTTTGGGTCCGTTGTCGTCAGTCAGTCGACTGGTAGTGTGCCCAGAAGACTTGCAGTATTGCATTCAACGTGAATGCCAATGCTTATTCTTTCCGCTAAATAAAGACCAGCCTTCTGTTTGCAGGATACGGCGATCAACATTTCCATATTAGGTTGGTCTTTCATCTTTTACAATCTGTACAAAATGTTTTACAATCTGTGCAAAGTCTGGGAAATTCCTCCAGCCTACAGAAGGCTGCTGGAAATATCCTTGTGTTATGGCCAAACCCGTGCCTGTAACATTACTTGTATTCATTATAAGTTAAGAATTAGCAGTCGATATTAAGGAAGACCTATTGTCATCGAAGAAATTTTTATTAGCAAGTAAAATGTGCCCGGTGGACGACAGTAGGCTCGCCACGTATTACGTGCGACTTACTAAGATAATAAGCGAAATGTGTGTGTTTCACACCTCTGTTTACCCCTTCGGGCATATAGGCATAAGACAAAGTAAATATTTTTCATTGCCTTTAAGAACAGATGAGATGATGTAAGTGGTTACGGTCCGTGGGCTTTAGTTATAAGGTATACTATCACGGTAGGTGGCGGCTGTGTAGAATTACATAACTTGTGTTAAGTACTGCGTTTGCTGCACTTGTATGTAGTACTGATATCCACCCCAGCAGCTAGCTTGCGACCTATAAAATGTATTAGAACTTACTATTTAGAGCCCGGATCACCTGGAAAATAATCCTAGATCCGCCATTAAGTAGAACTCTTTTAAAACCTCATTTGATGAAGAACCAGCATGTCCAATCCGTCTAGCAGCTCGAGTCAATTGTATTTGGAGGCTCCTGCCCAGAGATGTGGGCAGTACTCCACTTGTAGTCGGCTATGGGCTATAAAGCCCAAAAAGTTGAAGCTGGCGTAAACTATGGTGCGGGTCGTTCAGAACGCCCACTTTTATTCTTGAGAGTTTGTTTTGTCTTCAAATAGTTCCTAAACTGGATGTTGCTGGTAATTTCAACGTTAAGGATCCAAATACTCTCGAATATTTTGACCTCGAAGAGTTCCGCCTTGGAGCTGCGGCGCTATGCCGTAAATGTATTTATTCCAGTACAAGTACAAGTTGAGTACAAGGATGCGATAGCGCCGCGCGGTAGTCGTCTTCCAGATGTGTATCACACAAAATTAAAATTTGTCCCGTGTGGGATTCGATCCCACAACACTCGGCGCGTGGCAGCGGCGAGGCGATCACATAAACCACTACGCCATCCGTGCAACTTCTCAGAGAGCCAACATTATTATTCTTTACTAGCTGTTACCTGCGACTTTGTCCACGTAAAATTTAATCAAAATATTACTTTCTCGCGTAACCCAATTTAAAAAAAAATAAATGTAGCCCAAGTTACTCCTTATAATATCAGCTATCTGCCAGTGACAGTCCCGTCAAAATGAGTCCAGCCGTTTCAGAGATTAGCCGAAGGAAAGAGCAGACAGCAGACAAGCAGACAGACAGACAAAAATTATATAAATAGATTTTTAAAATAAGCGCCTCATATACTTTCATATGTATTTAGTAATAAGATCTTATTTTGACATTACAAACAGACACTTCAATTTATTTTATTTATCTGTATGGATGTCGTAGCCAGATCTTAGAATTGCGCCAACGCCATGATGTGGCTGACCAAATTTCATTAAATGGTTGTATTTCATAAAATGGCCACATCGTTTAAACGTCAACATTTGATGATATGTCAATCCACGTTTGGCCATATCATTAAAGGGTTTCTATGATATTCAAGGTTTAATAATGATATTATTAAACAGTTTTGTGTCGTAACAACATTTTTCTTTACTTTTATCTTCAATCGAAGCATTATTACTGCCTATTTTATCAAAAAAATTGTCTGCCGCCATGATGCATCACAAAAACAAAACTATACCAGCGCCTCTAACGGCGGATAATGTAATTAATTTATGATATGATTGATAATGCCAGCGTAATATTTTCCATTTCATGAAAAATAATTATTTCATGAAATAGTCGGCCACATCATGGCGTGATCAATTCTAAGATCTGGCCACGACATCTATAACGAAAAGAGTTAAATCCAATAAGAAAGTAAAATGTTTAAGAAGTTTTAAAACTAAGCAATGCGCAATGATTCATCATTAGCTCAACCAGTGTATATTGTACGTACAGGTACATTATATTATTACATAGCATCATCATGCCTAACTCACATTTCATCGACATTGTTTATGTTCAACTCCAAGATAGCGATTATAATACTTAGGTAATTTACATCTAATTAAGACTGAAAAGTAATACTTAATTAGAAGATTTTGTTTTTAAAGCAGTTTCACTAAATAATATTTAGCATGTTTGCACTTAACGATACCTAAATATAATTAATTTAATATTTCTATCCTCCTATTAATACAACTAATGTTGCAAACGCACATTTAGCTATAACGTAAGATTATTTCGTCCATCTTACAGAATACTACAGGATTATTTTTGTTTTAGTTTCAGCAATGCAACTGACAGCGATAAGTTGAACTGTTCTACGTGCAAGACAGATTTTGGCCTTCAAATCTACCAGTGCAATAACCGCCACAACTCGTGCAGTACTTGCAAGGAGCTTCGCAGACCATGCGGCATCTGCGGCAGTCATATAACATACCCAAGGAACATTGGTTTGGAGAGATACATGGCAGATAAGAAAGTACCGTGCCCTCACATTATCGACGGCTGCAAGCTGTTCATCAAAATGGCTGACATAGAGTTTCACGTAAAAGAGTGTCCCTTTAAGGAATTACAATGCCCTCTTGCGTGTGGCTGGAAAGGGAAATTAAAGCAACTGCCTGGCCATTTTGATGATATGCATCCAGATCAGCGTACAGCCAAGGTGGGCACTGAGGTCCGAATTCAAGACATTTTTAACGACAGTCAAAATACTTTCCTTGTACTTCTTGGCAGTTTTAAGTTTTTATTCCACGTTAAGATATCAGCACAAGACCGTCAGATATACATGACCGCTCAGCTCATCGGAACTAAAGTAAGTGCTTCTAAGTGGTCGTACGAGGTTCACGTGTTTAACAAGAACGAGTGTTGCAGGAAGTACGTGTTCACCGATGTCTGCAGCTCCTTCGTTGAACCCGTGGCGGATGTATTTAAGGAGAGTAGATGCTCGATTCTTCCGCAGGCATACGCAACCACTTTTGTCAACAATGGCGCCTTAACATATAAGTTCTTTATAAAACAAACAATTGAAAGTAAACCTCGAGGTCATTTTAAAAGCCAGCGTGGGAAAGGAAGAAACTAGAAATCGTCGAACAGCGAATGTATATTGATTGTGAACTTATCACACCATGGTCCAATATTTAGTGATGTTTATGAACCACATTATACATATATATGATTTAATGCGACGAAGTTACATACCTACTTTAACCAAAGACATATAATATGATATGATATGATCTTGCAAAAATAAAAACTTATTTTCGGACATTATGTAAATTTGGAACTTAATAGCTACTTCTTCAGTATCAATTGACATAATGTAGTATGTACTTATCGCTAGCTAGCTCTGCTTAGTTGGGGCTAAGGCTAGTTGGCCCAAGAATTGTTATAAGTTCGAAATATCATGATTAACATGTTAAATCTAAATATAAATAATAGACCACACTTATAAAATTCTATTATCTTCATATATCTTCTAAGTTTCTTAAAATGGATCGTATCTCAGAAGAGTGTGACGCCATGCATACCTATAGCCATTATTATTGTGATATGCAATTTGTAGTTCTTTGATAAACGTATATGATTTATGCAAAAATAAATAAAGTATTTTGTTGTTGAAATACATATAATAAGCGACGAAAATCATTGGCCATATTTTAGTTAAGAATACGATTAAATTAGTTAAAATGAAGAAATATGAAAATGTATTTTAGTAATTAAGTATTTTTGACATGTAGGTAGAGACAGATTATGTAAACTGTCTTACAATGTATGATTACCAAATGCATTTTATTATAGCTGTTAGAAGAAACAATATTGTTTATTTCAAGAGTATTGTTAGATAGAATAAGGCTGCATGCATTATTTTAAGTATTGATTTTGTAGAGCATGCAACACCTGACACTTGTCGATGACAAGTGTTGCCAGCATAAGGGTTATCCACTGGCATTTAAATTACCGAGTTTATAATAACTTGTGACCTCTATGGTCTTATAAATATTCTATGGTCTCGGAAATGGCGAACTAATGATAATTACTGTGTTGCTTAATCAGTCCAGAGCCTTTACACCACACTACCGACTGTAACATCTCGAATTTGTCGTTGATGTGGTCAATACGGTTTCTGAGACTTTTCTCTGTTGCAACGGGTGGTCTGTCAAATGTGTACAGTAGGTAGATAAGCTTGCCCTATTACTTGACATAAACATAGTGGGGAAATTTGGGTGTGTTTCACCACTGTTTATCCCTTCGCTGCTACAGCGGCTATGTTAGGCCCGAATGTATAGTAAGTATCAAGTTCAGTACTAGATAAGACATTTGTCACCGTTTGTGACTATAGATATATTGGAAGGATCGGCTAGAATTATGATTATAAGTTATTTTTGATGTTTATTAGATACAGAAATAGACCGACATTGTAAATTTAAAAGCATGGCTTATTAAAATAACAGCCTTTGATCCTATTACGTGGGACTTAGAAACATAGCAACATGTTTATATTCAATGAGATAGGTACACCCACATATATAAATACAGTCACAGTACATAAATGTTATTGTATGTATGTGCTCAATGTGCAAAGTGGAAAAGCGCAACGAAAAACACTCAATGTGCAGTGTTTTTGCATTTGTAAACAATACTTTTTCAATGTCAGTGTTATCTGTTTTTGTATTGAAATGTTTATTGTTGTATTTCTTCTATATTATAAGGTTACATTTGAATTGGTTGTTCAGTAACCTTTATATTGTCTCATGTATAATGAATATAATGATACTTGTAACTTTCCATTTGTGTGCTTCAAGTTTTTATTATTAAAGGAACTTATTAATCATTGTATTTTTGTTTTAATCAGAACACCATTCGAACTACTAGAACTCGAACAGAAGTTTTTACTGTCTATTGCTTGTCGTGTAGACACAGTTCCGTATTTCTAAGAACTCTCCTTTATTACCTTTATGAGCGCATTTCTCGATGAAATGAAATTATTTTACATAAAATAGAGTAGGTACCTAGTTTAGATGTGACTAATACGGTTTCCTTTTATTTTGCTACACCGAGGCACGTGATTTTTTTTGCAAATATGATTAAAAAATAAACGAAAAATAAAAATAAAATTAAAGTATCATAATTGCGTATACGCTTTCTCTCCGTACCTCTGCATCCCATGCCTATACCACAAGTGACTGCACTAAAAACTATATTTTTGTCTTATATTTATGAACATCTTATTAAAAAAGAAGACATAAAACCTTCAAATAGTACTAGTAGATATAGTATTATATTATTTTGGTATTAGCAGGCAGTAGTGTGCGATGTCCTAGCAGAATTATATCGAATTTCTTGACCGTGTTGTCTATTTTAAACTAGTTTTTGTCCGCGACTTCAACCGCGGTAATCTAGATTTTGTCAATCATTTTTTCTGGATAAAAGAGAGCCCATGTCTGGTTCTGTACAGACAATGTATGCGATTTCATGATGACACGAACAGTATGTTTGTTTGCCATATTTTTAACATCCGATCGGCGTAAATGATTTCTGTTCTGCCTGTAGCTGATGTAATGCCGAGTTACCCAATAACGCCCAAAGTAAAACTGTTGATAAAAATATGTTTTAATGTTATTTATTTCTTCAATACAGGAATAGAAGGAAAATTGACAAAACATATGAGATTATATATTTGGCTCAAAAAATATAGAGGTGTACCTGTCCGAGTACAACGGGCGGATTACATAATAATATGAGACTGCCCAAAACAAGATGTCTTAACATAATTATAAAGTTTTCATACATATTGTGTAACGCCATCAAATTCGATTATAGCAAATAAAGCATCACAGAGGGTTTTCAATGCGCTCCGGATTATGGCCGTTATTATTTCGTTCGATTTCTATGTTTGATGATGACGTAGGTCGACTATTCATTTTTGTTGGTCGCAGGTATGCGCGCGCTAAAGTTCGTCTGAACGATAGTTGATCCATATAATATGTCGTTACCTATTGATGCTTACTTAGTAAGACATGAAGTCGCCAAGCATCAGAAACAGCCATATCTAAAAGGTAACTGAAGATCAACTCGGCCCATGACTTTTTGAAATTTATAAACTTCCAGAAAATTTTGAAATCAGTTTTTTGTTTTCGTACATTACACCATCTTTTCTTCTTTCATGAAATAATTGATAGTTTGTAAATAAATTACCGAAGTATATGATATGTTCATGGGGAACAATTGGCATTTTCACTCGTTAAGCCTTTACAACTTTAGGTCCTAGAATATAAGTAGATACTTCGTTAGATTTGCACTAATATAATGTCGAAAGCATATCTATACCCGTCTGAGCTTGTGTTGTGCCTTGTTGCTGCCCAATTTCGATAGCCGAAACGTACAAGGTTACCCATAATGTATTGTTTGACGGAAAGGCAGCCAAAGTACTTTACCATGGATTCATTTCCCCGGTTAGGTGCAATGGAATCCTGAATTCTGGCCCCTTTTGATGGTCTAGCACGATTTAAGTCACTGGGACACTGAGATTATTCCCAATTTAAATCATCATCACCAACTGGAGGGCGAGGAATTACCTTAACAGACCCAGGTACATCTCTCGGAAGAGTTGACAATGTTAGGTCATCGTCATTTACTTCTTCTTTGTCACTTAGGTACTAGTGCAGATTAAGGTGGTAACAATAACACATCATATTCGAAATCTTCATTATCATCAGCCAGTATCGATTTAAGAGCTTCTTCCAATCTTGAATAATCATTTTGACTCTAAAAACGGAGCGATGTGCCATTGCACATAATTATGCGAAAATACCTCTAAAGCAAGTACATTAGTTAAATGCCCGTTGTACTCGCCCGGGTACAGTAAATTGAAATGGGCCTTGTTATGTGTTTATCAAAAACAATTTACTTATCAAAGTATTATTTGATGGAATAGAAAACAACAATTATTTTTCATTGAAAACAAAGACCAATATCTTTTAATTTATAATTAATATACAATAACATATCTTACCATATAACTTTGGTTTACAATCCGTAGGTACTTGTCACTATCAAATTCGACATACATTTTCGTACTACCTTCAAAATAATCTATTTTCTACTGTTATCTGAACATACTACTTATAATTTTTAAAGGGGGCGAAAAGAACAGGTAGGTAATATAGAAATATTCATTTTTATAGCGGTAAAACAAATTATGTAAAATTATAAAATAAATAAAAAGAAATTGTATATAAATTAAAATATAATATCATACACGAAATGAACTAAAAAACGAAATCAAAATATACTAAACAAATTAGAGACGCTACAAATTTTTTTGAGATCGTTGTTATAGACTGCCTGCATAGTATTAAATATTTAAAAAGTACCTACCTCAGTCGTATTGCAGTTCCAATAATCTATACTAATGTTATAAAGCTCAGGAACTACTGGTACGAATTGAATAATTATTTTAGTGTTGGATAGCCTATTTATCGAGAAAGGCTATATACCATCACGCTACGACCAATAAGAGCGGAGCATTAATGAAAAATGTTGCAAAAACCGGGAAAATGTTCTTATGGGAAGCAGACGATGTTGCGCGGGTCAGCTAGTATTATATACATGTCGGTAAAAATAACTATAATAGTTATTGATTGTAATAATTACATTGCTAATTTCAATGGGTTTATTTTTTAAATCATTTTAAGTACCTGCCAAAAATAAATTACTAATTTATTTTATAATATTGTCTTCTGTTTACGCGAATGTTATTCATTGAAATTAAACTACTATATACGGATTTTATCACGTTGTTTATTTATCACAAAATTTTGAAAATATTACACTACTACTACTATTGATTTTATTTTACTAATTTATAAGCTAATAAAATTATTTAAACCTAATTATTTAATATTAAATCTAATTATTTTTGGTTTACACTTTCCCCGACGTTTCGGTTGCTTTTCAGCAGCCATGGTATTTTATTCGCACATAACTTTGAAAAGTCTAATTTTGAAAGAGTTGCGCGCCTTGGTTGGCTTCCCGTACTTGAGATTTCTGAGTGGCAGCCCAACGGTTGCCCACTAGGCAATCGCTGCTAATTAGTTAATTTATAGTTTTATTATAACGATGTTAATTAGTTGATTGTGTTGTAGAGTGTAAATAAGGGCAGCCTGAACATAGATGACAATCGGGAAGTTCCCCGATTATCAATGTTGGTAATAATCCCTTGTTGTGTTACCATATAATAAAATTACTACCAAAATATACCAAAAAATAGTAAAAACGAAATAACACTTTATAATTGCTGATGTTGGATGGCAGTTAGAAAAGTTGTCCAAATGTTATAAATTATTTATTTTTATTTCAATATGATGGTATATTTAATGAGCATTTAAGCAATTCGTAAAATGAAACAATCTGCTTTTTCTCATCGAGAAACTGTAACGTGACTTTTATTTATGACCGGTTTGCCCAAGAAATGTACTTTGTGTTCTAGGGTCGTCTTATCGATATCTCAATATTTAAATAAGAAAATGCGCATTTATAATGTTATGTAAGTTCTGTAGTATTATGCTTTAGGTTAACTTAATGCTTACTTACAAATAGGACTCATTATTAGCATAGTTGTTATATCACTTGCTTTATCCGTCACAAGTCACTAATAAAGGAGCTTACATAGCATATATGTCAATATCACAGATAGCCGATTCCTCTCATAACATTTACATAGTTTATAAATCGTATTTCTCTAAATAATGTTAATGAATCTAAAATCCTGACTTTATGTTATAAATGTGAATGTTAGTTTGTTTGTTACGATTTCACGCCTAAAATACTCGACCGATAATCATAAAATAAAAATATACATATGATATATAAAATTTCGCATACTCGTTGCAAGGGGAATAGAAAAGGACATAGGGTACCATTCATATCGAAAATTGTTACTAACCTAAACAACCTCCATTTAAGCAAGCGAAGCCGCGGAAAAATCTAGTGATATATAAGAATTACAAAGATATGTTACCGATTTCGTGAAAATAGGGAACGATAAATTGTTTCTTTTAAAAATGCTGTTGATATTTGCCATCCAAAGCGCACACCATTCTAATTGTAAAAACCTACTAAGCCTCGAAGTTTCAGTCTTTGATCCTAGATCTTTGGGAATCGCCACCTACTTTCAAACTCTATTCTCTCTGGGTGTTCTTTGTGTCCATTGTATGTATACTTGTAAAGTCACCCGCCACACAAAAAATAATTTGAAGGCGCGGGAGTTTTTATTCTAAAACAAAAAATCTCACAATACAACAATTTAATCGATATCAAGTAAAGTAGCTAAACATCAATATGCATCAAGCACTAGACTTCACTTGTCTATGGCACTGGGAGGGTGGGAGGTACTAATGAGTTGTGCTTTGAAAATGTTTAAATTGGTTGTTTGTAATCAATTAATCATTCTTGTGTTGTATACACACGTTACATCAGCTGTGTTGTTTTAACCTAGTGTATAGTATTTAGTCAAATTTAGAGGTCAAAACTTGTGATAATTTAAACAGTAATAGATGAATTGTTTAAAAAAAAAGTGCAGAGCTGTTTAAAAGTTGATAGTTGAGTGTGAAAGAACAAAATGGGTGCTAAACATTCTTCGCAATCCCAAACGGCCAGGCAAGAGCAGTAAGTACTTGCTGCTTAAATTTTATATACCTATATTTATTGTTGTATTAATATAATAATATTCTATTCTATCACATACACACAACACCATCTAGTCCAAACTAAGCAGAGCTTGTACTATGGGTAATAAATAATTCACATCTGGTAATAGACATATAAGAATCCAATCCAAAGAATTCATCAAACAATACTACGTAACAACGTAATTATGATTTAGCCGTAAGTCGGGTACTAAAAAGACGAAAGACGCAATAAACATACATATCTCATATAATAATATTATACAAGTCAATTGAAATTATTCTACGAATTAAAACACGTTGCAATAATTCTTGAAGTGGTCGTAGGTTCAAATCCAACTTTTACTCATTTTGTAACTTAATTTTCATCTACAAGTTACTT
Organism: Catocala nupta; assembly: GCA_963675205.1. NCBI lineage: Eukaryota > Metazoa > Arthropoda > Insecta > Lepidoptera > Erebidae > Catocala > Catocala nupta. Next base: position 7,982,858 of record OY776098.1, read on the forward strand.
TATGTTTAAATAATAGTTTTTTTCATACTATGTCTTTGTTTTATTACCAAAATATTATGTTTCAATGTATTTTTAACATGTACTAAGATAACAAAGAGGTGGATAAGTCTAAAAATGAGATAGAAAGTGTACGAATCTTATTTTGTTAACTTAAATTTTATGCAAGTATTTATGTTGAAAAAAATAGGTTAAAACGAGTAAATTCGTAACAGCGTTAAAAAATTATTCTTAAAGTTATCAAGTTGCCACATCATTATAATTCTTATCAGAATGGTTATTTAAACTTCAGCATTGTGAGTGTCATAGCCAAGTGATTAAAGCAGTGGCTTGTATTTTTGTGGTCGTAGTTCAAAACCCAACTTTTACTGACCTATCTTTTTGTTACTTAATTTTTATCTGCAAGTTACTTTATGTTTAAATAATAGTTTTTTGTGTGATATTATGTCTTTGTTTTATTATTATAATATTTATAACATATTTTTATGTATTTCTAACATGTATTTCGATAACAAAGAATACGTAAAGTGTTTCGTTAACTTAAATATTACCGTTGCTCGTTATTTAGGTATTTAGTTTCGGTACGAATGAGCATCATGAGGCATGAGCCAGGTATCGAGCCCCGGACCTTATGAACGCGATCGGCCAAAACGTAACGTATCATTTTCCTTGCTTTGAATTGTATAGGTACCTATTATTTGATACGTACAGTAACTTGCCGACACAATAATGCATGGCGAAATCACTCTTAACATGCAAGTAATAAAGTTTAAAACTATGTAACTACGGCCGCGTCGGCGATTATAAAGGATGACACAAAGGCGACCGCCTGTATTGAAAAAAAAACCTTGCGCCAGTGGCACAAGTATTAAAATGGCTTGTTTATGTTATGTGTTTGACCAAGCCGAACAAAAAATTACACAAATATTGTAATATCAGTTTCATTATTTTTATACTGCCGTGTGCACGCGTCGCGTATACCTCGTCACCTTATATCGATGCTGATGGTTTGTTATTATGCTGGAATTAGATATTTCTATCTAGTATCGACATTAACATGGAATAATCATTATTTTGCTAAACGAGTGAAGTTGTACTTAAAGCTACGTTATTTTATTGATGCGTGAAGTGATTGTGTATCTACTTACGTGTTTGGTTCATACCTACTGAACTGATATTGTTCACATGATTGGATTGATTTTAAGTTCTTTGTGTAGTTTTGGTAAGTATTAAAGTTTTTAATATGATATTATGCTGCGACTTACGGTCGCTTTGTAATATTCTACTTAGGTAAATGTTACACGTAAGTAAGTTATTGGTCATATCCTTGAAGTTTTGTGTAGGTAGTGGGTAGCGGTGTTGTTTGAAGCATTCATGTTTACGCGTGTAACCTTACAGTTACAAATCTAAATAACACATGTAAGAGTAACTATCCATTTACCATTCCGGTGAATGTTTGCGAGATAAGGAAAGTTTGTTTTCATTTGTCGTACGTAGGTACAACATTTAGGTATGTAGATAAACATAGGTTGGTGTGTATTATGAATGTGTTGGTCGTAGAAACTGGTAATCTGTGGTAATTAGGTAGGTAGGTACGGTAGAGCTGGTTAGGAAGTTCTTTGACCTCCATATTTTTAAATGTTGATTCATAGGATTTATTTCTTTACAGAACAGCTGTTGTTTTATTGGGTTGATATTTGTGTAAGTAAATATCTTGGGTACAACAGAGGTAGTCAGTAGCAGGCAATGATTTATTAATCATAAGGTTAAATCCAATCATAGGTAGTTTTGTTAACTAAGTGAGGAAAGTAAGTAACTCAGGTTATTGTTAGATCTCTTGGTTATTTTAATTGGTTATGAGAATGGATAAGTTTAATGGTTAGGTAATGGTTGCGCAGTGCCGGCTAGCGATCGCCGCGAGCGTCGAGAAGGGGTATGTAGGTCGCGGCAAGTACCGCCCGTTATTACTTACGACATTAATTATTGACATGTTATTTTCTTTTAATTAATAAAAATATAAAATTGCCTCGGGTGGTTAACATATGACTAAGTGAAACCATTTCACGAAAAAAAAAGGTACATTAATTTTTCCAAAAAAATAATTCTAATAAAAAATAATTATGGTCAGGGTTATTCTATATCACCAGTAGAATGCGTGGTTAAAAGGAATTACACGATTTCAAAATCACCCTGTATATTTTAGCTCTAGTGACGTAACACGGTGTTCAGGTAGATATCAGAGGCATGCGTTTGTATAAACAATACGCTGTCCGCATTTCCTCTTAAAGCACAGACGTCACCGTTGGACTCTGTTGATAACGCATTAAAGTAGGTAAGATTTTAGCTGACACAGCAGGACGTGCGTCAGCAATGAAACCGTCCTGGAACCTCGTCAAATGTTTACGTTAGCGGCGTACGGTACTTGAGGTGCCTTGTGTTGAATAACAACTCGGCCTTTTAACTGAGAATAAAACCAAAGGTACTTGTGAGAATCGAATCTGAAATGAATGAGATCAAAAAATATATGATGATGATAGTTATATTATACTAGATATTGCCCTCGGCTTCGCCCACTTTAATGTAGATTTTGTCAATAAATTATCTCTTGAACAGTACTTGTATTTGCTAGATGTAAGGTAGCCCGTGTATGCGTAATGTCAAGGTGATCGTTCGAATAGTTAAGGCGTGAAAGCGTATCAATGAACAAACTCACATTCGTATTTATAATATTAGTTAGGATTATTTTTATTACAGTCTAAACAAATCGATTGAACCGCCGCTTCAATCGATTTGTTACCTAGCCCAATGGATAAGGTATTGGACTTGCGGTCGAGAGGTCGCGGGTTCGAATCCCACCCATTGCACTACCGAAGTGAACCCACTCCCAACACAAGCATTCTAGCTTAGCTGGAGAGGTTAACAAGAATACTAGTAATTTGAAACCCAAATGGCAAGTAATCTAAATCTATAAATATAGTATAATAATATAAATCTAATAAATATATAAGATAGAAAGAAAGAAAAAATATTTACATTTAAAAAAAATTATTGCAATAAAGGAAAAATGCAACGCAAGCCGCGAAAAAAATTTGTAACGTTTATAGGACCTAATGCGGTGTCAGTGAGAGTAGCACAAAGTTGGTTTAAACGTTTTCAATCCAGGTATTTTGATGTCAAAGATGCACCTCGCTCTGGTCGCCCTGTCACGGATAAAATGGACGCCATTTTGGAAAAGTAGGAAGATCGGCATATCAGTAGTTACGACATAGATGAAGATCTGGGAATTGACCACAAAACAGTTTTGATCCATTTGAAAAAAGCTGGGTATGCAAAAAAGCTCGATATTTGTGTGCCACACGAGCTCACTGAAAGAAACCTAAGGAACCGTGTACACATTTGCGATTCTTTATTGAAACGTAAACAAACCGAACCGTTTTGGAAGAGCTTGATAACTGGTGATGAGAAGTGGATCACGTACGATTAGAACGTGCGAAAAAGGTCGTGGACAAAGGTCGGTCAGGCTTCATAGACTGTGACAAAACCCGCGCTAACTCGCAATAAGGTGATGCTGTGTGTATGGTGGGATTGGAAGGGTATTGTTCATTATGAGCTTTTACCGCCGCGAGCAGAACCATCGATTCGGATCTCTACTGTCAACAACAATTGAGAGAAAGCGGCCGGAATTAATCAATAGAAAGGGTGTGGTCTTTCATCACGACAACGCTAGACCTCACACATAGTTAGTCACTCAGAAAAAATTAAGAGTGTTTGGCTAGGCGGTGTTAATGCATCCGCCATATAGCCCTGACCTTGCACTTTCAGATTGATGTTTCGGTCTCTTCAGAATTCTTTAGACAGTATCAGGTTAACATCAAGAGAGGACTGCCAAAACTACATGTCGCGTTTTTTTGATCAGAAGTCCTAAAATTTCTACAGCACCGGGATCATGTCACTACCTACAAGATGGCAGACAGTCATCGAACAAAATGGCACATATAATATATTGTAATTAAATGTAAATAACGTGTTCAGTTTTCATATAAAATGCCAAGGAACTTTTTCCCCGAGCTTATATATCATTTGTGTTCATTTGTTTGTTTTATACGACGGGTTGTAATGAGAAAAGTTAATAAATGACTACTTATTCTCTAAGTGTACTGTAAAAATAATTAAAGTTAACCTACTTATCGTATTTCTATTTTTATAATACTATAAGATATGTTCACGTTTACATTCACTTTTTTTTAGCTTACATCTATGTATTATTGTAGCATATATAAAATACGGCTATTTGCGACCTTTGTAACCTGCGTGGCGCACCTGTCTACTGGCAGTAGACGACTGAAATTTAGCCTTATTTTCCTCCGGCACATGTTGTTATTGTTCCACTCATACCGAATCCATTCGTATAATATGCTACAGAATCAGTTTTAAAAGTGACGGTTAGCTAAATAATATTTTAAGTGCTGGTTAAGATCCGAGCCGGTGGGGTTTAGAAGGTAAAGGGCAAATGTGCTGACTAGGATTAGAGTTGCCACCTTTATTTTGAACGAAAAGAGTATATTTACAATCTGAGGTGCAAAAATAAAGTATTATTTGTTTAACCTACTTTTTTACCATATTTTTTTGCCATATTTTTGTTGATGCTAGCAACATCTAACAAATATTTATTATCAAGGAACGTCTTAACCGGATCTTTACTATATACAGGGTGATTTTGAAATCGTGTAATTCCTTTTAACCACGCATTCTACTGGTGATATAGAATAACCCTGATCATATTTTTAATTAATTAGAATTATTTTTTTGAAAAATTATTGTTCCGTTTTTTTTTCGTGACATGGTGTCAGATAGTCATATGTTAACCAACCTAGGCAATTTTAATTTTTTACTAATTAAAATAGAAAAACATATTAATAATTAATGTCGTAAATAATAACGGGCGGTCCTTTTTATTGCCCCTTATTATTTACGACATCAGTTATTGTTATGTTATTATTTTTAAATTAGTTCGGCCTCAATGGCGTAGTGGTTAGTGTAACCGACTGCTACGCCTGAGGTCGCGGGTTCGATTCCCGCACAAGTCAAATATTTGTGTGCATGAACATGGATGTTTGTCTTGGTCTGGGTGTTTCTATGTATAATATGTATGTATTTACGAAAAAAAAAAAAGTATATATGTATGTTTATCCATTGTCTAGTACCCATAGTACAAGCTTTGCTTAGTTTGGGCTAGATGGTGTTGTGTGTATGTGGTAGAATATTTATTTATTTATTTATTTATTAAGATTGTGTCAGGTGGTTAAAATATGACTATTTGAAATCATTTCATGAAAAAAATCTGTACTCTAAATCTGCCGAAACCATTATTCTAATTAAGAAAAAATATGGTCAGGGTTATTCTATATCACCAGTAGAATGCGTGGTTAAAAGGAATTACACGATTTCAAAATCCCCCTGTATACATATGACTATACTTAACGTAACGTTTGCTTTAAGTAAACAATTAAATAAACCTGTAAAAGTCGACACAGGTAAAATAAAGTATATTCACGTACTTTATTTTCCTAATAAAGTATTAAGTACGTTTACCCGAAATAACGTACAAATACTTTATTATAAAGTACGGTCATGGGGTACCAATTAGAACAAAAAGTAAACAGTTCCAAAAATAGATCATAGATGGCACTATGAGTTCCAATGTTAATATTAAGATCAATCAAAATGCTTTATTGGAAGAAAATTGACCATAAAATGATATTATAAATAAGCATTGTACATATTTAATGAACGAGCATCAAGGTAAACGCATTTATTTAAATATATCGATATATCATTTTATTTTATAGGGCTAGATGAGACGCTAGATGGCTCTTTTATATGTTTATACAAGTCTACAAAAACATTGTGTTTTTATTTCATACCCTTCTTTTGGTTTACTTCAATATTTGTTTATTACCTACTGATACTTATTAATAAGAAATTACTTATAATATGAAAAATATGTATGCTTAACAAATGTCAATGTAAAACAAAACTTTTTGTTGTACTACATGGCATTATAGGTATTTAAACACCTGGTCGGTTCTCGTAACTTCTATTGTCAAATTTCATTTGCTTGTGCGTTGTAGATATAGCGCAGTCGTCGGACTAGTCGGCGTTATAATAATCATTATCTCTGTGCTACCTACTTATTCTGAATTGAATTACAAACTTACGATAGACATGCCGATAGAAATGGAGTTTTATGTAGTAAATCATAGCAACATTTCACTAAAAATAGTTAGGTAAATATTAAGTAACCTATCATAATAATTATTCTATAAAATTAAAGACTTATTTGTTTATACCGCTTTGTTAGTTTGGTTTTTACGCAATTTCTAGTATTATTTAATCACTAGACGCAACTTGACTAAATCTGTTTCAAAGGGCCTGAAAGCTAGTTAGACACAGTTGTGATTAGGGTTGCCACCTTTATTTTGAACAAATAGAGTATGTTTACTATCTTAGGTAAAAAAAGTACATGATCTGAAAATAAAGTATTACTTATTTAACCTGCCTTTTGGTTACCATATTTTTGTTGATGCTAGTTAAATCTAACAAATATTAATTAATAAGGCAAGTCGTAATTTAGGGAATCTTTATAGCGTTGTTTTAAGTTAATAATTAAATAAAACCTGCAAAAGCGGACATAGGTAAAATAAAGTATCTTCACGTCCTTTATTTCCTACTAAAGTAAAAATTACGTTTACCCGAAATCACGTACAACACTTTACTATAAAGTACCTACGGTTGGCAACCCCAGTTGTGCTTGTTGTGAATTTCATATCCCTTGATGAAATACGCGACGATCAAGTAAATCGTGCTAACTATCGTTTAAAGGAAGGTAGTTCGTAATAAACGTTTTTTTTAATCAACCCGTGACCACGATCCATGCATGTCGATCGAAATGTCGACCCGTTAACTAGCATTATATTAAGTACCTAGTTCATAATAGCCTGATAATGGTGCCAATTCTGTTGTCACAAAATTCTCTTATCTTAGCTAAAAATCTATAAAATTTTGTTTAGTCCTGTCACTTTTAGCGATTTCAGAATACGAAATGTCGTTTGACAGGACTAAACTAAATTTTAGAGATTTTTAGCTAAGATAAGAGAATTTTGTGACAACAGAATTGGCACCAATGTCTTAGTTTATGTCTCCTACAACAACAAAACGAAATCTTTTGGAACAGGATACACTCATCGCACGCGCTGGTGCGGGCGCGGGGGTGGGCAGGGTAAGACCCGCCCACCCCCGCGCTACAAGGCCAAGTATGAAACGATGTTTATTATTTGTTTTGCTTCGAAAAATATAAATTATGAGCAATATTTTTAAAAATTGGTTGTTGTTTGCTTCTTCCTGTTGTCGACATCACGTGACGATATTATGACATCACATTTCGTTTCGAATATTATCATTTACTATTTTACTCACATCACATCACATTCATCATTTTTTAACTAGTTACTATTAATGTGTTCATATCTGGTTTGGTTGACATTTTAATAAATATTCGGATGTAATAGTAATATTACATGAGATAAATATTTCTTGGACGTCGTCGTCACCATATATCCTTATAATTATTATTTAGACACGAATATTTTAATAAATCATACCAATTACCAAAGCATGAATAGTGTTTTAGGATTAGTAACATCGCATTTATCATGGTACCTATAGGTATTAATGTGATCTTTACTTACATAAGTACCACAATATTCGTTAAGTAGGTAGGTACTTATCTATTGTTTTGTTACTTGACTTTAAACTATTATTACATATTAATTATTGATTTCCCTACAAAATTAATATGGATATAAAAGTAAAAGAATACAATGTCAATAATTATTATGACATAGTTAAAATATTACGAGCCATGACTAATAAGCGTAAAGCATACCTACTAACTCAGTTGTTTTTTAATCTATTAATAGGTACATTGTATTTTATAGTAGGTATATCAATAATTATATTATTAGCTTTAACTTCTGTTAAAGTATTCAGCAGATCCAGATAATTAATATTTCATAACAAAACTTCAATTGACAATCAAGCTTTGACTCTCTATTGAGAATCGACGCGGCAGGTAGGCGCGCTACTCGACGCCGCGGCTACCGGCAGCGCTCATACACGATTTATAGACGAAAATTCACGAAGCTGACCGGAATAAACCGAACGCCGCCGCCAGGCGATACTCGTACGGGCGTGTGATTTTATTTAAAGTATGGTGTAGTGGTTTAATCGCTTAAACCGGGTACTTATCGACGTGCGGAGTGTTATGGGTTCGATTCTCACACAGAAAATAAATTATGTTCAACAGATTTTTTGTGTTGAGTCTGTTATACGGCAAAAGAGTAAACGTAGGAGTCTTTTAAAAACAAGTGCTGGTTATTATATTTATTTTTTGATAGTTAAATTCAAAATAATCTATGTGATGTATTTTATAAATAGTCATAACTCAGTAAATTTCAACAGAGACTAAATATTAGGCATTGCACAGTTGTTTTCAAAAATCTGAGCGCAATATTTTATGTTATTTTATATTTACAATAATAGTGAAATATAGATAACTAACTGCCAAAGTAGAATTCTATACGCCAATGAGTTATTTTCAAAGTACCCGAACATCAATTACAATCGCATACATAATGAAATATATTGCTTTATTAATACTTTTTAAAACGCATTCATTAAAATTATATGAAAAAAATATATACAAGGTCAAATTTTGACAGCAACACGATATATTCACGAAAATCCGACCGAGTAAATGAGAATCATCAAAGTGTGATCGTACGCATTTCGGCACACAACACTATAGGTAGATAACTTTTATTTTCAAGGTTGCGCATATTTTGCATCGGCTCGTATAAATATGTTCTATCCGTGGTAAACAGTCAAGTACCTATTTTACTGTCACAACGCCATCTCTTATGAGCTGTTATCAAATAGGATTCGGAACTTGTGTACTTGTTATGGTTAGATGGCAGCAGTGGCGCTAGTTTTGTGCTGCCATCTAGTGTAAAAAGATAGGTACCAAAATAGCAAGTAGAATAGCCAGAGTTAGGCGTGTCCAAGATTTTTGTATGGGATTGAGTATCTGTACTAGTATAGTATTATATTATCTGTGGTACGGTTAGCAACCCCAGCTGGCATCGAGCCGTCGGTTTATCAAGTGTACTATCCACAGAATGTGACTGAACGTAATCCTTACTAATATTATAAACGTGAAAGTTTGAATGGATGTTTGTTACACTTTCACGCAAAAACTACTTGACCGATTGCGATGAAACTTGGTATGTAAATAGCTGGAGACCTGGGTTCAAATAGGCTATTTTATCCGCTCTTTATCCCGATATTCCCACGGGAACGGGACTTACGCGGGTGAAACCGCGGGGAAAACGTGTTGTAGTGTTTAATATGAAAGTGTTGAACATTTGTTGCGTGAGTCATGATTTGTCTGCCTATGCGCTGGCGAATACGTTGGTAGTCACACTATTTATAATCGTTATTAATAACACATATATTGTATAATTATGTATAATTACAATAAAGTACGTTAAAATACTTTATTTTTTTAATAAATGAAGACTGAGTATTTTGGCATGGCAAGCCAGGTTTTGATGTCTGTAATAATTGCCACTAAGAAGGAAGAGGTGACATCTCGCCAGGTAAAGTTTTCAGGTCCCGAATTACAAGACGCCAATTATCGTCTACCGCTCAAAGTACCAGACCATGTGCTTCTATTGAGAATTTCTTAATTGAAATAATCGAACCCGAGACCTCATATACAGCAGTTGAAATCACTATCGCTGATATTTTAATTTATTTTTACTCTTAATTAATTGTCAAAATCACTGTTAGAATTACCTAATATTATTCATTTTTTCAGGCCAACATTGCCACTAACAGAAGTACAAAAATTATTGAATTCTCAAAGGCAACGTTACGAGAGAAAATGTCAAGAATACGTGGACAAAGCAAAACATGCTGCCCCGATCCTGCAAGTGCAGCAACTATCGCATACACCGCAAGTGCAGCAACCGAATAATTCATCGCAAGTGCAGCAACCGAAGCATTTAACACAAGTGCAGCAGCCAACGCCTAGGCCGCAAGTGCAGCAACCATCGCATGCACCGCAAGTGCGCCAACCGAATAATTTGACGCAAGTGCAGCAACCGAGTAATTTGTTGCAAGTGCAGCAGCCAACGCCTAAGCCGCAAGTGCAACAACCGAATAATTCGCCGCAAGTGCAGCAACCGAAGCATGTAACACAAGTGCAGCAGCTAACGCCTAGGCCGCAACTGCAACAACCGAATAATTCGTCGCAAGTGCAGCAACCGAAGCATTTAACACAAGTGCAGCAGCCAACGCCTAGGCCGCAAGTGCAGCAACCATCGCATACACCGCAAGTGCGGCAACCGAATAATTTGTCGCAAGTGCAGCAACCGAGTAATTTGTTGCAAGTGCAGCAGCCAACGCCTAAGCCGCAAGTGCAACAACCGAATAATTCGCCGCAAGTGCAGCAACCGAAGCATGTAACACAAGTGCAGCAGCTAACGCCTAGGCCGCAACTGCAACAACCGAATAATTCGTCGCAAGTGCAGCAACCGAAGCATGTAACACAAGTGCAGCAGCTAACGCCTAGGCCGCAAGTGCAGCAATCATCGCTTACACTGCAAGTGCAGCAACCGAATAATTCGTCGCAAGTGCAGCAAATAAAGCATTTAACACAAGTGCAGCAGCCAACGCCTAGGCCGCAAGTGCAGCAACTATCGCATACACCGCAACTGCAGCAACCGAATAATTCGTTGCAAGTGCAGCAACCAAAGCATTTAACACAAGTGCAGCAGCCAACGCCTAGGCCACAAGTGCAGCAACTATCGCATACACCGCAAGTGCAGCAACCGAATAATTCGTTGCAAGTGCAGCAACCAAAGCATTTAACACAAGTGCAGCAGCCAACGCCTAGGCCACAAGTGCAGCAACCATCGCATACACCGCAAGTGCAGCAACCGAATAATTCGTTGCAAGGGCAGCAACCAAAACATTTAACACAAGTGCAGCAGCCAACGCCTAGGCCGCAAGTGCAGCAACCGACTCAATTATCACAAATGGTGCAAGTTATGACCTTGACTCAAGCTCATGCAAGGTAATTAATAATAGTACCATCTATAGTATAGAGTATTATTTATTTATTTATTTATTTATTTATTTAGGTTCACCAACGTTTGTATACACAAAAAACAATATTAGAATATACATTTACAACAATTATGACATTAGTGCTACAAACACTTAAAGGTAAACACCGCATGCAAACAATATATCTAAGAATTTTACAGAAAAAGAAACATAATATGTACAAATCAATTAATTAACAAAGTAAATTTACATATATTTATTTATTCATTTATTCAACAGCAGACATATAGCAATATTTAAAAAAGAAAAAGAATGGAAACGGAAGCATAAAAATGTTAATAAAATCTGTAGTAAAATGAAAATCATAAATTAGGAAGGCTATTCATGATGGTCGCCTTTTGTTTCGCTACAGAGTCGGCATGCAGATCGATTATACCACTGCAGCTATTAATAATTTTGCATAATCTAGCATACGGCGAATTAGCTCCTAATACTGTTCTTCGGAGTGGCGCATGTAATGGGGTAATAGGCACCCGTGGTAATCTTACCGGAACACGAAAGTTAAACATTGCCAGCAAAAGTGATGAGTCAATTTTATTTTTCAATATTTTGACAGCGAACATAGCATCAAGAATTTGTCTACGTTGGTCTAGAGATTTCATGTTAAAATGTAATAATCTTTTTTTGTACGATGGTATATCCCTACACAACCCAGTAGAATATGTCAGATGCCAGAGAAAGCGCTTTTGCACACGTTCCAGTCGTAACGAATGTACTGCATAATGCGGCCGCCAAATTACACTGCCATACTCTAAGTGACTTCTGACAAGGCTGTTGTAAAGGATTATTTTCGCTTTAGTGTTCCTAAGTATTTTACAGTTTCTTAACACGAAACCTAATAATTTTGAAGATTTTTTAATTATACTGTCAATGTGTGGCGTAAATGTTAATTTAGAGTCGAATATTATACCGAGATCTCGAATTGTATCGACCACTTCTAGTTTATGTCTATTTATATAGTAATTAGAGTTAAGTGTATTATGCTTCCTAGAAAATTTTATGTGAAAACATTTACTTGGATTTAAATGCATTTCATTTAACTCACACCACTTGATAAGCCCATTTAAATCACTCTGCAAATAATGTGCATCTTCTTCATCCTCAATTATTTTAACAAATTTGAGGTCATCCGCATACATAAAAATCTCCGAATACAAAAGAAATTGAGGAAGGTCATTAATAAAATAATTAAACAAAATTGGCCCCAGGATTGAGCCCTGTGGGACACCGGAAGTGATACTGTATGACATTGAGTGATAGCCATTTACAACCACAAAAAAGTGTCTATTTTCTAGGTACGACCACAACCAGTCCAAAAGAGAGCCCGTGATACCGTATGCACGCAATTTCTTAATTAATCTACTATGGGAAATTGTACCGAACGCCTTGCTGAAATCGGTATAAATAACATCAGCTTGTTGCCCACAGTCAATGACCTTCGATAACAACTCCGTGTAAAGCAGCAAGTTAGAACATGTAGATCTTGATCGTACAAAACCATGCTGATGATCGGTCAAATATAGTTGTAAATGATTCTGTATCTGTGGACATACTAGCGATTCAAAGACCTTGGCAAAGACAGATAAAATTGAGATGGGCCTATAGTTGGACACACTAGTATTATCTGTTGACTTAAAGATCGGTACTACTTTAGTGATTTTCCATTTAGATGGAAATACTCCTAAGTGCAATGATTTATTATATATTATATATTATATATATATATTTTAAGCTACCAAAAGTGGGTTTCATTTTAAAAAAAAATACACGTGGTGATTAACCTAAACTGAATTTAATCTTTACATGAATTATCAACACACCAACAATCAACACTTTTACACAGTAATAGAATCCAAACGCAATTTGACACGAGGTCCACTCCGCACAAAGTCTCGACTAATAATGCCGGTTGACGCGCTCGTATCGCCTTATATAGTCACTTTTGGTTGTCATTATTCGGTCCTCCAACACGGCCTCTCCTGACATCCTGGCGTCTCGACAGGCCTAGTCGTCGTCGTCTGAGGGTGTAGAAATCAACCGGGGAAGTGATTACAGTGGTGAGGCCGCTACTTTGATAGCACCCTCGTTGAGTTCCTTTTCTTCTGAGGACATGGGCATCGAACGTGGTTGAGGTCCAGTTGTCTCGTCAGATGCTGGGGATGGCCCAGCCTCATTGGAGTCCATCATTCCTGGGTTTGGATCCAAGCATTCGTCATTAACATCGTCATCGATATCCGAAATAAAAAGTTCAAGTTGTTTCTAGACTCCATGTCGCCGGTAAGTTAGTTACAAGGTTAGTTTGTTAGAGGTTGTTATAAAATTTAAGTACTTAAAAGAAGCAAACAAAATGAATTTTCACATCAACTCTAATGTAAAAATTACACAGGTTCCTCGGTATGGGCCCCTACCGAGGAATTTCTAAATCTACACCAGGGGGCAAGGCGCATGAAACCCCCCAGTGACTCTCCATACGGAAAGCTTTCACATCGAGGGAAAAGGAGGTTGTACTCCCACGATGACTCTTCGCAACGCGAAAAGCTTTCACGTCGAGGGAAAAGGAGGTTGTACTCCCTCGACGACTCTTCGCAACGCGAAAAGCTTTCACGTCGAGGGAAAAGGAGGTTGTACTCCCTCGACGACTCTTCGCAACGCGAAAAGCTTTAAAAGAACAAATCAAGGTACCATCTTCACTTAAGATGGGTCAAAAGGGTGAACACGAGCCTTCAAAAAACACTGCACATGTCTCCGGATTCCATTCATCTTTCTATGGAACCATAAACTGGGCAGCTGCATAAGTACACTTTCCATATGATCCAGTAAGTAACTTTAATTCGTATCGGTGACTAGGAAGGGTCTGCACTACCCTATAGGGTCCCCGCATGCCAGGATCCAGTTTGCCCTGAGATTGGGCATACTTGACAACAAACACCATGTCATCATTCTGAAACATACGAGGAGGCTTCCGGTGCTCATTGACCATAGTGTCCTGACGACCCTGGTTCTTTTTCAACCGTTCGGCCGTCCTTTGTCTAAGCATTTCTCGTCTCGCATCCCGGTTACCTTTGGTCGAATTCAAAGCGACATCTCGTACTAACATTCGGATCGCAGGAGTTGCGCTTTCGTGGCCAATTAAAAGATTCAGGGCAGAAATCTGCGTGGTTTTCTGCTTCGTCAGGTTTAGAATAAGCTGTAATTGCCACAGTTCTTCGGCCCACTCAGCCTTACGATGGTTCACTGCAATGCGGAGCATGTTCAGTACTGTATGGACGTAGCGTTCCACTTGTTCATTTGCATGATGCATCTCAGAAGTTATGTAATGAAGCTGTACACCAAGGACCTTCATTCATGAAGTGAAACCCGTCGATTCGAACATGCGTCCCCTGTCTGATATAATTAACTTAGGAGTACCGAACAATGACAATACATGTTGAAACACTTGTTTCAGTTCATCGAAATCGTGTATGATGCTACGTACCTTCAGCTTTTCGTACTGAGACATTTTGTACGGCTGGTAATGAACTGGGGTATCGTCCTTTTGACGGATACTAATGGCTCCTGTTGTAACAGTGGAAGAGGCCGTACCTGAAATCATGTGTTCGGAGAACTCGTCCAGGATCTTATTTAGATGGGCTAAAAGAGGACCGTTCAAAGAGGTATTACAAATGCGTTGTTGGTTGTTATTGTTCACAGAAGAAACAGCGCGTTTAGGGGCTCGTATGATTCGCTGCGAGTCCTTAGTTCGTACATACATCACCCCCTCTCGATTCAGCACATCAGTGCCAATTATGACAGGGGCATTCATGGACTCGTTAGGAACAACCAAGAAGTCCACATCTAGTGAAATGTCTTCCAGCTGAACAATCAGTGAGACGTATGAATTAACGTGTGTTATGGACTTGCCTACTCCTTTTATTTGTTGACTGGTTGGTTTCCTAGCACTGGAAAGGTGATTTACTTCTGCTGAAGAGATAAGCGACACACCTATGGCACCACTATCTATAAGTATGTCAACGGGAATTCCATTAATGACACCAACAACGACGTCGTTCTGTTTTTGAACGGAGGCAACTGAGCAGAAATTGACCTTACTAGAATTCGCACGCTGCTTTGCAAAGCAATCTCGTATGTGATGGCCTTGTATTTTGCAATACGCACATGAGATGGGGCGGTCGACCTTAGCAGCATTTGATTTTGGGACCGGCTCATTTGCAGAACCTGCAGCAGCGGGTTTCGGCTTTTTGGGACAATTCAACTGCTTATGTCCCAGCTCGCCACATAAATAACATTTCGCACTGTTCCCTGGGCCTGAAATCGGTCGCTTGGTAATCGACATTTTGTAGCTGCGACTTTGCGCGATCGGACGGCGTGCGACACGACCATCCACACTTTCCAGTTTCGAGAAAGTAGCCAAATAGGCTACCAGATCTTGCGGGGATAAATTCGCATTTATAGCCGCCGCTTTTACTTGAGGATCGGTGACACCCCCTAGCACAATATCAGTGATTAGGTCATCACTAAGGCCCTTAACAATCCGCAACCGGAGTAATGATTTGCGTGCGTATTCAGCATAAGTACAAAAACTATTAGAATTAGTGGACATTACCTCGTACAAAATTTTCGCCCGGTCTACTCTTTTAGCGCACAAACGTTTGAAGTCCCTTTTAAAATTGGACCATGAGCGGTCATTGCAAACCCACTCATCCAACCACGATCTCGCGTCGCCTTTCAAACATTTACCAACACGAGCGAGGCATTCACGTTCATCCCACCGGTTTGCAATCTTGGCCCTATCAACTTCCTTAAACCAATCCACGTTGTGTATGCTAGGGTCAAAATTAGACACATAGTAACTTTGTGTACTTACTGATTTCAATGATTGAATGGCTTCGACAATCTGCTCCGTTCCATTAACGTAGGATGGTTCAGCAGAGGCTAATTGACCTGATAGATGCGAAGCAGATGCTTGCAACTCTAAAGCATGAAGACGCGACATGGTAGTGTGCCAGGATTCATGACCACTAAACTCACGATTGTCGTTTCGGTGACTGCGGTCACGGTGGTAATGGTCGCGGCTACGACTCCGTCGGTAGTTACGACTCCGGCTATGATCGCGGCTGCGACTGCGATAATGATCACGGCGCGTGTGATGTACATCATAACGTTCACTGCGGCTACGGCTACGGCTGCGACTACGTGTAAAATGCCGTTTTCTTACCGGAGGCGTATATCCTCTAGTTGAACTGCGCGTACGATTACTCGCAGGGCGTTTGCCGCGCGGGCGGTGGGTAGATGAATAATGCCAGTCACGAGATCGAGATCGGCCCATTTCCTACTCGTTTTGGGAGATACAAGTTAACAAAACATGCAAAGAGGTACCAGAGTAACAAAAATTACCTTACCAGGAATTATTAATCACAACCTTGTACTTCACGGACACTCAAACGAAGTAAACGAAAACAAAATGCTTTTAAGTGGACGTAGTGAGCAATCTCACTTCTGATTTAAGCTACCAAAAGTGGGTTTCATTTTAAAAAAAAATACACGTGGTGATTAACCTAAACTGAATTTAATCTTTACATGAATTATCAACACACCAACAATCAACACTTTTACACAGTAATAGAATCCAAACGCAATTTGACACGAGGTCCACTCCGCACAAAGTCTCGACTAATAATGCCGGTTGACGCGCTCGTATCGCCTTATATAGTCACTTTTGGTTGTCATTATTCGGTCCTCCAACAATATATTATATATATATATAATATATATTATATATTATAAAGGATTGTAATGGTCTGTTTATATTCAGGCGATCTTTCTTAAGAACTAACGGCTACTCCTACCACTAACAAGTAAGAGTTATCCGAAAGATAACACGCATGCTGTCTCACTCATGTTAGGTTAAAGGAGAGAGATGGCGAGACTTTTATCTTATAGATAAATTATATCTGGAGGTGATAGTACAAGCTCTAAACCTTTTTGATGGAAATTATAAAATCTTTTCTTCAAAACGGCTTACAGCTTTCTTTACTAGCTTTCATTTTCACCCTCGTCAAGGCTATATTATTTTTTATGTATAATACCTATACTTATATATTTTATATGTAATATGCTATAATATTTTCATTGTAGCTTAGAGATGCAACGTGATGATGACCTACAGAATATTAACCAGCAGAGCACTGCAACTTCTACCAACTTGCATCCCAACATGAGGAAACCTGTGGCCGGGTATACACCATCGACTGGGCGTACTTACGACTTAGATAACCATAATCCAGATCTAACACAAAGCCGTAGATTTGTTAACAGTTACAGACAGGCTGAGAGGTAATTTCTGTTTTCATTTATTACGTCACCATACTAACATTACCAGTGTATGTTGTCGGTCAAAGTCTATGATATTTGACCGGCGAAGCATTGGATACAAAGATCCACAGATAGTTGTGTTTTGGCGGTCTTTGGGTCTGTTGTCGTCAGTCAGTCGACTGGTAGTGTGCCCAGAAGACTTGCAGTATTGCATTCAACGTGAATGCCAATGCTTATTCTTTCCGCTAAATAAAGAACAGCCTTCTGTTTGCAGGATACGGCGATCAACATTTACATATTAGGTTGGTCTTTCATCTTTTACAATCTGTACAAAATGTTTTACAATCTGTGCAAAGTCTGGGAAATACCTCCAGCCAGAAGGCTGCTGGAAATATCCTTGTGTTATGGCCAAACCCGTGCCTGTAACATTAATTGTATTCATTATAAGTTAAGAATTAGCAGTCGATATTAAGGAAGACCTATTGTCATCGAAGAAATTTTTATTAGCAGGTAAAATGTGCCCAGTGGACAACAGTAGGCTCGCCACGTATTACGTGCGACTTACTAAGATAATAAGCAAAATGTGTGTGTTTCACACCTCTGTTTACCCCTTCGGGCATATAGGCATAAGACAAAGTAAATATTTTTCATTGCCTTTAAGAACAGATGAGATGATGTAAGTGGTTACGGTCCGTGGGCTTTAGTTATAAGGTATACTATCACGGTAGGTGGCGGCTGTGTAGAATTACATAACTTGTGTTAAGTACTGCGTTTGCTGCACTTGTATGTAGTACTGATATCCACCCCAGCATGCAGCTAGCTTGCGACCTATAAAATGTATTAGAACTTACTATTTAGAGCCCGGATCACCTGGAAAATAATCCTAGATCCGCCAATAAGTAGAACTCTTTTAAAACCTCATTTGATGAAGAACCAGCATGTCCAATCCGTCTAGCAGCTCGAGTCAATTGTATTTGGAGGCTCCTGCCCAGAGATGTGGGCAGTACTCCACTTGTAGTCGGCTATGGGCTATAAAGCCCAAAAAGTTGAAGCTGGCGTAAACTATGGTGCGGGTCTGTTCAGAACGTCCACTTTGATTATTGAGAGTTTGTTTTGTCTTCAAATAGTTCCTAAACTGGATGTTGCTGGTAATTTCAACGTTAAGGATCCAAATACTCTCGAACATTTTGACCTCGCAGAGTTCCGCCTTGGAGCTGCGGCGCTATGCCGTAAATGTATTTATTCCAGTACAAGTACAAGTTGAGTACAAGGATGCGATAGCGCCGCGCGGTAGTCGTCTTCCAGATGTGTATCACACAAAATTAAAATTTGTCCCGTTTGGGATTCGATCCCACAACACTCGGCGCGTGGCAGCGGCGAGGCGATCACATAAACCACTACGCCATCCGTGCAACTTCTCAGAGAGCCAACATTATTATTCTTTACTAGCTGTTACCT
The DNA here is from genome assembly GCA_963675205.1 of Catocala nupta. Classification (NCBI taxonomy): domain Eukaryota; kingdom Metazoa; phylum Arthropoda; class Insecta; order Lepidoptera; family Erebidae; genus Catocala; species Catocala nupta. The sequence continues at coordinate 8,001,875 of OY776098.1, forward strand.
GCGACTTTGTCCACGTAAAATTTAATCAAAATATTACTTTCTCGCGTAACCCAATTTAAAAAAAAAATGTAGCCCAAGTTACTCCTTATAATATCAGCTATCTGCCAGTGACAGTCCCGTCAAAATGAGTCCAGCCGTTTCAGAGATTAGCCGAAGGAAAGAGCAGACAGCAGACAAGCAGACAGACAGACAAAAATTATATAAATAGATTTTTAAAATAAGCGCCTCATATACTTTCATATGTATTTAGTAATAAGATCTTATTTTGACATTACAAACAGACACTTCAATTTATTTTATTTATCTGTATGGATGTCGTAGCCAGATCTTAGAATTGCGCCAACGCCATGATGTGGCTGACCAAATTTCATTAAATGGTTGTATTTCATAAAATGGCCACATCGTTTAAACGTCAACATTTGATGATATGTCAATCCACGTTTGGCCATATCATTAAAGGGTTTCTACATATGATATTCAAGGTTTAATAATGATATTATTAAACAGTTTTGTGTCGTAACAACATTTTTCTTTACTTTTATCTTCAATCGAAGCATTATTACTGCCTATTTTATCAAAAAAATTGTCTGCCGCCATGATGCATCACAAAAACAAAACTATACCAGCGCCTCTAACGGCGGATAATGTAATTAATTTATGATATGATTGATAATGCCAGCGTAATATTTTCCATTTCATGAAAAATAATTATTTCATGAAATAGTCGGCCACATCATGGCGTGATCAATTCTAAGATCTGGCCACGACATCTATAACGAAAAGAGTTAAATCCAATAAGAAAGTAAAATGTTTAAGAAGTTTTAAAACTAAGCAATGCGCAATGATTCATCATTAGCTCAACCAGTGTATATTGTACGTACAGGTACATTATATTATTACATAGCATCATCATGCCTAACTCACATTTCATCGACATTGTTTATGTTCAACTCCAAGATAGCGATTATAATACTTAGGTAATTTACATCTAATTAAGACTGAAAAGTAATACTTAATTAGAAGATTTTGTTTTTAAAGCAGTTTCACTAAATAATATTTAGCATGTTTGCACTTAACGATACCTAAATATAATTAATTTAATATTTCTATCCTCCTATTAATACAACTAATGTTGCAAACGCACATTTAGCTATAACGTAAGATTATTTCGTCCATCTTACAGAATACTACAGGATTATTTTTGTTTTAGTTTCAGCAATGCAACTGACAGCGATAAGTTGAACTGTTCTACGTGCAAGACAGATTTTGGCCTTCAAATCTACCAGTGCAATAACCGCCACAACTCGTGCAGTACTTGCAAGGAGCTTCGCAGACCATGCGGCATCTGCGGCAGTCATATAACATACCCAAGGAACATTGGTTTGGAGAGATACATGGCAGATAAGAAAGTACCGTGCCCTCACATTATCGACGGCTGCAAGCTGTTCATCAAAATGGCTGACATAGAGTTTCACGTAAAAGAGTGTCCCTTTAAGGAATTACAATGCCCTCTTGCGTGTGGCTGGAAAGGGAAATTAAAGCAACTGCCTGGCCATTTTGATGATATGCATCCAGATCAGCGTACAGCCAAGGTGGGCACTGAGGTCCGAATTCAAGACATTTTTAACGACAGTCAAAATACTTTCCTTGTACTACTTGGCAGTTTTAAGTTTTTATTCCACGTTAAGATATCAGCACAAGACCGTCAGATATACATGACCGCTCAGCTCATCGGAACCAAAGTAAGTGCTTCTAAGTGGTCGTACGAGGTTCACGTGTTTAACAAGAACGAGTGTCGCAGGAAGTACGTGTTCACCGATGTCTGCAGCTCCTTTGTTGAACCCGTGGCGGATGTATTTAAGGAGAGTAGATGCTCGATTCTTCCGCAGGCATACGCAACCACTTTTGTCAACAATGGCGCCTTAACATATAAGTTCTTTATAAAACAAACAATTGAAAGTAAACCTCGAGGTCATTTTAAAAGCCAGCGTGGGAAAGGAAGAAACTAGAAATCGTCGAACAGCGAATGTATATTGATTGTGAACTTATCACACCAAGGTCCAATATTTAGTGATGTTTATGAACCACATTATACATATATATGATTTAATGCGACGAAGTTACATACCTACTTTAACCAAAGACATATAATATGATATGATATGATCTTGCAAAAATAGAAACTTCTTTTCGGACATTATGTAAATTTGGAACTTAATAGCTACTTCTTCAGTATCAATTGACATAATGTAGTATGTACTTATCGCTAGCTAGCTCTGCTTAGTTGGGGCTAAGGCTAGTTGGCCCAAGAATTGTTATAAGTTCGAAATATCATGATTAACATGTTAAATCTAAATATAAATAATAGACTACACTTATAAAATTCTATTATCTTCATATATCTTCTAAGTTTCTTAAAATGGATCGTATCTCAGAAGAGTGTGACGCCATGCATACCTATAGCCATTATTATTGTGATATGCAATTTGTAGTTCTTTGATAAACGTATATGATTTATGCAAAAATAAATAAAGTATTTTGTTGTTGAAATACATATAATAAGCGACGAAAATCATTGGCCATATTTTAGTTAAGAATACGATTAAATTAGTTAAAATGAAGAAATATGAAAATGTATTTTAGTAATTAAGTATTTTTGACATGTAGGTAGAGACAGATTATGTAAACTGTCTTACCAATGTATGATTACCAAATGCATTTTATTATAGCTGTTAGAAGAAACAATATTGTTTATTTCAAGAGTATTGTTAGATAGAATAAGGCTGCATGCATTATTTTAAGTATTGATTTTGTAGAGCAAGCAACACCTGACACTTGTCGATGACAAGTGTTGCCAGCATAAGGGTTTACCACTGGCATTTAAATTACCGAGTTTATAATAACTTGTGACCTCTATGGTCTTATAAATATTCTATGGTCTCGGAAATGGCGAACTAATGATAATTACTGTGTTGCTTAATCAGTCCAGAGCCTTTACACCACACTACCGACTGTAACATCTCGAATTTGTCGTTGATGTGGTCAATACGGTTTCTGAGACTTTTCTCTGTTGCAACGGGTGGTCTGTCAAATGTGTACAGTAGGTAGATAAGCTTGCCCTATTACTTGACATAAACATAGTGGGGAAATTTGGGTGTGTTTCACCACTGTTTATCCCTTCGCTGCTACAGCGGCTATGTTAGGCCCGAATGTATAGTAAGTATCAAGTTCAGTACTAGATAAGACATTTGTCACCGTTTGTGACTATAGATATATTGGAAGGATCGGCTAGAATTATGATTATAAGGTATCTTTGATGTTTATTAGATACAGAAATAGACCGACATTGTAAATTTAAAAGCATGGCTTATTAAAATAACAGCCTTTGATCCTATTACGTGGGACTTAGAAACATAGCAACATGTTTATATTCAATGAGATAGGTACACCCACATATATAAATACAGTCACAGTACATAAATGTTATTGTATGTATGTGCTCAATGTGCAAAGTAGAAAAGCGCAACGAAAAACACTCAATGTGCAGTGTTTTTGCATTTGTAAACAATACTTTTTCAATGTCAGTGTTATCTGTTTTTGTATTGAAATGTTTATTGTTGTATTTCTTCTATATTATAAGGTTACATTTGAATTGGTTGTTCAGTAACCTTTATATTGTCTCATGTATAATGAATATAATGATACTTGTAACTTTCCATTTGTGTGCTTCAAGTTTTTATTATTAAAGGAACTTATTAATCATTGTATTTTTGTTTTAATCAGAACACCATTCGAACTACTAGAACTCGAACAGAAGTTTTTACTGTCTATTGCTTGTCGTGTAGACACAGTTCCGTATTTCTAAGAACTCTCCTTTATTACCTTTATGAGCGCATTTCTCGATGAAATGAAATTATTTTACATAAAATGGAGTAGGTACCTAGTTTAGATGTGACTAATACGGTTTCCTTTTATTTTGCTACACGAGGCACGTGATTTTTTTTGCAAATATGATTAAAAAATAAACGAAAAATAAAAATAAAATTAAAGTATCATAATTGCGTATACGCTTTCTCTCCGTACCTCTGCATCCCATGCCTATACCACAAGTGACTGCACTAAAAACTATATTTTTGTCTTATATTTATGAACATCTTATTAAAAAAGAAGACATAAAACCTTCAAATAGTACTAGTAGATATAGTATTATATTATTTTGGTATTAGCAGGCAGTAGTGTGCGATGTCCTAGCAGAATTATATCGAATTTCTTGACCGTGTTGTCTATTTTAAACTAGTTTTTGTCCGCGACTTCAACCGCGGTAATCTAGATTTTGTCAATCACTTTTTCTGGATAAAAGAGAGCCCATGTCTGGTTCTGTACAGACAATGTATGCGATTTCATGATGACACGAACAGTATGTTTGTTTGCCATATTTTTAACATCCGATCGGCGTAAATGATTTCTGTTCTGCCTGTAGCTGATGTAATGCCGAGTTACCCAATAACGCCCAAAGTAAAACTGTTGATAAAAATATGTTTTAATGTTATTTATTTCTTCAATACAGGAATAGAAGGAAAATTGACAAAACATATGAGATTATATATTTGGCTCAAAAAATATAGAGGTGTACCTGTCCGAGTACAACGGGCGGATTACATAATAATATGAGACTGCCCAAAACAAGATGTCTTAACATATAAAGTTTTCATACATATTGTGTAACGCCATCAAATTCGATTATAGCAAATAAAGCATCACAGAGGGTTTTCAATGCGCTCCGGATTATGGCCGTTATTATTTCGTTCGATTTCTATATTTGATGATGACGTAGGTCGACTATTCATTTTTGTTGGTCGCAGGTATGCGCGCGCTAAAGTTCGTCTGAACGATAGTTGATCCATATAATATGAGGTTACCTATTGATGCTTACTTAGTAAGACATGAAGTCGCCAAGCATCAGAAACAGCCATAGCTAAAAGGTAACTGAAGATCAACTCGGCCCATGACTTTTTGTAATTTATAAACATCCAGAAAATTTTGAAATCAGTTTTTTGTTTTCGTACATTACACGATCTTTTCTTCTTTCATGAAATAATTGATAGTTTGTAAATAAATTACCGAAGTATATGATATGTTCATGGGGAACAATTGGCATTTTCACTCGTTAAGCCTTTACAACTTTAGGTCCTAGACTATAAGTAGATACTTCGTTAGATTTGCACTAATATAATGTCGAAAGCATATCTATACCCGTCTGAGCTTGTGTTGTGCCTTGTTGCTGCCCAATTTCGATAGCCGAAACGTACAAGGTTACCCATAATGTATTGTTTGACGGAAAGGCAGCCAAAGTACTTTACCATGGATTCATTTCTCCGGTTAGGTGCAATGGAATCCTGAATTCTGGCCCCTTTTGATGGTCTAGCACGATTTAAGTCACTGGGACACTGAGATTATTCCCAATTTAAATCATCATCACCAACTGGAGGGCGAGGAATTACCTTAACAGACCCAGGTACATCTCTCGAAAGAGTTGACAATGTTAGGTCATCGTCATTTACTTCTTCTTTGTCACTTAGGTACTAGTGCAGGTTAAGGTGGTAACAATAACACATCATATTCGAAATCTTCATTATCATCAGCCAGTATCGATTTAAGAGCTTCTTCCAATCTTGAATAATCATTTTGACTCTAAAAACGGAGCGATGTGCCATTGCACATAATTATGCGAAAATACCTCTAAAGCTTAAGTAAATTAGTTAAATGCCCGTTGTACTCGCCCGGGTACAGTAAATTGAAATGGCCCTTGTTATGTGTTTATCAAAAACAATTTACTTATCAAAGTATTATTTGATGGAATAGAAAACAACAATTATTTTTCATTGAAAACAAACGCCAATATCTTTTAATTTATAATTAATATACAATAACATATCTTACCATATAACTTTGGTTTACAATCCGTAGGTACTTGTCACTATCAAATTCGACATACATTTTCGTACTACCTTCAAAATAATCTATTTTCTACTGTTATCTGAACGTACTACTTATAATTTTTAAAGGGGGCGAAAAGAACAGGTAGGTAATATAGAAATATTCATTTTTATAGCGGTAAAACAAATTATGTAAAATTATAAAATAAATAAAAATAAATTGTATATAAATTAAAATATAATATCATACACGAAATGAACTAAACAAACGAAATCAAAATATACTAAACAAATTAGAGACGCTACAAAATTTTTTGAGATCGTTGTCTAGACTGCCTGCATAGTATTAAATATTTAAAAAGTACCTACCTCAGTCGTATTGCAGTTCCAATAATCTATACTAATGTTATAAAGCTCAGGAACTACTGGTACGAATTGAATAATTATTTTAGTGTTGGATAGCCTATTTATCGAGAAAGGCTATATACCATCACGCTACGACCAATAAGAGCGGAGCATTAATGAAAAATGTTGCAAAAACCGGGAAAATGTTCTTATGGGAAGCAGACGAAGTTGCGCGGGTCAGCTAGTATTATATACATGTCGGTAAAACTAACTATAATAGATATTGATTGTAATAATTACATTGCTAATTTCAATGGGTTTAAATTTTAAATCATTTTAAGTACCTGCCAAAAATAAATTACTAATTTATTTTATAATATTGTCTTCTGTTTACGCGAATGTTATTCATTGAAATTAAACTACTATATACGGATTTTATAACGTTGTTTATTTATCACTGTATTACAAAATTTTGAAAATATTACACTACTACTACTATTGATTTTATTTTACTAATTTATAAGCTAATAAAATTATTTAAACTATTAAATCTATTTATTTTTGGTTTACACTTTCCCCGACGTTTCGGTTGCTTTTCAGCAGCCATGGTATTTTATTCGCACATAACTTTGAAAAGTCTAATTTTGAAAGAGTTGCGCGCCTTGGTATCGTACTTGAGATTTCTGAGTGGCAGCCCAACGGTTGCCCACTAGGCAATCGCTGCTAATTAGTTAATTGATAGTTTTATTATAACGATGTTAATTAGTTGATTGTGTTGTAGAGTGTAAATAAGGGCAGCCTGAACATAGATGACAATCGGGAAGTTCCCCGATTATCAATGTTGGTAATAATCCCTTGTTGTGTTACCATATAATAAAATTACTACCAAAATATACCAAAAAATAGTAAAAACGAAATAACACTTTATAATTGCTGATGTTGGATGGCAGTTAGAAAAGTTGTCCAAATGTTATAAATTATTTATTTTTATTTCAATATGATGGTATATTTAATGAGCATTTAAGCAATTCGTAAAATGAAACAATCTGCTTTTTCTCATCGAGAAACTGTAACGTGACTTTTATTTATGACCGGTTTGCCCAAGAAATGTACTTTGTGTTCTAGGGTCGTCTTATCGATATCTCAATATTTAAATAAGAAAATGCGCATTTATAATGTTATGTAAGTTCTGTAGTATTATGCTTTAGGTTAACTTAATGCTTACTTACAAATAGGACTCATTATTAGCATAGTTGTTATATCACTTGCTTTATCCGTCACAAGTCACTAATAAAGGAGCTTACATAGCATATATGTCAATATCACAGATAGCCGATTCCTCTCATAACATTTACATAGTTTATAAATCGTATTTCTCTAAATAATGTTAATGAATCTAAAATCCTGACTTTATGTTATAAATGTGAATGTTAGTTTGTTTGTTACGATTTCACGCCTAAAATACTCGACCGATAATCATAAAATAAAAATATACATATGATATATAAAATTTCGCATACTCGTTGCAAGGGGAATAGAAAAGGACATAGGGTACCATTCATATCGAAAATTGTTACTAACCTAAACAACCTCCATTTAAGCAAGCGAAGCCGCGGAAAAATCTAGTGATATATAAGAATTACAAAGATATGTTACCGATTTCGTGAAAATAGGGAACGATAAATTGTTTCTTTTAAAAATGCTGTTGATATTTGCCATCCAAAGCGCACACCATTCTAATTGTAAAAACCTACTAAGCCTCGAAGTTTCAGTCTTTGATCCTAGATCTTTGGGAATCGCCACCTACTTTCAAACTCTATTCTCTCTGGGTGTTCTTTGTGTCCATTGTATGTATACTTGTAAAGTCACCCGCCACACAAAAAATAATTTGAAGGCGCGGGAGTTTTTATTCTAAAACAAAAAATCTCACAATACAACAATTTAATCGATATCAAGTAAAGTAGCTAAACATCAATATGCATCAAGCACTACACTTCACTTGTCTATGGCACTGGGAGGGTGGGAGGTACTAATGAGTTGTGCTTTGAAAATGTTTAAATTGGTTGTTTGTAATCAATTAATCATTCTTGTGTTGTATACACACGTTACATCAGCTGTGTTGTTTTAACCTAGTGTATAGTATTTAGTCAAATTTAGAGGTCAAAACTTGTGATAATTTAAACAGTAATAGATGAATTGTTTAAAGAAAAAGTGCAGAGCTGTTTAAAAGTTGATAGTTGAGTGTGAAAGAACAAAATGGGTGCTAAACATTCTTCGCAATCCCAAACGGCCAGGCAAGAGCAGTAAGTACTTGCTGCTTAAATTTTATATACCTATATTTATTGTTGTATTAATATAATAATATTCTATTCTATCACATACACACAACACCATCTAGTCCAAACTAAGCAGAGCTTGTACTATGGGTACTGGACAATGGATAAACATACTAAATACGTTTCTTTTAAATAAATACACATTACACATAGAAACACCCAGACCAAGACAAACAATTCACAATAATTCACATCTGGTAATAGACATATAAGAATCCAATCCAAAGAATTCATCAAACAATACTACGTAACAACGTAATTATGATTTAGCCGTAAGTCGGGTACTAAAAAGACGAAAGACGCAATAAACATACATATCTCATATAATAATATTATACAAGTCAATTGAAATTATTCTACGAATTAAAACACGTTGCAATAATTCTTGAAGTGGTCGTAGGTTCAAATCCAACTTTTACTCATTTTGTAACTTAATTTTCATCTACAAGTTACTTTATGTTTAAATAATAGTTTTTTTCATACTATGTCTTTGTTTTATTACCAAAATATTATGTTTCAATGTATTTTTAACATGTACTAAGATAACAAAGAGGTGGAAAAGTCTAAAAATGAGATAGAAAGTGTACGAATCTTATTTTGTTAACTTAAATTTTATGCAAGTATTTATGTTTAAAAAATAGGTTAAAACGAGTAAATTCGTAACACAGCGTTAAAAAATTATTTTTATTTTTTTATTTTATTTATTTTGGCACAAACAGTCAATATAATAATAATACATATAGGAATGCATACACACTCTGCAGACAAATAGTGCCGAAAATATACATACATGCAAATATAATTTTTAAGCTCGTTGACATGCTGAATATGGTAAGGTTTAGAAAATAAAAAAATAGATAATAGAAAGTAAATATAAACAATAATACATTTTGATTAAATACAATGAAATAACGACAAACCTATAAGGCTAAGACGAAGAAGAAGATTAAGCAATTGCATATAGGTACAATTATACATTTATGTGTGCTTTAATTTTTCTATGACATTCTTTTTAAAGCATACCAAAGAGGTGTTAAAGATATCAGTGTCTATAAATTCCTTATTGTATAGAATTAAAGAGCGGGACAAAAAACAGTTACGGGTATAATTCTTTCGCAGTTGAGGTGGTGCAAACAATTGCAATGTACGATTAGACCGAACGGGGAGGCGAACTTTGCTAACAAAATGTATGTTTGAAAGTAACTTTGGGCAATCTATAACACTATTGACAATTTTAAAGAGAAAAGAAATATCAAAAAGTTTACGTCTGTCCCGAAGACTTAGCATATTTTGCTTTTTGAGCGTTAAATTGTATGGTTCATTTTGAATGTTAGACCGAAATCTGAGGATTTTTTAAAATATCATTTGAACCCTTTCAATTCGTTCAATATGACAACTGAAATAAGGCTACCAAACAATACAGCCAAAATCAAGGATGGACCTGACAAATGCAAAGTATAAACTTTTTAGAGTTATGGTTTTCTGAAAGGGCTTAGTAATTCTATTAATGAATGCTAGATTCTTGTAAGCTTTAGTAATTATACTATCAATATGGTGATTGAAAGTTACTTTATCGTCCATTATTATGCCGAGATCCCTGATCTTTTTCTCACGTTTTAGATAACAGTCATTTAACGTATAATTATGGTGAAATGGTGACTTTTTTCGCGTGTAACTAATAATGTGACATTTGTCTGCATTAATAAAAAGTTGATTATCGTGACAATATTTGGCTAGTGAATCGAGATCGGACTGTAGCATAAGGCAGTCGTCGACATTTTTTACTACTCTATAAATTTTTGTGTCATCAGCGTAAAGTAAATGTTGGCTGTATTTTAAGATATCGCCCAAGTCATTAACGTACAGAGAAAAGAGAACAGGACCAAGATGGGATCCCTGGGGAACGCCTGAGGGAACAGTTAAGAAACTAGAACAATATCCTTTCAAGCAAACGGCCTGTGTACGATTACGTATATATGACTCAATCCACCTTAGGAGGTCGCCGTGCACACCGAGTCTTGAAAGCTTCATAAGGAGCAGATCGTGATTGATTTTATCAAAAGCTTTCGAAAAATCGGTGTACACGACATCCACCTGACTATCATTATCCATGTTACGAAGAAGAAAGTCAGTAAAAATAGTCATATTAGTGTCAATACTTCGAGATTTAATAAAACCATGTTGGTTTTCAGTGATTTGGTTACGCACAGTATACGATATTTCACTAGTTACGATTTTTTCAAGTATTTTACCTAAGACACAAAGCTTAGAAATGGGTCTGTATTGGGTAATTAATTCTTTTTGTGTGTTCTTAGGTATTGAGGTTATAAGCGCGCGTTTCCATATACTAGGAAATACACTCGTTTTGATGGATAAACGAAAAATGTCAGCAACGGGAGTGAGTAGTTCGTTGGCACATTTGGAAATAAATAGAGGATGAATGTGATCTGCACCAGGCCCTTTGTGAATGTTCACGGTTTTTAGGTGCTTGAGAATAATTTCATCAGAGAGGTTTACGGTGTTCGTATCTATACTAGATAAAGATAAGTCAAAAGGTTTATTTCTATAGGAGTTATCAGTGGGTGGAGGTTTAACAAATACCGAATGAAAGTATTTGTTAAATGTGTCACATATGTCAGTACCCGTGGTAATTATTTTCCCATCAAAAGTCATTTCATGCGGTATGTCATTGCTTTTGGTTTTTGATTTAACATATGACCAAAAATATTTCGGATTATCAATAATTCTATTTTCCGATAAAATGTTGAACTGTAAATACGCAATATGCTCCATTTTTCTCAATCTGTGTCGAAGTAGGGAGAAAGTTCTATAATCATTTAGGTTGTTGTATGTTTTCCATTTTTTGTGATACTTGCGCTTTTCTCTAGTAAGTTTTATAAGAGCGCGGTTGTACCATGGAGGAAATTTATTATTATTATTATGGACAGTACGGGATGGAACATATGTATCTATAATACTATTTATATTGTCATAGAAAAACTGAACTCTGTATTCAACGCCATCAGTTTTAGCAAATGCGGTATTCCAATCAATAGATCTGAGTTTATTACGAATTAACTCGTAATCCGCCTGGAAAAACATTTTCTTTGTATATGTATTATTGACTAAAGTTTCGGGAAGACATAAAGGTATTTCAATAGATAAGGCCTTATGGTGGACATCCTCAGGTACCAATGGTTGATCACAAGTGTTAATGTGACAAACTGTACTTCAGAAAACTAAGTCCAAAATTCTAACATTACAATTGAGGTGCAAATTATATTGTAACAATAATGATAAACTCATAAAATCACTAGTGAGACATGATAACTGATCATTAGTAGTTTCAATTTTCATACTGCTAGTATCGTCATCGTAATACCACGATCCATTACTCACATTAAAGTCACCTAATACCAAAAATAAGTCATCAGGATGTTGCTGAATAATATCACATGTCTGATTGAAGAAAGATGTTAATAAAGTTTGATGTCGAACACTGTGCGGTATGTACGTACAGGCAATATGTAAGAAGTAACGATTAACGTTGGACGGCGAAGCGCAGTGTGTGGCAGGCTGGCGGCCGCGCAGCGGCACGCTCACCCACAGCTCGTCGGCTGGCGGCGGCGCGCACCAGTCTGGCCGCGCGCTGGGACACAGCTCGCGGCGCACCGCCACCAATACGCCGCCGCCTCGCGAACACTCGCTTGCAGCGCGATCACGGTCACATCTAAATACTTCGAAACGGTTATCAAAAAATTCCGCAGTATAAAAACTATCATTCAACCATGTTTCGGTTATTACGATAATATCATAATCGCTATTTAATACATTACAAAGAAAGTCATGAGATTTCGTTCGCAAACCCCTAGTATTCTGATAATAAACAGACACTAAAGAGTTAGAAGACATATTGTACTAGGTATGTAAACTATGTTATGCGCGACAATTAGCAATAAAGTGTTACATAACGGTGTTTTTGTACTCGTTTTGCACCGCCACACTACAATTAACAACAAGATTATTATAAATTTAACACAACTTTGGCTTATAATTAACTGACCCGATTGATCTGCTTTAATAATTATTATTAATACACATAATATGTAGCGTTTAATCGTTTTACGGAGACTACATTGATATATCTTTAGCAAAGAGAAATTATGTTGTAATACAAAACAAGACATGAATGTTTCGGGGATATATTGTACAATCGAAACATGTTTTATATAGATTAAAATTAATATGTGACAAATAAGGTTTATACTGATACTATTGTACTCAAAACACGTAGATAGTCATTTTATTTTCGATAAGTCTTTTGTATTGGCAATATGAATTACTTTCCCTAAATCCTGTTTACGTAGCAGAATATTGCAATTATTAATCCAAATATACTTGTAACCAAGGTCTTTGCCAACCTTCCGTGCCTGGCTGTATAGAATTTTGTTATGTGGAGCGAGATGTTCGTTTACGAAGACAGGCCGCGCAGCGCCGTTGATGTCCAGGTCGGCGGTGGTGAGACCCCGGCGCGCGCGCACCGCCGCCAGGAAGTCTTGTTTACGTTGGCGGCGAGTGAATCGTACAACGATGTTGGGTATTTGTGAGGCGTTTTTCACTGTCGTCGTTACATTGCTGACATCACGACTATCACTGTTCGGTGGCTGTGGATAGCGTCTAACGCGGTGCACATAGTCGACATCTGATTTGGTTAATGAAAAACCCACTTTGCTAAACGAGTGAAGTTGTACTTAAAGCTACGTTATTTTATTGATGCGTGAAGTGATTGTGTATCTACTTACGTGTTTGGTTCATACCTACTGAACTGATATTGTTCACATGATTGGATTGATTTTAAGTTCTTTGTGTAGTTTTGGTAAGTATTAAAGTTTTTAATATGATATTATGCTGCGACTTACGGTCGCTTTGTAATATTCTACTTAGGTAAATGTTACACGTAAGTAAGTTATTGGTCATATCCTTGAAGTTTTGTGTAGGTAGTGGGTAGCGGTGTTGTTTGAAGCATTCATGTTTACGCGTGTAACCTTACAGTTACAAATCTAAATAACACATGTAAGAGTAACTATCCATTTACCATTCCGGTGAATGTTTGCGAGATAAGGAAAGTTTGTTTTCATTTGTCGTACGTAGGTACAACATTTAGGTATGTAGATAAACATAGGTTGGTGTGTATTATGAATGTGTTGGTCGTAGAAACTGGTAATCTGTGGTAATTAGGTAGGTAGGTACGGTAGAGCTGGTTAGGAAGTTCTTTGACCTCCATATTTTTAAATGTTGATTCATAGGATTTATTTCTTTACAGAACAGCTGTTGTTTTATTGGGTTGATATTTGTGTAAGTAAATATCTTGGGTACAACAGAGGTAGTCAGTAGCAGGCAATGATTTATTAATCATAAGGTTAAATCCAATCATAGGTAGTTTTGTTAACTAAGTGAGGAAAGTAAGTAACTCAGGTTATTGTTAGATCTCTTGGTTATTTTAATTGGTTATGAGAATGGATAAGTTTAATGGTTAGGTAATGGTTGCGCAGTGCCGGCTAGCGATCGCCGCGAGCGTCGAGAAGGGGTATGTAGGTCGCGGCAAGTACCGCCCGTTATTACTTACGACATTAATTATTGACATGTTATTTTTTTTTAATTAATAAAAATATAAAATTGCCTCGGGTGGTTAACATATGACTAAGTGAAACCATTTCACGAAAAAAAAGGTACATTAATTTTTCCAAAAAAATAATTCTAATAAAAAAATAATTATGGTCAGGGTTATTCTATCTCACCAGTAGAATGCGTGGTTAAAAGGAATTACACGATTTCAAAATCACCCTGTATATTTTAGCTCTAGTGACGTAACACGGTGTTCAGGTAGATATCAGAGGCATGCGTTTGTATAAACAATACGCTGTCCGCATTTCCTCTTAAAGCACAGACGTCACCGTTGGACTCTGTTGATAACGCATTAAAGTAGGTAAGATTTTAGCTGACACAGCAGGACGTGCGTCAGCAATGAAACCGTCCTGGAACCTCGTCAAATGTTTACGTTAGCGGCGTACGGTACTTGAGGTGCCTTGTGTTGAATAACAACTCGGCCTTTTAACTGAGAATAAAACCAAAGGTACTTGTGAGAATCGAATCTGAAATGAATGAGATCAAAAAAATATATGATGATGATAGTTATATTATACTAGATATTGCCCTCGGCTTCGCCCACTTTAATGTAGATTTTGTCAATAAATTATCTCTTGAACAGTACTTGTATTTGCTAGATGTAAGGTAGCCCGTGTATGCGTAATGTCAAGGTGATCGTTCGAATAGTTAAGGCGTGAAAGCGTATCAATGAACAAACTCACATTCGTATTTATAATATTAGTTAGGATTATTTTTATTACAGTCTAAACAAATCGATTGAACCGCCGCTTCAATCGATTTGTTACCTAGCCCAATGGATAAGGTATTGGACTTGCGGTCGAGAGGTCGCGGGTTCGAATCCCACCCATTGCACTACCGAAGTGAACCCACTCCCAACACAAGCATTCTAGCTTAGCTGGAGAGGTTAACAAGAATACTAGTAATTTGAAACCCAAATGGCAAGTAATCTAAATCTATAAATATAGTATAATAATATAAATCTAATAAATATATAAGATAGAAAGAAAGAAAAAATATTTACATTTAAAAAAAATTATTGCAATAAAGGAAAAATGCAACGCAAGCCGCGAAAAAAATTTGTAACGTTTATAGGACCTAATGCGGTGTCAGTGAGAGTAGCACAAAGTTGGTTTAAACGTTTTCAATCCAGGTATTTTGATGTCAAAGATGCACCTCGCTCTGGTCGCCCTGTCACGGATAAAATGGACGCCATTTTGGAAAAGTAGGAAGATCGGCATATCAGTAGTTACGACATAGATGAAGATCTGGGAATTGACCACAAAACAGTTTTGATCCATTTGAAAAAAGCTGGGTATGCAAAAAAGCTCGATATTTGTGTGCCACACGAGCTCACTGAAAGAAACCTAAGGAACCGTGTACACATTTGCGATTCTTTATTGAAACGTAAACAAACCGAACCGTTTTGGAAGAGCTTGATAACTGGTGATGAGAAGTGGATCACGTACGATTAGAACGTGCGAAAAAGGTCGTGGACAAAGGTCGGTCAGGCTTCATAGACTGTGACAAAACCCGCGCTAACTCGCAATAAGGTGATGCTGTGTGTATGGTGGGATTGGAAGGGTATTGTTCATTATGAGCTTTTACCGCCGCGAGCAGAACCATCGATTCGGATCTCTACTGTCAACAACAATTGAGAGAAAGCGGCCGGAATTAATCAATAGAAAGGGTGTGGTCTTTCATCACGATAACGCTAGACCTCACACATAGTTAGTCACTCAGAAAAAATTAAGAGTGTTTGGCTAGGCGGTGTTAATGCATCCGCCATATAGCCCTGACCTTGCACTTTCAGATTGATGTTTCGGTCTCTTCAGAATTCTTTAGACAGTATCAGGTTAACATCATGAGAGGACTGCCAAAACTACATGTCGCGTTTTTTTGATCAGAAGTCCTAAAATTTCTACAGCACCGGGATCATGTCACTACCTACAAGATGGCAGACAGTCATCGAACAAAATGGCACATATAATATATTGTAATTAAATGTAAATAACGTCTTCAGTTTTCATATAAAATGCCAAGGAACTTTTTCCCCGAACTTATATATCATTTGTGTTCATTTGTTTGTTTTATACGACGGGTTGTAATGAGAAAAGTTAATAAATGACTACTTATTCTCTAAGTGTGCTGTAAAAATAATTAAAGTTAACCTACTTATCGTATTTCTATTTTTATAATACTATAAGATATGTTCACGTTTACATTCACTTTTTTTTAGCTTACATCTATGTATTATTGTAGCATATATAAAATACGGCTATTTGCGACCTTTGTAACCTGCGTGGCGCACCTGTCTACTGGCAGTAGACGACTGAAATTTAGCCTTATTTTCCTCCGGCACATGTTGTTATTGTTCCACTCATACCGAATCCATTCGTATAATATGCTACAGAATCAGTTTTAAAAGTGACGATTAGCTAAATAATATTTTAAGTGCTGGTTAAGATCCGAGCCGGTGGGGTTTAGAAGGTAAAGGGCAAATGTGCTGACTAGGATTAGAGTTGCCACCTTTATTTTGAACGAAAAGAGTATTTTACAATCTGAGGTGCAAAAATAAAGTATTATTTGTTTAACCTACTTTTTTACCATATTTTTAACTATGAAAGAAGAAGAAATTAAAAATTCCGTTCTGCCATTCCGTCTCGGAAGGGTTAGGTTATGTTAGGTTCCTTCTTAAACCCACCCAAAAATAGGAGCCCCGCGAAGCGGGGCGCCGTCGACTTAGTTTGATCTCTTTAAATACATCTTGTATATGTTACTTTACCACTGACAATAATCGGGAATTCATAATCTCGAGCGTCACCACTGGAAACGATTGGGATTTTCCTATATCCCGATCGTCACCACTGGTGACAGCTAATATTTCATGTTACCTTTCGTCACCAATGGCAACAAATGGTATTTTTTTTCTCGTTTGTCCCCAGTGGCAACGAAGCCAGTGGTGACGACTGGGAACAAGCCATGTATTTTAGTAATTAGGTATTTTTGACATGTAGGTAGAGACAGATTATGTAAACTGTCTTACAATGTATGATTACCAAATGCATTTTATTATAGCTGGTAGAAGAAACAATATTGTTTATTTCAAGAGTATTGTTAGATAGAATAAGGCTGCATGCATTATTTTAAGTATTGATAATGGTGGCAATTCTGTTGTCACAAAATTCTCTTATCTTAGCTAAAAATCTCTAAAATTTAGTTAAGTCCTGTCAAACAACATTTCGTATTCTGAAATCGCTAAAAGTGACAGATCTAAACTTATTTTAGTGAGACAGGATTAAAATTGGTTTAGTTACTCAATTTAGTACTTTCTGCATTCTGCTGTACGGCTTATTACGTCAAAAATGATCTAAAGTTAGAAATGTCAAACTAATATTAAATGACATCTGAAAACATGATACGAAGTTTAGTGTTCCTAGAGATTTAGTAGCTGAGGCTTAAATAGTGGAATTTATAAATATATGAAGAGCCGTAAAAGTTCTGTCAATTATGCCATTAACCTTGGAGCCACCAAAAGTGAGGCATGTGACCTTTGAAAGGAAGAAATATCCCTACTAAACATATTTGTATCACCTGAAACGCCTGATTAAGGATCACCAGAGGTGATCTGAAAGCCTTCAAACTATATGTCAGACTCAGATATGCCGGAGCATGGAGATCATGATCAGGTGGAGATACACGGACGGAACTAATTTGGGTTTTTTGTTCCTGGATTTGGGATTGGATTGCCGCAACACCTGAACGCAGAAGAAATTGACGAGTGCCTGCGACAATACCTAGTCCTATTTAAAATTCTATTAAATAAAATAAAAACTGGTTCTGGCATTCTATGTCAATCATTATACCTATTAAATTTAATTAAATACATAAAATATAATATTTTATAAGGATTATCCCACAGCTTTCTTTATTTCTTGCATTATCACACATTTTAATAAAACATCATTTAAGTCTTATAATTTGTATGATTACAACTCAATGTGCTTAAAATTGTATATACTGTAAATACTTGTATTTAATGTAAATGTATAGTGGCATGCCACTATACATTTTATTTACATTTCTTAGTATAATAGGTTTAAAGAACCTACTGTGTAATTCATTTTATGGGCTCTTCTATTTCATTGCCGGCTAAAATAAATTTTGATATTAGGCTCAAACCGATGTCTCCAACAAGTTAAGCTTCTCAGGTACAAGTAACAAATCGGCACCATAATAATATATTGAATGTAAGCCAAGTATGAGTCAAACAAAAAGTACCTACTGAAACTAACATTTGCCCTTTGTGATTTGTGCCACTGATTAATAAATATATTAAATGTTAACCTACACCAATGTTGTTGTACTTCTTGTTTTCTTTATGCAATATCTTTACTAAAATATTATAATTTGGTTCATTTTCATAATTATTATAGATTACAGTGATTGAGTTTCTATGAAACATTCTTTTGGAGTGATAGGTATGGGTAGAAGAGAATAGAATAGAAATTCTATTTCACTTTATTTCCAACTGCTACTTCCTTTATTAGTTTATATCATTCATCATTCAGCAATAGGAAATTGATAGTAATGAAAAAGGAAAGGTACTTGAAAAGTCTTTATTTGATAAGTGCATCTTGTAAATTTACTAAAGCACAGGCTGTAGTAATA
Source organism: Catocala nupta (assembly GCA_963675205.1). Classification (NCBI taxonomy): domain Eukaryota; kingdom Metazoa; phylum Arthropoda; class Insecta; order Lepidoptera; family Erebidae; genus Catocala; species Catocala nupta. The sequence continues at coordinate 8,020,827 of OY776098.1, forward strand.
ACTAAGTCCAGAACCCTTAATAATTTAAGTTAATAATCGAGTGCATCTTCTGATGTTGCTGTAGACACAGTAAACTTAATTGTTGATACACATTTACACCAATCTGAACCATTTTACTTCTGTAGTGTGTAACATGAACTTGAATAGCTTTATGTTCCTGATGTGGCACAGCCTGTACTGCTTTATCATAAAATGTCCCTTCAGGAGGAGGCAAGACATGAAGGCTTGTTTTCTTCAATCAGTATATCTAAAAATAAAATGATAAAGAATATTTAGATAGGTACTTCCCCAATATTAGCTAAATTAGAAACATTACATAGGTAGTAAATGAAAGTAGGGATAATTAGTAGAATATACCTGTACCTTGATTGAACGAAGACGTTGAAGGGTCAACAGAATATATTTCTTCTAGAAGCGATAACTTTTGTCGTTTTTTGAAGGCAGGTCGAGGTTCGGTTGGTGTGGCTTTGTGTTTTCTATCCTGTTGACAATCAAACCTCGACGGTACGACGTTTTAGGCGTATTCTTTGACTGAAACCATTAATTAGTATTGCATATAGAGTTCTCCATGTCATTCTCCAACTGAAACAAAAATGATTTGAGCAACATAACCTATAGAGAAAATAATAATAAATATAACTAATACTTTATTACTGATGTTAGGTTTATCTAAACTTACATAATGGTGATCTTCACACATATACAGTTGACTTTTAGTTGATAATGACTTAGGATCTCTCCTCGCCAGTTGTATCCACAGAACAATAATACTCTGGTTGTATCCATGTATTTCTTAATTTTATATCCTTTGGTAACTGGATCCACAGCTTTTCTGGCATTTTAATACTAGTGTTTTGACACTCCGGCACCATACACCAACGATGATTGCTGTATACATTGAACATCATAACAATATAATAAAATTATTCTATTTTCCATACAAAATCTACGTGTTTACTGCTTCAGCGACGTCACAGAAACAAACGTCAAGACGGAACAGCGTTTTCATGCGTTCATAAAAAAATTGGTTAAAAGTATTTATTTTAAAACTTTTAGCTACGTACTTATTAAAATAAATTGTCATTTTTAACGACTTATTTGAGGATAAGGTACTCTTAAAAAAGTAATACAAAATTAATGCAAATAGCATAATTTAAAAAAAAATGATAGTCTGCCAGATACATTCTCTGTTGTGCAGTATTTACTTAACTTAGAACGACTAAAATACAATTTTACTTACCGTTTATTATTTATGAAGTGTTCACAAACAATTACACGCATTTAACAAAAATAAAAGTATTATTTTAAAAGGGTTTTTTCATTATCTCGCTCACATTCATTCTTTATATTTATGTAGTTTAAATATGGGTAACACCGCCTCAATTCAATTTAGGATTGTCAAACTCGAATTAGGTGCTGTCTAAACGAATTGTAAAGGAGATGTTACATTTTCGGCTACAAAATGTACGGTACGTCAAAAAAGAGGAAATATTACCAGAAATCAGAGAAAAATGCTATTCCAAGAATTTACTTGTAATTGAGATTGTACAAGACGAAAATATTTTTTCTGTTATTGCCATATTCAATATGGCGGTACAATGGATTGTAGCATTAGATAATGCGTTCAGAAATTGTATAAGATGAACTGATAGAAGATAAATATCACAAAGATATAAAATAAAAATACTTTGGTATATATACCTACATTGTAGCATATTGCGACTACAATACAAATAAATACAAGTAATTGTTAGAACCCAAACCTTATGATAAAAGTATATTTATAGAACTGCACCAGTCTTACAGGTCCTGTGCATTTCGGAACGAAATATTCTTGATGACATTTTGACGTTAACACTTGACAATTATGTTTCTGTCAATGATTTCTTAGTCATGTATTGTCGTTTGCGTGTGCGCTTAGATTTTCGTGACTTCTGCTGTTATTTTGTTTTACTCGTTCTGACCGATTCCCTACGACTTTGGCTTTGTTTAACGGTTTGTTCTCTACCATCCAATTGGACAAACAGTATAGAGGGCTATTATTGCAGTTGCGTATGTGGAATGCGAACTGTTGGATGTTGTGCTCATGTGATGACAGTAGTCTGGTACCTTGGCTGAGCTCGGTACCAAAGTAATATTGAAGCCCCAGCATCATTTCTTGACGATGTGTTAATACTAGAAGGTAGTGATGAGATGGATTGATACATAATAAATATTAAAAAACCAAATTGTTGTTTCATTTAAGTGTACCTATTTCAGTTCCTTGTATTCATACGTTTTTACTTTTTATAAACTAGTCGTGATGTAATGACAATGTGAACTTTCCAATGGTGCCTATTAGAGAGTCGTAAAACGTAGCAACACGCTTTATAGAAGCGATTCAATTCACTGACTAGTTTTTCTGTACTTTATAGGTTATGTAAATGGCATAGCTTTAAGGTCATAATATTCCGCCATGATTGTTCAGATAAACGTCAAATATTTTCGATTTTTATTTTGTCCATCTTCAATATTGTTTTAATGTGGATATTTTTAGTTTAAATATGTTTATGGGTTAATTTCCTAGGATTTTTAACCACGTACATGTTGTAGCCGGAGTTCCATACAAAAATGAAACGTCTCCTTTAGTTCGATGGAACAGCAGAATGCCCTACGTGAAATCTCTTAGCTAAAATTAGAGAATTTTACTCTAATTTTAGCTAAGAGAAAATTACAACAGAATTGGCACCATTGTAGAGCATATACTGTGTTGCTTAATCAGTCCAGAGCCTTTACACCACTACCGACTGTAACATCTCGAATTTGTCGTTGATGAGGTCAATACGGTTTCTGAGACTTCTCTAATGCAACAGGGAATCTGTCAAATGTGACCAGTAGGTGGATAAGCTTGCCTTATTACTTGACATAAACATAGCGGGCAAATTTAGGTGTGTTTAACCACTGTTTAACCCTTCGCTGCTACAGCGGCTATGTTAGGCCCGAATGTATAGTAAGTATCAAGTTCAGTACTAGATAAGACATTTGTCACCGTTTGTGACTATAGATATATTGGAAGGATCGGCTAGAATTATGATTATAAGGTATCTTTGATGTTTATTAGATACAGAAATAGACCGACATTGTAAATTTAAAAGCATGGCTTATTAAAATAACATCCTTTGACCCTATTACGTGGGACTTAGAAACATAGCAACATGTTTATATTCAATGAGATAGGTACACCCACATTTATAAATACAGTCACAGTACATAAATGTTATTGTTTGTATGTGCTCAATGTGCAAAGTAGAAAAGCGCAACGAAAAACACTCAATGTGCAGTGTTTTTGCATTTGTAAACAATACTTTTTCAATGTCAGTGTTATCTGTTTTTGTATTGAAATGTTTATTGTTGTATTTCTTCTATATTATAAGGTTACATTTGAATTGCTTGTTCAGTAACCTTTATATTGTCTCATGTATAATGAATATAATGATACTTGTAACTTTCCATTTGTGTGCTTCAAGTTTTTATTATTAAAGGAACTTATTAATCATTGTATTTTTGTTTTAATCAGAACACCATTCGAACTACTAGAACTCGAACAGAAGTTTTTACTGTCTATTGCTTGTCGTGTAGACACAGTTCCGTATTTCTAAGAACTCTCCTTTATTACCTTTATGAGCGCATTTCTCGATGAAATGAAATTATTTTACATAAAATGGAGTAGGTACCTAGTTTAGATGTGACTAATACGGTTTCCTTTTATTTTGCTACACGAGGCACGTGATTTTTTTTGCAAATATGATTAAAAAATAAACGAAAAATAAAATTAAAGTATCATAATTGCGTATACGCTTTCTCTCCGTACCTCTGCATCCCATGCCTATACCACAAGTGACTGCACTAAAAACTATATTTTTGTCTTATATTTATGAACATCTTATTAAAAAAGAAGACATAAAACCTTCAAATAGTACTAGTAGATATAGTATTATATTATTTTGGTATTAGCAGGCAGTAGTGTGCGATGTCCTAGCAGAATTATATCGAATTTCTTGACCGTGTTGTCTATTTTAAACTAGTTTTTGTCCGCGACTTCAACCGCGGTAATCTAGATTTTGTCAATCATTTTTTCTGGATAAAAGAGAGCCCATGTCTGGTTCTGTACAGACAATGTATGCGATTTCATGATGACACGAACAGTATGTTTGTTTGCCATATTTTTAACATCCGATCGGCGTAAATGATTTCTGTTCTGCCTGTAGCTGATGTAATGCCGAGTTACCCAATAACGCCCAAAGTAAAACTGTTGATAAAAATACGTTTTAATGTTATTTATTTCTTCAATACAGGAATAGAAGGCAAATTGACAAAACATATGAGATTATATATTTGGCTCAAAAAATATAGAGGTGTACACACAGCGACGCATCAACCTAGACTGTTTGGACTTTGAACTATTATAAGTTGAACGCCGCGAATCGTGCGAGAGAGTGCGATATACTTTTGTTACGCTCTATCCTTACCATTACATCGACGCTACTATGCACTGTCCCTTGCCGACAATTCTCTATTTTGTATGTAGCGTAGTTATGCGTATATAGGGTGTCTAACTTGATGTGTAGCCGTGTGTACCTGTCCGAGTCCAACGGACGGATTACATAATAATATGAGACTGCCCAAAACAAGATGTCTTAACATATAAAAGTTTACATGCATATTGTGTAATGCCATCAAATTCGATTATAGCAAATAAAGCATCGCCGAGGGTTTTCAATGCGCTCCGGATTATGGCCGTTATTATTTCGTTCGATTTCTGTGTTTGATGATGACGTAGGTCGACTATTCATTTTTGTTGGTCGCAGGTATGCGCGCGCTAAAGTTCGTCTGAACGATAGTTGATCCATATAATATGTCATTACCTATTGATGCTTACTTAGTAAGACATGAAGTCGCCAAGCATCAGAAACAGCCATATCTAAAAGGTAACTAAAGATCAACTCGGCCCATGACTTTTTGTAATTTATAAACATCCAGAAAATTTTGATCAGTTTTTTGTTTTCGAACATTACACCATCTTCTATTCTTTCATGAAATAATTGATAGTTTGTAAATAAATTACCGAAGTATATGATATATTCATGGGGAACAATTGACATTTTCACTCGTTAAGCCTTTACAACTTTAGGTCCTAGACTATAAGTAGATACTTCGTTAGATTTGCACTAATATAATGTCGAAAGCATATCTATACCCGTCTGAGCTTGTGTTGTGCCTTGTTGCTGCCCAATTTCGATAGCCGAAACGTACAAGGTTACCCTTAATGTATTGTTTGACGGAAAGGCAGCCAAAGTACTTTACCATGGATTCATTTCCCCGGTTAGGTGTAATGGAATCCTGAATTCTGGCCCCTTTTGATGGTCTAGCACGATTTAAGTCACTGGGACACTGAGATTATTTCCAATTTAAATCATCATCACCAACTGGAGGGCGAGGAATTACCTTAACAGACCCAGGTACATCTCTCGGAAGAGTTGACAATGTTAGGTCATCGTCATTTACTTCTTCTTTGTCACTTAGGTACTAGTGCAGGTTAAGGTGGTAACAATAACACATCATATTCGAAATCTTCATTATCATCAGCCAGTATCAATTTAAGAGCTTCTTCCAATCTTGAATAATCATTTTGACTCTAAAAACGGAGCGATGTGCCATTGCACATAATTATGCGAAAATACCTCTAAAGCTTAAGTACATTAGTTAAATGCCCGTTGTACTCGCCCGGGTACAGTAAATTGAAATGGGCCTTGTTATGTGTTTATCAAAAACAATTTACTTATCAAAGTATTATTTGATGGAATAGAAAACAACAAATATTTTTCATTGAAAACAAACGCCAATATCTTTTAATTTATAATTAATATACAATAACATATCTTACCATATAACTTTGGTTTACAATCCGTAGGTACTTGTCACTATCAAATTCGACATACATTTTCGTACTACCTTCAAAATAATCTATTTTCTACTGTTATCTGAACATATTACTTATAATTTTTAAAGGGGGCGAAAAGAACAGGTAGGTAATATAGAAATATTCATTTCTATAGCGGTAAAACAAATTATGTAAAATTATAAAATAAATAAAAAGAAATTGTATATAAATTAAAATATAATATCATACACGAAATGAACTAAAAAAACGAAATCAAAATATACTAAACAAATTAGAGACGCTACAAATTTTTTTGAGGTCTTTGTCTAGACTGCCTGCATAGTATTAAATATTTAAAAAGTACCTACCTCAGTCGTATTGCAGTTCCAATAATCTATACTAATGTTATAAAGCTCAGGAACTACTGGTACGAATTGAATAATTATTTTAGTGTTGGATAGCCTATTTATCGAGAAAGGCTATATACCATCACGCTACGACCAATAAGAGCGGAGCATTAATGAAAAATGTTGCAAAAACCGGGAAAATGTTCTTATGGGAAGCAGACAATGTTGCGCGGGTCAGCTAGTATTATATACATGTCGGTAAAAATAACTATAATAGTTATTGATTGTAATAATTACATTGCTAATTTCAATGGGTTTATTTTTTAAATCATTTTAAGTACCTGCCAAAACTAAATTACTAATTTATTTTATATTATTGTCTTCTGTTTACGCGAATGTTATTCATTGAAATTAAACTACTATATACGGATTTTATCACGTTGTTTATTTATCACTGTATTACAAAATTTTGAAAATATTACACTACTACTACTATTGATTTTATTTTACTAATTTATAAGCTAATAAAATTATTTAAACTATTAAATCTATTTATTTTTGGTTTACACTTTCCCCGACGTTTCGGTTGCTTTTCAGCAGCCATGGTATTTTATTCGCACATAACTTTGAAAAGTCTAATTTTGAAAGAGTTGCGTGCCTTGGTATCGTACTTGAGATTTCTGAGTGGCAGCCCAACGGTTGCCCACTAGGCAATCGCTGCTAATTAGTTAATTGATAGTTTTATTATAACGATGTTAATTAGTTGATTGTGTTGTAGAGTGTAAATAAGGGCAGCCTGAACATAGATGACAATCGGGAAGTTCCCCGATTATCAATGTTGGTAATAATCCCTTGTTGTGTTACCATATAATAAAATTACTACCAAAATATACCAAAAAATAGTAAAAACGAAATAACACTTTATAATTGCTGATGTTGGATGGCAGTTAGAAAAGTTGTCCAAATCTTATAAATTATTTATTTTTATTTCAATATGATGGTATATTTAATGAGCATTTAAGCAATTCGTAAAATGAAACAATCTGCTTTTTCTCATCGAGAAACTGTAACGTGACTTTTATTTATGACCGGTTTGCCCAAGATATGTACTTTGTGTTCTAGGGTCGTCTTATCGATATCTCAATATTTAAATAAGAAAATGCGCATTTATAATGTTATGTAAGTTCTGTAGTATTATGCTTTAGGTTAACTTAATGCTTACTAACAAATAGGACTCATTATTAGCATAGTTGTTATATCACTTGCTTTATCCGTCACAAGTCACTAATAAAGGAGCTTACATAGCATATATGTCAATATCACAGATAGCCGATTCCTCTCATAACATTTACATAGTTTATAAATCGTATTTCTCTAAATAATGTTAATGAATCTAAAATCCTGACTTTATGTTATAAATGTGAATGTTAGTTTGTTTGTTACGATTTCACGCCTAAAATACTCGACCGATAATCATAAAATAAAAATATACATATGATATATAAAATTTCGCATACTCGTTGCAAGGGGAATAGAAAAGGACATAGGGTACCATTCATATCGAAAATTGTTACTAACCTAAACAACCTCCATTTAAGCAAGCGAAGCCGCGGAAAAATCTAGTGATATATAAGAATTACAAAGATATGTTACCGATTTCGTGAAAATAGGGAACGATAAATTGTTTCTTTTAAAAATGCTGTTGATATTTGCCATCCAAAGCGCACACCATTCTAATTGTAAAAACCTACTAAGCCTCGAAGTTTCAGTCTTTGATCCTAGATCTTTGGGAATCGCCACCTACTTTCAAACTCTATTCTCTCTGGGTGTTCTTTGTGTCCATTGTATGTATATTTGTAAAGTCACCCGCCACACAAAAAATAATTTGAAGGCGCGGGAGTTTTTATTCTAAAACAAAAAATCTCACAATACAACAATTTAATCGATATCAAGTAAAGTAGCTAAACATGAATATGCATCAAGCACTACACTTCACTTGTCTATGGCACTGGGAGGGTGGGAGGTACTAATGAGTTGTACTTTGAAAATGTTTAAATTGTTTGTTTGTAATCAATTTATCATTCTTGTGTTGTATACACACGTTACATCAGCTGTGTTGTTTTAACCTAGTGTAGGGTTGGGTTTAGAAACGTGCCTATTCGTTGGGCAGAATCTAAGGGTAGTACGTGATACTAGAGAGTTTTCTGAGCCACAATCAGTAATTTTTTCTTGCCGGAGACCACTCATTTTAAAAAGAACAAGAAATTCATATTGCGTTTTTTGAGGTTATGAATAAGTAATTGACACAGAATTACGTTCGTTTCTACTTAGGGAGGTAGGGAGGAATGCAATTCAGTGTCAAAATATTTATAAATTAAAGTTATTATTATAGATATTTATTTCAAAGTCTATAAAAATGAGCCTGTACTTTTTTTTATGGGAAACGAAACGCATTGCTCCCATTTTGCTAAGTTGTTTTGTTGACATTCATTCCGTTCCGCAATAGAAAAACAAAATACTTCGGGCAAGATAGGTACTGGCAAAGTAGTACAGATCGACGAATCGAAATTCGGAAAAAAGGAAGTAAAATAAAGGTAAATATTAAAATCTGTGACAGACCCGAATTAGTTTACCCCGACTTCACGTGGTACTTTTTGCCCTACCCCTAGAGTGTTTTTTAGAGCCCGGAGGCACGGAGGGGGTGCAGCCTCCGGCCGCAGTAAGGGCGAAGAGGCTGCACATCCTGCAGTGCCGGAGAAGATGCATTCTCAAGATATTGTATAATATAGACTTTATGTAGTAAATTATATTTTCTGTAAACTGTTAGATAAGGACAGTGATTTGCCCTCTTATTCTTTGTTATTTATCAATATATGACCATAAAATTTTAAAAATAAAAGTTAATTTTTCTCGGAAATTATAGGGCTCCGGCGGGAGGGGAGGGCGGGGATTAGTTACCCCCAGGAAGAGATTGATAACTGGTGATGAAAAGTGGATCACGTACGATTAGAACGTGCGAAAAAGGTCGTGGTCAAAGGTCGGTCAGGCTTCATAGACTGTGGCAAAACCCTCGCTAACTCGCAATAAGGTGATGCTGTGTGTATGGTGGGATTGGAAGGGTATTGTTCATTATGAGCTTTTACCGCCGCGAGCAGAACCATCGATTCGGATCTCTACTGTCAACAACAATTGAGAGAAAGCGGCCGGAATTAATCAATAGAAAGGGTGTGGTCTTTCATCACGATAACGCTAGACCTCACACATATTTAGTCACTCAGAAAAAATTAAGAGTGTTTGGCTGGGCGGTGTTAATGCATCCGCCATATAGCCCTGACCTTGCACTTTCAGATTGATGTTTCGGTCTCTTCAGAATTCTTTAGACAGTATCAGTTTAACATCAAGAGAGGACTGCCAAAACTACATGTCGCGTTTTTTTGATCAGAAGTCCTAAAATTTCTACAGCACCGGGATCATGTCACTACCTACAAGATGGCAGACAGGCATCGAACAAAATTGCACATATATATTGTAATTAAATGTAAATAACATCTTGAGTTTTCATATAAAATGCCAAGGAACTTTTTCCCCGACCTTATATATCATTTGTGTTCATTTGTTTGTTTTATACGACGGGTTGTAATGAGAAAAGTTAATAAATGACTACTTATTCTCTAAGTGTACTGTAAAAATAATTAAAGTTAACCAATCGTATTTCTATTTTTATAATACTATAAGATATGTTCACGTTTCCTTTAATTTTTTTTAGCTTACATCTATGTATTATTGTAGCATATATAAAATACGGCTATTTGCGACCTTTGTAACCTGCGTGGCGCACCTGTCTACTGGCAGTAGACGACTGAAATTTAGCCTTATTTTCCTCCGGCACATGTTGTTATTGTTCCACTCATACCGAATCCATTCGTATAATATGCTACTGAATCAGTTTTAAAAGTGACGGTTAGCTAAATAATATTTTAAGTGCTGGTTAAGATCCGAGCCGGTGGGGTTTAGAAGGTAAAGGGCAAATGTGCTGACTAGAATGAGAGTTGCCACCTTTATTTTGAACGAAAAGAGTATATTTACAATCTGAGGTGCAAAAATAAAGTATTATTTGTTTAACCTACTTTTTTACCATATTTTTAACTATGAAAGAAGAAGAAATTAAAAATTCCGTTCTGCCATTCCGTCTCGGAAGGGTTAGGTTATGTTAGGTTCCTTCTTAAACCCACCCAAAAATAGGAGCCCCGCGAAGCGGGGCGCCGTCGACTTAGTTTGATCTCTTTAAATACATCTTGTATATGTTACTTTACCACTGACAATAATCGGGAATTCATAATCTCGAGCGTCACCACTGGAAACGATTGGGATTTTCCTATATCCCGATCGTCACCACTGGTGACAGCTAATATTTCATGTTACCTTTCGTCACCAATGGCAACAAATGGTATTTTTTTTCTCGTTTGTCCCCAGTGGCAACGAAGCCAGTGGTGACGACTGGGAACAAGCCATGTATTTTAGTAATTAGGTATTTTTGACATGTAGGTAGAGACAGATTATGTAAACTGTCTTACAATGTATGATTACCAAATGCATTTTATTATAGCTGGTAGAAGAAACAATATTGTTTATTTCAAGAGTATTGTTAGATAGAATAAGGCTGCATGCATTATTTTAAGTATTGATAATGGTGGCAATTCTGTTGTCACAAAATTCTCTTATCTTAGCTAAAAATCTCTAAAATTTAGTTAAGTCCTGTCAAACAACATTTCGTATTCTGAAATCGCTAAAAGTGACAGATCTAAACTTATTTTAGTGAGACAGGATTAAAATTGGTTTAGTTACTCAATTTAGTACTTTCTGCATTCTGCTGTACGGCTTATTACGTCAAAAATGATCTAAAGTTAGAAATGTCAAACTAATATTAAATGACATCTGAAAACATGATACGAAGTTTAGTGTTCCTAGAGATTTAGTAGCTGAGGCTTAAATAGTGGAATTTATAAATATATGAAGAGCCGTAAAAGTTCTGTCAATTATGCCATTAACCTTGGAGCCACCAAAAGTGAGGCATGTGACCTTTGAAAGGAAGAAATATCCCTACTAAACATATTTGTATCACCTGAAACGCCTGATTAAGGATCACCAGAGGTGATCTGAAAGCCTTCAAACTATATGTCAGACTCAGATATGCCGGAGCATGGAGATCATGATCAGGTGGAGATACACGGACGGAACTAATTTGGGTTTTTTGTTCCTGGATTTGGGATTGGATTGCCGCAACACCTGAACGCAGAAGAAATTGACGAGTGCCTGCGACAATACCTAGTCCTATTTAAAATTCTATTAAATAAAAAAAAAAACTGGTTCTGGCATTCTATGTCAATCATTATACCTATTAAATTTAATTAAATACATAAAATATAATATTTTATAAGGATTATCCCACAGCTTTCTTTATTTCTTGCATTATCACACATTTTAATAAAACATCATTTAAGTCTTATAATTTGTATGATTACAACTCAATGTGCTTAAAATTGTATATACTGTAAATACTTGTATTTAATGTAAATGTATAGTGGCATGCCACTATACATTTTATTTACATTTCTTAGTATAATAGGTTTAAAGTACCTACTGTGTAATTCATTTTATGGGCTCTTCTATTTCATTGCCGGCTAAAATAAATTTTGATATTAGGCTCAAACCGATGTCTCCAACAAGTTAAGCTTCTCAGGTACAAGTAACAAATCGGCACCATAATAATATATTGAATGTAAGCCAAGTATGAGTCAAACAAAAAGTACCTACTGAAACTAACATTTGCCCTTTGTGATTTGTGCCACTGATTAATAAATATATTAAATGTTAACCTACACCAATGTTGTTGTACTTCTTGTTTTCTTTATGCAATATCTTTACTAAAATATTATAATTTGGTTCATTTTCATAATTATTATAGATTACAGTGATTGAGTTTCTATGAAACATTCTTTTGGAGTGATAGGTATGGGTAGAAGAGAATAGAATAGAAATTCTATTTCACTTTATTTCCAACTGCTACTTCCTTTATTAGTTTATATCATTCATCATTCAGCAATAGGAAATTGATAGTAATGAAAAAGGAAAGGTACTTGAAAAGTCTTTATTTGATAAGTGCATCTTGTAAATTTACTAAAGCACAGGCTGTAGTAATAACTAAGTCCAGAACCCTTAATAATTTAAGTTAATAATCGAGTGCATCTTCTGATGTTGCTGTAGACACAGTAAACTTAATTGTTGATACACATTTACACCAATCTGAACCATTTTACTTCTGTAGTGTGTAACATGAACTTGAATAGCTTTATGTTCCTGATGTGGCACAGCCTGTACTGCTTTATCATAAAATGTCCCTTCAGGAGGAGGCAAGACATGAAGGCTTGTTTTCTTCAATCAGTATATCTAAAAATAAAATGATAAAGAATATTTAGATAGGTACTTCCCCAATATTAGCTAAATTAGAAACATTACATAGGTAGTAAATGAAAGTAGGGATAATTAGTAGAATATACCTGTACCTTGATTGAACGAAGACGTTGAAGGGTCAACAGAATATATTTCTTCTAGAAGCGATAACTTTTGTCGTTTTTTGAAGGCAGGTCGAGGTTCGGTTGGTGTGGCTTTGTGTTTTCTATCCTGTTGACAATCAAACCTCGACGGTACGACGTTTTAGGCGTATTCTTTGACTGAAACCATTAATTAGTATTGCATATAGAGTTCTCCATGTCATTCTCCAACTGAAACAAAAATGATTTGAGCAACATAACCTATAGAGAAAATAATAATAAATATAACTAATACTTTATTACTGATGTTAGGTTTATCTAAACTTACATAATGGTGATCTTCACACATATACAGTTGACTTTTAGTTGATAATGACTTAGGATCTCTCCTCGCCAGTTGTATCCACAGAACAATAATACTCTGGTTGTATCCATGTATTTCTTAATTTTATATCCTTTGGTAACTGGATCCACAGCTTTTCTGGCATTTTAATACTAGTGTTTTGACACTCCGGCACCATACACCAACGATGATTGCTGTATACATTGAACATCATAACAATATAATAAAATTATTCTATTTTCCATACAAAATCTACGTGTTTACTGCTTCAGCGACGTCACAGAAACAAACGTCAAGACGGAACAGCGTTTTCATGCGTTCATAAAAAAATTGGTTAAAAGTATTTATTTTAAAACTTTTAGCTACGTACTTATTAAAATAAATTGTCATTTTTAACGACTTATTTGAGGATAAGGTACTCTTAAAAAAGTAATACAAAATTAATGCAAATAGCATAATTTAAAAAAAAATGATAGTCTGCCAGATACATTCTCTGTTGTGCAGTATTTACTTAACTTAGAACGACTAAAATACAATTTTACTTACCGTTTATTATTTATGAAGTGTTCACAAACAATTACACGCATTTAACAAAAATAAAAGTATTATTTTAAAAGGGTTTTTTCATTATCTCGCTCACATTCATTCTTTATATTTATGTAGTTTAAATATGGGTAACACCGCCTCAATTCAATTTAGGATTGTCAAACTCGAATTAGGTGCTGTCTAAACGAATTGTAAAGGAGATGTTACATTTTCGGCTACAAAATGTACGGTACGTCAAAAAAGAGGAAATATTACCAGAAATCAGAGAAAAATGCTATTCCAAGAATTTACTTGTAATTGAGATTGTACAAGACGAAAATATTTTTTCTGTTATTGCCATATTCAATATGGCGGTACAATGGATTGTAGCATTAGATAATGCGTTCAGAAATTGTATAAGATGAACTGATAGAAGATAAATATCACAAAGATATAAAATAAAAATACTTTGGTATATATACCTACATTGTAGCATATTGCGACTACAATACAAATAAATACAAGTAATTGTTAGAACCCAAACCTTATGATAAAAGTATATTTATAGAACTGCACCAGTCTTACAGGTCCTGTGCATTTCGGAACGAAATATTCTTGATGACATTTTGACGTTAACACTTGACAATTATGTTTCTGTCAATGATTTCTTAGTCATGTATTGTCGTTTGCGTGTGCGCTTAGATTTTCGTGACTTCTGCTGTTATTTTGTTTTACTCGTTCTGACCGATTCCCTACGACTTTGGCTTTGTTTAACGGTTTGTTCTCTACCATCCAATTGGACAAACAGTATAGAGGGCTATTATTGCAGTTGCGTATGTGGAATGCGAACTGTTGGATGTTGTGCTCATGTGATGACAGTAGTCTGGTACCTTGGCTGAGCTCGGTACCAAAGTAATATTGAAGCCCCAGCATCATTTCTTGACGATGTGTTAATACTAGAAGGTAGTGATGAGATGGATTGATACATAATAAATATTAAAAAACCAAATTGTTGTTTCATTTAAGTGTACCTATTTCAGTTCCTTGTATTCATACGTTTTTACTTTTTATAAACTAGTCGTGATGTAATGACAATGTGAACTTTCCAATGGTGCCTATTAGAGAGTCGTAAAACGTAGCAACACGCTTTATAGAAGCGATTCAATTCACTGACTAGTTTTTCTGTACTTTATAGGTTATGTAAATGGCATAGCTTTAAGGTCATAATATTCCGCCATGATTGTTCAGATAAACGTCAAATATTTTCGATTTTTATTTTGTCCATCTTCAATATTGTTTTAATGTGGATATTTTTAGTTTAAATATGTTTATGGGTTAATTTCCTAGGATTTTTAACCACGTACATGTTGTAGCCGGAGTTCCATACAAAAATGAAACGTCTCCTTTAGTTCGATGGAACAGCAGAATGCCCTACGTGAAATCTCTTAGCTAAAATTAGAGAATTTTACTCTAATTTTAGCTAAGAGAAAATTACAACAGAATTGGCACCATTGTAGAGCATATACTGTGTTGCTTAATCAGTCCAGAGCCTTTACACCACTACCGACTGTAACATCTCGAATTTGTCGTTGATGAGGTCAATACGGTTTCTGAGACTTCTCTAATGCAACAGGGAATCTGTCAAATGTGACCAGTAGGTGGATAAGCTTGCCTTATTACTTGACATAAACATAGCGGGCAAATTTAGGTGTGTTTAACCACTGTTTAACCCTTCGCTGCTACAGCGGCTATGTTAGGCCCGAATGTATAGTAAGTATCAAGTTCAGTACTAGATAAGACATTTGTCACCGTTTGTGACTATAGATATATTGGAAGGATCGGCTAGAATTATGATTATAAGGTATCTTTGATGTTTATTAGATACAGAAATAGACCGACATTGTAAATTTAAAAGCATGGCTTATTAAAATAACATCCTTTGACCCTATTACGTGGGACTTAGAAACATAGCAACATGTTTATATTCAATGAGATAGGTACACCCACATTTATAAATACAGTCACAGTACATAAATGTTATTGTTTGTATGTGCTCAATGTGCAAAGTAGAAAAGCGCAACGAAAAACACTCAATGTGCAGTGTTTTTGCATTTGTAAACAATACTTTTTCAATGTCAGTGTTATCTGTTTTTGTATTGAAATGTTTATTGTTGTATTTCTTCTATATTATAAGGTTACATTTGAATTGCTTGTTCAGTAACCTTTATATTGTCTCATGTATAATGAATATAATGATACTTGTAACTTTCCATTTGTGTGCTTCAAGTTTTTATTATTAAAGGAACTTATTAATCATTGTATTTTTGTTTTAATCAGAACACCATTCGAACTACTAGAACTCGAACAGAAGTTTTTACTGTCTATTGCTTGTCGTGTAGACACAGTTCCGTATTTCTAAGAACTCTCCTTTATTACCTTTATGAGCGCATTTCTCGATGAAATGAAATTATTTTACATAAAATGGAGTAGGTACCTAGTTTAGATGTGACTAATACGGTTTCCTTTTATTTTGCTACACGAGGCACGTGATTTTTTTTGCAAATATGATTAAAAAATAAACGAAAAATAAAATTAAAGTATCATAATTGCGTATACGCTTTCTCTCCGTACCTCTGCATCCCATGCCTATACCACAAGTGACTGCACTAAAAACTATATTTTTGTCTTATATTTATGAACATCTTATTAAAAAAGAAGACATAAAACCTTCAAATAGTACTAGTAGATATAGTATTATATTATTTTGGTATTAGCAGGCAGTAGTGTGCGATGTCCTAGCAGAATTATATCGAATTTCTTGACCGTGTTGTCTATTTTAAACTAGTTTTTGTCCGCGACTTCAACCGCGGTAATCTAGATTTTGTCAATCATTTTTTCTGGATAAAAGAGAGCCCATGTCTGGTTCTGTACAGACAATGTATGCGATTTCATGATGACACGAACAGTATGTTTGTTTGCCATATTTTTAACATCCGATCGGCGTAAATGATTTCTGTTCTGCCTGTAGCTGATGTAATGCCGAGTTACCCAATAACGCCCAAAGTAAAACTGTTGATAAAAATACGTTTTAATGTTATTTATTTCTTCAATACAGGAATAGAAGGCAAATTGACAAAACATATGAGATTATA
Organism: Catocala nupta; assembly: GCA_963675205.1. Classification (NCBI taxonomy): domain Eukaryota; kingdom Metazoa; phylum Arthropoda; class Insecta; order Lepidoptera; family Erebidae; genus Catocala; species Catocala nupta. The sequence continues at coordinate 8,037,665 of OY776098.1, forward strand.
TATTTGGCTCAAAAAATATAGAGGTGTACACACAGCGACGCATCAACCTAGACTGTTTGGACTTTGAACTATTATAAGTTGAACGCCGCGAATCGTGCGAGAGAGTGCGATATACTTTTGTTACGCTCTATCCTTACCATTACATCGACGCTACTATGCACTGTCCCTTGCCGACAATTCTCTATTTTGTATGTAGCGTAGTTATGCGTATATAGGGTGTCTAACTTGATGTGTAGCCGTGTGTACCTGTCCGAGTCCAACGGACGGATTACATAATAATATGAGACTGCCCAAAACAAGATGTCTTAACATATAAAAGTTTACATGCATATTGTGTAATGCCATCAAATTCGATTATAGCAAATAAAGCATCGCCGAGGGTTTTCAATGCGCTCCGGATTATGGCCGTTATTATTTCGTTCGATTTCTGTGTTTGATGATGACGTAGGTCGACTATTCATTTTTGTTGGTCGCAGGTATGCGCGCGCTAAAGTTCGTCTGAACGATAGTTGATCCATATAATATGTCATTACCTATTGATGCTTACTTAGTAAGACATGAAGTCGCCAAGCATCAGAAACAGCCATATCTAAAAGGTAACTAAAGATCAACTCGGCCCATGACTTTTTGTAATTTATAAACATCCAGAAAATTTTGATCAGTTTTTTGTTTTCGAACATTACACCATCTTCTATTCTTTCATGAAATAATTGATAGTTTGTAAATAAATTACCGAAGTATATGATATATTCATGGGGAACAATTGACATTTTCACTCGTTAAGCCTTTACAACTTTAGGTCCTAGACTATAAGTAGATACTTCGTTAGATTTGCACTAATATAATGTCGAAAGCATATCTATACCCGTCTGAGCTTGTGTTGTGCCTTGTTGCTGCCCAATTTCGATAGCCGAAACGTACAAGGTTACCCTTAATGTATTGTTTGACGGAAAGGCAGCCAAAGTACTTTACCATGGATTCATTTCCCCGGTTAGGTGTAATGGAATCCTGAATTCTGGCCCCTTTTGATGGTCTAGCACGATTTAAGTCACTGGGACACTGAGATTATTTCCAATTTAAATCATCATCACCAACTGGAGGGCGAGGAATTACCTTAACAGACCCAGGTACATCTCTCGGAAGAGTTGACAATGTTAGGTCATCGTCATTTACTTCTTCTTTGTCACTTAGGTACTAGTGCAGGTTAAGGTGGTAACAATAACACATCATATTCGAAATCTTCATTATCATCAGCCAGTATCAATTTAAGAGCTTCTTCCAATCTTGAATAATCATTTTGACTCTAAAAACGGAGCGATGTGCCATTGCACATAATTATGCGAAAATACCTCTAAAGCTTAAGTACATTAGTTAAATGCCCGTTGTACTCGCCCGGGTACAGTAAATTGAAATGGGCCTTGTTATGTGTTTATCAAAAACAATTTACTTATCAAAGTATTATTTGATGGAATAGAAAACAACAAATATTTTTCATTGAAAACAAACGCCAATATCTTTTAATTTATAATTAATATACAATAACATATCTTACCATATAACTTTGGTTTACAATCCGTAGGTACTTGTCACTATCAAATTCGACATACATTTTCGTACTACCTTCAAAATAATCTATTTTCTACTGTTATCTGAACATATTACTTATAATTTTTAAAGGGGGCGAAAAGAACAGGTAGGTAATATAGAAATATTCATTTCTATAGCGGTAAAACAAATTATGTAAAATTATAAAATAAATAAAAAGAAATTGTATATAAATTAAAATATAATATCATACACGAAATGAACTAAAAAAACGAAATCAAAATATACTAAACAAATTAGAGACGCTACAAATTTTTTTGAGGTCTTTGTCTAGACTGCCTGCATAGTATTAAATATTTAAAAAGTACCTACCTCAGTCGTATTGCAGTTCCAATAATCTATACTAATGTTATAAAGCTCAGGAACTACTGGTACGAATTGAATAATTATTTTAGTGTTGGATAGCCTATTTATCGAGAAAGGCTATATACCATCACGCTACGACCAATAAGAGCGGAGCATTAATGAAAAATGTTGCAAAAACCGGGAAAATGTTCTTATGGGAAGCAGACAATGTTGCGCGGGTCAGCTAGTATTATATACATGTCGGTAAAAATAACTATAATAGTTATTGATTGTAATAATTACATTGCTAATTTCAATGGGTTTATTTTTTAAATCATTTTAAGTACCTGCCAAAACTAAATTACTAATTTATTTTATATTATTGTCTTCTGTTTACGCGAATGTTATTCATTGAAATTAAACTACTATATACGGATTTTATCACGTTGTTTATTTATCACTGTATTACAAAATTTTGAAAATATTACACTACTACTACTATTGATTTTATTTTACTAATTTATAAGCTAATAAAATTATTTAAACTATTAAATCTATTTATTTTTGGTTTACACTTTCCCCGACGTTTCGGTTGCTTTTCAGCAGCCATGGTATTTTATTCGCACATAACTTTGAAAAGTCTAATTTTGAAAGAGTTGCGCGCCTTGGTATCGTACTTGAGATTTCTGAGTGGCAGCCCAACGGTTGCCCACTAGGCAATCGCTGCTAATTAGTTAATTGATAGTTTTATTATAACGATGTTAATTAGTTGATTGTGTTGTAGAGTGTAAATAAGGGCAGCCTGAACATAGATGACAATCGGGAAGTTCCCCGATTATCAATGTTGGTAATAATCCCTTGTTGTGTTACCATATAATAAAATTACTACCAAAATATACCAAAAAATAGTAAAAACGAAATAACACTTTATAATTGCTGATGTTGGATGGCAGTTAGAAAAGTTGTCCAAATCTTATAAATTATTTATTTTTATTTCAATATGATGGTATATTTAATGAGCATTTAAGCAATTCGTAAAATGAAACAATCTGCTTTTTCTCATCGAGAAACTGTAACGTGACTTTTATTTATGACCGGTTTGCCCAAGATATGTACTTTGTGTTCTAGGGTCGTCTTATCGATATCTCAATATTTAAATAAGAAAATGCGCATTTATAATGTTATGTAAGTTCTGTAGTATTATGCTTTAGGTTAACTTAATGCTTACTAACAAATAGGACTCATTATTAGCATAGTTGTTATATCACTTGCTTTATCCGTCACAAGTCACTAATAAAGGAGCTTACATAGCATATATGTCAATATCACAGATAGCCGATTCCTCTCATAACATTTACATAGTTTATAAATCGTATTTCTCTAAATAATGTTAATGAATCTAAAATCCTGACTTTATGTTATAAATGTGAATGTTAGTTTGTTTGTTACGATTTCACGCCTAAAATACTCGACCGATAATCATAAAATAAAAATATACATATGATATATAAAATTTCGCATACTCGTTGCAAGGGGAATAGAAAAGGACATAGGGTACCATTCATATCGAAAATTGTTACTAACCTAAACAACCTCCATTTAAGCAAGCGAAGCCGCGGAAAAATCTAGTGATATATAAGAATTACAAAGATATGTTACCGATTTCGTGAAAATAGGGAACGATAAATTGTTTCTTTTAAAAATGCTGTTGATATTTGCCATCCAAAGCGCACACCATTCTAATTGTAAAAACCTACTAAGCCTCGAAGTTTCAGTCTTTGATCCTAGATCTTTGGGAATCGCCACCTACTTTCAAACTCTATTCTCTCTGGGTGTTCTTTGTGTCCATTGTATGTATATTTGTAAAGTCACCCGCCACACAAAAAATAATTTGAAGGCGCGGGAGTTTTTATTCTAAAACAAAAAATCTCACAATACAACAATTTAATCGATATCAAGTAAAGTAGCTAAACATGAATATGCATCAAGCACTACACTTCACTTGTCTATGGCACTGGGAGGGTGGGAGGTACTAATGAGTTGTACTTTGAAAATGTTTAAATTGTTTGTTTGTAATCAATTTATCATTCTTGTGTTGTATACACACGTTACATCAGCTGTGTTGTTTTAACCTAGTGTAGGGTTGGGTTTAGAAACGTGCCTATTCGTTGGGCAGAATCTAAGGGTAGTACGTGATACTCACAGACTACTTAGAGATACTACGTATCAGACGACCCACTCCCATAGAGAAAAAATGGTAAGTAGAGGTTGTCAAAAGATGGAAGAATAGAACATGACAGTTATTTTTTTTTTAATTTAGGTGTTGAATTTTTGGCAAAGGCTCACACAGAAAGCCTCAATTACCCCGCTGTACCGTAGGTATTCAACAATTCACAATTTTTTTTGCTGTTATAAGTAAAATACCAATGAGTTCTTTTAGAGCTCATTGGTAATATAATAACTACAGGAAACTACAGAGAAATATGTAAATGAAACACAACAAATATTTAACCAAATTTTTATTTTTTAATTTCTTTTTATATTTATTATATGCCTTGTGTTGCATTCTCGGAAGAGATTTTTCTATTAATCGGGATATATCTGTGCCTTTCATTATTTTATTTATTATACAACACCAGTTAAAAATAACTAATCTTACCCCATGGTCAAGGAAGGCCTTTTCAATTTCCTTTTTATGTGTTTTACAAGAAAGGAAGTCAAATGAGTACTTGGACATAATTTGGCTTTTTATTATTTTCGAAATGTTATTTTGGCCTGGACAATGTTCTAAGTACTCATTTGCTTCCTCTGTCACTACTCCGAACGCTCTTACTGCATTTTCAGAAGGGTAGGTCAATTTTATTTTCTTAATAGTTTTATATTCTTTTTTTTGCACCCAATTATGTATTCCACTAACCTCCCGCGTTGTTAAATCGGAAACGCAATCGTTACATTTTATTTTAGAGAAAATTTTTCTTGTGACCCACCCTGCTGTATAAGCTCTTGCATGTATATTGAGGCGTTCCTGAGCAGCAGATCGCAGGACCGTTCCTGACGTATGGGGTTCTACATTAATTTCACCCAGATACTGCACATCATCTTTTTCGCAAGGTATAAATAGCTGTTTCAGCTTAACCAGCTGGTCTGCTGAATCGTCTTCACAATTAAAAGTATCTGAGTGAAATTTTATAAATCTCGTTATTAGTAATGATCTGAAGGTGTTAACGAAGGTGTGGCAATTCGGGTTATTATTTCTGAAATTATACGCCCGCACTTGTCCAAAAAAGTTTTCCATTGGATCTGAGGTAAAATAGCGCGGGCGCATTATTTTTACATTTTTCTTTTGGAAGAATTGCCACAGCCTTAAATAACTTCGAAGAGTTACAATCCAATTTTTTAATGAAGGCACAGTTGTCTCCCTACCTTTAACATCCACAAAACGTATTTCTTTTAATTTTTGTATGGCTTCTTGCCAGAATCGTTGGTGTGGCGACCCTGATTTACAGGCCGCACGTAAGGGTTTCCCTCTTGATGTCTTGCTATTTAAACTCGCACCATTCACTGAATCAAACAGATCGTCAAAAAAAGATACTATTTCAGCAGTATTTTCGAGGGTAGAACTAACTCCTCTCCCATCAGCATATTGACCTGGAATAAATGACGCTGAAATTAAACTTGGTATACTATGGTAAGTTAGTAGAAATAAATTAACTTGGAGTTAAAGTTCGAGATTCAGAAAAATATATTAGGCAATTATTCTATATTAATATTATAAAGAGGTAAAGTTTGTGAGGTTGTAGTAGGTAATCTCTGGATCTACTGAACCGATTTTAATGAAATTTGGTATGGGGATACTTTGAAACCTGGGTGAGGACATAGGCTACTTTTTATCGACATACAACGCGGGCGAAGCCGCGGGCTGAAACTCGTAATTATTATAACTGGTACAAATGCTTTTGCTACAAAATTTTGAAAAAATTACTCTTATATTACAGAATTACTTACAAAATTGAGATGTATAAGTCAGAGTAGCTGCAACCGTTTTGCTGAAAACTCGAGCACAATTCTTCACCTATAAAGAAATTAACCAACGATTAATTAAAAAAAAAATACAATGCAAAACTTTTTCTAAAATTCTATCGGCTGTATACTTGAATGTGCCTTAAATTCGCAACGGAAATACATGATTATTCGAGGGTACGTGTCATAATATAGGCCGAAGACCGCGTACTATACATATACAGTATATACTATAAGGAAGTGTTTTAATTCATTACATCTAACTTACTTTCATCTTTTTAATTTTTTCTGGTATAACCAGTTCGTCATTTAGTTTGGGCATCAGTCTCATTTGGGCATGACTGCAGTCCGTTTTATAAATTTCGACAATGTCACTCCACTTTGAAACTTTTTCTTGGTATTTTATATTTTTGGTCAAAAAATTGTTTCTTAATCCTTTAATTAAATGTGGTGGATCAAATATAACACTTATTCTGTTCCCTTGAATTTCAATGACACCATCTAAAACAGAAATAATATTACCACCATTATATTATGTATAATAACATCTTCTTCTTTATCATGTGGTTAGTGACTATAATATAATAACATTAATAACCATATAAAAAAGGATCAGTATAGTCAACCTTATTGGCAGAACCATCGTTAATACAATGCAGCAATTTAACAAAGTGTAGAATTCAGTATGTACCTACCGTTATTTTTATCAGCCAGTAACTGATCTCTCCTTGTTTCTTCAAGAAGACTTTTTATAGCTGACTGAAATGTTGAGCCCTGGTCACTGACCAGAGCCAGAGGTAAAAGACCAGCATCAATGCATGCAGTAATGACCGTTTTTAATATGCTTTTTAGTTGGTGGGATGACGTTGTGCCTTTGCAGAAGTAAAAAACAATAGGTTGCTGCCATTTGTAAATGGCTCCTCTAAGCATGAATGCTAGAGCATGGTCTGCAAATTCATCAGTCTTCCCATTTAAATCTACGAAGCCATGGATTATGTCTCCGTGTTTATCATATGTGAGGCCCGGTTCTAGGGCCATCTCGTCAAACAGTATTGAGCAATATTTTTTGTTCTCACACCAAGTGCTAACCTAAAACAAGAAAAATGTTTTTGTTTATGTTCAAATTAAATTAAAATTTCATAAATATTGAATCTATCAATAAATATTATAAATCCCTAAATAACGTATCAATCTTACCTCTTGTTTTATTGCTTCAAATATTTGAGGATTAATTCCAGTGCCAATATTCAAACCCGAAATCATTTTATTTAATGTGGTTTTAGAGGGGAGAATAAATATTTTCTGTAAAAATTTGTAACATCTCGGGCTCTGTTTTAAGATTGAGAGACCAATCAATTTTTCTTCCTCAGTAAATCGACGACCTTTTGAGCTCTTGGTGCATTGCTTCAATTGCATCCACATTATTTGTTTCGCCAAAGGATTCATGTTTTGAGTCAGCTTTTCAAAAGATTTCTCTTTTGAAAATTTGAGAGCCCTCTTGGCCCTCTGACTAAAATTGAGTTGTCTCTTTGACCGAACATACTCCTTGTAGAGTTTCTTACATTTAGGAGTAAGATTTTTTGTTGTTTTCAAAAGTCTTCCTTTCCTCAATTTTTTGGGAGTCATAAGCCTTGTGTCACAAATTGAGGACACTCCATCATTAATTGTTGGTTTTTCTGCTAACAAAGGCACTGCGAGTGAGGTGTCTGAAATAAAGTACTTTATTACTGTTTTGTATGGCAAAATCAACAAAAAAAGTCTACTTTGGTTTTATAATAATAATCAGCAGGTTCTCATGAATATATTTTATACTTTAAATAGTTAATTCAACAGCACGGTTGGCGCAGTGGTTAAGCGATCGACTGCTGCAATGGAACAAATATTTGTATGACCTACAAGTAGTTGTTCCAGATCTGGCTGTTTGAGTATGTCAGTTTAAATGTTTATAAACACACTCACAGTACAGGAGAAATTCATAGTGTGGGGCAAAGTTTAAAAAAAATATATCAGAACTACCTGGCACACGGGCATAAGTATGGTCATCATGTTTCCTTTTCCGAGAATAGATGTGATCATGATTCTGATATACATCTGAAAATAGAAATGTATACATTATTATTCTATAAATTATATGGAAAGGCTCATTTAATATCAATATGGGCGATAGAGCGACGATCAATACTGTTTGCAGATGTGCGCTTTTTCTAGTTTCTAACAGTGCAATATTATCGTGAACCCAGAATCGCCCAGTGGTACATCACGGCATCACAATAACACAGGGAAGTAAAATGTAAGGAAATACTTGAAGACCCTTATTAATTATGTAATTACTTGCACATATTGTCAGGTCAGTGGGTCTTATTAGGGGCGGGTGGACATCCACGACATTATTGTCACATTAGAAATTATAAAAACGCACATAAGTTTTGTTGTGTTGTTGCAGTCAGCCTGTTTAATTTGCAATAAGTACCTTTTACCTAGTATACTTGGACAGAGTGTTAGAAGCTGTTAAAAACAGCAATGCTGGGCTAAGGAAACTTGAGTTGAAATGGAATATTCTCATGTTACTAGATTAGCAGATATTTATTAATTACGTACGAACCTTTGTCAACTTTTGTGGGTATTCCAGAGGTAATTTCAAAGGCGGAAAACAACGACGGATAAGCATCAACTTTGAGCCGATACTTCTCACTGATGAACCTTTTTTCAAAGTGTTTCTGGCACACACATAGTTTTTGAAGTTTTTGCGCACTTAAGCTGCACAAATAATCATTGTTAATGCTCAGAAGCCACTTTTTGAGTTTTATCTCATTAACAGGAAACGGATGCATTTTAATGTCCTTTCGTTTAGTACCACAATGTTCAATACAACACTTATTGTACATCTTGCAATACGAATACAAAATATTACAGCATAAAATCACTGAGAGGATAAGTACGGAAATTAATCAACGCAAACTTCACTCGACAAAAACTTACGAAAACCGCCTAAATTTGACAGTAACATTTGTAAATTAACTATGGTCCTGTGACCGGGCGTAAGAGGGGTGAAGAATGATAGAAGGGGGCGAAGAGACCTGTCATGTTCTATTCTTCCAACCATAGAGTATACGGTTGAATTTTTTTGTTCTAAGTTTGCGTGCCGTGGTGATACTAGAGAGTTTTCTGAGCCACAATCAGTAATTTTTTCTTGCCGGAGACCACTCATTTTAAAAAGAACAAGAAATTCATATTGCGTTTTTTGAGGTTATGAATAAGTAATTGACACAGAATTACGTTCGTTTCTACTTAGGGAGGTAGGGAGGAATGCAATTCAGTGTCAAAATATTTATAAATTAAAGTTATTATTATAGATATTTATTTCAAAGTCTATAAAAATGAGCCTGTACTTTTTTTTATGGGAAACGAAACGCATTGCTCCCATTTTGCTAAGTTGTTTTGTTGACATTCATTCCGTTCCGCAATAGAAAAACAAAATACTTCGGGCAAGATAGGTACTGGCAAAGTAGTACAGATCGACGAATCGAAATTCGGAAAAAAGGAAGTAAAATAAAGGTAAATATTAAAATCTGTGACAGACCCGAATTAGTTTACCCCGACTTCACGTGGTACTTTTTGCCCTACCCCTAGAGTGTTTTTTAGAGCCCGGAGGCACGGAGGGGGTGCAGCCTCCGGCCGCAGTAAGGGCGAAGAGGCTGCACATCCTGCAGTGCCGGAGAAGATGCATTCTCAAGATATTGTATAATATAGACTTTATGTAGTAAATTATATTTTCTGTAAACTGTTAGATAAGGACAGTGATTTGCCCTCTTATTCTTTGTTATTTATCAATATATGACCATAAAATTTTAAAAATAAAAGTTAATTTTTCTCGGAAATTATAGGGCTCCGGCGGGAGGGGAGGGCGGGGATTAGTTACCCCCAGGAAGAGATTGATAACTGGTGATGAAAAGTGGATCACGTACGATTAGAACGTGCGAAAAAGGTCGTGGTCAAAGGTCGGTCAGGCTTCATAGACTGTGGCAAAACCCTCGCTAACTCGCAATAAGGTGATGCTGTGTGTATGGTGGGATTGGAAGGGTATTGTTCATTATGAGCTTTTACCGCCGCGAGCAGAACCATCGATTCGGATCTCTACTGTCAACAACAATTGAGAGAAAGCGGCCGGAATTAATCAATAGAAAGGGTGTGGTCTTTCATCACGATAACGCTAGACCTCACACATATTTAGTCACTCAGAAAAAATTAAGAGTGTTTGGCTGGGCGGTGTTAATGCATCCGCCATATAGCCCTGACCTTGCACTTTCAGATTGATGTTTCGGTCTCTTCAGAATTCTTTAGACAGTATCAGTTTAACATCAAGAGAGGACTGCCAAAACTACATGTCGCGTTTTTTTGATCAGAAGTCCTAAAATTTCTACAGCACCGGGATCATGTCACTACCTACAAGATGGCAGACAGGCATCGAACAAAATTGCACATATATATTGTAATTAAATGTAAATAACATCTTGAGTTTTCATATAAAATGCCAAGGAACTTTTTCCCCGACCTTATATATCATTTGTGTTCATTTGTTTGTTTTATACGACGGGTTGTAATGAGAAAAGTTAATAAATGACTACTTATTCTCTAAGTGTACTGTAAAAATAATTAAAGTTAACCAATCGTATTTCTATTTTTATAATACTATAAGATATGTTCACGTTTCCTTTAATTTTTTTTAGCTTACATCTATGTATTATTGTAGCATATATAAAATACGGCTATTTGCGACCTTTGTAACCTGCGTGGCGCACCTGTCTACTGGCAGTAGACGACTGAAATTTAGCCTTATTTTCCTCCGGCACATGTTGTTATTGTTCCACTCATACCGAATCCATTCGTATAATATGCTACTGAATCAGTTTTAAAAGTGACGGTTAGCTAAATAATATTTTAAGTGCTGGTTAAGATCCGAGCCGGTGGGGTTTAGAAGGTAAAGGGCAAATGTGCTGACTAGAATGAGAGTTGCCACCTTTATTTTGAACGAAAAGAGTATATTTACAATCTGAGGTGCAAAAATAAAGTATTATTTGTTTAACCTACTTTTTTACCATATTTTTAACTATGAAAGAAGAAGAAATTAAAAATTCCGTTCTGCCATTCCGTCTCGGAAGGGTTAGGTTATGTTAGGTTCCTTCTTAAACCCACCCAAAAATAGGAGCCCCGCGAAGCGGGGCGCCGTCGACTTAGTTTGATCTCTTTAAATACATCTTGTATATGTTACTTTACCACTGACAATAATCGGGAATTCATAATCTCGAGCGTCACCACTGGAAACGATTGGGATTTTCCTATATCCCGATCGTCACCACTGGTGACAGCTAATATTTCATGTTACCTTTCGTCACCAATGGCAACAAATGGTATTTTTTTTCTCGTTTGTCCCCAGTGGCAACGAAGCCAGTGGTGACGACTGGGAACAAGCCATGTATTTTAGTAATTAGGTATTTTTGACATGTAGGTAGAGACAGATTATGTAAACTGTCTTACAATGTATGATTACCAAATGCATTTTATTATAGCTGGTAGAAGAAACAATATTGTTTATTTCAAGAGTATTGTTAGATAGAATAAGGCTGCATGCATTATTTTAAGTATTGATAATGGTGGCAATTCTGTTGTCACAAAATTCTCTTATCTTAGCTAAAAATCTCTAAAATTTAGTTAAGTCCTGTCAAACAACATTTCGTATTCTGAAATCGCTAAAAGTGACAGATCTAAACTTATTTTAGTGAGACAGGATTAAAATTGGTTTAGTTACTCAATTTAGTACTTTCTGCATTCTGCTGTACGGCTTATTACGTCAAAAATGATCTAAAGTTAGAAATGTCAAACTAATATTAAATGACATCTGAAAACATGATACGAAGTTTAGTGTTCCTAGAGATTTAGTAGCTGAGGCTTAAATAGTGGAATTTATAAATATATGAAGAGCCGTAAAAGTTCTGTCAATTATGCCATTAACCTTGGAGCCACCAAAAGTGAGGCATGTGACCTTTGAAAGGAAGAAATATCCCTACTAAACATATTTGTATCACCTGAAACGCCTGATTAAGGATCACCAGAGGTGATCTGAAAGCCTTCAAACTATATGTCAGACTCAGATATGCCGGAGCATGGAGAACATGATCAGGTGGAGATACACGGACGGAACTAATTTGGGTTTTTTGTTCCTGGATTTGGGATTGGATTGCCGCAACACCTGAACGCAGAAGAAATTGACGAGTGCCTGCGACAATACCTAGTCCTATTTAAAATTCTATTAAATAAAAAAAAAAACTGGTTCTGGCATTCTATGTCAATCATTATACCTATTAAATTTAATTAAATACATAAAATATAATATTTTATAAGGATTATCCCACAGCTTTCTTTATTTCTTGCATTATCACACATTTTAATAAAACATCATTTAAGTCTTATAATTTGTATGATTACAACTCAATGTGCTTAAAATTGTATATACTGTAAATACTTGTATTTAATGTAAATGTATAGTGGCATGCCACTATACATTTTATTTACATTTCTTAGTATAATAGGTTTAAAGAACCTACTGCGTAATTCATTTTATGGGCTCTTCTATTTCATTGCCGGCTAAAATAAATTTTGATATTAGGCTCAAACCGATGTCTCCAACAAGTTAAGCTTCTCAGGTACAAGTAACAAATCGGCACCATAATAATATATTGAATGTAAGCCAAGTATGAGTCAAACAAAAAGTACCTACTGAAACTAACATTTACCCTGCCCTTTGTGATTTGTGCCACTGATTAATAAATATATTAAATGTTAACCTACACCAATGTTGTTGTACTTCTTGTTTTCTTTATGCAATATCTTTACTAAAATATTATAATTTGGTTCATTTTCATAATTATTATAGATTACAGTGATTGAGTTTCTATGAAACATTCTTTTGGAGTGATAGGTATGGGTAGAAGAGAATAGAATAGAAATTCTATTTCACTTTATTTCCAACTGCTACTTCCTTTATTAGTTTATATCATTCATCATTCAGCAATAGGAAATTGATAGTAATGAAAAAGGAAAGGTACTTGAAAAGTCTTTATTTGATAAGTGCATCTTGTAAATTTACTAAAGCACAGGCTGTAGTAATAACTAAGTCCAGAACCCTTAATAATTTAAGTTAATAATCGAGTGCATCTTCTGGTGTTGCTGTAGACACAGTAAACTTAATTGTTGATACACATTTACACCAATCTGAACCATTTTACTTCTGTAGTGTGTAACATGAACTTGAATAGCTTTGTTCCTGATGTGGCACAGCCTGTACTGCTTTATCATAAAATGTCCCTTCAGGAGGAGGCAAGACATGAAGGCTTGTTTTCTTCAATCAGTATATCTAAAAATAAAATGATAAAGAATATTTAGATAGGTACTTCCCCAATATTAGCTAAATTAGAAACATTACATAGGTAGTAAATGAAAGTAGGGATAATTAGTAGAATATACCTGTACCTTGATTGAACGAAGACGTTGAAGGGTCAACAGAATATATTTCTTCTAGAAGCGATAACTTTTGTCGTTTTTTGAAGGCAGGTCGAGGTTCGGTTGGTGTGGCTTTGTGTTTTCTATCCTGTTGACAATCAAACCTCGTCGGTACGACGTTTTAGGCGTATTCTTTGACTGAAACCATTAATTAGTATTGCATATAGAGTTCTCCATGTCATTCTCCAACTGAAACAAAAATGATTTGAGCAACATAACCTATAGAGAAAATAATAATAAATATAACTAATACTTTATTACTGATGTTAGGTTTATCTAAACTTACATAATGGTGATCTTCACACATATACAGTTGACTTTTAGTTGATAATGACTTAGGATCTCTCCTCGCCAGTTGTATCCACAGAACAATAATACTCTGGTTGTATCCATGTATTTCTTAATTTTATATCCTTTGGTAACTGGATCCACAGCTTTTCTGGCATTTTAATACTAGTGTTTTGACACTCCGGCACAATACACCAACGATGATTGCTGTATACATTGAACATCATAACAATATAATAAAATTATTCTATTTTCCATACAAAATCTACGTGTTTACTGCTTCAGCGACGTCACAGAAACAAACGTCAAGACGGAACAGCGTTTTCATGCGTTCATAAAAAAATTGGTTAAAAGTATTTATTTTAAAACTTTTAGCTACGTACTTATTAAAATAAATTGTCATTTTTAACGACTTATTTGAGGATAAGGTACTCTTAAAAAAGTAATACAAAATTAATGCAAATAGCATAATTTAAAAAAAAAATGATAGTCTGCCAGATACATTCTCTGTTGTGCAGTATTTACTTAACTTAGAACGACTAAAATACAATTTTACTTACCGTTTATTATTTATGAAGTGTTCACAAACAATTACACGCATTTAACAAAAATAAAAGTATTATTTTAAAAGGGTTTTTTCATTAACTCGCTCACATTCATTCTTTATATTTATGTAGTTTAAATATGGGTAACACCGCCTCAATTCAATTTAGGATTGTCAAACTCGAATTAGGTGCTGTCTAAACGAATTGTAAATTTAGTTCGATGGAACAGCAGAATGCCCTACGTGAAATCTCTTAGCTAAAATTAGAGAATTTTTCTCTAATTTTAGCTAAGAGAAAATTACCACAGAATTGGCACCATTGTAGAGCATATACTGTGTTGCTTAATCAGTCCAGAGCCTTTACACCACTACCGACTGTAACATCTCGAATTTGTCGTTGATGAGGTCAATACGGTTTCTGAGACTTCTCTAATGCAACAGGGAATCTGTCAAATGTGACCAGTAGGTGGATAAGCTTGCCTTATTACTTGACATAAACATAGCGGGCAAATTTAGGTGTGTTTCACCACTATTTAACCCTTCGCTGCTACAGCGGCTATGTTAGGCCCGAATGTATAGTAACTATCAAGTTCAGTACTAGATAAGACATTTGTCACCGTTTGTGACTATAGATATATTGGAAGGATCGGCTAGAATTATGATTATAAGGTATCTTTGATGTTTATTAGATACAGAAATAGACCGACATTGTAAATTTAAAAGCATGGCTTATTAAAATAACATCCTTTGACCCTATTACGTGGGACTTAGAAACATAGCAACATGTTTATATTCAATGAGATAGGTACACCCACATATACAGGGTGTTTGGAGGGTGAGTAGCCATAGGAAAATGGTCGATAGGTGATGGTGTTGGCTACGTGTTGCGCCTACTTAAATAACATTTTGCCTTAAGTTTACTGAGTAATAATTTTTTTTCTATTTGACTAAAAATCTCCATTTTTTTGTATAAAATCTTTAATTATTTTTTTAATAACCGCTGAAATGTTAAAAAAATTATGTCATTTGTTAGTGTAGTCTTACCTTATTCAGATTTAATCATAATTTCATACAAACAATTCAAAAAGAAATAACAGTGAAGTATCAAACTTTCATAAATAAAAAAAAAACATCCTTATGTCAACTTCACATGGTAAAATAAAAAAAACTTACGGTGTATGGCATTTACAAATGTTTTTAAAAACTTCTCTAGTTAATACTCTTTCGAACGGTATGTAACATGTATCATAACTAACCAGGTAACTCAACAAAAACATCGGTTGACTATTATGCTCCCTTTGGCCCTTGCGCACCCTGTCGGGTGCATTTAGTCGACACTTGTCGTTCTTTGCTACTTCACGTGTTGTACTTCACAACTCCGCTCTGCGCATTATTTTTGTTTTCGTTTGTTGTTGTTAAGTTTTGTTGTTACTGTTATTTTTAATGGCTGCTTTTACTAACGAGGAATACGCTGATATGTTGATGGCTTACGGCAAAGCTGATAGAAATGGACGAGAAGCAAAAAGAATTTATGAAGAGCGTTTTCCCAATAGACGTCAACCTAATCGTCATACTTTTGAAACGACATTTAGACGCTTAAGGGAAACTGGCAATCTAAATCGCCGTGAACCTGGAGTTGCCAGACAACGTAACGTTGCTGATGACGAACGCATTTTGGAAGCTTTTGATGAAGATCCCACAACAAGTATCCGCACTGTAGCTGCAACACTAAATCTAAGCCCATGGAAAGTGTGGTCTGTTCTTCGCGCTAATGGAAAGTATCCTTTTCATTACACTCCTAATATGATAAAAACTTGAAGCACACAAATGGAAACTTACAAAAGTTTCCATTTGTGTGCTTCAAGTTTTTATTATTAAAGGAACTTATTTTTGTTTTAATCAAAAAATCATTCGAACTACTAGAACTCGAACAGAAGTTTCTATTGTCTATTGCTTGCCATGTAGACACGGTTCCACATTTCTAAGAACTCTCCTTTATTACAATTATGACCACTTTTCTCGATGAAGTGAAATTATATCACATTTTTTTTTGGTTGTTCGCAAAACTGGGTACAATCTGTCGATAGTACAATGGTATTTATCGTAGCTTAATAAACTTACATTAAGATTATGCCTAGCTAAATTATTGATAAAATTAAATTTATATTAGTATAGACAATTAAGACTTTTCTTTATTGAGGTCATAGAACTACATTTAAATAAATCAATGTCTAATCTGACGTCGTTTGCGGAGGAACACATACGGTACAAAGGCGAATGTTGACCGACGTTCGTCTTACAGTGAGGTAAATGGAAAGTTTTGCGGTTGTTAAGGCGACTGCCTACCCGTGGTAACAAGAATGATACACGTGCTAGAACTTCAGGGGCGTCTATTAGACCATGGATTAGTTTGCTTAAAAATACACCACCAATTTTACGTCTACTATGGAGGTGTTTCATTTTATAGAATTTGAGGCGGTCTTGGTAGGACTTCAACATATGGCAATTATTATTTGAGTATGCAAGATGGTATAAGAATTTTTTTTGAATTCTTTCCATGCGATCTATATGCACTTGACAACATGGATTCCACACTGTGCTGCAATATCCTAACATGCCGCGTACTAGAGAATTGTAAACAAGGATGGCAAGGGTGGGTTCTTTAAAAATGTTCATTTCCCTATTAATAAATCCAGCTAGTCGAGAACTTCTATTCACAATACTGTCTATGTGATGTCTGAAACTAAGAGTACTATCGAAAGTAATGCCTAGGTCGCGTATTGTATATACTTCGGGTAACATGACGTTATTGATAGAATAATTAATGTTAAAGGGCTTTTTAATGTGGTAACATTTTTCATAATTCAGTACCATATGGTTCTCTGTGCACCACGTATATACAGCATTTAAGTCTGATTGAAGTATATCTATATCGTTTTGACTTTCGATGGAACGGTAATTTTTTAAGTCATCAGCATATAATTCATATTTAGAATTAATTACTTGTTTAATATCATGTATATATACCAGGAAATATAGCGGACCGATGTGAGAACCTTGCGGAACTCCTGAGGGAACTTTTCTTTTACTAGATTTAAATCCGCGAAGATAAACTAATTGTGAACGATTGCGGATGTACCATGTATGAATGAGCCATGTATCCCACAAGATGCAAGTTTTTTTAGAAGACAGCAATAGCGAACCAGGTCAAATGCTTTTCTAAAATCAGTATATACTGCGTGTACCTCACCGCCTTTATCCACTGTATCTACAATATCAAATGTATAGGTAATTAAATTCGAGGTGGTGGACCTTCGAGGTAAAAAACCGTGTTGATGTGAGTCGATCAGGTTATGAAAATGGGAGATAAACTTATTATTTACTATAGATTCTAAGACTTTGCCACATGTAGATAACCTTAACCCTATCCTTATAGGGCACATTTCTTTAAAAAGATAGGTGGTATTGAATCCGGCCCTGGTCCTTTATTGGCGTCTAAAGATTTTAAACAATTTAGCACTTCCTCTTCAGTGATGATTAATGTACTGAAAGAGTCATTATATTCAATGGTAAAGTCAAGTAGTAAAGGTTGTATTCTGCATGTTATTGGTGTATACGCTTTGGAAATAGCTGGAGAATAATTCACTTAACTGCTGACCTCCCTTAGCTGTAACCGTTCCCAAAGTCATTTCATTAGGCAAAGAAGTACTATATTTTGATTTCTTATCTTTAAAGATTTTCCAAAAATATTTAGGACGCAATTTTAAGTCATCAGCAGCATGTTTTTTAAAATTAGAATAGCATTCTTTAATCATTCAGTCACATCGTCTTCTTGTTACGTCGTACTGGAGTTTGTCCGTCAAATTACCATACTTTTTAAACCTAGAATGATACTTGTGTTTTTCTGCTTTTAGTAAAGGTTTTGTAAACCATACTGGATATGACTCTGAGCGGCGACATAGTATATATAAGTGGGCTGTGCTTAATAAATAATAGTTGTTAGGTATCATAGGAGCAGCGATAGCTCAGTGGCGAGACCAACAGACTGCAATGCAGAGGGTCTCGGGTTCGAACCCACGTCGCGCACCTCTGACTTTCGGAAGTTATATACCTAACTTTTCGAAATTATGTGCGTATTGATTGACAATTATCGCCTGCTCCGTGCCTCGGAGAGCACGTTAAGCCGTCGGTCCCGGCTGCCATGAACATCTATGGCAGTCGTTATTGGAGATACGACACAAAAGATTCCACTGGGTCGAAGTGTCGCCGGTCTGTACTGACTGGCCCCCCACACAAGATAAGATAGGTATCATAAAATGCATTTACCATATGAACTTAAAAATATGGAAGCCCAGTCCGTTGTCTCGAGTTCACCGTTGACTGCTTCATAATTACACTTAAAGAAGTTATAGGTGGGAGTTTGAAATTGTTTGAGGGTACGCTGAGAACTGTGTTTAATCCTTACGCACAAAGGTGGGTGGTGTGAATCAGGTGTAACAAAAGAACTGTCAGCTGCAGTGATCGAAATGTTATTTAATTCGTTGCATAAAATCAAGTCAAGAGTTTTCAGATTTGCGTTAAGTATATTATTAAATTGATGGAGATCACAAAAGGCTATGGAGTCCAAGAAAACGTTATGCATGGTATTGGCGGTTGAAACCGGTGTCATGTAATTTAGTCCAGAATCTGTGCGCCATTTAAGGTCGCTCATATTGAAATCACCTGCAACTAAGTATATACCTCTTTTATTTTTTTTGGATGTGCTATGTTTATGGATTATTTTAGTCATATTTTGAAAGAATAAGTCTAAATAATGAAAACTAACGGGTGGAGGAACGTACACCCCGCAAATATTTATTGCGACGTTAGCCAGTTTTATGCTAATCCAAAGGTCTTCACAAGGAGACTCCCAATTGATTCTACGCAATACTTCATAGGACTTAAGAATGGCAATCAGTACTCCTCCACCATCCTTTTTTGTTGAATGGCTTAAAGTAGAGGACCTATCACGACGAAATATATTGTACCGCTTGTCAAATAGCTCATAATCATACACGCTTTCGTTCAACCACGACTCTGTAATAATAATTATATCGTAATTATTTTTTAAAACTGTGAGATAAAAGTCTTCAATTTTAGTTCTAAGACGTCTTACATTCTGATAATAGATTTTTAGTTCGAATTTGACGTTTAATTCTATTAATGGCTTGATTTACAGAAGAATAGAAAAGTGGCGATATTAATTACATTTTCTTAATACAATTCATTGTCTTGTACATTATGTGATTCGAGTTTACATCTTTACGTACAAATATCCGACCATTCCTAACCCATACAAAATTATAATGCTTTTCCTTAGCAGCGATTCTAGTGGCAGCATGCAATTTTTTTATTTTCTGGCGGAAGATGCTCTGTTACAAATATAGCTAACTTTTCACCTGGGCATCCAACCTGTGAGGTAGTGCCAGTAAGTTGTCCCTTGTCCGCTTACTATTCAGCTTAACGATGATGTTCCGTGGACGCTTAGATTCAGCATTTAGTTTGGCTACTCTATGAAAGGCCAAGATCTCGTTACTATTTAACTCACAGGACACTGTTTTGCCTACTTCATTAATGATGTCAAGAAAATTTTCATTCTTTCGCTCAGGAACTCCCTGTATTTCCACATTTGCCTCTCTTGCGTGCTGTTCAAAAAGAGTCATCTTTGTACTCATTTCAGAAACTTGAGATCGTAATATGTTGTTTTCAGATAGCAATTCCGACATGGTAATATTCATTTTATCATTTAATTTTACTTGGTCATCGTAAGATTCAGACAAAAATTGCAAAGAATGTTGGGCATCCTCTAATTCTCCTTTCAATGTAGAGAATTTTGCCCAATTCTTTTATATCATTTTGAACCATGGTCAAAACTGTATTAAACTTGTCAAAACAAGATTGCTGACTCTCAAATTTTTCAAGCATTTCGGAGCGAAGTTTACGAATTTCAGCCAGTAGTACCATGTCTTGGTTACTTACTGGCGATGTATTTTGCAACAAAATTTCGCTAGATTTTGTTTGGTTGGTAGGGGTGCCAACGTGATCACTTTTAGGGCGCGATATTATACAGGCAGGACATATCCACTTAGATCGAGTCGCAGACGACTCATTGTATTTAACGCATTCTTCATGGTAATGGTGTTGACAGCTTGGGTTAGTGCATTTAATGCGCTTTTGGGTGACCAATATATTCAAATTACATGTAGAACACTGCACCATTCTGCTCCAATAGATTAGTTAAGCTATTAAAATGTTGATTTGAACAGTTCTGACTTTTAGCAAACTAATAAATTATTAGTGGTAAATATCACACACTAATAAAGTCCCCAGTCAGTAAGTAGTGGGTACTCACTAAAAATGTTTATTTATGATTGTCACTTGTTATATTGAATATAAACTGTTTCTAATTGAAAACACTGCACAATACTCCCAATACTGTTATAGTTTTCGGAGAGTGTATATAATTCTATCACTGTTTACCAAAACAACGATTGAACGATCACTTTGGACGGCGAATTCTATTTTTGTTTGGGAGCACTTTTTAACACAGCTATACGATAATAATCTTTCGGTATGATTTTTCACTTAGAATAGAATCCCTTGTTTAGATGTGGCTGATACGTTTCCCTTCTATTTTGCTACACGAGGTATGTGTTTGAATTTTTTTGCAAATATGATTAAAAATAAACAACAAATATATAAATAAAATTAAAGTATCATAATTGCGTATACGCTTTCTCTGCGTACCTCTGCCTGCATGCCTATACCACAAGTGATTGCACCAAAAACTATATTTTTGTCTTATATTTATGAACATCTTATTAAAAAAGAAGATAAAAGGTACAATAGTACTAGTATAATATGTTATTATCTTGATATTAGCAAGCAGTAGTGTGCGTTGTCCTAGCAGAATTATATCGAATTTCTTGACCGTGTTATGTCTATTTTAAAGTAGTTTTTGTCCGCGACTTCAACCGCGGTAATCTAGATTTTGTCAATCACTTTTTCTGGATGTAAGAGAGCCTATGTCTGTTTCTATACAGACAACGTGTATGCCATTTCATGATGATACGAACAGTATGTTTGTTTGCCATATTTTTATCATCCGATCGGCGTAAACGGCGTAAATGATTTCGTTTAGGTGCAAAACGTCCATATCCCAGATTGTCCATATCGCAGAATGTCCATATCCCAAAATGTCCATATCCCACAATGTCCATATCCCAAAATGTCCAAATCCCAGAATGACCATATAGATACATACCAGTGTCTATTTTACTTTATTCAAACAAAATAATATGGTGAAAAGTGAAGATAATTTATATATATATATATATTAATTAATAGTTAAATTACTAAAAATTTGTCATTTAGATTTACCTACCATTGGTTTATTAAACATAAATAATAATATTTCTATAATTCTTTCTAGTTCTTTTGATTATAATATAATATGATTGACAATAGTTGTTTTTTTTAATCCACCATATAATTTCATTTGAATAAAGTAAAATAGACACTCTGGTATGTATATACACATTCTGGGATATGGACATTTTGGGAAATGGACATTCTGGGATATGGTCTTTCTGGGACATGGACATTCTGGGATTTGGACATTTTGTGATATGGACATCCTGGGATATGGACGTTTTGCACCCTCAGGACATTTTGGGATTTGAACATTTTGAACCTAAAAGAATGATTCCGGTCTGCCTGTAGCTGATGTAATTCCGAGTTACCCAATAACGCCCAAAGTAAAACTGCTGATAAAAAATATGTTTTAATGTTATTTATTTCTTCAATACAGGAATAGAAGGAACATTGTCAAAAAATATGAAATATATGTATATTTGGTTAAAAAAATATAGAGGTGTTACCTGTCCGAGTACAACGGGCGGATTACATATGAAATTTCCCAAAAGAAGATCTCTTAACATATAAAGTTTACATGCATATTGTGTAACGCCATCAATTTGATTATGGCAAATAAAGCTTCACAGAGGGTTTTCAATGCGCTCCGGATTATGGCCGTTATTATTTAGTTCGATTTCTATGTTCGTCGCAGGTATGCGCGCGCTAAAGTTCGTCTGAACGATAGTTGATCCATATAATATGTCGTTACCTATTGATGCTTTTAGTAAGACATGAAGTCGCCAAGCATTAGAAACAGCCATATCTAAAAGGTAAATGAAGATCAACTCAGCCCATGACTTTTTTGTAATTTATAAACATCCTGGGAATTTTGAAATCAACTTTTTGTTTTCGTACATTACACCATCTTTTCTCCTTTCATGTAATAATTGATAGTTTGTAAATAAATTACCGAAGTATATGATATGTTCATGGGGAACAATTGGCATTTTCACTAGTTAAGCCTTTACAACTTTAGGTCCTAGACTATAAGTAGATACTTCGTTAGATTTGCACTAATATAATGTCGAAAGCATATCTATACCCGTCTGAGCTTGTTGTACAAGGTTACCCTTAATGTATTGTTTGGCGGAAAGGCAGCCAAAGTACTTTACCATGGATTCATTTCTCCGGTTAGGTGCAATGGAATCCTGAATTCTGGCCCCTTTTGATGGTCTGGCACGATTTGAGTCACTGAGACACTGAGATTATTCCCAATTTAAATCATCATCACCAACTGGAGGGCGAGGAATTACCTTCACAGACCCAGGTACATCTCTCGGAAGAGTTGACAATGTTAGGTCATCGTCATTTCCTTCTTCTTTGTCACTTGTACTAGTGCAGGATAAGGTGGTAACAATAACACATCATATTCGAAATCTTCATTATCATCAGCCAGTATCGATTTAAGAGCTTCTTCCAATCTTGAATAATCATTTTGACTCTAAAAACGGAGCGATGTGCCATTGCACATAATTATGCGAAAATACCTCTAAAGCTTAAGTACATTAGTTAAATGCCCGTTGTACTCGCCCGGGTACAGTAAATTGAAATGGGCCTTGTTATGTGTTTATCAAAAACAATTTACTTATCAAAGTATTATTTGATGGAATAGAAAACAACAATTATTTTTCATTGAAAACAAACGCCAATATCTTTTAATTTATAATTAATATACAATAACATATCTTACCATATAACTTTGGTTTACAATCCGTAGGTACTTGTCACTATCAAATTCGACATACATTTTCGTACTACCTTCAAAATAATCTATTTTCTACTGTTATCTGAACATACTACTTATAATTTTTAAAGGGGGCGAAAAGAACAGGTAGGTAATATAGAAATATTCATTTTTATAGCGGTAAAACAAATTATGTAAAATTATAAAATAAATGAAAAGAAATTGTATATAAATTGAAATATAATATCAAACACGAAATGAACTACAAAAACGAAATCAAAATATACTAAATAAATTAGACGTTACAAATTTTTTTGAGGTCTTTGTCTAGACTGCCTGCATAGTATTAAATATTTAAAAAGTACCTACCTCAGTCGTATTGCAGTTCCAATAATCTATACTAATGTTATAAAGCTCAGGAACTACTGGTACGAATTGAATAATTATTTTAGTGTTGGATAGCCTATTTATCGAGAAAGGCTATATACCATCACGCTACGACCAATAAGAGCGGAGCATTAATGAAAAATGTTGCAAAAACCGGGAAAATGTTCTTATGGGAAGATGACGAAGTTGCGCGGGTCAGCTAGTATTATATACATGTCGGTAAAAATAACTATAATAGTTATTGATTGTAATAATTACATTGCTAATTTCAATGGGTTTATTTTTTAAATCATTTTAAGTACCTGCCAAAAATAAATTACTAATTTATTTTATAATATTGTCTTCTGTTTACGCGAATGTTATTCATTGAAATTAAACTACTATATACGGATTTTATAACGTTGTATATTTATCACTGTATTACAAAATTTTGAAAATATTACACTACTACTACTATTGATTTTATTTTACTAATTTATAAGCTAATAAAATTATTTAAACTATTAAATCTATTTATTTTTGGTTTACACTTTCCCCGACGTTTCGGTTGCTTTTCAGCAGCCATGGTATTTTATTTGCACATAACTTTGAAAAGTCTAATTTTGAAAGAGTTGCGCGCCTTGGTTGGCTTCCCGTACTTGAGATTTCTGAGTGGCAGCCCAACGGTTGCCCACTAGGCAATCGCTGCTAATTAGTTAATTGATAGTTTTATTATAACGATGTTAATTAGTTGATTGTGTTGTAGAGTATAAATAAGGGCAGCCTGAACATAGATGACAATCGGGAAGTTCCCCGATTATCAATGTTGGTAATAATCCCTTGTTGTGTTACTATATAATAAAATTACTACCAAAATGTACCAAAAAATAGTAAAAACGAAATAACACTTTATAATTGCTGATGTTGGATGGCAGTTAGAAAAGTTGTCCAAATGTTATAAATTATTTATTTTTATTTAAATATGATGGTATATTTAATGAGCATTTAAGCAATTCGTAAAATGAAACAATCTGCTTTTTCTCATCGAGAAACTGTAACGTGACTTTTATTTATGACCGGTTTGCCCAAGAAATGTACTTTGTGTTCTAGGGTCGTCTTATCGATATCTCAATATTTAAATAAGAAAATGCGCATTTATAATGTTATGTAAGTTCTGTAGTATTATGCTTTAGGTTAACTTAATGCTTACTAACAAATAGGACTCATTATTAGCATAGTTGTTATATCACTTGCTTTATCCGTCACAAGTCACTAATAAAGGAGCTTACATAGCATATATGTCAATATCACAGATAGCCGATTCCTCTCATAACATTTACATAGTTTATAAATCGTATTTCTCTAAATAATGTTAATGAATCTAAAATCCTGACTTTATGTTATAAATGTGAATGTTAGTTTGTTTGTTACGATTTCACGCCTAAAATACTCGACCGATAATCATAAAATAAAAATATACATATGATATATAAAATTTCGCATACTCGTTGCAAGGGGAATAGAAAAGGACATAGGGTACCATTCATATCGAAAATTGTTACTAACCTAAACAACCTCCATTTAAGCAAGCGAAGCCGCGGAAAAATCTAGTGATATATAAGAATTACAAAGATATGTTACCGATTTCGTGAAAATAGGGAACGATAAATTGTTTCTCTTAAAAATGCTGTTGATATTTGCCATCCAAAGCGCACACCATTCTAATTGTAAAAACCTACTAAGCCTCGAAGTTTCAGTCTTTGATCCTAGATCTTTGGGAATCGCCACCTACTTTCAAACTCTATTCTCTCTGGGTGTTCTTTGTGTCCATTGTATGTATATTTGTAAAGTCACCCGCCACACAAAAAATAATTTGAAGGCGCGGGAGTTTTTATTCTAAAACAAAAAATCTCACAATACAACAATTTTATCGATATCAAGTAAAGTAGCTAAACATCAATATGCATCAAGCACTACACTTCACTTGTCTATGGCACTGGGAGGGTGGGAGGTACTAATGAGTTGTGCTTTGAAAATGTTTATATTGGTTGGTTTGTAATCAATTAATCATTCTTGTGTTGTATACACACGTTACATCAGCTGTGTTGTTTTAACCTAGTGTATAGTATTTAGTCAAATTTAGAGGTCAAAACTTGTGATAATTTAAACAGTAATAGATTAATTGTTTAAAAAAAAAGTGCAGAGCTGTTTAAAAGTTGATAGTTGAGTGTGAAAGAACAAAATGGGTGCTAAACATTCTTCGCAATCCCAAACGGCCAGGCAAGAGCAGTAAGTACCTACTTGCTGCTTAAATTTTATATACCTATGTTTATTGTTGTATTAATATAATAATATTCTATTCTATCACATACACACAACACCATCTAGTCCAAACTAAGCAGAGCTTGTACTATGGGTACTGGACAATGGATAAACATACTAAATACGTATCTTTTAAATAAATACATATTACACATAGAAACACCCATACCAAGACAAACAATTCACAATAATTCACATCTGGTAATAGACATATACATGTCCTTAGCTTAGGATATTCTTTATTTATATAAGAATATCCTAAACTATGATTTATGTAAGATAATGGATAATAAATACGTTTTTGCCTTATGCCCGTTTGTTTAGTAGGTGAGGTTAGGTTAATATTGCAGACACCGATGTTGGTTGTGCATATACACATTTAAGTACTTTAGTAATAAGTCGTTTGATTTACATAGCATAGTGTACAATTGTTTGTTGTCCTGAATGAATAGAGAGGAAAGATTTGAGTTTTTGTTTGTAAGGATGTAAGTCAAAAACTAATCAAACGATTTAAAAAATTATTTCGCCATTACAAAGCTATATTATCATTTATCACTTCAGCTATCACCTAGTAACAGAGGCGATAGTTTATTTAAAAGAAAGTCAGTACATACTGTTACTAACATAACCTAAACTACTTTTACGGGCGCGAAGCTGCGGGTAGAAGCTAGTAGGTAATATATTTTAGCTCTAGTGACGTAACACGGTGTTCAGGTAGATATCAGATGCATGCGT
Source organism: Catocala nupta (assembly GCA_963675205.1). Classification (NCBI taxonomy): domain Eukaryota; kingdom Metazoa; phylum Arthropoda; class Insecta; order Lepidoptera; family Erebidae; genus Catocala; species Catocala nupta. The sequence goes on from OY776098.1 coordinate 8,064,526, forward strand.
TTGTATAAACAATACGCTGTCCGCATTTCCTCTTAAAGCACAGACGTCACCGTTGGACTCTGTTGATAACGCATTAAAGTAGGTAAGATTTTAGCTGACACAGCAGGACGTGCGTCAGCAATGAAACCGTCCTGGAACCTCGTCAAATGTTTACGTTAGCGGCGTACGGTACTTGAGGTGCCTTGTGTTGAATAACAACTCGGCCTTTTAACTGAGAATAAAACCAAAGGTACCTACTTGTGAGAATCGAATCTGAAATGAATGAGATCAAAAAATATATGATGATGATAGTTATATTATACTAGATATTGCCCTCGGCTTCGCTCACTTTAATGTAGATTTTGTCAATAAATTCTCTCTTGAACAGTACTTGTTTTTGCTAGCTGTAAGGTAGCCCGTGTATGCGTAATGTCAAGGTGATCGTTCGAATAGTTAAGGCGTGAAAGCGTAACAATGAACAAACTCACATTCGTATTTATAATATTAGTTAGGATTATTTTTATTACAGTCTAAACAAATCGATTGAACCGCCGCTTCAATCGATTTGTTACCTAGCCCAATGGATAAGGTATTGGACTTGCGGTCGAGAGGTCGCGGGTTCGAATCCCACCCATTGCACTACCGAAGTGAACCCACTCCTAACACAAGCATTCTAGCTTAGCTGGAGAGGTTAATAAGAATACTAGTAATTTGAAACCCAAATGGCAAGTAATCTTCTATAATAATATAAATCTAAAAAATATATAAGATAGAAAGAAAGAAAAAATATTAACGTTTAAAAAAAATTATTGCAATAAAGGAAAAATGCAACGCAAGCCGCGAAAAAAATTTGTAACGTTTATAGGACCTAATGCGGTGTCAGTGAGAGTAGCACAAAGTTGGTTTAAACGTTTTCAATCCAGGTATTTTGATGTCAATGATGCACCTCGCTCTGGTCGCCCTGTCACGGATAAAATGGACGCCATTTTGGAAAAGTAGGAAGATCGGCATATCAGTAGTTACGACATAGATGAAGATCTGGGAATTGACCACAAAACAGTTTTGATCCATTTGAAAAAAGCTGGGTATACAAAAAAGCTCGATATTTGGGTGCCACACGAGCTCCCTGAAAGAAACCTAAGGAACCGTGTACACATTTGCGATTCTTTATTGAAACGTAAACAAACCGAACCGTTTTGGAAGAGCTTGATAACTGGTGATGAGAAGTGGATCACGTACGATTAGAACGTGCGAAAAAGGTCGTGGTCAAAGGTCGGTCAGGCTTCATAGACTGTGACAAAACCCGCGCTAACTCGCAATAAGGTGATGCTGTGTGTATGGTGGGATTGGAAGGGTATTGTTCATTATGAGCTTTTACCGCCGCGAGCAGAACCATCGATTCGGATCTCTACTGTCAACAACAATTGAGAGAAAGCGGCCGGAATTAATCAATAGAAAGGGTGTGGTCTTTCATCACGATAACGCTAGACCTCACACATATTTAGTCACTCAGAAAAAAATAAGAGTGTTTGGCTGGGCGGTGTTAATGCATCCGCCATATAGCCCTGTCCTTGCACTTTCAGATTAATGTTTCGGTCTCTTCAGAATTCTTTAGACAGTATCAGGTTAACATCAAGAGAGGACTGCCAAAACTACATGTCGCGTTTTTTTGATCAGAAGTCCTAAAATTAAACTACTATATACGGATTTTATCGCGTTGTTTATTTATCACTGTATTACAAAATTTTGAAAATATTACTCTACTACTACTATTGATTTTATTTGACTAATTTATAAGCTAATAAAATTATTTAAACTATTAAATCTATTTATTTTTGGTTTACACTTTCCCCGACGTTTCGGGTGCTTTTCAGCAGCCATGGTCACGGGGAGACTAAGATGGTAGTTGTCTCAATGTTCCAGTGTAGTTATTTCAAAGTACCTGAACATAATTTAATTATTGGTGTTTCTATTTACGCAGAATGAGCTCAAAGTATCATGAAGTCTAGCTGTGGTTTGTTTCTTCTTGGGTTTGACTATTTGAAGTACTGGATCCCAAGCTGGTGGTACATTCCAACCATCTTCTCTATTGAAATTGGGATGTTTTTTAATTTCAATAGCCTCGCGAAGCATCCTTGGCAGGAATCGGTGTTCTTTAGCGAGAATCTGTGGTTTGTCAAATCTCAGGTAGTGGTTGGTCCCCTGTTGTATGTGTTCACACACAGCAGACTTCAACGAGCGTTTGTGTTTTACGTCAGCTATGTGTTCTTTTATGCGGGTGCCTATGCTTCTCTTGGTTTGACCAATGTATGAGAGTCCGCAGTCACAATCTATTTTATAGACCCCTGCATCTTGTAAAGGTAATTGGCACTTGACGGATGGTAAAAATTGACTTATCTTCGTTGGCGGCTTGAAGTATGTGTTGATTGAAGCTCGCTTCAAGATGTAGCCAATCTTGTCAGTGACACCCCTTACATAAGGCAGTATAGCAGGCTGGCGCTCGACTGTGGCTGGCTTTTCTCGGGATCTGTGACAGCGGCGCGGCTGTTGGAGCTGATGGGATGAGACTGCCCCCATCACACCCAGGATTTATAAGAGGTTTGTAGATGATACTTTTACAATATTACCAACAGATAGTGTTAGTGTATTCCTAGAACATCTTAATTCCATTAATAACAACATCCAATTTACTATGGAATTAGAGGCAAATAATTCATTAGCATTCTTAGACGTACTTGTCATCAGGAATCCTGATCATACTTTGAGCCACACCGTGTATAGGAAAAAGACCCATACAAATAGGTACTTGAACGGTGAATCTCACCACCATCCTAAACAGTTAGCTACCGTGGGAATGTCTTTGTTTCAGAGAGCCCACGGGATCTGTGACAAGAAACACCTGGACGCCGAGCTTCAACATGTCAAGCAAGTACTGCAAGACAACAAGCTCCAACAGCCGCGCCGCTGTCACAGATCCCGAGAAAAGCCAGCCACAGTCGAGCGCCAGCCTGCTATACTGCCTTATGTAAGGGGTGTCACTGACAAGATTGGCTACATCTTGAAGCGAGCTTCAATCAACACATACTTCAAGCCGCCAACGAAGATAAGTCAATTTTTACCATCCGTCAAGTGCCAATTACCTTTACAAGATGCAGGGGTCTATAAAATAGATTGTGACTGCGGACTCTCATACATTGGTCAAACCAAGAGAAGCATAGGCACCCGCATAAAAGAACACATAGCTGACGTAAAACACAAACGCTCGTTGAAGTCTGCTGTGTGTGAACACATACAACAGGGGACCAACCACTACCTGAGATTTGACAAACCACAGATTCTCGCTAAAGAACACCGATTCCTGCCAAGGATGCTTCGCGAGGCTATTGAAATTAAAAAACATCCCAATTTCAATAGAGAAGATGGTTGGAATGTACCACCAGCTTGGGATCCAGTACTTCAAATAGTCAAACCCAAGAAGAAACAAACCACAGCTAGACTTCATGATACTTTGAGCTCATTCTGCGTAAATAGAAACACCAATAATTAAATTATGTTCAGGTACTTTGAAATAACTACACTGGAACATTGAGACAACTACCATCTTAGTCTCCCCGTGACCATGGCTGCTGAAAAGCACCCGAAACGTCGGGGAAAGTGTAAACCAAAAATAAATAGATTTAATAGTTTAAATAATTTTATTAGCTTATAAATTAGTCAAATAAAATCAATAGTAGTAGTAGAGTAATATTTTCAAAATTTTGTAATACAGTGATAAATAAACAACGCGATAAAATCCGTATATAGTAGTTTAATTTCAATGAATAACATTCGCGTAAACAGAAGACAATATTACAGAAGTCCTAAAATTTCTACAGCACCGGGATCATGTCACTACCTACAAGATGGCAGACAGTCATCGAACAAAATGGCACATATATATTGTAATTAAATGTAAATAACGTCTTGAGTTTTCATATAAAATGCCAAGGAACTTTTTCCCCGACCTTATATATCATTTGTGTTCATTTGTTTGTTTTATACGACGGGTTGTAATGAGAAAAGTTAATAAACGACTACTTATTCTCTAAGTGTACTGTAAAAATAATTAAAGTTAACCTATCGTATTTCTATTTTTATAATACTATAAGATATGTTCACGTTTACATTCACTTTTTTTTAGCTTACATCTATGTATTATTGTAGCATATATAAAATACGGCTATTTGCGACCTTTGTAACCTGCGTGGCGCACCTGTCTACTGGCAGTAGACGACTGAAATTTAGCCTTATTTTCCTTCGGCACATGTTGTTACTGTTCCACTCATACTGAATCCATTCGTATAATATGCTACAGAATCAGTTTTAAAAGTGACGGTTAGCTAAATAATATTTTAAGTGCTGGTTAAGATCCGAGCCGGTGGGGTTTAGAAGGTAAAGGGCAAATGTGCTGACTAGGATGAGAGTTGCCACCTTTATTTTGAACGAAAAGAGTATATTTACAATCTGAGGTGCAAAAATAAAGTATTATTTGTTTAACCTACTTTTTTACCATATTTTTTTGCCATATTTTTGTTGATGCTAGCAACATCTAACAAATATTTATTATCAAGGAACGTCTTAACACGTTCAAGACGGGGCCCGATTATGGTTACCTATCGATGGGCCGGCATAGGGTTTACAAGACCTGTTGGTGAACTTCAGTCATGGCCGGCATCAGGTTGAAAGGACCTGTTACACCTTTTGACATTAAATTCAAATATGTCATCCAGTTGAAGACTTACTTAAATATTTTTCCTGAAATGCATTGTTATTGAATCACTGCATAATAATATTAAACCCGTTTTTGAAAAAATAATAATTAAAGGAGGTTAAATTAGTTGTAAAATTATAGGATCTTATACACCTGATCCCGGCACTAGTGTATATGATTGCTAGTGATGTCAAATGAAACGACTATATATTTGACAAAAAAATCAATTTGTTTTCACCTCAAAAACAGTATGCGCTTCATTATAACAGTCATGACAATATGTTTTTGCACATTGGGCACAATGAGTCATCACTTTTTTAACTTTTTTGGCAGCCTCTTTGCAACTAAGTGTTCTTCTTAGTTTATTGGGCTTGTTCCCAGTCGTCACCACTGGCTTCGTTGCCACTGGGGACAAACGAGAAAAAAAATACCATTTGTTGCCAGTGGTGACGAAAGGTAAAATGAAATATTAGCTGTCACCAGTGGTGACGCTCGGAATATAGGAAAATCCCAATCGTTTCCAGTGGTGACGCTCGAGATTATGAATTCCCGATTATTGTCAGTGGTAAAGTAACATATACAAGATGTATTTAAAGAGATCAAACTAAGTCGACGGCGCCCCGCTTCGCGGGGCTCCTATTTTTGGGTGGGTTTAAGAAGGAACCTAACATAACCTAACCCTTCCGAGACGGAATGGCAGAACGGAATTTTTAATTTCTTCTTCTTTCATAGTTACTATAGCACCTACGACGCCTTAAGGTTTAGGGGTAGGAAAACGTTATCCCCTTTTTAAGTTTGATATTAAGGGCAACATTTTTATTTGCTTTACATTATGTACCGAATGTGATTATCTAATAATGTGATTTACAATGAATGTAAGGTATTGTTTTTCAAATTAAACATCTATCTTGATACTCAAACTCGTCTTAATTTAATTCCCATAGTAATGCAACTAAAAATACATAATTTACACTACTGACAACAACTGCGACTTTTTTCGTCCTAACTGTTACCAGTGGCAATAATTGGGATTTTGATGACCCATATCTCACCACTGGCAACAATTGAGGTTTTAATGATCCATTTGTCACCACTAGCAATAAATGGTATTTTTTTTCTCATTTGTCCCCAGTGGGAACGAAGCCAGTGGTGACGCCTGGGAACAAGCTGTTTATTGTAGCACCCAAAACAATTCCTTTTTTTTGGACCTTTTGTCAAGGAATGCTTATTGGCTTGATCTTCATCCTCACTTGCATTATTATTGGTAGCCCGAACGTTCGTATCTTTTAGTGGCGCATTTCCTAACTTTTCAATTATTCTTTCAACGAAGTCAAGTTTTGTCATTTTCTACTATTTTTTATGTTGTAGACTATCCAGGCATTAATCAAAGCGGTCCCAAATAATAATTCCATCATTACCTTCCTGTACCATTTTAAACCTTTCTTGAGAGTAGAGTAGTAGGACGACATTTGGTCACTGTAGTAAATCCCTTTTTTGTATTTATTGTAGCTTAGTATACATTCTGGTTTTTTTATATTTTCATTACATCCTCTTCTTTTCTTTCCAGTGTCTTTTATATTGATGTCATGATCTTTGCATGTGCTTAGCATTAAAACAGGACGCTTATCAACCCACTTTATAACTCGTACTCCATTGCTATTCATTTTTCTAAGAATTTGACCCTTTTTCAACTTAGAAGTCACAATTTTCTTAGGTAAACCTCTTCTATTAGATCTTAATGTACCACAAACAAAAGTTTTCTTCGCAATTAATGCCTCAGCCAATCCAATAGACGTGTAGAAGTTGTCTACAATAACAATCCTTCCTTCTTGCTCAAGACCTTGAATAAGCTTCAATACAACATTTTGTCCATGATTTACGTCTCTACCACTGTCTTCTTTCCCAGTGTATACAATAATATTGAATGCATACCCTTCTGGTGTGCACAACTTGTATAGTTTAACCCCGTATTTGTGGGATTTATTTTTAATGTATTGGCGAAAGCGTAACCGGCCGCGCCACGGAATCATGGATTCGTCGATTACGAGAACTTTTCCCGGTGTCAACACTTTGTTAAATTGTGTCAAGATCATGTCATAAACGGTTCTGATTTTACATAATTTGTCATGTTGAGTGTCACTGCTGTCATCAGAGAATATCAGCATAATAGCAAAAAATTTGAGCATCTCATCTCTATCCGTTGGTTTCCAGTCTTTCACATGACTATTATTGTTATTACCTTGGCTTTTTCTCAAACATTTGACTGCAAAATTATTTTTTTCGAGAACAATTTTATCGATTAACTCATCGGTCAAAAACAGTCTGTAAAACTCATCGGGGTTCTTAACATTAGAAGGGACAGATATCTTACTAGTACCAACGTACTCGTCGAATTCGGGGTGATCATCTGAAATATCTTGCCATCCATCATCATCATCAGTTTCTACTGAAACCGCTTGGGGTAGTGGCACTTCGAAATTGTCTTCATCTTCTCTCGATGTTTCAGACATTGAATCGGAAGAATAATCACTACTTGGAGCATATGTCTTATCAGAACTAGTTTCCTCACCGTCATCTTCAAATAAATTTATGTCTTTATCACAATCAGCATTAGATTTTGATGGCTCGGATACTGACGGATTGAATAGCGATCTAGGGCAGGTTTCAGTACGCACCGTAGTAGGTAGTATTTTCATCACGTTTAGATGATGGTGTAGCAAGTAAATTAAAAAATTGCTCCTCATTAAATGAAGAATTGAGAGACAACATATCGGAAACTGAAACATCATTTAGTGAGCTGCATTTACTCATAGAAGCAACAGAAAATGTATCTTTTTCTGATGTAGGACTTGTGCAACTTAAGAAATGCTTTGGAAATTTAGATCGCTTAGATGTCGGAGTTGAAAAACAGTCTTCCTTAGACATCTGATTGACACAACTATCTTTGGAGCAACCTGGTTTTATAACTACGTCTTCAAGAATGTGTATACGTTTATTTCGGGGTTCTGCTGTTGACGGTGTTACAGGAGGTGTAAAAGTTGCATTTTGAAGAGTACATAACGTTTGTCCACTTGAAGGACTGGTAAAAATATGATCTGGACTTATGTTGGCCCGTCGTATCAATATTTTTCTCCAGCTTTTCTGAACTTCTTTGTTCTCGTTAGTTGTCTCAGCGGAATCACTTTCATCCGGGCACATTAGTAGCATCCTTCTAGAACGTTTCATTTAGCACTTGCACTTTAATTACAGGGCTAATTAGGAACGAACGCAAATAGAATATCGCAACGTCTAATTAATATGCACATCACTAATTAACTGACCTGTCACCAAGGGCCGGCTATCGGGTTATCAGGCATCGGGTCTTTTAGATCCGATATCCGTCCTGCAAGGACAAACTTTCTTTGCAGGCCGTATCAGGTCTTCAAGATCCGATACAATATTTTTCCTTTTATTGGTACTATTTGGCGACAGAATACCAGTCAATATATCTGTCACACTCTCACTACAAAAAATCCTAAAGAAAACTACCCAGGCCTATGCGATAGCAATAGAAATCTCTCTCCGGCCCGCGCAAATAGTTCACTTCAGATGTTTTCGACCCGTTGCCGTCCTGAACGTGTTAACCGGATCTTTTGTATACATATGTCTATATTTAACGTAACGTTTGCTTTAAATAAACAATTAAATAAACCTGTAAAAGTCGACACAGGTAAAATAAAGTATATTCACGTACTTTATTTTCCTAATAAAGTATAAAGTACGTTACCCGAAATAACGTACAATACTTTATTATAAAGTACGGTTAGCAACCCCAGCTGGCATCGAGCCGTCGGTTTATCAAGTGTACTATCCACAGAATGTGACTGAACATAATCCTTACTAATATTATAAACGTGAAAGTTTGAATGGATGTATGGATGTTTGTTACACTTTCACGCAAAAACTACTTGACCGATTGCGATGAAACTTGGTATGTAAATAGCTGGAGACCTGGGTTCAAATAGGCTATTTTATCCGCTCTTTATCCCGATATTCCCACGGGAACGGGACTTACGCGGGTGAAACCGCGGGGAAAACGTGTTGTAGTGTTTAATATGAAAGTGTTGAACATGCGTTCCGTGAGTCATGATTTGTCTGCCTATGCGCTGGCGAATACGTTGGTAGTCACAATATTTATAATCGTTATTAATAACACATATATTGTATAATTATGTATAATTACAATAAAGTACGTTAAAATATTTTTTTAATAAATCAAGACTGAGTATTTTGGCATGGCAAGCCAGGTTTTGATGTCTGTAATAATTGCCACTAAGAAGGAAGAGGTGACATCTCGCCAGGTAAAGTTTTCAGGTCCCGAATTATAAGACGCCTATTATCGTCTACCGCTCAAAGTACCAGACCATGTGCTTCTATTGAGAATTTTTTAATTGAAATAATCGAACCCGAGACCTCATATACAGCAGTTGAAATCACTATCGCTGATATTTTAATTTATTTTTACTCTTTAATTGTCAAAATCACTGTTAGAATTACCTAATATTATTCATTTTTCCAGGCCAACATTGCCACTAACAGAAGTACAAAAATTATTGAATGCTCAAAGGCAACGCTACGAGAGAAAATGTCAAGAATACGTGGACAAAGCAAAACATGCTGCCCCGATCCTGCAAGTGCAGCAACTATCGCATACACCGCAAGTGCAGCAACCGAATAATTCGTCGCAAGTGCATCAACCAAAGCATTTAACACAAGTGCAGCAGCTAACGCCTAGGCTGCAAGTGCAGCAATCATCGCATACACCGCAAATGCAGCAACCGAATAATTCGTCACAAGTGCAGCAGCCAAAGCATTTAACACAAGTGCAACAGCCAACGCCTAGGCCGCAAGTGCAGCAACCATCGCATACACCGCAAGTGCGGCAACCGATTAATTTGTCGCAAGTGCAGCAACCGAGTAATTTGTTGCAAGTGCAGCAGCCAACGCCTAAGCCGCAAGTGCAACAACCGAATAATTCGCCGCAAGTGCAGCAACCGAATCATGTAACACAAGTGCAGCAGCTAACGCCTAGGCCGCAACTGCAACAACCGAATAATTCGTCGCAAGTGCAGCAACCGAAGCATGTAACACAAGTGCAGCAGCTAACGCCTAGGCCGCAACTGCAACCACCGAATAATTCGTCGCAAGTGCAGCAGCTAACGCCTAGGCCGCAAGTGCAGCAACCATCGCATACGCCGCAAGTGCAGCAACCGAATAATTTGTTGCCAGTGCAGCAACCGAAATATTTAACACAAGTGCAGCAACCGAATAATTCGTCGCAAGTGCAGAAAATAAAGCATTTAACACAAGTGCAGCAGCCAACGCCTAGGCCGCAAGTGCAGCAACCAAATAATTTGTCGCAAGTGCAGCAGTCAACGCATACACTGCAAGTGCAGCAACCGATTCAATTATCACAAATGGTGCAAGTTAAGAACTTGACTCTAGCTCATGCAAGGTAATTAATAATAGTACTATCTATAGTATAGAGTATTATAAAGGGTTGTAATGGTCTGTTTATATTCAGGCGATCTTTCTTAAGAACTAACGGCCACTCCTACCACTAACAAGTAAGAGTTATCCGAAAGATAACTCGCATGCTGTCTCACTCATTAGGTTAGGTTAAAGGAGAGAGATGGCGAGACTTTTATCTTATAGATACATTCTATCTGGTGGTGGTAATACAAACCCTTAACCTTTTTGATGGAAATTATAAAATCTTTTCTTCAAAACGATTAACAGCTTTCTATACTGGCTTTCATTTTCACCCTCGTCAAGGCTATATTATTTTGTATGTATAATACCTATTTATTTTATATGTAATATGTTATAATATTTTCATTATAGCTTAGAGATAAAACGTGATGATGACCTACAGAATATTAACCAGCAGAGCACTGCAACTTCTACCAACTTGCATCCCAACATGAGTAAACCTGTGGCCAGGTATACACCATCGACTGCGCGTGCTTACGACTTAGATAACCAAAGTCCAGATCTAACACAAAGCCGTAGATTTGTTAACAGTTACAGACAGGCTGAGAGGTAATTTCTGTTTTCACTTGTTGCTTCACCATACCAACATTTTCAGTGTATGTTGTCAGTCAAAGTCTAATATTTGAACGGCGAAGCATTGGATACAAAGATCCACAGTTAGTTGTGTTTTGGCGGTCTTTGTGTCCGTTGCTTTGTACTAAAAATATCTCTAGTTCAGCATTAGAGATATTTTCAGTAATTACAAGTATTAGAAATAATATTAATGATTGAGATGATGAAATGAGATAGATGGATCAATGTGAAAACAAAGTTGTACATTGAAATTAAACTACTTTATACATTTTTTATTGCGCTGTTTATTTTAAAACACTATTATTTACATAATTTTGAAACTGAAGTGTCAACTTCAGTGACACTTCAGAACATTGAAACAACAACCATTTTTGTCACCCTGTGAACATAGCTGCTGGAACGCAACCGAAACATCAGGGAAAGTGTAAACTTAAATATAGATAATTTTAATTTTTAAATAGTTGTTAGTAAACCTAAACAATAGTAGTTTCAAAATTATGTACTTAATAAAAGCGTTTTAAAATAAACAACGCGATAAAATCCGTATAAAGTAGATTAATTTCAATTTATAACATTCGCGTAAACGTACTGACAATATTGAGTAAAGTTCAAAATAATTTGTTTTCTTACTTGACTTCCTTCCATTCGAGCAGATTGTCTTTTGAATGGTTATTTTATTGTAGTCATATATTAATCAATTGACACGAGTCGAGGTTTGTTTACTACATATGTACCTAAAGATATCAGTAGAATAAAAATACATGACACTTTGAGCCTCGAGGCTCCGATCTGCTTCTTCGCTTTCACTTTCGAGCCTTAGAAATCAAAACGTAAACGCTATGCCCTGAATCCTCTGGCTAGAAATCGAATAAGAGGAAGAACTATAGTGTGGTCTTACTAAATTAAGCAACTTACCATCAAAAATTCTGTACTGCTTACAGGATTCAACCAACCGAGCCGGCGCTGTTTCCTTCAGGCAGTGATCACTTCATCGCCAGGTATGAAACTCCAATAATGATTCGAATACTTCAGTCGGTGATGTTCTTGCGAAAAATGTTTAAAATTTACATACCTTTCCAAAATATTATATAACAGAAATAAAAAAGATCATTAGTATCAAAGATTTCATCATTTACATCTGTACAAAATCTTTTACAATCTGTACAAAGTCTGGGAAATTCCTCCACCCAGCAGAAGGCTGCTGGAAATATCCTTGTGTTATGGCCAAACCCGTGTCTGTAACATTACTTGTATTCATTATAAGGTAAGAAATAGCAGCAGAAGAAATTTTTATTAGCAGGTAGGAGTTTGAAAATGAGCCCGGTGGACGACAGTAGGCTCGCCACGTATTACGTGCGACTTAAAAAGATATTACGCGAAATGTGTGTGTATCACACCTCTGCTTACTTCTTCGGGCATATAGGCATAAGACAACGTATATATTTTTCATTGCCTTTAAGAACAGATGAGACGATGTAAGTAGTTACGGTCCGTGGGCTTTAGTTATAAGGTATACTATCACGGTAGGTGGCGGCTGTGTAGAATTACATAACTTGTGTTAAATGTTTCGTTTGCTGCACTTGTATGGTAGTAATGATACCCACCCCAGCAGATAGCTTGCGACCTATAAAACGTATTAGAACTTACTATTTAGAGGCCGGATCACCTGGAAAATAATCCTAGATCCGCCAATAAGTAGAACTCTCTTAAAACCTCATTTGAAGAAGAACCAGCATGTCCTATCCGTCTAGCAGCTCGAGTCAATTGTATTTGGAGGCTCCTGCCCAGAGATGTGGGCAGTACTCCACTTGTAGTCGGCTATGGGCTATAAAGCCCAAAAAGTTGAAGCTGGCGTAAACTATGGTGCGGGTCTGTTCAGAACGCCCACTTTTATTCTTGAGAGTTTATTTTGTCTTCAAATAGTTCCTAAACTGGATTTTGCTGGTAATTTCAACATTAAGGATCCAAATACTCTCGAATATTTTGACCTCGAAGAGTTCCGCCTTGGAGCTGCGGCGCTATGCCGTAAATGTATTTATTCCAGTACAAGTACAAGTTGAGTACAAGGATGCGATAGCGCCGCGGGGTAGTCGTCTTCCAGATGTGTATCACACAAAATTAAAATTTGTCCCGTGTGGGATTTGATCCCACAACACTCGGCGCGTGGCAGCGGCGAGGCGATCACATAAACCACTACGCCATCCGTGCATAATTAATCTTATTTAAGATTATGTAATAACAAAGTTTAGCGTGAGTATAACTGCCCGCGAGAAATCTAGTGACTTAATAAATTGTTATACCATCCGGTTGTCGTACTGTTTCACCATAAAGTTATTGATGTGCCCGATAGCTACAACTCACAGCTTTTTGCTTTGCTTTCCTTTGCTGCAAGTGTGGGTTGTTAATATTTATCACTAGCTTATGCGCGCGGCTCCGCCCGCGTGGTACATACAACAACAAAAAGTAGCCTATGTCCTTCCCTAGGTTTTAAACTATCTCTGTACCAAATTTCAATTAAATCGGTTGAATGGTTTCGCCATGAATAGGCCAGACTGACTGAGTTTCTTTCGAATTTATAATATTATTAAGGAGTAAGGGTATTATATCACAACTTTGTAGCTGAATACATTAACACACTAGTGATGTGCGTCACCACTCATTATAAAAAAGATAAATAATAACTTCCAGTTTTTAATTAACATGTTAGCTTTTAACTAGATCTGGACTATGTTAAATAATATATACATTTAAATCGTTTTTATTAACTTATATTTGTGTAGACAGAAACCGTGCTGGAACAAACACTTTGCTGGAATCACTAATAAGGTTAAGGATTATTTATTAATATGTACTTAATTAGAATTTTGTTCAAAAGCAGTTTCCGTAATTATTATTTGCCATGTTGCCACTCACACAATAGTTTCTGAAACACACTGTTCAACTATCAACCTCTCGGAGAGCCAACATTCTTATTCTTTACTAGCTGTTACCTGTGACTTCGTCCGCGTAAAATTTAATCAAAATATTACTTTCTGGCGGAACCCTTTTTTTTTAAATAAATTTAGCCCAAGTTACTCCTTATAATATCAGCTATCTGCCAGTGAAAGGCCCGTCAAAATCAGTCTAGCCGTCTCAGAGATTAGCTGAAGCAAACAGACAGACAGACAGGCAAACATTTCATAAATTGATTTTGCAAATAAGCGCCTTATATGTTTTCATATGTATTTAGTAATAAGATTTGTTTTTGCCATTACAAACAGACACTTCAATTTTATTTATCTGTATGGATGTCGTAGCCAGATCTTAGAATTGATCACGCCATGATGTGGCTGACCAAATTTCATTAAATGGTTGTATTTCATAATATGGCCACATCGTTTAAACGTCAACGTTTGATGATATGTCAATCCACGTTTGGCCATATCATTAAAGGGTTTCTATGATATTAAAGGTTTAATAGTGATAGATATTATTAAACAGTTTTGTGTCGTAACAACATTTTTCTTCACTTTTATCTTCAATCGCTTACCCATAGTACAAGCTCTGCTTAGTTTGGGCTAGATAGTGTTGTGTGTATGTGATAGAATATTATTTATTATTATTATATACCTACATAGCTATCATTCGAACATTTGCGCTTTAACTGTTTCGCGCGACACAAAAGATCCCACTCGGTCGAAGTGTCGCCGGTCTGTACTGACTGGCCCCTACACAAGATAAGATAACTGTTTCGCGACTACTCGACCGATGATCACGAAATTAATTACACGAAAGTACACGTTGTCAGGGCAACAGAAATGGATAAAGGATACCTTTCATCCAGAAAAAGTACTGTTGCAGAAAATAAATTTTTTTGGTGAATGCTTTGACGCCTCTCTGCGGGGCGACGGACTAGTTATGTCGAACTTACCGGTAATACCGACTAAACCTACCACGGTGTTCCCCGACATAACTAAAGACGGCGGGGCCGTGCGAATCGCTTTCACATGTTATCGCGACCCCGCCCAGGTTTCAGCTTGCCGTATAAAACGGCAGGCCACTACACGAAAAGCTAATCTTATATATCTCATTTAAAGTCTTGTATTGTATATCAATGTACTCGGAATGAACTGAGCTTTTCGAACGAACCACTTACTAACAGAATAATATTTAGATAATATTGTTGTTGTATTGATAATATTGTTGTGTTGTTATTGATATTCTCGTTCAATGACGACGTGCATTGCGTACTATCGCTTTGTTGCAAGCAACGTACACTAGTTCAATATTTGAACAGTTTTATAAATTCTACCAAATCGCTTCAGATCTTTCCTAACACTCGCTGTACATTTGAGCTGTCTCGGATGCAACACAGTCAATTTATAACACGAATTTACCGCCGTAACTCATGAACACTTAAACCAATTTCTGCAATTGCCAAATCAATTTGTTTCGTCTACCATACTATAGTTAAAATATATCTTCTTTATTTTCCCCCATATGTAAATAGTCGACAATTGTATTGGACATCTAAATAAATAAAACATTGCTATTCTTAATTGTACAATTTTATTATTTTGGTGTCGTTTTTAAATTTCATTATTTCAGTATCTGTCATTATTGTGAATCAGTCTTAGATTGACGTAATTATGAATGATTCATCATCATCATGATGAATCATAACATAAGATAAATAAGTTTTAGAAATTTGCGCACCTGCTTCAGGTTATAATTCAGCGCATCCATTATTCTTTTGTACCAACCCTATGTACCCGTATTATGCAAATTAAAATTGATTTGATTTGATTTGATTGTTATTGTTATGTCACGTGACTTCGTGCCAAACGTTCGTTGGTCGATGTTATTTGTTCCGCTGTGTTCTGTAGTTTTTTTTAGGGCAAGTATATAGGTAAGTGTAATACATTATTGGAAAGCTTATTCTTTCTTTTTTTAGACACAATAAAAACAATACTGACTAATGTTATTTTTGTATAGCGAACTGAAGCCCAAAGTACCTAGTAACCTATTATCATTTATCAGATTGCCCGCCTTTTTTTTATAATATGTTGTTTTTTAGTACAGTATTATATCGTATTTCAGGTTTCAATCACTATAATAGTGTTATTTATTAGTGTTTCTATAAAAATGTATGAATACAACGCACAAGGTTACGTAGAATAGATAAAAAAATATATATTACTTTCGCCGCGCTCTAATTGTACTCGTCACGCGTTTCAGTGCTACTTTCAAATGCTATCTTCATTTTTCTCACAGACATTTATATAAATACTTTTTTACTATAAAGAGTATTTAACTAGGAAATAGAGAAAGTAAAACCTCTTTTTATTACATTTCTTTAGAAGCAAATATTTTCAATATCGAACAATTTGTACAGTTCTGGTTAGTTTAACCAGGCGTATAAACTAAAATAAACACGTAAATGCGATGATACATTATACTTGTTGTAGCTTACAATGCATATTTCTAAAAAACCCAAGCCACCGTAATACTATCTAACAGTATTGTAACTCGGCCGTATCTTTGAAATAAATGCCTACTGCCACGCGGTACGTAAAGGCTCGTACAGACTATATAACATAACATGTTATACAACATTACTATATAAGATAATGTGGACACTGAATGTTATAAAACATGTACAATAACATGTATACAATAAATTCATCTATGTTGCAAGTATAAAATATATAATGAATTTCCGTAGAATTTATATTAATAGTGACCTTTGAATTCTACTAAAAATCGGCAAAAATGATATTAATTCTACAATTAACTGAGATCAGATAATTCTAGTAATTATTTTTTCCGTTAGAAAAGTGTGGAAGTAAGCTTCAGACTTAATTTAAGTTTATGTATTTAAAGAAATGGTACAGGTG
This sequence comes from Catocala nupta, assembly GCA_963675205.1. Classification (NCBI taxonomy): domain Eukaryota; kingdom Metazoa; phylum Arthropoda; class Insecta; order Lepidoptera; family Erebidae; genus Catocala; species Catocala nupta. The sequence goes on from OY776098.1 coordinate 8,081,236, forward strand.
TGGTAGAAATACGTTTTATGGTCTGGTGTCAGTTGACATTTCAAAAAGATAATGGCGGCCGGCTTGTTTACATGCTCGTGCGCATTTACTTTTGTTTTTCGGTGTATTTGATTTGTTTTCCGTGATATTCGCGTTGAGTTGAGATTTAGTTCCTCCGCGTATTTCAGGAATCCAAACACTTTCATCGGTCTTTCCACAGTTCATTAGGCAGTTATGACAAATCATAATAGCAATATGAAATAAATACGTATTTTGTGATTACATATCAATAACATTTTATTGTACAACAATGTTATATAACTTCCGCCATAACTAAAAAATAGATACTAATCAAACATGACAACGCAAAATCTGTTTTACGTTCCTGGTAATTCAGTTAGTCATCTCCGATAAATTAATATGTACAACTTACCTAATAATTAGCTTACACATAATGCAACTATACAACATTAATTTATTGTTCGTCTTTGCCGCTAGATGGCACTTTAACCTTGTAGTAATAAGTAATAATTTGTCTATAACAATAATAGATGGCGCTATCTACAACATTGCCATAACAACAAAATGTATAAAAATACTGTAACAAAGAACACAAATTCAATCGGGCTTGAAACTAAAAAAATACTTCAAATTTTTTATCCTTGTTGTAAGAATCAATAGCGTAAATAATAATACATAAGTCTTGCTTGTGTATAAAATTAAATATAGTGTTACAGTATGTAAGATGATACATTATTTTATAATTTCTCTGATGTATTTGCCTATGGTAAGTAATTACAGTGCCAAGTCCAAAACTTGGCACTATAATTATGTACTTACGAATCCGAAATAAGTTCTTTTGTCTATGGCCAGGGACTTCACCCGCGAAACAGCAAAATAATTATATACATTGACCTTGATACTGTTTTGTTATTGGTCGGTGCCAGCCTAAACCTTCATCAGTGTGACCAGACTTAATATTATAAAACTTTTATAGTACATTTTGTCAACATTTCAACCATTTTATATTTCGATATTATTATAAATATAAAACGATTAACGAGAACATTGCAAAATAAAATTTGTTATAAAATGTATTTAATTTGACATATAAAATTATTAGAAATGATCTATGGTCGGTATTATCCGAGTATGACGTAATTAGCAACTGTAACCGGATTCTGTTATCTCTCTTTAAGGACGCTGGCATCCGTCTGAAGAGATTACAGGCTATATTGAACCATTTAGCATCGATTATAGGTCCGACAGGAATGTGTAGCATCACTTATTAATGGACAGTTATTAAGTCTTTTTTTTTATTGATTGTGAATTAAAAATGAATGCCTCACTCGACAAATGCCTGTGTACAATTGCGTCAGAGGATTCAAAATAATTCTGGCTAATTCGGGTGAGTCTAATTCTAGCAATCGTAAACGGCACTCAAAGTTATTTTGAGATGGTTGATCACTAAGATAAAAAGGTACAGTATAAGATGTTCTATGTATTTGGTACTAGAATTTGCCCGCGGCTTCACTTGCGTAAATATATGTAGGTTAAATTAGTAACAGTATTTTTTTCTGAATGAAATGTACCTTGTGTCCTATTCCGTACCTCTGACAACGTGTATGCGAAATTTCCTGATGATCTGTTGAGTAGTTAACCCATTCGCTGTGGCAGTAAAAAATACTTTTATTAGCCAGGTGCGGGGCGGTTTTCGTCGCAAACGCCGATGGGCGTCCTCCGCACCTCATAAGGATAATATAAAAGGCCGATTGGCGTTTTCAGCACTGTTTAAAAAAATGTTGCATTCTTACACTAAAATCTTAGAAAAACTACAAATACGCGATACGGGTGATACGATAACGATCGTATTTGGTGTTAAAAAATAAATTGACATCGATTAGGAGTATTTTTGTGAAGTTTTTGTTCTGTAATAGTTGGACTGTGAAATTAAGGAGAATATGGCGATAAATGGTAAATAAATTATTTTAATTAAATAATTGTACTTTACTTTTAAACTACCGTCTCATACATTTTAGTTTTCAATGACAAGAAAGGCTAAATTATCATTATAAATTAATATCAGAGGTTGTAAACCTTTTTTTACTTTTATGATACTACTATTAATTATTACATACACATTATTTTCATGGACATTTCCACGAATTCCACAGCGATAAGACTAGTCTTGTTATTAAGTTTTCGTTCTGTTTTAGTGAATTTTAACTTAAGAAGTAATAATATGTAAATATACGTTTCTCTATTGATTCACAAAATATTTCATGTCATTAAAAGTCATAGCTAACTCGTTATGTCAAAGCGAAATAGGAATTAAAAATAATGCGAATATAATGCCTAATTAATAATAATTAGGCATTCCTAAAAATATCTCAATTATAGAAAAAATAATATTATCTAAATATATTTAGTATCAAAAGTTGTTAAATCCTGGAAAACGCCCTTAGGCGTCTTCAGCACCTAAAAAGGAATTCGCAATTTTTCTAAAAGTTAAAATTCCGGAAACGGCAAGCAGTATCTTGCTGTGTTTTAAAAAATATGTGCCCTTGTTGCAATTTCTTTTTTTTTTTGACTTGTTTTCGCAAAGATATAAGCAATTTAAAAAAGACGCCAATTGGCGTATTCCGCACCTGAATATTAAATAAAAAAAACGCTGATAGGCGTCCGCCGCAACGAATGGGTTAAGGCGTGAAAACGCAACAAACAAACAAACTTTGCATTTATAATATTAGTTAGGATTCGTGTACAACTTGGTAGTTTTAGTATTATTTGATGTTACTTTGGTAGATTATCTTACAAATTAATCTGGTAACACTACACCGTAGTAAACTTTTGTTCTGTGTTGTCAGTGCATTTTATCATGATGCACTCAAGTTGGTGAATTAGTACCTACGCATTACAATTATAATATAACAAAGCCACGCTCAAACACTTATTATCTTGATAGTTTTTGAGTACTTTCAGGTTTATATTTAGTTCGAATAGTTTTAGTGTTGTGTGAATACAATGGGTGCAGAACAATCTTCGGAAACTGAGTGAGTGATCATGATCAATTTAATGTATTAAGTATATACCTATACTGAATAGATATAAATACAATGTTGTCTATACTGATATTATAAGGAGGAAAGATTAGATTCTTCGTTTGTATGTAAATATTTATGTAAAAACTACTCAACTGATATTAAAAATTCCTTCACCATTAGAAAGCTATATTGTCACTTATCATCACCTAGTAACATACTGCTATTTTTATTGTTTTTAAACTGTTACTACCTAACCTTCTTTTACGCGTGCCAAGCGGCGAGCAATAAGCTAGTAATTTAAAATATACTAGCGTCATAAAATATACGACAGAAAGTTAGAGCTGTGAACTCGGTAAAAATTGCACGTACCTATGCATTAATCTTATCATTCCTAAATAACATGAAACATTCAAAAGCTTTTGAATGTTAAGATTTAAACAAATTTAAATAAGATAGCCATTTCTAACATCAAGCAATACCTACCTAATATAATGTTGTTTACCGTAACAAACTGTAATACCTATATGTATGTTACCATAGTACCTAATCATTTATCCATTCAAAGCGAAGCAACGCGTCCATGCGTTTGTTTAATAAATGTGAAAAACGCACAGACTAATTTAAAAGTGTAAGTCGTTAGTACCGCGGTATCGTACAGTACCAAATAAAACAGTCAGTTTTAATACTAAAAACACAAACCACAGAAAATATTCAAATAAAAACAATATAAATATTCATTGAAATTAAACTACTATATACGGATTTTATCGCGTTGTTTATTTAACACTCTATTACATAATTTTGAAACTGTTACACTACTATACTATACTATTAAACTTTACTAATTTTAAGCTAATTAAATTATTAAAACTATCAAATCTATTTGTTTTTAAGTTTACACTTTCCCCGACGTTTCGGTTGCTTTTCAGCAGCCATGGTCACGGGGAGACAGAGATATAAATATTGTTTTGGGACATCAACCCATGTCGCCATATTTTGGAAGTAGGTCGACCTTGACACAGCGATAAAACGGCGTCGTTTGTCCCATCAGTTTTTATAAAAATGGCATTTTAAGATGAGATCCAAAGTGATAGGATGTTTACTAAATTGGTTGTTTAATTCAGATCATGGTAAACTGTGTTTGTCTGTTATTACACTTATTACTTATTATATTAATTTGTCATGCTTTCATGTAATTAAGGATGGATACAAAAATGGTTTCAGTCGTAAAAATACGCGTTCTCCTATGTTGTGTTATTCCCAGAAGGTCAGATTACTGTTCCGGGAAATCCCCGTTACAAAAATAGACAAAAGAATTCCTTTAAATATTTTGTTCCTAAACGAAGGTGTATTTTTTGGGTCTTTCGTTGATTTTTAGATAGAGTAGATTTCACGGGTTCTTTGCACCAAGGTGTGAATCGCAGAAGGACCTATTTTGAATTAGTCGTTTCGCACCATGGTGCGAATCACCGAAGAACTATTTTTGACTTCTTCGATTCGAAGCACCACCAATGTTATTTTTGAAATGTACTTTCTTGGTACTGACGGGTAAAACACGAAAACGTTTATTGAAATATCAGCTTTTTGTAATGTCCCTCTGCTGGGTAAAAGCCTCTCCTTTGTACTTCCAAATCACTCTGTTGGTGGATATCCCCTGAACTTATGACCTTGTGACCCCTATATCTCGAGGGTCTTTTGACCCACAAGGCCCATATTCAAACTCGACCGAGGGATGACCCCAAGGTGTTTGTACACCAAGTAACAAGTTAATCGGTCCAGTGGTTCCAGAGCTATGCCTGTCACTAACAAACTGACACTAACAGACAAACACAGAGACCCACAAAGCATTTTCATTAACCTCTTCGAAGAAGAATCAGAGGTTAATAAAATGTCATAAGGGTCCCGTTTCCTATCTGGAAGCAAGGCATATAATAGCACTGGAACCACATTTGTATATTCTTCGTCGCTTCCTAAATCTTCCTAAATCTTGATGGAAAATCTTCGGGCAAATCTTAGATGCCGTCAACAAAAAAATTTTTTGACTCCGTTAAATATTTTATCATTTCTATTTTTGCAAAAATGAGGGTTCTCTTGTTTTTTATGTGTATAATCGGCAAATAACAAATCTTCGTATTTTTAGGTACTATAAGTTTTATTAAAATTAAGTTCATTAGCACCTAGGTATAGCTTTGTTTCTTTGTTTGTAACGTTATTAAATTGAAGTAATGAGTTCAATAAATTTATACCTCTATCGACAAGAACTTCAACTGAACCTTGAAATATTTATGTCACTGGCTTATTGATGTTCTTTTTAACTGTTTCAGTACACCAATGCATCTGCGATCTATTTCAATCACTGCCTGTTCTTTTGGAGTATGGTTATGTGTAGTCTCATGTAGTATCTCGAATGGGAAAGGATACACTTTGAGTATTGCATTTACACTCGTTAGATTCTTTTTTGGTACACCTCCATACCTCAGAACCGTTTTTATTGATTCGTTTCCAAATATAATAGTATCGATCTCGACACAACATTCGGCGACCTCTCTTGGTTGTTTCATATTCTATGTTAACAGGACCTCGTGAAGTTGACGGTACGTCCGACATTTTAGAGGGGTAACACCAATCCTGTAATAAACAACAAAACAGGTGTATACTAATGTTGTAAAAATGCTCGAGTCGGCGCTTAAACGCTTGAGTCGATGCTCAAGCAGATTGCTAACGCTCAAGTCGGGACTCGACTGAAGCGCTCGACGCTCGAGCAGTGGCTTGAGCGTTATAGTGAAAAAGCATTTTTCGAGCACCGGACTCAGCGCTCGGCTCAAGCTTGAGCGCGTGTTTAGATTACATAACTAGGGAAACTGTAAAAGTATAATTCAAATTAGAGAATTTCAGTTTTATTTTTATTGATATTTACCTATATTATAATAGTAGAAAAATACTTATTTATTATTAGTACACAATATGCCATATGATCTACGCCATAAGGCCCAAATTAAATTACAAGTGTAATTTACAAGTATGGTTTAGCTGAACTTGCTGTACAATTCCTGCCTATTGATCTTTCTTAGTAACTAAGTTAAATTAAATACTTTCCTAAAATTATTACACACCTTTGCTACACTATAATTTTTTTAACCATGAGGAAAGACACATACTGGCCTGTATATTTTCGTTACTAAGTCTGTTCCTTCTTTTAGTTATGATAAGGCCAGCTTTTGAAAATGCCACTTCGCTTGGCACACTCGTGCTTGGAACAGATAAAATTTCGAACGCCAGTTTAGTTAAGTTGGGCAATGTAGTTTGCTTATTTTTCCACCACAACATCACATCTGTGTTCTCAGGTTCAATGGATAAATTTAAATAACTATCAATCTCATCTATAGAGCTTCTATCGGATTGTTGTTTATATATTGAAGAAAAGAATGATTTTCTGGTCTGAATTTCAGGTTCTTAATTTTCTATCCTATCTTCACGAGAAGGTGACGCATAATATTCACTTTGTTACATTTGTTTTAATTTTCTTAATGGTTCCGTATTACTTTTATTCATGCAATAATTATTATTCAGACGCGGATCTAATATGGTAGCTAATTCTGCAAGATCAGTTTTTATCAGTGAAGAGTATTCATTTAATTTCGTAATCATAGCGTTTACGGAATTTTTATATAAATTTACATTTTGAAATTATTGCATGTGATCCAACAACGAGTCCATGATGGGAATAACATAATATACAGGGTGATTTTGAAATCGTGTAATTCCTTTTAACCACGCATTCTACTGGTGATATAGAATAACCCTGACCATATTTTTATTTAATTAGATTTATTTTTTTTGAAAAATTATTATTCCGTTTTTTTCGTGAATTGGTGTCAGATAGTCATATGTTAACCAACCGAGGCAATTTTAATTTTTTACTAATTAAAATAAAAAATCATATTAATAATTAATGTCGTAAATAATAACGGGCGGTCCTTTTTATTGCCCCTTATTATTTACGACATCAGTTATTGTTATGTTATTATTTTTAAATTAAAAAAATATTAAGATTGTGTCAGGTGGTTAAAATATGACTATATGAAATCATTTCATGAAAAAAATCTGTACTCTAATTTTGCCGAAACCATTATTCTAATTAAGAAAAAATATGGTCAGGGTTATACTATATCACCAGTAGAATGCGTGGTTAAAAGGAATTACACGATTTCAAAATCATCCTGTATACTAGGATATTCATGTATAGATAACATTTCCGTGGCTTCATAGAATGGCTGTAAAAAATCAATCAATACTTTTACATCATTCCAGTCTTGAATGGCGTATTCATTGAATTCAATTTTTCAGAACAAATTAAGTCCAAAACAGTTTTCATTGAGAAAGCTCTTTCTAACATTAGAAACGTAGAATTCCAACGTGTTGGAACATCTTTTATGAGATCTAATTTCTTGACATTTAGTGAAACACAGCATTCTTCGTATGTTTGCTTTCTTTTAGGCGATAAAGTTATAAATTTCACTAGCTTGGATACTGCAGATATGGTCGAGTCAGCTTCATCTAGACCTTTCTTAACCACCCAATTTAATATATGGGCCAAGCATCTTACATGCAATATATCCTTATATTCTTCATGAAACAGTTTTAGAAGCCGGATACATTTTGTGTTTGTTGTATCGTTGTCAGTAGTAATGGAGATTATTTTGTCCTTCAACGAATAATCAGAAAATATTTGCGTAATTTTCAACAAGACTTGCTCACTTTTATGGAGATATGGTATAAGATCAAATTCAACCACTATAGAAATCAGCAGCCCCTCATTGTTTACAAAATGTGCAGTTACTACTATGTAAGGCTTATTCGTAAGTGACGTCCAGAAATCAAAAGTCAGAGAAACTTTATATTTTAAGGACTTGATCAAATTAATAACATCTTTTTTGTCTCCTTGTACAAGCTTTGAATTCCTTTGGTTAATTTGTAACGACTTGGCAGGGTATAATTTCCATTTAAAAATATAAAAGCTTTTGAAAATGTTCCTCTTCAACGATATGAAATGAATGATTACCATGAATCACAAAATTTTTCAAAAAATTGTCATAGTCCGAGTTTCTTAGAGAAGTTATTTTTCTATGCAACTGTTGTTTCGTCGGCGTGGAGTAGATGTACTGGCATTACTGGCAATGCTGGCATCTGGATCCGTAGATTGTGTGTAGGTCGTATGCCGTGTTGTATGTTTTTTTAGTATAGATGTTGATGTTTTCTGTGAAAAACCTTTATTGCAGATTTTACACGTAACACGACCCGCCATTACTTGAAAATGATCCCATTTCCAACTTTTCCGAGTGTTATTGTTATCACGTGGAGATAAATCTGTGGATTCCTCCGCACTTAATTCCATCATATTATCTTGTTCGTGTTCACTGCTACTACTAACAATATCGCAATCGTTTTCCATGTTATAAATGCGAAACAACAAGGAGAATAATAGAAAATACACAATATATATAATTGTTTCCGCTTGTTCACTCACAGGACTTGCTTATACGACCAAAGTCAAAAGATCAGTAATAATCACTGTACCTACCGCCTGCCACAATTCCTAACATTTTTATTTATCACAATTTTTTCATCTACCCGCATTTAAAAATTACAACGCTTGAACGCTTGAGCGCATAACTCGAGCATCTAAGTCTGAACTCTCAACGCTCACAAGCCTTAAACGCTCAAGCGTTTAACGCTCGAGTCTAAAACGCTCCAAAGCGTCGACTCAGCGCTTAACGCTCGACGCTCAGCGCTCATTCTTACAACACTAGTGTATACATATTTATATTCAAATTAGTTAAACTAAATACTTTATGGTTACTATAATACATGCACATGCGATGACAAACGTAGTTTTAGTAGATCTTTCGTTGCCCGTAGGTAACAAAGTATTGTTTGTTCCCGCCTGCAGCACCATAAAGTATTTAGTTTAACTAATTAGAATATACATACACTTGAGAGCAATAAAATCGCACACGTTGACTTTTTGTTGTTAAAGCAGTTTTTTTCATAAATGTGAATACATATTAAAATAAAACTTACACTATTTGAATGTTTACTTCAGTACCTTTCTAATGATATCAAATACAGTGTAAAAAAAGTACCCATAGGGAGTTTTAGGGCACAAAACCCAACATACGGATAAAATTACCCAATTTAGCTTAACAAAGAATAAAAATAAAACTCAAAATGCTTGATCAAATTGTTTTTTAATAAGGTGTATTCCCTCCCCTAGCCTTGATTACAGCTCTTAATCGGTTTTTCATGGACCGTATTAATTTCACCATGAAATCTTGTGGTATGGCGTTCCACTCCTCTTCAATGGCAAGTTGAAGCTCTTGGAGGCGCGTAGGAGCAGGGCTTCTTGCTCGAACTCTTCTTTTTAGCTCATCCCAGACATGCTCAATCGGATTGAGATCAGGACTACGAGCTGGCCACTCCATCGCGGTGATTCCAACATCTTCCATGTAGTCGCAAACTGTTCTAGCGACATGCGGTCTGGCGTTGTCGTGCATTAAGAGAAAATCTTCTCCCATAAGCCACGCAAGCGGCCTCACATGTTCTTCGAGCACTTCTTCGACGTATCGTGCAGCCGTCAAACTTCTCGATCTCGGGCCGGTATTCGCCGTAGTGATGAATACAATGTCAGTTTTAGTGTCCAACATTATGCCACCCCAAAACATACACGATCCACCTCCAAAAGCCACACGTTCGCTTATGCAGCATTGTGAAAATCGCTCTGATGACCTTCTGTAGACCCTAGAGCGTCCATCATGACCATGTAAAGTCATTCTGCACTCATCAGAGAACATAACAGCCCGCCATTGGTCATACGTCCAATTTAAATGTTCCCTAGCAAATTGTAGCCGGGCTTGTCGGTGAGCTGTGGTCAATTTGGGACCATTTGCTGGGCGATGTGAAGTCATTCCTGCTTCACCTAGTCTTCTTCGAACTGTCCACCGACTTATACTGACATTGCGAACTTCTCGAAGCTGTTGTCCCAGTTGAACCGCGTTCAGTTGCCGATTTCTCAAAGACCTTGTCACAAGAAAGCGGTCATCACGCTCTGATGTTGTGCGTCGCCGGCCAGATCCTGGTCGCCGAATGTAGCCACCGGTCTCTTGGAACCTCTGGTATACACGACGAACAGAGTAGCGGCTCAAATTTAGCCGTCGAGCAACTTCACTTTGGTTATGGCCTGCTTCGAGCAAGGCAATAACTTGAGCGGCTTCTGCGGGCGTGGTATCCATATTTTTCCAGTAAATCCGTATGCTTCCAGTAGAGATGTTATCACGTTGACCTTCGGTATGCAACTGAATAAAAATTCCAATAAACTGACCTTTTTATACCTGCGGCTAAGGGTGCAAGTAGTGACAACGCAAACGCGTGAATTTGGGGAATTCGGTGTACGGTCGGTTTTTGTAAGTTACGTGAAGGTCAATGATTTTAATTTTATGTTTTTGTAAAGCTAAGCTTGTATGCTTTAATTTTGTCTAATGATTTTTACTCAATATCTTTCGATTTTAGAAAACAATCAGTAATAAACCAAATTACAAGGGGTGTGCGATTTTATTGCTCTCAAGTGTACATATGTAGTTATTGCATTATTTGATAAAGTAAGCTTTACAAAACAATGCATTAGTCAGTCGAATTTTATATAGATATTGTGTTACTTGTTTTTCTCTTTTCAGTTCATTACTTTTAAGCAGTCGGGTTTTTTGTTTTTATAATAATAATTTTATTTCAGACTTTTTAGTTTTATTAACCGAGTTTTATTTTAATATATGACTAAGTACAGGCAATCTCATTCCTGACTTGAATACACTCTTGCTAGAAAATGATACTTCCGGCGTCCCGATATATATATAATTGGTTCGCTTTTTGACAATTTGTGTTAAAACAGTAATATAAATGTGATTGATACATATATTTTTGAAATGGTCTTTTCATCACGATCTTTTTCATTTGATACCCATATTGCTAAGGTAAGACAAAAAACAAACTACCCCTCCCTTTTTTATTCATTTGCGGGCGCCATTTTGAAAATTTATATAGTCTATATCACTACCACAATTCTGATGAATTCAATGACACCTCATATGTCAAAAACCGTTCAACCATTTGGGCAGTAGGGCGTACCAAAGAAATGGACATACATACACACACACATACGCTCGAAAAACATAACCCTCCTTCTGACACTGTTGGGTAAAAATAAAGTACAACTTACATTGGAAAGTAGTTTTATTTCTTTAATTTGCTATTTTGTTTCTACTTTTTTGTTGCTTCTAGTAACATCTAACAAATAATTTTTATCCAAGAAACGTCATCTTTAGACCGCATCTTTAGACCGTTTGTCTATATCAAGATAGATAAATAATTAGTGTTTTATTAAATTTAGGGAAGCTCTATTGCATTGCTTCTTGTTTGTGTAGTAAACAGTATAAAAACCTGTAAAAATCGGCAAAGATAAAATAAAGTCGCCGCCTGAGGTCGCGGGTTCGATTCCCGCGCTAGTATGTATTTGTTATTTTGTCTCATTCACGCTGAACGGGACGCGACGCTCTATCCTTACCATTACATCGACACCACTATGCACTGTTTCTTTTCGATAATTTTCTTTATTATAAGTAGCGTAGTTATGCGTGTATAGGTTGTCTAACTTGATGTGTAGGCGTGTGTACATATTTACAAAAAAAAAACAAGGTCTATATTATGTATGTTTATCCATTGTCTTGTACCCATGGTACAAGCCCTGCTTAGTTTGGGCTAGATGGTGTTGTGTGTATGTGATAGGATATTATATTATTATTATATTATAAAGTATTTTCGCGTACTTTATTTTCCTCATTAAGTTTAAAGTACGGGCGGCCACCCTAGTTGAAACGCTTGTAACACTTGAATTTTCATTTATCAATCAGCTAAGCAAGTAAAAATTTAATATTCAGAATTAATTGTAATGTATTAATTACCTTTTGCCCTTGACTATTTTATTTTATCCATAAATTTGGTTGCTCTAATCGCACGACAAGTCTTACGACTACTCGCGGTCGCAAAATAAAGCAACATTTAACTAAACTACTTATGAAAGTTGGCTAGGTTATATTAGTAAAAGTAATTTTTTAAATAAAATATAGCGTATGTTACTAGCTGATAATATAGCTTTCTAATGGTGAAAGTATTTTCAAAAGCGGTTGTGTAGTTTTTGAGTTGACCCTTACAAACAAACAAAAAATGTGTAATAAGTTTTGTTGGCGGGATAGAAAATGGACATAACCTACATTTTGGCAAAATCCATAGGTACATAATTATATAATTTTAATATTTCATTCGCCCTAAATTTTGGATAGACATTTTCATGGTAAGACTATGGTATACTTAACACCGTAGGAACAACGTGGTGGTATGTTGCCTTACACAGGGCTCGAACTGCACCTAGTTTGAATGGAGTACAGTCTTATATTTACTTCAAGTGCACAAGCATGACGGCCTCTGCGGCGCAGCGGCTGTATATAAACCACTCCCTGGTTTGCATGAAGTCTTGCGGTTTGATACCTGGATCGTGCAGTGTTATTAGATTTTCCTGTCAAGAAATTATCAGTAGCAATACGCAGTTCAGAATTTTGCCCAGTAGACGACAAGAGGCCCAGGCACCTTACGTGGGACCTAGAACTGTTTTTAAAGGCTTCTCTTAACCTTATTCCAGAGGATGTAAAGAGAGAGGTTATCTCGGAGTCGTCGGGGGAAAGATGGTGAGCGACATCCCGTTAATACCGACTAAACCTACCAAGGTGTTCGAAAACGTGAAACGGCAGGCCACTGCACGACAAGACCTATCTTATGGTCACTTCTAAATTTTAACTCTAATGTCCCTTGAGGACGGTGTGTCCGTCACACAGAGGCGCGCGTGGGAACACGCACGCTGCCTCTCAGACTTGGTGCTGATCGGGTGGCGGGCAGGCCCACGAAGCCCACTAACCCCCAGGTCTACTGGTGGTGTTACTAACCTAACATAACATACATTTACACAAGCGAGGCCGCGAGCAAAATCTAGTGACTGATGATAATATGTGCTTGTGCTTTTTCCAGGACTTCGCGCTCTGAACCGCAGCGATCGTATGGTCAACGTTACGGAACTCAAAACAGGTATGATATTCTGTTCTTAAGCGAAATAACCGACAATCAATAATTAAAAAAAAAATATTTTCATGTACAAAGGCAGTAATTCTAACATACACAATATTAATATCAACCCTGTATTAAACTGTCCCACTACTGGGCACGGGCTTCATCTCAATGTGAGAAGGCTTAGGCCATAGTCCACCACGCTGGCTCAGTGCGGGTTGGCAAATAGAAATTGGTTGGTTGGCATGTAGAAATCTCAAACATCCAGGTTTCCTCACGATGTTTTCCTTCACCGTTAAAGCGAGCAATAATTAACAATTTAATATGCACATAACTTCGAACAGTCAAAGATGTGCGCCTTGGGATCGAATCACTGCTTTAACATACAACTCAACTTGTATTAACAATTTACTTTTTAAGCTAATTATATTTTTAACACTATTTATATTTAAGTTTACACTTTCCCTGACGTTACCATTGCTTTTCAGCAGCTATGTTTAGGGGGAGTCTCCCTGCGAACATGGCTGTTGAAAAGCAAACGTAATTGATTTAGCTTAAAAAGTGATAACGTTTAATAGTAGTAGTGTAACAGTTTCAAAATCATGTAATAAATTGTTTAATAAACAACGCGATAAAATCTGTATCTTTAAAGTAGTTTAATTTCTATGAATAATAGTCGCGTAAACCTAAGACTATTACATAATTTTAACAAACCTTACTTATAACTTATAAGTAAAACAAACTAAAAAGGAATGGCACCAAAAATATACGATATAATGCTTTTTTAAGCTCTTGATTTTATACGATTATTCGAGTTTACGTAACAAAAAAAAAATCAAATATAAATATCTGTAGTAACACGAGTGAAAAGACCGTCAGAAGGTGTAGATGTCTTTGATTTTTTTAATTGCCGATAAATTTAAAATGCGTATCTTAGATTTTTTATATTTTTTTATAGCTATTGTAACTTAGCCTGATTCCGGCTTGACGGCGACTTCTGGAACACCCTGTATACATAGAAGTATTTTATTTAAAGTGACAAGTAGCTAATTTTATGTGCTTTTGCAGGACCCAATCGTCCGAGGGAGAGCTATCGTGGCGCCAGCGACACAGACCTATAAGCAGGTATATAAATTATAATTCTTATTTTGTTAAATATGACGAGTCCCGCACTAGGAATAACTCGTGTGTCGCGGGGTACATTCCAAACACTCAAACAACGGACACAAAGAGCACCCAGACTCGTAACAACCATTTGTGGGTCACACAAAATCGAATCCACAACACTCGGCACAATGGCATTGGCGAGGTCATCATATATACCAGTACGTCACCCGTGTAGTCAAATAATATATTTGTCATTAAATCATTTAACTTATTGATCGTTCATATTTTCGTATTTCTTTACAATGCCGTTTACCCAAAAAATCCAGTCATAGCCGATAAACAATCAGTTATAATCGTTAAGGTTAGTGAAATCAGGTTTAAAGTGGCGTGGCACTCGGTGGCTCGTATCCGAGCCGCTGATAAACAGAGGTACACAATATTTTTTGTTTTAGTAATCTATGTATAATATATATAAACTAGATTTTGTCTGCGGTTTCGCTCGCTTCGTTTGAATGGATGAAAAACAAGGTGTATGCGAAATTTCATGATGATTGGTTGAGTAGTTAAGGCGTGAAAGCGTAACAAACAAACAAACTCAGAATTATCTATATATTAATACGTGAAGCAAAAACTTTGTAGGTACCCTTTTTTACGTAAATTGCGTGGCCGGCGGAGTATGCAATTTGGCACAGTTAAAATTTATTGGAGGAGTGGCGAATCCCATTTTTTTTTTATATAGTATACATTAGATATACGTTAAATTAATGATAAAACACTACACGCATTTGACACACGCAGTCAATTCGCGTTCGTAATATTACGGCATTGTTCGTCTGACGTCGTACATTCTTCGTAACTATGGTTACATACACCATAATTATATGTAATAAAGAAAAAAAGAAAAGAAAGTAGCTAGCTTAGGAATATCGTCAATGAAAGAGTATAGTTAAAGCAGCGACAGCTCAGTGGGGAGACCAACAGACTGCAATGCAGAGGGTCTAGGGTTCGAACCCACGTCGCGCACCTCTGACTTTCGAAAGTTATATATATGACTTTTCGAAATGATGTGCGTATTGATTGACAATTATCGCCTGCTCCGTGCCTCGGAGAGCACGTTAAGCCGTCGGTCCCGGCTGCCATGAACATCTATGGCAGTCGTTATTGCGGAATTCGACACAAAAGATCCCACTGGATCGAAGTGTCGCCGGTCTGTACTGACTGGCCCCCACACAAGTAGATAATAATTTGTTTGAAAAAGATAAGTAAATTAACCTTGGAGAAATCTAAATGAAATGTGATTATAAGATTAAAGTTATAGACAATAAAACCTTAATAATGATCAAATGGTCAATCAATAATGGTCGAATTTTGACCAGTGCGACCGGTAGTATTTATAAATTAGTAAGGATAAGGAAGTTAGAATTATCAAGAATCCTTTGAAACATTTTTATTCACATGTATTAATGTTGTTTTTAGTTTTGTATGTTCAGTTTAATAACTGATACGCTACAGAGTTAGAGACACTTACATGTTTCACCATTAAAAAAACAGTGTTAGTCGTCATAAGCGCGACAGTTAAGATTGAGTTATCAATAATTTCGTTTTTATCACAGAGCGTAAAATATATTAGTCTCATTTTAACAACAGCTTACCTACTACTGTTTGACTTTGCTTCATAAGGAAGTTTGTATTTCTCAAAGATTTTATAGGTATTATCTATAATAGTATACAAATAATATAAAGCTGAAGAGTTTGTTTGTTTGTTTGTTTAAACGTGCTAATCTCGGGAACTACTGATTTGAAAAAAATATTTCAGTGTTGGATAGTTCATTTATCGAGAAAGGCTGTAGGCTATATAACATCACGCTACGACTAATAGGAGCAGAGCAGAAACGAAAAATGTTGCAAACGCGGGGAAAATTCTCTTATGTGTAGCAGACGAAGCTGCTCGGGTCAACTAGTATAACATAAAAGTCTTCTGTGGCTTCTTATTTCAAATATCAGCTTGCATTCAATCCAGAATATCCTATATCTTAAAATCTGCGCCAAATATATTATTGTAACTAATTTTCGGAAAAAGCATTTTTAGTTCGATGGTTTACATAATTTTCCACTGTACTGACTTTATAAGCGTATATCTCACTAAATATTGCTAAAAGAAAGAACTACTTAATATATTTATAATTTTAAAGACTGTCACTTATGTTTACTTTACTCCATAGTCATTTAGTATATAAAAATAATATCAGCCCTGTATTAAAATATCCCACTGCTCGGTACAGGCCTCTTCTCAGTGTGAGAAGGGTTAGGCCATAGTACCTACACCACGCTGGCCCAGTGCGAGTTGGCAGACTTCACATATCTTCGAGAACATTATGGAGAACTCTCAGACATGCAGGGTTCCTCACGATGTTTTGCTTCACATATACTTATATATTTATAAGCAAAGGCGCTCATAATTTCAAAAACTCAGAGCTGTGTGCCTTGGAATTGAACTCTAGGCCTCAGCGTGGTAGTCCAACAGTTTACCATTAGGCTATCGCTCAAGTCAGTTATTAGATAGAAACATTTCGTTTACATAATTAGTAATACTACTTATTTGGTTTTTGCAGAACTCAGTTGTCGGAACCGCCGCGTAATTACGATAAACGGCCCGAACCTGAAAACAGGTAAGATGTTTATGTTTTAACAAAATATTACCAAGAGCGTGATGAACCCCGCGCAGTGATTAATAATTATGTACATATTGTCATTTAATTAATAGAATAAATAAGTACTATACTTACTTATAATATAAAATCCTTTCTAGTTTGTTTACTTATCTGGCATTAATACTTATGTGGTTTTTGCAGGACTGAGTTGTCGACACAACTGAGTCCTGCAAAAATCATATAAGTATTATGTTTAGTTATCAACAATTTATAATCTCATTTAATCGATAGTATAAATAAGTTCGTACTTGTCAAAGACACAATATAAGATATTATAAGTTCTCCCTGTGTTCACTAATTTCAAAATAATATTCAAAATAGTAATCAAAAACATCGCCGCAATATATTTTAGTGAAAATAAACTTTCGTTAATACATAGATTCTTTGTCCAGCGATGACATAAGATATGTATATTTCAAAAATCTTTTGATATTTGATCTTTCAAACTCAGTACTTACTCAATACTTAAATTTTTCTAAAAAACGTAACTCCCGCACTAGGATTAATTCCTGTGTCGCGGGGGACTCTACAAACATTCAAACAACGGATACAAAGAACATTTAGACTTGGGGCAACCATTAATGGTTCACACAAATTTTCGCTCCACGTGGGATTCGAACCCACAACACTCGACGCGGTGGCAGTGGCCGGGCGACCACTTATCATTTAAACCCTTACGCAAGCCGTGCCTCACCTTACCTTACCAGTTACAATAACAACAGATAAAACGATTTAGCTTACATAATTAATAATACTTATGTGGTTTATACAGGACTCAGGTGTCGGAACCGCCGCGTACGTACGATAAACGACCCGAACCTGAAAGCAGGTAAGATGTATTAACAAAATACTACCAAGTGCGTATTATATTTATCAAATTCAGTAACCAATCTAAGTATATCTAAGCGGCTAATCGACGCTTCGCGTGACCAAAAGGCTGGACTTTTCTTGGCTCAAAGAATCAGCATTGCCATTCAACGTGGCAATGCTGCCAGTCTTCTGGGCACTTTCCCGGTCGACAGCGATGCTGAGAAATTTTACGACGTTGCCTAAACCAGCCGTTTTACTTTCTTTATATTATTTTATAGTCCCATATTTTGTTACTTTTCATGGTTTATTAATATTAGTTATGTTGTAAATTATAATTGTTGCTTTGTTTATGTAATTAAAGTGCATCCTAATTGGACAGATAGTAATCAATAATGTCTAATCTCATTTAATCAATAGCATAAATAAGTTCGTATTTCTCAAAGACACAAACCTAACTAATATTATAAATGCGAAAGTGAGTTTCTTTGTTACGCTTTCAGGCCGTAACTCCTCGACTAATCATCATGCACTTTCGCATCCACGTTGTCAGTGGTACAGAATAGGACATAGGGATCCCCCCTATGGCCTATTCTGTATCCCTGACAACCCTTAGGTTAGTAAGAGTACTTTTTGAAAGGTATTTCATTAAGAAAACAAGCAAGAAACGGCAATAAATTGCCGTAAATCTTAGAATTCGAAAAAATGGTTCAGGTAATATGCAAAGGTCACGACCTTGAGGTCAGAGGTTAAAGGTCATAGTCATTTCGGGGTATATTGAGTATGCTGAGTCGAATGGCGTTGACCGCTAGTCTCTAGCTCTTACGGTTCTTGAGTTGAAAGTTGCATAACAGACAGACGGACGGACGGATAAAGCTGTTGTATAAGAGTATTTTCGAACTCTAAAAGTAGCCTAATCTAATCTACATTTAGGCACGCGAAGCAGCGGCCAAAATCTAGTACCATATCATAAGTTCTTACTGTGGTCAGGAATTTTAAAATAATATGTAATCATATACATATCCGCAATATTATACAAATACTATTTAAGTAAGTGCTGTTTTAAGTTAATAGAAATTTTCTTTAAAAGCATTTTTAGCTTGATTATAGAACTTTTTGTCCTGCGATGACATTAGAAAACGTATATTTAAATACAAATCATATTTTATGATATCTTTAGTATTTTTCATTCCTAAGTATTTACTAAGCGGTAAAAAATGCCTCTACTATCCATGTAAACAAAGTCTTTCTATCTGCTTAGATGAACAATTCTGTTTACATGACTAACTACTATATGGTTTTTGCAGGACTCAGTTGTCAGCACAAACGCGAACGTACGATAAATCGTCCGAAACCCAAAGCAGGTAAGATAATTCTTACTAATATTATAAATGAGAAAGTTTGGGAGGATGTATGGATGTTTGTTACTCTTTCACGCCAAAACTACTGGACCGATTGCGATGAAGCGATTATTATGCAGATAGCTGGAGACCTGGATTCACACATAGGCTTTTTATCCCGATATTCCCACGGGAACGGGACTTACGCGGGTAAAACCGCGGGGAAAACTAGTATATAATAATAATATCAGTCCTGTATTAAAATGTCTCACTGCTGGGCATGGGCCTCTTCTCAGTGTGAGAAGGGTTAGACCATAGTCCACCACGCTGGCCTTCTGCGGGATGGCAGACTCACATATCTTCGAGAACATTACTGAGAACTCTCAGACATGCAGGTTTCCTCACGATGTTTCCCTCCACCGTTAAAGCATATACATAATACTCTTTATGTGGTCACTGATTTCAAAAAAACTATTTTGTTTACATGACTATTAATACTTATGTGGTTTTGCAGGACTCCGTTGTCAGCACCGCAGCGTACGTACGATAAATTGACCGAGCCCCAAAACAGGTAAGATATATGATATTTTAATAAAATAGTTCTAAATGCGTGTTTAGTTATCAATAATTTATAATCACATTTCATGCCAATTGAGTATTGGACGCATAGTGACGAGAATAGCAAGACGGTGTCATCATCATCTTAGCCGAAAGACGTCCACTGCTGGACATAGGCCTCCCCCAAGGTCTTCCACACAGACCGGTCTTGGGCCACCCGCATCCAACCGCTTCCCGCGACCTTTACCAGGTCGTTGGTCTACATTGTAGGAGGGGCCTAGCTCTGCTGCGTCTTCCGGTGCGTGGCCGCCACTCCCGAACCTTTCTGCACCAATGGCCATGCCACTGCCACTTCAGCTTGGCTATCTCGAGAGCTATGTCGGCTACTTTAGTTTTCCTGCGGATCGCCTCATTTCTGATTCGATCCTGCAGGGAAACCCCGAGCATAGCTCTCTCCATCGCCCTCTGAGTGACTGAGCCTTCTAAAAAAGCCAGTAGTGAGCGATCACGTCTCGGATCCGTATGTCAACACTGGCAATACACACTGGTCAAAGACTTTTGTCTTGAGACATTGCGGTGTATTGCTGAGCCATGACCATGATATCGTCAGCAAATCGAAGGTGAGTGATGTACTCGCCGTTGATGTTAATGCAGAGTCCTTTCCAGTCAAAAAGCTTGAAAAGATCTTCTAGCGCGGCGATGAACAATTTCGGAGATATGACATCTCCGTCTCACCCCTCGCTGTAGTTGTATAGGTTTCGAGCTCTTGTCTTGGAGACGGACTGACATGATGGCGTTTTCATACAAACACTTTAGCACTTCGACATATCGATAGTCAATCTGGCACCTTTGGAGAGACTGCAGCACCGCCCAGGTTTCGATCGAATCTGAAGGATTTCTCATAGTCCACAAACGCCACGCATAAGGGCCGATTATACTCTTCCGATTTTTGTATAACCTGCCGCAGCGTATGTATGTGGTCCATGGTATCCGGCTTATTCGAAAGGCTATAAACATATCCTATTCAATTATCAATAATTTAAAATCACGTACAAAGTTGCGGGTATAAGTTAGTAGGTATAACATAAAGTTCTTTCTGTGGTCGCTCACTTCAACATAACATTTAAACAATAACATCCTAATATTCCATAATGAAGACATTTTAGCTTGATCTTTTTAGAATTTTCTACCCGCATTTCGAAAGTGGGGAGAGAAGGTCATTTTTATGACTTTCGAAACATATAGGTCTCTATCTTACTGAATAGGTACTGTTAATTGAAAAAGTAATGTATAAATATTTCAGTATTATTCTGGAAGACATATCTTATACCTACTCTTTAAGTTTTAAGTGCACTGAAGTATTCTTTACACCCTTCAGTAATAAGATAAAACGCTTTGTTTACATGACTAACATTACTATTTAATGTGATTTTTGCAGGACTCAGTTGTCAGCACAACCGCGAACGTACGATAAATTGACCGAACCCCAAAGCAGGTAAGATGTATGATATTTTAACAAAATATTACCAAGTTCGTGTTTAGTTATCAATCATTTATAATCTCATTTAATCAAATGCAGAAACAAGTGGGTATTATTTACAGACGCGATATATTATGAAGTTCTTTCTGTGGTCGCCAATATCAACACAAGACAAGAAAATATTGAGGCCATTTTATAAAACTTTCTATCCCGGCTATCGACAATGGGGAGAAAGCGAATTTTTATGACGTTAATAATACATAGTTATCTCACTCAATATGCGTAAATAAAATTAAAATATCCTTAGATTTTTCCATCTCTCAGTTCTTACTAAGGAATGAAAAAATAATCATTCATACTTTAAAACAATTTTATGCTACATAATGTGTGGTTTTGCAGGAATCAGTTTTCGCAACCTTCACGTCCTTACGATAAATGGTCCGGTCACCAAAGCAAGTAAGATCCTAACTTTTTAACTAATGTTATAAATGCGAATGTTTGTTTTTTTGTCACGCTTTCATGCTTAACTACTCGACCGATTATGATTAAATTTCGCATATACTTTATCAGGGGAACAGAAAAGGAGTTAAGGTACCTTTTGTCCAGAAAAAGTACTGTTACTAAATTAACTTAAACTATATTTTTGGGAGCGAAGCCGCAGACAACATCTAGTATATTATAGTTAATCGACATAAGTTAGCATTGATAGAAAGTCGGATAATAAGCGGCTGCACGGCTATCGTAGACAAAGTAAAATTTGTCAAATTAATTATTCTAAGCTTTACCGTTCGTCTCCTCATGATTAAGGCTACTGAATATTACCAGAAATGTCGGAGAAAGTCGCAGTTAATTTTATAATTTTAAAAATATCCAACAAATAACTGTTTTTTAAACATGTGACGTGATAAAATCGGTCTAATGTATAAAGTAGGAAGTTTAATTCTAATTTACTGTTCGTTGAAATTAAACAACTTTATACTAATTTTATCGCGTTGATTATTTTTTTAGACACTAATAAATATTAAAATTTAATTTTGTTTACACTTTTCGGTTGCTTTTCAGCAGCGTTCACGGGGAGACTAAGAAGAAAGAGTTTAAATTTTCAAAATTATGCAATAATAGTGTTTTATAAAAATTAACAACGCGATAAATCCGTATAAGTTGTTTCATTTCAATGCATAACTTTCGCGTAAACGTAACACATTACTTACTGTTCGCTGTTTAAATGTTTGTAACGTTACCTTCAATACAGGGAATTTCCCCGATATAAGACAGGCTAGATAATAGACACTTTAATTAGATAAACCGGTTAGGTGCCTCAGGTTCAAACGTTTTATCAACAGCGTCAGTTAGTTTGTATTTCTTGGAATCACTACTCGAAGGTACTATGAAAGATATAATGTTTTTGAGACTTTCGCTATTTAATAATAAGTACAATATTAGACAATGGTTCTTAAACCTTACAATTCTTACCATCGCGATTAAAACCTAATCTATACTAATATTATAGTGATGCCTCTGGTGTTGAAGGCGTCCATAGGCTACGGTAACCACTTACCATTACGTGGGCCGTATGCTTGTTTGCCACATTAGTAGAATGCATTATTTATTGCTTCAATGTTTAAAAACACACAATTTCAATATGAAAATCTCTATATTCTTTTTGTTTCTCATTAAAATATTTTTTCAGTCCCTGATGAATTTGTAATTTAAAGAAATGCGAAGATTTGATTAAAGTAAATAATTTTATTCATTTTTATATGCTTTTATTTACAAATTTAATACAAAATGACTCACTATAATCTGCGTCGCTGTTGTTTCCGTGTATTTAAAGGAGTTCGCCGGGATCTCCTTGATCGTACCTAATCTAAAGTGGTTTAAACAATTACGAATGTTCTGAGTGCTAATATCTAGTCCAATAGCAGCTCACAGCTCTAATCTCAGTTTGGTAGCGTTAATTATTGGATCACGAGTGGCAAGAAGTCTGATGTAGCGCTTCTGAACACTAAGGTCAGCCGGGCGGCCACTGCGAGGTCCATCAGCCAGGTTGCCCATGCTCCAGTCTAATACTTAACCGGCTCAATCACAAGTTCATATCAAGTTTGGATACATTTTGAGCATTATATTGTGCCTACTACTAATATCAGTATATAAACTGACCCACTGTAACTTTGCAGGGTAGTAACGACGCAGGTTTGAGAAACGGAGACTCTGGCGATTTGCCTTGTAGAATATTCTTCTTCACGCAATAACACTATTCTTGCTCGCCAAACGTCAGACAGTCCATCTGGCATTTTTCAAATGAAGAATTGATTAAAACAGCTTTCAGGCAAAAACATAAATGAGGGTTATTTATCATTGACCTCGTTTTTATATAAAAAATACATAATATTTTATGTTTTCTAAGTTTATGTGATGTATTTTTAAAAAAAGAACACAAACGTAATAATTTATATTTAAATATTTTAGCCAATTAAAAAATATTAGACCTTTTTCCGTGAGAGCGGACTTTTTTGTAGCTCTATAAAAAAACCTGAATAGTTTGTTTGTTTGGTTGAACGCGCTAATCTCAGGAACTACTGGTTCGAATCGAAAAATTCTTTTAGTGTTGGATAACATAACATCACGCTACGATCCACGGGGGCGACGCAGTAACCATGAATGTGGTTGAAACCGCGGTCCCAGCTAGTCTTCACTAATATTATAAAGAGGAAATATTTGATTTTTAGTTTGAGTTGATTTAACTCAGAAACTAATCAACCAATTTAAAAATTGTTTTGCCGTTAGAAATCTTTATCACCATGTAACATAGGCTATACAGGGTGATTTTGAAATCGTGTAATTCCTTTTAACCACGCATTCTACTGGTGATATAGAATAACCCTGACCATATTTTTTCTTAATTAGAATAATGGTTTCGGCAAAATTAGAGTACAGATTTTTTTCATGAAATGATTTCATATAGTCATATTTTAACCACCTGACAAAATCTTAATATTTTTTTAATTTAAAAATAATAACATAACAATAACTGATGTCGTAAATAATAAGGGGCAATAAAAAGGACCGCCCGTTATTAGTTACGACATTAATTATTATTAATATGTTTTTTTATTTTAATTAGTAAAAAATTAAAATTGCCTCGGTTGGTTAACATATGACTATCTGACACCATTTGACGAAAAAAACGGAATAATACTTATTCAAAAAAAAAAAACTAATTAAATAAAAATATGGTCAGGGTTATTCTATATCACCAGTAGAATGCGTGGTTAAAAGGAATTACACGATTTCAAAATCACCCTGTATATATGTACTATATATTATATATACACATTTCGTCGAGGTCAAAGTCCAATTTTGTATGGTACAGCTGTTTTTTGCCCGCGATTTCGGCAATGTCCCAGAACAAAAGATGTTCATAATAACAAGTATAATCACTCCTGAGAGGTTTTCACTATACTAAGAAACATAAATATACACAAATTATTTACAAGAAATATAAAATAAAGAGAAAAATAAAACTTCAAAATTAAAAAGCGTCATAATATTCCTTCGCATCGTCTTCAATTGACAACGTGCCCAGATGACTGGCAGCATTGCCACGTTGAATGGCAATAACTACTTATTCTTTGTGCAAAGAAAATACCAGCCCTGTGGTCACGCGAAGCGTCGATGAACCGCTTAGCTAGGTTTTTATAAACAGACCTAGCACTTGGACCCCATGGCCCCAGCGTTTCGACGTCTTGACTTTTTCCGACATTTTCATCAATTATCGTCATATTTCAACTAACTTACACAAAACCTTAACAAACTATACATTTAAACCTTCCTTAAAGCTAGTAATTTATAATATGTATAGGTACTAGCGACTCGTCCCGGCTTCGCATGGGTAGAATAAAACCTTAACAAATGATGAATCTAAACCTTTCTCATGAACCACTCAGTCTATGGGTGAAAAAAGTGTGAAAATCAGTTCAGTAGACTTTGAATTTATCGCGGATAGACAGACAGACGCGGCGGGGATCTTTGTTTTATAATGTGTTGTGATTGATGTGCACACGGGTGTATATTCATCCCTCAGAGGATATATATTGATTTAGTTAAGATGACTGATAACATAATAATTATGTCGTTATTGCAGGATGGAATCATCGGCGCTACAAAGAAAAAAAGCGTATGAAAAACGGTCGGGATCCCGAAGCAGGTATGTCATACTTTTTATTTTTATATGCATACTAGCTTTTGCCCGCTGCGCTCGTGTAAAATTAGGATAAGTTATGTTAATAAAAGTACTTTATTTTTTTAATAAAATATAGCACATGTTACTTGGCGATAATATAGCTATTTAATGGTGAAAGGATTTTCAAAATCGGTTGTGTACTTTTAAGTTAAATCCTTATTAACGAACAATAAAATGTGGTGGACCTTTCATTTTTGACATAATCTTGATAAACGCGAGCAAAGCCGCGGGTAAAATCTAGTAAAAAACGTCTATTAATGTCCAAATTATAAATATTTAGCTTTATTTGCCCAAATTTCCGGTAGAAATCGTTTTTTTAACACGCTTTTATTAGCTTGTTATGTATGTTTCTATGAATCTATGTAAGGGATTCTTTTAACGTGATTTTCACACTTTTTAAACCGATGGATTGATTTGAAACTTTGCATACTTATCGAGGACCGATGACAATACAATAATTTAGAAAAATGAAGAAATATATAATAACGTTGTTATAAATTATCTATACTAATATTATAAAGCTGAAAACTTTGTTTGTTTGTTGGCTTGAACGCGCTAATCTCAGGAATTACTGGTTCGAATTGAAAAAAATCTTAGTGTTAGATAGCCCATTTATCGAGGAAGGCTATAGGCTATATAACATCGTTACGACCAATAGGAGCGGAGCAGCAATGAGAAATGTTGCAAGAACGGAAAAAAATCTCTTATGTGAAGCAGACGAAGTTGCGCGGCGCGAGTCAGCTAGTGTTATTATAAATCACGCGCAGTCGGTGTGGTAGTAAGTCGTAGGCGTGCTAAACGCAGGGTCGGTGTGGAAGCGAGTCAAAAATATACTCTGCCCCGGTCCCGCAGAGGCGACATGCGCGCCCCGCAGCTATAATGCGAATGAGTCGGTGTGCGAGCGAGCCAAAAATATACGGCTTGCTTGTCCCGCGGAGGTGAAGCGGGTCGCCCCGTGAACGGTGCCGTGTGGGAAAATATCATCGATGTATACAACATTTCGATTTTTGTTGATTTTTAAAAACAGCTGGTCCGATTTCGATAAAATTTACAATTCTCACCATAACTAAAAAATGTAAAATAAATAATTGTTAAAAAAAACTAATAAAAAAAGGCTTCATTAAAAAATAAGAAAATAATTTAATAATTTTAATGTAAAAAAGCGTGGGGTGCTTTCTAAGACATTTGGTAACCCCACCCTACGCTTTTTTACAATTAAATTATTAAATTATTTTCTACCTTTTTTAATAAAGCGTGTATTTTAGTTTTTTGTAGGTCGACTCTTCTTTCACTCTACCGACCGGCGCTGACAATAGCAGAATAGTCATAGTTTTATTATAACTTTAAGTAGATTTAAAGAGCTTGAATTTGTTTAGGTGACAAGTAGGTAAAACTATTTGCTTTTTCCAGTACTCCGTTGTCCGTGCCGCAGCGATCGCGTCCTCAAAGGCCAAAGTCTCAAACAAGGTAACGTTGACTTTTTAAAGTATTAATTTAGCGATTGACTGTGCTTTTTGGCGACTACCTAGCTAAATTTCAGAGATGGATAAATAATGGGGAGTGTTTACACAATAAATAATTGGCGTACATATAGATATTGTATAAGAACCAATTGGTGTTAGTTCTAGTACGCTACACATTATCTTTGGCGTACATGGTCTGGATGCCCAATGAGAGTTGTTTTTACGTTAACGCGATCGAAACGTTTACTGCGGCTAGCTCTCTGATTGGTTAAGAGCTTGGAGCGGGCCAATCGGAGCGCCGGACGTCATAAACGTGTCGATCGTTTTAACGTAGGTAAAACAAACTCGCATTAGGCACTCTGGAAACCATAGGATTTAAATGCAGTGTTGACGTCGTTGCATCAGCTCTGTATATTATGGCAGTTTTATTTTTATGACAACTCCCAACTAGGAATTCAGGAGATTTTACAAAAATCCATCAGCTGACCCAACACCCAGACTTGAAGCATCAATTTGTGCATCATACAAATTTTTGAGCCGCGTGAGATTCGAATACACAAGACTGGACGTAGTGCCAGTGTCGAGGAAACCTTTATTTTCACTTTGTCTATATGAATGAACTATTTGTTTCTGCATGGCATGAACCATCATAGATGGTTATAAAAAGATTTTGCATTTAGTGTGAATCGTCAAATTCTGGCTTACAAAAATGTCGCTTTAAACAAATGAAATTTAAAAAATAATATTTTGATATTAGCCCTCTATAAGTATGTTTAAACTATCCCACTGCTTGGCACGGGGCTCTTCTCAGTGTAAAAGCAGTAAGGTTCCACAATTAGGATCCACCACTCTGGCCAAGTGCAGGTCGGCGAACATCACATATTTTCGAGAACATTATGGAGAATTCTCAGACATGCAGGATACCTTTACGATGTTGTCCTTCAACGTTAATAATAATATCAGGCCTGTATTTAAACTTTCCCACTGCTGGGCACAGGGCTCATCTCAGTGCCTAGTGCAGTGTTTTCACATAGCATAGTTTAATTTCAAAGACTACATATTTTCGAAAAATTGTGGAGAACTCTCAGACATGCAGGTTTCCTCACGATGTTTTCCTTCACCATTAAAGCGAGCAATAATTAACTATTTTAAACGCACAAAACTATGAAATCAATTAAAATTAAAACAATAATACAACCTAATTATAAGTTTATCGATTTCCCGTGCAACGCTCCCATCGCATAGTGGATCGAATGACCTTTTGCTCCATTCCCGATAACTATTTCTGGTCGACCGCATTTCACTTGGCTTAAAACTAACGACTGCTATTCGCCCTTCTTCTCAGTAAAAGATGTTCAGACTGCACGGATGGCTTAATAGTTAAAGAGGTCGCCTTGCCTGTACCGAGTAATGTGGGTTCGAATCCCACACGATACAAATTTTTGCCGAAGTAATATTTCAGTTCGATTGGCGATATTAAGCATCTAAAAGCTAAATAAATAGTCATATCAACAAATAGACTGCTTAGGGCGCAGCGGTAGTGTGCGCGACTGCTGTGCTTAAGGTCACTGGTTCGATTACCGAGAAGGGCAGTCTCTTTGGAATTTTTGGACCGTGGAATCAGAGGCTGTGTCCGGTGAACGGCCATAGGCTCGCTCCTTACTATATTAGTAATATGGGGCCTTAAACCTTGTCTACTAAAATTTGCGTGTAATGTACTTCTGCGTACGTTTGGTGAAATATGCGTAACACTATGTATTAACAAATATTTTACCAACAGATATCGAAACAACTCGGATGATGAAGACCTAACCTGCCCTACATGCGGCTGCACGTTTGGCTTTCAAATCTACCAATGCAACCGCGGCCACAGTTCCTGCGAGAACTGCAAGGAGTCCCACAAACCTTGTGGCATATGCGGCAAGCTCCTCATCATGAGGAATTACGTATTCGAGGACCACTTGGCTAACAGGAAAGTGCAATGCCCTTATATGAACGACGGTTGCAGCCTGTCGTTCAAACTGTCCGAAATAAAACTTCATGCTGAAGAATGTCCTTACCAGCAGTTGGACTGTCCGGTTGGATGCCATTGGGAAGGGAAACTGAGCCAACTATGTGCCCATTTTGATGATATGCATCCTGAACTTCGTGCGTTTGACGCAGGCGACGAAATCTCGCTCGACGACATACATAACAACAGCCAAAATGTATTTCTCTTACTAGTTGGCGGTTTCCATTTCTTATTTCACGTGAAGGTGTCAGAGGAAGATAGGAAAATATACATGTCTGTTCAGCTTATTAGCACTAAAATAAGTGCTTCTAAATGGTCATACGAAATCCATGTGTACAACAAGAATGAATACCGCAGGAAGTATTTTTTCACAGATTGCTGTAGCTCATTTGCTGAATCTGTGGACGATATATTTAAAGATGCTACATGTTCTGTGCTACCGTATCGTTACGCTTCTACATTCGCTCATAACGACGCCATGCTATTCAAACTTTTTATAAATAAAGCTCCATAAATAAATAACAAAAAAAAAGCCATGTTATCCTTAATCTGTAAATTTTTGGAATGCCAGACATAATGACACCTATCGTGTCTGGCTGACTGTGTTGCTGCGACTCAATGGGATAAAATAACCTAATTAATTTAGTTTAAGGCTCAATTATTTACATCGCCGCGAAATGGAACGAACTGGAAGCGTTTTCGCCTCATGACCTGGAATGCTAGAGAATACCCGCGCCTTCCAGCAAATTTGCGCGATTGCGCCTTGCGCCTTGCGCGTTCTGTTTTTAGTTTAGATCTTTTACTTGACAGGAATGGTTGACTTGGATCTTATTTTTGTATCGCTCATTTGTGAGGCAGAAGAAGAAGTACGTCCCGACCGACTCCACGTTCGCGCCACTTCTCGTGGATACCACAGACGGCGCCGACAGTAGGTAGGGGAATTCTCGAAAATGCGCGAGGATTCCCCGGAAGACGCGCGACCATTTTTGGGCTCGTATTTATTTGTATTTTAAACAATTGACATAAAGTTCATTATGCTATATGTACAATTTTGTTGCAAATAGTCGCTTCCATTCCATTCCGCGGCGGTGTAAATTGAGCCTAAGGAGAATATGGAAAAGTAGCACAGCATTCGCCATTACGGGTTTATTAAGAACTAGAATTATAATTAAAAACATCTAATTGTTAATAGCTTTTTCTTAATGTTTTTATAGCTTATAAATAGGTATTTAGAATAAATACTTGGTTTGAAAGATATTAGGTACCTATAAGATACTTGTGTTTACTGATCTTTTAATTGTTTTATAACAATTAATTTTTCATAAACAATTATCGAACTGGTAGATTAATATTATTTTTAGATACTAAATAAAATTGAATAAAGCGTTGACGTTGATGCAAATCAAATAATATTATTAGAAAAATAAATGTAACCATATTGTTATGAAGTAATTTTTTATATTAAGGATTGCAGCGTGTGAAATTTATTATTAAATAAATTCAATGAAAACATTATCTTTAATAAAAATGATATATCATATACAAACATACAATAAAATAATATTTAAACATCGACTGCAAGGATGGCGTGTGGTTTAGGTGGCCGCCTCGCCACTGCCACTGCGCCGAGTGTTGTGGGTTCGATTCCCACGCGAGACAAAAATGTTGTGTCCTTTATTTGATTGTATGTAAAGTCCTCTGCGACATTCGAAGACAATCATACTGAATTCGGGAAATGTCTAACGAGTCGAGTGTCGAGATATTTTTTGCATAATGAGTAATTTTTTGTGGACAACGTAAAATATTGTATGTACTATGTAGGTGCTAGATAGGACGTCTCAAAAGGATTGTTTAACACGTAATAGCCTGCATTCTCACTCACTAAGCCGATTATTGCAATGACATGTGGGTGCAACATTTTAATATTTAATAAATTAATATCAGCCCCGTATTAAACTGTCCGACTACTAGGCAGCGGCCTCTTCTCTGTTTGAGAAAAGTACTCCACGATACAGGAAATATATAAGAACCAACATTACTGTCAACTTATAATATATAAACACAGAGCAAGGATGTTGCGAATGCAGATTTTTCGACAACCGCGGATGCAGATACGAATATATGAAATCAATGCGGATGCAAAAAAAACCAAATCTATGCGGAAGCTTCGCAATTGCGAATGCGGATGTTGACGAAAATCGTGCATCTTATTTAATAATAAAGTATCTAATATCACGCTGCTGCAGGTTCAAGCCTGTTTTGCAAAGAATCATAAATTAAACACGCACTACTAACAACTGTTTTATTTCTTATCGCAATCTACACCAAACCTGGATCCGCATTAACATCCGCGTTGATTATTGCGGATGCGTATGCAGATGTCCAGTTCGATGCGGCATCTGCGCAATTGCGGATGTGGATGGGAATATTCGCAACATCCCTAGACTACAGAGTAAAAAAATATAAAACTAAAATTACCTCTACAGTTTTGGAAGCTGTAATTTAGGCAAATACATATTTCTAAAGTTTGTGTTTAATAATAGATGTGCCCGCGGATTCACCCGCGTTTATAGTTCCCGCGCCGCCACCGTGGTCGTAGCGTGATGTTATATAGCCTATAGCCTTCCTTGATAAATAGGCTATCCAACACTAAAATCATTTTCAATTCGAACCAGTAGTTCCCGAGATTAGCGCGATCAAACAAACTCTGGTACTTAATAATAATAACTCAATGTATTCAAAATGTTTTTACACTATAGAATGTTTTTTGAATAATTATTTTATATGTAATTATATTTTATAACAAACGAAATGACATAGGTTAAGTTTTGTATTTGTTTAGTAATTAGAACAATATTTTTGACACGATTTTATTTAATAAGATATGCTACGCTCGCGTAAATGTAAGTTAGATTAGATTAGGTTAATAACAGTACTTCTTTTTGGATGGAAGGTACTCATGTCCTTTTCTGTTCCTCTGAGAACATGTATGAGATACATGATAATCAGTCGAGTACCTAGCGTAACAAAAAAACTCACGTTCGCATTTATAATATTAGTTAGGACTAGATTTAACTCCGCGGCTGCACTCGCGTAAATGTAAGTTAAGTAAGTACCTTTGTCAATTTTCTATCCCTCAAGAACAGTACTTTTGTAGGTACCTACGGTGTCGTTTTCTGTATCCATGACAACGTGTATGCGAAATTTCATGATGATCAGCGTGCAAGCGTAACAAACTATTGTATTCGCATTTATAATATTGGCAAGGATTGTCTAACCATTAAGCATTCGTGTAAATGTTAAACGAATGCTTAAATGGTTTTCAGCAGCCATAGTCACGAAGAAACTTAAGATTAACAAATAAAGTACATATTTTAACTTTTTTATTTCTTGCTTACATAACTCATGGTAAAATGTTCCCTCTCTCTCTTTTTCTTCCTTTCTCTCTCTTTTTCTTCCTTTCTCTCTTTTTCTTCCTTTCTCTCTCTTTTTCTTCCTTTCTCTCTCTTTCTCTTCCTTTCTCTCTCTTTTTCTTCCTTTCTCTCTCTTTCTCTTCCTTTCTCTCTTTTTCTTCCTTTCTCTCTCTTTCTCTTCCTTTCTCTCTCCTTTTCTTCCTTTCTCTCTCTTTCTCTTCCTTTCTCTCTCTTTTTCTTCCATTCTCTCTTTCTCTTCCTTTCTCTCTCTTTTTCTTCCTTTCTCTCTTTTTCTTCCTTTCTCTCTTTTTCTTCCTTTCTCTCTTTTTCTTCCTTTCTCTCTCTTTTTCTTCCTTTCTCTCTTTTTCTTCCTTTCTCTTTTTCTTCCTTTCTCTCTCTTTCTCTTCCTTTCTCTCTTTTTCTTCCTTTCTCTCTCTTTCTCTTCCTTTCTCTCTCTATTTTTCTTCCTTTCTCTCTCTTTCTCTTCCTTTCTCTCTCCTTTTCTTCCTTTCTCTCTCTTTCTCTTCCTTTCTCTCTCTTTTTCTTCCTTTCTCTCTCTTTCTCTTCCTTTCTCTCTCTTTTTCTTCCTTTCTCTCTCTTTTTCTTCCTTTCTCTCTCTTTTTCTTCCTTTCTCTTTTTCTTCCTTTCTCTCTCTTTCTCTTCCTTTCTCTCTCTTTTTATTCCTTTCTCTCTCTTTCTCTTCCTTTCTCTCTCTTTTTCTTCCTTTCTCTCTCTTTCTCTTCCTTTCTCTCTTTTTCTTCCTTTCTCTCTCTTTTTCTTCCTTTCTCTCTTTTTCTTCCTTTCTCTCTCTTTTTCTTCTTTTCTCTCTCTTTCTCTTCCTTTCTCTCTCTTTTTCTTCCTTTCTCTCTCTTTCTCTTCCTTTCTCTCTCTTTTTCTTCCTTTCTCTCTCTTTCTCTTCCTTTCTCTCTCTTTTTCTTCCTTTCTCTCTCTTTTTCTTCCTTTCTCTCTCTTTTTCTTCCTTTCCCTCTCTTTCTCTTCCTTTCTCTCTTTCTCTTCCTTTCTCTCTCTTTCTTCCTTTCTCTCTCTTTCTTCCTTTCTCTCTCTCTTTCTTCCTTTCTCTCTCTTTCTCTCTCATTATTTACAGCTGTTGTCAAAGCAGAAAAATTATTTAAGGAGATTTTATTTTAAAATGTATCTATCTGTCTTGGCATGCAAACGAGGCTATCTTCAAAGCCTCGAAGGCTTCGACTATTGTTCCGTAGTAGGTACTACTAGTATTAATAATATGTATTTTGTGCTATTGTTAAACTTTTTATGTAAAACCTGTGAAACAATGTTATGATATCTTATTCTGTAAGTCAAAATGCAATGTTCGAAATTGATAGTTTATCAATAATAATGAGTATACCTAGATGAAGTTCCGTAATTTTATTTTAATGTTGTCCTTTATATTAAATCTAACAGATTTGCAAATAAATATGTATATATTTTATAATATTTACTGTTATTAATGTAGGTATCTTATCTTATCTTATGTGTGGGGCCAGTCAGTACAGACCGGCGACACTTCGATCCATTGGGATCTTTTGTGTCGGTCCCAAGATTTACCCCTTAGCTATCTCCCTATAAATGTACTGCATCAGTCGTAGCGTACACTTCAGAGGGAGAAGCCTGAAGTCCTCAGGGTTTGGATATGCCAATCCCATCAGACCCATTCTCAATCCATTTAACGCGTCGCATTCACATAGTAGGTGCGATATGGACTCGTCCTGTTCACCAAAGGCTCTGCAGATCGTATTTGGCTCTTGTTATACCCGCAGAACTTCCGAGTGAAGCCTGTGGCTCTGTTTGCAATGAATTTCTTGGAGTGTTCCAGACCCTTAAGGGCCATCCACTCTAGCCTGTGTTTATTATTGCCATATGCATTCAAAGCTGCCTTAACGGTGCTCTCAGAGTCCCACGAATGGCTCGGGGCCCACAAACAGTTGCTCCGAGCCCTTTCTGGCTAATTCATCAGCCTCCTGATTGCCCTGCACCCCTGCATGCTCCGGAACCCACACCAGTCTGACTGTGTTCTTCCTGCCAAGTTTGTTTAGGGTCTTAACACAGTTCAGGACCAGTCTGGAGTCTACCCTACACGAGTCCAAGCCTTGAGAGCAGCTTGACTGTCACTGAGAATATACACAGTCTTGTCAGTGACATTACTGTTGATATTCTCCTGAGCACAGGCAATAATAGCATAGGTTTCCGCTTGGAAGACCGTTGCATATTTGCCCATGCTTTGGCTAACCTTGCTGTCGTTGGTATAAATACCAGCGCCCGATCCTGTTTCCATTTTGGAACCAACAGTGTACCAGATGAGACAAGCCTTGTCAAGGGATTGTAGATCTTGTCTCGATTCGTCCCTCGTGGGGACCTTTATTTTAAAATTCTTTTTGAATATGTGCAATGGTTGCATTTTGTCGCATGCCATGCTCATAATCCTTTAGAGATACTTTGAAATCTCCAATTTTATGTGTCGAGTTACCGGCATGTTGACGTTCCACAACCCATGCACAGATAGTCTGTGTAGCGCCTTTATCGCCTCTGACTCCACAACAATGTGAAGCGGCGTTAGATCCAGCAGGACCTCTAACACTGCCGTTGGCGTAGTCGGGAACGCCCCTGTTATAGCCATGCAGGCCAATCGCTGCACCTTCGACAATTAATGTAACTGCACGTTAGGTTTGAAAACTGCACACATTTTCTAGGTGTACTTAATAATAATATTAATAATAAATTTAAAAACCTTCACACATGTATTTTAATTCGCTTACGAATTAATATGTCTCGGATTTGTGACCTAGTAGGTCAAATAGGCATTATTAAACAAAACAGATAGGATCTTATTAATGTTTAACAGCTAAAATAAATATTTAATTGCTCAATGTATATTTTTATTTGTCGCTGTAATGTGTTTCCTTCCAATGTTACAATTACAGATTACAGACTAAGTAAATATATGAGAAAATAATTGTTTCGCAAAAATAAGTGCAGAAAACTTATATCAGAAGATAAGGAGGAGCCGAGTGAGGATGAGATGAGGATGTTTTAGTAATCTGCAGGATTGCTCTAGTGACTCCGAATCTGACTATGGTGTTATTTGTTCTGCTTTGGTGGGACAGCGATAGTGAATGCGATTGCTGTGCATGAGCTCTCGGGTTCGAATCCCGGATCAGATCAATTAAAGCCATTGGCCTGTCAAGAAACTAAAAAGCAATCCGGTGTTAGGAAGTTAGCAGTTTTGCACAGATCCATGCCTCGGTTAGCCCGTAAAGCCGTTGGTCCTGTACCTGCTCTGTCATGGTTAAACCTTTACAACTTTCTGAATATTGGATCTACGAATTTGCAACTTT
This sequence comes from Catocala nupta, assembly GCA_963675205.1. Taxonomy (NCBI): domain Eukaryota; kingdom Metazoa; phylum Arthropoda; class Insecta; order Lepidoptera; family Erebidae; genus Catocala; species Catocala nupta. Next base: position 8,116,912 of record OY776098.1, read on the forward strand.
CATTATTAGTGTTTTACAAATTCCTTCGAAATGTTGACGCAGTCGTTTTCCTTTTACGAAACTGTGGCCGAGCAGTGAAAACGGACACGCTCATGTCGGATTGTTGTCTTATCAGACTGAGTGAGGAAATAAATAATTGCATTAAAAATATTTTGAGATCTGCACTATAAATTTCTTTAAATTTGAAATATCATTTCAAAAGCGGATACAAATAACACCTAAACTCGAAAAGCAGCAGCTAATTTTGTGGATCACACACAGCTAATTTTGTGGATCACACAGCTAATTTTGTTGCTTGTGTGTGGCACTCGGAGTAGTGGCGGTGGCGAGGAGGCCACTTACATTTCTTGGCTGATACGATTTCCAAGAAAATGTAGACAGCATGATTAGTCCTAATGTTTGAACTTGGGGTGCTTTCTAAGATATTTTGATTACCCCCCACGCTTTTTACATTAAAATTATTAAATTATTTTCTATATATATAATATAAAAAAAATAGTTTAAAATACTAATAAACACGATTTAAAAAGCAGAAAATTATGTAATAATTTAACTGTAAAAATGCGTGGGTTGGGGGTTATCAAAATATCTTAGAAAGCACCTCACGCTTTTCAACATTAAAATTATTAAATTATTTTCTACTTTTTTTTAATAAAGCGTGTTTTTTAGTTCTTTCAAACTATTATTTATTTTATTTCTAAACTATAATTTGTTTTATTTTTTGTATTGTTATTGGTCGTCGATAAGTGTGCAAAGTTACAAATCAATCCGTCGGATATATAGGTGTGAAAATCACGTTCAAAGATTCCGTTACATAGATTCATAGATACATAGATTTATAGATACATAGATAAATAATAAACTAATAAAAGCGTGTTAATAAAGCAACATCTTTACTTCTTATCTTTTAAAAACGACTATAATCGATTTTGAGTAAATATAATACAATAGTAAATATAATGCAATCTTTAGATGGATTATTGAGAAAGTATATTATTCGAAGCTTAGGCGAAAATACATTTTTCATTTTTACGCCTAAGTCTTCCTTGCTGTATTTCGTAGGTAGGTAAGTAAATCTCATAATAGTCAAATATCGAGCGGCGGCGGCGCGGCGTTCCAACGAGCAAGCAACAGGCTACAGGCATTATAACCTGAAAAAGAACCTAGTGATTTGAAGTATCTATACATATTATATTATATTATAATACAGTGTGAGTCTTTATAAAGTGCACATATTAAAAAGGGCGAAAATATAAACAATTTTAACGACGGAAAAAATGTTTAAAAAAATCTAAAAAAAAATTATGTAGGTACTTTTAATTTTTTTTACTCTCGTCTTGGTACCCCATGCAAACAAAGCGTTACTACTTTTAAACTAAATGTGATATTAAAACAAAACAAAATTAATAATAATCTCGAATAATAGGCCGAGCTAATAAAGCCATAATTTTTTGAAAATAAACCTCATAAATTAGTTATTAATGATTTCTTGAAAAAAATTTTTGCAATAAATGTATGTTTTTGTGTTTACAACAGCGTGGCGGACATTTTGAGCAATTAATGCATTAGTTTTAAGTTTCATGTGAAATAATAAATGATTTTGATTAACCTAACCTACGCTTCTTTGTTTTATGAATCACATAGCCTTCATAAGAAAGTAATTTATCCTTTCGAATTAATAACACACCCGGTGAGCCTCTTTTTTAGTCTCTGATAGCAAATGTTGTGTTTTAGCTACAACCATGGGATTTTTACCAAAAACTATCTAATACGATATAGAATAACATAAAATAAGAAAAAAGTAGGGTAAAGGGGAATTTTTTTTGATAAATTTTACATTTGTTGCAAAAATTGGTAGACAAATGGTAAATTTTCTTCAAAAAATCATTGATAACTAATTTATGAGGTTTATTTTTCAATAAATTATGGCTTTATTAGCTTGGTCTATTATTAGAGATCATTATTAATTTTGTTTTGTTTTAATATCACATTTAGTTTGAAAGTAGTAACAGTTTGTTTACATGGGGTACCAAGCCAAGAGTAAAAAAAATAAAAAGACCATAAAAAATTTAAAAATTTCTTTAGATATTTTTTAACATTTTTTCCGTCGATAAAATTGTTTATATTTTCACCCTTTTTAATATGTGCACTTTATAAAGACTCACACTGTATAATACTGAAATATTTTCAGGAAAATTTAGCTAAATCATAAACTAAGTGGACTGAAAAGACGGAGTTCAAGAAAAAAAAAAAGCCATACTAACATCTGTCACTTGTCAATTAGGTTGTCAATGTTATAGCAACAAATTGTGTGGTATGGACGCTGCTTACTATTTATTCCAGAAAATCTCTTTTTATTGCAAATAAGAAGTTAAATACTAATTAATATTGCAATCGGTAGTTGGCAATTCTTCTTAATTGCAGTTGTGCGTGAAACACTTCAAAATGGACGAGAATAACGTCGAGAACACGCCAGCCTCGCAAAGGCTAACAAATGAAGACTTTAGGAAGTTACTGATGACACCTAGGGCTACGCCCTCAGGTGGCGCCCACCCTGCCGGTTCGGTGCGCGAGGCTATGGCCAACTCAGGGTGAGACAACTTAATAGTTCATGCACCATTGTTAACACATTAATATTGCATGTGAATATCATAGCATCTCATTCAATAAATCTTCATTGAAATCAAATGCAAATTATTATACATTTAGGTTTATAAAGCTACATATATAATATGAAATTCAAACTAAAAGCTATGAAGTAACATTTATAGTTACCTGGTGCGCACTAACTGCATAGGTGATGTAGTGATCTATTGAACATTGCTAATGCGCCGATTGTTGCATGTTTGAAACCTACATTATACAAAAGTATTAATATTTTAGACAGATAAAGGGAGAGACGGAAGTCTTGTGCGATAATGGTAAGTGATGTGGGAATTGATTTCAAAACTATCAAGCATGTAAAACAAAGGGTTAAAAACTTGTATAATGAATACAGATACATATAAATTTTTTTTAAGCATTACCTTAGACTTTTACAGTAACTACTTTTTGATATGATGATGATCTTAAAGTAATAGATTTGAAAATTCAAATACATATTAGTGCATCAAGGTTTTCTATGTTGCAACCACACAATGAGGTTATAGTTTAATATGCATATTATTTGTATTTGTTACCAGTAAGTAACTACTTAGGGTTATAAAACAATATAACTTTTTAATAGTCAAATAAGTACTTGACATCACAAAAATGCCGGTAATATTTAGACAAAGCATCATTATCACAGTATTTTGTTTGTACCTCATCACAAAAGTAAAATAAAATTTTTAATTCCTACTTACAGGTCTATGCCACCACCAGCTGAAAACAAAAGTGAACTACGTAGAAAGAAAAAGTCTTATTATGCAGCTTTGAAAAAGCAAGAAGATAACAAACTAGCTGAGTTAGCAGAAAAGTATAGGGATCGGGCTCGGGAACGAAGAGATGGCCTTAACGAATTGGGTCCTGCAGATCCTACAAGCAATACAAGTAGTGCTTACAGGTAAAAATAATAAATAATGAGAATGTGATTTATCTATATTTAAAGGAAAAAACAAAAGTTAAAAATTATTACGCAGATGAGCAAGCAGCTCGCTATATAGTAAATAGCGGTGCACAATTTTTTTTTCAAATGCAACATACATTGATGTAAAGGCAGTCACACAATAGTAAAGTTAGTAAACAGATGATCAAAGACAGTACACAATATGACAAGGGCATAACTGCACATTTTGTAATTTTACAGGAAAGCCATTTAAATGGCAAATACATATGCATGTTATTTACAGAGTTTAAATATTTTTTATTTAAGAAAGTGGTAAATGGATGCCCTTGTCTTACCTGAAACTCATCAATTGCTACAATCAATGTGTTTCAGGTAAGACAGTAAGGTATTAGGATGGCGTAATGGTTTTAGTTGTCACCTCGTCACTGCCATTGCGGTGAGTATTATGGGTTTGAATCCTGCACTGGACAAAATTTTGTGAGTTCCACAAATAGATGTTCCAAGTCAGGGTATTCTTTGTGTCTGTTGCTTAAATGTTTGTAAAGTCCCTCACGACACAGGATTTTTTTACTTTTTTGCCTTAGGGATTTCCTTTTTTGAAGAAAATAAAAATAAATTATCTTCACAATTTAGAGAAATCACCTCACATGTGTCTGATTATAACAAATTGTTGATTAGTCTTTTGGAAATAGTTTGTATGCAGTCTTAAATAATTTGTATTTTGTACAGAGCTGTAGCGCCGGATCTAAAATCAGGGATGGATGCCAAAGAAAGAAGAAGACAGCTTATTCAGGTACATACATTTCAGTTATTAAGGTGTACAAAATAGATACATTTCAGCTATTAACATTTACACTATAGCTCATAGTTTTAACCTGTCAATCATTGGCATGCCAGACATATTCGAAAGCCTATTGTTTCTGGTCGCCGGTGTGCTGCTGCCACTCAATACATTAATGATAAATAGAATCACATATATACCTACATATATAATCTATTCTAATATAAAGAGTATAAAATTCGATTATTTGTTTGTTTATAAGGATTTAACTTAAAAACTACGCAACCGATTTTGAAAATTCCTCCACCATTAGAAATATTATCACCAAATAACATAGGCTATATTTTATTTAAAACAAGTGAGAAACGGCAATGTATTGCCGTAAATATTAGAGTTCGATAAAATGGTATCACGTGACCTTGAACTCAGAGGATCATAAGAAGATCATAGTCATTTCGGGGTAAATCGACTATGCTGAGTCGAATAGCGTTGACCGCGAGTCTCTAGCTCTTACGGTTCTTGAGTTGAAATTTGTATAACAGACAGACAGACAAAGCTCTAAAAAGGTACGGAAACTTTTACTTTACGCGAAGCCGCATGCAAAAGCTAGTACATAATATAATATAAGATAAAGAGTCTTAATTGCCCTCATAATCATTTAAAAGTAATAAATACGTACATATTTATTAACCTGACCATTCCACTGATTTGCATTGATTGATCCCGGAATACACAAATGGTTGTTCTGAGTCTGGGTGTTCGTTGAGTCCATTGTTTGAATGTTTGTAAAGTCCCCTGTGCCATATGAATTACATTTAGTGCGAGAGCTATCATGTAAAAAAAAAGGAAGTATGGGTAATGTAATATTAAGTATAATGATATTAGTGATTGATTAAATACATGTTTTCAGGAATCAAAATACCTCGGTGGTGATATGGAGCATACTCACTTGGTGAAGGGACTTGACTATGCATTGCTGCAGAAGGTAAGAGATGTTCAACATATTATTCTGCCATAATAATAGGTATATTCTAATAGAATACTCCATATAATAGTCTCTAAGGCAATAATATGACCCCCTGAAGTATTAGCTAGGAATCGCAAAACGCTTATGTTGATAAATAATACATATTATTCGAATTAACCATTCGAATTATATTAGAATGTTCTGACGACACTATCCAAAGGTGTGTTGCTTCCTCGACTATACAACGTACGTACCGCGTTGTGCATAATTGTATTTAAATAAATAGCTAATTCTTATTTTCAAGTGATTCGAATCATTCGAAACGTTGATAGGTATATTCGAATAGACTTTAATATTAATTCATCTTGTAGCAGAACAAACTACTACTTTATTTACAAAAAGCGCATGAATATGCAAGTAACATCCACAACATGGAGTAGATGCAAGTAACATCTAATCCTAGCTAATGTTATAAATGCGAAAGTTAGTTTGTTTGTTACGCTTTCACGCCGTAACTACTCGACCGTTCATCATGAAATTTCGCATACACGTTGTCAGTGGTACAGAATAGGGATACGGGGTACCTTTCATCCAGAAATGCTACATACATAGGCTACCTTTCACCCAGAAAAAAGTACTGTTCTCGAAGGATAGTAATTTATTGACAAAATCTAAATAATAATCTTTACTAATATTATAAAGAGGAATAATTTGATTTTTCGTTTGTTTGTAAGGATTTAACTTGAAAACTACTCAACCGATTTTAAAATTCTTTCACCATTAGATAGCTATATTATCACCTAGTAACATAGGTTATATTATTTTTAAAGAACTGTTACATAACCTAACCTTCATTTACCCGAGCGAAGACGCGGGCAAAATCTAATATTGCTTAAATTGGTATCCAGGTTCGCTCGGAGATACAAACAAGAGAGATGGAACAAGAGGCTGAGATGGAGCGGCTAGTATCTATCCCAGTGGAGCCAGTACCGGCTGCTCCTGTCAAGGAGAAGAAAGAAGCGCCTGTGGTAAGTCATCACACTGTTACGTATTTCCACCCTCCAAGGATGAAACGTAGTGAAAGCTAAGAAAGAATGTACTAAGCTACAAAATACTACTTTCCAGGAGAGCAAGAAACAAAAATCTTTTCTTATCTTTTCTTAATCTTTACTTTGTTTTGAGTGCTATCCAATAGGACAACTAACATACAGCCGTCATAAGGAAAAACGACGTATCTACCGGAAAAATCTATGAAGATGCGTCTTTTTTACTAATTCCAAATACATAAAATCTCAATTTCGAAATAATTGTAGATACGTATTCTTGACGACAGAATATGTAAACATAGTTTTTAGCTCTTTATTAAAAATTCATGACCAATTATTTGGTAACGGCAGATTAATGGTCGTTTCGCAATCATTAATATAATATGAGTACTAAACGACCCCGTCAGAAGGTGTGCAAATCGACAACAAACATAATATTTTAAGAAGATATTATATTGACTCAATATTTCACTACAGCTACATATATAGAGACATTTAAAACTATCTCTGCGCCGAGCGTAAGACGCGGTTGGACTGAATGACAGAGCTCGATATTCAAATCGGCGCGCGGCCGCCATAGTAAAATTGTATGGAGGATTTGAAGTACTTTTTTGATAAATATGTATCTATATTGTCAACCAATAACTTAAATATTTGGGACGGACAAATTGTAATATAACTATTTATGTTAAGTTTAAAAGTAAGTAAGTAGAAAATAGTAAGAATGGACGAAGTAGAAAGTTTAAGTAGAAAGAATGGACGAGAACAGACGGACTAAGTAAGTTTATAAGGCTAGTGTGAATGGAACAGTCGCAAGGGGAAGACCTAGGCGAACGTTTCTTGATCAGATCTGAGACGTTCTGGATATAGGGCAGGTTACGAGCACTTTAAACCGGCGAGCGTGTATGAGGAATGTTATGAAAGTGAATGAAGCCAGAGAAGTGTGTCAGTATCGTAGCAAATGGAAATCCGTAGTCTCTGCCTACCCCTCTGAAAAACAGGCGTGAATTTATGTATGTATGTATGTATGTTAAGTTTAAGCTGTAAAATAGGATAGATTTCTACTGTTATAATCTAAAAATCACGTACGAGCTTACGTTTTTGCATTTTTCGTGTAAATTTATGTAATTTTGTAGGCGAAAATTATTTTAAATTTTACACGGAGTTATTGTAAACACATTCATTGTTATGGTAAATGTATATTTTATATTTGTAATAAACAAAAAGTGTTGATTTTATCAACTCAACTGTGACCACATGTTTTGTTACATTTCGCTCGGCGCAGTCTTAATGGTTTATTTATGTTTTGTATAACAACAAGTTAAATAAACTATAGAAGCATTGTTATTGTGTTTCACCCAGTAAGTAGGAGCACCAAAAGCTCTAATAGCTACCGTTTATAAACGTATAACGTTTATAACGTAACATATTATTATACATAATATTGGTGCCAATTCTGTTGTCACAAAATTCTCTTATCTTAGCTAAAAATCTCTAAAATTTAGTTTAGTCCTGTCAAACGACATTTCGTATTCTGAAATCGCTAAAAGTGACAGGACTAAACTAAATTTTAGAGATTTTTAGCTAAGATAAGAGAATTTTGTGACAACAGAATTGGCACCATTGTCTTCTATTTACGCGAATGTTATTCATTGAAATTAAACTACTATATACGGATTTTATCGCGTTGTTTATTTATCACTGTCTTACAAAATTTTGAAAATATTACACTACTACTACTATTGATTTTATTTTACTAATTTATAAGCTAATAAAATTATTTAAACTATTAAATCTATTTATTTTTGGTTTACACTTTCCCCGACGTTTCGGTTGCTTTCCAGCAGCCATGGTCACGGGGAGACTAAGATGGTAGTTGTCTCAATGTTCCAGTGTAGTTATTTCAAAGTACCCGAACATAATTTAATTATTGGTGTTTCTATTTACGCAGAATGAGCTAAAAGTATCATGAAGTCTAGCTGTGGTTTGTTTCTTCTTGGGTTTGACTATTTGAAGTACTGGATCCCAAGCTGGTGGTACATTCCAACCATCTTCTCTATTGAAATTGGGATGTTTTTTTGATTTCAATAGCCTCGCGAAGCATCCTTGGAAGGAATCGGTGTTCTTTAGCGAGAATCTGTGGTTTGTCAAATCTCAGGTAGTGGTTGGTCCCCTGTTGTATATGTTCACACACAGCAGACTTCAACGAGCGTTTGTGTTTTACGTCAGCTATGTGTTCTTGTATGCGGGTGCCTATGCTTCTCTTGGTTTGACCAATGTATGAGAGTCCGCAGTCACAATCTATTTTATAGACCCCTGCATCTTGTAAAGGTAATTGGCACCTGACGGATGGTAAAAATTGATTCGTTGGCGGCTTGAAGTATGTGTTGATTGAAGCTCGCTTCAAGATGTAGCCAATCTTGTCAGTGACACCCCTTACATAAGGCAGTATAGCAGGCTGGCGCTTGACTGTGGCTGGCTTTTCTCGGGATCTGTGACATGTGTCCACTTGTCCACACCAATAATTAAATTATGTTCGGGTACTTTGAAATAACTACACTGGAACATTGAGACAACTACCATCTTAGTCTCCCCGTGACCATGGCTGCTGGAAAGCAACCGAAACGTCGGGGAAAGTGTAAACCAAAAATAAATAGATTTAATAGTTTAAATAATTTTATTAGCTTAAAAATTTGTAAAATAAAATCAATAGTAGTAGTAGTGTAATATTTTCAAAATTTTGTAAGACAGTGATAAATAAACAACGTGATAAAATCCGTATATAGTAGTTTAATTTCAATATTATTATACAATTTATTTTCTTTTCAGGAAGAAGAAATGCAATTCGAGACGACTATGGCAAAGAACATTTACAACATGATACAGGAACAGAAGTATTATTAATTTGTTTTTACGTTTAGTTTATCTTCTTGCATGTGGTTAGTTGCTTAACTAGTGAAATTACTTACAAGCAGAAGCTTCTGATTGGGTCAACTGCTTGACTAATCGGTGAGCAATTTAAACACATTAATTAGCATTTATTAAAAGATCATCGTGATTATGACTGATAAACATAATGCTCTTCAAAGCTCTGTATTCGTATATTTAGAGTTTTTTTAATATTCCGAAGCAGATATATAATATTTATTCTTAAATAGTTATTTGGTGATAATTTCAGAGCAGTTTTTGAATGACCATTTCAAAGGACGTATTAAATCTTTGCATGATTATTCTTGACTATTTAAGAAGATGATTTAAACGGTTTTTAAAGCATTTATTAATTGACTTGCAAAGTAGGTTTTATAAAGATGCCGAAGCATTTATTTATGACGAAGCAGATATTGAATTATTCTGAAGCAGGTTTTTAAATAAGCCTTGAAAACTTACCCGTCGATTAATTATATATAATTATGCGCCTTCGTGGCGCAGCGGTAGTGAATGCGACTGCTGTGTATGAGTTCTCGGGTTCGAATCTCGAGTCGGGCTAGCAAAAAGGTATTGGGTTTTCCTGTTAAGAAATCCCAATACGAGACCGTAGTTAGGAAGTTGGTGGTGTTAGACACTTCCGTGCCTCGGAAAGCATGTAAAGCAATTGTCACGACCGGAGAGAGAGGGCTCATTGGTCCTGCGCTTGATCTTTTTCTGGTCGTGTCGTATCGTCCTATCGGATCATGAGGGTTAAGAAACAGAGAGTGCACTTGTGTTTGCGCACACACTTGTGCACTATAATATCTCCTGCGCGGGTGGCCAGTTTCCGTTAAGATTGGCCGCCGTGACTGTTATTCGGTCTGGAGGATCTTATAACAGAGGTGATTATCTTTTGTGGTATTGGACGCAAACGAGCCGCTCATGGATTCCCGTTATTACAGAGGAGTCACAAGTGCGTCGAGTTCCTTTTAAATTTGCCCCCACCAGAAAGGGGGGAAGGAGAGGGGAAACTCGGGCGTCCGGTATTCACTCGACGAAACACAACGCGCGCTATTTCGCTTTGGTTTTCTGTGAGGCCGTGGTATCACACCGGTCGAGCCGGCTCATTTGCGAAACGCGGTCTCCCACGGTTAAAATATTTATCATGTCTGTAACCTGTTATCAGACACAAATTGAAGTATACTGAATTTGTCAGGAGCAAGAAAGTGGTTCGCAACGAGATGTTCCTGGCGGGTCGCATGGCGTACGTGGTGGAGCTGGAGGAGGAGGGCGCGGCGGACAGCGACATCCCCACCACGCTGACGCGCAGCCGCGCCGACGTGCCCGCGCCCGACACGCGCAGCTCCGCCGCCAGCGCCAACGACGTCGTGCTCGACAAGCTCGCGCAGATATTCTCCTACCTCAGGCATGGCAGGCATCGGAAACTCAAGAAAACTAAGGTACGCTTCTCTTTTCAACTTCTCAGCCAAAGATATCCACTGTTACTGGACATAGGCCTCCCCCAAGGTTTTCGACACTGACCGGTCTTGAGATAATCTATAGATATACTTTACGACTTACCCAATACACATAAATATTGACTCAATATTGAACCCATAGCAATATTGACACATGCCATCATGACACATAGCCCTGTATTAAACTGTCCTACTGCTGTGCACGGGCCTCTTTTCAGTGTGTGAAGGGTTAGGCCATAGTCCACTACGCTAGTCCATTGCGGGTTGGCAAACTTCACACATCTTTGAGAACATTATGGAGAACTCTCAAACATGCAGGTTCTCTGCCCTCTATTGAATGCTTTCCTTAACCGTTAAAGCGAGCTATTATTAAGTATTTAAGACACAAAAAAATTCAGTCAGAGATGAGTGCCTTGAGATTAACCTCGAGATACCTATGTGTAGCATCACAAGGCAATAGCTGAGTAGGTCGCACTCTTCCGAAACGGATCCACCGAATTTTATGAAATTTTTATATATGAGGTAGGTATAAGAATAGGGTGTCCCTACCCAATGAATTTATATGGTAGAATAATGTTTGCCGGCTCAACTACTACTAATATAAATTTTAAAATCAGTATCACCGTTAAAGCTTACTATGATAAAATATTAAATAGGCAATTAATTTTAAACACTTAGAGAGACACTTGGGAACAAACTTGAGACCTCTGTATACAGTAGCGTAGCGTAGGTGTCAGTCGAAGCGGAAGAAAATTTTATTGCCCGGGGCGATATAAAAATTTTCCGCCTTCTTATTTAGGTATTTCAATTTAAAACACTATAATATAAAATTATTCTAAAGGACGTTTCGGCTAGAACAGTTACCATTATCGTGTATTGTACCCATTCCTCTCGTTCGTCATTAAATAATAATATAATATTCTATCACATACACACAACACCTTCTAGCCCAAACTAAGCAGAGCTTGTACTATGGGTACTAGACAATGGATAAACATACATATATACTTTTTTTTTGGTAAATACATACATATTATACATAGAAACACCCAGCCCAAGACAAACATCCATGTTAAATTAATTAAACGGTTCAAATATGTATTTAAAAGATATTATTTTTTTTTATTGCGGAATTCTGTCGCTCCCAAAAAGTGCCGTATGGTCTGTATGGCAGTCCAACGGTCAAGTGAATGCGACAATAGTTTAATGATTAATTTAGTCGAATTGGTATCGAGAGATCGTAGGTTCGAACCCTACCTTTTTTATACTACCGACTTAAACTCATTCCATAGGTATATAAGAATTTATTAATACGAGCCCTGTATTATACTGTTCCATTGTAGGGCACGGGCCTCTTTTCAGTGCGAGAAGGTTTAGGCCATAGTCCACCATGCTGGCCCAGTGCGGGTTGACAGACTTCACATATCTTTTTTGAGAATATTATGGAGAACTCCTCGACATGCAAGCTTCCTCACGATGTTTTCCTTCACCGTTAAAGCGAGCGATAATTAACTATTTAATACGCACATAACTTCGAAAAGTCAGAGATGCGCGCCTTGGGATCGAACCTGAGGTACCTCTGGCAACCTAACGGTCTCCCATAAGGCTGAGTAATCTTTTGATCGCCACAGTCATGTATACATGACAAAGCAAAATGTGTCCAGCACGCCATGGTTTCGACTACATGACAGACATTTAAACGCTAATAAATCTTATAAAATAGTATTGTTTTTCTTACTTGTGTTGTTAATTATGTAGCTAGACTCATATTATGTGAATTGCTTAATATTTATTTTATCCATATTAGCATAAGATCTCAAAAACTATGTAGGTGTTAAAGGATGAAATCGTAGCTTAAAAATGTGTTATGTTTGTGTTCAGGACAAGCCTTTGGAGAAGGGTCGTGCGGACGAGTCCATCTACGGAGACATCGGCGAGTACAGCGCCGAGCGGCGCGACCGGCGCGAGCCCGGCGCCGGCGCGCGCCCGCACCACTACTTCGACAAGCCCGCGGACAACGAGAAAGACGATAGTAATACTCACTATTACTTAAACACTCCTCTAGCCATAACTGATTATCGATAAAACGATCGAATTATTCGATTTGTTTGTTAATCTAATAATTCGGAATTCGATTATATTCGATTTTTTTGATCATCGATTAATTTTGGTATTCGATTATTTTCGATTTGTGTGATAATCGAATAATTTGGTGTTAGATTTTTATTTGAAATGAATATTCGAATGCAACTAAACTTTGATATGTATGATATATGATTACGTGTTAGCCCTACGCCAATACGAATGCGATAACGTCATTCGATTATTATTCACGCGGTGTAATGTGTGCAGCGTTTATTTATTTATTGCATTTGGGTTACTAACAGTAAACACTTCTTCGACAAACCAACGGACAACGAGAAAGACGACGTTAGTACATACTATACTATTACTTAAACACTTATTCCCTATTTATTCTAGCGATGAGCGATTATCGATAAAGCAATCGAATTATTCGATTATTAAATTAAAATTAAATACTTTATACGGATTTTATCGCGTTGTTTATTTTATATAAAACACTATTATTATTACATAATTTTGAAACTTTAAACTACTTTTGTTAAATAATATTACTGGTTTCTTCTATTTAAGCTACTTAAATTATAAAAACTATTTAGATTTAATTTTACATCTTCCCCGCCTTTCAGTTGCTTTTCAGCAGCCAAATCTAAGTTGTTCTACCCCATATATTTTGCCGTACAACAACGTATATGCGTTTAAATCTCATGATGATCGGTCGATTAGTTTAGGAAGATAAACAAACTCAGTTTCAAAATTATAATATTATAGTGAGGGTTTCAAAATAAAATTGATTTGTTGATTATTTACACTGTCAGACTAGCAAACAAACTAATGAATAATTTTATGTTTTAATATAGATGTAAGCATTGTACACACAGCGACACATCAACCTAGACTTTTTGGACTTTGAACTATTAGAAGTTGAACGCTGCTAATCGTGCGAGAGAGTGCGTTATATTTTTGTTACGCTCTATCCTTACCATTACAACGACACCACTATGCACTGTCACCTTTCCGACAATTCTCTATTTTGTATGTAGCGTAGTTATGCGTATATAGGGTGTCTAACTTGATGTGTAGCCGTGTGTACTAATTATTGGAATAAAATAAATAAATAATTATTATTTGTATTCTCAGTTGAAGTGTCCGGCCCCCGTCGTACCGAGGATCGAACCCGTCGTTCGGCAGCGCTGCTGTCCCGTTTGGCCGCTGAGCCGCAGGGCTACGCGGAATGTTACCCTGGCCTGAGAGAAATGGACGATGCGATAGATGACTCTGATGATGAAGTAGATTACACGAAGATGGATGCTGGGAATAAGAAGGGGCCTATTGGTGAGACACAGGAATTATAGCTTATTCGGGAGATGCTATTTAGAAACAAAAATTGTAGTTTTATATGTTTTTATTGTAATTTGGTGGTGTTATCAATTCAGTGGGCAAATAATATAAAACTTAAAATATAAACATTGTTCAGGTCGCTGGGATTTCGACACGCAAGAGGAATACTCTGCGTACATGAGTAGCAAGGAGGCTCTGCCGAAGGCCGCCTTCCAGTATGGCGTCAAGACGCAAGATGGACGCAAGACGAGGAAGACTAAAGACAAGAGCGAGAAGGCGGAACTGGATAGGGAATGGCAGCAGGTCAGTTCTCATAAAAACCTTTTTTTTATTAAATTAAGTTAATGAAACGGGTGTGGTCTAGTGACTAGTTAGTTGGATTGGTAAGCAGGAGTTACGAGTTCGGATCCACGGTATACGCTGTCTCTTCGAAGTTATGTAACTAACTAGGTGTCCCCGCGGTTTCATTCGTGCTTATGATTACGGCTCTGCTCCCGTGAGTCGATGTGTGATGTTAGCTGGGGGGACAATCTAAAAGTGCGCGGCGAGTTCCTCTCTTACAAAAATATTTATTACAATCGATTTCCGCCAAGTAACGTCTAATTCGATTCAATATAGTTAATTATCGCACGAAGCGGTGAAAATAAATCATTAATTTATATCCATGAATAAATAAAATCTTTGTTTTTTGTATATTTGATAGTATATTTTAGTAAATATTGTTTCAGATACAAAATATAATTCAGAAACGCAAAGCGCCTCAGGGCGCCGACGAGCCTTCATATAAGTCAGCAAAGTACTAGCGACGTGTGTGTGTGTGCGCGTGCGCGTGTTCATCATGTTCACGACGCCCAGGAACTGCCGAGTCGACCTACCATCACAGAATAATTGTGTAAACCATTTATATAATACTAGTTTTTGTCTGTGACTTCACTTACTCAGGAACAGAACTTTATTCGAAGAACGTTACCCTGTACCTTGTTCTGAATGCTTAGTGCGAGTTCTTTTTGCGTTAACGCGATCGAAACGTTAACCGCTTTTGGCTCTCTGATTGGTTATGAGCTTGCAGCGAGCCAATCGGTGCGTCGAACGTCATAAACGAAGCGATCATGTTAACGTAAAACAAATCCGCACTAGGCACCCAGAATAAGGGACAGGGATATATATTTTTTTTATACGTCTATGGTGGCAAACAAGCATACGGCCCACCTGATGGTAAGTGTTCACCCTAGCCTATGGACGCCGCCAACACCAGAGGCATCACTTGCGCGTTACCGACCTTTTAGGGAAGGAATTGGGAAGGAGAAGGAGCGGGAAGGGGAAGAGTGATTGGGCCTCCGATACTCTCACTCACCGAACTAAACACAACAGTAGGAATACTGCTATTTCACGTTGATATTCATTCTGTGAGAGGGTAGTCCTTCCCGGTCGAGCTGGCCCATTCAAGCTGAAATCAGCGAGGCTCTACTACCTATAAAACCGTTCTTCGAAAAAAGTTCTGTTCCTGAGTGGGTGAAGTTACGGACAAAAACTAGTATTATATAAATGGTTGCTGAGTATGCGACATTTCATTTCAGTCCCACGGAAACAGTAGTTTTCCTGGATGAAAGGTACCCTATGTCCTTTTCTGTACCCCTGACTACATGTATGCGTAAATTTCATGATGATTTGTCGAGTAGTTAATGTGCGAAAGCATGGCAAACAAACTCACATTCGCATTTATAAAATTAGTTAGGATGGCACTGCGCTTGTATAATACCCAATGACAGGCAGAATTGTATCGAAATGGAAACGTACCGTTGTACTTCTTGCGACCCTATTACATTTGCCAAACGTTTTAGAGTTGCATACTTTTTCATAAAAGCAAGCAAGTTACGACGCATGTCATTGGAGTCCACAGGTAAAATGAAATATATATTTACAAATCATTTTTTGTATACTATTGAAGCAATAAGCTACACTACCGTTCAAAAGTAAATACTTTGGCCACCTGCATTTTTCTTTATATTACAAACAATACATTTTAAAACCATTTTATTGACTTTCGATCGTTTGTTTCGTTTATCATTTTCGTTATCGTTTGTATGTTATATATTTGTATTGTGTATTGTAAAATGAATATAAAGTTGTTTCATTGATTGAAACTTTTACAATGAGCCTATTTAAGGGTGGCTAAGTACTTTTGAGCGGTAATTTAGCTTACTATTAAAAATAATTTATATGAATTCGACTTACGCGGTGATCGCTCTTTCCCTACTATCGCATATCACTGCAATCTACGAAGTACTACTTACTAATATGTACCTTCGGGTATAAACTCACGCTTGTATACAGCCGAAGGGTTGGGCAGATATGTATAAGTACGCTTTAATTGCCTTTACTAATTCGATAAGATCGCCTTACTTCGCGTTAGTCTGTTCCAGTTTCTTTTTTGACCTGGGGAAACGCATTTTCGCATACCCCTCCGCGGGAATAAGGGGAGCGGAAAGGTAATGTCGGGCACCAGGGGAAAGATGGAACGTCCCGGGTACTGTTGATTAAACCTACCACGGTATGCCTACTCCTGCCTTTAATGGTGGGTGGGTCGATGAAACTGAAACTACATCAGCGATCACGGCCAGTGCGATTTGGCCAAAGGGTTACTTTCAAAAAGGTATGAATATCGAGCATGGTCGCTTTAATACCCATTTTTTATTATATTGACAATAAATTCCTTAGGGCGACAACATAGCGGTGATATCGCACTGTTATTAAAACAGAGACTTATCTCGAAATTTAGAAGTAAGACATTTCAAAGTTTTGAGTTATGTCTGTAAAAGTTTGAGTTAAGTTTATTGAAAGTGGAATAATTATGATCACCTTGTATTCAGTAGCAAAACTATGAAAAATGCTTGATAAATGTCATTAAGGCCCATGTCCTATATCAAGAAACTAGTCGTTTTAGCTACGGACACTAACATTTTGACGTATTTTTATAGAAACTAGTTTTTGAACACGGCTTCGCTCGCGAACAATACTTAAAATTAAAAAAATATACCCTATGTTACTAGGTGAATATAGCTTTCTAATGGTGAAAGAATTTTTAAATGCGTTTGAGTAGATTTTGAATTAAATTCTTCCAAACGAAAAAATCTAATCATTACTCTTTAATATTAGAATAGATGTCAAAAATTACCTGCCCATAGGCAAAACGTCTTGTTTCTTAAAATAAGAACCGGGTCTTACAAAGTCTAATAAAAACCAAATAGCATACCTAATATTCTAGTATAAAAGGAACATTATACAGGGTGTCCGGTAATTAATGGATAACCTGGAAATGTCTTATAGTGGAATTGATGGCCGTTCAGAAACTATAAGTAGAGTTAAGTAAGAGTACTATAAGATGTTTCAAGGTTATCCATTAATTACCGGACACCCTGTATATAAAAAGAATCTTGCAATATACATATGGAGAGGCAAAGCCAAAAGGGAAGGTTATAGGTATACCTACCCATCGCCAGCAATATTTTAAGGCTCCACATAACCTGTTTTCATATACATGTATGTATATAATTATTCTGAGATGGTACATACAACAGTACGTAACGATGTACATAGTTATAGCATTTTGTAAATAAATAAACGATTAAACAATGTGTTCTTATATGTGTGTTTTATTTATATTGGTGTCTTTATACCCGCGTAAGTCCCGTTCCCGTGGGAATATCGGGAAAAAAATCAAAATCAAAATAAATTTGTTCAAATTAGGTTACAAGGTAACACTTATGAATGTCAAAGTTACACGTAAATATTTTTCTGTGAATTTACATTTACTGCCACGTTCAGCAAAGCTAGGGTGTGTAGGGCTCATGAGAAGAACGGGCAAGAAACTCATAGCCACTCTTTTTAATCGCCAAGTGTACAATAATATTTCATTTACAAATCATAACTGTAAGGTGCTGCAAACATTTCTCCATGAACTACTACTCAACATACTCAAGCATTTGATAAAAATTGATGGTAGCCTCTAAAGCAGCAGTAAGGTAAATAGGAGCATCCACTTACATGTACATAAATAATCAAGACAAGACGTGATTATAGTCCGTAGTTTAATCTAATTGTTTAAATAAAATGTAGTAAGTAAATTATCGAATTCCACTAAACCAGAATACAGAATAAGACTCAAAAGAAAGCTTAACGGAACTGTCCATAATCACGAGTTGTCTTCATTGCACATTCTTCTTGATTAAAATACGACTGAATGTAACAACAATGCAAATTCCAGCTTAAGCAAGGTGTAATATTACAAAAAAAAAAAAATATATATATACATATATTAAAAAAAACATAAGTGTTAGTATTGGTCATTTAATATCCTGTGATCTAATGCAAATATTAGTGCCATGGATGTTTGTCATTTAAATAATCATCTATATTATAATATGTTTTAGAAATTAAGCAATTTTTAATTTTAACTTCAAATTTATTCTCTGGTAATTCTAGAATATTACTCGGGATTTTAATATAAAAACGTATACCAAGACCCATGAAGGAACCATGAACTTTATGTAGACGGTAGAATGGGATACTTAATTTATATTTATTTCTAGTATATATTTTTATATATATTTTGACGGACATGCATGATATTAAAATAAATATATTGTGATGCTACAGTTAAAATACCTATATTCTTAAATTTTTCTCGGAGCGAGATTCTAGTTCCTAATTGATAAATTGCACGCACAGCTCTTTTTTGCAATATAAAAATACTTTGTATATCAGCTGCTTTTCCCCATAATAATATTCCATATGACATAACGCTGTGAAAGTAACTAAAGTAAACTATTCTAGCTGTATCAACGTCAGTTAATCCACGGACTTTTCTAATGGCGTACGCGGCCGAACTAAGTTTCGCTGAGAGACAAGATATTTGCGCACCCCACTGTAACTTTGAATCAAGTGTAATGCCCAGGAATACTGTGGATTCTATTGCTTCCAGTACCTCACCGTTCAATGTTATGCTAGGACCAAGATGTTTTACATTAGGCAGTATGAATTTAACACATTTTGTTTTTTTGGGGTTCAGTACTAAATTATTTAAAGTAAACCATTTTGTTACTTGAATCAATGCACTGTTTACTTCGTCAAAATGGTCCCTATTCCTATTTACTTTAAATATTAAGGAAGTATCGTCAGCAAACAGTACAACGTCACAAATATTGTTCAAATAAAAAGGTAAATCGTTTATATAAATTAAAAATAAAAAAGGGCCTAAAATCGAACCTTGCGGCACCCCTAGCTTTAGAGGTAAGCTATTTGATTTTGAACCATTGACATCTACACACTGAATCCTGTTATTCAAATACGACGTAATTACATCCAGTGCATTACTCTGAACACCGTAATGCCTTAGTTTCCGTATGAGCGTATCATGACAGACGCAGTCAAATGCTTTTGAGAGGTCGCAAAAAACACCAATAGCATTTTGTGAGTTTTCCCACGCTCTGTATATATGTTTGAGTAAAGCTACTCCTGCATCCGTTGTTGAACGACCCTTAGTAAAGCCATATTGGTTGTCATGAAAGAGGCTATTTAAATTAAAATGTCTGAGTAATTGCTTGAATATTAATTTTCAAATATTTTGCTAAAAGCTGGTAGGATTGATATTGGCCTAAAATTACTAGGATCAGTTTTACTACCGGATTTAAATAAAGGTATGATTTTACTATTTTTCATCAAATCTGGAAAAGTTCCCGAATCTACACACCTATTAAATAACCCACTTAAATAAGGAGCAACTATATCTATTATACCTTTTACGACCTTAACGGAGATACCCCAGAGATCCCCCATATTTATAGATTCCAGAGATTGAAAAGCGTTGATAATATCAGTTGCGTTAACATAATCAAATCTAAATAATACTCTACACTTTGTTACGCTGGAATGTAATAACCTCTCTGCGTCTATAGATGAAGAATTTAATGTGCTCGTGGTGGTAATCGGTACACTAGCAAAGAAATTATTGAACACGTATGCTACATCGTCATTATTATTGTTCATTTTATTATTATCCATCAGACTAATACTATTGTCTATTTGAGTTATCTTGCCACTAGCTTCGTTAATAGCTCTCCAGGTAGCCTTAACTTTATTAGATGACTGTTTGATTTTGTTACTGACGAACTTGGACTTAGCTAATTTGCATACCTTTTTAAAAATTTTGGAGTAATTCTTAACATATTCTGTAAAAGTAGGATCAAAATTATATTTCTTCATACTATATAACTCATACATTTTCACTCTGCTCTTATAAATACCTACGGTTGCCCATTCGTTAAATGACCTAGTTCCTTTAATAACTTTTACTTTAAACCTAAACGTATTATCAAATTCTTTCAATACCAAAAAAGCTGTCATACTCCTTATTAGGAGATTTATCTTCCCTTATATTAGAATACATATTACATGAAATTTTATTTCTAAAATGTTTGAAGCGATTATTTGTTAAAGGCCTAACAAGTATCTTTTGTTTAATATTATTATTATTAATGTTTGGAAACATTGCTAATTGTCCACAGTGATCTAAAAAAAAGCATAGGTAGCCTATGTGTGAATCCAGGTCTCCAGCTATCTACATACCAAGTTTCATCGCAATCGGTCCTGTAGTTTTTGCGTAAAAGAGTAAAAAACATCCATACATCCATACGTCCTCACAAACGTTCACATTTTTAATATTACTTAGTAAGGATTACAACGAAATTTATCCTACTAGGGTTAGCTCCTTAGTATGATAAATTTAGTAGCAAATAATATGGAAACGCAGACGAAGTCATAGAATTATATACATTATACCCCGAATATATATATATATACCTGAGTGTTATTATTGAAAATTTCGAAGTCTCTTAGAAAAACGATATTTAACTTTTAAGAGCGACATCAATCGAAGCAGATTAACGAGGAAGACGAGCCAGATCTTTACAACATCAAGTGATGAGACCATAAAATCACCAAAAATATTTGTTGCTTAAATGGAAGGAGACACAGTCAAGACAAAAATCTCGAGTTCGCTCCCAAGGCGGCATCTCTGACTTTGAAAGTTATGTGCGTATTAAATAACTAATTATCGCTCGCTTTAACACGTTCAGTGCCACTACAATTTTCATTATGTTTTCCCGGATGCCGCATACATTTCACATTGGACTCACCAAGTGAGTCGCCGGCACTACAATATAAATTGAATGAACTCGCCACGCGAGTTCACTGGCATTATGTAAGGGTAAAATTTATATTTTGTTATTTTTGTGCCCGTCTCAGTCTTCGTAACGTTTGTATCAGAAGTGAAACGTGTTTGACGATTGTTCAGTGTGTTTCAACTTATAAACATGGCAAAAAACTCAAAGGCTATTATAATAAAATAAAAGGTAAGTTTGTTTCGTAATTTAGGCAGTGATTGTCAACATGTACAGTGGTTATTGTTAAGGTTATATTTTGTATTAATAAATAATGTTTCTTAATAGCAATATCACCCAGAATATTTAACGCTGTCTCCTAGTTCTATAAAAACATTATCAACTCCTTCAAATATATACTCTTCGTTGTTAATGCGACGCTAATTGTAGTAATAATAAAAGGAAATAATTACAATAATGTTCGTTATAGTATTTAACAATAATAATATAAATTACCTACCTACTACCTGACCCAAAAGGAGTCGGCCGGGCACGCCACGATTGTGGCGGTAAGTCCCGTATTTGAAGAGTGGCTGGAGAGGCGGCATGGCGCCCTCACCTTCCGGCTGACACAGGTTTTGACTGGCCATGGTTGTTTTGGCCAGTTCCTGTGTCGTATACGCCGGCAAGAGACGCCCGGTTGTCACCACTGCGGCGACTGCCGCGACGTTGTTGAGGACACGGCGCTGCACACTTTGGCGGTTTGCCCCGCCTGGGCATCGCAGCGCCGTGAGTTGATCGCGGCAGTCGGATTGGTTGCCCTCTCGCTCCCGGCCGTAGTTCAGTCTATGGTCCGGAGTGAGAGGTCGTGGAACGCCGTCGCCTCCTTCTGCGAGGAAGTAATCTCCACCAAGGAGGCGGCGGAGCGGGAGAGGGAGCGTTTGAACCCTCTCCCCAACCGCAGAGCCGGGCGCCGGAGGGCGCGCGATGACCTCCAGCCACCCTGAGGTTTGACCTGGGGGTGGCGGGCTTTGTGGGCCTGCCCGCCATCCGTTCAGCACCAGGTCCGAGAGGCGGCGTGCGTGTTCCCACGCGCGCCTCTGTGTCGTGTCCGTCTCCCCTTTAGGGGGAGACAGTAGGGCTTTTATTTTGTGTAGCGCCTATCTTGGGTAGGTCTTGTTGCGTAGTGGCCTGCCGTTTCATACGGCGGGCCGTAACCTCGGCGGGGTCGCGACCGCATGCGAAAGCGATTCGCGCGGCCCCGTCGATAGTGGTTTTGTCGAGGAACACCGTGGTAGGTTTAGTCGGTATTCCGGGAGGTACATTATTTCTTTTCCATCTTCTTTTACCCCGGCGAGTCCGACATAATCCCTCCGCCCGCCCCCGCGGAGGGATATGCGTCATAGCATTCCCCCACGTAAAAAAAAAAAAAAAAAAAAAAAAAAAAAAAGGAGTCGGCCAGGTAAAAAATAATATAAGGAATTACACTACAAGTATAATAATTTAAATCTCAACTAATATTATTAAGTAAATAAATTTATTTTTCTGTTTTTGTTTGTAATAATAAACTCGGAAACTATTTACCTGGTAAGGCAAAATATAAAAATTTACTAAAGTCTTTTTACCCATTTTGTGAAATCAGTTAATCACCAATCGGGTAAAATCGAAAAGCTATGACTGTCGTATCATGATATTAGACGTACTACTTTCATATTCAATGTTCATAATGTACAGTGATCGCCACATCAACATACACAAAATCTGAAGCCGTAATTTATCTCTTATCTAAATGTTTGTGATACTTTCATTCTGTTTTAGATTCATTCATAATATAAGTAGTATCCAAGCTATTGTGTTGAAGTTGTTGTCTAATGTTTATTTATTTAAAATTTGAGAACCGGCGGCAGTGAACTCTCCTAGCGAGTTCATGGCATTGTATAATTACTTTATTTCTTTCATATAAAAAATGTTCGTATCATCCGAGCCACCATGTAATTGGTTAAATATCATCATATTAAATCTACACTGTAATTTGGAACAGAATATACGGATGCGTTTTGGAAATATTACCGGAAAACACCGAACTCGCCACGCGAGTCGTCGGCACTGGAATAAAATTAACGCGAACTCGCAGGGCGAGTCGGTGGCACTGAACGTGTTAACGGTGAAGGAAAACATCGTGAGGAAACCTGCATCTCTGAGAGTTGTCCATAATGTTCTCGAAGATATGTGAAGTCCACCAATCCGCACTAGGCCAGCGTGGTGGACTATGGGCTAACCCTTCTCACAGAGAGAAGAGGCCCGTGCCCAGTAGTGGCACAGTTTAATACAGGTCTGATATTATTATTATATAAATGGAACAAATAGGGAAGCTCCTATATACTGTATGCAATCCAAGTGTGTCAGTAGACGTATCTTTATTATAGTTATTGTTCTAAGACAAAGCCCGCCAGAAGCCCACGGGTACACCTTGGATGAAACGTATTCTGTCTCTCTGCGTGATCTATCTGTGAGCCAAGATTCATCCTAATCTATTCTACGGCTTACGAACGCGTGATTAAGTAACATACAAGCGAACATCTTCTCAAACTAATACGTTTATAATATTACTAGCAGTTTGTAATATTTCTGCTGTCTGATCAGTGGCGTAGCGTAGTGGGGGCAGGGGCGGCCCGCCCCGGGCGGCACTTTAAGGGGGCGGCAAAATTTCACAATAAATAAAAATAATATCTTTTGTTGTCTCTTCGATGAGCTTGCTAAAGAGTGTTTACCTAACTCTTTGCGAATCTATTTTATCGTACTGCATTGCAGCTTGGGGAGGCGCTGCCATTACTCATCTCATAGGTTTGGAAAGGGCTCAGCGTGCAGTGCTGAAAGCTATGATAAAAAAACCTTACAGGTTTCCAACCAGTTCATTGTACAGTGAAACAAAGGTGCTGAGTGTCAGAAGACTATATATTTTAAAAATTACTCTTATGATACACAAGGAAATAATCAATTCTAGCGGTTATGGAGACATGATCAAGAGACGGGTCTACAGAGTTCCTCTCGTTAAAGTTAATACCAGATTTGCACAACGTTTTTGTACCTATATGAAGCCCTTTGTGTATAACAGAATTAACAAAATATGTAGCCTAGCCAATATGTCAATGCACGAAGTTAAATTAACTGTACATGAAACATTACTTTCCTGGACTTATGATGATACCGAGAACTTTATAAAACATTTAATTTAAAAGAGTTTAATAATATAATTGTGAAATTATTGATTGATTCAAATAAGTATGTATAATATAATTTTATTATTTTTATTTTTTATTTTATTTAATTTGTTTTTATTTTTACTCTAAATATATAATTTAATTGTTTTTTTTTTTTAATTTTTATTTATATAATTTACTATAAATTTTAAATACGAGATTGTTAGTTATTGTAAACATTTTATACGATATATTTATTAACGTCGAGTCAAAATTAATTAATGGTAAATGTGAATAAAAAGACTACCTACAGGACAGGCCAAGCCTAGTGTAGGAAGTCTTTGGCAAGACAATACATTCTTTTACTTAGTTATATTATTAATTAACATCTGAGAATGTGTATTTCTTTATTTGGTGAATAAATATTTTTATATTTTTTTTTTTTATTAAACATTTGAACCATTTAATGACGAACGAGAGGAATGGGTAGATGTACAATATAAATAATGATGACTGTTCTTGCCGAAAAGTTATTTAGAATTACTTTATACATATTAGGTATAGTCATTTAAATTGAAAAAGGTAGGTTCCTAAATAAGAGGGCGGCAAAATTTTCTCTTGTCCCGGACGGTTGTCACCCACGTTACGCCACTGGCTGTCTGCCTGCACTGCAAGGACTTCTCGTCAAATTTTCACACGGGTCTGTCATCTGCTATAAATACAAGAAGGCTATGCCATAAAATTAGCACTCAGTTGACATATAAATACAAGCTTCTCATTTTGCAGTGAGTATGTTTTCCAGGTTCCAGTAGACGCTGTGCTGTCAACAGGGTATCAGTAACTTATAAACCATGCGCGGGCAGCACAGAGACTGGTGGTTAGTAAAAGGGGTTTGTTTATGAATAAACCAGTCTCTGCTGCTCGCGCAATACTGACCCATCGGCTAGCATTTACGCAAGGTACATACCTGGCGTTGCAAGCGTACACGGGTTACAATGACCGCTGATTATTAGATAGGTCGTATGAGTTTTGCCATCTTAGTAGTAGTATAAAAAGAATATATTGTTCTTTAAAATACTACTCCCACACTAGATAGAGTGTATCGCAGCGGACTACAAACATTCACACAAAATACAAAGAATACCCAGACTCGGAACAACTAATCGCGGATCACACAAATTTAAGTCCCGTGTGGGATTCGAACTCATAACATTCGGAGTAAAGACAATGGCGAGGCGAACGCTAAAACCATTAGAATGCAGGTTCAATAAATGTACATTATATAATAGATACTAGATCTTAAAATAAATTAGGTAAGGTTAAATAACAGTACTTTTTCTGGCTATATCCGTAGGTACACGTTGTCAGGGGAACAGAAAGGGACATATCCTTTCCTGTTACCCTGACAACGTGTATGGAAAATTTAATGATGATCGTTCGAGTAGTCAAGGCGTAAACGCGTAACAAACAAACAAATTCACATTCGCATTTATTATATTAGTTAGGATTTGTTTTGTAAATAATCACAACGCCTGAATATATTTTTATAGCAATGTTTTAGTCATTTCTTCTTACTGCTTAGAGCGTATGCGTGTACCGACGAATAAGCTTATAAATATTATAATTATGAGATAATGAATCGCCATTTAAGTGATTAACTAATCGGGACATTACGGATGTGAATTGAATTTCCTTTTGTGACGAATCAATTAATGACAGGCCGTTTAATTAAAAGTTGAAATTATCACTTAATTTTACAGTCCATAAATAATTCCTAATAATTACTTTTTTAGTTTCTTGACCTTTATCGACTTCTATAAAACATAACTATACAAAAACTAAAATGAAGGTATAACAGAGAATTTTAATAACCGCGTGCGATCAACAAAAAGTTAGAGGCATTGTTTTAGCGGCGAGTCCGACTGATCTGCATAGTTTATAGTCTTTATCGCACACAATGTTCACACACAACTTATTCATGTGTGGTGAACTGAAGGACCGCCAACAATATCCTAATTAAGACACGTTGGAAAACAGCAAATTGCTATTCACACACGAACGGACGTCCATATAGAACGCATCCGCTGGGGAAATATCTCAATCGATCGACCTTCAGATTTCACTGTAACAGGACAAAAGTAATGCATTCCGTCACGTCGGCGGTGACGCGGCGAGAGAAACGCGGCCGAATTCGCGACCGTACGTTTGACACAATGCCGGTTCATCGGCACCACTGCCGGCAACCGCCGTGCGCCGCCCGGCCCCGGCGCGGAGGCGTCTTCGCAGGTGCGTGTGCGCAGGTATCGCCCCCGCCCCGCGCCCCGAGCCCCGCGCCCACACCGGCCATCTTGAATTCCGCTCACTCAGAGCCGCGCGCGACTCGCGGACAGCGCACGTACCGCTCCGCGCCACACTCCGCGACATATTTGTGTTCTGTGCTCAGTGTCATGTTGTGATAGTGCTCATAGTGCAGTGACGAAATGGAGTCGACGCCGATATGTCGGTGCCGCGTGCTCTACCTCGGCTCCGCGGTGCCACAGCAGAGCAAGGACGGTCTGCAGGGCATCCAGGAGCCCCTGCGCGAGTTGTATCCAGACAAGGGCGCGACGAGTGGTGGCATCGACTCGTGGCTCTCGGTGTGGTCGAACGGTATTCTGCTGGAGAACATTGATGAAAGTGGTTCTAGGGTTGCGCGTTTCTTCCCGATCTCAAGTCTGCACTACTGCGCGGCGGTGCGGCGCGTGACGGTGGAGGGTGCGCCGCGGTTCCTGCCGCTGGACTCGCCGTTCGCGCGCGCCCCTGCCCCGCGCCGCCCACCGCTGTTCGCGGCCGTGCTGCGTCGCACGCACGGGATCAAAGTGCTGGAGTGTCATGCTTTCATCTGCCGGCGTGAGGCCGCCGCTAATGCGCTCGTGCGCTGCTGCTTCCACGCGTACGCCGACAGCTCGTACGCCAAGCGCTTGGAGGCTGAGCGCACGCCGCCACAGCTTCCGCCAGACCAGGATGAGGAACTAGAAGTGTACGACGGAGACGAAAACCATAAGGTGTGGGTGGGCGAGACAGAGCGGGACGACGCGAGTGATGAGATCCCGCACCCGGCGAGAGCGCCGCGTCCGCGACAGATAACCCGCCCGGCGTCCGTACCACCGCCACCGCCTCCTCCTGAGGAGCCGAAGAAAAAGGCCACAACCAAAAAGACAAAAAAGAAGTCGTCTGCGTCCGCTGATGAGTTGTACGCGGGTCCGGCTGGGGTGATGAATGGTCGGTCGCTGGGACGTGCGCCGCCGACCTGGGCGGGTGGACATCCTCTAGTGTTAGTAGCACACCCTGCTGCAACACTGCCTCATGCGCGTCCTGCTACTCTAGGTCATCGGGGTCGTGTGCCGGCCGCCTTAGCCGCAGGCCCGTTTCCTCCAGGTCCACCTGGTCCTCCCGGACCTCCAGGGCCTGGTCGCGGACGGCTGCAGTATGCAACAGTGGATCCTCGGCGTTCGAAGCCTCCGCCGGCAGCGATGAAAGCCGCGCAGAGTATGACAGGGCTAGAGGCAGCAGACGACGCAGGGGGCATCTATCGGAAGAAGGGACACCTCAATGAGCGCGCCTTCTCATACAGCATCAGACAGGAGCATCGCAGTCGGTCGCACGGCTCGCTCGCCAACTTGAAGTTCGCGGCTCCACCCGAGGTAAGATGCAAAACCTTATTATAACCTTATCTAAACTCGATTCTATTTTCCCTAGATTGACCTGTCAAAATTTGCCTCATTTCCCATTCACATTCCGAAACCAAATATGTATACATATAAATATTCATTGGTCGATTGAGTACGAGAAAATAGTAGGGTGAAGATAATAAAATGAACGACGACGGCTTTCTCCATATAATTAAGTAGTCGCTTACTACAAAGGGTCGCATCGGTCTTCGGCTTGGACCATGTTACGTGACGGCGGATGTTCCGTCTGCGTCTGTTTATACATACCTACATGCTATATAACACGCCTAGGTTGTGTTTGTGTGAGTGCAATTACCGTCTACGTCTACAAAAGTGATTGCTTACAGCAATAATAAATACTTCATCGACATTAATTTCCAAGACGTGCGAATGGCAAAATGTTTTTTACTATATAATAATGTTTTGTTCTATGAATGTGACTTTGAATTGACCTCAGCTGTGTAATTTAGTGTTTAATAGTTGTCGCTGCTTTGAAGTAAAGTTTAGAAATAATATATGTCATAATCATCAATATTATTTATAATATATTAATATCAGCGGCGTATTTAAACTGTTCCAATGCTGGGCACGGGGCTCTTCTCAGTGTGAGAAGGCTATAGTCCACCACGCAGGCCCAGTGCAGGTTGGCAGATTTCAGATATCTTCTAGAACATTATGGAGAATTCTCACACATGCAGGTTTCTCCACAGTGTTTTCTTTCATAGTTAAAGTAAGCGATAATTAAATGATTAGTACGCAATATATTTTTTTAAGAGGACCTTTTTATACGTAGTCGTGATATAAGTTTGCGGTTGATTGTAATATTGATTCTCGTTTCTAGCAGTGTTAGTGGGTTTTTCTATTTAGAAATTCTCAGTAGCAGCTCGGCGTTTGGCAACGTGCCCGTATGACGGCTATAGGTTCTCCTTGTGTTACGTGACTTTTGTACCTTAGCTGGAAAAATATAGGTTTTCTGTCTACCTTTTCGGAGCCTAATAATACAGGCGTAAGTATGTGTATGATCAAACGCAGATAAATATTGAGTGAGCCTTACGCTATCACCTCATAGGCGCTCTGGCGGCCATATACCTGTTTTGCAAAATAATTAGGTAGGTTAGGACACGTGTATCGTCGCTCCTTGCACCCCCAGACACATGCCTAGTTTGTCTAAAGGATCATCGGTCAGGTCGTTAAATCAGGACGTCATACATACACTTTTGATACGTCATACATAGTTTTTATCGAATAAATACGGAAGAATTACGTACTACGGCTGTTAAGGATGATTCGCTTGTTACTGATAGGTTAGTCGGTCAAGTACAACAGTTAAATAATCCCGATATGTTACATACTACACGAACATGTTTACAGTACGACCATGTTTATATGGCGCACGCATGTACCTATTGGATAGTCACTTTATATGAACGCAGCGCACAAGCACTAATCAATTAATCAAAAAGTGTTGTATTGCTTTGTGTCGATTGATTTGATGTCAGACGCTAGGGTAAGAAAGATAGGCATAGGATAATAGTGTACTACATGGTGCGATAGTGGTTTAAATGGTCATCTGACTATTGCAATTGCGCTGACTGTTGTGGGTTCAATCCACAAGCGGGACAAAAAATTGTGTTCCACAAATAGTTGTCCCGAATCTGGATGTTCTTTGTTTGAATGTTTGTAAAGTTCCCCGAGACACAGGCATTACTCCTATAGTGGAATTTATACTTTATAAAATAAAAAATATAATCTACACTATCAAGATAAGCAAAATCATTAATTTTATAAATAACTCATGTTATTTTGTCAGTGTTTATCTTCCTGCTAAATGACTTCGAAATTGATGCAATGCAGCGGAGAGAATTATTTTAGTATTAACATTATGGCGAATAGATGGTCGTAGGAAAGGTGTCAATAAAGTTGGATGTCCAACCATATAATCGTGGTCGTCCAGTTCGTGTAATATGTTGCATAGTAAAGCATTACTCAACGTATGGGCGGGCACCATCACGAGTCAAAGGTCTTCGCTCATCACGAATTAAAAATACAATGCTAAGGTAATTAAATCTAACATTGCTTCAAGTTTTTATTCTTTTATGGGATAGGAATGTAGTGCTTGTTTTTCCTTATGGAGTAAATTGATTGCCATATTTATGTTTATGTTATGAAGTATGTTCTTTTTATGTCTTCCGTATGTGTTATTGTAGATTATGATATATTAGATAGATTATAGATAGAAGATGGTAGGTTCTTTATGAGTTCGGCCATAGGCAAAGAGAGGCAGGCAGAGGCACAGTTATGGTTTCAGCGGTAAAAGACTGGCAGAAGGGTTTGGTAAAAGACTGAAAGAAGGGTTTCTGCCGATCCCCAGGCTAAATAAGTTTTTGAGTATGCTGCTATGGATGAATCTTTTAAGAGCTCCCAACTGGTCCCCCCATTGGGTGAGAGAGGGAACACCCCAGATTTTTTTGAGGGTATACCAGCACTTCATGCTGGGAGTCCCACACACACCGCCGGTGCCGTCCACTAGCCGGCGGACAGATAAAGCATTTTTCCTGGGAAACAAAAAAAAAAGGCTAGTCAATGTATCATCATGCCAAGAGTCACATAACCAGAACAGCAAGCACAAATGAGTTTCAAATCGCTTATTTAATATATTTATTACTATATTTAGCCCATGGCTTCGTATGCGTAAATGTTATGTCAAGGTAAGGTTTTGTCAATTCTCAATCCCTAAAAAATAGCTTTTTGGATAAAAGGTACCCTATGTCCTTTCTATACCCCAGACTACGTGTATGCGAAATTTCATGTTCATTCGTAGAGTAGTTAAGTCATGAAAGCGTAACAAACAAATTGACAATCGCATTAATATATTAGTTAGGTTATATACCTTGAGTACACGTAATTTGATCATTTGCACATGTTGGACAAACGTGATGAGTTGACGTCTTACGATTAACCTTCAATTATTTATATATTAAACAGATATATTACCTACTGCATTCATACTTACTTACATAAGTACAATCGTGTTACATCCTCAATCTATCAGACTGCCTTGGTGACTCAGTGGTGAATGTGACTACTGTGGATGAGGTTTCGGGTTCGCTTCTCGGGCAAGGTGTTAATGGGATTTCTGTCAAGAAATTTTCAGTAGTACGTAGCCTGAAAATATACCTGGTTAACGGCGATAAGCTCCCTGTTAACATCTATCCAAAATGTTAGTGCTAGGTACTTGCCGGTGCAGCAATTTCCACCAATCCATTACCAAATTCTTTAGCTCTCTATGTATTATTTACTTCTTTCAGTTAATTCACGAATCAACTGAAAGAAAAAGTAAATGTAAGTGGAAAACCAAGAAAAAGTAGACGTACCTACTTTATTCTTGGTTTTCCCCTCTTACCTTAGCCTCTATTTTTCCTTTTATTATATTGGTAATATAATAATCTCACAGTGAGAAGAGACCCGTGCCCAGCAGTTATACAGAGACAGTTTCTATACAGAGCTAATATAATTTCAATCATCTTTCTTGCCTCTCATTACGTGGGACTTAAAATCATAGATGTTGGTGTATAAATATCTGCTTCAGAATAAATATGTATTTTATATGATTCCGACGTGATAACATTTAAGATTTATTTATTGAATAGGCAATACGTGCCACCTATTACATAGGACTTTAAGCCGTAGACAAGGAAAATATGGGTGTAATACACCTTTGGTTACACAGGAGTGCAAACACAACTACGAGTGGGACCTGTGTTTAATCAAGTAATCAGTAGGATCACTAGTAGAAGCTACTAATACTAGCTTCTAATACTATTCCCGGTTAGTTCAACAAACTACAGTTGCGTCAGGGCGACATTTTCTAACTGGTTTGACTCGCCGACTAATCGCTGTTACCGCACAGACGGGCGACTCTCCGCTTGTACTTGTAGTGAGGCTGTGTTGTATAAATCATCGATATAAGTGCTTCATGAATGCAGAGGTGCCGCAATGTTTAAGTGAACAGGTAGCAAGTGCTTTTGTGTCAAGTATTGGGGTTTGATCCCCATATGGAACAGCACAAATTGTTGTGCCAGGACCTTGGTGTAATTTGCGTTGGTTAAAATAAAGTTGGCCGGGGAAAGATCCCTACTATCAAAAGCATTAAATTATAGATACACTATTAACATCATATGTATAAATGTGGTCACCCTTTCTGGACATTACGTTGTCATTTTACACAAAATGCTAACGTGACATCATATTGAAAATTTTATATTGTCGTTTTCTATAGTGTAAGTTCATCGAAGGATTCAGAGAAGTATCCACTCTAAGAAGTTAGAGTGGATACTTTTTCGTATGATCTATGTACGGGTTAGGGTCAAAAGTACTACATCCCACTATGTTTGTCTAGGTGATATCATGTTATATATGGACTAGATGCGCCCGCGGTTTCACCCGCGTTTATAATTACTGCGCCGCCTCCGTGGGTCGTAGCGTGATGTTATATAACTTTTTTTTTTTTTTTTGATTCCCAGGAAAAAATGCTTGATGCACTACCCGCCGGCTAGGGGACGGCACCGGCGGGGCGTGTGGGACTCACCAGCCTACTGCTGGTATACCCACTAAAAAAACCTGGGGTGTTCCCTCTCTCACCCAATGGGGGGGGCCAGTTGGGAGTCTGAAGAGATTCATCCATAGCAGGCCCCCCCGTGTGGGTGCCGGCCGGGTCCATCGGACCCGACCTCCTCTCGTCCCCGGGGGAGAGCAATTTCACCGCTCTCCCCTTTCGACGTTAGAAGGCGCGCGGGAACACCGCGCGCGCCCTCTGTGGGTTCTTACTCACGGGTGGCAGGGTCCCCTGAGGCCTTGCCACCCAGAACCCTTAGGGGGCAGGAGAGCGACATAAGCGCGTCTCCTGCGCCCCCTCCTCCGGCGGCGGATGTCCGGGGCGTAAGGATCTTCCTCACGCCCCCGCTCCGCCGCCTCCTTCTGCGAGATGACAGCCTCGCAGAAGGACCTCATTGCACCCCAGCACCTGTGGTCGCCGACCATCACGGATACGACGGTCGGCAACGAGAGGTCGGGGCCAATCGCGGCGACCAGGGCACAGCGCTCCTCGGCCCACGCCGGACACTCCTCCAGCGTGTGCTGCGCCGTGTCCCGGTCGCACTCCTCGCAGTGGTGACACCTGGTTGTCGGCTCCCTACCGGCTATCTTGCACAGGTACTCTCCGAAACAGCCGTGTCCGGAGAGCACCTGAGTAAGCCGGTAGGTGAGCGGTCCGCGCCGTCTGTCCGTCCATTGCCTTAGCACCGGACGGACAGCCTCGACTGTCCTCACCCCGTAGTGGGGCTGGGCCAGCCTTTCCCCCCACTTGGCCTCGAGGACCAGTCGAGCCTGGGACCTTCGCGTTTCCACCGCCCCGTGAGTTGGTACCTCACCATGGAGCCGGGGGTCCGCGCGCCAGTGGTACACCGACGCTTGGACCTCCGCCTCCAAATCCCAGGGCGGCGATGCCGCCAGGATGCACGCCGCCTCAAAGGAGACAGTGCGGTACGCCCGCGACATCCTGATCGCCATCGCCCTCTGAGGTTTCCTCAGGAGGGCGATGTTTCGGCGATCGAGGGCGTCGGCCCAAATGGGCGACCCGTAGAGGGCCATCGACCGCACCACCCCCAGATAGAGGCGGCGGCAGACGACACTCGGCCCCCCGATATTCGGCAGCAGAGAGCTAAGCGCTCCCGCCGCCGACATCAACCGGGGGGCCAGGCGGCTAAAATGGACGCGAAAGTTCCAGCGGCCGTCGAGGTGGAGCCCCAAGTATTTCATACTCGGCTCCACCCCGATGCGGACCCCTCCAGTGATGTTATATAACCTAACCTAACCTTCCTCGATAAATGGGCTATCCAACACTAAAATTATTTTCAATTCGAACCAGTAGTTCCTGAGATTAGTGCGTTCAACCAAACAAACAAATAAACAAACAAACTTTTTAGCTTTATAATATTAGTACTTATAGATTAATAGCATCTACAAAATATTTATTAATTTAAAATTGTTGCCTGACCACAGACAATCCAGGTGAATTCCTAGGGAGTCAAATGACAAGAAATTTGTAGAATGATTTTAATCATTTCATCCTAGGTGAAATGAGGAAACCAATAATGCCACATTTTGATCGAGGTGATAATATCCAGAGCGACTCATGTAAAATAAAATGCGTTTGTATATATTGTGTTTCAGACATTCAGAAAACAAATTTAACAAACGAACGAACTTGGACATACCCTTTATCAAATTCGTATGGTACCAAACTTAGCATGGTTAATTCTATATATTGTTCGTATCTTTCTTATGTAGATTCATTTCTTTTAAAGAGTAAGGGTCTTAAATGTAAAAACTATTGTCGCATAATAAAACGTAAAACATCTATGAAATTCAGCAGTAGATGTTTGACAGCGCGTCATTGGAAAGAAGGCGCGCGAGCACGACCGTTAATTGCTCAAGTCACTTACCTTACCCTTCACCTAAAACCATTACGGCATCCTTGCACTCAAAATAAAGACTGTTTAATAAAAGATAGATTGTTCTCGTAACCGTGTAACTAAGTGCCGTGGTCTATGACTAAGTCTGACTCCGTGCGTGAAGGTCGTAAGCACCGGTTTGCAATTTCTTGACAGCTAAGATGCTGCACACTAAAATAAAACATGAAATCCTACTAATATTATAAATGCGAAAGTAACTTTGACACGGATGACGTAGACGTTTAAGTGGTTACACTGTGCCAAGTGTTTTGTGTTCGATCCTCCAACAGGACATACAAAAGTGTGATCCAGAGATAGTTGATTCAAGTCTGGGTGTGCTTTGCGTCCGTTGTTTAAGTATTTATTAAGTCCCCGCGACATAGGAATTATTTCAAGAGTGCTAGCTTGCGCTGCCAAAGGACTTAAGTAACCAGCTGGTAATACACCGCCTTCTCAAAAAGGTTACACCTATTTTAAAAAGTCACAAACGCATGATTTGTATCCCTGGTGTTTATCTGTACAAACATTATATTTTCCAAATGAAGTCTTAAAGCCATCTTCAACTTATTCGTTGATCTTTAACGATTTTTTTTTAATTTTTTTTTATTTTTTATTTTGCTCGTCAAAATGACCACACTCCGCCTGATGGTAAGCAGTCGTGTGGTCTAAGAGCAGTGGCCTCCACATCGTCCTCATAGCAGCCGAGGCGATATTGTTGCGATTCGCCTCGCCGCCGTCGCTTCCATCACGTTGCGTATTGTAGGTTCCAATACCAGTCGGGACAATAACTAGTATAATCCATAAATAATTATTCGGAGGCTGGGTGTATTTTGTGTCTGTTAATTGCCTAAGTATGTAAAGTAGCCCACTGGCTGGACTCGATAATTAGTATGAGTGTTACAATTTCATAAAAAATACAGTTAGATTAAAGCGTCATTACGTTGCTAATAGATCTGCTTATACTTAAAAGTACTATCAACCTTGAACATACATTAAACAATTGAATCACAGTTTAAATCTCCCAGTCACACTGCACTACTTTACTTAAAGCCTCCGTGGGATAGCCCATTGTCGGCATAACAACCTTCTTCCCACTTTAAACTAATTTAAATTCAACCTTATCACCTTAGAATAAAGTCTATATAAAGCGAAAAGTTACTGTTGGACTCGTAACCAAATGGTAATATGATTAAATTGAGTTGTCAAACGAAACTGAACTTTAATATGTTGTAATAAAGGTTGTTAAGAATGCATTTGTATTGTGGCTGTCGCGTTGTCGGACGGTCAATGTACCAAGATATGTGTAGTATTAAAATCAATTGTATGAAGATGGACGTTTTATTTTGCTTGCCTAGTATTTCCCCTAAGGTGTAGGCTGATGTCTACATCTATATTTCGTTCCTGCTGTTGCATAATTTTGGGTTAATGTTTGTACAAGATGGTAATTTCGTGGGTCCAGCGAAGGGTAGTGATCTAGATAGGCTCATCCATTTTTACGTACAATAAACACAGTTGACAAAATATTGGGTGTTTTACACTTCTGCTTATCCCTTTAGTAAAATACAGTGACTAGTACTAATTCAAAGGCATTATACTTGTATAATGCTGGACCGAATAAAATATAGAATACTAGCTTTTCCTTACCGGTTTCGCCTACGTTTAAGGTTACTATTTCACTCCCGTGGCTTATAGCATGATGTTATATAGCCTATGTCACTCCTGAATAAATTAACTGTTAATGATAAAAGAATTACCAAAATCGGTGCAGTAGTTTTACAGTTAATCGATAATAACATACATTTATTTGCAACAAACGTGGTATATATATATATATATGTAGATGTTACAATTGTGATAATATGTTACACATGTTTTGCTTAACATAGCATGTAATATATTTAAGACATAGTCTGATAGGCACAAAGTTACAATTTATTTTATATTATGAATTCTTAACACTATCAAAAATATTTTCATTAAGCCATTTAAATAACTCTATTTTAAATAATCGGTTATTTAACACTTTAACAAACAAATAAATCTTTCCAAGAGGTAACATGCAATATTAAATTATTAATTATTGTATATAAGATATAGATAATATCACAGTAAATTAAGTGCGCCCGCGCATCGTATCAGCGGGACCGTTATGACATCAATGATTACGTACAAAAGACATCGACGCGCTCCCCCCTTTTTGCTTCATTGTCACCGTGATATAAGCTCGCATTTACGTTCGATCGTAATGTCGATCCCGGGTCAGACAAAGCTTTTTCTTAGTTATTTCATAAAGGTAACTCGCTCACTAGGCTTAATGGCTCTATGGCGAGGGAATTAAAAAAAAAACATATAAACAATCGTCACAAGGAACGCCAATGCTCGTAACAACCATGAATTGTATGAACTGATACTGATGAATAAAAACATTGTGATATTGA
This sequence comes from Catocala nupta, assembly GCA_963675205.1. Taxonomy (NCBI): domain Eukaryota; kingdom Metazoa; phylum Arthropoda; class Insecta; order Lepidoptera; family Erebidae; genus Catocala; species Catocala nupta. The sequence continues at coordinate 8,154,078 of OY776098.1, forward strand.
TTGTTATCCAAATAAATGAAATGGAAAAATAGCCATTTGTGGAGTACATAATTTTTGTCACGTGTGCGATTTGAACCGATAACACTGCGTAACAATTGTGACTTGTGAACCGACCCTACGCTAACCGCATAGTTAATAATATAGTGTTATAAAATAAAATGTGTGTTTGTTAGTATATTTATAAAAACTACAGGCACGTACTGATATGTGAAATTTTAAACTTAAATCCTATAAATAAGCCTATCCCTTTAACGATACTTAAATTTCATTGGCGCAAATTTTACATACATACCTACATATGTATTTATGTAAAATTTAGTAAACAATACCACATAACTTAAAAGTAAATAAACATAATATTAAACAGAGTTTGTTGGCGTATTCATGTGACTATAACAAAAACACACATTAAGGTATGCATACTATACTCGAACCAATGAACTTTACTGAATTTGTGCGTTTCAGGCAATGAAATTCTCATGTCTATGTCAAGAAGAGGTATGTTATTCATAGAGTTGTCTTTCACATATATTTCGCCAAACAACATTAGGTCCCACGTAATAGGGATGAGCCTATTGCCGCTTACCGGGCACGGTTCTAGACTCTGTGCTATTTCTGTGAATTTTTTGTGAGAAAATCCCATTAACATCTTGCGTAATCCGGCAATCAAACCAACATCCTTATGTACAGCAGTCACATACATTCCTATTGCACTAAGGTTTTAGCTGAAATAGGTATAACACTTGTATATATATATATTTTAACAATTTGTTAGTTTTACCTGTCAGTATGAGATACCTTTTGTTAAAATAACACTTGTTTAAGCAAAATGTTGGAAAATAACGATTAGTCAAGCTATCACAATATGTATGTCTCTTTAACCTATTTTATACGTATTGAGGTCTTGTAGTGTCGTAATGTGTCTAGTGAATAAGGTATGGGACCTAAAACAGCTGTTAAAATGGAATTACTAATGTATGGGCAAGAAACATCCTATTACAAAATATAACATCACAAACAGTACATATTTCGCAAATTTTCATTTGGCAAAAAAGCATTTGTCAGCACATCTTATCGCAATTGTTCAGTTAGCAAATTCTTTTTTGGCGAGTAATTGACAAAAAAATAATTACTTAATATTTATTAAGCAAACGTTTTATTTTGGCAAATATTGTTCAGAGCAATCCGAATCATTTCATTTTAGCATATCATACGAGGAGTATACAAGAAAAATTTTCACATGGGCCTGCGTACCACAGCATAGCTCGACGGAGGTCCTATTTCCCGGTGGTTATAAAAAAACATTAACTTCTATCCTAACCTATCTGAGTCGGATTGCTCTGAACAATATTTGCCAAAATAAAACCTTTGGTTAATAAATATTTGATTTAATAAAACTTGACAAAGTAAAATGATGCCATATGTTAATTGGACCAGGTGAGTAAAATGTGAAATGAAAATGTATTGATTTGGTAAATGAAACTAGGGCGATAAGTTTTTTGGGAAGTAAAATTTAACAAAAAACATTTTGCCTTTAATTAGCAGTAAAATTACTGTTTTATAAAGTCTCGACAGCACGGATGACGTAGTGGCTTAAGTAGTTGCCTCTTCGCTGGCACTGCGCCAAGTGTTGTGGGTTCGAATCCCACACGGGACAAAAAATTGTGTGATTCACAAATGGTTGTGCCGAGTCTGGGCGTTCTCCATTTTAGAGTTCGAAAATCTCTTATACAACAGCTTTGTCCATCCGTCTATCTGTTATACAACTTTCAACTCAAGAACCGTAAGAGCTAGAGACTCGCGGTCAACGCCATTCGACTCAGCATAGTCGATATACCCCCGATATGACTATGACATTTGACCTCTGACCTTCACGTGGTATCACGTTACCTTTGCATATTGAACCATTTATTCGAACTCTAAGATTTACGACAATTCATTGCCGTTTGTTTTGAATGTTTATAGATACCCTCGCGACTCAGGAATTACTCCTAGTGCGGGAGTTGTCTAGTGTATAAATATGATAATATTATTAATCAGAAAAATATTGTAATAAGCAGATAACTCAGTAAGAACACTTTCGTTTAATAATCCATTTCATCATAATTCCTGGCATATCTCTATGTAAATCAAGAGCAATTACAGGCGATAATTCATATTCGTTCCATACCAATAACTTAATATTGCTCATATTATCTATGAAAAACTTAAGATATACTGCTCCTGGTTAATTGAATGCACTGATGGTGTTGTGGTTTAAGTGGCCTCGCCATTGCCACTGCGCCGAGTGTTGTGGGTTCGAATCCCACAAGGGACAACAAAAGAAAATTATAGACTGTCTTGGTCCCGTGGTGTACAATTAAATTTATGGTGCGGAGAATCGTGAGTTCCATTCCGGAGTTGGGTATAATATTTTGTTGGTGTTCAGCTATTTTCTGTAGCAGCACGAAGTTTAGAAGCTTATAGGGTTGTATCTATCACTGAATTGTGAAATTCGTATTAATATAATGCTGAAGTTACTGTTTGTCTGACACGTTTTCACAAAAAACTGCTCAGCTGATTGAGATGAAACTAGGTATGGAGTTAGTTTGAAGCCGGAGGAATTATATTTATTTTAGTGATGGTCTTAATACCATTTACATTCTTAGTAGATTGACCATGGGATGATGCAGAGATAGTCATGAAAACAAATATAGTAAGTCTTCTTGATTAGGATAAAGTCTCAGTAAGTTCTTATTTGGTTAACTATAGTGTTCAAAAAACTCTTAAGATTTTTGAAGACAATTGCTAGAATAATCTTAGTTTTAAAAACATTTGTTATTTATAATCTTTTAGGTGATCGCCTCTCTACTGCCGCTGCGCCGATACCCACATGGAACAAAATTTTGCGTGATCCACATATATATAGTTAAATAAATATATATATATATATATATATAGTTTTTTCTGGTCTGGGTGTTCTTTGTGCCTGTTGTTTGAATGTTTTAAATCCCCTACAACACCGCCAATATTCATAGTTCCACAATTGTCCTTATAAAATATAAAATTAGGATTAACCTATGAAATCACAGTGGCACACCGGTAGCTAGACACAATGGATTTTAATTATGTCTAGTATTCTAAGACTTGACAGATTAGTACACGTTAAATATAAAAAGGAATCTTTGAAAGCTAACAAATAAAATGTTCTATTGTTCAGCTTTCGCATAAGAGAAAAACGTCTTGTCACATAATGTTTATATAGCTTGTTATAAAATGAAAAGTTAAATAAAACAAATATCATATGTAGTGGGTCATTGTAATGTGCGTGTTCTCGCAACAAGAGTCATTAGCTGTTTAACAAGCTATTGTTTTTCCCCCGGTCTCACTCGACTGACGACAGACACGATAATTGAGGAGATATAAACAAAACAATGCTTTGTTTTGTTTTCGATATATCGACCATCTACAACATTGCCCGATAATTAATATACGAGGGTAGTCGTATATTCATACACATAAGATCATAAGGTCCATGGTTCTTTACAGTTGAGTATTTAGTTATTTACCAGGGTACGCGAGCCCTGAATAGCGATAACTTAATAATTATTTCATTATAATAATAATAATATTCTACCACATACACACAACACCATCTAGCCAATAATTAAAATAAAATAAAACCTAGTATTAAAACCTAAAAAATTGGGATAAGCACCAGTTAATCACTACATACCTGGCCTCCCATCCCTTTTATACGCCGATTGTTGTGTACCTCGGTCGAGTGAAGCGTCTTTAGGATTTTTCTCGTAGAAAAAATATTCAGTAGTAGCACAATGTTTAGTAATGTGGAAATGGAATGCTTAAGCCCTCTATTGTCACTTCGTGAAGACACGAACGGGTTGTCTCGCCTAGAGAAGTATCACTCTGTTACTAAATACAAGTGGGCGTTAGAGAAACAACACTGTTTTTGCGTTTCGTTCTTCGATTATGTAGGTATGTATGAAATGCATCTAATACTTACCCACCTATTTCTTCCAGGATAAGCCATAAACAACTAGTTAACGCGCGTATCTTCGTCTGCTTCATATAAGTAAATTTTCCCCGTTTTTAACCCCCGACGCAAAAACGACGGGGTGTTATAAGTTTGACGTGTCTGTGTGTGTGTGTGTGTGTATGTGTGTGTGTGTGTCTGTCTGTGGCATCGTAGCTCCCGAACGGATAAACCGATTTTAATTTTGTTTTTTTGTTTGATAGGTGAATTACTCGGGAGTGTTCTTAGTTATGTTTGATAAAAATCGGTCCAAGATGGCCGCCGCCATAAACTGGCGGATGACATATTTTTTCAGAACTCCCTCAATATGTGTATCAAATGAATTTTGTGTCGGGGGTATTTAAATTTTTTTGAAACATTTTTCATTGCTACTCCGATCCTATTGGTCGTAGCGTGATGTTATATAGCGATAAATTAGCTATCAAACACTAAAAGAGATTTTCAATTCGAACCAGTAGTTCTTGAAATTAGCGCGTTCAACCGAACAAACAAACTCTTCAGCTTTAAAATATTAGTGCAGATTAGATTTTGCCCGCGGCTTCGCTCGTGTAAATGTAGTTTAGGTTACAGTACTTTTTCCTGGCTAAAAGGTACCCTATGTATGCGAATTTCATGATGTTCGGTCGAGTAGTTGGCGTGTAAGTGTAACAGTCAAACAAACTTACGTTCGCATTTATAATATTTATTTCGGTATGCAGCTTTACCTATCTGCTTAGCTTACCGTCGTTTCTTGGGAATGTAGTGATTGGAGTCTAGTGCTATATACAAGTTTTTACGCGAGTATATCGTACTTCCTAGTAGCACCTGGTATAGAGACAGCCGGATTCTTCGCTGGTTGGGATGCGGAACAACTTGAAATAAGATCAGCTATTCGATCTCGCTTCCGACTGAGAAATAGCTTGGTTCAAATCTAATCGGTCTTTTAGTTTTTATGCTTGGTTGGATGTTGTAGTGGCTTCAGTAGCTGTGTTGCAATTGTCAGTGTGTCGAGTGTCGTGGGCTCGATCTTCATGCTGTGAATTTGTGTGGTCAGCATTAGCTGTTTAGTTTGCTTTTTGAGTGTTCTTTATTATTACATTTGTATAGTCACGTGACTCATGTTTTATCTCCTGTACAGCAGTCGTCTATAGAAAATATCATTATCTCACGACTGTATACCTTGAAAGTGCAGGCTGAAATATATTATGCCTCTATTTCACCGGTTTAGTTTTCAGTTCAGTTATATTAATAGATGCCAAGTCTACTGTTGTCTGCAGTAGAGATTCTTCTGGTGTGACATTGAGTGAGAGTGTTTCTAAAGTTAAGCTGAAGAAGCAAACTAAAAGTTATTAGCATTTCAGTGATGCAATTTTCAATAGCATTCCGGAGTTAGAAAGTTGGCGGCATTGAACACCGTGCCTTAGTAAGCACGTTAATTGCCGGATTGCCTTTCCATCAGACTATGGAAGTTAGGGTATAGAGACTTAGGGCATTTGTCTTTTCGCTCACTATAATACCACTGCGCAGATGGCTAGTGTACGCTAAGATTGGCCATAAACAAAATTTGGTCTAGACGACATTATTCTTTTTCTCCCTAGCCTTTATTATTCTCAAGTCACTTGGGGTCGGCTTTCTAGTCTAACCGGATTTGACTGGATATTAGTTTTTACACGGCTACTGTCATCCGACCTCCGCAAACACGAAGGCTAACGATACCCTAAGTCTAGACCAGTGTCAGGATATTAGAGGGCACTAGACGACATTATTATTAGTATAAAATATAATTTATTTTTAATACGTCAAGCTAGGAGTTCGAACTAGATAATTGGCCGTTAAACTAAGCAACTAATTACTATGTACTATAAACTTAAATTACATATTTACTATTTATTGCTAACACAAGAATGTTAAGACCAGTTTTATCCACATCGTTCGGGCGTGGGCTTCATCTGTGTTTAAGTGGTTATTTTTTATTGCTAATAGAGCCAGAGGTGTTAGCGTTTTACTTGATGTGGTGTAATTGATGCTCATAGTTATTAGCTATGTAAGGTGTTCAGCCAAACTGCTTTCTATCGTTAGTGTAGTACCTTATTTAAATAGGGACGTCGCGAGTCTGTCTCTTTTATTGCTGCTGATACACAGGCCAGAGAACCACTTAATGGCAAGCGATACTTAATGTTCAGAGTCACGGTTTTGTTTTCTTGTCGTCATAAAAGCAGTTAACAAGCAGACGGTCTGCCCGATGTTGGTCATTAGGCAGTGCCTGTAGTATTGTAGTAGGTCCAAGGTATTAGAATAAGGTAAGGAAAGGGACCGAGGGGTTATTTCACACGTCAGACATGCAAGTTAAAGATTAATAAGAAATGCCTCAATGGTTCTTAGATATCACTTAGCTTGATAAAAAAAACGTTTCGATTTGGTACGATCTTCGCACTTTGGTAGCGTGAAGTTTGAACTATAATCAAAGCCTTGTTTCATCTAATTTTGTTAAGTAGAACCGAACTAATAGTGCATAGTGTGATTTGCGTAAATTAAATTGCGATCAAAGTGAGGCTCCCTTTACACTGTAATAGTTCCTTGAAACAACTTTAGGACTATCTCTATCTTTTGGCAAATAAAACAAGGATAGCATGATATTACTTCAAGAAACTTGCATCGTGAAAATGGGCCTTTACAGTAGTACACTGCTTATCTACTAAGATAAAACGGTTAAGACAAATGTTCTCATTTGAGATAATTATAAGGTGGTAGTACTACAAAAACGGTTCGTTAATATGTTTTTATATCATACTTACAGTAACTGACCATAATGTTATTAGTATAATAAATTTAAAAATGTTAAATTATAACTGCTCTGTCTTAATTAGTAAACAACTTAGTTATTTTTACATTTCTAACGCATTTTCTATTAATAACTTTTAAACTTTCGCGTTGCATGATATATATTTTTTATGTATATATAATGTATTTTATCATTACAAGGTGTACATTATGCATGATCGCTTTTTCTATTTCTGATATTCTTATTTCTTCTTATAGCTCTTAATCAATATTCTGTTGGTCATACTGAAATAATTTAATAGCGATTTAAAAGAGTGGCAGTGAGTTTCTTGCAGGTATCTTCGTATAGGCTCAACCCTTTGCCTGAACCTTGTAACTAACATAAACGTAAATTTAGTAAACTCTTTAGCCTGTAAAGTACCTAAGTGTTATCGTTATTACCTAAACGAGTAAAGGTATTTTGTCTTTGACTTTGAAAGTCCAATGATAACTCAGTTATAGGTGCTCTATCTGTAACTGAGTCATTATTAGGTACGTAAGTTTTGGGACTGTTGAATGTCCCACAAGAATTTATTGGTCAAAAAAACGATATGATATGCTTAATATTACGCTTTGTAGATGTTTAAACAATTGTGGTCTTGTCTAATTAATAATTAAAATAAATTAACCTACGTGATAAATAATTGTTGAATCCAGATGAAATTGTATATAGGATAAGTTTTTTATCGAATCAAGATTAAATACCTCTGAAGGGGTCGGTAGAAATCTATATTTTGGCTAGCTATAAGGCCTATTATCTTCTATCAGACAAATATTCAGACATCGTGCTGCTACTTGGAATACCGTAATAAAAATCAAATAACACTTCGGACCTACGCGATTAGTTGCAAACATATGCCACGAACTTAACCCAGGGTACAAGCTATCATCATCTAAGCCGAAAGACGTCCACTGCTGGACATAGGCCTCCAAAATTTTTTACACAGATCTTGGGCTACCTGCATATAACCGCTTCCCGCGATCCTTATTAGGTCGTCTGTCCACCTCGAGAAGGGCCTACCCCAGTTGCGTTTTACGATGCAAGCTACATGCACACCGAATTGCCTCAAAATCGGTTTAGCAATTTGGCTGTTAAAATAAAAGAAACGGGCAGTTATTTTCGCATTAAAAACATTAGTATGAATAAAAATGTAAATAACATAATAAATTACTTAACTACGTGAAAGTAAGTCTTAGTTAAAATATTTAAGTGCCTCGCTGGTTTGGTGGTGTATGGATGTGCTCATGTTTACGGTGCCTTATGTTTTAAGGCCTTGTTAACTTGCCGATCGTGTGGTATTAGGTACGATACCCGGATCTGGCAATATATGCTCTTGGGTAAAGCTGACGTAAAATGTTCAACTGTCAGTCTTGTTGGACGTGTGTCATACGCTTGCATTATCGATGCTGAGGTATCGGGTTAGTTGCTCAGGTCTGATGAAATTTTAGAGAATTTTTTAGTGACACCACCAAGTTTGGTTTGCGCGGTAGATGTCGACAAGCTTGCTCTCTAGTACAATTACTTTAAACCATAGTTGGTGTTTGGGTTTTGCACACCTACGCTTCGTACATACGACGCAATTGTGACGCAACGAACATATTTATGTATAGTGTTGTCAAATAAAATATCAGCCGTTTAAAAACTGGCCCACTGTTGGGCACAGGCCTGAGTTTAAACTTACATCTTTAAGTAAACTATAAAGAATACAGACATGCAGGTATCCTTATGATGTCCGCTTCACCGTTACAACGAAAGATAAATAATTAACAATTTAATACGCACGTAGTTTTGTAAAGTCAGAGTTGCGTGCTTTGGGATCGATCTTGAGACCTCTGCATCGCAGTCGTATGGTCTCCCAACCAGGTTATCATTGCTTCCTCATCGTTGTCTATGCATTTGAATAAATCAAATGCAATTTAAAACGTTCTATACTCGAAAAACACATACCATAGCTAATAATTATGGCGGTGTGTAATTTTTCTGTCGTCACAGATTATTAAATGCGTAAAGTATGAGTTATGTCGATGGGACCGCTGGCTGGCATTATCATAGTCTAGCCGTTCTATAAAACAAGCGCCGTATCTTTCGAACTTCAATTAGTGCTAACGGGACGGTGTCGTGTCAACGACTAGGGTTGCTCAGAGATATATTGTTATAACTCGATTACATGTAGTTTTTGCGCTTCATTGACTTACACTTCGTAGATTAAAAACATTTATAATAGACTTAGAACTTAGAAAAGTTTTGAAAACTTTAAATGTTGTATTATGAAGCGATGAAAATTCATTACAAATTGACTTTTTCTTAATATTTGGATAGAAAGATCCATTTACTTTATGCCGGACGTCTTGAAAAACAATTTGCTGCTGCTTATAAATATTGGAGATCCTATGTAACTTTGTATTTAACGTCATTGTCTAGATTTAGCACGTTAAACATGACAACGAAACGCGAAGCCGGTGCGATAAGAGAGGCCGTAGGCTTGCTTACCTCATTTGTAGTAAAAAAAATAAAGGAGACGATAACTTCTTGCCTTATATTAGGCAGTCTCTTGCTTGATATTAGCCACTCGTATGCTTGCTCGATTGCTAGACATAATATGAAAATATGGGATCAAGTAAGAATATAGCGTCAGAGTAATAATAAATAATGTCCTACAGACCCAATTTCAGTCACGGCGGTCAATCTTAAAGAAGACTGGATATCTGCGCAGGAGGTTAGTATAGTGCACGAGTGTATGCACAAACACAAGTGATCGAACTCTCATAATCCGATAAGATGGCAATCCGATAGGATGGCAATCCGACATGACCGAAAAGAGACCAGTAACAGGACCAACGGCTGTACGTGCTGCCCGAGGCACGGAGGGAGGTGTAAAACGTCGCCAATTTAATCTTATCTTATCTAATTTCTTAACTCAGCAGTGCTATTGAGAAATTCTTAGTATTAAATCCCAGAAACTTTTTGTAAGTGTATGAAATGATGATGCAGTTAAAGGCGATAAAATAGGCATGGCAGCCCTACGGCTTGCCAATCACTGTAGTGGTGTCTGTGCCACAGTTGTGCATCGCGTTGTTTACCACCTCACCACACATTGTCTTACGGCTCCGCCTTTATAACCGTCCTAGCTTCACTGTGTCAAAGCCTTGGTAAAGTCACAAGAAGATTTTTCTCATTTGTTATTATCGTAACATAGCAATCTATTTTTTCAACATAAGCTTTTTTATTAGACGACTAGCTGTGCCCGCTATTTTATCCGCGTTTATGGTTACTACGCCGCCTACGTCTATACTCCTTTAAAAAAAAAAGGAGACCCCTCCGTGAATTGTAGCGCGATGCTATATAGCCTATAGCCTTCCTCGATAAATAGGCTATACAACACAAATTAGTAGTTTCTGGGATTAACAAACAAACAAACTCGTCTAGCTTTATATCGATATTCATCAGGATTGTAGTATCCCCTGAGGATAGTGTCCCATGACAATTCCTTCATTTATTTGTTGCTTGTGAATCTGGATTTATAAGCTTTGAAATCTGTGTCTCTATAGTATAGTGAACTGTCCTTTCCCTGTCCCGGCAAGCTGTGCCGCATTTAAGAGAGCAAAGCCGTGAGAAGGTGCTAGTGTTAAATCATACAGTGAGGTATTTAGACCAAACTAAATCTGTGGACTCTTCACAATTTATCCTATTATAAACAGATATAAAAGCTTGTGATAGTCACGCCGGATAGCTTTCTTCTACAGACAGAGACTTTAAAACTAAACTTTCAATAAGCGTTCACCCATCTTTAAATTCCACATCGACAACATTCCTTAACCTCCGAGTATAGCGATAGCGTAACAAACTAGATAGCAGAGCAGATTATTGTATAATATCTCCGTAAATTCACAGATTATACTAAAAAATGTATTCAACAATGTCAACACAAGTAGGTGACCGCCGGTTGTGTATAATGAGCAGCAATGACGGAACATCTATGCATGCTATGTCCTTGATAACATTCTTGACTTTGACCTCATCGGTAGTATTATTAATAAAACATTTTTGTATAAAATGTTTCGTTTGATCGCCTTGTTCGCTTGTTTGTGCCGGTTTCGATTATTGGCCGGCGATTTTCGAAGTCAGTTTTCTGTCAGTTTTATGGCAGCGATAGCTCAATGGGGTGACCAATAGACTGTAATGCTGAGGGTCTCGAGTTCGAACCCACGTCGCGCATCTCTGACTTTCGGAAGTTATATGACTTTTCAAAATTATGTGCGTATTGATTGACAATTATAGCCTGCTCCGTGCCTCGGAGAGTACGTTCAGCCGTCGGTCTCGGCTGCCATGAACATCTATGGCAGTCGTTATTGGGAAGTCAGTGCCCTATAATATCCCGACACTGGTCTAGCCTTAGGGCATCGTTAGCCTTCGGATTGCGTAGGTCAGATGGCAGCCGCTCCGTGTAAAAACTGATATCCAGTCAAATCTGGTTAGACTAGAAAAGCCGAGCCCAAGTGACTTGGGAATAATAAAGGCTAGGGAGAAGAAGTTTTCTGTCAGAAACTTGTAGTTTTCCTGTGAAGTCTTACTATCGTACTAAAGAGTCACTAACCATCGAATGTCACCGAGGGCGGCAGTTTACGTCACGATTTTTGTACTTTTCTATAAGGTGACTGCATCACTAATTAACCTTATTAAGCGAGAAAAATCACGGAGAAGAAGTTACCGTTGGTTTGCGTTTCCGAGGGCCACCAGGTATTTTTGCTCTTATTAAAAAATACCTCACAGGAAATCTCAGTAACACTTTGCCGAACAATCGAATCTGAGGCCTCAAGATCGATTGCAACATTACGACAAGTCTATTTCGGTAACGAATAGACATACCCATACATATTTCTAGAAATTTAATTTTCGCGATAGAAATAATTCCTTTGTATCGTGGGACTTTGATCGTTGATATTCAAACAACAGACACAGAACACCCAGACTCGGAAAAACTATTTGTGGATAACTCATCCTTTTGTCCTGTATGTTAAACTAACTCACAAAACTCGACGTATTGGCAGTGATGAGGCGTACATTTAAACCACTACGCCATCCGGGCACTCAAACAAACCTCTGCCTATCGGTTCGGAGATAAAGGTGTAACCCGCCACGCACCCTTGGATTGCCCACCTCAACTATTGTTGTAGAAAACGGTTGACAATACCGAACTCCTCTGGATAGGGACAGCAACGTCGTGGGATCCGGGCGTAGTCTAACTTGCAGTATTCCGCTTCGAACACAAAATATAAGTCGTCACGTGTTTCGTGCCAGCGCAAGGCATCTTCAAGACCGCTTGGCAACAAAACGGTCTTGAAGATTTGCGATAGTTGGGATGCACTTGATGCTGGGAGTCCCACACACCCCGCCGGTGCCGTCCTCTAGCCGGGGGATAGTGCATAAAGCATTCTTCGTGGGGAAAAAAAAAAATGTTGCGTGGCGGAATCTTGTCTTTTCAATCACTTTATTACAATAAATTTTCGCCAAGTAACGCCTAATTTGGTTCACGGCGTATCTATGGCGCACCGGTAGTGAATGCGACTGCTGTGCATGAGTCTCGGGTTTGAATCTCAAATCGGGCCAACAAAAAGTTATTGGGATTTTCTGTTAAGAAATCTCAATAGCAGCCCGGAATTAGGAAGTTGGCGGTGTGAGGCACCCCGCGCCTCGAAAAGCCGTTGGTCTTGCGTCTGATCTCTCTCCGGTCGTGACGGTTTACCGTCCCATCGGATCATGAGAGTTAGGGAACAGAAAGTGCACTTGTGTTTGCGCACACACTTGTGCACATTAATATCTCCCGCGAAAATGGCCAGTCTCCGTTAAGATTGGCCGCCGTGACCGAAATTCGGTCTGGAGGACATTATGTATATTATAATGAAAGCAAGATGGACAGTAATGTGGTGATATTCTTCAAAATATAGCTCTCACTCAGCTGTTACTGGTCCACTATAAGCTATTAACATGGCTATAATTGTCCAAATATTCGAAAGCGTAGCCATCGAGCGTATCGGCACCACTTTACAACATTACTCAAAACATTTACATAACATCGGAGTGCAAACTTAGACATTGAAATATGACTTTTATTTATTATTTATGTACATTGCTAGAAAGTATGGTAATATTATGTTAAGAGCCACGGTGGCGCAACTATTGGGTATGTAACTGCAGCGTAAAGTTTTGTTTCGATTCCCAGATTGGCAAAGGACTGTTTTCTCTTTCTAAAAGACAACTCTAAATAATTTCTGTGTCTGTGTCTGGGTGACTTTACAAACATTCAAACGGACACAAAGAACGCCAGACTCGTAACAACCATTTGTGGATCTCACATTTTTTGTCCCATATGGAGATCGAACCTACAACACTCGGCGTCCGTGCAGACGAGTTTAGTTTCTTTTTTCGTAAAACAGCACAGTGTTACGGTAATAGGCTTGCCCCCTTTTACTTAAGACCTAAACCTTAGATGACGAAGTGGGTGCAATGCACCGCGATCTACACTTTCGGGCTTCGACGGCCTCAATGGCGTAGTGATTAGTGTAGCCGACTGCCACGCCTGAGGTCGCGGGTTCGATTCCCGCACAAGTCAAACATTTGTGCGCATGGACATGGATGTTTGTCTTGGTCTGGGTGTTTCTATATATAATATGTATGTATTTACAAAAAAAAGTATATTTGTATGGCTAGATGGTGTTGTGTGCATGTGATATAATGTTATATTATATTATATAGGCATAAGACCGTCTATGTAAAATACTGACTTTATGACTTAGGTGATGTTTGAGTAACTGGCGGTTATATGTACAATTTCTGGAGTTGCATGGCAGATGAAAGGTTATAGGGATGCTTATGTGGTGTATGTAAAAGTTTATCACAGGTTTTTTCAACGTCTACTGAGTGGTGAATTTACTGTTGATTTGAGGTTGGATAGATGATGTTAAAGGTTTGCGATTGTAAAGGCCAGGGTTTTAATCCTACCCATTGTTTTATCAACGTGAATCCATTCCTTACACAGGCATTTAGCTTAACTGTAGGAGTTAATAGGTAATAAATTTATTACCTAATAAATATTGTAAATTAAAATAGTGACCGTTAGTTAAACCGTTAAGTATGTAAAGTTCTGGACATTAGATTAACCAAACGACAAAAATGAAAGCGTAAGTAAACTTGGTTTCCAAATGTTGTCTGTTCAATAATATGTATTTAACCTTAATTTCTTAAATTGTTTATGTATACCTAATTCTCTTTTAATGTGTTTGTGAAACTTGCCGCTTATAATATAACCTGTATTTTATATTATATAATCTATGCGTTTCTGTGTACAATAAAGATTAAAAGACGAGGTTTAATATACAAACGACGACAGCCAACGCTTCATGTTTTAAGATACCGCGATGATAAGGAAACAGCGACTACATTCCATCACTTTCACACTAACGGGACTCAAACCCAGCTACCTGTGCGTTGCGAAAACCACAACCAGTTAGGTTCAATTGCGCCGGTAAATGTTTTACTCCTATATCACTGCGTTGAGTCATTCTTGTCTGGCGAAATAAAAATTACTGTTTCGAATGCAGTGTTATACTTTCGCGTGGCATTTGGCTTGTAGCTCAAAATGTATTCATGTTATAGGATCATAAGACCTAATAATAATAATAAATTAATGAATGAGTTGGCAAGTCACTGTCTGCCCATTGCATTGATGCTATTAGGGCAGATCCTCGCTGGTTTTAGCATGAATGGGCCGGATCGACCGGGGTAGTACTACCCTCTCACAGAATACCGGCGTGAAGTAACGGTACCCGTACTGTTGCGTTTCGTACCGGTGAGTGAGAGAGCCGTAGGCCCAGTTACCCCGATCCTTTTCCTATCCATTTCCTTTGTCCTTACCCTCCTCATTCCTTCTTAAAGGGCTGGCAACGCACTTGTAACTCCTTTGGGGTTGCGGGTGTGTCCTTGGGCGGCGGTAATCGCTTACCATCAGGCGATACGTCAGCTCGTTTGCCAACCTATGCAATAAAAAAGAAATTTAAAAAAAAAAACCCCTTCTTCATCCACAATTACCAACTTATAGTCATATTACGCAATATTGTATTATAGTCCTACGCTTGCTGCGGCTAGTGCCGCTGTCGTTGTTCCATCTCACTTTTGATTAAAACTATCATAGGGCCTGGTCATGTTGGACCCATGTCTCCGTGTAAGCCTCCCAAAAGGCCAGGTATTTTTCTAATATATGTTAGAAAATACCTGTGATCAGAGAAACAATAATAATATCAGCCCTGTTTTTAACTGTGCCACTTGGCATGGGCCTCTTTTCACTGTGATAAGTGTTAGGCTATAGTCCACCACGCCCACCAGGCCCAGTGCGGGTTGACAGACTTCACATACATACATATCTTCAAGACCATTTTAGAGAATTGTCGGAGATGCAGGGTTCCTCACGATACTTTTCCTTCACCGTTAAAGCAAGCGATAAGTGACAATTTAATACGCATATAACTTGGAAAAGTCGGAGACCTTGTGGACCAGTGGCCAGTGGTCTTGGGTTCGAACTCGAGAGTGCTACGTGGCAGTCCACTATGCTAAACAGCTGGGAAAATGTGGATAGTAATACACGTCTGCCAACCCCTCTATAGACGTTTAACGTGATGCTATGTTACGCATTGATACATAAACAATCTTAGAAATAGAATGACAATTTCACATGACATACAAAACGTATCGCAACTGAACAGTTTTTATAAACCATTACTCTGATTAATAATTCATTTAGCTCGTTTATAGTTCGATCTAAAATCTACTTTAACATTAGGAGATAAGGTTGATAGTTATATGGTGGGGTGTTATCTGTAGGGTCGCTTAATAATTCATTAAGCATGTTCATAGTTGTTAGGTACAATCGAAAATCCACTTTAACGTGACGAGATAAAGTTGATATTCGTGTGGTGGTGTGTTATCTGTAGGGTCGCAGGCGCATAGACGAGTTTTGCGCATGCGCAGTTGCACAACTGCTCGGTATGCGCTACCTACATGTAGCTGTTGTAGATCTTAGTATGATAGTATGATGTATGAGTGCCTCGTTGGTCTCGTGGCGTAAGTATTCGCTTAATCGAGGTTTGATTCTTGAATTGAACAAAAATGTTTCGCTGTTAGGAAATTCAATGTTTCATTATTAATTTGGAAGGCGAATATCGTATGTGTTTTTTAATCGACTGCAAAGAATGCCGGTTCCAAATTACTAGTACCCTCCACGTGTATTAAGCGTACGTTCACGTCTGTGGAGATTTCTATATCGCAAATCAAATGACTTATCCACTGGGCTTGCGCAGCTTAAGAAAGACCAGGTGTCTTTCTTTAAAACAATTAAGAGCATGGACGAGAATCATAAAGGATAAAGAACAAGAGAGATATACCAGGACGGTAAAATGGAAATCTGAACCAGGTTTCGATAACTGGTGACCACCTGCCGGGCTAAATATCACTTCTTCATTGCCGCTGCGCCTAGTGAAATGGGTTCGATTCCTACCTGGGACAAAAATTTGTTTGTTCTATAAATAGTTGTTCTAAATCTGGGTTTTCTTTGATCGAATGTTTGTAAAGTTCCTAACGACTCATGAATTACAACTAGTGCGGGAGTTGTCTTTTTTGAAATTTTAAAGTATTGGGCTTTTGCTGCTTCGTTCGAAAGAAAGACTTATGGTAAGAGCATCGACGAGCATGAAACCTATTGTATAACAAGTGAGAAACGGTAATGAATTGCCGTAAATCTTAGAGTTCGAAGAAATGGTTCAAGTAATATGCAAAGGTCACGTGACCTTGAGGTCAGAGGTCAAAGGTCATAGTAATTTCGGGGGTATATCGAGTATGCTGATTCGAATGGCGTTGACCGCGAGTCTCTTCTCTCTTGAGTTGATAGTTGTATAACAGACAGACAGTCGGACAAAGCTGTTGTATAAGAGTTTTATCGAGCTCTAAATAGAAAGAAAAACGTCTGGTGTTCTTTATGTCCGTTATTTAAATGTTTGTAAAGTCCCTCGCGACACAAGAATTATTCCTAGTGCGGGACTCGTTGTTTAAAACAGAAGAGGAATGAAAATACTGATATTAAAAGGCTATCGTATGTGCAGAAAATTACATATTTGGCAAGAACAATGGCCTCTAAAGTAAACGTGGTTTTACATCAATAAACAATATGTTATAACTTATAAGCAGTAAACGATTTATAGTTGCGTATTTCATTGTTTTTCGATGTGCCCAGTTCTGTAATGCGTTATTATATAGAGATATGAGTTATGCAAGTCAAGCAATGCTGCCGAGGTTATTATTTAGCTGGGTGGCCATTTAGATCTCTAAAAGATTTTGTCCAGATCTTCGCTCGAAGGTAAAGCTAATCAATATTCAATCTCTCGGAAACAGTACTGTTTTCTGGATGTAAGTTTATGTGCTTTTTTGTATCCCTGATTACTTGTATGCAAATTCACATTTATAATATTAGATAAGATAAGAATTTCGACCCTGATGCGTTGTCTATATATCGTCCATACAATACAATAGCATTAGGTAGGTTATTTCTATCTTATTAATAGTTGTTCTAATAATAAATAAAATATATTTAAAGGTTTATAGTGATATTCTACCACATACACACAATACCATCTAGCCCAAACTAAGCAGAGCTTGTACTATGGGTAGGTACTAGACAATGGATAAACATACATATATACTTTTTTTTGTAAATACATACATATTATACATAGAAATACCCAGACCAAGACAAACATCCATGTTCAGGCACACAAATGTTTGACTTGTGCGGGAATCGAACCTGCGACCTCAGGCGTGGCAGTCGGTTACACTAACCACTACGCCATCGAGGCCGACAAGACTAATGAAAGAAAGGTAATGAATTTCCTTTAACCGTCATTATTTGAATTTTTTCTTATCTTAAAAAGACAACTTGTATAAGAGGGCTGTACAAATTCAGTCGAGACAGCAACACAGCAGGCCTCTCATACTCGAGAAACGTATAATATAATAAAAGTAGATATTGCTCGCGGTTTTGCTAAAATGTTGGTCAGGTTAAATTAGTAACAGTATATTTCTGGATAAAAGATATCCAATGTCCTTTTCTGTTCCCTGACAATGTGTATGCAAAATTCTATAATGATCGGTCGAGTAAAAACAAATAAATAAACAAACTCATATTGGCATTTATAATATTAGTTATATTTAGGATAGGTGCATCGTATTCTTCTACTAAACATTGGAGCCTAATATACTTATAATTTCAGGTTTTTTTTTTCATTTCGTTTTCTAAACACAACCGGGAATTTCAATTACATGTTTGCGTAATCGACAAATATTAAGTCGCAAGGCGATCCGCGGCGGATGAGGAAACTAGTCATTACCTGCTACTTTGTACGTCAGTTATAACGATTCGCTGGGAAATTTTAAATTAAGGTCATAGAAACGATGTAAAACTGCCTCAGTGGTGCAGAGAACCTTCTGAATGAGGTCTCGGGTCCTATTTTGGGGTCTAGTACAAGCAGTAAACGTCTTTAGTTTAGAGTTTTGCGTTTTGTACATCTATACTAATGATAAAGCTTTTGTTTGTTTGGTTGAATACGCTAATCTCAGGAACTACTGGTCCGAATAGAAAATTATTTTATTGTTGGATAGCTTATTTATTAAGGAAGGTTATAGGCTATATAACATCACGCTACGACCGTAGCGGGCGGCGAAGTAATCATAAACGCGGGTGAAACCGCGGGCACATTTAGTATAATATAATATTAGACAAAGGGTCGGTATTTAGGTACACCTTAAAGTACTTAACAACGCTATTAAGAACCGTACTTAATATAATGTTAGACGACGAGTCTTACTCGCGATAAAGTATTTAAAAGGTAATAAATACCTATTGATTGCCCGACGTTTCGACCGACTTGCATCGATCGTGGTCACGGGTTGAAGTCAACCCGTGACCACGATCGATGCAAGTCGTAAGACCTGTTGTCTAGCATTATATTAAGAATTTTGGTATTGTTTGTACAAAAAGATTTATTTTGATTGCTATTTGCTTTTGTATATCAGACAATCTACAATATCAAACTTATGCTACTAGCCAATTGTGCCTGTTCTCTTTGCTCTGGCGTCTAAAACTACTAAACGGATTTGTGGTTTGATAGCTTGGGGTTGATTTTAAAATATATGCCATCTAAAGCCTGCCGTCCATTGAGGCGTAGCTCAGTTAGTCCTAGTTGCTTCAGAACAGCAGCAATTTGTGTAGCCTGGTGTACTTTGTTGACAAAGCGACGGTTGCAATAACCGTACGTTTTCTGTAATTTGCGACGATGTCTTTCAGTGTAGAAGATGGTATATGCTATTTTAAAATAACATATGTAGGTTCACTGAATGTACCCTGGCGTATAACACGAGGTATGTCAGTAACGAAGCCTGCATGTAGTGCCGCCAGCGCGCCTGTGCAGTTCACAGAGTTTCATAGTTTTGTATGTAAGCAAGCGGACGCTAAGCATATTATAAAGAATACCAGTCTCTAAGGCTACACCTATAGAGGTGCCTTAGAGACGGGTAAGGACCATAGGGACAGAAGGTCTTAATCTATTCTATTAAAAAGGATGTAAATAATTATAGTGATCTATGTACATAGAAAACGCGAGGAAAAGGGTAAGTCCCATTCGCCACCCCCAGTATTGCCCCATCCGGTGGCGAATGGTACATTTTCCAAAAAAAATATCCCATTCGCCACTGGGGGTGGCAACTGGGATAAGTTTAATCGGGTTGGTCCCATTCGCCAACCCCAGCATTGGCTCCTCCAGTAG
Source organism: Catocala nupta (assembly GCA_963675205.1). Classification (NCBI taxonomy): domain Eukaryota; kingdom Metazoa; phylum Arthropoda; class Insecta; order Lepidoptera; family Erebidae; genus Catocala; species Catocala nupta. Next base: position 8,173,774 of record OY776098.1, read on the forward strand.
CGTAGTTATCTGTTTTTTTTCTAATCTATCTAAAATACAAATATCTTTTCTATTTTTTTTTTTGTTTCTAAAGCAAATATCCCATTTGATATTTTTTTTGGAAAATGTCCCATTCGCCACCGGAGCTGCGGAGGGGGCAATACAGAGGGTGGCGAATGGGACTAACTCAAAACAAATATCCCATTCGCCACTGGAGGCGTCACCCCCGAACTGGATATTTTTTTTGGAAAATGTTCCATTCGCCACCGGAGGGGGCAATGCGGGGCTGGCGAATGGGACTAACCCAAGGAAAACTGTTAGCGAGTGAACTTACGTGCAAAGTTTAGTACACGATACATGATTATTCGTAAAGGTTTTATATATGCAAGAAGCATAAATAGAAACGGTTTTTGCAATAGATGCTCGTCATGAATATGTACAATGATAAACAGCGGCTGTGTACCTTTAAATATTCAGGTACGACTGTTTTGACTGCAATAACATTGCGTGGGTCTGATGGCATAATAAGATATTACGACGTAGCTATAACCTAGTAGGAAATTCTTGGACTGTCACAGGCAAACGTCTCCAGTTCGATCTCAAAGTACCATTGACTTTTGTGTGACATATTTGTTTAATGGTGAAGAAATACGTTGTTCGGCAACCTGCATGTCTGAGAGTTCTTCATAATAATAATATTGTCTTCTGTTTACGTGAATGTTATTCATTGAAATTAAACTACTATATACGGATCTTATCGCGTTGTTTATTTAACACTCTATTACATAATTTAGAAACTGTTACACTACTCCCCTACTACTCCCCGTGACCATGGCTGCTGAAAAGCAACCGAAACGTCGGGGAAAGTGTAAACTTAAAAACAAATAGATTTGATAGTTTTAATAATTTAATTTGCTTAAAATTAGTAAAGTTTAATAGTATAGTATAGTAGTGTAACAGTTTCTAAATTATGTAATAGAGTGTTAAATAAACAACGCGATAAAATCCGTATATAGTAGTTTAATTTCAAAGTTCTTCATAATGTTCTCGAAGATATGTGAAGTCTGTCACGGCGCACCGGGCCAGCGCGTTGGATCATGGCCTGACTCTTGTCACACTGAACATAGGCCCGTGCCTAGTAGTGGTATAGTTTATTTCAATATATTAAAGGCTGATATTATATCGTCAACAATCAATATAATATAATATTCTACCACATACACACAACACCATCTAGCTCAAACTTAGCAGAGCTTGTACTATGGGTATTAGACAATGGATAAACATACATTATACTTTCTTTTTGTAAATACATACATATTATACATAGAAACACCCAGACCAAGTGAAACATCCATGTTCATGCACACAAATGTTTGACTTGTGCGGGAATCGAACCCGCGACCTCAGCCGTGGTTACACTAACCACTACGCCATCGAGGCCGACAATTAATAGCGTTAGTAAGTATTTAAAGATTTAAATGCTTTTTTATTATCCTTTGTGACTACATCAGTGAGTCGCTCATAGCCTGTTGCACTCACTGATCGGTAAACGATTAGCGAGGTTAAGCAACGTTGGTTGCGGTCAGTCTATAGATGGGTGACCGCTTAGTGGTATTTCATCTGAGCGTCTCCGTGCTTTGGAGGGCACGTAAAAAGTCGGTCCCGGCTGTTGCCAAATTGACAGCAGTCGTTAAGCCATGTCAGAGACCTACGGGCGGCTTGAATAACTCTTCACAACAGGTTGGCCACTAATCACACGAATAGAAAGACTACATCAGTGACCCAGCGGTAGCATATGTATAAAGTTGTGTTTATAAAAAGATGCTTAATCAAACGAATGCACGAGAATGATGCATGCTTAAGCATTTGAATACAACGTACAAGACAACGCAGCTAATTATAGTTGATCAGCTGCTAGTGTACATAGATAAGCCTAAAGATGTAAACCATAGATGCGCCCTAAGACGTTTAAATAAGCCATGAAATGTATAGGTACTCAGGAGTACGTAAGTACTTCCATGTAGTCATCTTTCTAGATGTTAAGTTTGACAACTTAATGTCATCTGACATACAATGCCAACATTACATTAGCATTATAAATATAGTTTCACGCTCACTCATATTGAAAATTGTATACTTTCGTTTTCTATCATGATATACTACTATCATTCTTCCTAGTGTTGACACTTTTGCCTATAATTTAGTTAGTGAATAAAATTTTGTCGCGTTCAGATATCGAACCAATACTACCGACCGCATTTATATTAGTGAGAATACCAGTTAAACCACTATGCCATCATTACCAGTCTTTTGAAGGTTCTTTACACTCACGCCATTATTTACATAACTACCATTCACCTTCAAACTCCTCTAAATGGTAGGAGTCAAATATTAGAAACTTTGATACTAAAATATCAAAACGTATTTGTGACGATAATGCAAATGCCACGCAATGCTGTTGAGGAATGTGGGCCTAGCTGCGTGCTGAATACCTTACGAACACAACCAAATATCAACCTTATTGCTATAAGCTTATGGTCCATCTGAACTATGTAGGTTTTACGCAGGCTTAGCTATGTGACAAACGAAAATCGCCCTTATTTAAAGTAGCTACGGTCATGTATAGTACCTGCATTTTTTATGACAATCGAAATGCGTCTGTATAGTTGTATAAGTTAAGGCTTTTTTTTGAATACTACTGTTATTTTACAATGCAGTTTTGCAAGTTAGCTTTAAGTTTTGTTAAACGAAAATAGACTTTAATGTACTGGTATTAAGGTGCACACATATGAAATATGGTCTTAAGTATGATGTACTTTTTTAAACGTGTTTAGGCATCATTCAGTGTAGTGATTATTCTGTTATCAACGGTTCTGCCATAATATGAAGGTTGTTGATGCACCAGTTTCTTTTAGATTCTTTAGAACAATATTTAAAATCTTTGCACGGATGGGGCAGTAATTTTATTGGTCGCATTACCACAACCAGTGCACCAAATGTTGTGGGTTCGGTTCCCACTGGAGACAAAAAGTTTCACAAATTGTTGTTTCGTGTCTGGGTTCTGTTTGTGTCTCAATAGTCTACGTACGATAATTATTCCTAATGTGAGTGTGGTCTTTAAATAAATAATTAAAAATAATTGAAATTACAATTGATTTAACATTGATAGAATGCATAGCTAGCAGCGAGGTACGTTTGGCTTACGATTGAGCGGATCAAGGACTTGATTTCCAGTTGAAGAATTTTTACTAGGACATTCTCAGTAGCAATTTGGGGCGCCCGGTATTACACGGATGGCCTATTGTCATATATAGATGGTAGACACAAATAGGTTTACCTCTTCTAACCTAAATACATATCTGGCGAAATCTAGGTGTGTAACACTTGTATTCAAAGCCACAGAGATACCCAATAACACTACCCAAACCAAGAATCGAACTCAAGGCTTCATGATCGTTTGCAAACTCATACGCAATCGTACCACGGTACCAATTATAAAACTTAGTTAAAATCTAATTAATCTCAGTAATGGTTATTTTTATTTGAACAATTATGTCTTTCATTATCTAGTGTTGCGGTTTCCAAAAACTAGTCTTGGTCAATTGGTTTGTTTGGCAATATCTTACTACGAAATAATGTGAGGTAATTATTTGTTAAAGAAATTAGTTGTTTTGGTAGTGCTTGGCTTGTTGGAAATTCTTGGTTGCTATTTAATCTGTAGTAAAATAATGGGGATCTTATTTTTTTTTAAGGCAAGCCTTGAGTTAGTTTAACTTCCTGTTTACAAACATTCCAACAGTAGGAGTCTCCAGCATTGCTTTTCATCAGGTGAAACGCAATAACAGCGTTACCAACGCCGGTATAGGTTTAAATTATTTATTATTACTCAAAGAACATTACAGTCTACTTATTGTCGGCCTCGATGGCGTAGTGGTCAGTGTAACCGACTGCCACGCTTGAGATCGCGGGTTCAATTCCCGCATAAGTCAAACATTTGTGTGCATGAATATGTATAATATGTACGTATTCACAAAAAAAAAGTATAATATGTATGTTTATCCATTGTCTAGTACCCATAGTACAAGCTCTGCTTAGTTTGGGCTAGATGGTGTTGTGTGTTTATGATAGAATATTAGTATTAGTTAGTTACAAAGAGCATAACATATCATTGAAATTTAAAGTAATTAACACATGAACAGTAGTGCGATAGGTTATTATATTGAACCAATGACTAAAAACATATGGTTTTAATTCGTAATTTTTACCTTGCAACCAATGTTGCAATAGTGTTAAGTACATTAGATTGCACTAGAATCGTAATTTCATTTTAAAAATATGGTCTTATGATGGTTATTTAGTTATGTGTATGTTGTTTTCTGTCAGAAAATGGCTTTCGGCAAGACAGCTTATTCGTACAGTTACCAAATTACACCATACTTAATTAGCCAAGGGTTCTGATAGGTTATAGCAACCGGTAAAGTTTTCATGACCATTGCGATGGTTATGGTCAATAAATTGGACCGTAAAGGTGGCTTAACGTGGCGGTTCACGGCCATGAATGTTATATTATAGTACTAAACCATGTTATGGTAATACATTCATATACCTACTTAGAGAGCGTAGCGAAAATACTAAGCTGCCATTTAGAACTGTCATTAATGTCATTTTTAGTTTTGTTATCACACACTACGTGGTGCTAGTGTCTTCATAATAATGGTCAGTCTAACATAATTTAAAGCTTTTAATAAATGAATCATACATCGTGATTTAAAAAAGTGAGGTCATCTTTAAAAGGCGCATGGTAAACGCTATGGATAACATAAAAATAATATTAAATATAATATATATTTTATTATAAATTGAGTAAAGCAGCATGCAGCAATTTTTTTTACAGACTTACTAAGTAATATAAATTAACTGAGGTTGGAACTAATGAATTTGTACGAAGATGTCTTTGTAACATAACATAGATAAAATCCTTTTAACCGACTTCTAAAAAAGGTTTGGAATGTTGCCTATTTTACCTGTATCTATGGTTTAAAGTTTTATCTATGTTCCTTGATATCTCCGACATTTCGCAACCAATAGGTACAGATGTTTTTTTTAAGGGACGCATACTTAGTTTTACTTTTGTATCACATTTGTACATTAGGTATACAACGGTAAGAAAACCCGGACTCGTAATACTTATCTGCAGATGACTCAGAGTTAGTTCCGTCTAATCGAAACCATAATATTCTATGAAATAAATACTAGATATGGTCAATCTTAGTAATGAAAGTCAAAAACCTGATCCAGACTATCTTGTTATTAAAAACTGCACTATATACTGATAATTTTAGCTAATAACTAATGCAATAATAATAATAATCGGTGTCACGTTATTATTTATTATTATTAGGAATTTAAAAATTAGGAATCAGCGCGCACTGACAAAGATTACTGATATAACCTATTGATGGTTCAGCGCATAAGACCGAAATAAAGCTATAGACTATGTAATGCGTTATCTCATTCTCGCAAATGCAATAAATCTCCATTGCATGCGCGAGAATGAGATGGATTTCTAAAGGCCTTGCCAACGTTTTTAGCAGCTGCTAAAGGCTTCTGCAAATCTTATTAACCACTGGAAAACAACATGTATGTGATGATTTGTAATTCAGAAGAGTAGCTAAGAAGAGAAGTAACTCCACCGGGAGTTCATTTTCTTCTGAGCTACTCTAGTTTGAGCGAAATCTCAGGCTAAAGCGATTTAAGGATTTATTTATTTATTATGGTTCACCAACAATTGTTTACATTAATAGTTCAAGATCTAATCTAGTCTAAAATACAAGTGACAATGCAACAGTTACTTCTAGGTAAACACTGCTTAAGCATATGAGAAAGTGTTTGAAACTTATACTTTAATCTTACTCGTAGTTGTCTATACACTGCTTGCATAATATATTTATATTTAAAGTATTTTAGGATCACCCAGTGTTAGTTTTTTACCTGTAAAGTATAAAATTAATACTCAGTAAAGTGAACGACTTGCTTCTTAGATTAGGTATATGAAGCAATGTAATGGTTGCAACAAAAGATTGCAAACAAAAGGATGACGTCATCGGTCGCGTTGGACTCAACGTGAATGCAGTGCCATCGGTATTACTTTTAACAACTGTTTATTTGCGATTTTGTTCTTTGTTTTTGTTGTGTAACTTGTTTTATTGTTCTTAGTTACCGTTTGTAATTGATTTATTTGTTTTTAACCAGGACGGATAATATTTCTGGTGTAGTTGGAAAATGTATTATTATGGGATTTTCACAAAACCTGAAGCCTTACCACCGTGCTTTTAGCTTTGTTATTGCATGCACGAGAGCGAGACAAAGCTATGCTATGTGTAACGGGCTGTCTCATTCTAGCATATGCAATTACAATGCTTTAAGAGATAGATGCTAAGAAATCATACAAGAATTTTAGAGTTGGTGAGCGCTAGTGGACCTGACAGACATCCTGTAGAAACGAAAAAACAAAAAACAAATCAAAACCATTCTCGAATCCACTTGCACACACAAAAAATTCTCATTTTTTTACTATATGAATCGTAGTTAACAAACATAACATAACATACACACTCGCGTTTGACCGAAATTGCGGCAAAAGATCATTTTAGCACTGAATTTTTCTTTTATCCAATATCTACTGACGATCGACTGAGCCGGCATGTTAAAAACGAATTAATATTGTTTTCCGTTTACGCGAATGTTATACATAGAAATCAATCTACTTTAAACTGATTTTATTATAACTTACTCGTATTTTGAAAACATTACTTTTAAACTATTAAATTTATTTACATATATTTAAACTTGCCCGAAGCTTCGGTTGCTTTTTAGCAGCCGTGACCATAGCAGCTAAAACGCAATCAAAATGTCGGAGAAAGTGTAAATAAATATAAAAATAGTTTAAAAGTACCTAACATTTTTAAAAATAAACCTCTGCAAATTCCGTTGCAGGTAGTTCAATTTCAAAACTGACAGTAAAAAGGTACTACTAGAAAAGAGAAATAAAAACAACATCTAATTATTTCTAATCTGTGGTGAGACATGATCTTTGATGTTATATTTCACTTTGTTTTTAATTACAGTGTAATTGCGTCAATAATTGTGACATTAGCATTTAGGTTAATTATCCATTTAATGGGACATAATTATATTTTGATACATACCGGCCTGTTGTTTGATGTGATTATGATGAAATAAATGAGTTTTACGAGTTACTTTGAAGATATGCTTTGTAGTAATATGTAGTATCAGCTGTTTAATATAACGTTTACTAATTATACAGGTATATTTCTGTGATTTCTCTTGTTTATTTGGTCCGGCTGTGGTAGATTGCGGAGATTCGATGCTCGGCAAAAGTGGTATGGGTTTTTCTATTAAGAAATTCATATTAGCATCACGGAGTTTGGAATTGTGCCCGATAGATGGGAATAGACCGGCACACATTTTTTAAAAATATTATTTGGTTTTATGCTATTTGTTTTTGTAGCCTGCACTGTTTAATTTATATTTCTCTGATTCTGGTTGGAGAGTAACTATTTTTGAATCACACAATTTTTTATCCCGTATAGGAATCGTTCTTACAATATTCGTTGGCAGTGGCACCGGCTAAGCCACCACTTAAACCAGCTATCTGTACATATTCCCGTATATATTCGTGAAATGTGTCTATAATTAAACAATATGAACTATAATTACGAAACAGCTTATAAGATAACCTTACGTACTTAATTTAAATATTCGAGCATTTACATTTAAATAAATGTATATTTATATTTAGATAATATTAAAGTTACGTCATTTGTAGTGAGATTAAATATTACCCAGTACCACGATAAGCATAGACGAAAATAATTAAAGTAGGTTAGTATATTATTTAATATTATTAATTAAGTAAATGGTGCACGGCACCGTCCCGGCAAAGTCAAATCGATTTTTATATACACATAGAAACACTTTCGGTTCTAAATTCTTACTTCGCATGAACCGGATATTGGTGCAAACTAATGCCATGGGACTGATGAGTAGTGTTTTTATACAATTAAAAATGCTGAAGGAATATTACCCTCATTTCTTTATGGAATAGCAGTAGGTGCTGCTATATATCACGAAATAATGAAGATACAAAGAGCATAAAAGAGATTCTAGGAAGAGATTATTTTTATCTTGTCTTGAATTGGTGTTCTTGAACTTTTGTCTGGGATTTTCAAAATGTTGTAATTTTATCTCGTTAACCATCATATAATATTACAGTATGTTTTATTTATTTTATGTGTTAGTGTTGGGTATTTAAAATAATGATACGCTTATTGAATTGGCCGTTCATCTGTCAGTTAGTCAAGGCTATTTCTTCAATGATATCCACGGTTATCAAACTGAAATTAATATCATAAATCTAAATCTATAGCTTCATGGTAATGCTAAAATCATCACCAGCTTACAAGCTTGTAACTTAACGTAAAGAAAGGCCATATCTCCTTTATGGTTCTACTAATATGTACTATTAGCTAACAGTACTTGTTTCTGAATAAAAGGTACTCTATGACCTTTTCTGAATCCCTTTCAACGTGTATGCGAAAATGCATGATGATCGGTTAAGTAGTTTAGACGTGAAAGCGCAAATAAATTCACATTTGAATTTATATTATGTATTTAATTTTTGCCTAACTAGTTTGAAACCTACAGAGTGCTTTGCACCTAAGAAGAACCTTAAAATTGTCCATATTTTATAGCATTTATGCTATAAGATCTCCTTTTACAGAGTGCCCTGAACTAAACGAAAATTTTTAATCTGTCAGGAAGACAGATCTTATAGCGTAAACGAAAATATAAAATTCGATTCGTCTCGACCGACAAACATCACGCAAGTCTTGTCCGAACTTGGCTGGTTTCTTACAACCAATTACTAATAAAAAGTGCGTTACGAAATAGCCATTTAAATGGCATTAGAACTTTCTACAACATTTTTGTAAATAAACGACTGTTAGTTAGATTAATATGTGATATGTGTAATTGTATTTTACCGGCTCGACCGGTCCATTAAAATCATGTGAACCGTTGTCATCTAAGAAATATCAGCTGTGAGGAATATTGATGAGTGGGCATAACACTTAGAAAGCCGATGTGTCGAGTGGTATATTCAGTCTTTCAGTTTTTCTTTGTGTTCTGTTGGTATACTAGTTTAAATCGCGTAAGTATAGTAAATTGTATTTGTTGAAACCGTATAAATATAGTGTTTAAATTTTAGATTCTATATTCATCATTACGTTAAGTGAAAACTTTGTGCCCCTTTTAAGCATATTGCTGGCATGAAGGAGTGTGAGATTTATCATAATTTTATGACAAATCTCACACTCCTCCGTGCAACTACGTATATTTGTACGTTGTTGATTAAGTGCTATAGAAGGTTTTTAATAAATTAGAGTCGATTTTTGTATCACTGGGCCACCACTAGTCATATAAAAAAAGGTGATAGTTTAGCTTCTTATTGCACTTTGAAAGCTATTGTATTAAAAAGCAATTATTCATATTTTGGGTTATGCTTTTACTTATAACATCAAAGCAACAGGTGCAAAGACCACCCAGCTTTGCCAAAATGATTGACAATAACGAACTAGAAATTACCACTTAAACTTATACCGTCGTTGCATTATATTGATCCCGTAAAGGAAATAGATCTAATGCCTATTTCCTTTTCGTAATAATAAAAATATGTTTACAAGGCCCCAAGTTAAAATTCCTCTGTAATACAAATACAAACCAGTTTTAAGGCAATGCATACCATAACTAATTTGATGCAGCTCACCTTGAGACATAGGCTCAATCAACCGCTGATCAATTTTGACAAAAGGTTAACTGTCTATCAAAACATACGGAAATGATCACAACATTAAATTGTATAGGTACTTCCTAAGGACTACGAATATGAGACTAGGATATGTGGGACATAATATATTAAGGGCATACATACATATTAAGAGATGTGTACACAAATACAAGCAATTACATAATGCGAAACGACCGGTAAGAGTGCTTGCCCGGTGGGCTTTATGGCTTGGGGATAAAACACCGACAACTTTCTAACTCCAGGTTGCTACTGAGATTACTAACTACTTTTCGACAGAAAAACTCAATACTTTTGCGAAGTGGATTTAACCCTGGAACCCATCTGAACCGATTATGATCCGTAGCTTCGTACACAAGCCCCTACGATACCGAGGGATGCAGTCGCACTAAAATAGCCTACCTTCAATATGCTTTCATGAGCTCATCCAAGACATGCAACTTAAATTGAAAAAGCGAAGCAAATTGGATTTAATTTTATTTACTGTTAAAAACCACATATTTTTCTTATTCTGAAAACTTAGAGCATTGTATTAGTTTCACTAGATTCCTAGCCCAAGATTTGTGGCTTGCCAGCTCAACATTGTAAATACAATGTTGAGCTGGCAAGCCACAAATCTTGGGCCACAAACCTCATTATATGTAGGTATTGGCAAATGCCAATACCTACATATAATGAGGTATTAACCAAGCCCTGATGTTTTTTATAAAATCATACGATAGGCTTGGTAACCGGTTTTGCCTTGTGACGTCACATCCGAATTCCTCGTGTACCGTTAAGCGAGGCCTCTTCACAGATAAATATGAAATCTGATATTAAATGGACGATGTGTCTTCGTGTAGCTCTTGTTAATTAAATAAGTTTTATTTTATTGTTAGAGATTAACGTTATAAATAACAATGAATTATTAATACTTGCTTCGTTAGTCTGGAAATGTAAGTTGAACGACCATTATGAAGTTTCTAGTTTGATAGTATAGTGCATTTCAAAGTTAGGTATCATAGAAAATAAACAATTATAGAGAAAATTGTCAAAGATATGCCCTCACTGTACTTAGGTCGCACGAAATCGTTCACGCTAACAGATAGAGAGCGATAGTATCTACTTTGTAGAAGGTTCTTACAAAAAGAAAAATTACAACGCAGAAATAATGATAATTTCAGAAAATTTAACGTCTATTTTAACTTTGCCCGTTAGACAGTTCGTAGTTCGTGCGTTTGATAAATGTTAATTGTATTCATATTTAAGACAGGATAACGACTACCGGGTCAGCTGGTATCAAATATAAACTAAACAAATCGAACAATAGTAACATTAAAAAAGATTAGGAATTCCGCGTGCCATTCAAACAAGACACTTAAATTGTATAGTTTTTGTATAATTGAATAAAAACTGTGTATGTCGCGTAGTGAAATTTAAACTGAAGGCTGGCTGTAATTACCGGTACATTGATTGAAGACCAGAACCCGTATATTACCTTGAATTTCTTCGCATAATCAATACATTTCAGTGAATATAATTTACAATGTAGCAAACGAGCAGTTCAGCGCATTCAACGGATGTAATAATACTTAATGGCGGATTCCAAAGTCTCGATGACTCCTTTCATACACTTTATACTTAATTCCATTTCTAATTAATTTTAATTTATATCTTGGCTTCTATATGTCAAGTTTTGATTCGAAAACGTGTAACCTCAATATATATTTTTGTGTAGGTAAACGCGATATGGTCGCAATCAATAAAAAGCAACGGTTGCCGAGTGCTTGTGATTTATGATCTAGACGTGGAGTCCAGTGATTATAATAACACAACCTCCTTATGTTGCAGTCAGCTAAGTCTCAAAATACGAACACGATTAGTGAAGTCTGCGGAGGTGAAGAAAACAAATGAGAAGATGGACTTAGGAACGTCTATCGCATAGCATGATCGCATTAGTATATAGGTATTTTCAGTTATATAAATTATGCAACACGTGTGTGATCGAAAACTCATGAATTCGATTCCCACATTGTCCTGTTGCATACTCGGAGGGGTAAACAATACTAGCAATTGCTAACCCTCATTTCTGACCTTTAAAATCACACAGGTCAAAGATCTCAAATAATATAAAAAATCCAGTTTGCGACATCTCAAAACCGGCGCATCGTATTTAATAAATTAATATTAATTGAGTCTGAGTCATAAAACTGAATTATAAATGCTATAATTATAACAAGCATTTTATATCATTTGGGAATCCCCAATACTTTAACGAGATATGTGTCTTAGGCTAAACCTATTCCACCTTTTTTTTAAACAAATTTTATACTAAATACATGAATGCAGAGTGTTTTAAGCAATGATGTCGTTGCTACCTGCATTGCAGGTTCTGTTCGCATAATACTTATAATGCTATATTCTTTGTGTCTATAATGCAACATAGTATTTATCTTTTCGCCCTTTATATAGATACCCACACTTTTCGCTAATTATGTTTAACACCTATTCAGTTTGGGATGCGTCTGATGCAGTCTACTGATAACAGTTCTTGCAAAGCTTTAAATCATAGACTTTATTTAAATAACCTAGTAACCTTTATGGGCGTCAAATTCTCACCTGAAATGTTCACATTTCTGGATTGTTAAATTGTCATTTCACACACAGTGCCAACATGACATCTGAATTATAAATATAGTTTTATCACGGTCACTCATATTGAAAATTGTATCCTAGACACTTAAAAAAAGATGAATGATGAAATCAGTAGTCGTTCTCAAGTTATGGCGTGACTAAGGGAAACAGGGATTCATTTTTATAGGTATATATAGATTTGTTAATTTTTACTGTACTTCATATTAGTATGTACATAAATTTACTTTGTGAATGGCGTGCCTAAAAGTGCTCTTGCGTGTTTGATACCTGCACAATACAAAAAATATATGCGCGAGGTATCACAACAAAAGTCATATTTCTGGGTACTTGTCCCCTGGGTGTCCTTTGTATCCGTCCTTTTAAACTCTGTATAGTTTTTGATACAAGAAGGCACAGTAGGAAGTCTTGTTCATATAATAACATAATTGTTTATTATCGACAGAAAGGATGGGCAGGAAAAGCCATGATATTGTCTCGGGTCGTTTACACCAACGTTTACATTTGAAAAAAGAATGCGATAGTTAGCACCCGTATTATTTGTAAAACACGTTATATGCATTTCCAATTATTTGTAATTTTAAAACTTGCTGCTTCGATTCGAAACAAAATTTGGCAAATGGGTATCTGGGCAATGGGATTAACAGTTAAATAATTAGTCTGACAACAAATGAAACACTTGTCTACTCTTCAATTTATTTTCAATTAAAAATATTATGACGCTGGCATTTTTCTTTTGATTTACTCCATCGTGAATATGATTCAGGGCTTCTTGCGCCTGTCATAATCGTAAAAAATATTGAATAAAAAAGAAAATAATTGCTTGGTACAATTATCTGGCTGAATGCTCACAGACTGTTGCCTATCAATCACTCAACATTGATGTAACCAAAGAGATTAATATTATTTCACCGGCCATTTTATGAAAATAAAAATGGTGGATGTATATTTTTGGCGTGCAATTTAATTTACTTTCTACGTCGGTTTTGCTTTCTGCAAATAAAAACCGATTATCTGTAATAGGCTCTAAATGAGATCTCAACATGTTCAAGTTTAAAAAAATAGCCTGTTACGAGTAAGACCACAGATCAACTGTGAGTAAGACGAAGCGATATTACATGTGACTGCTGTTTATGAGACCTGGGGTTCGACTTCCCCGATGGGAGTAACATTTTGTCTATAATTCACATGTATGTATGTAAGTATTTATGTGAAAATATACAACGTCTTCCTATTAACGTCAATAAATTGTCATTTGACCACAAACAGACGTTAATACAAATGTAACGACATAATATGTAAATTTAAAAATCCATTCAAATATAAAAACCGGTAATTCGTAACATAGATAATAAATTTTCTTGTTGGCAGCATGTTATGCCTCGCGCAGGTGGGTAGACATTAAAAAATGCCTACAGCTCTATAGCTTTTCATGTTAAGAAAGATTAACGAAATCTAATAGAATCTGTGGTTATTATATAAGAAGAAGAGAGAAGAAAAATATACATCTTGTAAGTTATGGTTATGGCTCTATGATAAGATAACATTTTTATTTATTTGAACATTATAAAAAAGTTATCACATTGTGATCTACAAATATTGGTTTACCGAAAATATTAATGGATTCTCGAGGTTTTTATGACGTATGGCGGATTTAGAATTTGTTCAGGAATTAATATTAAGGAACAACTCGATGTTTGCCTTATGCTGGCTCGTGACCATTGAATGAGGCAAATAGGTTACCATTGCAACCTCGTAAATCTAACCGTTGTTGTTACTAAGAGGCACAGTTTAGTATTCTAGTGTTACTTTAATGATAAATGTCTTACACGTAACCAGTATCGATGTTTGGGCGGGTCTATCGAGTGTCAATCGGTCACTGACCCTTGTTTTGGCGGGAGAAACTCGACGGACAAGATGTTTTTTCTGTACATTTTACTTTCTCGCGGCACACAAGTTTTGGAACTTGCGGGCAATGTCGCCTGGAGAATAAAATAAAAGCTACGAATCGTATAAATTTGATTTGAGTCAGTACACTTATTTTGTAGTGTTATTATATTATTATTATTATTTTTACGCTTTTACATATTTTTGATTTTCACTCAGATGTTAGGTCTCGTATTGAATGTTATGCAATGTTTTGGTTGTTCTTTTTACATTCCACTGCTTTGTTACGGTAATTTGAATAAACTGTAGGCATATGAATTTAATTTAGCGTTAAATATTTGAACGACACGACTTTGAATGCCTAGTTACAAAAAAAAAGTAAAAGTTTAAATTTAGAATACCTATAGATAGAGTATAAAAAACGGATACAGAGTAAAGAATGATGTACATATATAATTGCCAAAGTAATTTTTTTAAGAAGGCCACGGGCAGATTTGCCTTCGTTTTCTTTAGAATTGTGTATGATATTCTTGATAATCTAAGAACGTATGCATGTCGTGTAAAGCATCGAATACAAACTGGGTCGTTCACACGGCTAGACATTTTGGCGACCAAGTGTCAGAGTAACTCTATTACTTTTTACTCGTGCCCACAAAATCATAGTCAATTTATAAGTTTATCACACATTTTTAATAACGGTAACTTTCATATGTACGAAATTTAAAATATTCTGTTTAATTGCTTCTTTTATTTATAAAAGCGTTTGGTTATATTATAATTATTATATTTGATAATTATCAATGTTAAATTATTCGTCTGGTTTGTATCCTTCTCAAGGAAGAAGCTGATTGGCAAGATATTTTCTGTACAAAACCGATTTGCAATTGTCATTCGCTTTCCTGGAGGAATAAACAGATAATAATTAATCAAAAGGCTGTCACCACGTCAATTCTTTATTACCAGTTGGTTGATACACTACTTCTAACTGAATATTTTAATCTATTATGAACATTTAAAAAAATATATATTTTTTGACTAATCAGTACATAATACATTACATTCTTTTTAGAAATATATTTACAGTATTGCCACAGTTATAAATTCATTTTTATTATTAATGATTACACAAATATTTTCCTAAAACATTTCTTAGGTTTTAATTGCCGAGTATATCATAATCCTAATAGCGAAATAGTATTGTTGCGACATTAGGATTCCTGTAACTATATTATTTTTATTTGCCATGTAACTTTCGCTAGGAATATATTGTGTCGATATATGCAATGGATCTTACAATAATTGAAACAACAGACACAAAATAAATCCGTGGATCGCATAATATTTTTACTTAAATTACATTGAAAGTGACCATTTGAACCACTGTCATTCGTGCCATCAAAAGTAAACGTCAAAAACAATAATACCAATAGTTTTTATACCGGCGACTATGAAGACAAAGCGCTCGTGAATGGGCCTGTGTATAAGAGGGCCACAGCTGATTGCGTGAAAGCTGTCACCTTGGCTGTCGCTCTGTGAATGGGCAGCGTGGCCTAGAAACGTCATTGTCGAATTGCCGATAGGTCTAGCGGTGAATATTAGCATCTACGAATAATAAGTTACGCTCCGCCACGTTTTTGATAACATTTCGTATAAATAGAATATTCAAGAGACGCGTATAAAATAAATAATGTAAGATTAGTTGTAAACACGGCAGCAGACAGAATGGCTACTGGCAACTTTAAACGGTTACTTCTCCAATTAACGCAACCTAATAAAATTAATAATACGAATATAAGTTTGTTTGTAATAATTAAGGCGTGAAAGCGTATTTCACACCTTAACTATTCGACCGGTCATCATGAAATTTCGCTTACACCTTGTCAGGGCAACCGAAAAGGACAGATACATTCATCCAGAAAAAAACTACTGTTACTACTCTAACCTAACCTAACTTACATTTAAGTGAGCGAAGCCGCTAGCAAAATCTTGTGTATTAATTTTTGTTCGCCCGTCGTACGACTTCGTAAGGTCAGTCTTGATGCAAGGGTCGGTGGCATTGCTAATTATATTATATGTTGCGACTAAGGAAATTCTCATTAGCAGAACCGTATGGAAATATGTAGATACCAATAGTTCTTTATTGCATAGATGGCGATATGTGGGTGTAAATGAATATATGTATAATGTATCTTTTTTATACATGACTAGCTGATCCGCGCAACTTCGTCTGCTTCGCATATAATAACAAATTATTATGGAGAGAGAACAAATAAGTTTATTGTACCTAAAGTATTTAACAACATAGACATGTTAAGAGAAAGTCCTAAAATTAATACGACCTTATTAAAAAAACACTAAAAGGTCATATTGTTAAATTAAATTTGAATTAGTGGTATATTAATGCAATATGTGCTTATATACCACTGAATTAAATTAGAATAATAATATTTATTTTTAGTTACCTTTTGTTTTTCGTTTTTATATTTTTATTGTGTTTTTATTTCTTTGTTTAATGTGTATAACGTAGGTTAATTAATAGAATTAAGAGCGCTTCTCGCCGTTAAACAATTACGTTTGGCGAGTTTACATATGTAATACATCTAAGTTACTGTAGCAATGGATATAAAAGATTTGAGAAAAAAAAATAAGAGCTTTTCCCGTTTTTGCAACATTTCTCATTAAAGCTCAGCTCCTATTAGTCGTAGCATGATGTTATATAGCCTATAGCCTTCTTCGATAAATGGGCAACCCAACACTAAAATAATTTTAGAGTGCGGACCAATAAGTTGTTCCTAAAATTAGCGCGTTCAACCAAAGAAACTCTTCAGCTTTATAATATTAGTAGGTATAGAAGTATAGATATGATAATGTTTACATATCGCATTATGTAGCATTAGGAGGAGTACTTATAGTAAACATAACGTGGCGATAACCAAAAATAATTTAGATTTACATTAACTTCGTTTCGTAGTCTTGTATATTATTTAGTATCATTTAACTATAAATCCTTGTCTTTTCCACCGTAAGCCCTCAAAAAACCGCAATCACCAACACTCAATAAACAAACCAGTTAGCTAATCTTTACAATCACATTAGCCAGCGATAGACAACGGCATGCCAACACACAACTCCTTAAACATGATTCCTCATTCCTTTCTCAAGCCATAGACAATTTATTCAACTCGTCGATCGTCGGCCATGATTGTTTCGTGACATACGGACGTAAATGTAGACTGTCGTGCTGAATTCATTGCAATAAGTAATCGATTTGAATTTAAAAGTTTTATAACAGATATAAAACAATTATGGACTGGGTTTTGAGCAATAAAGGCCGTGACTTACTGTTTTAATAGGTACGATTTGTAAGGCTAGAGTTTTAAATAGTTTAAGCGATGTGGGTCACAACACAAAGTAGTCTTATGAATGTTTTATTTACGTCGTGTAAATTACAGTTGTCCTGAACTTAAGATTATTCAGAAGACAAGCTGTCTTACATTGCCTACAAATGTAAATTTCCTTCATTTTAATTTACGTGGAAGTCCCGAATCCATTTTTTGGCACCAAAGCCATTTAGGCGATACCTATTGATAAAATCGCCTGGTTATTACGGATAAATGGATTATTGTCCAAAGTTTCTGTTATGTAACTGATAAGTCTTATATCAAAAGTTTATTGTAATGTTATGTATTGGTAAATTTGATAATGATTAGTAAGGTGGTAAGTTTTGTCTTAATTTTTTTTCCTTCGGGGAATGTTTTAACGCAAACCTCTTCACGGGGCGACGGAGAGATTATGTCGGACTCACCGGGGGAAAGGTATCCCGATAATACCGACTAAACCTACCACGGTGTTCCTCGACATAACCAGAGTCGGCGGGGTTGCGCAAATCACTTTCACATGCCATCGTGACCCTGCCATGGTTTCGGCCGTATGAAGCGGCAGGCAATTACACGAAAAGGTCACTTCTAATTTTAACCCTACTGTCCCCTTGAGGGGGGACGGAAACACGACACAGAGGCGCGCGTGGGAACACGCACGCCGCGCGCCGCCTCTCGGACCTGGTGCTGAACGGGTGGCGGGCAGGCCCACGAAGCCCACCATCCCCAGGTAAAACCCCTGTGTGGCTGGAGGTCGTCTCGCGCCCTCCAGCACACAATCCTATAACTGCCGTAACTTACGGTAAAAGGTTTACTTCAAACTCATACGACACTGATAAAACCCGTATTTTATTTATTTTATTTTATTTTATTAAGGAAAACAAACAGTAGTATATTATGTATTAACAATCGATGCTTAAAAATACATTTAAAACTAAAAAATACACTACCCATAACGTTATCCACAGATTACATAAAAGACTTGCTTACTGTAAGGATCAAACAGAATTTAATTTTAGACTATCTACTACATATCAATACAAAAAGAGAAAATGTACATAAAGTTATGTTGCCAGAGTCAATAAATAAAATCGAATGCTGTTTTTGGAGTACCTTGAAAACATCATTTCTGAATGTGTGCTTATTCAAGAACAATATATCTATTGTGCTAAACCGCTTATTATAATCGTCAACCATACGATGTAGCGGTGAGCGTAAACCAGAGTTGGTTCGACATCGAGAGGCGACGAACAGATGCCTCGTGCGAACCTCTCGTCTGTGTGTTGTGCGAGGGACCAGGTAGCTCAAACTATTAACTAGTTCAGGACAGTCAAACTTATTACGACATAAATTGTACAGAGTCATTAATTCCAGTAAAGTACGCCTAGACTGTAATGTTAAAAGATTGTACTTTGATAATAAGCTTTGAGAGGAACTCTTATAACGGCAACATCGAAACTGCATACTACGCAGGAATTTACGTTGAATTACTTCAATAAGCTCGATATACTTTTTGTAATAGGGATTCCAAATGCATACTGCATACTCCAATTGAGGGCGAATTATTGATTTATATAAATATAAGTAAGTTGCTGAATTATTAAATTCTTTGGACGATCTTATGACGAAACCAAACATCTGATAAGCTTTATTTATTATTTTTTCAACGTGGATATCAAGATGAAGTTTGGAATCTAATTGAACGCCTAAATCACGAAGAGAGGATACTTTACTTAACGCGGTATTACCTAAATAGTATACAAATGGTGTGATATTAACTTTTTTAGTGAAGGTTATACTGGAACATTTGGCCAAACTAAGGTGTAGTTTATTCTTCGTGCAGTATGATGAAAAACGGTCCAATTCACTTTGAAAATCAATACAGTCTGAGAGATTAGTAATTTTCTTGTAGATTTTCAAATCGTCAGCATATAAAAGAATATTGGAATGTTTAAAACAATCTTTGATGTCATTGATAAATAAAATAAATAACAAAGGACCCAGAATTGAGCCTTGCGGGACTCCTGAAGTAACGGAAATGTATGCAGATTCAAAGCCATTAATTACGACCTTCTGTGTCCTATTTGATATATATGAAATAAACCACCGGAGAAGGTCGCCTCTAATGCCGTTGTACGCAATCTTATTCAAAAGAAGTTCATGATCCACTTTATCAAAAGCTTTTTGGAAATCAGTATATACCGCGTCAATTTGTTGGTTATTATCAATACCTTCGAACAAGTAAGAGGTAAAAACTAAAAGATTACTGATACATGATCTATTTCGTACAAAACCATGCTGTTCCCCCATCAAAACACTATGTAAAGTAGGATATATTGTATTATGAACAAGCCTTTCAAACAATTTAGATAACGCTGATAATATAGAAATAGGTCTATAATTTGTTACGTCACTCTTATTCCCAGATTTGTGGACTGGAACAATATTAGCACGTTTCCACTCATCTGGAAAGACTCCCTGCGATAGACATTTATTAAATAATATAAATATTGGATAGCATAAAGTTTTGGAAGTATTTCTTAAAAATATGGCAGGTATACCGTCAGGTCCAGGCCCTTTAGTTGGGTCAAGGGATTTAAGTTCATTGTATACCTGGTCCAAGGGGATGTGAAGTTTACTTATGTTAATATCACTTTGTGGGTTAGATGGGGGTGGTTCCCAAGCATTAGGGTCAAATGTTGATTGTTCATACACAGAGTGGAAAAAGTTAGAGAATAAATTACATATATTAGTAGGATCATTTGAAGAGACCTGCCCACAATGCACTAAAGATGGAATTTTACTCGACGTTTTACGCTGGGAAATGTAAGACCAAAACACTTTAATATTATCACGCAACCCATTCTCCACGGTGTCCATATATTGTCTATAGCATTTGACAAGCTCCTTTTTGAATGTAGCTCTGTGTATAGAGAAGATTTCGTAATCACACACATTGCCATACTTTTTCCACTTAATCCAAGCGCTTGTTTTATTTTTATTAATATGTATAAGGGATCTAGAAAACCAATACGGATAGTTCGTGTTTTTAAGTCTACGTAATGGAGTGTACTTCATAATGATTCCATGGATAATGTCATAAAAAGTAGAAACTGCCTCATCAGGGGGCAAATCATCCAATAAACTCGCCCAGTCAACGTTCAAAATATCCGCATTTGCCATTGTGTAGTCAGTTTTGTGGTAATTTAATTGGGGTTTAATATAGTTACGGTAATTCTCGTCAATTGTATTAAATGGGACTTGAGCACAAAAAGCTGGATGGCAACCAGTAGCTGATAAAAGTGGATCAACAGGACTGCACAGTTTGGCATGTTCGTTACAAAAGAATAGGTCGAGAATACGTCCGATGTTATTAAACAGGTTATTATATTGCAACATATTTAAATGTGAGCAAGAGTTCATAAGATAGCGAGCAGAGAGTGAAGTATTGAATTGTGTATCACATTCCATATGTGTTGTTTTGTTTATCCATGTTAGTTCCGGCAGATTAAAGTCACCAGCGAGAACAAAACATTCTACGCAGGAATCATCAATCAAAGTACATAAACTATCAATAAAATTTATGTAAATATTCTGTACAGTATTTGGGGGAATATAGGTGGCACAAATTAAGTGATATTTACCACCTCTCGATGGAATCTTAACTATTTTATGCTCCGGCAAGTTTAAGGGAGGTGATAACAAGACGCAAGATGGTTTTAACTGTTTGTGGACGGCGATCAACACACCCCCACCGTCCTTTTTATTTGTCAGGGAACGATCGCGATCACATCTAAATATTAAATAGCGTTCGTCAATAAACTCATTATCAGAGATGTCAGGCGTCAACCATGTTTCGGTTAATATAATGATATCATAGGAATTCGATAATATATTAAGATACAACGTATTTAGTTTGGTCCTGATCCCTCCACAATTTTGATAGTAAATGGATAATATATCACCTGCCATCACAGTTATGCAATAGTTTATAAGTATTAGCGGTTAAGTATACATCATATAAGCACATACGCATAATATATGAAGTAAGTATATAATATATAATGCAAAGTAGCCAATTTATAAACAGCAGTAGAGAGCTACAACATGAACAACATGATACAACCGGGTACATTATTTCATTATAGTAAGTAAAATATAGCAAGCAGTATAACTGAAAATTGACACTAATAAGAGAGCTTAAACTGAGAGATAGTATTATTAACACAATGTTTATGACAACCTTACACATGCACACTATTGTTGTTATTAGGATTTTTTGATTTGATTTTATTTGTGATGTCGTCCATAGAACGGATCGCCAATGTAGGGGAGTTGTCTGACTCTTTAACCAATACCGTTGCATTTCTGATCCATGTATATTTAAACTTGCTTGTCTTGGCCACTTCACGCGCTTTGCGAAATAACTCCTTGTTACGTAGCGTCAGATGCTCGTTTAAGTAGATCTTACAAGCAGTTCCGGAGAGTCCGATTTTATCCGAGGTAAGGCCTCTTGTGAGACGATAAGCACTAAGTATATTGTCACGTAGTAGACGAGATGTTACCTTGACTATCACATTTTTGGGTCTATTATTTTGCGTATGTGCGTGTGGCACTCTGTGAACCGAGACTATATTTTGTTGTGGTATTGAAAAGTTAATCGCTGATCCGATGGACTCCAACAGATGTGCCAGGTTCTCATTGCGTTTTTCGGGCAAGTTACATATTTCTATATTGCACTGCCTTGAGTGTTGTTCCAGTATATCTATTTTATTTTCTAATAAATTCATCGTTGTAGCTGCAGTTGTACCGATCTGCGATTCCAGTGCCGTGATCCGCTTTTCGCTGTCGACATGGTTATTAGAGTTAAAGTTCACCGTAGTTGTAAGCTCTGTCAAAACCTGTGATAGTTCACAGTGCTTAGTACTTATATTCGATACCTCTTGCTTAATAATGGAGTATTCATGTCGTAAACTAGTAATATCCGCTTGTATCTGAGCCGTCGTAAGTGACAAAGTGTTGAAATCTTCCCGTAATTTATTGATAGACATATTGACATTAGAAAATTGATTGCTTATATCGGTTCGAAGATCACTAATATTTTTCTTGAAATCAACAGCGAGCGCCTGAATAGCCTGTGTTAGCTCACAATCAGGTTGTTTCCTTTTTCTTAGAGTAACATTTCCGTCATATTCTCCCCCAGTATTTAAATTCGGATTTGATGAACATTTATTCGGCGAACGATACATTATAAATTGTAATAAAACTTACAACTTGGTAAAGTAGGTAATTACGTAGTACTATTAAAAACAATAAGCACTGATAGTAGTGCAAAGTTTCAACGCCAAGCGGTCACGTAGCGGTGGCTGAGTGGCTAAGGCGGCCGGGTCGGCACTACACAGCACTACGTCGCGACGAGGTATCAAGATCGCGTCCGGGTTTCACCACGACTTTTTCCGATTTGTTCGGTTAATTTAATAATTGTTCACTGACAAATATGACGAAATAGCCGAGACAGGGATGGCACTCTATAAGTTCTAATATGGCCGACACTTCATATGGCACCACACACAAGATAGTAAGAGAGGGTCCGATAAATTGCAATAGTATAATTTAAATAATATTCACAATAAACTAACACACGTCCACTCACAGTAAGCAACAACAACAAGTCGTAGTTACCTATTATATTATATTATTATAATAGGTTACTACTAGCTAAAGAGAAATCTTTTCTCACTTTAATCTGACAATTGTTGGTATGAGAAACATAATTGAAAACATATTCAATATATTCTACCTCTTGCCGCTGGTGTCCTGCTGCCACTCCATAGGTTAAGTGTATTGTGCGAAGGAGTGTGAGATTTGAAATAGTTGTAAGTTTATATAAAGACAGATCGCTATCATTTATAAAAATACTAGCTGACCTGACTGACAAATTTTCTTTTTCATATATAAATACCCTTTAAATTATTGACATTTCCTGCAGATTGTTTGCAAATTTTCGTTCATACAAACCTGAAAATCACAAACACTATAAGTCGACTTCAACCCATTAGGATGGAAATGTAAACAAACCAAATTTATGTTATTATCACATAATTACTTACTAAAAGGAATAAGTAACACATTTATCCATATTTTCATCGTTTTCACATGATATCTTAGTGTATTTTAAAGCAATTGGCGTTTGATTAATAAATAATAATTGATTTGAAAATCTTAGACTAAAAGTGAGGTTATTTGTCAGATGACAAAATATCTACAATATATGTATGATTGCATAAGGGTGTACGACAAAAAAAATCGTATATGTCGTAAAATTTTTAGTAATTGTATTGAAATTTGTTCAACAAAAAGAAAGTTAGAATTTATTTGCAATAAAATACACAGTATTTAGAGGAATTTAAAATTTAAATTAATCTGTTCTTACTAATTATTCCTTAGGTTATTTTTTTAACAATGTAAAATTATGTACCTTGCAAATGTTTTTTTACTGTATATCTACTATATTCTGTTTGATCAACTGCGGACATCGAATGATGGCCATAATTATAGCGCGGTAAAATATAATTGTAGCAATGTTTATGTCATTTCTAAGTCTTTCGCTGCAACAAATCGAATGATTCGATTAGGTAATTAATTGATTTACAATTAACGCTACAATTGGACATCACTAAAATGTCTATGGTCATGTCAATGAACCGTTTGTATACCTTTTGATTTTGTTGTATTGAAATTACTATACAAAAAAACAGCCAAATCGGTCTCGCCGTTCTTAAGTGATGCTCCGTCATACATGTGGCAATTGATTTTTTTATATTGAAAAGTTACGTTCGAGTTTCAATCATTAAGTACTCGTTATATATTATTACTATGATATTTTCTTCTTTAAGTATATCACTATATCGTAACCAAGTACAAAGCGATGCTAATAACCTAATGGTGTAATCATTCGGTTATCGCCATATCGTATCGATGATTTACGATCGATTAGTGATTCGGAACCATTACACCATTGACTTGTCGCAATTAGTTCCATTCAACGAGTTAACTAGAATACTAGTAACATGTAAATTATACTATGTAGACATTTTGCAGCAATTAGCTCATGAGGTCTTTAATAATAATTATTAATTAGATTTTGATTGCAGCCTCGCTTGCATAGATGTAGGTTAGGCTACGTCGAAAGGGGAGAGCGGCGAAATGCTCTCCCCCGGGGACGAGAGGAGGTCGGGTCCCATTGACCCGGCCGGCACCCACACGGGGGGGCCTGCTATGGATGAATCTTTTTAGACTCCCAACAGGCCCCCCCCACTGGGTGAGAGAGGGAACACCCCAGGTTTTTTTAGTGGGTATACCAGCAATAGGCTGGTGAGTCCCACACGCCCCGCCGGTGCCGTCCCCTAGCCGGCGGGTAGTGCATCAAGCATTTTTTCCTGGGTATAAAAAAATAGGCTAGATGGTGTTTAAATTAGGTTAGATTCGTAAAAATACTTTTTCTGGATGAAAGGTACCCTATATACTTTTCTATTGCCCTGACAACGTGTATTCTCAGACATGATGATGGGTCGACTAGTTAGGGCGTAATAGTGTAACAAACAAACTCACATTAGCATTTATAATATTAGTTAGGTTGTAACAAACCAGAAGGCAAATATTCGTAATAAAATATGTCTAAAATAGTGTCGATCTAGTCTAATAAACGTAAAATGTGAACAGAAATGGAAGATTTGAAGATTATTTTAATGAAAATACAATTTGTGATATTTATGACACTGAAACTAGAACGGAGCTCCATTTTGAACAGTTTGTATTACATGAATAAGTCCTCTATTAAGCGTACGTAACATCAACTAATCGCTACCGGTGACTTTGTTCTTATCTTTCTAGAAGTAACCTTATGTTCACACTTCAATATTCAATCTCTCCTTTTGCCAAAGTTTGTCAATATGGGTCACGTGGTTCAGCCTTAAAACCATATCAAACAGAGTTACTTTCGTAATTATACTATCAATATAGACTTAAGTTTATAACGTAGAAGATTCGACATAGTAAATATTTTAGAAAAAGCGTTCTTACTTGACTGTATGCATACATCTGTCCTAAATACTGGCCTACACTATTGCACAGCAATTTATAATCTAGGCATATACAATGCATCTAGCCAACTGCCTACAGCTTTAAGGTTTCGACTCACGGCTTCCAGCCATCAGTCAATGCCTTAATATCTGCTGTCGGTTGAAAATTATGCCGATTGTCTGTGATATTTCATTGCCCGTGACTTGTGAGGAATGCCAAGGTTTTCTGCAACTGCTTAATAAGTATCTTTGGCCCAACAAGCCTGCAATTTATGACCCTATGTCTTTTATTATGCTGATTGTAGGGAATCATTTAAGTGGTTTGCTTAAATAGGGGGAATATTTCTAATTTTTTTTGTGTATTTTATATAGTACTACCTATGTATGTTATTATAAACTAGTGAAGAAGCTGTGTCTGTATATTATATATATTTAAATATTTAATTAGGGTTTTCGGCATTCGAAATTGGGATTTTCTTTTGTGCGTGTATGCCTGTTTGTTTGTTTAAGTTTTACGAGTCACTGAGTTTAAGTTGTTTTAACATGTAATTCTCAATACAGAAAGTGTCTACATACCTCATGTAGACGAAGTTGTGAGCATAGACTAGTTTTAAATAAAGTTACATTTATTGAGATTCGGTGTTTGTTGCGTTTATAAGTTTTTATTTACAATTTTATCGGCTCGTTTTGGATGTTTATGAACTTCTTTTGAGGACAGTCTGAGATGTAAGACACGAGATAAACGTCAGACATTTATTAAAAAATGTTAGTATATTGATGAAGAGATTTAGAATCCTATCAAACTGTTTATTTTAAATATATGTTCTAGTTAGTAGAAGCCCTATATCCACTCTTAATATCTCGCACATTGATGAAGAAAACATCACATCCTTGCTCCTTTTCTACATGAAAGAAAGGCATGTACTTTCTCACAAGTTAGGATATAGAGTTCTATCCTTTCTTGACATAGAACTATGTGCCTTAAGTCTACTTACAATGCTCGTCGCCTACAAATCAAATAAGGGTACCAAAGTATCTACAAAGTACATATTAAGGCTGCAGACTAAAGTGGATGTCGGTACGTGTTCGTACGCAAATGATTAGCAAAGTGCGCATGCGTCGCATCGCAAATAGACACTGTTTGCATAGCTGCTCGTAGAAAGTAAGA
Source organism: Catocala nupta (assembly GCA_963675205.1). NCBI lineage: Eukaryota > Metazoa > Arthropoda > Insecta > Lepidoptera > Erebidae > Catocala > Catocala nupta. The sequence goes on from OY776098.1 coordinate 8,200,786, forward strand.
AGTTGCGCGTATGTTTAGCAAAGGTGTGAAACGGTCTGAATGTATTTAGGTGTGGGCTAAGGTTTTCAAAGACTTGGTTTTCGAAGGATTTGATGAAAGCTTCTTACTAGTATAATTCGTCGTTTATTATTATAATCATGAATTAACATAATTGTACCATAATCAGACATGATACATCAGTGTATAGCAGCAAATGCAGTTTCGATATTTATAAATTGGTCAGTCTCAACGTTTACAAAACCTCTCCGAAAGACAAGTCTTGCAGTTTTCTCGACAGTAAAACAACTGCTACAAAGAATATATCCTGTCTGGTGTTATATCCGTCGTTTTAAAGTGAGGAAAGCCTATTGCTAGGCCAGACATATTACTGTTCTTGTAACCAGTTGCTTTCTTTTTCTATTTAAATGTAATGCTTTATCAAAGACTCATAATATTGACAAGCGAATCCTTACCAACATATAAAAGATATTTTGAAGAATTTCTTTAAGTTTTCATTAAAAATTTACTTATATTTCTTATTTTAAATATAATAGCTCTTTTTAAATAATTTATTTTAAATATTCTGTTTTAAGCTTTTCTGTTATATGTGGATAATGTGGTCTCCTATAACTAAAGGAGTACACTGGAGTACTATACAAAACTTATGTTCATTTGTTTGTGCAATTTTGTGTATATTCTTTGTCGGAGATTACTAAATTTAAAAAAACACCGCAGGCAATATATCGTTAATGTTACTTAAATGCTTACTAGCTGTTACCTGTGAATTCGTGCACGAGGAACTTAATAAAAAAATTATTTGATTTTACTGTTACTCCTCTGTTAATCAGTGCCTGCCAGTGAAAGTCCCGTCAAAATCGGTCCAGCCGTTTCAGAGATAAGCCGGAACAAACAGACAGACAAAAATTTTTATATATTTTTTTTTATATTATTACCGTATATGCTTACATATGCATTTAGTAAAAAGTGTTATTTTGACATTACAAACATACCTACATATATTTTATTTATTTGTATAGATGGTATTATTACAAAATTTATTGCAATAGTTATAATTCTATTACCACATTGTTATTCGAACGCAATAAAAACAGTACGGGTTACGAGCTAAACAAGCAGTGTTGCGAAATGTCATCGGATATTAGCATAACTTTGTGATGGTACCGTGGGAACATGCTTGTATTACTTACATTCGTATTAGGTCACGCGTACACGGTGCTCTCCTGACATAGACCTTTCAGATTTACTTACCACATTATCCCGGGCGTATCGGCTAGGTCTGCCATGAAGATGTCTATCCGAAATTTCGGGCCGAACGAAACACACTTACAAAAAAGTTTCTTCGGAATTCTTTCTTTCAAAATGACATTAGTCCGTTGGTTTGATTGCTTCATGAAAGTGTTTAGGAAGGTCAGGAGGTAACGTACCAAAAATCAGTACGATATTTGGAATAAATGTGTTTTACAGTATGAACAGTTGGCTCGAAAATTCGGCTTTAGTGAGCAAGCCTACTGATCATTACAAAAATTTGTAAACAGACCCTCAATCGCATGTTAGTGGCTTGCTTGACTGAATTCGGAACAGCCAACCACTTGGCATGAGTTTTATTTAGTCACGTCGTTGATTTACTTTTCATCAGCCAGCTTAGCAGTTAGATTAGGCTAAGTAAACAAAATTACGGTCCGTCTGATGGTAATCGGTTACCATAGTCTATAGACGTTTGGTAGAAAGCCTGTGTCACTCGCGACATGACTGACCCGACATTCTATTAAATGAATGCTTCGCATTGCGAGATCTGCCTCTCAGACTGAAAGGTTTATTAGTTAAAGAGGTCTTGTAGTCCGTGAGTGCCGTAACATTTATGTGAACTATAATTTTAGCGGTTTTGGTGTTTTTATGCAATAGGTACGGGCTTAAATATTTCTAAAGTTGATCGCAAAGCGTATAGTATTTCTAACCTGGCGAGGATTATATTTTCAGAGGTAAGGTACATATCGGCATCAAAGCTTAACTTCTTCTTCTTCTTTTCGTGTGGTTAGTGGCCAACCTGTTGTCAAGAGTTGTTCAAGCCGCCCGTAAGCCTCTGACATGGCTTAACGACTGCTGTCAATTTGGCAACAACCGGGACCGACTTTTTACGTGCCCTCCGAAGCACGGAGACGCTCAGATGAAATACCACTGAGCGGTCACCCATCTATAGACTGACCGCTCCCAACGTTGCTTTACCTCACTAATCGTTTACCGATCAGTGAGTGCAACTGGCTATGAGCGCCTTAACTAAAAACTTATTTACATTTATTGACTGTGCATGTACCTTAATCCTAAATCTTAGAGAAGTTCACAACCAAAGAACTCTTTCCCCAATGATTACGGTTCCAACAGCTCTGTAAGGAGTCATGCGCAGAGTCCAAAGACTGCAATTCGACCTCCTCATATTTACTTCTAATTATAGACGTTGCGGATTCCAAGACTGTTCAACTTTCCTCGCGACATCACAACTGTGAAAACTAGGACTTTTTCATGTACACAGCTGCTATGGCTGGGATTATCCCCGTTAGTGTGTTTGATGAGACTTTACGGTTTATGGCCGTATTCTTGTATGCCACCTTAGTAGTATAATAAATTAGAATCATATGTGTCCGTAGCGTATTGATGTTTACTAGAAGCTACCATCATGGTTCGTATGTGCTTGCCTTTACGGCGGACATAGAGGTGCGTGCCTTCAAATTGACTTCATATTATTGTGCAGTTATGTACTAATGTGTAGAAGATATTTTTCTTTGCGATATCAGATTTTATATCGTACAGAAGACCGTTCGTTGGCAAAAGGTATTCTTATGTTGGGTGTATAGCAGCGATAACCGGGACCGTTGGACTGCCATGCAAAGTTATTAAGTTCGATCCCAAGGCGCGCATCTCTGACTTTTTGATGTTATGTGGGAATCGAATAGTTTATTATCGGTCGTTTTAACGGTGATTGAAAGTATCGTAACAAAACCTGTATGTCTGAGACTTCGCCAATATGTTCTCGAAGACATGCAAAGTTGGCCAACTCGCACTGGGCTAGCGTGATGGACTACGGCCTAATCCTTCTCACACTGAGAAGAGGCCCGTGCCCAGCAGGGGGATAGTTTAATACAGAACTGATATTATTACCAGCAAAATCCGATAAAGGTGACGATAATAATACAAAACTCATAGAATCTGTGCTGTTATTGAGATTATTTTAATTAATTTTATTGAGAAAAAAAGATTTGCCGTTACTGGGTTATGAACTTTCGATTTAAATTTGCATGCAACACTTACACTATTTAACTAGCGATGATAGTCGGCGATAAATACCTTACTTGAACGTAAGCATAACGCGTATAAAGAAATGAAAGTGTTGTTCGAACATATGGTACGTGTGAGATTGTCATCTATAACTCGTAAACATGTCATTAGGAGAGTTAATTACTGGTGTATTGGCCTGCCGTCCGACCGATGTGATTTATGCTATCATTCACCTCATTAGTTTAGTTAATAGACGATTAACAATGAACTTTGTAGTTACAACTAGCTTTTGCCCGCTTTTTCTTCTCAGCTTACTTAGCAGTACTTTTTCTGGATGATACTTCCTTTTTTATACCCCTGACAAGGACCATGCGAAATTTCATGATTGGTCGAGTAGTTCAAGCGTGAAAGAGTAACAAACAAAATATATACTTATATATTAGTTGAGATAGCAATATTATTACATTTCGTCTGTCTAGTCTCCATGTAAGATCTCCGGAGTATGAGTTAGTTAGAGTCCTTTCTCTTTCCTTTCTTTTCATTCCATCTGTAATTCCTTTTGCTTAGAGTTACCAATGTGCGAATGATATCAAGCGGGCTTTATGTTTACTTAGAAAAAATTATAAGTCAAGACTTTTCTTGTGTTTTACGTTTCGAATTTTTCTTCTTAGTCTTCAACTATAATGAGTTTAACTGTATCTGTGTATCAGATATATTTTCAAATACCAGTTGGATTAGGCTGTTTTACAGAATCTAAACCCAAATGATGTATTTTGGAATTATGCCCTGTCTCTCTGTTTTGTCCAGCACCACGCAAAGACGTGATGTGTGTGAGTTGATGTGATTATCTCAGTTTCACAGCTTGAGGTTCAACTTTCATTAAATTATCTTCAGATACGAAGTCTCGTAAATCACGTTGCCATATTTCTATTAAACCAAATGTAATGGGACGCCTCCAGTCAGATGGCCCTGACCTGAAGAAGATAGCTGAGTTAGACTAGATGAGGAAGGTGGAAGACTGGCTGGTATGGCGTAAAATGGGAGAGATAAAAAGCCGTGACTGCCCAAATATTATAACAGTAAATCATTAAATGTATTACTAGTTTGTCAATCTTCAGGGATACTCTGTTAGTACAGGCTTGCCTTAAACAAGAAACACGCAATTGTGAATTACGTCAGAATCGGTTGAGTAGTTCACAAGAAAATTACTCGAGAGCAAGTCTCACGCGAAACTTTGATCTAATACTTTTATAACCTCGTTGTCGACTTGGTGATTGTGCAAAAAGGCTGTTCTCGATATTACTATTTTATTTAATAACTACCGTTATACCCAATGTTATCATGTAGACTTTATTGTAGACATTTAACTAGTACTTTCGCCTCATTTGCGTAGTTTTCATTGCAAGTATGACATGGAATTTATCATAAATATGAACATATCATTTGTTATTCGTCACATCATTCGCGTTTTGTAATGAAGTCCAACCTCTTGTTGTTGTGTAATTTTCCAGGGTTTATATTTTCAAATATTGCATCGACCGTCAATTCAAAGCAATAAATCATAACTTAAATGATAATCAAATCGATATTAAGATTGCCTCAAACACGTAAATCTACTAACAATATTAAAATCGTATCGATTCATTCGATTACAAATCGGAACGTTCAACATCGTCCCACTCGATGAACTGGAAAGCCGACCCAATAAACTTGGAAACAATAATGCTACGATGAAATACACGTATGTACATTCTAACTAATATTATTAAAGCGAATGTGAATTTATTTGTTTGTAACTCTTTCACGCCCTAGTGGCTTAACCGATCGTCATGAAATTTTGCATACACGTTACCAGGACATCGAAAAGGACACAGTACCTTTTATCCAGGAAAAGTACTGATATAAACCTAACCTAACCTACATTTACGCGAGCGAAGCCGTGGCCAATAATTAGTTGTGCAAAATTTTTAGTTCATGCGTGTGTTAAACTATCTCAAGTACGATAATAAGGAAATGGATTGCGTTTTGCTATTGCGACGGTTGTTACGTAACGCGTTACGTGTGCTAACGTAACGTTTAACGTTATCGAATGATTTGCGCTGAACGGACATGCTTGGTGACATATATGTAATAACGTTGACTTAAATGGTACTTCGTATTTTTTTTATAATATGTGACAGCAAGGAGTTCTAATAGGACCAGTTGCCATATTCAATAAGAGTTGCTAGCTACGGCCAATTAAATAATATAATGGTGCCAATTCTGTTGCCACAAAATTCTCTTATCTTAGCTAAAAATCTCTAAAATTTATTTTAGTCCTATCACTTTTTGAGATTTCAGAATACAAAATGTCGTTTGACAGGACTAATCTAAATTTTAGAGATTTTTAGCTAAGATAAGAGAATTTTGTGACAACAGAATTGGCACCAATATGTGTCAAAAATTAACTTTGTAGGTAAAAATATTCGTTTTTTGAATATAGGAATCGGGCCATAGCTGTTATCCATACTTTGGTGACTGTATATCTTGTTTGTGACCTACTGGATTATGTCTGCGATTCCGCACGCGTAAGGTATGTAGGTTTTGTAATCTCTCCCGTGGGCATAGTACTTTTTCTGGTTGAAAAGTACTCTTTACGTCCTTTTCTGTATTCCTGACAACGTGTATGTGAAATCTCATGATGCTCGGTCGAGTACTTAAACAAACAAACATACTGACTTTCGCGTTTATAATATTAGTTAGGATATGAGTAACAGGTATATGAGCCACCTGATGATAAGCAGAGCTGTTACTGAGATCTAAGATTAATAGCAATAAGGGTCCTCGAAGAAGAGGAACGTATATCGCTCATGGTGGCCAATCTTAACGGAGGCTAGCCATTAGCGCTTGAGATATTATCGTGCACAAATGTGTGCACTAACATAATTGCACCCTATATTCTCTAACGCTTATTGTCCCAAAAACCGGAGATCAGACGTAGGACTAAAGGATGTCATGTTTTTTGAAGCAAAGGAGTATGCAGTACCGCCAACCGCCTGAGTCCGAGCTGCAGTTAAGATTTTTTTTTGACATAGTTCGGGATCCGATCCTAAAACCTCATGCATACAGCAGTCGCATGACCCAACTACCGTTTTGCCCTCTTATATACACCATGTATCAGTCGCCTGTAAGAGGGTGGTAGTCCGTGGCCAGTCGGTTTATTCGTACTAAAACCAAATAATTGATAAGTTACGACTCCTATTTTGGTAGGTATCTATCTTTTGTTATGTGTGACTTTATCAATGACGTTCAAAGCGTATTCTATCATGCATCAGACTAACCACGGTAAAGGAAAATCGAAAGTAAATATAGCCGTTATTTGTTTGTGGTTAATATTTCGTAACTGCATACCGTCTTTGTAAATGGAGAGAGGTGTGAATGATTTCACACTATTTAAGTTATTTAGCAACTATCGACTGGGAAGAAACAACTTCTTTAGTAAGAAATTTTAGCATGAATGGAATATTATGTAGTTTGTTGGATTGTGTCCGCGTAACTTTGGCTGCCGCTGTGGTTATTTTTTGCAGGATCTTGCCCCTTATTCTACGCTAGGGAAGTCCCTAGCGTAGAATAAGGGGCAAGATTACCCACAAGTTTACACCAACAACGATACGTATGTAAGTACATACGTATCGTTGTTGGTGATCTTAGTGTTATAACACGATATCTTAACTAGTAGTCACTTAGTGGTCGATAATCGATCACTCGACACAAAGTATTTAAAATAAATCATTTAGAAAGGGCGGAGCATTGTTTTTAACAAAAAAATCCCGCTCTTGGATAAAATCCTGTGTCGCGTGGAACTTTACCAACATTTGAACAACGGACACAAAGAATATCCAGACTCGGAACAACTATTAGGGCACGAAAATTTTTGTGTTGAGTTTTGAACCCACAATTCTCGGCGAGGCGGCCAATTCAGCCACCGCGCTATCCGTGAACTAAAATTATGCCAAATATCACATACTTATCACATTATTCCTTTCACACGATATTGCTTAAAAAGTTATCGCGTCATTATTAACTTATTATAGATTGTTAATGACAGCGAAAAGTGAAGTGTTACTGTGTTCCATTCTCAGGGCCCTTTACTGCCTCTTACGGCACTCGTGAGAGGGCTAGTCGTTGTCGAAACAATATACAGAATAAAACCATTTATAATCTAGAGAAAGTCAAATTGCTCATGCTATTAGAATTTATACGATTTATATAATATATTATACTGTTCATATTATTGTTTTTGTATTAATAACTTAACTAATAGCTTATACCTGCCCGCGGCCTTTCTTTGCTACGTGAAATAAGGGCAAACAAGAAAACAGATTCCGCATTTATGAAATGTAGTGGATCAACCAGTAGAAAATCGCAGCCAAATGGGATAGAAAAGATACATATATACGTAGATTCACGCCTGTTTTCCAGAGGGGTAAGCAGAGACAACGGACTTTCATTTGCTACGATCCTGACACACTGGCTTCATTCACTTTCATCACATTCTACACACTCGCCGGTTTAAGGTGCTCTTAACCTGGCCTAAAATATACCTTTTAAATATACCATTATGCCATTCGTAGACCATGGTCTATAAGTTTTATCCAAATCGTTTTTTAGTGTCTAAGTGACAAACGACCGTTCATCTCCGCAAACTTATACATTTAATAATTTTAGTAGGATAATCTTGTATCTTGCTGTAGTAAATATTCCAGAATTTACTAAAGCGAAGAAGCAGTAATTTAAAAAAAAACGTATTATATAATGTTTTTGACATGTGCAAGATGGACGGTAGCAGTCGGTCACGTGACATGCCAACACATATCATGACGCGTTTTGACAACTGATTTCTAATTCGGAATTGCCGTGCCCCCGCACAGCCGCGCCGTTCAAGAGATCGATGACATAAAAAGCAATAAATTATTTTAATATTTTTTTGCGGGTAGCTGTGATACAATACATAATATTTACTGCCGCCAATGTTCTGTAATCTATACTAATATAATTAAAAGACATGAAAATATAATAAAATATGTTTGTTTGTAAGATGGTAATTTCTGTAACTAATGAACGGATTTTTTAAATATTTTTAGTAATATAGAGCTGCACAACTTAAGTGAATATGTATTGTGACAATCACTAAGTACCATAGATTATGTTTTAATGACATACTACTAGGAAGCCATGGGTCAAGTACATAGCCTCAAGCCTGTATATCCTTGAAGTGTGTTACACTCACATTCTAGTTTGGGGAAGTCTATTGCCATAAACGCGGTACACCTTAGGCTCCGTGCTGTTACCGAGAAACACAATAACTAATCTTAATATTACAAACGTGAATGTGAGTTTGTTTGGTCCGCTTCCACGCCTTAACTACTCGACCGATCATCATGTTTCGAATACACGTCGCTAGGAGTACAAAAAAGGACCTTTCATCCAGTACAAAGGTACTGTTCCCGAGGAATGGCTAGAATTATTTATTGCTTTTATGTAACAATGAAGCAACGAATTGCCACTATGATTAACTATAACTAGGATTTTGTATAAGACCGGACTTGTGATATGGGCTTCTTTTAATTCCAGTAAATGGGAACGAACCCGTGAATACATGCTAGTATTATATATGTATATATATATATATATATATTATGGATATTTAAAATCACCGATCAGTAAGCAAACAACGAGGTTAAGCAAACTTTGATGGGTGGATGGGTGAACAAATATTGGTTGGTACTTTAAAGGGAACTTAAAACGCTGACCTCGGTTGTGTAAATAGATAAACGGCTCTTAGTATTTGAGAGAGAACTATTAAAAAATGGTCACCGTTGTGTTGAAGTACCAGTAAGTGGATAGCACTTCCCTGAGTAAGCCGGCTCATTCTCACTGTATGATATAATTAGGCAGGATCTGTCACATTTGAACATGCTCCCTGGCAGATTTTCTCGGGCTAACGAGAACATCAATGGTCTTCTGTACTACTAAAACGCCCCTTGGTAGAATCTTGGGTAAACGATTAATCCTCAAAATCTCTTATTACTAATATCAGCCCTGTTTACTAACTATCCCACTATGGACACCTTCTCAATGTGAAAAGTGTCAGGTCATAGCCTACCACGCTGATCCAGTGGGGATTACCAGATTTCACATATCTTTGAGAACATTATGAACAACTCAGATAAGCAGGTTTCCTCGCGACGTTTTCATTCATCGTTAAAGCCAGCGACAATTAACTAATTATTACGCACATAACTTCGAAAAGTCAGAGGTGCCTTGGGATCGAACTCAAGACATCTGGGTGGCAGACCAACGGTCTACCAAAGAGGCTTTCGGTACACTTCTCTCTAGTCCGTTAGTTCCCAAAGTGGTCCAGGTGGACCCCCAGGGGTCTACGGGAGACTCGACGGGGTTCTACGTAGGCGTTACAAAAAAATGGGGGTTCACAATTCGTAAGCGGAGGTCCACGAAAATTTATTTGCTTTTGATAGTGAAGAACTAAAATGTTGCCTTCACCTATCAATGTAGGTAGATAATTACGGATATTTTAAGGAATAATAGCACTAGGGGAAGAACCGAGAATAAAAATAAAAATCGTAAGCCTGTAGAGATAACCAATTTTTTAATTTTACCCTAATTTAACTTTTTGTTCCAAATATACCGATTTTATTTGGCGGATTAAATTTCTAGCTGCAGGGTCCATCGGAACCAGCTAAATTTTGAAAGTGGTATATGAGAAAAACATCTGGGAACCTGTGCTCTAGTCGCTTATTAACCACTGTCCAATGTCCGAACTTAGGTCATGCATATTGAAAAAAGGATGCTTTTCCCTAAAAATGTCAATAGGCTTTACTACTGAATGCGGTGAAAGGTCGTGAACTGTGGGCGAGGCAGTTACCACTGCGGTGAGCTGTATGTAATAATATGACTTAACATGCTCACGCTAAAATGTAATGAATAAGTTACTTTCTCGGAATAAATTACTTTGAAGGCAAGTAGCCTTTAAATAAAATTCTCCGTAAACGTGTAGGTACCTGTGTGTAGATTGGAAGGTTTTTGTATAGTTGTAAATATTATGTAGCTATAAATTTTTATAAAGCTTTAACGAGTTCTTGCAGATAATTTCCAAAACTTGTTATTCGTAATCTGAATCAAAAATATTTATTTATTGAATTTATGTCTGTTTGTCCTGGGACATATGGACACATAAATTTTTTTAGCGTGGTGCCAGCACCACTCTATAACCACGTACCGGATTTTGATGCGTTTTTCACAGATTTGTAACTTAGACCTCAGCCTAAAATTTAACACCACATTTTGCAGTTTATCTTTTTGATAGTTTACGCGGATGAAGTTTTAGACAAATGTTAGTCGTTATAAGGCCTAGAGGTTTAGGCATCAATCAAAAGGTGTTCCACGTAGTCGAACTCTAAGCGAGGCGTGTAACTTGATGTGGAAAGAAACAGTAGATAATTTGGGTTGCAAATAACTAGTCTACAGTCTTACAATTTTCAAGCCGATACCGTTATTTTTTATAGTTGGTATTAAAAAGATTTAGATTTTTAAAATATGTAATGACTGCCTAGTCAATGAGTAAATTACTTTAATGGCTTCAAACATGTAAGAAGGCATTTGAGACAGCTGTACAAATTAATGTAGGTAGGTACTCAATATTAAGTTTCTAGCACATTATCTTTAAACGCTAACAATTCAGCGTATAAACTGCAATATGCTATGCCGAACGCTGGATTACGCTATGCAAAATAGATTGATACGGTATTAAAATGATGCACAGCAAAAATTTGTATATTTATTTTATAAAAGGATAGGCTCGACTCACTCACTGGCTGACTTATCAAGCCTAACCACTGGACATAGAAAGCCGAAAATTCGTAGGAGTGTCGTTTGCGATGTAAATAGAAATGCGTTTTTATTTTTTATGGTGTTGGAAATGAATTGGTTTTTTGCGTATTAATAAAGTCTTCGAATTTTCGTTAATTAGTTTAAAAGTCAACTGCAAAGTTTTTGAGTTAGCGTGTCTTATAGTTGGCAGTTTTTTATTGCCTTCTCTCCACTCACCATCATGGATATATTATATTTATTCTTCATATAATGATATGTTTATTTGTTGTGTTTTTGTATGTAAAATTTGCTAGTGGTATAAGTTCCTTTGCACGATATTTAAAGAGGATGTAGCTATCCAGGTCTAAAATTACATATTATTATTTAAAAATGATATATATTCTTATTGTGGTTGTGTGTAGAAATTGTTAGAGGCTTAATATTCCTTTGCTTCAAAAAGTAAAAGAAGGAGAAGAGGGCATACTTGTCACGGTCAGCAACGGTTTACTCCTAGCTTTAGCTTTCGTTATGTCCTTAGGCTATAATTACTACTTATCGTCAGATCGTACGCAGATGTATCACGAACAGTAAGAAAAATATAATAAGTAAGATTGTATGAATGGCGTAGTGGTTTAAGTGGTCACCCCGCCACTACGCCAAGTGTTGCGGGTTCGAATCCCACACGAGATAAAAAAATGTGTGACCCGCAAATGGTTGTTCCAAGTCTGGATGTTCTTTGTGTCCGTTGTTTGAATGTTTGCAAAGACCCCCCCGAACCAGGAATTATTCCTAGTGCAGGAGTTGTCTTTACTAATAAATAAAACCGAAAAAATAACTTTGGTATTTAATATATTTTTTTCTGATGTTCCAGGTGGAGTCTGGTCGTGAAGAACTAAAGAAGGAGCGCGAGATTATGCAACTGGTAGCGGGGCTGCAGCTTAACGACGAACCGGAGCGACGGGAGCCTCATGCGATGCGACAGAGGCACGCGCCTAGGTAAACAAGCAGATCCTCTAAGTATACAATTATAACGCAACAGGCCTGCACTCTTGTCATATTATCTACAATAACTGCTGAATATGTAGTTTTGAACAAGCAGCGATAGTTGCTTGTACAAAATAACGCAGTTATTGTATTTGTAGTTCAACGGAGATCTACTCCACCTAATCCTACTAGGAGACAGTTGAACTGCTACACAGAGATCTCCAGTTTTATTCCAAGGCGCGCATCTTTGACTTTTCGAAGTTATGTCCATATTAAATAGTTAATTATCGCTCGCTTTAGCGGTGAAGGAAAACATCGTGAGGGAACCTGCATGTCTAAGAGTTCTTCTCTTCTTCTCTTCATTATGTTCTACCCGCACTGGGCCAGCGTGGTTAGTATGGCCTAACTTTTCTCGCACTGAGAAGCCGCTCGTGCCCAGTAGAGGGACAGTTTAATACAGGACTGATCTTATTATATTATTATATCTTGTAAGCCACTTTAATCATAGAAAAGGATACAAGAGAGGTATTTCAGAGCGGGGTATATACGCTGCTTGAACCTGTGAGCTCAAACTCAAAGTATTGTTATTGTATACGTAAGAACGGTTCAAAGTTTTGCAATAAGTAATGCACAGTCTAATTCTAAGGCATTTTCAAATGGTAGCTTCTCAAGGTACGCTGTTGTGTCAACACGGATACCACATGGTTTTTCATTTGCGATGGTAACATAGAATTTTCTTTTGCGTGTGTGATGTCGGATATCTCTAATAATGCTCGCTTAGGTTACGGTAATAGTGTGCCTAGCGATTTCGTTCTGAAACCGATTGGCCCGCTCCAAGCTCTTAACCAATCAGAGAGTCAAACGCGGTAAACGTTTCGATCACGTTAACGCAAAAACAACTCACACTATGCACTATGATTGCTATCAGTCTGCCGTATAAACTTGTCTACTCAATAAATATTACTATATTAAAATAATTCTGGTAAAAGTACATTCTTGTCGGGTATATAAAATTAGCCAGTAATTGACTTTATAAACCCTAATAACTATCTCTTTAAATTATAATATCATAATTAGCTTGTTAGTAAATGCAGTATTTGCTGGAATCCCCGCGCGTAATCCATCTGATAGCTGGTATAATCTTTAGTTGATTTAATTTACGACTACTATATACTTTAAAATAATTATTACATATATATAATATTTTCAATTTTTCATTTATAAGTTTATTGTCAGTGTTATAGCGATTTTTCATTAAAGTTACATTATTTTTTTTAGTATTCCGTACTTCAAAAGGAAAATACTGAACCCTTATAGGATCACTTTGTTGTCCGTCCGTCCATCCGTCTGTCTAGATAGACAGACGGACAGATGTCAAGACCCTTTATCTCGGGAACGCGTGGAGGAGGTATCGAGTTGAAATTAAAACGATATACTCAGGTCTACAGTCTCTTAAAGCTGTAAAAAATTAAACTATTAAGTTAACGTAAAAAGAAATACGGCCGTTTATGCCGCATAAACGTATATTTCGCCACTCATTTTCTCTTCTCACTCTATTTTCCGTTGACCCAGAACTATGAAATTTGGCAAGTAATACCGTCTTATACCACAAGTATAGGGCAAAATCTGAAAACTATAGATTTGTAATTAAATCATAAAAAATAGGGTCTTTATGCGAGGATATTTTTTTTCGGCGTCGGCCTCGATGGCGTAGTGGTTAGTGTAATCGACTGCCACGCCTGAGGTCGCGGGTTCGATTCCCGCACAAGTCAAACATTTGTGTGCATGAACATGGATGTTTGTCTTGGTCTGGGTGTTTCTATGTATAATATGTACGTATTTACAAAAATAGAAAAAAATGTATATATATATGTTTAACCATTGTTTAATACCCATAGTACAAGCTCTGCTTAGTTTGGGCTAGACGGTGTTGTGTGTATGTGGTAGAATATTATTATTATTATTTTATAATATGTACCTACAAATTTGTACGGAACCCTCGGTGGGCGAGTATGACTCGCACTTGTCCGGTTTTTATAATAGAGTTAGTGATAAGCCGGAGTAATTTTAGTGTTATCAGTGTTATCACTCTGTTAGGCAAAGTCGCGAGCTGAATCTAGTTTAAATATAATTATTTAAACTAGTTTGCCGTATCGCTTGAATCCCACGGGAACGCATAAAAAGTATCCTTTATTACATTTTATTCTCAGACAGGATCTAACTTTGTGACAAGTTGCATATAAACCTGTTCTATGAAACAAATTTACGCGTGATTAATTATTAATAAACATTCAAATATCTCCACACACTGCCACATATACATATATTACAAGTAGGAAGACACATATTCATAGAATAGTAAATATTAATTAATTTTTAATTAAAATACTCATTATTATTATACCTAATTAAGGTAAAATGTAGTTAATTTATTATTGTTTCGAACTTGAGCATATTGTTACGGTATCAAATGTGTACGCTTCAATGCAAGATATAGATGGATATATTCATACATTGTAACATCCTATGTATTGCCTATGTTTACACATAAATATTTCTAATTTCTAGAAATAAAGAAATATCTTTATTTGTAGAAATCATTTCATCAATTGAATTATGTTCCAGAATCAGATTTTTTGATTCTGGAACATAATTCAATTTGGTGAAATACCTGTAGATATAGCAGGTATTTTTTATCAAATAAAATATAAAAAAAACTTTTCTAAGTATGATAATATTATTAAAATATATTAATTTATTTTCCTTTTCATTAAAGATTACTAGCAATTTGGATTTCAAATTACTGGTATTCTTGTTAACCCCTCCAGCTAAGCTAGAATGTTTTTATTAGGAGTGGGTTCACGTCAGTAGTGCAATGGATGGGATTCGAACCCGCGACCTCTCGATCGAAAGCCCAATACCTTATCCATTGGGCTACCACCGCTTCAAGTTATTACTTGGGATCAAAACATGCCAAATTATGCTTAAGATTTGCCAAATCCTTTGTTAGATATACAGCCGTGACTCTTCGAACGTACAATGCTATCGTACTAACCACATTTACATAGCTTGTTTACACAGCCGAACACGCTACAATAAGTGGAATAACAGTAGGACTAATAGAACTCGATAATTTATTTTTCCATCTTTCAAACCGCCAAACCCATTAACGGTTCAGGTTTTTATGACCACGATTTGCTATTGTTGTCTTTTTAATAACTTTTTTAACCTCGTGACTTGAACGTTTCAGATAACACAACGCCACAGCTTCGAGGGCGCCATCTGCCGGCTGAAAACGAAAGCGTGCAGCCATCCGGAAGCAAGCAATTTACCTCGATTACGAATCTGAACGAATACAACCAAATAACCTGTGCAGTCGCTAAAATAACAAACAAGTATTAAAAACATTCATAATAATATTTTTCAACTGCGAATATAACATTGTAACGGTCGTGGAATCGAATCGGGGTTTCGATTAAACACGAATCGAGTGAATTCGATCGATTACTGTTGAAAATCGTACCTAGTATGAACAGGGTACCTAAGAAACTATAGATTAATAGTTATTAAATAGTAATTAAATAACGCTTTTCTGCGTAGTGACTGCGTGAAGTTAAACGATTAAATAAACTGTTACGTGAACTTGTAGTTAAATGTCAAAGCAACGCGCATGCGCAATTGGTCCGATTTTATTGTTTTGTAAGTTTTAGGTTATGTTGTTAATATCATTTGTATATTTCATTTTAATCTGTAAAGACCGAAGACCCGTTTTATAATAGCTAAACTTTTGGTGAAAATGTCTTAATTGACCATTATCGTGTAATTGAGAAGTAAGGGATTTTAATCTTACTATTAAAAACTAGAGTAAACTAGACTGTTTATGGCCAACTGGATTAAGCATTTCATAGTTCCAAAGTCAACTCGGATAAAACTGTTACATGGTTCTTGACGGGCATTTTTATCAGAAGTTGCAACTGAAGCCAATAGATGGCATTGAAGTCGCAATTGACATAAACTTACAGCCGAAATATAAGTGTAATGTACCTCTGTTTAACGCTTCGCAAATGCTGTTGTATAGTTATATAAACCGATGTTCTGTACCAACTAAATAAGATGCCTCTTTTGAAGGTCACAAAATATTTTTAAATGCTGTCTTTATATGAAAATAGGATTTGAGTAGAATAGTTAACCTATTGTTAGGTATATAGGAATTGAATATCTACGCTGGTTTTGATTGTCAGTTAATGTCAAGTTCCTGTGGTCGCTTCTTCGTTAGATTATAGGCCTTTACTTTGAGGCATGATGACAGGTTTATAAATTAACTAAGATATAACATTATAAAATTTACTAAGATATAACGCATTTAAGCTCGGGGGCGAGGCTTGTGACGTCACTCTTATAAAAATGTACCTACAAGTGACGTAACATGAAATTTAAACGCGTTGTATCTTCGATGTGTTATTACTTTGTGGGACAAAAGAAAAATACGCGCCCAATATTTTTTGCTAACCTAAAAGACAAACTAAAACTTTTCAGCCATTGTGCCTGTGGACATTGTGGCAGCGATGACCGTATTCTAAAATAAAATGTAAAACATTGCTAGTAAAATGTAACCGTTATACATTTTTACCTGGATATTTTGTGATAAGCAGGCGTGATGCTATTGTGCATTAAGTAATAATTTCAAAGTCTAGATTGTTCTCAAAACACAATCAAGTTGAGTCATAAAACTTGAAGGCTTTTATGAAGCGGGTTTACGGTCATTATTGTATGCGGTTAGTTTAAGACCTATATAGTCATTTATATACCTATTTAATTGTGCCTTAATAACGGAAAAATGGATAAGTTTAGAGTGTATTCCAATCTAAAAGTGTATAAGTCAGTAAATTTTATTTCTCCTGTATTTAATTTCATCTTTTTCATTTCTCGGTGTCTGGTTTCTGAACGATAGTTTAAGAATATTCTAGACGCTGATCCGGTAGGCGGCAATAGTGTTGCTTTAAATTATGGAATCTAAATATGTCTTCCAAAACGTAGGTGTGAATTTATTTTTCTAAAGTGGTATTTATTATCATTTAGCCTCGTTTCATTTATATCTAAAAATAAATCACTAATTGTCGTCAAATTCATATCATTGCAAAATATATTATTAATTGCATTTTAATTATTAATTTATCAAATATGTCAATTTTACAAAATGTTACCGGCTGTTTCTTTTTGATTTGTGATCGGTTTTTAAATTGGTTAACTGTTTAAATGATAGTATAATTATGGGTATTAAGTTTTAGATGTATGTATAATTGTATAAACCATTATCTGCTCAATCATAGCCCCAAAGTAATATTTTTGTATATGAAAGAAAGTAATATTTGGAATTTATAAAAAAATTACCAACGAAACCTGTAAATTGTCTTCCTGTACTCATTTATTAGATGTAATAGTACATATCTATAATAAGATTCTAAAACATTGTTACTGCTTTTTGAACTTATGTTTCATCAAATCGATGATAATTTGGTAATTTCATAATTATCATTCTTATTTGTATTGTTAGTACAAGGTTCCTGCCAACTGATTGCCGATTTTTATATCGTAATACACATCTTCTACTAAAAAAGTAAATTACAGACAGAATAATTAAATGACAAATTTGTTATTCAGCTCAGAAGTAAATGAAAAATCAATCCTTCGATTAGTACGACTTTTTAACGCAACGAAGCTACTACGATACGATCGCAAGAAAACTTGTACTAACAATACAATTATTATGTTATCATTAAAGTTAAAAAAAAACTTTGTAAATGCCATCAATACACTAAAACTTGAATGAAATGAAAGTAATAAGAAGTCACTGGAAATGTAAAATAAATTTCGTTAGTGATTATTTTCACTTAAATGTTTTAATTGTATGAACATAATGTACCTATGAATTAACTGAAGGTTGATAAAACGTGTGTACAAAACAGAAAAATTAGTCAAGTAGAGGGGAATATTGTAAGCCGGTATGTATAGAATAGGTAGGTCCAAAACTATAGTTGTTGGTCAAATTCAAGATAACCTCAAACTAAATATACACATTAGAATTGTTTTAGGTTAGTTTGAAAGGCAACAGCTGTTATTTTCATATTTCGTTGTTACAAGCATTTGTTATAATAAAAACAACGATTTCATTTAATATTATATACTTACATTTAATACATTTCATATAAATAATATAATCGTAATTTTTGTAGCAAAATGTGTGAAGCAGCAAATCGATATATTAACGACATCTATTGGTTGTAATTTTAAACGGCTATCGTTTGTGCTTCATACATTATTTCTCTGAAATGTGGTCGTAAGCGTTTATACAAAAAAAGTAGGAAAATATGTAAATAGTTTTATATCTTTCGGGAAAACGAATTCATCAAAATATTTTAGGCTACGAGTGCCATTAAAGTTATTTCATTTCTAGTTTATTTTTTATTATTTAATGTACTATCAACACAATGCAAAATAAATATATGGAAATTGTACAATATTCTTGTAGATACACCTAATTAAAATTGTTTATATTATGGTGATCTTTTCAACGAACAGACAACGATGTATTCAATTTTTAATTATAGTTATTCAATTAAAGGTAGTCTGTAATATATAGAAAAGTGTTTTATTATTGTTTGATTATTGAGAACCTAAGCTTATGAAGTGAATGTAATAACGCATGTTGATGTAGATGTACAGTGAGCTGCATAAATGCATACACATTTCAAAACTACGATGGTATAAGCCATGGTGATTGACGCCATCTAACGAAAATCGATACAAGTACTGTTAAGTAGTTTATTTATATCGTAAAACATGGTGGTGCACCACTATAAAATAAAAAGAAGTAGATTTCTTTATAATTCAATTGCCATAAATATACCTCAAACTATTTTTTATCTCTATTCACAATAGTTTATTTAAAAGAATAACACATTTCAGGGTAAAATAAGAAGCGAAGAATTACGAATCAATTTACAGTGGATAGTTTATTTCCTAGATAATTTCGATGACTCGCTATTTTGTTTGTACACAAACATTATTCTGTCCTTGTATTCGAGAACGGAACGAAACGAACCTGGAAGTGCCCATTTGAATTTGATAAACTCATTTTGCACAACAGATTTATTAACGATATAAATTATGTAGCAAATATTCCTGTAATGACAAGTGATTTTCATATTTCTTAAACCATGGGTACTGTGGTATACTGACTTAAAATGTCCTGTCATATGATAAGCGATAAATGACTGCTATGCAATTCTGTAAAATCTCACTACCAACGGAATCAGCAGCAAAAATACTGAGATTTTACAAGTTGCAATCATTCTTATGTGGTTACTAACGGTATGACATTAGAGTTAGAGATATTTGTTTTCTAGAATAAGTAGGTTATTTGTCCAAAATCATCATCATTATGTGTATTCATAACTCATACGTGTTCGTTGGTCGTTATCGCTGTTTGGTACGTGTTCTTTGGCGAATCGTTCCATACATTTTCTAACAGCGCCTCTAGCGGTACTGTCGATGAACTAATCGAACTGCCGGAAACAATAGAAACTACAACTACACGACAATCTATTGCAAAAAGTAACAAATATGACCATATTTTTATTATACACAGACAACGACCTCAAAATAGAAGATCTATAATCGACGCATATAACTATTTTATGTAGGTATGATAACTCATTTGAAGTCGGTGCTAAATTAACAGTTAAGATAATAGGGTAGATGCCTGTTTAATTTAGTATATTATACACACAAGAGTAAATAACAATCAAAAGGAATTCTTTGGTGCAAACAGTATAAAAATTGGTGAGGGCGTAATTCATCATTTAAATCTGGATATAAGAAAAGGTGGGCTATATCCCCAATATATCGCTATCTGCATCGGACTGCTGAATTTAAATACACAGTTCAAGCCATGCATCCTTTTTGAAATGTTGTAATTTAGAGTTGGGCTAGTGTAACTATTTGACTAAGGGTCGATTTTTCAATCGTCAGATAACTTTTATCTGATGTATAAATATGGCGGTTTGACATATATTCTATACAAAAGCTGTCAAAACGTCAAATATATTCCCCAGATAAAAGTTATCTGACGATTGAAAAACCGGCCCTTAGAGAAATAATTAAATAGTGTATTTAATTATTTTGTATTGACCCCGCATTGGTAATATTCTATTGGGAGTTTAGCTAAGACTAATTAGTAATGTCTATTTCTTGCTTTACAGATTTGTTGAAGCTAGTTTATTATTCGCGAGTAAGTATAATTGTCGACCCATCAAAAATGTTGCAGTCTAAAACATTTGAAATACATTTTCAGGACATCGACCACTAGTTGACGGTCGTCATTGGTCCGATTACCACACCGCAGAGTTAGTGTACTTAACAGATAGCGGTTTCAAGTGTTTATATTATTTTTGAGTCCTGTTTGAATGTTAAAAAGTTCGCAGTACAGAAATTATTCTTGACTTTAAAAATTATGTTATAAGAAGATCAGTAAACAAGCTTTTTTATTTCTATGTAAATGGATTGCAGCGAATAGCTTCGAGTACTAAAATGAAGTAGGCTGCCAAAAAGCATTCGTAATATTATGGTATAGCTAAAATATCTCTGCAGTAAAAGGAGTTTTCTTTAAAATAATAATAATAATATCACGTTTATTTTCTCATCACAATAATACGTAGATACATTACACAGGTTAGGTACATAATAATTGCAGTGTACAATATTGTGTGAGACTGGTGCCTAAGCTAAGCTTGTGACTTGTATTTCAGGACACCAGGTCTCCACCTCATTTTACATTTTGGTTAATGTATTTATATGCATACAAAAAGCACTATCTTTGCTACTTACAAACTATGTATTTATATTTGGAAAACACATTTAAAAACAAGAGAATAATTAATAAGAAATTGTTAGTAGTTAGGTTATGAGTGCAAGTACGTGTGTGTGTGTGTGTGTGTGTGTGTGCGTGTGCGTGTGCGTGTGCGTGTGCGTGTGCGTGTGCGTGTGCGTGTGCGTGTGCGTGTGCGTGTGCGTGTGCGTGTGCGTGTGCGTGTGCGTGTGCGTGTGCGTGTGCGTGTGCGTGTGCGTGTGCGTGTGCGTGTGCGTGTGCGTGTGCGTGTGCGTGTGCGTGTGCGTGTGCGTGTGCGTGTGCGTGTGCGTGTGCGTGTGCGTGTGCGTGTGCGTGTGCGTGTGCGTGTGCGTGTGCGTGTGCGTGTGCGTGTGTGTGTGTGTGCGAGAGTGTGTGTGTTTGTGTGTGACTAAGAACAAGGATGGAACCAGAGATTTGTTTTATATTTAGACCAGATTAACAAGGTTTTTTTAGTGTCATTGTAATTGTGTGTTTGGAGCCAGGTAGTCAGGGTATTTTTACACTTACTTTTTGAGAGACTGAATATATTCAATATTCTATTTATTTTATTATATAGGTAACCACCGAGGTGACAAAAGAAGCGTTTAGAAAACATCGTCGTCAGATGAATTTGATGGCGATCGACAGGGTTAACTCTTCTTTTATCGACACATAATGCAGGGTCATACGTTATTAGCGTGTGTTGCTTAACACAGTTAAAACAACACACGCTAATAACAAAAAGTTGACGTACTGTTAGCACTTTAGTCTCTTGGTATAACTGTGCTGTGGGATAACGATATGGGCGAAACGATGACACTTTCAAGATTGCCCTTTGCGTTCTTTCCAAGTCAATCATTGCAGTCCTAGGTGCACCACCCCAGGAGGTGATGCAGTAAGTCAGCAGTGACTGGGCCAGCGTGAGGTATACCGCTCTTAGTAGTTTCTCTTCTGCCACATGTCTTAATGATTTGAAGATGTATATTATTTTACGCAATTTACTATTTAAGTTTTCTATATGGTCTTGGAATTTTAGGGTATTGTCAATTGTTACACCTAGATAAGCGTCTTGACTAATTTAACCATAAGCGACTTGCGTAGGTGAATACAGTTACATCCATCATTATGTGGTTTCGAGCAAGTGTGAGCTACAATAGAATGGCAAGGTGCTGGTGCAGATCGTCCATGGTTTCTCATAGAAAAGGCAACGTAAATCGTTTTGTCTGCATTAAGAGTGAGTTTGTTGTTTAAAAGCCATTCAGTCACCCTATTGAAACCTGTTCGTGCATGTTTGTATACCTCCGTCCACGAGTTATCGCTGAACAGGAGAGCTGTGTCATCCGCGAAAGTTATTATTTTACCCCTGGGGAGGGCGAGCGCACCCAGATCGTTAATGTATATAAGGAATAGTGTAGGACCAACGACGCTACCCTGAGGGGTGCCGTAAGTTAAAGTGCGCTCTTCACTAATGAAGTCATCTATCTTAACTCTCTGGGTGCGCTCGCTCAGATAGTCCTGAAAGAGATTTAGTTGAACTCCCCTAATTCCCAAAGCTTTCATCTTACGTATAAGTATGGGTACAGATACTGTATTAAATGCCTTGGCGATGTCCAAGAATATACACAGGACTTTTTGCCCGCCATCCATTTTGGTAGTTACATTATTGGTAAGCTCATGTATCCGCATCAGCGGTAGATTTTCCAGCGTGAAAGCCAAACTGTGTAGGAGAAAGGAGATTATGCTTTTCTAGATAATCAACCAACCTCTCGTTCATGATCCGTTCTAGAACTTTTGACAGGGCTGGCAATACCGCTATCGGTCTATAGTTATTCATAAGGTGTCGGTCTCCGCTTTTATAAATTGGGTGTATAATAGATTTCTTGAACGGTCGAGGGAACTTACCTGTCGTGAGAGCAAGGTTGCATATGTATAATGTAGGTTAGAGAAGGAACGAGCGCATTGCTGTGGCTTTTGATTATCTTACTAGATATTCCATCCCATCCCACAGCACAATCACTACGCAAGGCCATCACCAACCGACTTACCTCTTCTTCATCCGTCGGTAGCCTAACCATAGATTGCAATCTACTTGAGGTAGTATTTGTCGGCTCTGTTGGTGCACTCGTAAATCTTTTGGAAAGCTTTTCACCTATTTCAGCGAAGAAGTCATTTACCAAATTCACTGATAAATGGGGTGATATTGCCGAGGTCAACAAGTCAGAATTGGTGTTAGTTTTCCTACTGCGGTTAGTTATATTATTTATAGCGACCCATATATTTTTTGTGTTATTACCGGCTTTTTTAAATTCATTTTTATCATATTCCAATTTTACCTTATGCAATAACTTGTTGCAATAGTTTCTGTACCGAGTAAAAGTTAATTTTAAGATGTCACTATTAGGCGCCTGTTTAAATTTTTTATGCAAGCAGTCTTTTTTATTTATTTATTTATTTATTTAATAAAGGTACATAGTAGTTCTTACAATTTAACACTAAGTTCAACAAAACTATATGTACATAGTTTGTCTGTTGGATCGATTTACAATCATAGTTTAATATAATTTATGAAAGTGTATAGTAATATTAATCTATAAAAACAAAATAGTAATAGAAAAACAACTGTTAGGTGTATATATATATATATACACATACATACATACACACACCCATATACATATATACACACATACACACATATATATACATATAGACAAGTTATGGCAGTGTACTGAGTAGATATTTTTTTAGTTTATTCTTAAATTTATATTTTATTTCTTCGTCCCTGATTTCATCTGGTAAATTGTTGAGTATATAAGGGATACGTTTGTTTAATGTTCGGTCTCCATAGACATTATTAACTCTCGGTACTACATATTTACCAGATGACATCGCTCAGGTGTTATAATTGTTACACACTTTTGTCAGCAATGAGCTATGCTCATGTCTGCCATGGTTATTGGTTGCGAGAATATATTTATGTTTCAGTCTGACCGGTAATATTTTACAAATTTTGAAAAGTTTATAATCATTTTTATATTTATTTTTAGTTTTTTTATCCACTAGTAGTTTTAGGAACCTAATTTGTATGTTTTCTAATTTTTCAATGTAGGATTTAAATGTAAGCCCATAGCAGTCAAGAGCATAATCCATTACAGATTCCACCATACAAGTGTACAGAATTTTTAGGGTGCTACTAGGAACTCGGTAACTTAAGTGGTAAAATTTACTCAATACACTTCTTAGTTTATTTATCAAGAAATTTATATGTTCTATCCATGAGAAATGCTCGTCAACTTTAATATCTAAGTAAGTAACACATTTTATTTTCTGAATAGGTTTGCAACCACAATTGACACAGTTACCATGAATGCAATCAAAAGTGTGAGTGTATAGTGTTAGAGGATTTTCCTTTAATGGTAAGTAGGGCGAGTGTATGATCATATATTGTGTTTTATCGGTATTTAATACGATTCCGTTATCATGCGACCATTTCACTACTACGTCCACGTCTTGCTGAACTAGTTGACACGTTTCAGCGAGGTCCGTACCGGCTCGCAAGATACACAGGTCGTCCGCGAACATGTGCGCTGAGCAATGTTGTAGCACATTACATAAGCTATTTACATGCATTAAATAGCATACGGGACCGCTTCCTGAGCCCTGCGGTACCCCACATCGGACCAATTTTTCATCGCTAAACGTGTCCCCTATCTTGACCCGGTAGCAGCGTGAAGTGAGGTAGTCTCTGAACCATTCTTTCAGAGGCCTCTCCACGCCACACTCTTCTAATGATGTTATTAGCGTGTTTGTTTCTAAAGTTTCAAAAGCTTTTTTGTAATCAAAAAATAATGTCTAATACACTGAAGTAGTCCAGGCGTTATCCATGACTTTAAATTTTTTTTACGGTTTGGTACCATAATAGTCCTCGAATTTGAGTCGATTGCTTGTTTAATTAATCCAATCATCGTCTCTGCTGCAATGTGAGGGTCTTGCGTTTTATACACGTAACTAAAATGAAGTTTCTTTAAGTCGGCGTCTAACTGATCATAGTTTATCCGGACAAGTGTTTTACTGACAACATCTTTGGCTATTCTTTTTGCAAGAAATAATAACACTGTCTCATGATCAGTTAGAGCCGAGTTAGCCACTAAAGACGACGCTGGTTTGCCTTGTTTTTAAAATAAAATGGTCAAGACACGCATTCTGTCGAGTAGGTAGTGTCTGTGCCGGCAATAAACCATGTGAAGCCAGAAGATTAAGGTAAGCGTGTTTGTTTGAGTCAATGTATTGATCATGTATGTTTATATTAATATCTCCAGCTATTATTATATTGCTAAAGCGACTAATACTCAGCAAGGTGTTATTCGAAGACTCAAAGAAGTTAGTAAGATCTCTGTCGCCCGGTGGTCGATATATTGCCAACAATATAGTATTTATGTCTATTGTTATTTGTAAACAGTTTGCGTCGAAGAATGAAGGCTCTTTCACGATAACTTTAGTGTTTTGTGTATGTAGACTACTACACCCTCATTTTGTGTGAGGTTGTTTTCCGTCATGTAATAGTTATAGCCCGATATGTTAGGGATATGGTGTGTATTTGGTAACCAGCATTCTGTTAGAACGATTGCGTCCCAGACAATTTTTGTTCTTGCCAGCGTAATGTGGAAACCCGACATATTTTAGAGATAGATACTTCTGATGTTTTGATTGAGGATTTTAAGCGACTGTTTCAGGTTAATGTTAGCTGGTATACAATTGTCTAAGTCGCAAGTTGATGAGTTCGAAACAGCGATAGCGTCTAGATGTTGTATATTATTTTGTGTGTTATCGAATTTGCCTACTAAGTATACTAAAAATTGAACATTTGCGTGTCGTTTCAGTAGCGTATTTCCGTATATATTTGAGTATACAGAGACGGTCTTGGTAGTTAATAAATGTAATGTCAAAAAACTCAAGATGTGTTTAGTTTCGGTTCCTATATTTTGTGTATAAATATTATTAATAGTGATAGTAGCTTTGTGGTCTGTGTTATTGTGAGTGTGTATGGATAGTGAACGAGGTAATAATATTTGCTGAGAAGTAATCTGTGGGTATATTATGTATATTGTATATAAATAAATAAACGGTTTGATTGTTAGTATATGACAAAAATAGTGTAATAAACAACTACAATAAGAAAATAGCAGTATTTTTAATAAGGTCGCATGTAGTAGGTAATAAGAATACAACTGGTAATTTTTGTTTGCGCAGCTTCACTAAGTCTTCTTCTGTCTTAATAAGTTGCTTCGGCATTCCATCTTTCTCGCGAACGTAGACTTTTCCATTTGCTGTCAAGCATTGTTCGTACTCAGAGCTTTTTATAAATTCACGAGCAAGGTAGTGTAATCTTTTTGTTGCGTTGGTTAGGGACTCCGTTATGTACAGCGGGTGTTTAGGTACTTTAGAAATGATGTGTGTTGAGTTGAGACGGTTTTCTTTGTTACGTTTGTTATAGTCCTTAAGCGATATCAAAAAGTCTTCTTTAGTTTTTGTTGATGAGAATTCCACTAAGACTGTACTGACTCTATCCGCCACTTTGCTCTTTATGCGGAATATATTGCCAATATCTGTTTGTTCAGGGGTTTATCAATAATACTGCTCAATTTGAGTTCTGTATCAATAAGGGTTTCTCGTGTTTCCGGGTTTAGGGGCGGCATATTATTAATTTCCACGCAAGACGCTTTCAGGTTTCTCTCTAGGAGGTTTCTCCACTTTACTTTCAAGTTGTTTTATAGTTTTCTGGTTGTTATTACATGCCGTCTGTAACTTACCAATTTCCAGTATAGCGTCATCGTATTTTTCTGACAAAAATGACACAGACCGACAAATCTTTGCGTTTTGTTTTCTGATTTCTGTGGTTTGCGAGGCAATGTTCTTGTTTTGAGATCTAATATCGTCGAGGGCTGATTGTAGTGTAGCACTTTATTGGTCTTGTTTTGTCACCAGCTCAGCGAACATGTTTTTCATATCTTTCATCATGTTTTGCAGTCCTTCCAGCTCTCCTTCCTTATCGCGCTTTTTCCCTCTTGGAGCTATATTTACGTTATCGCTACTAGTACTTGTTCTTTGGTTAGATACAGAGGCATACGAGGACGCTGGTGTATTAGGCGGGGTTCTCTTCATTTTAAGTATCGCGGGAGACGACAATAAGGCGACTATAATATTCTTATAATATAGCTCGATGTAATGTATTAGTTAATAGCGTAATGAGTAGCCGTGTAGCATGCAGTTTTCTCTAATAATATAAGAGCTTTATTCACTCGGTTATCACCGTTTTACACTTGGTGCGCAGTAATATCCGGTCCGGTAAACAGTGATGGCCGCGCCGCCGACGTCCGCGTCGCGCCGCAGTCGTAGAACTTCGTAGTTCGTCCTGGACCTTGCTGTTATCAGCCGAAGTTAGCCGAACGGGCGAGTGCCCGCGCCGCCCACCGACGAGTCTGGGCGTGTGCTACAAAGTGTGCCGATGATCGCCGAGCGAAGGCCAATAACTCGGTGCAAGAACATAAATAATTAAATTATGTTCGGGTACTTTGAAATAACTACACTGGAACATTGAGATAACTACCATCTTAGTCTTTCCGTGACCATGGCTGCTGAAAAGCAACCGAAACGTCGGGGAAAGTATAAACCAAAAATAAATAGATCTAATAGTTTAAATAATTTTATTAGCTTGTAAATAAGTAAAATAAAATCAATAGTAAGTAGTAGTAGTGTAATATTTTCAAAATTTTGTAAACACTGATAAATAAACAACGCGATAAAATCCGTATATAGTAGTTTAATTTCAATGAATAACATTCGCGTAAACAGAAGACAATATTATGAAAAACTATCTTTTCTCTATGAGTTCTGCAGGTATCACGAAACTAATTTGAACACTCTGTAGCTCGTGGATTAAGCTACACAGCGATATAAATTAAGGGTATAAACTTTCACATTTACCACGAATTATGATTTTTGTATGCGAACACAAGTACCTATAATACGTGTAGTCGTTCGCGAGTCCGAGAGGGTAGAGGTATAATAATAATAATATAATAATTTATTTATTGATTACAGTGGTAAAACATGAATATACAGTCCATAAGTACTTAATATAGGTAATATAATATGGGTGCCTGTACTAGGGTAAATCTGTGCCACAGGCGTTAAGAGCACTTACAATATACTATTAAGAACTAAGTTATACAGGGTGGCCCAAATATCGTGGATCAAACGAACCAGAGTGATAGAGGAGACGATTTCCAACAAAAAATCTTTCTACAGCATGGTCATAACTTAATTGGATAAAAAGTGATGATCATTTTTGTTTTTTTCAAATAAACTACCGATTTATTTACAATTTCATTAATACAGAAAAAAGTTGATAAAAAACAACAAAACAAAAGGTGTTGTATTATGACTAGATAATGTATCATTACAAAAAAAAATGAATTGCAGCTCTGGGTACCAATTTCAAAAGGCAATTAATTTTTCCCGTCAATTTTGAAGCATTACAAAAAATTACTACTCAATTTGAGAGCATCCTGTGAAAAATAAAAGTATTATGGAAAAGTGACCCTGTATTTAATAAACTTGCTGATTTAATGCTGATTTAAATGAGGTATAACACTTTAATGTCAGACTTTTAGTTCAGGTTTTATGCGAGTTTTTTTCATGTCAAGGAGCAAATTTGTTAGAAAGGAAAATTTTAATAAAAAATATGTAGTAATTAAGAAACCATCTTGAAATAAAAGAACAACAATTATGAGTTGATAATTTTATTAAATTAATTTTCACAGTAAATGTTCAAAATTCCTGCCTCTAACCATTATGCACAATCTGCACCGCCTAATAAAATTGGTACGTAATCGCCGAAAAGCACGTCTGTTATTCATAATTTGTACTTTAGCAGACTCGAGCTTTTGTCGTAATTCTTGTTCAGTGTTGTTCTCTCTTTGATATACCACTTCTTTGAAATAGCCCCAAATAAAAAAGTCTAATGGATTAAGGTCGGGCGACCGGGGTGGCCATGCAATAACTCCGCCTCTACCAATCCACCGGTCGGGGAAGCGCTCATTCAAGTGTTGTCGAACTGATCGAGCGTAATGAGGCGGGGCACCGTCCTGTTGCAGCCACATTTCTTCTCTTATTTCTTCCGGAACTTCAGCTTCGTTGAGTGTTGGGTTCAAATCATTTTGTAAAAAATTTAAATACGCAGCACCGTTTAGCCTTGGTGGCATTTCGTGTAGCACCAGCTTCTGGTCAATGATACCAGCCCACATATTAATACCAAACTGATGCTGGAATCGATCATTTCTGATGATATGTGGGTTCACTCTGGAGTAGTAGTGTAAGTTATGGATGTTAAAAATTCCCATTCTTCTAAAACTTGACTCATCCGACCATAACACTTTATTGAAAAACTGCGGATCCTCTCTGTGTAGTCTTAACATCTCTCTACAAAATCTCACTCTAGGTTCATAGTCAGCTGGCAGCAAAGCTTGAACTCGTTGCACGTCGTAGGCATGATATCGTTTTCTTTTTATAATACGCTGCACCGCCGAACGTGGGATCCCGAGATTTCGTGATATTTGGCGTTGGCTAATACCGGGGTCCAATCTTAACTCTCGCAGTATTTGCTCTTCATTGTCAAATCTTACCACTGGTCTACCTGCTCTCGGAGCATGCGTACCGGGTAAGACTCCCTCCATGTACGCATTATGCACGCGCAAAAAGACCCTGTAGTCCGGGAAACGGTCTCGGTTAGGGTACCGTTGTTGATATTCCCTGGCAGCCGCCCGAGCATTGCCGTCGCAGAAGCCATAAAGGTAATGCATTTCTGCATACTCCCTTTGGGTGTATTCTCTCCTCGCAGCAGCCATCTTCCGTCTATCTAGCCAATCCGTAGCGATCACAAAGTCCGGTTCACACAGCGTAGGTCACAGGTAGGCAATCTAAGACAAGTCAAATAACGATGCGTAAGTCACAGGTAGGCAAGGTCACAGTGCAGAATACGTGTGCGTAGTCACAGGCAGAAAGCGAGTTACTAACAAACAAAGAAAGACGCTTACGCGCTTCCCCCGGCCCCACCCCGCCGGCCTCGCTCCACCCGGCATTCTTCTACCTGAACTGAACTGATAACGCATCGCCAGACCTTTTTCGACAAAGTATTTAAATGGTTAGTGTAAAAAGCTTTTTTTTAATACAGGAATGGTTAGAGGCAGGCATTTTGAACAATTACTGTAAATAATTTAATATAATTATCAACTCATAATTGTTGTTCTTTTATTTCAAGATGGTTTTTGAATTATGTATTACATAATTTTTAATCAAATTTTCCTTTCTAACAAATTTGCTCCTTGACATGACAAAAACTCGCATAAAACCTGAACTAAAAGTCTGACACTAAAGTGTTATACCTCATTTAAATCAGCATTAAATCAGCAAGTTTATTAAATACAGGGTCACTTTTCCGTAGTACATTTCTTTTTTCACAGGATGCGCTCAAAGTGAGTAGTAAGTTTTTGTAATGCTTCAAAATTGACGGGAAAAAATGAATCGCTTTTTAAATTTGGTACCCAGAGCTGCAATTCATTTTTTTTTGTAATGATACATTATCTAGTCATAATACAACACCTTTTGTTTTGTTGTTTTTTATCAACTTTTTTCTGTATTAATGAAATTGTAAATAAATAGGTAGTTTATTTGAAAAAAACAAAAATGATCATCACTTTTTATCCAATTAAGTTATGACCATGCTGTAGAAAGATTTTTTGTTGGAAATCGCCTCCTCTATCACTCTGGTTCGTTTGATCCACGATATTTGGGCCACCCTGTATACAATTAACCCTACTTATTATATAAATATATGCAAAAATAGGCCAAGATTATAATTATTATCATGGAACTTGTTATTACTAATTTAACAACAATCAACAAATCTTCGGTATCCTCATAATTTAAAGTTTGTAAGTACCGACAGACTATCCGCTTAGATCTTATATAATTTAGGTCATATATAGCTGTTTGTTGATTTATCTTGTTAAAAAGAAAAGGCCCTAAGAATGCGAGAAATCTATTTGTAAAAACAAACTTTGATTCAGAAAGTGTGGTACAGACAATGTCTTTCCGTCTTTTAGTGTTAGTAAGGTTGATGTTATAAGTATAAGATGTTATAAGTAAGCGTTGCGTGCTGTTTAAGTACGGTGTACATTATAAAAAGCTGTCGGACAGTTAATACATTACAATTTTCTTACAAAAGATGTGTGGAAAAGCGGTAGGGTCGTCGGGTTGCTACTTTTAAAGGCGCTCTTTGTGCTCGTTCAATATTTAACATGAAGGATTTTGCGCTACCGCCCCATGAAGTAATGCAATATTGTATTAAATACTGACACAATGCCTTATAGATCTGTATGATGAGTTTGCGATCTGCAATAAGGCGTAATTTTTTGAAAACAAATTATAATTTGCGTACTCTGTTAGTTAAAACAGTTATGTGTCCTTTAAAGGAGAGTGTGTCGTCTAATATAACACCTAAATATTTAATATTAGTAGTGTTAGAGATAATAGGACAAGTGCAAGCGGTAATGTTATTACAGTAATGTGCATATTAATTAATGTGACTTAAATGAGGTTGGTATCTATGCGTACAAAATTTTATAAATTTTGTTTTTTCAGTGTTTAAGGTGAGCAGGTTATATTGAAGTCATTTGTTTACTATATTAAAACTGCACTGTGCATATTTATAGACGTCCGCAATGGTGTCAGCGGAAAAAAGGAACAAAGTATCATCTGCGTATGAAACAATTTTTTCATGATGTAGACTTAGATTACAGAGATCGTTAATGTACACCACAAAGAGGGTACCTCCGAGGACACTTCCTTGAGGAATATCGAATTGGGGTAATTTCAAATCGGCACTGAAGACGTTATCTATCTTGATACATTGGTACCTATCTTGTAGATAGTCTGTGAGAAGCTGTGACTGTGTGCCCCTAATTCCTAGTGCCTCCAATTTTTTTAGAAGCATATTTACAGACACGGTATCAAATGCCTTCGCCAGATCAAGGAAAATGCCAATTACCTGCTTAATCTTCCCAGGTTCCTCTGAGATATAGCTGGTTAAATGATGTACTGCGTCTGCTGTTGATCACTTAGGTCTAAAGCCGAATTGCATGTCGGAGAAGAGGGAGTTCTTTTCAATATATGATACTAGTCTTTTATTAATAATTTTTCCAGTATTTTGGAGAAAGAAGGTAACAGTGAGATATATAAGGCTAAGTTAATAATACATATTGGTTAGTCGACTGTTACCGTCAACCGTTACAAATCACGAAATCCTAAAAAAGTTTAAGAAAATATATGTATATGATTAAATTTAATTTTTCAATAAAATATAATTCCTTAATTTTTTGAACGTGTACAAATAAAATACTTGTGAGTTAGGTAGCGCGTAAAAAATTTTAAAAGCCTTCAGACAAGGAGGAGGTTTTCAATTCAACTGTATTTTTTTATGAGTGTTACCTCAGTACTTTTTCCTAGGTGAACCGATTTTGATGATTCTTTTTTATTTGAAGTGCTTTCTCTGTGGTCCCATTTAAATTTGATTACGATCTGACCAATAATCTGATAAGAACCACTACTATCCACTTCAGTCGGAATGCAAATCTGCTTGAATACCAAAATAGTCACAATAAATACTACCATATTCTAGGTACTCCGATCCGGCTTTACGTAAAGAATCTTAATTAATATACAGCATGTCCGGTAATTAATGGATAACCTTGAAATGTCTTATAGTAGAACTGATGGCCGTTAAATTACCATCTTTAACTTTCTTGTACACTACGACCATAAATGACTGAATTCCATTGGTTTTTTGTTGTTTTATTGTTAAACACTAATTATGCTGATAGATAGTCAAAAGTATGACTGGCTATTGCAATTTTTTCATTTCTTTTTCTGAACGGCGATCAGTTCTACTATAAGACATTTCAAGGTTATCCATTAATTACCGGACAGCCACTATACTATAACGTGAGCAGGATTCACTCTGTAGAATCCTGCTCACGTTATAGTATAGTGAGCAAGGAGTGGGACACCAATACCCGTGATATTGAGAACAAGATAAACTGTAGGTATCGAAATCGATAATTTTTAGTGAGTCTATCTGTTATAGTCAGAGGGATAACCCTCTGAGAGGTGACCTTTGACCTGTCTTGTACTAGCACTTAATGACCATCTAGGCGTAGGTAGTCTCTCTGACATGTCTTATGCAGTGGCGTATAATAACGGAGAAGGCTGGGCCGTGCCCTCCCTAAATGTGTCTGGTGTCCACAACAGAATTTTAGCTTTCATCTCAAATTCTAGATTACAAATCTAGAATTTGTCGATGACCTCATCGCCGTTTAGGGACCACGCTTCTCTAAAAAATAATCCTAGATCTGCCAAAGGTTTTATATTGTTCAAGCTTGTGCTGATCGCCGTTTGTTATTAAAGAACGTAAAACCTAAATAAACCTTTTTATTACAGCGCCATCTACTGACTTAATTTGAATATAGCTAGAAAGTAGTTTACTAACATTTCGAGCATGTATTGCGGTTACAAAGATTATATACAGATGTCGTATTTATATTTGAGTTATCTACATTGTTTAATTTTATATAGAAAATGGAACACAGCGGAATCTAAGATTAAACTTAAAACATAGACAATAATTTATTCTTATATGTTGTTGTAAAGCAGACGCTATTAAAAAAATATAGAAAAGTAGTTATATCGACGTTTAAATGTTTCGAATTGCATCAAGAGTTACAAAAGCAAATTAAAGTACCTATTGTTTTTATAGTGACAAAATAGTCTACTAAAGTGCATTCCTTGCATCGTTCATCTGTTTATTAGTTATTGCAAGATTTATCTGCATTGCAGTCTAGAAAATAAAAATAAATCGTAAGTAATAATTGACATATTGCAATAAATACGTCTTATTTAATTTACGCTAAATTGGATGCTTTATAAAATTATAATTGCCAAAATGATGTATAAATATAGAACGAATATCGCAGAGCCGCCAGAATAGTGACAGCAAAACGTCTGCGTGTCCATTGACACAAAATGCGAGCACCTAGGTATATCATCAGATTAGCAAAAATATTGTAGAACTATAAGTTCTACAATATTTTATATCTTTGCAGAATAGAGTTCCTGACTAAGAGGTATAAACCAGTGAAGATGATACCTTTATGTAAGTTCGAAATCCTGGCATGCCTTTTTAATAGCTTATTATATTCAAACTAGCGTACCTTTAGTGTGCTTTGTTCACACACTACATATACCTAATGATATTGAAGAATAAAGAAGCAACCGGATCGATTTAACCTTTTATACCTACTGTTAATAACTGTTGCTCTCTGGTTCGTCACAAATGAACAACTACATCACGACCTGAACATGACCACAGTCAAACAGGCAATTCTCTTCCATACAAACATCTATAAGGAAAGAATTAAAGACCATCCAAACAGCCTGGCCAATGTCTTGATGGAAGACAGCAGTATAATTCGCAGATTGAAACGAAATGTGCCCCAAGACACACTTAAATTGCAACAGTGAAGTAAAGTAGGATACGACACGGGTCGTATACCGAGCATGCCAATCAGAAATCCAACCAACCCACTGATAAATGTCCCTGTGGTGACAGATAGCAGTAAAAAGAGGCAGGAAAAAAAATTACCTACTGTTGCTGGCTCGATTGCGCAGCGGTAGGTATGCGACTGCTGTGCATTAGGTCTCGAGATCGATTCCTGCGTCGGACAAAGTGTTATTAGGTTTTACTGTTTAGAAATTCTCAGCAACCGACACCTTCGGGGTATAGGTTTGCGACTAAGAATGCTGATAAAACTATTGTTTTATGCGTATTTAATAACGGCTATTTAACTGTTCCTCATTTTTTTGCCTTTGTTCCACCAAAAATACTAATTGCACAGCAAAATATGCTTGCCAAAAATACTAATTGAACACCAAAATATATTTAAAGAGATTAAAAGTCGACGGAGCCCCGCTTCACGGAGCTCCTATTTTTGGGTGTGTTTAAGAAGGAACCTAACATAACCTAACCCTTTCACAACGGAATGCAGTGATTTGAGGCACATAGGTGCTATATATGATATATTTTAATTAGCATATTTTGTTGTGCAATTACTATTTTTGATGGTCATTATATTTAATCCCTTACATAACTAGCCGATGCGCCAAACTTCGTCTACTTCAGGTAAGAGAATTTACTCCGTTTTTGCAACATTCTTCAGTGATGCTCCGCTCCTATTGGTCGTAGCGTGATGTTATTTAGCCTATAATATCACGCTACGACCTAGAGCCTTCCTCGATAAATGGGCTATCCAAAACTAAAATAATTTTTCAATTCGAACCAGTAGTTCCTGAGATAAGCGCGTTCAACCAAACAAACAAACTCTTCAGCTTTATAATATTAGTATAGATTAATTATCGCTTATTCTTAAGGCATTGGAAACCCAGGTGAGGAAACCTGTATATTTAAGACTTCTCCATAATGTTCTTGAAGATGTGTGAAATCTGCCAATCTCGCTTGGTTGGTGGTGGGCTATAGCCTAATCCCCCCCACACTGAAAAGAGGCCCATACCCAGTGGGACAGTTTACAAATATGGCTTTATAATCATTTTGATGCCTGCTTTTTTAAAAACCTTAGGCAAGCAGCTGGTTTAAACATAACTGGTTGAATGTAATACTTTGTCTTTCTTTCTTTATTTTTACACTAGATTTTGCCTGCGGTTTCGCTCGCGTAAATGTATGTAGGTTAATAATAGTTATTTTTCCTGGATAAAAGGTACCCTATGTCCATTTTTGTACCCCTGACAACGTGAGCAAAATGTAATACTGATCGGTTGAGTAGTTAAGGCGTGAAAGCGTAACAGACAAACAGACTCACATTCGCACTTATAATATTAGATAGGATTTATCATAATTCAGCTCTGCCTATACCTTTGAGCATATACAGACGACTACGTAGTAGCTGATGACGATAATTTATCTTAAAACCGGAGAAACTACAATCTTTAACTTAATTATGCTAATGATATAATTGATTGAATCGATTTTAAAAAGAGAAGCTGTTCTAATCGATCTTTAAGAGAAATGGACGGCCGCTCAGTTAGACGCAATTATTTTTAATCTGTATTCATAATGGATGAACATCAATTTTAAAATGTCTTGACATTGAGTGTCGATACATTTCAAAATAGTAATTTGTACATTTGAAATATGTTGATTTGATAGATTACTCGTGGCATTTTAAATTTTCATTGCGTCTTATTTTTGTAGGAAAAAGAATTCTGACGCGACGCCGCGACGTCGCAAATAACTGTCATACATAAACGATTTTTATACGTAATTAATTTATGTGCTTTTTTTAATATTTTAATATACTCCATAGACTACAGTAAAAGTGTTTCGATGGAATATAATTATATTTACGCGCACCCACGCAGTGGGTAGGGCACGTAGCGGGCAGAACTGGCGGTCGTTGCGGCAGAATGATACTGGAGTGGCGGTCACGCACTGGAAGACGCAGCTGGGGTAGGCCCCGAAGGTCCGACAAGGTGGACCACCGACCTGGTAAGGGTTGCGGGAAGCGGTTGGATGCGGGTGGCCCAAGATCGGTCTGTATGAAAAACATTGGGAGAGGCTTATGTCCAGCGGTGGACGTTTTCGGCTGAGATGATGATGATGATGATGAGCACTTGCCCGTGGCTTCACTCGTATTAATCTAGGTTAGGTTATGTTCCGGTGACACACCTACCATACAAGGCAGCGAGTTGGTACACCGCACGTCGTGGTTTTAGTAGGTATGCTCAAAGTCTCGGGGGAGCCCGACATAATCCTCTCGCTTCCTCTTATGGCGAGGGGTTATGCATAAGGAGCGTTTTCCACGTTTCAAAAAAGAGGCAGAAGTGCTTTTTAAAAATAAAATATGACCTATGTTTTTAAAATCGATTAGTAGTTTTTGAGTTGAATCCTTACAAACAAACAAACAAAAAATCTAATCTTTCCTCTTTATAATATTATGTATTGATAAAACTGTGCAGTTTTATTTGATTAAAAGATATTTATAATTAACTTAGAAGCGGTGGTGGCTAATGTTCAAGGTACTGCCTTGCAATCCAAAGATCGTGGAGTCCGTCCCCAATGTTATTGGGAATGGACTCCACGATCTGTTGATGCCGACGTGAACTCACTTGTAATACAAACTTTTTACTAAGCGGGCGTTTTAAATTACGACTTAGGTGATCAAGAGTACTAGTAATTGCTACTATAAATTATAAAAAAAAAATTTTTTTTGTAAGTAGGCGACGATAATTGCTTGTAATTTATCATTATAAGACCATTATAAGAGTAATTCTGTTCTATGTTTAAATATTATGTCCAATAATTAATAACTTAATGTCTGAGTAGCTACGCAGAATTTGATGTTTATATAACATAATATTACATGGAACATAAAAGCTTCAGCTGACAAAATGTGGTTATATTTTATTTTAGTTTATTTAATTTTATTTTAATAGATGTTTATTTCTTGTTGGAGATACTCCAACAAGAAATACACATTTATTTCAAGGCCGATTTACACAAAAATAGGACATATGTTTCCTCAATAACAGGAGATCACAGTATGCACAATAAAGAAAATATATAACGAAAATACATAATATATAAAACTTACAATACTGTGAAAGTCAATGAAACAAATAAATTATGAAAGTAATGGATTAGAAGATTGAAAATTGAAATTTACTAAATAGGATTATAATAATTAGGTACATAAAAATGTTTAATGATTAATTAATATATTTATATAACAAAATTAAACACAAATTTATATCAAATGTCAAATGTATAATTAAAAAGAAAGAATAATAATAATAATTAATAATTAAGGGATCTTCGAACCTTTTTGTACCTATAATAATTAAGAACTAGATGTTTGAAAGTAGCAAGTAAATTGCTAGAAATGTATATGTCTGCCAAGGCACCTGATACTTCGTTATACTGATCAACCATCCTAACAACCGGTGAATGTTTCCCAAGATTAGTTCGCTGTCGAGGAGCTCTGAATCTGAAGCAGCGAGCACGGATAACGAGGGAGTCTAGAGGGTGGTTTTACTGTACTTCTATCTACCCCTTCGTGGATTCAGACGTAATACAGAGTGTTATACAAATTTATTCTAATCACCTGAATAAATCGAATGCATAATCGATAAACGCACAAATAAATCCATTTCATTAAACGAAGTATAATTACAATCGCATGTGACAGCGGCATTCAAATGTGGTTACAAACTCAACACCAATGTGTCATAATTGTTAATCATACGAGTGGCGAGCAAATAGGTGGCATATGTAATTAATAACAGTACTGTAAGCGACGCGTGCGCATGTCTGCTGTATCAAAGATTAATGATGTAGACGCGATATGTGCTGAGCGTGACTGACGCTTTAGTACCGTGGCATAATTTTGAGATTATGGTTACTAGTCGTGAAGCTCTCGGTTTAATTACTGGGTCGTGTATAGTATATTTTGTTATTGCTGTTGATGGCTGACAGAGTAGCAACTGATGGTTAGCGGTAACTACCGCTCGTTTTCTTGGTAGATATAAAGGAATTTCAAGGTAATATATATGTACTTACATATGTAGTTGTATTTCCTTGTAATTCTGTAATTTTCATGATAGGCTTCACAGATGTTAGGCCTATCATGAGATAAATTTGACAGGAGTTAGATCTACCATGAAAATGTCTAACGAACGAAATATTAAAAATAATCTTAATATCTTCCTATTCTATTTTAAAGTTTCTTTGGATATCTTTCTTGCAAAGTGGCATTATTCCGTTGTTTGGCCCATTCTATGGCAAGGTTAAGTAGGTACGTACGGGTAATGCGCTTACAAATAGCCCGAACAATCGGCCCGAAACTTCAGCATATACATACATTTCATGATAAAAGCGCTGCCAACTATATGTAATACAGGACCGAGGATGTGATTGGATGACTGGCGTTATCGCTCACCGAACGAAAGGGAATCGTACGATAACTGGTACATTACGTACTATGGGTGGTAAATAGGTACTACCCCGGTCGAGCTAGCCCATTAACGCTCTAACAAACAAAGCTTTACTTGAATAGTAAAGCCTAAATGAGTTTTTTGGTTTTACTGTAATGAAATTTTGAGTAACAGAACGGAGTCTTAACTGGATCTTAGAATTAATACTTAATTTAAAAGTATCCTAGATCCGGATCGCAGTACCACGGGACCCAATTGTGAATCTAAACCCTTAGTTCTAAAAGTGGTTCAGGTGGACCCTTAGGGATCCACGGGAGACACGACGGCGATCTACGTTTGCGTGACAAAACAATGGAGGTTCACAATTCGTAAGCGTCCACGAAAATTTATTTGCTTTCGATAGTGAAGAATTAAAATGTTGCCTTGACTTCACTTATCAATGTAGGCAGATAATGACGGATATTTTGAGGAAAACCACTCGTCGAAGACCCGAGAATTGCAAAAAATAAAGTCAGCCTGTAAAGAGCTGATAAATTTTTAATTTCAACCCTATTTAACTTTTTGATCCGAATATACCGATTTTACTTAGCGGATTAAACTTTTAGCGGCAGGGGTCCACCAACCACCAGCTAAATTTTGAAAGGGATCTATGAAAAAAAAAGTCTGGTAATCTCTGATCTAAACCACCCAGAGACCCACTAAAACGTACACATAGGTTTAATCAAAATCATTCTAGTCGTTTATGAGCAATTCAGTGACATACACACGTAAATAAGAATTATATGTATATAATGATATTAACTCTATGTAATCGATTCTACTCCTGATCATGTGTCTCTTTCCTGTGTAAAAGAGGTTAGATCACTCCGCTAACTCCCTCTCACTCCGATGCTAGTTTGCAGATTTCATACATCCCCGAGAGCACTTTTGAGACCTCTTTTAGCTATTTCAGTATTCCCCGTGATTATTGCGTTTAGCGTTAAAGTTACCGACTTAACTTTGAAAAATCAGAGGCTTGTGCCGTGGTATCCATCACGAAACTGCTGCATGGTACTTCAACGGTCTCCCTAATAGGCTAATGCTACTTTAGAAATAAAGAGCGAAATGCAGACGTACACAATACACAACTGTCTACCCTTCAAGAACATACAGGCTGAATCTATATAAATGAACCTTCTGTTTTGCAACTAATCTATGAAGGTTGTTCTTGACACGGTGTGCGGCTACTCGCAACGGATATTTGCGGAGATAGCGGCGCGGGCGCGCGCTTTCTGACCGCCCCGTCTCTTGCACAGACTAGGCACGTCACATTGACGCCGCTCAGAGACACCGTCGGTGATTACGACACCGCTTATTTAAATACCTACTAAATAAAAAAACATTTATATATTCAGGTTAACAGTTAGGAGCGTCAAATTAACACCTATTTAATTTCATCTAGAAGGTGGTCTGCTGAGTTACATATCTGTTGCCGCGTTTAAGTAAAGGCCAAGGTGAAGAAGTGGCTAGAAACACCGGCAATTTTTACAGCCTGTATAATTGTTTTATGCGTCTACCTTATAGAATTTATGAGTAGTAGAGCCTCGCTGATTTCAGCATGAATGGGTCGGCTCTATCGGGGAAGTACTACCCTCTTACAGAATATCGACGTGAAATAGCAGTGTTCCTACTGTTATATTTCGTTTGGTGAGTGAGAGTGCCGAAGGCCCAATCACCCTCTTGCCCGCATCCCGCTCCTTCTTCCCACTTCCTTTTTTTCTATAGGGTTGGCAACGCGCAAGTGATGCCTTTGGTATTGTAGGCGTTCATAGGCTACGGTGACCACTTACCATCAGGTGGGCCGTATGCTTGTTTGCCAACTAAGCTGTATAAAAAATAAAAATTGAAACGTGCTTAGAATACGGTTGCTCTTGCCATTTGCCGTCAAGCGGGTCTAACGCTTGCCAGACATTATGGTGATATTTATATATAACTAAAGTCTCACAGAGCGACATGGAGAGCCGAGGAAGATCCACCATGTGGTGTAAATATACGTAATTCACCGCGTTAAAAAGATGGAGAATAATTTGCGAGTGCTGGCCACATAACATTGCCAAAAGGCACTCTAACCGCCTAACGATAAAAGGGCATTCAGACCGAATTACTGCCAATCTTAAGAAAGATAGGTCACCCGTGCATCAGATATTATTATTTCTAAGTGTATGCTCAAACGCAAGTGCACTCTCTATTCCTCTAACTCTGATGGTCTGATGGGTCGGCAATCCGACACTACGGGAGAAAGATCAGGTGCAGGACTTTTACGTGTTCACCGAGCACGGGAGTCTGCAATATCGTCACTTTTGTAATTAGCTACGCCGCCTTTTTGCAAAAGATTTTTCATTTGCAATACTATATTTAGTTATTTATTAAATTATATACAAAAGAAAGTTATAATCATGTATCATTCACTTGCGTGATAATAGAATAATATTTTATAAGATGAACGGTAAGATTTTCTAGCAACTTTTCTACTTTATCTTTCATAGAAAGTAAATAACATTCTAAAATATGTACATTTCTCTAAGCTGACTAAAATACCACATAAAACATGTCCAAAGTTATCCTCAATTATACCATTCCAATAAGCAAAGGTCACATTAAATTCTCTTTGCTGTTGCAGCTCTCTGACCTCAGGGTCAATATTACCCAGATGGCATTATAGTATACAGGTGGCAATACGGTCCAACTAATGGTTATCGGCTACCGTAGTCTATGGTCGCTTGTAAAACTAGGGTTATCACTTGCGCGTTGCTGACCATTCTAAATAATAGTCAGTCAATGTGCGCCCAACGGTTGCACAAGGATCAAATATTGGTCCAGTGTCTCTGTAAGGAGCCTGGCAACCCTCCTAACTGAAAAATGGCTTATTCCCGTGCACTCCAAATCTATTGTTGTCTGTTATTGTTAACAATACAACAAAAAATCGATTCACAATAATACTGAGCTGTGGAGCGCAAGGGAATAAACCGAAAAAAGGCTTATACGAGCTTGTCTGCGATCTTTTATTGCATTACAACATTGACATTGTCACACTAAAATCAAATTTATCTAGATGTATAAAAATATAATAAAATAAATAGTAAATTGCATATTGGTTATACGAGGCCAATTTTAAACGACGTAGGCGATTTTAATTTACCCTTCATATGCGTGAAAAAGGGTTTCAAAGTTTAATATATTTAATATGTTTAATTATAATTTGCTAAGGTTTCTATAGGATACAGTGGTATCATACACCATAAAATGATTATTACGATGAAATACGGGGTGAAGCAGGGTTTGCGATATAGTCGAATTTTAATTGGACAAAGTCGTGGGCAACAGCTCGCTTGTTTATAAATTAGAATATAAAATACACGCGGAAGAATGCGATCGCTATATGTACAGGTAAACATATTATATTTCCTTTGCAACTTCTTTTACTACGTTGAGCTCTATTCAATGTAAGTAAACCCACAAAGCATGCGGTCGACTGTTAGCTCATTATTACCGTTGACTGATATTACAACACGTTTGTAACCAAAACTAACCGTTTTCCCAGACCACCATAAGACAACCATAAGCCTGTAATACGTATAATTTATGTTATGTTTCACCACATTCAATGCTCTTAGGCCCCAAGCGAACACTTTCATGGTCTCTGGAGTAATCTTTCTACTGCTTTCGCGACCAACGCACTCGCTGAATATCGATAGCTACACTATCGATTACTTGAACTTAACATCTGCAAGTAGTATTTATAAGTTTTCTCTATATTATTTTGATATTACATCAGTGG
Organism: Catocala nupta; assembly: GCA_963675205.1. Lineage (NCBI taxonomy): Eukaryota > Metazoa > Arthropoda > Insecta > Lepidoptera > Erebidae > Catocala > Catocala nupta. The sequence goes on from OY776098.1 coordinate 8,243,730, forward strand.
AAGAAAGTAAAATTTCTTGCGTATTGTTATCAAGAATATTGACAAAATACTCAAGTGAAAGTTGATGAAACTTCTCATTTGAAAATATTTTGAAAATAAAAATAATATCAAAAACAACATCAATATTGATTAAGTTATTATTCAAAATTGGAATTGCTTTTTTAATCAAACTATTATTAAACTTGTGAAATTTAAGAAAAAGGTACTGATATCTGAATTGCCTCTAATTTTCTCAAGGATTAAGGTAATAAATTAAGTTATCACCTTTTTATCCGACAAAGAGTCCATGAAATAAATAAAAATATTATACATTATATGCATCGAAATTTCACTTGTTTTGTGATGTGTTTCGTCTGTGCATCGCTTCGCCAGTTGACCACTGGCCGGCAAGACCGCCGCACGCATGACACACTTCCTTACACCGATAAAAAATAAACGTCTATGGTTCAAGCGCGCGCAAATTAAAAATATATAATCTGTGATGTGTAGTGTACTGTAATAAAATTATATTAGTTGCATGTTTTGTTATTAAGTTATAAACAATTTGGATTTTTGTGTACATATCGGACTTTATTATGGTAAGTTGTTTTATTTATTTTATTTTATTTTAGATTTTGATTAACGTAATTCTATATTCGAACCTACAATAGTGATGGCTTCGATTTCTAAACCTATATCCAAACGTTTTATTAAATTATATGTAGGTACCTAGTACGTGTAGATTTTAAATTAAGTAGGTAGGTACTTGTATACACTATTGCAAGATTTTAACAAGTATTATATTTAGTATTAATAACCTTCTTTAAGATCTTTTGTTCTGCGAATAGGAGGTATTGACTTGAAAGTTTTCGTCAAGTAAAAGTTGCGAAGAGCGTAGGCCTCCGTGAGTTACGAGTACCTACCTAAATATTTTTACGATCAACTTTATACCTTATTTCGTCCAACTTAAAGTTGAGATTAGCTTCAATTTTAATTGTCAATTTAAGCAGTCATGGCTGATAAATATTAAATTACAGTAACATGCTTAGATCATAGAGCATGAAGAATGGCAGTAATGAAAGAATATGGAGAGATTGCGGTTGTCTGTGTTGTGATGCTTCACTGAAACTTTTGAGATGATAAGATAATGCGTAACAAGCAATTTTTTACGTACGAAGGTGCTATGATGTCGTCTTCATTAGTTTATTTTCTTATTTTCTTGTACCCATTTAGTTAGTTAGTCGTTTAATGATTATGCTTTATGGCACTGTTATAATAAAATAAGAATCATTTACTCTGCCAGATCTTGATACACTAGCTTTACTCTATCGTACTAAGACCCAAACAGAAAGAAGTCAGTTCTTAGAACCACCCCTTTTGACTTTTATTGGCGTAGCGATCTTAAATGTGTTCTATACGATATGTTGCCTTTATCTGTCGTAATAAGTCACCAATTGCTAATTTAAAGCCGACGAGAATAATTAACTTCCAGCTCATAACTAATCATTCGAGCGACCAATCCAAAAATAAATATTGTTATGAAATGCATGATTCTGTAAAATCAATCTTAAGCCCTTACTATAACAATTTTTTTTTAAATAATTAAATGTTTTATATAGATTAAACTGCGTTAAATAGATTAAAGTGCGTTAACTCTGTCCATTAAAGTGCACGACCGTTCCAAATGTGACGTCAACAACCAATTTCACAATGTAATATGGATCTATCTGCGATCATAGCTAACTGTATCCGCACTCAAGGCTGCATTATAGCCGTAATATCGACATATTAGTCTTCATAGCGGTAAACCATCATAAAAGGATACGATTTTTGACTTCGGAGTGGGTCAGCATCCAAAAAAGCGTTTTTGTCAATCCCACTATTATTATAATTTTTAAAGTTTGTGAGGATTTTTGGTGGTTTGAATGTTTATTAATCAATAACGCGTAAACTCTTAAAGAGATTCGGATGTAACTCATGTAGATCATGTCCTGCATATGTGTTACATATGTAATATTGAGTGTAAAGAATCCAAGTATGAAGTTAGTATGATAAGAAATAATGGGTTCTTATAAATCAATTTATTGCGGGATATTCTCGTAGCCCTAGTGTTCTAGCATGAGCACAGTCAGTCCTAGGACTATGCTCATGCCAGAACAGCCAACTGAGGAAATACCTCACTCTATAGCATATCTCAGCCAGTCAAGCTGGTATTTTGATTTTGCGGTGAGTAGAGATTCCCAGCTTTTCCTTAAAATTTTATACACACACACAGTACACTGGAAGCAATAAGATAAGCAACTGCGTAATCCATGCAGTGTAGTTAAGGATGGCAGGAAACAAAACGCATGTGGAGCAACTTTCTCGGCATAATGACCATATCTGGTGTAGTTGAGTAAGCAATTATTCATTTCATTTTCCTGCTACATTATAAACTGTTCTTTTACTTGAACATATATGTTCATTCCGTTGTCCGGTTACTTACATATTGTTTGTTATTAACATATGTATTTAGATTAAACCTTGTATATGACTATAGAGTAGGCTAAAATATATTAAATCCATATTTTGTTAATTATGTTATAAGTTCCACGTTACATACACATTACACTTAAACTCCGTATAGCTACTAATTCCTATAAGTGTGTCAAAAAGTAAACCAAAATAATTGTTCCAATGTTTGTGCAAATTATTGCTTATAGTTTCGGAATTATCGTTTATGAATAATATAAGCGATTCAGACAAGCGTTAAATATTTTAGGAGTATTGGTCACAATAGATGTAGTAAAGGTAAATATCCAGACGGCAAAAGATTTATTTTGGTTTAATTTGGTATTATATAACCACAGTACTTGGCACCCAAATATATACCACCCAAATATATATATATAATACCTTTCACGCAAGGGTTTTAACTAGTGTTATTATAAAGAATGCACCACTTCTAGATATAATATTTAAAAGTGTACACTTACATTCTCAATGACTACTCGCATTGTGATAGTTTGGTACATATTCTGTTTTATACCAGAAAATATTTATCAATCTCCGATCAAACTCTTGGTGCTAACGAATGCCATAAAATCTAAACTCAAATCTTTTAAGATAAACAAGTTTGATGATATAAGAAGAATGTATAATTGACAGTCTAGTTTCATGTGTTTATTTCGTAGCCTCGTTGCTCCACTAAATAGTTACGCAATTACCAATCGTGAGGTCAGGTAATTAGTTAGTGGGTTACCTTATAAGAAATATCTCGTCTCTATATCTCATGAATTCTGGAAAAGTTTAACCCATGGACATAGTAAAATTAAGACTTAAACTAAGATTCATTATTATTATTTAATTAAGACTTAACGGCTCAAAACGTTGCATTTAATGTATGTAGTAAAATCAGTATCACTAACAGCCATACCAAAATAGAAAATGGATTTTATCAATATCATTTAGTATTATATTTTCTAACATGATTGTGTGTATTGCTGATTGTTTGGTAGCACTTCGAATGAGCTCCTCTGGATATGTATCACCCGTTATAGAAAACCGACGTCAAAGTCATGACACTGTCAGTACGTTTCTTCTGGTATTTTAATTTCTGGAGGTTCCCAGTCTTGTCCTTACATCTCTCGTATTTTTCTTGATATCAGTGATACTCTACATATCACTAGGTAGGCAGTATGTATTTAAAAAATATCTTCATTTCTAATTTAAGCTTGCCACTGTATATGCTATAAAAACTATTCATATTTGTTCTGATAGTTATCATGTAAGCTCTTACAAGCTTTGTGGCACGTGTATAGATATACGTATATAGATGGGTGTGCGTATCCTTACTCTTGACCTTTTCCCACTTGATGAGAGTTTAATAGCTGTTTTATTGGTTATTTGATGACTACTTAGATTATTAAGCTTTCTGGTTAGTCAATTGTTGTTAGCAGCCTGAAAATCCCGGACATTGAGTTAGCAATATGAAGTTGACTACACTACAAAAAGAAGCAATATAAATCAAAGCCTGCAATCAATTTTCGTAGTAATAATTTCATTGTCTTATTAACATAATGTAGTAGCCATTCTTCATTTAAAAAGTATAGATTGTGCTTTCAGCAAGCAGATTTATAATTACATATAACTAGCGACGCGTCCCGGATTCGCTCTAGTGCAGTAATCTATGTTGCTCGGTGCGTTTTTGCGATCCATCGAGCTATCCCGCGTCAAAGATAGTAGGTAACCGTGTTCAAACGATTGACTATCAATATTGCTCTATAATTGTGGAACAAGTTTATTAATATGCGAGTTAAAGCCACCGTAGCGTCGTAAATATAATGATCTGCGGATGAGACGGGCTGTGGTTGCAGTATTTATTTCGTCAGTTGCAATCGTTGGAGGCTCGATACTCTAAAAACTATGTGACATCACATTGCTCGCTCTAGGAATAATTCCTGTGTTGCGGAGAATTTTACAAATAATCAAACAACGGAGTCAAAAATTACCCAGAGTTTCTACGACCCCTCAACACTCGCAGCAAAGACAGTGGCGAGACGATTACTACGCCATCTGTCATCCATGCAGTCAAAGTACTTGAACGGTTGAACGGTTTTTATACCACATGGTATAGGGATTGCTGCTAGAACGAGAGTGTTAGAAGTTACATTTTATATTCTAATGTACGTATGTCTTACTGCAATTCGTGATGTTTTGTGTTCGATTTTTGATCCTACTATTAAGTGAGTTATTGTATTTTCTGTCTAGAACTATACAGGAGCGATACTGAGAACTGGACTTAACATTTACCTTAATATAGCTAGCTAAAGTACGTGTGAAACTTAAAAGTAACGTTCAGACGTCTTAAGTTATTTATATTTAAGAATACGATAGAGAACGTTTAAACAATAGCCCTTGAAGCTTAAACTTAACTTAATGTGTATTATCATCCATCTATCTTCATTTATACTAGTGTTCCATCGATCATGTGTCAAATTAAAACCATAATTATCTGCTTTTATCTCGTTAGGAAACAACGTGAATTTTAAATTCCTTAACTAGATCTAACAGAAGTTGTTACCGCTCTCAAATATTTGAGAGCACAGATTATAATTGGTTGATTATGCGTAGGCAGAGAGCAGACCATTTTTTTATATAACAGTTTTCGGCTAGTTTCATGAGTAGCCGTGGCGAAATTCTCACATTTCTTTATAATGACTAAATCCTTTTTGAAAAATTTACCTTGTTAAGCTGCGATTAAAATTGGAGTGGTTGAATTTTTTAAGCTTGAGTGGAAACTAAGATAGTATGTGATTGTACTAGTGAGCAATGCTTTTTTACTGTAGCTTTTAAATTTGATAATAATTTTCCCTTCTATAAATTTTATTTTACATATATATTATTATGTATCACAATGGTTTAAGGTATCTGATACGTATTATTATCCTGTGTGGTATACTGAAACTGACTAGTAAAATAGATTTTCGTAAAGAAGAAAAGCACATTCCATTTCCTCATGACACCCTGTCTGGTAGTTACTCTGGTTGATGAAATAGTAAACAGTCTTGATAATGGACAAAAATGTCTGTCGATTTTCCTAGATATTACCAAAGCATTTGACTCTGTCTCTGTTCCACATCTCTTATTAAAAATGGAGAGAATGGGCATCCGTGGATATGCACTTCGTATTTTTAAAGATTATCTTTCTGATAGGACACAGTGTGTAAAAATAGATGACATCGTTAGTGACAACGCACCCCTCCTTTTTGGCGTCCCACAGGGATCAATCCTTGGCCCAACGCTCTTCCTACTCTACATAAACTCCTTGTGCACCCTATCCCTTCCCTATTCTTCTATCATTACCTACGCAGACGATACTGCAATACTTGTTCGTGGCAAAAACTGGTCAGAAGTGTTTGTTCGTGCAGAATGCGCTCTTAGTCATGTAATGCAGTGGCTGTCAAACAATCTACTTACACTTAATCTCAATAAAACCACATACATCACGTTCTCAAAGACAGCTATAACCCAACCATATTTGGAAACATTCAATATAAGAGCACATACTTGTTCGACAAACACATCCACTAACATCTGCGACTGCCCAACTATATTGAGATCTGCCCACACAAGGTATCTGGGGGTATATATTGATAAACTTCTTTCATGGAAATACCACCTGACTAATATTACTGCCCGCGTCCGCAAGATGATATTTTTTACAAAAAATTACGTTACTCAGCTGATTTTGAGACACTAAAATTAGTTTATTATGCACTATGTCAATCTATACTAACATATTGTATTTCTGTTTGGGGTGGAGCTATGAAATCGTTTTTTCTGCCCCTAGAACGAGCACAAAGAGCAGTCCTTAAAGTTATGACATTTAAGCCTTTTAGATATTCGACTGTCCAATTATATCACGAATGTGAACTGCTTACTGTCAGACAGCTCTTTGTGCTTGAAACAATCTGCAGAAAACATGTTGATCTGGAATATGACATTCGAGTCACAAAAAAGCGCCGTGCATATAAGGTCTGCCAGGCTCATAGCTTCAGAAGTGCGTTAGCAGCGCGTCACCACACTGTTGTAAGCTGGCTCTTGTCCAAATCTTATGAAGACACAGAAAATTTGATTAAGCTAAGTATACTATAAATCCAAAATGTATCCCTCACACACACCCACACACCCACACACACACACACACACACACATACAAACACGAACATTCACATACACACAGATATAGATATATATATATATATATATATATATATATATATATATATATATATATATATATATATATAATAAAATATATATACGATATATATAATTATAATATTAATATGAATATTTATATAATTATATATTATTCTTACCTTAGCAATTCAGCACATGCATATGCATCTACGATACACTACACTTTCACATATCTACCTGTTGCAATTAATTGTGAGAGCCCTGGTACCCATACCACAAGTTAAATCTTACTTTGGGTACCAGTGGTCAACAAAATTATTGTACATGTTTAAATGTTTATAACCACATGGGTTATTCCTTTGTATGTATCTTTTTGTGACAATAAAATATTATTATTATTATTATAGTTACCGTGTGTAAGTGGCAAAATACTCTATATTGCCTGATGTTTTTATTATTTATCTGCTGTTCATGTTTCTTTATTTTCTTTCGCTATTTTATATTTAAAGTTGCCTTATTCTTGAATATTTTCATGGTGACCAACACTATGACTACTTCTTCAGCTATCTGTTCAAAATCATGTGATAATATAGTGTATATTTTGTTAATTTGCGCGTACGCAGCGGTAATGTATGTTTTATCATTTATGTACCTATTCGACTCTGGTAGACGCTTTCTTGACATTCGTGACAGATGTGACTAGTTTAAGTGGCGTTCGAAAACTCATTATCATTATATTGTTTCTCGTTATTTTATTATTTTTTTTTTGTGTGTCACATGCTGTATTTTGTAGTATAACATAATATTATATATTACGCTAATGAATATAGACTATTTACGTTTATATATATACATATATCTATATATATTACATAATATATGAATATAATATAAATATATTGTTATGAGGTTATATTTATTATTTTTATTCCATTTTTTTGTATGTTTATTTTATTATGTATTGGTTTATAATAAATTATTATTTAGTAGGCCTGCGAGAATACCAGCGTTGTAGTCTATACTGCAACAATAGCTGACGCAGTGCCTAATTTGATCTCCATCTACCGCCTTCTGTTAAATTGTATGTAATATTGTTTTCTTTTAACTTATGTATGTATGGAGATTCAAATAAAACATTTTTCTTCCTTTCTTTCTTTCTAAATTGCCCCTTTCTGATGTAAAGCTAAGATAATCGAACGAACACTTTCAAATTTATAACATTATAAATAATTAGGATAACATTAATTGACATACTTTATTTAAAAAACGCCCTGATATTTCATAAACTTAATGCAAACGATCCGACGCATCATTTACAAAGTCATAAAAGTTGATTAAAACGTTGACTTGAGGGTCATAATTACGAAATTGTTTTTTAAACTAGTATCGTGTAGCTTTAGAACGGTCTAAAATTATAGCTTTGTCTCATGTTAATAAATGTAAGTCGGTGTATCAGTGACTCGTGAGTTTTATGTATGTAGATGTTTTCTTAAAGACTCTTGTAACTGTAAACGCAGTTTTGGGGTTTATATGAGATAGGATGTGGCCTAAATGACAAAATCATTTTAAATCCGATGTAGACTCACCTCTCTATTAACAAAGTTGGAATTTTATTAAGTTGTTTTCTGGATGCCGGCTAAGAAAGGATTTGATTAATTGTTAATCGTTTCTTACTCATGATTCATGATAATGATATTGCGTGTTGCCAAGGAAACTCGGCTTACAGGTTGATCGTCGTTGGGAAAGTCCTTATGAAGCAGGTTGTATAAGGTCTTACAAAACATCCGGTTGCCAGTAAATGATAAAGTCGATAACAAGATGAAGTCTCGAGAACAGAAAAGTTAACTAAACAAAATTGCCAATATAAGCTTTTATTCAAAGGAATATAATTATAATGGTCATGCTTTATCTTCAAATCCTCAAATAAATTTTTGGCTGTTAGCACTGGTGTCTCTGAGCTTTTAGTATAGGCATAACAAGCCTTAAATAACTTAAATGCCCCTTGCACACACAATGCGAGTAAATGCTAGTAATTTATTGAATATAATAAGTTCCTTTATGAAGTTAAGCAGGGTTGTTGGGCTATATGAGTCTATCGCTAATGACTTTCAGTCTAATTCGACACCATAGAAGACCAGTATACCTATGGGGCTACTGCCACTGACCTTCACAATCTAAACGGATAATATAATTAGGTTAAAACAGTGGAATATTTAAGCTTATTTACTAAATAGCGGTTCAAGTTTAGCACTAGAAAATATATTAAATTGATTTGGTACAACAATCTGAAGATCACACATTTTCACTTTCCCCATGCATCAAAGCATGCAGTCGAAAAATGTTCTCTCTAATTACGTAATTAATTAATATAGAATAGAAACAAACTTCCATTATCTCTCGATTCAGCTTTCTTAACAACATTTCAATGAAAAGGATATAACACAATGTTATATTATTGTTGATAATTACAATAATATATCCAAAACTTGTCTTTTACATTCAAGGTGATAATATTATTTAACACTTTTACGTTATTTCGTATGTGAAAGCAGATTTCTCTAATTTAGAGATTACACATAAGAAATTCAAATTTTATACCGGCTTGAAGGTCGTCTATCCGATCGAAATTTCATAATATTATGCTGATTGAATCGTATTATAAATGTAACTTCTTGGTTGTTAATATTTATTAGTTATTCTAGTGGTCAGATTATTTTACAATTTGAGAAATAGGATTGTAAAATAGTTATTACTATTACAATTATTGATTATAATCTCTCTGATTTGCATTTTATTGGTTTTTAGAGTTTTTAAAGATGAAAGTTACATTGTAGTCGTCATTGCTATTTTTAAATATGATATTTGAAATCTACTGTATGTTTACCTTATTGGTTACATTAGTTCTTACTTATGCAACCGTGAGGACTTACATTTTTTGGTATAAGGGTTATCTTCCAGAATAAAACAAGTAAAACCACATGAATTTAAATGTGTACGCGAGACTTGTGCATATAGAGAAATGTGGGTGTTGTTCATCTCATGAGGTTTACAGGCGTTTTCATATGTGTATTCTTAAGTCCTTGTAGGCTAATTACTTGGTAGTCAGGCAAATATGTTATATAATAGATATTTAAACGTATTACCAGTTTTACACAAGCATTTAGTGTCAATCGCAGCATGTTAGGATTGGATAACTTGTATCTGAAGATTTAGTTTTAAAAGCATTACCGAGCCGTTGCTATTATTTCTGTGTCTCAAAAGCCTATTGAAACATCACAAATACGAATTCAAAGAACTTCCAGACTGGGGACAGTGGTCCCGCAAAAATGTCGGTATCTTGTAGACGGGTAAGATTGTTTATTTGCGCATATGACAAACGTATTAGAAAGCGCCTTGCAATGTGTACATAAGTAAGCTTTAAATATTAACCTTCGACCACATACTTAGATAATCCTTCCTTGTATAAACTTATAACAGTTTAGCATGTCGAGTTATCAGGATATGGTTTCTCAAACGCGTTAGTATGCCAATCCTCTTAAACTCAAACGTGTTTCGTTTAAATTGAATCCGCCATAGCGACTACAAATCGCGCTTAAAGTACGTGCTATTATTTGTTATATATGGCAGTAACTAGTCTAAACTGTAAAGCATAACCAGGCAGAAACTGGTAACGCATGCTTGCGAATAACGCCCTACTTGCAACACTTTCATATTATACTGTTTTAGTTTATATAGCACAATTTCCTACAATGTGCAGGCCAGTATTTTGTATAATCTCGATTAGTTTTAACCGATGTAGTAAATATTTTTTTATTAGTGTTTTTGTATGTCAATATATGTTATATTTATACTCGATCCATAAAATCACAAATAATACAAAATAAGGGTTATTCAAAATTTGTTTACAATGTTCAACATTCTTCTGAATCAATGCAATTCCCTGTACTAGGCTTAGCCTGTCCTGCAGGATATTGTACCATACTTAACTATGCTAGACGGTTCAACCTTTCTATATGCTGCCGTGGTAATCGAGAGCAGTAAGTCAAAGATGGCCATTTTTTAAATCACTGATTTGGAATGCTTTTATACTTTAAACATAAACATAAAAATCGAGAATATAGTTTCATCACAAAAATATTTATTCAAAAATTGTAACATAATCTACATATGAGCGCTGTTTTCTAAAACTGCCTTTTCTGACTTACTGTGTCCTCTCGATTACCACAGCAGTATGAATAGTTATATAAAGTATTTTTATTGTGTAAAAGTTTGACTACTTATTTGTTTTATTTCATGCAGTGAAGCCATATCATTATCCCTTGCGAGTAATTAAAAACTTTCCTACTACTGAAAATAATCTTGCCTGATAGATGGTGGTAGTGTGATAAAATGATTATATGTAAATGCAGCCATGCGATGATGAACATTATCACATGAACATAAAACAGATAAATAATTACAAAAACAAATTGTTAGCGTCTATATTAATTACTTTGTAGATAGATACAAGTTGTTTGATAAGTCATTGCCTGAAAGTTGTGAACCCGTTCCTTCCCAGTACCTTTCTCTTAGAGGGAACTGACAGATTACATTGCGTTTTCTCTAGAACGATACGCTATAACCGTACACTATTGAATATGGAATATCTCGAATGCCTGATTCTATAATCGAGTTATAAAATGGCTTCCTGTCATAGCTTGCTTTTAATTAATGTTTTTCAATTGCTTCTTCTTTATTAGTTAGTAGACACTAACACTGTTAGTTGTAAAAATATTAGAAAAGCAATATTCTATAAATATATGATGCACTTAGAAAATAATAATGCGTGTCGCGTGCGTGTCATTTTATTTTACGCTGATTAGTACATATGTAACTGTAGTACTGAATATATTATAAACTACCATCTACTCGCCGCTTTGCTTGCGTTTTTAATCCATTGGGAAAGTATATCGGGATATAAAGTTAACAATAATGTCAAACATGTGTCTATGTATGTGCCAGCTTTTAAATAAATTCGTGTGTGATTGAGGAACAAACAAAAGCTACAAACGTTTGAGGCCAATTCTCGTAATAAAATGTGTTCAAAATAGTGTTCCGAGCATTCCTAGTCAATTAAATGTCAAATGTAAAATAAAATGCAATTTAAGTTCAAATATGACGTTTATTTTTATTCATAGACTATTTGATATATTTATGACATTGACACTAGATCAGAACTTTCTTTTAGACAGTTTTTATAATAATAATTGGTTCTCACAATATATGTATTTTGCACTAGATTTTGACCGCGGCTTCGCTCGTATAAATGTAGGGTAGGTTAGTAACAGTCCTTTTTTCTGGATGTACTTTAAATTTCATGATGATCTGTCAAGTAGATAAGGCATGAAAGTGTAACAAACAAACTCACAAACAAACTCACATTCGCATTTAAAATATTGGTTAGGATACCTGCCTGTCTATTCAAATGTTATGCAAACGCATTCGATTACAGTAGTTGATAAAAGCATATTGGAATAATTAATTCTATACAACTTACAACCATGCATTGAAGTTTCAATGCATATATGTAGGTATGTATGTATTGCAGAAACCTTGCTCTCGTACTTTTCAAACGTGCAATGACTTGCAGATTTGGACAACTGCGTTTACGTTATAAGATTTCAACATTTACAAATGATGCTGCAAGCAGTTCTTAGAGTAAGGTAGTTAAATCCACTGCTGTAATGAGGAGATTAAGGCTATACCAACTTGAAGTAGCACTCAAAATGTAGGTACCGTATTCATGGGCTTTATTAAGTACTTTAAGCTTAGTAATACTGTATTAATAGATATTTTACGGTCATGCTAATTTGCGTTCATGGTAGCTATCAAGTCAACGGGAATACTTAACTTGTAGGTTTTGATGATAATGTCATTATGAGTGAAATATTCGTTTGAAATATAATTAGAAATTGATTGAAATAGATATTGAATAAAAACAAGTTTAAGTTAGTAAGTGTGCTTTTGATATAAAGATTTTTATTTTATGTAAGCTGTTAGTGGCGCATATTATGTTGAAATCTAGGAGACCAGTCTCCTAGATTTGGTGGGTGTTCAATCAATTATTTTGTATGTCTCTATCATTATTTACAGAAAAAGAAACAAGTACAGTGATTGCATTATTGTAAGAGGTTTTAGTGACCTGTCGTGTCAAAAGTCTGAAATAATAATCACTCGTTGATGAAACAACAAATACTTCACCTCACTTGCTTTGAAGAACAAAGTTAATCAATAAATATATGTTTCTCGTGGTAAGACATTCTAAAGAATACGTTTGGATCCCGTTAAGCTATAACGAGCAATCATTATATCAGATTTGCGTTCAACAAAGAGTATTAGTCATAAGCTTTTGCTTTTGAAAAGTTTGCAAATAAACACGTCACAGCCTGACCATAAAAAGAAAGTAGATATCTATATAATGAACAAGCGATTTGCAATCGATAAAAAGATTTTGAATTTTTTTACGCATGACGTCACAATCTGTTTGCGTTACTAATACGCTTTTAAAGACTTTAAGGTGCTAGATTCAGAACGGAGATTGTTCGAGTCATTATAATGTAACAGTATATTGATTTATGTACACTAATATGAGTTTAAGTAATACTTTTAAGGATGAAAGGACCGTTGGATTGATTCAGTTGTCTTGAGTTTACTTAGAAATATATGCATCTTTTGTAGATACGTGTGTATTGTGCAAGCTGAGCCTTTTATCAATTCCACAAACAATGGTTAGCGTGTTCAAACTGGGTTTCCTCCAAGATCCAACAGTACCTCAACGCTGAGGTACTGTTGGATCTTAGAGGAAATCCAGTGCTTAATAGTAGCGCAGTTTATAAAGAGCCATCATAGAAGACAGAAGGCTTAACTAAAAAAATATCTATGTTGTTTATAAATTGCCCAAATATTAAGAACGGGCCCCTGCTTATGCTTAATATTTGTGCAGCTTAGTTCAGCGGCACATTAATATAAAAAAGTTACCTAAAAGTTATATATAAAATAACTTCAACACAAACTACCGGACACGAGACCCTGGGCGTCCGGTTATATCCGGACATCTTCCAATGTAGTATAGGGTATTAGTTATAACGGCTATAGTCGGCATTTCTAAGGCCGAGTCGGGATTTCCAGACTTAACGCATACTTAAGAGTAATATAAATATCACGCTAGTAGATTTCCTCGCCATATTTTTCTTCGCCATTAAAAGTAATGATATTACCACTTTAGCCATTCATAACCACATTATCCTTTATTCATTATAATTGTAGCATCATAACTTCTTCTTTTCTTTCTGTCATCAGTGTGTACAAGAATACCGGTTTCGAGTAAATACCCTGACTGGAATAAAACCCACATTTCTCATTCAATTACTTTATCTTCGTCATTCTCCTGAGGTCATTTCGATTAAAATTGTGTCAGTTATTGTATGATTTGTATACCTTTTAAAGGTAACCAGTGGCAACTCATGACAAGCTAATAGTTTACTTTAATTGGATATTTAAAATATGCTTTTCATATCATAAGTTCCTGTGTCATCTCCAACCAATTATTTTCTAAATGCTGCTTAGGTTTCTTCTCAGCATAGCTCAGGTTATAGTTGTTTATAACTTAACAACTTTTTTACTATCTCAGTCATGTTTTAATTGCGATGCACCATCCATATTGTCAAATTTTATAAATGAAGCTATTGTTTCTTTTTTGGGTCTAGATTTAAAATAAATATTTTTCATCTGGCAATCTTTCAGTGTGATGGTCAATTATTACTATAATCTAGGGAGCTTATTTTATCAGACATTATCACGACCGACTATACATTCTCCTGTTAAAAAGACAACTCCCTCATTTGAAGTAATTCCAGTAGCGCTAAGGTCTTTACAATAATTTAAATAACATACACATAGTTCGCTGTACTACGGAATGCTTTATATTCCCTTAATAATATAATAGTAGGTTCTACGGTACTTCTAAGATCTTCAATCGATAATACCATGAGACAAATCGAATATTGATGTGAAATTCTACAGATAATACGGAGAGACAGTAAAAGCGACTGTGAATAGGTACTCGTATTTTCGTAGCACACTTTCAACGTGACTCGTAGTTTTGACTGAACCAGTGTAGGTCAAACAATAACTTATTAGACTAATGAGTGTAGATTCTGATGAAACATGTTAATTATAATAATGGATGCCGCGGTGGTGCAGTGGTAGTGAATGCGACTGTTGTGCTGATGAGGTGTTGTGTTCGATTCCAGGGTTGGGCAAAACACTGCCCAAACACGGAATTTATTTCTCTGCTGAAGTCTGCCTGCGGCGTCAACAAAATTTTGTAAATAAATTTCTTTCCCTCGTGAACAGTACTGTTTTTTTTGGACGAAAGTTACCCTATGTCCTTTGCTATAGCCCTGACAATGTGTACGCGAATTTCATGATGGTCAGTCGACTAATTAAGGCGTGAAGGCGTAACAATCAAACTCACATTCGCATTTATAATATTAGTAAGGATTAAGTGGGACCTAAAAGCATTGCTGGGTGATTTTGACGTTAATTAGTATATTAATTTATTCGGGGGTATAGGCTCGCGACCATGTTTTTTTGATTATGAAGATGTCGGCCTGAAACTATATGTGTACTAAATTTTGCCATCGGCTTCGCTCGCATAAATGATTATTAGGTTATGTTAGTAACAATACTTTTTTTAGACGAAAGGAAACCTCATTGAACCCTTATGTCCTTTTCTGTTCCCCTGACAACGTGTATGTGAAATTTTATGATGATCGGTCGAGCAGTTAAGACGTTAAAGAAAAGAGAAAATTATAGTAAGGATGTGTCTGACTCAGAAATTTAACAAAATCGAACTCGGGACTCAGGTCCGATTCGATTTTGTTCAATTTCTGAGTCTGATACCGACTACCTCAGTGACGTAGAAGTGTGAGTACTGAATATCAGTATTCAGAAGTCACACTTCTACGTCACTGAGGTAATCGGTATAAATAAAAATTTCGATGAATGATGAAGATGGATAACTGAGCGATTGCTCGCAAGTATACAAAGAACTACTACATACCACACCAAAACATCACTACGATCATAAAATATACATACAATGTCTTAAATAAGTCTCTCTAAGTCTCGGTACTGTCCGACATCTTCAAACAAATTGATGGCAACAATTTATGGGAAAGTCAAATTAACAATGTAGGTATGGCTGAGAAAGTGTTTTAATCATCTCCAGTGAGCATTAAAACTCTTTGGTGACTGTTCGCACAAATTTACTTAGAATCACAGTAAACGTCGAATCATGATGTTAAATTGTGTAAATAATTTCATAGAAAATAGCATTTATTGTTGTTTGAATATGTATTCGACTGCTTGGTGGTGCAACAGTAGTAAATGCGTTGTGTATGTGGTTTAGGGTTTGATTCCTCGAAGAGTAAATTGTTATTGGGCTATTTTCTGACTACAAATTCCCAAGCAGCGGAGTTTGGAACCGTGTTCAGTAAACAGTAAAAGCAATATTATTCAATATATAATATAATATCAGCCCTGTATTAAACTGTCCCACTGCTGGGCACGGGCTTCGTCTCAGTGTGAGAACGGTTAGGCCATAGTCCACGCTGGCGCAATGCGGGTTGGCAGACTTCACATATCTTTGAGAACATTAGTGAGAACTCTTAGACATGCAGGTTTCCTCGCGATGTTTTCCTTCACCGTTAAAGCAAGCGATAATTAAGTATTTAATACGCACATAAATTCGAAAGTCAGAGATGTGCGCCTTGAGAACGAGGAGAACGAGGTTCGAACTCGAGACCTCTGCATGGCAGTCCAACGATTTCCCACTAAGCTATCACTGCCTACAATTTGCAATACTATATAAGTACCTAAAAAAATTTGAACACAATCATGTACTAACTATGTAACAAGTATGCTATGAGAGAGCGGAGTATCCTAATACAGGCATTATTTGCTTAAAAGGAAACTCCAATCATGAACTTTGTTATACACATTTTTGGTAACGAAATAAAACATTTTGTATTTATTTGTATTGTATTGTATAATATGAGGATTCTGCTATTTATAAGTAACAGCTATGATGTTATGTTTTACGGCACATAGATGGCGTAATGTAGGAGTAAAAGACCTATTGCTACCCCGTAGGCGACACATTAAGGATGTATAAATATCGTTATTTTAATACAACAGACTTAACTCGAAAATTGGATGTTAGGTAATTTGATCTCTGACTTACACAGTATTAGAGTTCAAATTGCCTAACTTCCAAATTTTGAGATGTATCTGTTATATCAAGTGATATCGTGTTCTTTTTAATTAACAACACCAGTACGCACTCTGGAAATGTGTCTAGTAGGTAGAAATAGGCTTGTAGACGCCTCCTGTTATGAAGAACTTTAAACAAAACTAGTGGAATGTGTATAAAACAACTCTACTTACTCATAGGTTTACGGCCATAAGACTATAATGTTACTAGCGACCCGCCCCGGCTTCGCATAAGTAGAATAAAACCGTATCAAATTATACATCTTAACCATCCTCCTGAATCATTATCCATATTGGTAAAAACCGCATGAAAATCTGTTTGGTAGTTTTTGAGATTATCGTGAACAGACTGACAGACGCGGCTGGGAACTTTGTTTTATAATATGTACTTATATATATTGCTTGCGGCTTCACTCGCATAAAATTAGGTTAAGTTAAGTTAGGTTTAACAGTACTTTTAAAAATAAAATGTAGCTTATGTTACGATGATAATATAGCTTTCAAATGGTGAAAGAATATTTTAAATCGGTTAAGTAGTTTTTGAGTTTAATCTTTACAAACAAACATAAAAACAAATCTTTCCTATTTATAATATGAGAATAGTAGTAGTTGTATGTATTTGTGTTTATGATAGCAGTACGGAATTTGGAAATGTGTCCAGTAGATTATAATAGGCTTGCATATGCCTTCCATTACGTGGAACCTTAAACAAAGCTAGCGAAATCTTTGTATAAAATACCTCTACTTGCTCATAGAGCGGTTTACTGCCATAATTCTATTATATTATGTGCCATTGCGGCCACAAGTATATGCGTTAAATACGTCACAAATTTCTAGCATTAATGTAACTCGGTTACGTGATTGAACGTAATTTCGGAATGGTTTATTACCGCACTTAGGCCTATTATAAAACAACTTTTTAAGATGCTCTTATTATAACAATATTCGTTAATATAACATTATTCGTAATAGTAATTCTTTGGTTAGTCTTTCGTTTATATGGAACTAATCCCCCCTGCACTATAACACTTATGTAGCTAAGTTTAGCAGTGGTGACCATGGACAACACCGAATTTTGACAATCGCGAAGTCCTAAAGAAACTTCACTGTTAAACTGTCTTGGGACCCTTAGCGAATTAATTCAGAATTGTGTAGAAAACAACACTACCTTCCTTAGTAAAGCGGTCGACAAAATAAAAAATATTAACAAGTATCAGAAATAAGCACCGCAAACACAAACATTTAGGGTCATAATGAGGACATGAGTGGATGATGGGGATATGATACAATTTATAAACATTGAGAAATGATATAGTGAGTTATATTTGATACCAGTAATATGTTTGACAGAAAAGCCTAACGCATAGAAATTAATGATACTTTTCACAAGATCTGCATAATATTAATAATAATGTTACGTTCATTTTGCCAAGATTGCAATCCTACAGAAATTGATACGGATTGTTTATAATTGTTATCAGGTAAAGAACCGTGCAACGATGAGTCTACATTAGCTTTATTATCATCATGATCATGTCAGCCGAAAGACGTCCACTGCTCACTGATATAGCCTCCCCCAAGATTTTCCACACACGGTCTTGGCCCGCCCGCATCCAACCGCTACCCGAAATACTTTAGCTTAAACAAATATAATTTACTCTTAAAAAGATAATTTCAGAATTAAGGCTAGTATCTTAGTAATTCTATCAGATTTGGAGTTGTAACCAGCATTTGTATTGCTTGTTTCTAAATGCTGGCATACACTTTGTATATCTGTTATATTCTGGTGCGCATTAAAGAGTCATATCGGCTTGACTATCTACAAAATTGCCCCTGTTCAGTTAACAAATACTCGATAGCTCTCTCTCAGTAAAGTTTTACTGCTTCGGAAACTGGTATCGAATATTTACCTTAGACAGAACATTTTCGATCATTGAAATTTATTACAATTACCCACAAATGGTTTAGCCACGCCTAGGTGTACTTTCTGATCGTTGTTTCAATATGCCTTTTGGAAATCGACAAAAGATTAATTTAACTATTTAACAGAACATTATCTACCCGTTTACTTGCCCGTAGGGAGCGGCTTTTATTAATACTAGCGGTCGCCTAGTAGTCGAAATCCGACCATAATTGATTTAAATTTTAAGTTCGATAGTTATTAAGGTTTTATTACTTAGAACCTTATAATCACATTTCATTTAGATTTCCATCTATACCGGTTAATTTACCTATCTATTTTAAACAAATAATTATTTACATAACTAAACTCTTTAATTGACGATATTCCTAAACTTGCTACTTTGTTTTCTTTTTGCATATAATTACGTAAATATATTATAATATAATAATGTCCTCCTGACCGAATTTCGGTCAGGGCGTGGCCATCGGCGCAGGAGTTATTATAGTGCACAAGTATGTGCGCAAACACAAGTGCACTCTCTGTTTCCTAACTCTCATGATCCGATGGGACGAATAATCCGACACGACCGGAGAGAGATCAGGTGCAGGACCAACGGCTTTACGTGCTTTCCGAGGCACGGGGGTGTCTACCACCGCCAACTTCCTAACTCCGGGCTCGTATTGAGATTTCTTAACAGAAAAACCCAATAACTTTTTGTTGGCCCGACCCGGGATTCGAACCCGAGACCTCATGCACTTATCTTGTGTGTGGGGGCCAGTCAGTACAGACCGGCAACACTTCGACCCAGTGGGATCTTTTGTGTCGGCCCCAAGATTTATCCCTTAGCTATCTCCTTATGAATGTACTGCATCAGCCGCAACGTACACTTCAGAGGAAGAAGCCTAAAGTCTTCAGCCAACGCGTCGCATTCACACAGTAGGTGCGATATGGACTCGTCCTGTTCATCACAGGCTCTGCAGATCGAATTGTGTGTCAATCTCAATCTGTACAGGGATTCATTGGTGCCAAAATGGCCAGTGAACGCTCCTGTGAGCAGGCGTATTTGGCTTTTATTATACCCGCAGAACTTCCGGGTGAAGCCTGTGGCTCTGTTTGCAATGAATTTCTCAGAGTGTTCCAGACCCCTAATCCACTCTAGCCTTTGTTTATCATTGGCGTGTGCATTCAAAGCTGCCTTGGCGGTGCTCTCAGAGAGTCCCACAAATGGCTCGGGGCCCACAAACAGTTGCTCCGAGCCCTTTCTGGCTAATTCATCAGCCTCCTCATGCCCCGGAACACACACCAGTCTGACTGTGTTCTTCCTGCCAAGTTTGTTAAGGGCCTTAACCCAGTTCAGGACCAGTCTGGAGTCTACCCTACACGAGTCCAGAGCCTTGAGAGCAGCTTGACTGTCACTGAGAATATACACAGTTTTGTCAGTGACATTCCCCTATATTTTAAATTCTTTTTGAATTTGTGCAAAGGTTGCCTTTTTTCGCATCCTCATACTCATAATCCTTTGAAATTAAACTACTATATACGGATTTTATCGCGTTGTTTATTTATCACTGTATTACAAAATTTTGAAAATATTACTCTACTACTACTATTGATTTTATTTGACTAATTTATAAGCTAATAAAATTATTTAAACTATTAAATCTATTTATTTTTGGTTTACACTTTCCCCGACGTTTCGGGTGCTTTTCAGCAGCCATGGTCACGGGGAGACTCCCCGTGACCATGGCTGCTTAAATAATTTTATTAGCTTATAAATTAGTCAAATAAAATCAATAGTAGTAGTAGAGTAATATTTTCAAAATTTTGTAATACAGTGATAAATAAACAACGCGATAAAATCCGTATATAGTAGTTTAATTTCAATGAATAACATTCGCGTAAACAGAAGACAATATTACTCATAATCCTTTTAAGATCCTTTGAAATTTCCGACTTGTATATCGAGTTACCGGCATGTTGACGCTCCACAGCCCATGCATAGATAGTCTATGTAGCACCTTTATCGCCTCTGACTCCACAACAACATGTAACGGCGTTAGATCCAGCAGGACCTCTAACGCTGCCGTTGGCGTTGTCGAGAACGCCCCTGTTATGGTCATGCAGGCCAATGACTGCACCTTCGACAGCGCGTTCCTGCATGTAGCTAGTATAGTTCTTGACCACCAGACAATGTTTCCATACGTGAGTATGGTTCTTATCATCTTCGTGTATAGCCACTTGATGACCTTGGGCTTTAGCCCCCAGGTCTGCCCATAAGTAGATCGAATCATGCTGAAGACCCGCTGGGCCTTCTCTATGCCTTTGTCTACATGAGGTTTCCACGTTAGATTGCTATCTAAAGGTTGCCTGTAAGATATTGCTGATATATGTCATTATATATTGATATATGTAACCATAGTTACGAAGAATAGTACTACATCAGCCGAACAATGCCGATATACTACGAACACGATTCAACTGCGTGTGTCAAATGCATGGTTGTGTGCATGTAGTGTTTTTTCATCAATTTAATGTATTTCTAATACATATTTCATATAAATAGTAAGAATCGCCCCTCCTTCTCTATAAAAACTTTAACTGTGCCATATTTCATACTCCTCCGTTCGCGCAATTTTCGTAAAAAGGGGTAAAAAGTTTTTGCTTCACGTATTAATATATAAATACTTATAATACTTAACGAAAGCTCGCATTATATCGTAGTTAAAATATGTTATAAGCTGCCAAATAACATTAAAATGAAGAAATCATTATCTAATAATTAATATAAAACATATTTTAATAACCGATTATTCGGATGCAGAATACTTTGGCGATAAATCAATATGTGAAATTCAGATTAGTGTAAGTAATATTTATGACGTTCCTCGACTTATACATTCACTTTTACTATTTAGATTATTAAATTAGAAAATAATATTAACATATTTAGGTATAATAGTGTACCAAACGAAATATTGCAATACTTGAAAAAGGCACCACGTCGTAAGTAATGTTTACATCATTTTGAGATTTCACTATCTTTGTCATTGTAGTATACAAAGGTGGTAAATAAGCATACTTCAACCCTTCGTAATGATTGTAAAATATAGTACACGACACACAACAGCCGGCTAAAATTTGCATAAAATTTTTAGACTGCCGCAAATTGTACTAATATTATAATAATATTCTATTATTATATTATAATTTGTACGTTTACAATTCCAAAAAAGGCCTTTTTTAATGCCTAGCGCACGGGATTAAAAACCCAATACTCTATTATCACTTTATATACTTCTATAAACAAAAAATAACTATGCCAAAATAGAGAAGAACAGCTTCCATTCCCACTCTTCAATTACAGACATTGAAATTTTTTATTACCATAACTTCTTCATTTGCTAACAATCTTTATTCCTCAACTTTAACCGAAATGTACTTTCCATTTCTTAGCGCATTATATCTGTAACTATTTAACGGCACTGCACGGTATATACGAAACAAAATTCTATGAAGTGGGTCATCGATCGCGTGCGTGTGATCAATGTCATGATCAACAGTTATAACCGCTACGTGCCAACCGTTTCAGAACCTTTATTTTGCTTCTAATATCGTCACGAAGAAAAATCGAGTTCTATAATAAGTGCTCATAGTTTTAAAGTCTTGGTGATGAGAAATTCCAAGGTAATTTAGATAATGCTTTGTAAAATGTATAGTCGAATTATCATCAAATTCCTTTTTGCTGAATTCTTTGTCTTATAATCTTGTTTGTAATATATGCATGTTGCTGAACATAGGGAAAAGGAATTAAAATATCAAGGAATAGGAGATATAGACATGTGAACATTCGAAAGTCTTATTTAGCCTGGGAAACGCAAGATGTATGATCACCAACTTCAGTTATCATTAAGACAAGACGCTGTCTGGAATCCTACATTCAAGCTTGCCAAGTCCATAAAATCAAAAACAGTTTAGAAAAAGAAAGTAGAACCGACCTCTTTAACTATAATGTATCATATTTATAACTATGATGACCGCTTCACATAAAACATCAAAACTGTAACTCTTAATCGAAAGGAGACAACTTATTTTCGACCGATAATTTCTAGTATAACTTCAGCTATCAAAACATAATAATATTCAATATAGCCGAATATCAAATACCTATATTAAAATAATAATAACTGTTGACTAGTAGGCATTTATATATCAATCCCAATATAAACTATGTTTATACAACTGGCTAGGATTACAGTTAGTAATCATACAAAAAAGAAGAAATAAAACAAACAGAAATTACTACATAATTGAAATGGTGATAAATTTGATTTTAACTGCTTGATGAATTATAATAACAGTGCTGTAGTGGGCGTAGCCATTTTTCTTTAGTTTAATTGATCAAGTCGACTGCGATGGACGAAAATAACAGCAGAACAACTTTGATTTCTTGTCAACAGTTTATTTCTGCATTATTTACAATCAATTAAAATATTACTAGTTAACATTACATAATTTCTTGAAAAATATTTAACAAAAAATAGTGCGATATGATTTTCTAATCCGACTATTAGTTTAGACATACGCACGTTCAAACAAAAAAACAATCAAACACTTCAGCTTTGTTATATTAGTAAAGAGTATATTAAAAAAACAAACAGAAAGATTCTGTGGAATAAAATTTCATTTACACATGCGGCTGACCGAATGTCTGATACATCCGAGTTCTAGTGATATGCCAAATGTTTTAGGATTTTTGTTAGGGACATGTTATCAGTGGCGCGGTGTCTGTCTTAGGGCGGGGATAGTAATAGAATCATGTCATAAATACCTAAGAATCAACCATCCATTGATGATTAAATGTGAGTATAATACCCTCACGCTGCAAAAACATATAGGTATGAGTCTAAGCATGTAGGTATGATTTGTTTCTGAAATAGTTAATTCATAGTTGAACGGAATTCTTCTTTCTTCTGTTCTTTTCTAACAATGAATTTAAAAACCTGTTATAATCGGATTAACTTTAATGTAATATCTGTAGTGACGGATCATCTCTAATGAATGACTTTTCGAAGATTATAATATCCTAACTAATATTATAAATAAATTTGTTTATTATGCTTTCACGCCTTAATTATTTGACCGATCATCATGAAATTACGCATAGCAGTAGTGCATAGCGATAGCTCAGTGGGGAGACCAACAGACTGCAATGCAGAGGGTCTCGGGTTCGAACCCACGTCGTGCACCTCTGACTTTCGGAAGTTATATGACTTTTTGAAATTATGTGCGTATTGATTGACAATTATCACTTGCTCCGTACCTCGGAGAGCACGTTAAGCTGTCGGTCCCGGCTGCCATGAACATCTATGGCAGTCGTTATGGGAAAGTCAGTGCCCTATAATATCCTGACACTTGTCTAGCTTTAGGGTGTCATTAGCCTTCGGGTTTCGGAGGTCAGGTGGCAGCCGCTCCGTGTAAAAAATAATATCCAGTCAAATCCGGTTAGACTAGAATAGCCCCCAACCCCAAGTGACTTGGGAATAATAAAGGCTAGGGAGAAGAATCATGAAATTACGCATACACATTGTCAGGGGTACAGAAAAGGATATAGGGTACGTTTTAATCAGAAAAAAGTACTGGTCTCGTGCGAAACCGCGAATAAAAGACAGTAAGAAATAAATATCTTAACCGGAAGAATAACTGTAGTACGAGAATATCACTTAGTTATTACATAGTGATATAGAAAATAGTAATAGATATTTTGATGGTTATATGCTATATTTAAACTAAAACAATAAAGCTTTATGCTTACTTAATAACATT
Source organism: Catocala nupta (assembly GCA_963675205.1). Taxonomy (NCBI): domain Eukaryota; kingdom Metazoa; phylum Arthropoda; class Insecta; order Lepidoptera; family Erebidae; genus Catocala; species Catocala nupta. Next base: position 8,268,433 of record OY776098.1, read on the forward strand.
GCATGTAACTAGTAACGGTACACTGAGTTGCACGGGGTTACCATAACAAATAATCACAGTGCATTATCGCGATAAATGTTGTCTACGTAATACTTAGTGGGTCTGACATAACTTCATATTACATACAAGCTTAATAAGCACATTATAAAATTAACTGTCCATAGTTTGTAAGAATAACAAGAAGTTTCTTAGAATAACAAGACATTACGACATTATTTCATATTTTTTATAACATGGTTGTCCTGGTGACGTAAGATTAAGTACAATGTTATTGGAGTTTATGTCAGATAATTCAGTAGCACCAAGGGAAACGATGTGCTTTAGAAGCTAATACATTTGCCTTCTAATAATAATATGTGGTCTAAACACTACTCGTACAGTATTTTTACTGCTAAGTCTTTGAGCATATCTGTGTATATAGTAAGATTTACTGGTATACTACATAAGAGATACACAAGAAGGTTTAGCCAAGGCAGTCTTACACGTGTTTGTTTTATATATTGTTATATATAAAACAAACACACAAAGCTGGTTAAAAAGTCAGCTGTGTGTACTAGATTTCCTATGAGGACAGCGTATTGTCATCTTCCTACGAATCATAGATTTTGTGCTCCTACTGACTATTTTCTGTTAGGAGACTAGAATATCATATTGGTAGAATACAGTTTACTGTCAGACAATTTTATGCGCTCACGGTTATATTCGAAAACGCAATATGTTTTCCAAGTAATATAATCTTTGTCGGCCTTCTTTTGTTGCAAAATCTCAACAACTTTTTATTCTTATCGTACTGACTACCTGTAGTATTATCGCAAGAATATTAACATTAGCACAACAACATGTATTTAGGTTAAGCACAGTAACATACTGCCCAAAACCTGCTTTAAAAAAACATACGAAGCAAAACCATTGTTTTGATTATGCTGAAGCACATTTCGCACACGAATTTGCGTTTAAATGACAGTTGACACATGACGCCATGTTGCTTTTACCGTCTTTTATTTGACAGTCAGCGTTTTGGCGGGAGTGCGGCCAAGGATTAGCGGCCATTTGTAAATTCAAGTTCACAATGACGACGCGGAAGTTTTATTGTTATTTTTTAACGCAAGCGAAAGTAAAGGTTGTAGGTCGAACTATCAAGATTTGGACCTACTTGCTTTTTCTACACAATGGCCAGTCATTATGAAATACAATTTTCCCGTGGTTGTTAATTTCTCCATCGATTTTGCAACTTTCATCGGATTTTATCGATTTCATTTGATTGAATTTATTAAATAGCTCGTTTCTTTAATTTATTAAGATTTGTATCTATCTCACTTTATAATCTGTTATGTGATAGAGTGTTTACTTTCTACAGCGTATAACATATAGGTGTGGTCGTATTTAGGGTCGTAAATTACACATGATAAATAATCATAGCAGAGTAAAATTGAAAAATGTAACTTTATATTCACGTATTGCAGCAATATTCTTAAGGTTTATTAATTATAAATAATACATATAGGCATTCTTAAAAATGAAGATTGTTGTTACATATGCATTTTAAAATTTTCTATGAGAAAATCTTCGAATATTCATATGACAATAATAATAATAATAATATATACCCCTCTGGGACAGACGTTATCTCATCATGAGACTAACGCGATATCGGAGGGCACAGTACACTAGCTTTAAAACTATCACCTTCGCCTTGTGATATAAACAAAAATGTATCACCAGGTTAAATTAAAGCGCACAACCGCAGGGCAGCTCGTGGCGGGCTGAATGTGAGTGGCGACACCGCGCGCGCGGTCCTGAATGCCTCAGAGAGTTGGTAAGGGCCTCGTCCCCGGCTTGCCGTTACTGGTTGACTGGGGTGGAACTTCAAGAGTGCCCGTTGGACTCTTAACTCTGGCTTGCCTTGGTTGGCCGGTCAGAGGGGGGCCGCTAGAGCTATATGCTTGGAGGTGGAAGTGTTATTTTCAAAGGCATAACTACGGGGAAACCCGCTCCGGGTCTCCGTTGTCACGAGAACCGTGATGGTGAAACCGGCGCCGCACCGCTCGACACCCCTAGCCACTCGCACCGGTGTTGCCCTCTGCTGCTGGCTTGTATGCCTATAGTGGCTTATCAGGGGGCCCATCTAGTGAGTTGGCGAGTCACCGTCTGCCCATTGCATTGATGCTATTAGAGTATTCAGGGCAGACGCCGTTTTTCATCCATAGTTAGCAATATACCAGTCCACCAAACACCCATACCTATAGCCCATATATTAGAATCTATACGTAGCAATAGTCCTACGTCTGCTGCGGCTAGTGCTGCTGTAGGTGTTCCATCACACCTTTGATTAAAACTCTCGAAGGGCCTCTTCACGTTGGACCCATGTCTCCGTGTAAGCCTCCCAAAGGGCCAGGTATTTTCTAATATAATATGTTAGAAAGTACCTGTGATAAGAGAAACATAATAATATAATATATATTTGACCACAACTAAATCTTTGATCTTTTGTTTTGATATTCACGCTGAATATCAAAACAAATGATTAAGCCTATATACCTGAAGACTTCAGCAGACAAAAATATTACGTCAGCTAGATTTTAGTCTCACGATGTAAGCCTATTGTAGTCTACCGCGCATAATTTCAGAGTTTGTATTCTACTCAGACAAAATGTAATTAAGTTTTGTGTTAGCCGAGGCTAGAACCTACAGCTCTAAGATGGGCAGTTACATAACCAATCACAGTCATACTACAGTTTCATGACTTTCATCTATTTTTATTCGATATTAATCATCGGATGTATTACCGTGTTTCTTTAATTAATAAGGATTTGTAGTCTGTATCTTGATTATAATCTGTGGTATACAAGATAGTGTAGACTTTCTATACTGACGGAAATTAATACTTTCCGTTGAATCTCTATCCGTACGGTGTACTGGATAGATATACATGAAATGCACGCGTAATGCTAGGAAATTACTTGAAAATCTACACATACACCATTTCTTATCCAAATAGAGCTAGTAATTGTAATCTTAAGGTAAAAATGGATGATAATAAATATACTGTAATGAAACACATTCGTTTTAGATGATTTATAATATTTTTACAGTATATTGTACATATGTTTTGGTAGCAGAGATGCCGGACGACGCAATGGTCACTTTGTTCGCACCAAATCTTCAAATGTTGTAAATTCGGTAGCATAAAACAAAATATGTAAATCTAATTATTTATTTTGTAGTTGGGTTATTTTTTTATATATATTTGGAACAGTCAGATTGGAAAAATTGGATTGGGAATCAGCCATAATCGAATCATTGTAGTGGTGAAGTAACATTCGTCTGCTTGGGTATGCTTAGTGCCTACCACCGCTTTGAAAACTATTTTGATCGTTAACAAGGTGGCTGTCAAAGTGAAGAATAACTTTGCAGCAAAAGTAGAGACAGAAGCATTTATAGAAAGAATTAGTGGGCATCTTTAGTAAGTGTTGTAGTTTATGGATGGCAACTTTCACCTTTCTACGATAGTACTTTATTGTGATCGGTCAGAGTTGCGTGGTGATTACGAACACGCGCGATCTGTGGCGCCGGACAATAGGCTCGAGGCCTATATTTAATGATGGACAGCTCGTAAGAAAACAAAGAATTTATGTCTATATATTATTATATATGATTATATGCCTATGTAGATATATTTTTAACCTAGCTTACATAAAAAACCTGCCTAATTAATTACTATATCTTCTAATCCAGTTCAAGTTTATTTTCTAAATGAAATCAGAAGTCAGCGAAAATTTCTTGCGTAACTATTGACTTATTACAGTAACCGGTATATTATAATTGCTTCCTTCATCAAATATTAAAATATACAGGAGTAGGCCTATAACCACACCCAAACGTTTTTTTAATGGTAGAGTTAAAATAGCCTTGTTCTTTCTCTGTTTTGAATATTTATTGTTTGTCTTTTATTTAACATTTATCAATTTCTTTGTATTTTGTATGGGTTACTGTTAAAAATGAGATACAATGTAATAAAATCAATTTAACTTAACTGCAAGGATGGGCAATGTTTTAAGTGATTGCCTCAACGTATCTTGTGCTGGTACTGAGAATCTTTAAACAGCGAAGCACAATAGCATTTTCCAACCCGGGCATCCGACGCCGGACCACAAAAGCGGCTTCAATAATAAGCAAAAGTTATGTAATTTAGGAACATCTAAATATATCAAAACTGCTAGTACGAAATTATGGTTGTATTGTGCATGAACTGATAAAACTAAAATTGACTGACGGGTAGTATTCAGGGCTAGTCGGCAAGAATGCATATTTTTGTTTTCCTTATAAGTTTCTTGAATACTAGTGAAAGTATAGCTTATTATATCAGTACAAAAGTAACTAAGTGTGTTTCAATTATTCGCAATGCCTTTAAACCATTGTATTAGCAATCTTATCTTCACTGGTAAAACAAATCTGGCTTTATTATTTAAATTAATTTAAAAGCTTGAGGATAGATATCATGAAATGACTTGTGAATGTAAGACATCAGATTCTAATTTCTTTTTGGATAGTGTTAACTTTATTGATTAAGCTTAGGTATGTATGGGGCTGTAGTTTAACAAATTAAATACGATTGATTAGAATGAAAAGTATATTGTCAGCAGGACTACGTATGCAACTATAGAACTTCAGAGCAATCAATGGAGATATTTTACCACCATGTAAGTTCAAAAATCCGACTTAATTATTAATAATTTTTGTTTGAAGTGAAAGTGATATCGGATTCGTTGATTCGCCATAATTGATTTAAACACAACCCATACTTCAGCTTAAGTTAAGCATAAATTATATATGTCAAATTTCACGAATCTGGCTTTGCCATTTAATAAATACAAATATTTTTTAATGTGGTCGCCTCCGCACTCTTACTGCGCCGAGTGTCCCAATACGTGGCAAAAATTTGTGGGATCCACGAATAGTTGTTTCGAGCCAGGGTGTTGTTTGTGTCCGTTATTTGATTGTTTGCAAACTTTTCTTGAACAACAATACGTTACCGATTCTCTTTAAACAAACCTGCAATTTTATACGTTAAACCCAATTATTGATATTTGATTTATTTTGTTGGTAGCTTTACTTATAATAACTTCAAATATGAGCGATCATATTTGAAGTTATTGGAGACGGGTTATAGTATTTAAACTTAGTAAATGTTTAAGCTTTTAAATTGAAGGTCTGCAATTGAAAGTAGGTTACCATTTAGTTCAGTCATCTGCCTTGGGATTTGAACGGTTAATGTTATTGAACGATATGTTTACTGCGAGCTTCGGCTACTTGAATCGCATACATTTATATACGAGTATAATGACTTGACCGTTGCAATATTACCCATACATGATAAAAAGTAATTTTACCTACGACTTCTTCTGCGTGGACTTCGGTTCTCCCACAATTGCATTAATTTATCGATAGTGTAGTGGTGGTGATTGCGACTGTTGTGTACTGATATCTAGGTCCAAAATGTGCTATTAAGAAATTAAAAAGAATTCAAATCTATATAAAAAATATATTTATTCATATAGGTCACAAAGTAACATTTATGAACGTCAAAGTCACACTTATCAATGTGAACATTGCCATCCATTATTATTAGAAAGTCAGTACTATTCATCTTGAAGTATTACTCACTAGCTACGCCGGTAATGCGTAGGCGCAGTTGATAGCGGAACTCGCGAACAGTGATTAAATTTATGCCGACATTTCCTACTGGATATGCCTGTAGAAATTGTCATCCTCAATGACGAGTTAATTTCTGTGTCAGTAGTTATAAAGCAAAGGAATAAATATTAATTTTATTTATAGCTTTTGTGTGGTGCTTTTGTCATAGTATTTTAGTATCTATCCATTTGCTTGGGTTCCAGTTTTATTTATAGGAGTGTGCAATGTTTGTTGTAATAGCTTTTATACAATACATGGGTTGTAGTTTTAGTTATGTATATTTTGTATGCATTTTGTGGGTTCAGAAGGTCAGTATAGGTTGTTTTTTGTTATTTGTTTTGTATATTGCATGTTCCGCTCTGCTTTAGTTCAGATATTATTCTCGTGAAACGCTTGCAATTTCTCGTTCTCTTGAGATTTTGGGGTACAATTTATATAAAAACATTCTTATGTAGAAATTTCAAGTCAACCCATCGAATACTTTTAGGACACAAATATATCAGAGCTGATTTTTTAAACATAAGGCTGGCTGGCTTGTTGGTCTATGTTATATACATTATTGGAGATGATTTAAGTCTCAGATTAGATAGTCGGGTAGGTCAGATTGTTACTACGATTTTTTACAGAAATATTATGATCAGCATAGGATTTGACACTTTAAGCTTATACCTTATAATGTAGTATGGTTGAGGAAACTTAGCTTGTTACAACATTACCTGACCAGGCACATACTATAAACATGATACTAGTTAAAAACGCGGTCCATATCTAACTTACGAGTAAATAGTGCTTGGCTTTTAAGAATAGGCGACTTTCTAATAGCGATATACAAAATTTCATATGAATATATTGACAATACTTTGAGTACGCCTCCTGCGTCCAAAATTAGTATTGTGTTATGCACAACTGTATCTATTCGAATTTTATTCGGATTCAATCGTGCACATTACTACTTTACAGCTATATACGTCTTTTTTTTGGGTGGTCAAATTGACCACACTCCGCCTGATGGTAAGCAGTCGTGTGGTCTAAGAGCAGTGGCCTCCACATCGTCCTCATAGCAGCCGAGGCGATGTTGAGGTCTCTACTTTGACGGCCTGAGAAGGTGCTTTTTCACGCCCCGCTTAAAGGACCCAGGATTGAAGGAAGAAAGAAACACGTGCCTTGGCAGAGAATTCCATGCCTTGATCGTACGGCAGAGGTATGAGGACCCAAACTTGTTGGTACGCACTCTAGTGGACTCTACCGTGTAAGGATGGCATCTGAGCCCAGCACACGTTGTTCTGGATAGGAAAGGGGAGTGCGAGATAAGGTGGAATAACTCTTCAGACTCTCCCCGTGGTGTATTCTGTAGAAACATGCCAATGAGGCAATGTCCCTACGGAGTTGCAGCGGTTCCAGTGAACTCGTGACCTCTGGATCTTCGATGATACGGACAGCCCGCCGCTGTAACCTGTCAACAGCGTCTAGCAAGTACTGCACGGAGCCATCCCAAAGATGAGAACAGTACTCCACGCAAGGGTGCACTTGTGCCTTATACAATAGGCACAGCTGCCTAGACGCGAAGAACCGCCTCACCCTGTTCAGAATTCCGAGTTTTCGTGAAGCTTGCTTAATGACGCTCTCGATGTAGGTTTTAGGATTAAAGGAGCGGCAAAGATCCATACCTAAGATGGAGAGGCTGTCACGTATCACCAGTGGAGTGTTCTTCAGAGAAGGGAGGGGAAGAAACGGAGACTTCTTTGTTGAGAACGCGCATGCCTGGGTCTTCTTGGCGTTGAACTGGACTAAGTTCTTGGCACCCCATTCAGAGATGCGGTCCAAGGTCTGATCAAGTTCAACGACAAGATCCTGCCTTTTCCTCTCTACCTCAGCCTGTTTGGTCCCAGGACGTCCGAGATATCGCCCATGTACGGTACTGTCATCCGCATAACAATGTATGTTGCCGAGATTCAACATATCATTGATATGCAGAAGAAAGAGCGTAGGGGATAAGACGGACCCCTTCTTCGAAAGTATAGTAATACCTTTTCATCACCAACATGCTAAATTAGCTTTAATGAATAATTACACTTCATTGATCGAGTGAACGATTATAAATGATTGAAGTTAAAGGTGTTAAACGTCAATCACTGGCATGTAACGACTTAGAATAGCCAGTTCCTTGTAGAGCGGAAGCGTTCTTTAATGCCTGAGCAAATGTACTGATGAGTGCATTATATCACTATCTTCGTATTTAGGCAACAACTACAAATCAATCGCAAATTTCAGGTATAAAATACGAGAGAAATGAAAGAAAGAAACAGCGATAATTAAAATGGTATTTTACGTAACTGTCTACCAAATTTTATTTTAATGTGTCATGAAGTTACCGTGATGGTTGTTGAGAAAGAATTTTTAGAAACTATTCTTCTGGCTCGTTTCTGAAAATAACTCTAAGTTTCTGTTCTGTTCTGTTCCAGAGGTTAACACTACGTTTATATTAAGGGGTAACCTCTGGAAAAGGAAATCACTGCGTAATAATATTATTAGTAAAGATAAATTTTATCATCTTACAACGTCTATTTTTACTCAAAATTGTCAAAGTATCCTATTACGTATTGTATTGTATCACGCATGAAGACATTCATAAAGGAAATATGGGTTCACCAAGTACATTTTGTACTTGACAGTACGCTTAATGTAACTCGGCACATAATTGCTGGTATATTTGTGAGTGCAACGACATATCGAACCAGCACCGGGCCGTGTGACGGTTACGTACATAGCTAATTACTCTAATGACCGACGATTACCTTATTGATTTAGCCTGTCACATACTAATTGCTTCAAATTTCATTGTTTGCGCGCCTTGACGTTTTTGTAACAGTAAAATAGCTTAATGGTGACAATAGCATATGAATGTTTGTATGTCTCTAGCATTTATACAAATAAGTCGTTTGATTGCCAATACAAATGACATGATAGTACACTTGTTGACAAAAATAGTTCGTCCAGTCCTAGATTATTATTTTTTGGGATATCTAATCTTTTCATATTCTTCTTTTAAAAATTCAAAAAATATAATCTTTTATTTACCAAAATGGGCACTAGCATTTTGGTGAAACGTTGTGGTATTTTATGTAGTAGCAATGTAGTTGTCTTAAAGTTGATTGTTTACAAACAACATTCATATATTTAAATATACGACCAAAGATCACTAAATATTTAATTTTACTTTTAGTTTGTTATTGTTTTTCAAGTTAAGACTGCCTCGTGCAAACGAACGTACGACCATGAGATTGGTTTAATAAGGCAAAATACACAAAGTTATATGGCTGTGATCTTTTACAGGATCAAACGGGGTACAGTGTAGGCTCGCTGAATGTGGATCATCTCGCACCAATGATGTACGAAAGCTCTATCTCTCTGGTGCTAGGATATTGCCCTTATCCTGGTTCTAATATTCAAGAAACCAGAGGATTTTTCTAAGAACAGTTAATGTTTGACACATATTCTATGAATAACATGTCAAAATTTAACTGCTCGTAGCTAAAACGACTCGTTTTCTGACTGTAGGAACCTGGCCTTACTATGTTTAAACGGTATCTTGTGGTATTAAGGATTACGTGGGCGTTAAGTTGTTTACCTCACTACGAACATTATGTTTCAAATAATACTGCCTCCGCATGGGTGGTCAATCACGTATGAAATATAAATTGATATGTAACCTCGTTCAATCTTCATCAATGTGTGTTAATGTCAGTACACCTGAATGATGCTCTCTCTTTAGGGACGGTCAATTACTACGCGTTAAAGGTGATTCGAATACACGAAAGTTTAAGAAATCCATCAGTGATATATGACGAAAGTATCTCCAGTAACAGCTACTACAAAATATTTATGGATGTTTTAAGTGCTTAGTTTTACTTTTTAAAAGATAAATAGTAGTGTGGTTTGCTTGTTATTGGTAGTAGTATTAGCTTTGTTCACCTCTATGAAAGAATGTGCAGTACGTGTGGTAGTGACCATAATACCATCGAAAGCGTAATCCTGTAAAGATGGCAGTACGTTGTGTCCGTACGTGAAGTACACTAGGTCATCATATGATTTCTTACACTGAGGCATCTTTAGTATATCAATCAATAAAAAATACTATAATTATGCTCCGCAACGTGCACTCCGTCTATCCATATATCTAATTATCTACCCTATCTATCTACAAACATATTTATATGGCGTATATGTGAAATGCCAAGTTTCAAATTACTCGGTGCACAATACCAATTAATAGGCATTAATTGGTATTTTGCAATAAGCGTCCTCCACTAAACTCCTACCAACTGTAGGCGTTTCGTTTGCTAAAATTATTACCTATCTTATTGGTATTCAATCCTATCTTATGGTTTTATTATGTGAAAGCTTGTAATTAGCAACATGTGTATCTTAATTGTAACTAATCAAATGCACTTATTAGACTGTAAGCTTTCCTAAAATAAATAAATATTGGCTCAGTGTAACAAATACATAATATATACAAATAAATTTGTAAAAATTACAACAAGCTATTCTCTTATTTAAAGTAACATTGTTATTGACACTTTGCTTTAATAAAAATAACTCTTTTATATTTATAATGATAATAATTCTTTGGTTTTCAAATTAAAACTTAATAAAATATTTCACAGTCAATGATCATTATTATTAAATTACAATTTCTTAAATAATTATCTTTTAGTAACTTTGCCAATATACATAATATATGGAAATAGTTTATCTGCTTCAAATAATTACTGTTTCTATTACACTAGCTATCTTGAAAGACAGCAAGCGTAATTGAATCATAACTATGCTAAAGATGTCCAGCTGGCTCAATTCCAATTGCGAGTAAGTTCTATTTGGTCCAATAGCTATCTGAATTCAGCACAACTTATAAGGTAAGTTATTTGCCCATGCATTCTGGCTTAATAAACACTTGCATACCAACGCTGACGTTAACGGGTCGAATCATAAACTTCGATAATATAATGTCGCGAAAGTTTTTACAGTAAGTAATGTTCATATCATTTGTTTGGATTAAAGCTTTCTATACATGTAGCTGAGGGAATATTTGGTTGCTATGTAGGTGTTGTTGTTATATGTATATACATACATATATTGGTAGCTAAACTTGTTGCGTGTATCCTTCTATTTGTTCCAATTATTACTTGATTCGGTTAAATGTAGCAATCTTTTCACGGAGTGGCTATCATCGGACTACCGCAACCTAAACGGTTACGATATAATATATACGATATTTTATAAGGGTTATATTAGGGATTCTCGTATCAACTGTTCATAAATGTTTAGTCAAGACCAACGCTTTTATGTGTCCGCATCCCTTTTGGTAATTGGGGTACCCTATAAAATGCCTGTCCGGGTGGTCTTATCGCTCAACTTCTTGATTAATTTGCGCGGCCATCATTGCATGACTGATTTTCTCCTCAATGTTAATTTCTTGTTGATTACATGATCGATTTCATTGTTAAATAGTAGGAACTCGGAATCTCGCGTTTCTGACCTGGTAGATCTTTATTAGAACACTTCATTAAGGAATATATGTATCTTAGGAATTTGAATTGAATTAAGTATTTGAGATATATCTCGAAATTGAGCCTCCACTTAGCTTGCTAAATAACTTTTAATTGGTTACTAATTAATCAATTATGTTTTATAGTTCTGTGAGTGTCTCTAGAGCTGTTTATTCCCCTCAATTCAGACTTCACATATCTATTAAGAGGTGCTTGACTATACTTGAATGTACAGAGAATTTATAAAAATAATTTTATTTATGTCAACACAATCAGTATTATGGTCAAGAGCCAATATAATGATCCGTTACATCCACGGAGGAAATTATCAATTTACACTCAACTTTCTTATGAAGTTTTGAGTTAATAAACGTAGCTACATTTTTTCTTCCTCTTTATAATAATTACCAATCAATCTGTTGAATCTCTTATAACCATCATATGCACTAATGTATTAGACGGAAATTAAATTTAACCGCATAATATATTTAAATTTAATTAGGTATCATTAAACATTGATTAGCGATAAAAGGACGGAGTGGCGATATTATTAGAAAGCTTTTCTGTGTTCGCTTTACTTTATTGAATAATAATTTATTTTTACATTTTTATGTAGTTGAAAGTTTTGCCCTCTCTTCTATATAGACCGCAAAATATTTAATGGGATTTATCCGTTGCGAAATACGTTAAAACTTTAGTAAGATCAGAAGTTAGTATACTAAAAAGCCATTGGAATATTGATCTCAATTTCTGTAGTGCCACGGTTCTTAACGAGACGGTCTTCTGCCAGATAGGCCTCGTGATCTTTGTACCTTAGCATGACACTTTTTTAAGAGTGGCAATGGCTGATAGATTGTCTTACAAGCGCTTATAGGCAATGGTAACCACTTACTATAAGCTCATATGCTTGCTTACCACGTTTGTTGTATTAAAGCTAATTATTAATAGATAGATATTTACTAGATTTAGTATCCAAGCATTATTAGTTTTTGAGTTTGGAACTCTGCACGACAAATATGATCAATCATGATTTGAGCTTAAAACTAGCAACTAGTTATATTTGTCAAATATCGTGTTAAACGTTGCCGATGCTGGCTATAGGAAATTAATCTATTTATACCGGCACCAACGGTAAGGACTATTAGCCACCCGCGGTGATTACCTTTTAGCATCTCGTTAAACTTTCTGAACATATTACTTACTACAGCAATATATCAGAAGGATTAACGATCTTTTAAAAGTACTTTTTCAGTCGGGGTGGTCCGGTTGCGTTGAGTTTGGTATGAAATACCGTTAAGCCATTCCTTTTCTTTACTTCTTTCGATTTCGGGATGATATATGTTTGACATGATAAAATAATATAAGACGTAGACTTGTAGGATAGGTAATAACTTCTAAGTTAGACATTTTAAAATAAGGTGCCCATCGCAGGCTTGCGAGTTAGAAAGGAAATACATTGTATATTGGCTACCCTGATAGTCATTTTTATAACCAACGTGGATATTCTACACCATAAGCCAAATAAGCGTGATCTCTGAATATATTTAACTAGCTGGTAAGGTTGGACAGCTGAGTACGACCACGACCTCTAGATTGCAAGTACAATGTCTAATCCATCGCGCTACTAATCTTGTGTCCGTCTAATTTAAATCCCGTTTCTCCCCAGGAAGGCAATATAAAATATAGAATAATATATTAGATGAAGGCTGGTTTTCTTTTTAAAAAGTCAGCTTTATTATGTATGCTTGAGGACGATTAGTGCAACATGTTTAGATAACATTTTAGACTTATTGACTAAATGCTCAAACTATAAATTACTTAATTTAAAACACATCGGGTTTCGTATTTTCATTACCATAAGACTTTCGCCGGAGACATTGACATAAAAGTGAAATAGCATAGCTAATAAATAATAAAGCACACTCTTTTCTAATAATATTACGGTATAACGAAATGGAAACTGAATTAATAATAGTTACGTATAGGTTTATCTAAATTTGCATTTGATACCGGTTTTATGAGTAACCGTCGTGAGTTACCACTTTATTTTGTTCTATGTTAAATAATTCGTTACAACGTGAGATCTTTATGGTGTAGTACATGATATACATAGGTATGGTGTTGTAAATTATATTTATTTATAATTTGATTCATGGCGTAGTGGTTTATGTGGTCGCCTCACCACTGTCACTGCGCAGTGTTGTGGATTCGAATCCCACACGGGACAATACTTGTGTGATCCACAAATGGTTGTCCCCATTCTGGGTGTTCTTTGTGTTCGTTGTTTGAATGTTTGTAAAGTCGCCCGCGACACATGATTTATTCCTAGTGCGGAAATGACTTTTTAAAGAAAGACGAAGTGTTTGTATATACCTCCTCGAAGTAGCAGAAGTCACCTCATATCTTAACAGCAATGTTGTTAGGTTCCATGTAATTAGGAGTAAGTCGCTTGTTGTCTATCCAGCTTATTTTTAGATGATCAGGCTGTTACTGAGAATTTAGTAATATACATATATAGTCGAACGATTATATCCCGAATGGGCTGAGGTGTACATGATACTTCACCTAAATTTAACCGTTTACGTGTGCCTGACCACAGTTCTAGAAGTACTAGTACTGTAATACTTAAGAAATAAACGCAATAACACTTTGCTTTACTCGGCAATTGATCCAGGCATCTCACAATCGTATACAAACACACATCGCGTAGGATAAGTTTGTGCAAATACTAAAAACTTATGAGTAAAATGACCTCATAAACAACAACGCCATCTATATTCTATACCTACACTCTAGTCTAGTAATGCAAGCGATAATATTTCAAACATATTTTGTTATCTTTATAGACAGCTGTTGAGACAGAAACGCATTTTAATACTCTTATGGTTAAAAGGCAGATCTGATTATGTCAGTGACAGGAGAACTTTCACTGTCGCATAGTGTCTTGTTTTTTGTTTCTTAATTGACGTGTCAGAACAGGTTTGTGATATTATTTGTTTAAAATAAACCCAGAAAATTAGTTTGATAATAAATGCAGCCATTCTATTAATTAAAATTACTATTGAGTTAAATCACATTTTATATTATGGGATTAAATAAAATGACCATCAAAAATACTAATTGCACAGCAAAATATGCTAACTAAAATATATCATAACGATACCTACTATAACCTATACGCCTCAAATCACTGCATTCCGTTTCGGAAGGGTTAGGTTATGTTAGGTTCCTTCTTAAACCCAACTAAAAATACTCCGTCGACTTAGTTTGATCTCTTTAAATATATTTTGCTGTGCAATTAGTATTTTTGGTAAACATATTTTGCTGTGCATTTAGTATATTTAGTGGAACAAAGGCAAAAAATTGAGGAACAGTTAAATATTACCCTTATATTATTAAGTTGTCTATAATCTTGCTGTTTACAAACATTTAAACAATGGACACATGAACACCCAGACTAGAAACAATAATATGTAGATACACAATGTTTTTCCTTGTATGGATCAAAACCACAGCACTTTTTGCAACGCCACTGGACCACTTAAACGTTCTATGTAGTCAATAAATATATTATTACATACAGAAGTCATAGCTACAATATAAAAGCTTGATATATTTGATAACCATTGTTGCGCATGGGCATAATCGTAAGATAGTTGCGTGTATCAAACATAAAACCCTACTAAAGCTATATGACAGACGTTATATTAAACATATAAGTTTAAATTGGCTGCATATATGACGCAGCGGTTTAAGTTGTGAATTCGCCACTTCCAGTATGTAGATTGTTATAGGTTCGATTTCCAAATGAGTTTAAAAAGCCAGTGATCTATGCATAGTTTCTTTTTACTACAAACGAGCTAGCGACCCGCCTGAGGGTAAGAGTTCCTAACCACTTAAAATACGACAAATCTGTGTTTCTGGCGTTTACAGAAGCTATGACTATGTTTTAGTATTATGAGTAGGTATATACCAAGAAATACCAAGCCGCTACCGACATCAATAATATAATAAGTAGTTACAGTAGGATATGTACTGGGGCTGGGGAAAGAGTTATGACTAATAGAGTGACCGGGTAAGGAACCTGGAGCTTTTAAAAATTATTATTCTTAGTTACCGTATTATTTCTGTCTGTTCTTTAAATGTTTGTAAAGTCTTGGGATTAAAAATAGTATTATCCTTAGCACGTGCTTTCATTAAAGTAACAATAAAGAAAGAACGCTTTCGGCACGCATACTTAATTAAATACAGCATGATCTGACCCACACGGATGGCCCGTTATAACAAGATAACGCTATAAAGTACTGTAACCTGGGCAGTGGGTTTCTGTGCTATTTTACTGGACACCTCATACTGGTTTCGTGGTCGCAGCTCCGTTAAACTATTATGCCCATCCTAGCACGCATCATTTGGTGAAAACTTGTTCGGGAATATATTTGAAACAACAAGTCTACCTTCGTCGCGTAGCGGTAATGAATATGATTGTTGTGTGTGTCGTAGGTTTTATTCCTCGGCTCAACAGGTCTGGGAATGTGCCCGGTGGATGGTTAGTGGAAAAGGCTTGCCCGCTAAGTATGAGTGGTATCTAGGACTATTAGTTAGCCAACTGTGGCAACAATGGTTGGATACAATAGTCTCACTCCTGAGACTGTGTATGTATGGAAACAGGCATTTTTTCGTTATGCAAAGTGCAATTTAAAGATCATCACTGTATTACAAGTGTTCTAGAAATATCATTGGTACAGTTAAGTTCAGAACGATTGTTTATGAATTATTACATATTTTAATAATAGTTATACAATTATTTGTTGTCCTGAATAAATAAAATAAATACAGTTTTTTGTATTTCTTTAAAAACCTTTCGTTAAGGTCATTTCTTGTTCATAATACCAGCTAGTCTTTCTAGTCATATGTATGACTATACTGTAGTTGTACGTAGTGGTATTAAGTATTTTAATTCGATTTTATTTAAAAGAGACAACTCCCGCATTCTGTATGTACCCCGCGGCACAGGATTTATTACCAAATATCGTAGAGATAATAATTATTTGAACAACAGACACACAAACTCGGCACAATAATTTGTGCTACATACACATCGAATCTACAACACTCGGCATACTGTCAATGGTGAGACGAACACTTAAACTAAGCCATCCGTACGCAAGTTAAGTTATGCGCAGCAATTGTTAGGTATATACAACTATATTTACCTAAAAAATCAGACTAACCTCTGCCTAACCTTAAAACTGAGACAAAAGCGTGATAATACGGGACACAGACGTGACAATACAATGTCAAACATAACCTCTTTGTATCTTCGAGATTCAAACGTGACCTTGCAAAAGTGTCATGACTAATTAAAAACAGTTATAAAATCAAATATGTTAATGTTCTTTCAATGATTCAGTTTATAATTTCTTTCCTAGAAACGGCTGTAGTGTGCATTAACATTGAATGAGCCACGAGTGTCCTACAATGGATTCAAGTGTCAGTCTCCTACAAAATATTGCTTGTTCAGTTAATAAAAGTGGCACAAGAGTGTTCACGATTTGAAGAAGAATTTTTAAATTTGCAATTGGACTTTCTAGTTAATGTAAATCTTGGCACAGTGTTGGACTTGCCTATGGGTTCTAAAAGTGTTAATTGGATTCCCGTCAGGCAACTTCCAATACGTAGATATAGTGAGCTTAGGAGCCATTACAAGTCATCGCCTTCAAAGCTTAATGGACCGTTTTTATTTGTCTAAGCCAGTGATGTGTTGGCGTATTTCAGATTGTTTGATAACGTAATTACTAAAAAGAAAGATTTTATTGTTTTGTTACTGAATTATTTGCTGGAATTTAGTGTAGAGATAGCTTGAATCATCCTAGAGAATAAATAATAACTATAGTGATTAATATTTTGCTTCGAATAAACAGCTTTTGTGTATATTTAAATGTACCTGTACGTTTAGAATATCATTTTGCGTTAAAGAGTCTATTTGAGGAATGTTGATACCATAATCTCACCACGCCCAAGATATTAAACGTAGATAAAATCGCGGAGCACAACTAATACAAGCGTGTTAAATCACAGTGAAAACTGTATCAAGGCAGAGATGAGTATAAGTAAGTAAGTAAGTAAAATAAATGTTATAGCGATTATGCTATAACATTTCTTTTTCGATTAAAACTTCTTAATTTACTCGTATGGTAAACATTTATTTTAAGTACCGTTCTGTAATTACTTTCTGGCTCATACCGTTATCACACCAATTTATATCCAAATGAATTTATATCAGACGATACAACAGTATTTTTATTCAAAATTTTTTACTATACAGTTGATATTTTACGTTTTTATATCTATAGTGATAAGATTAAAATTGGATGCGTTTCTTTTCAATAATGCACTTTAAATTAATGCCAAAGTAAGTCCTGATTGGGTACTTCTTAACGTTGGATATTTTGTTTAAAATGTTGTGACAGTCATATATGGCTGCGATCAATGATTTTAAGCAACCAAAGTGATAAACGAAAGGCTTATTTAATGAAGGGTAGATACAGTAACATACGCATAAACTCTTGTTGTATCTGGGGTATCAGGATGTAAATATTACTAAGGGTGCTATACCAATCCCTACAGCGCTCTATCCTTGCTTTTGCACGTGGTATCTTTTGGAAAAAGTATATTTATTCTGAATAAAATATACCCTATGTCATTTTCTGTACTCCTGGCAATGTGTATGCGAAATTTTATGATAATGGGTCGAATATTTCAGGCTTGTAAGCGTTACAAACAAACTCACATTTGCATTTATATTGTTAAGTTAGAATTCAGCTTTCGTATGTTTGTAAATCTCGAAACGTCGATGGATAAACATGATTTATTTATAATTTTTAAGTAATATTTTTACACAACATTTCATTTTCATATAATAATGTTTTTATATACTTATAACCTGCAGTTCTCGAATAAATCAGACTGACGCGCAGCGAAGCGTGCTTGAAATTAGTCTAGTTATAAATATTGCTATGGATTCGTATGGCGTGGCAAGCATAACTTCTCCTGCTCCATTGACTTTGGAAGCATTACGACAAATGATTACTTTTTTGGTCTTGTTCACTATGTTATATTCTTAGTCAGATTGTTGAAAATTCTTAGTAGCAGCTGGATATTAAGGTATTGGGATCTGCTTCACCCTCCAAGTCTCAACAATCACACAAAGTAGTTAGAGATCATATATCTCTTTTCGATTGTTGTCCCATCGGAATATAAGAGTACACATTGACATGAGATAGCTCACACACTCACACACATATTGCCGGCGACGTTTATATAACAGAGGTCTTAAAAAAATCAATTTTTTAGCGTGCAGCTGTGAGAAAATAAGTTTTATGTTAGCAGGTCAAAACTTATAAGCTGTATTGAACAATGCTCTTCAACAATATGTAACTTCCGTGAAATATCTAGACTAGCTGAAAAATATTATAAAACAAACAAAAATTACGTAATTGTTTACATAATTTTATAATATATTCGGAATTATATTTTAAATACAAGGAAGTGGTGACAAACTCAAAATAATATTCAAATTATTTTTTAAAATCTAGTTTTATCGAATTATAACGTAAAACTGTGTGGACGATTAAATTATAATAATCTAGTTTTAATCTTTATTTTATTATACACGTGGTAGTTTTCGGCTTGCAATAAGGCAACATGGCATTCGAATATGAATATGATACATGCATCTCCTAAAGCGTTCGGTTCTTTCATGCATCATATGCTGAAAAACGCAAGCGGCAAACGCACTTCATTTGCCGTATTTGCGCTGCTCAAAATGACACGCAATGCCGAAACCAAACAATAGCAATTGCTTTATCTGTATGGACATGGTATGCAGCAATCGCAATACTTTCCACGCTCTAACTGACACATAAACTAATCAATCGCTTAAGAGCTACGTTCTCAACGATACTAAGTAATTGTTTAATATAATTCGAATGCAATTATGAGCCTCAATTGAGCACACTGCGCGTCATCAGCTTGTAATAAATGTAAATCTAGGCCTTGGCACGAACAATTAACCATGCCATAATATTATTTTTAATATGTTTATTAATTTTTTTAATATGTTTATTAATTTTTTTAATATGTTTATTTATTTGGGTTTAAATTTGCTAGTTTTCTTGTAGACCTCTTCAGCTAAGCTATAATGGGTTCTCGTCATTAGTGCAATGGGTGGGATTCGAACTTGCTAGCTCCCTATCCCAAGTCCTATGCTTTATTAATTGGGTTACCGCGTCTCCTATTTGCTTATCTCATCTATTTGCATCTCCTATCTCCTATTTGCAATTTATGTCCATTCTGCAAACCTTGTAACCATGCGTCGAGTCGAAAGCAATTCTATATGAAAGATTTTCTTTAATTGATTTCATTTCCAAATAAAATATGCAGTACTTATTAAGTGTTAGAAATTTTAATACCGTGATGTGAATGTGAAAGCGATATTAAGTACATTACAAAGTTGTGAAAATATGTAAATGTGGATGACATCTAGTCAGTGTGAGTGTTTGATTTGTACGTGCCAGCTGTCGACCAGCGATGCCCTTGCAATATTGAGCTCATGACATAAGTTAGAGTATACGCTTATAAAGTTTCGATTCCTAGAATAATTAAGTACATAATCCTTACTAATATTATTATAAATGTGAATGTAGGTTTGCTACTCTTTCATGCTTTTATGTTTAATTATTCAACCGATCATCATGAAATTTCGCATACACGTTGTCAGATGAACAGAAAAGGACATGGGTTACCTTTCATCAGGAAAAATACACTCACTAAATTAACCTACATTTACATAGATTGTAACTTACCGGTGTAAGCATACAATATTATTTGTTATTGGCTATTTGATAATATTACATACATATACAAATTATTATTAGCCCGTAAGCTTTCTTTAAACAAATACGTAAATCAAGCAAAATTTCATTGCAATTTTCTAGTCGGCAATGTGCTCATTAAGCTCGCTACCTATTATATAAGATCTAGAACAGCTGGTGACACGTGTATGTTATTTTACCATTTCTTTTGGAACACATTGGAAGAGAGACCAGCGGAAATGCTTTAATTTATCAGAGATGTGCTAATAAGCTACTTCATGAATAATGTATATATGATGCATTTACGAATGTTTTTAATAATATGACAATATTTGGAAGCTATATTAGAAAGCCAACCAACAATCTCTTTAAGCTTCATCGATGATATCAATAGAAATAAAAAAACGCTTTTATCGTCAGGTAGAATTATGGGCAGATATTGCTGTATTGATAATAACTATTGTTACTAATATTTCCAATGTTACTTTCATAGTACTAAGTACTGAGTAGAAAATCAGTAAGTCTACGTTAAAATGTCTATCTTAAAACTTCAGGCCGAACCAAAATGACATCGTCCCATTGTAAGGACTACTTCATGATAGGGTTTAAACAATCAAGAGGCTAAAGGCGAATTTAAGGATGTAACCTTTCTTGAACTTATTATGGATAATCCCATATTAAGGAGTCTACCAAGTACCCCGTCTGATACTATGACCGTGCTAGGAACGTATCAGACACGAAAAGCAATACGATACGCTCTGTTTTAGGAACTGCTGGTCGGTGACGGAACGGTCTAGTGGGCGTAGTCTTATACATTTCTTTAAAAACATTATTTTTTTCCCTTATACGTTCCTAGCACGGTCATGGTATGAGATGGGAAAGTGGGCAAACTCCTTTAATATTAATAACTGCACTTGTCTTGATTATTTGATCTAATCTAAGTAGCTCAATGGTTACGGACAGAGCTTTCGTAAAAGAGAGTCATCATTCGACAATTCCGTTTTAAATGTTTTCTAAGAGTTTTGGTAAAACCGATTTTGTTATGAGAGCAAAAGAATAACGTCCCATTTGCGACGTTTTTGAGTCTTTACTTTGCGTGTATTAGTAACAAATATATATTGTTTTCTGTGTATAACATCACTTATTTTACTTTTAAAATTACAACTCTCGTATTAATAATAACTAGCGGTCGCCTAGTCAAAATTCGACCATAATTGATTTAAATTTTAAGTTTGATCGTTTTTAAGGTTTAATATCCATAACTTTACCCTTATAATTACATTTCATTTAGATTTCGCCAAGTCTTTACAGGTTAATTTACCTATCTTCTTCAAAAAAAATATTATTTATTTAACTATACTCTTTCATTGACGATATTCCTAAGCTTGCTACTTTGTTTTCTTTTTTCTTTATTACCTATAAATAAGGTATATGTAACCATAGTTACGAAGAATTGTATGACGACAGACGAACAATGCCGAAATACTACGAACGCGATTCGACTGCGTGTGTTAAATGTATAGTTGGGTGCGTGATTTTTCATTAATTTAGTGTATTCCTAATGCATATTTTATAAAAATATCAGGATTCGCCACTCCTTCTCCATATAAACTTTAACTGTGCCAAATTTCATACTCATCCATCCGCGCAATTTTCGTAAAAAAGCGTACAAAGTTTTTGCTTCACGTATTAATATATGTATAGATTCTTGTGTCGCGGGGGACTCTACAGCCATTAAAACAACGAACACAAAGAATACCCAGACACAGAACAGCCATTTGTGGATCACACAAATTTTTGTCCCATATGGGATTCGAGCCCACAACATTCGGCGCAGTGGCAGCGACGAGGCGATCACTTAAATCACTACGCCATCCGTTCAACCATCATTGATTATTCCTATTTAATAAGAAGAATAGTAACAATATTCAGTTGAAAGTTGTTTTCCTTGCTAGCGTTGTTATACCGTTCACGCTTAAATAAAATATTCAGAATAATTATAACATAAAAATACGCAGATATTTTGTCGATGTACGATCTGTGACATCAAATTTAATATGAACGTGAATGCAAATGTGCAAACACGTGATTGTAACTTTTAATGAGTCCAATAGAACATCGTATACATAACCCGGTCATTAAAGAAGTTTTATTGAGGATACTTAAAATCCTAACGAATATAATAAAAGCGAATGTGAGTTTATTTGTTTGTTACGTTTTCACGCCTTAACTACTCGACCGATCATTATGCAATTTCGCATACACGTTGTCAGGTATACAGAAAAGGACATAGGGTACCTTTTATCCAGAAATAAGTACTTTTATTAACCTAACCTAACCTACATTTACGCGAGCGATACCGTGGCTAAAATCTAGTAGTAGATAATTTATATAAAGTTGATTGATATGCAGTTATCTATTTACTGGTTATATATATAAATTAGCGATATAGCCTGGTCTGGTCGTTGGACTGCTCCCAGTTAGATCTTAAGGATCATATTTTGTATTACTGTACATCTTAATTAGGTAATTGTCGTTCGCTTTACTGATAAAGTTAACATCGTCAGGCAACCTGCATTTCTTAGAGTTTCTCTATGATGTTCTCGAAGATGATATTTCATTATCAGAATGAAAATAGGTCCGGTCTAGCAGTGGGTAGCTTCTAAACGGGGCCTATGTTATATACACAGACATATAAAAATAAATGTCTGTTTGCGTTAACCCATTGATTAGCAGCGGTCACACCGGTGGCCAGATACATATATTTTTAATTATATTTCGTATTCTAAGACATGATAGATTAATTTGTAATGCACGCGTTCCTTTTTCATTGATCGGATCGAGAAGAAACTTAGTTAAACTTCAGACAAAAAATACCGAAATAATGAAACGCATATCAGCTTTAGTTATAAAATAACATTACAGAATAAGGATATTAATATCTTTGAAGACACCTCTTAAATAGCTTAATGGAGATAACTACAGTGCTAGTTTTTTTTTTTATTTCTCTTTGGAAGTAGGCTGCAGCCGTAAACGTGGCTTATTATTTTAATTACATAAATACATATTGACAAGTAGGTAATTGGTGCCATTAGCGATAAATAACGTTAAAAACGATACATTCTACTTTCTTAAAAGGCAACAGACTTAAATCAATCGGTTGATTTACTTAAGTGGGGTAATTACCGTAAGATTTATGTAACTAAACATAATTTCGCAATCATCTCTCGTTTATCTAAACAAGAATATAATTATATACAGTACTAGTGGACCCGACAGACGTTGTCCTGTACACAAAACCAAGTCTAAACCATTATCGAATCCACTTGGACACACACAAAAAATTTCATCATAATCGGTCCAGCCGTTTAGGAGGAGTTTAATTACAAACACACGCACAGAAGATTTATACAGGGTGTCCGGTAATTAATGGATAACCTTGAAATGTCTTATAGTAGAACTGAAGGATATTAAGAAAAAAATATATATTAAAAAGTGCAAGCTATATTAGCATAGTATACTTTTGACTGTCTATCTATTAGCATAATTAGTGTTTAATAATAAAACAACAAAAAACCGATGGATTTCATTCATTTATGGTCGTAGTATACAAGAAAGTTATACATGGTAATTAAAAAAAAACACATCTCAGATTTTATTTTAATATTTTATTCTGAACGGCCATCAGTTCCACTATAAGACATTTCCAGGTTATCCATTAATTACCGGACAACCTGTATAAAGATATTTACCTACTATATTTGATGTTAATAATATTTGAATGAAGTATGTTGTTAGGTTTTTTATACAGAGTTATTCGGATAGTTGTGTGGTCTTTAGAATATATATATATATATATATATATATATATATATATATATATATATATATATATATATATATATATTTACTGTAACTTTTATTAACTATATATATATATATATATATATATATATATATAGTTGTTGCACAAAGATGGTTATTATGATGGATTTGGATGTTTAATGAAGTCGTGACCATTCCAAATAAAGCCACACATTAATTAATTAAAATTCAGTAGGATTTATAGCGTTTGTTGAATTTATCGTCGTAAACATTGCAAGCATCGTAAAAGCTTAGTAAGGAATATGAAATTAATAATATAAGCATACTTACTGTGACTTACGAGTACTGTTTCTTTTCTTACCTGATGGTAAGTGGTCACCGTAGCCTATGGACGTCTGCAATACCAGAGGTATCACTTGCGCGTTGCCGAACTTTTAGGAAAGGAAGTGGGAAGGAGAAGGAGCGGGAAGGGAGAAAGAGGGTGATTGGGCTTCCGGCACTCTCACTTACGAAATCAAAACACAACAGTAGGAATACTGCTATTTCACGTCGATATTCTGTGAGAGGGTATACTGAGCAGCGATAGCTCAGTGGGGAGACCAACAGACTGCAATGCAGAGGGTTTCGGGTTCGAACCCACGTTGCGCACCTCTGACTTTCGGCAGTTATATAACTTTTCGAAATGATGTGCGTATTGATTGACAATTATCGCCTGCTCCGTGCCTCGGAGAGCACGTTAAGCCGTCGGTCCCGGCTGCCATGAACATCTATGGCAGTCGTTATTGGGAAAGTCAGTACCCCCTAATATCCTGACGCTGATCTAGCCTTCGGGTTGCGGAGGTCAGGTGGCAGCCGCTCCGTGTAAAAACTGATATCCAGTCAAATCCGGTTAGGCCAGAAAAAGCCGACCCCAAGTGACTTGGGAATAATAAAGGCTAGGGAGAAGATTCTGTGAGAGGGTAGACCTTCCCCGGTCGAGCCAGCCCATTCATGCTGAAATCAGCGAGTTTAAATAAAAAATAATTTTATTGCACGAAATCATTCTTAACTTACCTCCTAACTTCATGATTAATATTGAATCTGTACTATAATAGTATAAATGTACAAATGTATATTGATTTGACTTTTTCAAGTAAAATTGGAACAAAATAAAGTTTATGGGTCGAAGAGTACTATAGACCAGAGGTTTCTAAACTTTTAAGATGACGGAACACTCACCTTACCAAAATACCTTTGGTTTTATGGTACCTTATATCAAATAATTAGACATCAAAGGCACTGTAATTTTAATAAGAACAAAACTTTACCCCTCGTCACACATTTTGCGCTATTTAAAAATAATATTTTAAATAATTTCGCGGCATCCTTGTGACTTTTCTACAGAACCCCTAGGTTCCGCGGAACCCAGTTTAGGAATCGCTGCTATAGACTATCTATATACCTATTTCATTGTGAAAAAGCAGTGATTCTTATGACATATTTATTTTTCCTTAGAACAATAGGACTGCAGCTTGAAAAGCTAATATGGAAATCAAATGACGGCATAAAATTATTTTGTTGATTAGTTAAACGTTTTAATCAAATTTTTGACTGTACGGTTGGCGCTTTGGTTTAAATGGTCGCCACTGCCGTCGCACCTAATGTTGTGGGTTCAATCCCCATGAAATAAAAAATTGTGTGATCAATAAATGGTTGTGTCGATTCTGGGTGCTCTTTGTGACTCCTTTGTTTGTAAAGTCTGCCGCGACACAGAAAGTAGTCTTAATTTTTCTATTACTGATTTTAAACACAAAACTAAGGTTTATCGCCTACTAACAATAACATCCTATAAAATCACGTCCAGTTATGCAAGCATCTCAACAACTATTACTAAACTGAGTAAATACTAATAACTAAATCATATGTACCTGGTTATTACCGTTGCAAGACTAAAACTGTTTAATAAAATGTAATGGTCAAGCCAGCAAGTCTGTACGTTAGTCTAATTGCAAGTAATACAACCAAGTGCCGTTCTAACCAGTATTTACTTTTTACGCGACAGGCTTTAAAACTTAATGACTGACGTTATGGTTCTAGTTTTATGGCTAGATGGATTAGGTATAGTTTGTTTGAGTTCTCTGTGACGTTTAACAATAACCTCGTTAATTTATTTTCTCTTATTTACAAATTTATTGCTTTGATTGGTCAAATGGCGTCGTGATTTAAGCGGTTGCCTTGATACTGCTACAGCGTCTAGGGTTGTGGGTTTGATTTCCACAAGGGATACAAATGTACGTGTTGCGAATCTGAGTGTTCTTTGAGTCATTATTTGTAGAATATAGTACAGTACCCCGCAACACAGGATTTCTTTCTAGTGCAGGAGTTGTCTTAATGACAGCTGTTTATAATTTACTAGATGTGCCCGCGGTTTCTCCCGCGTTTTTGATTACTGCGCCACCCCCGTGGGTCGTAACGTGGTGATATATAGTCTATAGCCTTCCTCGATAAATGAGCTATCGAACACTAAAATAATTTTTCAATTCGTACCTGTAGTTCCAGAGATTAGCGCGTTTAAGCAAACAAACAAACTCTTCAGCTTTATAATATTAGTATAGATAAGGTACACTGATGCACCTACAATTCGGTTTTAGACTTCGTTTACATAATTAAAGGCTTTTCTTTTCTAAGCGAACTTGTCAAATATTCATATGAGATATATAATTAAATATTTTAAACATAACAGCTGACATCGTTGAAGGATTTGGTAGAGGTAAAAAGAAAAGCGTTTCTATATTTTCTATATTTTTCGCTGGATTATGATAGCACCACTAATATTTCAAAATGGATGGCACTTTCGTAAAAAAGGAGAAGCAATGTAAATTTAAAAAGTTTATTTACGTTCTAATTCAAATAAAATTATATACTGCTATATTTTATACCTTTTATTGTTACCATCATATGGGCAAAAATTCTAATATAGATTACGAAAGTTGATACATTCATTATTATATAAAGGGACGGCGATGCTCTCCTCTCGTTTGCTTTCCAAAATTATAATAACGATCAAAAGAAAACTTGGCCTATTATATTATGCATATGTGTAGAATACACACATATGCAGATCACAAACTATGCTACAAATTGAAGATCACCAGAGCCATTAAAAGAAATTAAGTAAACTTGATACGAATAAGGTCCATAAATTTGACGAGAAAGTCAATATATCACATCGAGATTATGGAATCAGAACTTCTTTCTACAAGTCGTGTTATGTAATCTGTTTCTATAGATAACTAATCCGATAAATTTCACTTTTATATGGCTTTATTATGTGGGATGCAGTCTGCGCATGCGTCGACACTAATTTTAACTATGTATAGTAAATGCGACCTGTGTTAATCTCGGTCTTGGATTGAATTCCCGGGTCAAGCAAAGTATCGGGGTTGGTTTATCTTTCGAAAAATTCTTAGTAGCTGCACGCCGTCCGGAATTGTGCACACTAGAGGGTACTAGGCTTGCTTATAGGATCTAAAAGCAGGGCTAATCAAATAAGTGTGAAATAATACACTTTTGCTTTTGCATCTCTTCGGAGATAAAAGCGTGTGATTCTGCATATAAAATTGTTTGTTCGACCTCGCAATTGAAAAATCTCAAATCTTGAAAATAGAACCGAAATTGTAATTGAAATTTTCGTTAAAATTGTGTGTTCCACAATTATATGTTGCGATTCTGAGGACTTGTCCCACCACCTCCAAATAGCATTTATCTATAAGATAAAAGTCTTGCCATTTCTCTTCTTTAACCTAACAAGAGTGAGGCAGCTTGCGATTTATCTTTCGGATAACTTTTACTTGTTAGTTGTGGGACTGGCCATAAGTGATCTTTGTGTAGGTTTTTTGTTATTAATAAAATACTGTTCTCCAACTAGTGAATAACCTCTGTGTCGCGGTGGGCTTGAGAATCCTGACGATATTTACACGAATTCTCGTAGCTGACGTGTAAAAGTTTTGAAGGCGTAGTATCTATGGTAATACTGACATGGTCCACAAAGTAACTATTTTAAATAATGAGAATTCTGTAACAGATTGTATAAGAGGTGATTTCAGATTATATGATTATGGATGTATGTTTTTCCAATGATGAAACTAATGCATGAACACGTGTGGAAACTACGAGGACACAGTTTCCACACATCACATTAAGATGTATGCCTATTAAATAATAAGTAGACATTTTATGGCTATGTTGCCTTAGATATCAGTACCGTGTCGATGTTGTATTTTATTCTGCCGATGGTATTTTCCGCATTTGATTTTGAGTTTGCTATGTTTTTGTTATTGTTATGTTCTAAAAGAGGACCGAAGCACTATCTTCAGATATCGTATGAATGTGATTTCTTTTGTCTGCGTTTTTTCATACTGCTAGTTTGCTTTAAATTCACAGCCTCGATGAGAAAATGGAGGTTAATAGAATATTTACTTCTTCTAATAATAACATCTGTGAATAACGAAATACTATTCCGTTCTTCAAATTCGGTGAATTTTAAGCAACATAGAAAATAATTGCACTTGAATTAAATTGCGTTAACAACAATTTACTTACATCTACAATTAACAACATAAGTTGATTCACATTTGAAATAATTTGTGGACTTTGAATTCATGAAATACTGCTGCAAAGTTCATTGTGCAGCTTTTCATGTAGCTGACAGCACATATTCTCATCCCTGACAATAGTACCAAAAATTCAGAAGTTCAGAAAATTTTAGTGCTCGAAAATATATTTTTTTGAACTTGAGTCTTGCTTATCGGTATGTGTATGTATTATTTCATAGCAATTATGCGTGTCACTACTTACAAGTGTATTGTCAGTGACCAAATAAGTAATTTTTAAACCTCTGCACGCCATAACGCAGGTCTACGCATTTTGTATTGTATCAAGGATTTCGACAGACAAGAGGTTCAATCACAACACTGTCCGTATAAAAGTCAAGCACTTAATAAACGTTATCCTGACTAAAGTTTCTAACATAACGTGTGGATAATTAGTTTTCAATTAACAATATATGAGCCATAATTGAGCTATTATAATTGTGTAGCTGTTTAAGAACTTAATTTGTCTGATTGATGAATTATTGTGCGTCGTTAGGGCTGGCAATATGGCTCAATTAAACCTGAATTGAGAAATATTGTGGTCGTCTTTGGTTATCATGAGTCTAAAGTTAATCCGTTACTAATACTTATACATTGATCAGATAATAATTATGGCGAAATCTTTATCTTTCGTGGCCTTTCCATCAAATTAACAAAATAATTGAGCATATTTTCGATAATGTATTTAAAAATTTAGGAACGTGGGGTTTTTTTATATCTTACTAGTTTTCCCGCGGCTTCGCTCGTGTAAATGTAGGTCAGAGTTCTTTTTTCTGGATGAAAGGTACCCTATGTTATTTTCTGTTTTCCTGACAACGTGTATGCGAAATTTTATATTGATTGGTTGAGTAGTTATGGCGTGAAAGCATAACAAGCAAACGAACTCACATTTGCATTTATAATATTAGTTAGGATGTTTAAGGATCATTTGATAAAATTATAATATTAAATAGGTAATGTTAATAGTTGACGTTGTCTTGCCATTTAAAACAAGTACTGCTAATGCTAGAGACATTAGATTAATTACTAAGCTCAGGCGTTCGATGCCTTTTATAGTGGTCATGGATATTTACTGGTCTTTCGAGTTCCTTTCGTATAGTCGTATAGAAGATATTTTCCAATTGCCAGATTAAACATCATTAGGTACGTAGATAATTAATTTTAGTTAGAAAGAGGACATTCTCTGTCACAATATTAATATTCTGGATGGATAACGTTGTAAGCTACCTATTTTAACATGTTGTAATATTAAGAACTTAAAATAAGTACACAATAAAATAAAATTCATAAATAATATTTAGTGGTTCGTGCCACTGGTAACGCCTTGAATGATGAAGCTTGGCGTGCAGATACGCCATTTCCTGGATTAACACATAGGATATTTTTAGCATTCCATTATAGCAGTCATTCAACTTTAATGTTATTAAAGTAACTAATAACTTACTTTACTACTACTTTAGTTCCGAACTTAACACTAGATGGCGCTATCCAAAGTACGTCACCCCTTTTAAAAAAGCGAAGCTGAGACTGATAGCAATAAGTATTGATTTTGTCTGCTAAAGTGTATTCAGAAGTAAAAGTTGCGTTTTCATTGCTATCATTACTTTAACTTCTTATATTATAGTTATCCCCTATGATATAAGCATAACCTAGTTACAGACGTCGAAAGTAATGTAGCCTATTTTAAGTATTTTAAGATCTATTTTATTCATATTTGTGCTACTTTAAACTTAATAAACAATTATTATTATATTTCTCTTATCACAGGTTTTTCTAACATATTATATTAGACTTTGAATACCTGGCCCTTTGTGGGGCTTTCACGGAGACATGGGTCCAACGTGATGAGGGCCTTCGAGAGTTTTAATCAAGGGACGGATCACTGACAGCTGTATTAATCGCAGCAGGCGTAAGACTGTTGCTACGTATGGATTCTAAAATATAAGGTATGGGTGTTTGGTGTACCGGTATATTGATGAAAAATGGCGTCTGTCCTGAATACTCTAATAACATCAATGCAATGGGCAGATCAAATCTTATGATCAAATGTTCAATGTGACGGTTTCTCGAGATGAATTAATGTGTAGTACCACGTTACATATTAGGGTAACAACCTTAGTCATCACGCGATCATCGTTTTCACGCGCGCGTTGAATATCCGAACGCAAAACATGAACTTATTTATACGTGAAAACACGACTTTTTTGTTGCTAACTAGGTGTTGATAATAGGTTTTGCATTTTTTTGTATTTATTTTCAGAAGACTTGTATAAAAGTTATAGAACTTTATTACAAATAAGCTTTAGTTAAATGAAACTCGTGCCTTGAAATGTTCAAAGAGCCGTTTGTGCCGGTTGGTATAGACATCTATAAGTCTTCATTTCAAACAGTCAGCAGATAAACAGATATTTAGCCGAATCTAAGATATTAAGCGTTCTCTCTGCTAGTAATTTTTCAGTTTGTTCATTTGCTGTTAGCACGGGGTCTTGCAAATTATTAGCTCACCCCTATTAGGAGGGACTGGAAACAGTTTGCGAAATGTACAATACATCCTTACCTCTCTATAAAATCATTAAATACGAACAAGTTTCTTCTTCTTATCTTCTTTTTCTTTCAACTTTCTCATTGATAGATATTTTAGACGAATTTATTGGAGATGTCTGTGACATCTCCAATAAAATAAAATTCGTTGTATTTTAAATTTGTGTCAATACAATATACTTACGTTATCAAACAAAATGCACAGCCGTTAAATATAATATATATGATCTAATCTTGCATAAGATGACTACCCGTTAAAGTTACAGTAAGCGGTTTAACAATACGGTACCGTTTATTGTTAAGCGTAACTTTCAACTAAACCGCAAATAACTTGAAAATTGAACTTCACATCGGTGCGTGCGCATGCGTCGATGTCTTTTGTTTAGCATTGTGAATGTTTAGCGTATATTTTTTATTATGATGGAACGTGCATTAGGTGTTTAGTTTGACTTAAATATATTCGCCTATTTAAAATAATACGTTAAATGATTTTTGCGTGATTTTAAAAGAAAAGGACCGACAAAAATTCTAAAGTTCGCTTTTTGGGTTTAGATGTTTAGATGGGTGATCTACATCCTGGATTACATTTTATTTTATTTTTTTACAATTTCCATCATATTCATACACATCCTTATTTAAATTGTATATTAGTAGAGACATTACTAGATAAATAAAATACATTTTTTTTTAAATGGTATATCCAATGAGTTAATCCTAAAATTAAAAACAAGTGATTTGGAAGGGCTAAGCAGAGAAGTGCGTTCGACTCCGCACTCCTCTGCCGAGTCCGGCGATTCTTCCCTGCACCTCGCTAAAGTAGCTAAATTCACGCATGCGCGATAGCAGCTAACTGAACGTAACCGCAGGTCACGGCGTGGGGTCGCGGGACACCGGCGCGAAGCAGGCACGGCAGTCTTTGGCTCTTATCGACGCTACGCTATGCTTTGTTGTATGGCTTCTACATAATTCTGCCTTATATACAACGTATAGACGGTGAAGGAAAATATTTTGAGGAATACCACATGTCTTAGAGTCTGAATTGTCTATAGTCTATGTCTATGTGTCGTGCATATCTTCGTGCGTCTCATCGCTTGCAGTGAACATTTCTAGGTGCTGTGTGTGTTCTGATTTGTGCTCAAGGGGATAGTTCTTAAATAGGGCTATGATAAATACAATATGAAAACGTGGGTATTAATAATGATGTGTTTAAGTCTTTTATATTTGACTAACAATGCAAATTAAACTTAAAGTAATTTTACTTTAATTGAAAAATATTTTTTGTATGCCTATTTTTACGGAACTTGCTAATATCATCGCTATACGGTATGTAGTTGCAGAGAATAGAGACATTAAAAAAACACAGTCATTTACTCTATCGTTCATCTACGTTCGGAAATTCATTCATTTGGACAGTTATTGATCTCAGCTACTAAAGGGGCATGGAATCTGCGCCGCGCATTCCTAAGCGCTTTTCTATATTTAGCGTGACTTAGGTACTAAGTGTCAGAAATACATTTTTGTTTATTAAATCTAAGATGTCTAAATGTCGGGGAAACGGTGAAAAATGAACAGCAATGACATAAGTTTAGAGTAGTCATATATTAAAGAACTATGTTGAAATAAAATGGTGACTTTATTATAGATAAAGAATTTCAAAATTATATAATTATATGTCTATTAAACAAAAATTTCTACTTTATGAGAAGCCCTTCGTTCCATGCTCTGTGTTAGCTATTTCCAAAACGAAAATATTTTACATAATATTGTCTTATGTTTACGCGAATGTTATACATTGAAATTAAACACTTTATACGGATTTTATCGCGTTGTTTATTTTACTTTAAACACTGTTATTACATAATTTTGAAAACTCTAAAACTACTATTATTGAATTTTACTACTATTTAAGCTATATATTTTTTCTAATTAAATAATAGTAGTGTTAGAGTTTTCAAAATTATGTAATAACAGTGTTTAAAGTAAAATAAACAACGCGATAAAATCCGTATAAAGTGTTTAATTTCAACGAAAATATTTTGTTGTCATATAAAATATTCAAAGAACTAACAAATTCCTACGTTTGATTTTGAACTTTATTTAATGTGCACCAACGAATTGCATTCATAAAGTAACTTTTTCTAAACCAATATCAAACTTGGAAGGAAATAAAGCAATTTTTTTATTTCGGAATGTGAATCAATGACTCTAAAAAGTTGAATACTATACCTACACTAGCTGACCCGCGCAATTTCGTCTGCTTCACATAAGACAACAATTTTTCATTGATGCGCCGCTCCTATTGGTTGTCGCGTGATGTTATATAGCCTATAACCTTCCTCGATAAATGGGCTATCTAACACTAAAATAAAATTTTAATTTTCAATTTGAACCAGTAGTTCTTGATATTAGCGCATTCAACCAAACAAACAAACATACTCTTTAGTTTTATGATATTAGTATAGATTCACTAGTAGCGTTTATAGGCCTTGTTAGATTTTACAAGCATTTTTAGCCAAATGAAGTTATAAATATACTATGCTCAACGCGGTAATCAAACTCAGGATCCTACGACTCCTAATTGATAAGTGCTGACACATATGTACATATATTTAAAGTAATATCAATATATATCAATGCCTATACTAAACTAATACCGCCTTGTTGCTTTACCGAGTAATAAGGCGAAATCGATTCTGTCCTGTCGTTTCGTTATCCAGAGCTAAATTTCCGCTTTTACTTCTAGTAATCTTAATATGATCTGATATAGAAAGGCCTGGACTGGATGTAGGCAAGTAGGGTGAATATAACTGCGCGCGACAGCCACTGGGTACCTGAACGAGTTAGCGGTCCAGTGCCGTTAGACTCAAGTGATTGAATAGATGCTTAGGTGCCTCTATGTTATACAGACAATTTATCACTACGAATAGACAGTATGAATGTGCACGGAAACATAGTGATATTTTTAATAATCACTGTGTGTCTACTATTTGCAGTCGAACATGAGGACTCTGGTTCGGATATTTCTGTTAAGGAATTCTTAAGGTTCCTTACTAAAAATAATCGCACTAAAGCTAGTTCCTGCAACGCGGGGGACTTTGCAAACATGCAAACAACGGACACATAAAATACTCAGACAAATTGTGTGATATACAACTATGTTTATATCACACAATTTGTGTCCTGTGTTGGAATTTAACCTATAACACTTGGCGTGGTGGCAATGGTGAAGCCACAACTTAGACCTCTGCAGCATGCGTGCAGGCAATTGCTATTAAGAATTGTAGCGTCATTGGGTTTAAAAATATATCTGGTAAACAGCATTCAGTTGACCCCTTGGTACGCGAAAATTAAACACAACTGGGGAAATATTGATATGCAACACCTACTTGAAAACAAAGGCGTTCGTGTAGAGTTCAGTTCAGTGGGGAGACCAACACACTGCAATGCAGAGGGTCTCGGATTCGAACCCACGTCGCGCACCTCTGACTTTCGGAAGTTATATGATTTTTCGAAATTATGTGCGTATTGATTGACAATTATCGCCTGCTCCGTGCCTCGGGGAGCACGTTAAGCCGTCGGTCCCCGCTGCCATGAACATCTATGGCAGTCGTTATTAGAAAGTCAGTGCCCTATAATATCCTGGCACTAGTCTAGCCTTAGGTTATCGTTAGCCTTCGGATTGCGGAGATCAGGTGGCAGCCGCTCCGAGTTAAAACTGACATCGAGTCAAATTCCGTTAGACGAGAAAAGCCGACCCCAAGTCACTTGGGACTAATAAAGGCTAGGGAGAAGATGTTCTTGTAATGTGAGTTTTTAGTTGGCCCTAATAAGGATATTGTTGGCCATATTTTATTGGTTTGTAAAATATATTGCAACTACACCAACGTGGTCAGCCAACTTATCTTTATACAGGATGTCCGGTAATTAATGGATAACCTGGAAATGTCTTATAGTGGAACTGATGGCCGTTCAGAAAAAAATATGGAAGAAATCTATCCTAACTACTACCTGAGATATGTGTTTTTTTTAATTACCATGTATAACTTTCTTGTATACTACGACCATAAATGAATGAAATCCATCGGTTTTTTGTTGTTTTATAATTAAACACTAATTATGCTAATAGATAGACAGTCAAAAGTATGCTATGCTATTATAGCTTGCACTTTTTAATATATAAATATATATATATTTTTTTTATTAAGTATTTTCTTTTTCATTTTTTCTGAACAGCCTTCAGTTCTACTATAAGACATTTCAAGGTTATCCATTAATTACCGGACATCCTGTATATATAAATCTTTTGTGCGTGTGCTTGTAATTAAATTCCTCCTAAACGGCTGGACTGATTTTGATGAAATTTTTTGTGTGTGTTCAGGTGGATTCAAGAATGGTTTAGATTGTTTTTTTTTGTGTGTACAGTACAACGTCTGTCGGGTCCGCTAGTCAACTATAATATGTAATGATTTTAGATCAAAATCATGTCAGTTCACACGCACCATGTTATGCATGTAGATCGGCATTATAAATTATACTGACGTTTGTAGACATAATTAGAAAATAGAAATAGAAAGGCGTCTTTTTTGCATAATTATCTGGTTTAAAACTAATTTATAGGTTACGTAAAATAAGCTTGCAATTTAAGAGTTCGGTGAGCGTTCTTTGACCAGATTAGAGACGTTTTCATGCAAGTTAAGGATACCTGTAATCTATGAATGCATGTTGAATATCATAAGGGAAAATGAGCAAAAGAGGTATAGCACAATAAAGTATAGCACAATAACACAAGAGAATCGTTAGCCTTAAGCCATTCCTATCTATATATACTGATATGAAAAGAATATAATATAAACATAAATAAAACGCAACAGCAAAAATAAGACATCGGTTTTTGCCAAGGAATGGTGAATGATGTTACGTGAAAATCTATTTGGTAAACGTCCATGCTAAGTGATAAATATACGTTTGGATTTAAATTGATATTATTGTATTTAAGATACGAAATGTAGGTAAACTCTAAATATTTCGAGGGGTTGAACGCAGCGGTATCTCTGCCCAAATCTGGAATGTTGTTTAGACTTGGGCCGGAGAACAGTCTTACTCGTAGAACATTTTTATACATAGAGCAACCGTTACGTTCTTGCGGTAATAGGGTTTTCAAAGTTACCTATGAATGCGCTGTATTGTCAACATAAAGCTCAAGAGTATTTTATTTTTCTTGCTCACACAACATAGACACTTTTAACAAGAGTCAGTAAACGTAGCAGCTGATTGGCCTAATGTCAATCATCAAGCAAATCTGTAACACGAAGCTCTATGCTCTGTCTCTCTACTAGGCTACGATAACTGACATTTCATTGTAATAATACTTATAACTGATATTACTTGGTAGTATAAAAGGCATTACTTCAGATTTAATAGCGCGCTACTGCATATATTCATGCAGGAACGCTAATTGCTCAAGTCACTTGCCTTACCCTTTGCCTTAATGAAAACAAGAAAATCTAGTCTTTCAATGCCAACAACATAAAATTATATAATGTTTCCTGAGTATAAATCATTTAATATAGGTAATTTGCTATTTGCATGCTTGTCAAAGCCAATAAAATAACTCTAATTAAATGGTTTAAAGTCAATTCTTGTCGCTTTTATGGTCTCGTTATAGACATCTATAATGATTTTAAATTTTTTGGATTATAAATTAATGATCTGATTATTAGATATAATTTTTATAGTCAACTTGGATTGCAGACGTACGGCTTAACAAGTGTTGGATGTTTTCGTTCCTGGTATTATTTTATTGATCATCACCATGAAAAACTTCAATTTTTTTAAAGATTGGCTCTTATTGTGTTACAAAATACTTAAATTTTTGTTGACCCTTTCAGATAAACCAATATAGCCTGCCTTCTATCACAAGTACATTTGTGTTGGGAGGTAGGTAGGTTTCACATCGGTACCACCATGGGTGGGATTCGAACCCAAGTCCTCTCGATCGCAAGGCCGATACTTGCCGTTGGGCTATTACAGTTAAAAGGAAAGTGAATGTGTTCGCGTGAAATTTTACAAGTAATAAAGTGAGACAAAGGTACCGGTAATGTGTGTTTGTTGTTTCTTAAAAGGAGTTTCCATGGCTTTGTATAACTGTGGCCAATTCAACAAAATAGTGTTTATGTTAAATTCGTATACAAGTGAAGGGAGAAAGCCGTATAATTTAGAAAAGTCTTAAGTTTTGTAAGAAGCGCTTCATACTAGCGGTTGCCTTGTTACTGCCTTGACGAGTGTTTGGGTTCCAATCCCCCATGTGAAAATTATGTATGTGATCCAATATGATTGGGAAAACATCGTAAGGCAAAGCTTCGTAAGGAAAAACATCATCCATAATGTTGGCAAAAATGTGTGAAGTATATTTTGCCACAGCAGGCAAGCGTATTGGTCCACAGGCCTCTTCGCACTGAGAGGACCCCTGTGCCCAGCAGTGGGATAGTTCATTAACAGTGTTGATAATATTACCTATTATTATTGTCAGTAAATTTAACTAGTTAAATGTAGTTATAAAGTGATATATAATAATAATAATAATATTCTACCACATACACACAACACTATCTAGCCCAAACTAAGCAGAGCTTGTACTATGGGTACTAGACAATGGATAAACATACATACATATATACTTTTTTTTTGTAAATACATACATATTATATATATATTATATACGACTTTATGTCTGTGAGTAACTTAAACTAAATTTTTATTAACTTAAGCCCTGTTCATTGTTATAAGAAGCGATGGTTGTTGTGTGTCGTGATCGAGTAAGAAGTTATGGTTGTTTAGTAACTTGTTCCTTGTGTTTTGCTCCTCAATAAAAAGTTGTTACAGCTTAGCAGCATGCCAGTGTACTTCCGTCGGGTTAGGCATACCTAAAGTCTCAAAGTAATTATCAGAATAAAGCAAAACAGTAGAATAAGGTGGCCTCATTGACTCACACTGCGCCGAGTGTTGCCAGTTCAATTCCCACAAAACACAAAAGAAATTGTATATTTCACAAATAGTTGTGCCAATTCTGAGTGTTATTTATTTCTAGTTGCAATGTCTGTAAAGTCCCTTGCGACACGGGATTTACGACTTACGGCAGTTATTTAAAAAACTAGCCTTTTCTAGTATTATCTAAATTAAGAGAGGATATTATAACCAAATAGATAATTAGACATGCCATTTTTTAACGGATGTCAAATCGGAAACGGCCTTTACTTTTGTCTTTCCCGGATCTAATTCACAGCCACGCAATTATAAATAATTAATTATTCATAACAATATCTAATGTAAAGTACAACCGACCCACCGACAAATATATTTTAAAAAAATAATGTTGTTGTCAGTAGGTATGACTAAACTATCTTTATATTCCCGGAGGGGTATGCAGTGCTATAAAACATCCACATTTCACCATGATTTTAGGTTCCACGTAATATGGGCGAGCCTATTGCCGTCCATTTCCCACTATATACTATAATTTCTTGACAGAAAAACCCAGTAATACTTCGCCCGTGACTCGAACCCTAAACCTCACACTGGCGCAGCTGACGCATTTACTTCCACTGCACCGACGAAGCAAAGATTGGTGGTGCAGTGGCGATCGTTTAGCTGTACTATCTTTTATATAAGAAAGATCAGAATGTTTACCGTTTTTGTGTGCTCCACTACCTATACTATGTTTTTAATTTCTGTCCTACTACCAAATCACAACAGTCCCAGAAACATGACTATAATACATATTTTCTGACGTTACACTTATTGAGTCTATCTGCTAAGGCACAACTTACACTGACAACTTTCCGATGCCTGACACATTGTCACTAAAATTCTAGAGTTCAATATGATGTCATAGTGCTGATCGGTGCTAATTGGAAAAAGTATGGATACGCTTTCTAAAATGTTTTCAAAGTGAAAAGTTAAAATCTTTGTAGATTATTATTATTGAAACATATCTACATAATTATATTGTATTGAAGATAAAATAATACACTCATATAAGTGGTTGCCATAAGGAACTATTACCTATTGGCACGCGAGTATAATATTACATCTCAGAAATATACATATTCAAGCTTTTTTCATAAGATGAGACACTTGCAATTACGTTCGAACAAGCAAGTTTTGTATTATTATATATTTTAGCGCCATTTTGACACAAAAATATAATAATACTGTATTTCGCTATGCGGATGATGAAGTAATGAAATAGATATCTATTAAATAAATATATTTTACAAATTATAAATGCGTTTTTCTAGAATCACTAAATTAGCATTTTAATGAAACTATAATTCACTATTTACGACATCCTACTTTTTATTACTTTTAATTAGTGACGCAGGATGAAGTATATGTATATCGAAATACTATAAGTGACCTTTAGATTTGATCTATTTAATGAGATGTGACCACACCTCCAGATAAATTGGACAACATTTTTCTTGTAAATTACAACTTTGATATAGTAAATTAGTTTTTGTTAGGGTTGGCACACTTTTTATCACGCCGATACTTGTAGATATAAAAATCTTCTAGAATGTCTTTTTATATACATATATATATGAGTATCTACATAGTCACACGCACATTTCCTCGAAGAGCTATACATATGCGTATTACACCCGCATTTCGCCAGCTATGGCATTAGAAGTCCTACGTCATGCTGGTGAGGCATTTGCCATGTACTGGCTACAGTTCTAAACTCCGTACTGTGCTGAGAATTTCTTGACCCAATAACAGCTTGTCTGACCACAGCAGTCATTACCCGTTACACTAAGCCGTTAAAGCAGTTTAAATATAACAATAATACGTTTTCTTTAAAGTAAAATTCGTAAAAATGTACACAGAAGAAAGCTAGCAGGTGCAAGCAAGAAGTACACAGAACATCGAAGGTTAAATAACTGAATTGACTGATAAGAATAAAAGTTCTTGCAGCAACACGAAGCTTTGCTATATGTTATCTTTATTGCATATCTTTGACGAATAGATTACATAGTCCCTTATATTACATTATAAATTGCGCTGCTAATATGATCAATATTTAAATAAATAAGGTAATAAGATTCAATAAATTAAAAACTCTACAGTTTAACGAATTTCTGCCCGTGGCTTTGCCCACGTGCATACCGCCAAATACAACCATAAAAGGTAAAGGTATGTGTTAATCCAAGAATCTGTTTGCAAATTCTCATACAAAT
Source organism: Catocala nupta (assembly GCA_963675205.1). Classification (NCBI taxonomy): domain Eukaryota; kingdom Metazoa; phylum Arthropoda; class Insecta; order Lepidoptera; family Erebidae; genus Catocala; species Catocala nupta. The sequence continues at coordinate 8,308,782 of OY776098.1, forward strand.
CCGTACAATGGGTAATGCGTGATTGACTCCAAATCTCTTAACATACTTTCACATTTAATATAATTAGGATGTAACAGGGGAGATGATGATTTTTGGATGTGATCATAAATACCATTATATTTTATGTAAGACAACTATTCATACTTTCCTTTTCCGATCTCTTATCCGGCGACAAAATACAATATTCAAATATAAATTCAAATATTATGCAAAGCTAAAATAGGAACAATATTAGTCTGTACTTACATAACATTAATATATGACATTTAAGTAGAACAAATTCCCGTGCATTTAGATTAGACTGACGTATACACTGGAATCATACTTAGCTCATAATTAGGTCCCAATATCCATGCAATTTCTATGGTCCGAAACTTTATTCTGTCACCTGCTTTGCTAAGGAAGGAATAGGTACATTTCCAACACTCCTTTATACTTCTGATTAAAAGAATTACTGGTTTCAAGACACTTAGGCTTTATCCCAAGACTTCACAGGTATCATAGCTTAACGTTTTATATGTTCACTTTTGGCGTTCATAAGTGTTACTCTGTGACCTAAATGAAGCTGCAGTGTTCCGCAGAGAGTGCGGGTGGGATTAGCGCAAAAATCTTAAATGACAATTCTTTATATTTTATTCGCTTTTGACAGCCCTAGTACATCTTGAAAACCTAGTTCTCAAGTAGCCTTGATATTAACAAATTACAGGTTGTTCGGCGCATCGAATAACAGACATTCATAATGGGTACATTTAACACATCGTTAATACAAAAATGCTAAATTATGTGGATAATCTGTCGCTAGTCATTCTATATGATCTTAGTGACATTTTACAACTCGTCTCAAGGCCGCTGCGAAGAAACAGTTATACCTAAGTGTTCATTAATATGTAGATAAAGTCCATTAATGCTGTCTGCAATTCCTTTTATTAGTGGTATTTTAGAATCAGTAGCTTCCTAACATCTTGCTTATTTTGTGACGATACTTTTTTGCAACCGATGCAATGTATTGAGGAACTATACAATATGTAATAATTTATAGAGAAGTGTATTATTTAAGGTACGTTACGTGTATATTATTATCTCATCATTTAACTTAATGAATACACACATACATGGTCATACGTATATATGCTTGAAGAAGTAGGTAGAGGTATATACATGGCCAAATTCTGACTGTTAAAGAGGTTCTTTAGCGATTTCACTTGCAAATTACTAGTATTCTTGTTGACTTCTCCAGCTTACCTAAAATTCTTGTAGAAGGAAAGGAGTCACGTCGGTAATGCAATTTGTGTAATTCGAGCCAGCAACCTTTCCATTGCAAATTCAATCATTATTTTCATTAATCCGTTCACATGGAGATTCAATTAAATATTTTGGGTAAATATAGCGTTTTCTTGCTTTTTCATGCAGATAGTCTCGCGCCTATACATACGTTAGGGGGCCAGCCTATTAGAGCAAAGGGAGCCCAGATTTTTGACAGAAGATCGACTCGGAACCTGATGCACGGCAATTGTATACACTACCGCAGTGCAGCCGAGGCAGTTTTGAGTATGTAAGTGATCATAACGGTATTTATATGGCTACAGTATTTCCGGCATTTATATGGCTACTTAACCTCGCAACGACGTGATATAATATGATCTAATATGTTTATTTCCGCCGTGTTTTATATTATTTAGACTTATAGAATAAGTCAAGCTTCTGTGGCGCAGCGGTAGTGAATGCGACTGCTGTGCATGAGGTCTCGGGTTCGAATCCCGGGTTGGGCCAACATAAAGGTATTGGGTTTTTCTGTTAAGAAATCTCAATACGAGCCCGGAGTTAGGAAGTTGGCGATGTTAGCAACCCCCGTGCCTCGGAAAGCACGTAAAAGCCGTTGGTCCTGCGCCTGATCTCTCTCCGGTCGTGTCGGATTAGCCGTCCCATCGGATCATGAGGGTAAGGGAACAGAGAGTGCACTTGTGTTTGCGCACAAACTTGTGCACTATAATATCTCCTGCGCAGATGGCCAGTTTCCGTTAAGATTGGCCGCCGTAATCGAAAATCGGTCACAGAGGACATTATTATTATTTAATATTTAACAGCTGTGCCTGAGTAAACATCGACTCCGTATATTTTAAATTCGTAAAAATAGTAAAAGAGAGTGAAATAAAGTAAACTAAGTTAATTCTTCTAACAAATAAAGTGACTCGTCAGTGTAAGCGTTATCCAAACGATTAAGGAACATTGAAGGGAAATATTTCGTACTTTTATGTTGAACAGTGATTTCGAATTGAGTTTTTAGAAAAGTGACGTGTTTTGACAGTGTTATTACAGCAAATTAGACAATAAACTATATAAAAACACTATAGTGAATATAAATATAAACTTACAAGTGAACAGTAAATCTATTCGTCGTATATGAGACGACTGATTACAATTTTCAAAACCACGACAGTCCAAGGTTTTTTCTCTAATAAATGCTTACATATAATGCACCAAAATATCGCTGGCCTCATTAATAAATCTGAATCTTTAATAGTATGCTTAGAAGAATTTTTGTTAAAGAAAATTAATATTGATGTAATTTGCGTAACTGAACACTTTATGATGTCCGGTTATGAAGATCTCCTAACTATACCTAATTACATACTGGCAGCATGTTTCGCTAGAGAAAACAGCAAAAGAGGTGGCGCATGCATCTTAGTGAAAAAAGGTCACCACTTTAGAGAAATAACAGAAGTAACAAAGTACTCTATCAGTAATATTTTTGAATGTTGCGCCGTGGAATTGATTCATAATAGAATTGTTGTACTTTGCATTTATAGAGTCCCAAAGACAGGTAATCTAAATGTATTTTTTGACTGTTTAGAAAATGTTCTTAAATATATATGTAAACATTACAAGGGTAATATTGTAATTGCCGGTGATTTCAATATCGATATATTAAAAAATAATAACATTTCTTTGGAGTTAGAATGTATGCTACTTAATTTTAATCTTAAATTACAAATAAGACAACCTACAAGAATAAAAAGTAGGACATGCATAGATAACTTCGCCTGTGATTTTGAAAATAAATGTAGTTCTAACGTGATTGAATTAGCACTTTCAGACCATACGTGTCAGATATTAAAGTGCCCTATAAAAAATACTTGTCTAATAGATTATTGGTACATACTGAGGCGTAATTATAAAAATGAACACTTAGAAAAATTTAAAGAATGCTTGCGAAATATATCATTTTCAGAAATTTACGAAACCGAAGATCCAAACGAAGCATACAATTTATTTATAGAAACGTTTTCTCTCTTTTATAAACTATGCTTTCCATTTAATAGAATAAAAATAAAAACTTCAAACAAACCCCAATGGGTTTCACGAGGCATCCGATCTTGTAGTAAGAAAAAACGTGAATTATTATGGCGGTACAGACTTAAACCAAATGACATAAATAAAAATAAATATAAAACTTATACAAAGACATTTAAAAAAATTATTAAATTGACTCAACAAACACAATACTCACATAAAATCACATCGTCTTCTAATAAAAGTAAGGCAACATGGTCCATTATTAACCAATATAAATTAAATTTACCTAGAGACATACATTATATTAAAACCAATAACACTATTTTAAGTAATCCTCATGACATAGCAAAATCTTTCAACGATTTCTTCGTAGATAAAATTGTACCCATATCAGGATCTGGTATAAATGTAACCTCAAATATCAAACAGCATGGTAATTCTATGTTCATGGCACCATGTTCCTATTATGACGTTTTAAAAATAATAAAACATCTCAAGAACACAGGTAGCGTTGGTCATGACGGCATTTCAACCAAAGTAATAAAATATGTGGCGGAAGAAATTAGTCAACATCTCTGTCATATATTCAATCTATGTATGTCTCTTGGTATCTATCCCGATAAACTTAAGATAGCCATAGTAAAACCACTGTTAAAAAAAGGAAATAAAGAACTTTTAGAGTCTTACAGACCAATTGCATTACTTTCAGTATTTTCTAAAGTTTTTGAAAAATATCTTTACGAAAGAATTTACTTATATCTAGAACGCAAGAATATATTAGCTGACAATCAGAAAGGATTTCGTAGAAATAAAACAATCAATATGGCCATCTATGATTTTTTATATAAAGTTATGACTGACATGGATAGAAGGATACCTATTTGTGCTATATACTGTGACATGACTCAGGCTTTCGACTACGTAGATCATGAAATATTGCTTAGCAAAATCGAGGCCTATGGCATTCGTGGTAACGTGTTACATTTATTAAATTCTTATCTACGTAATAGAAAACAGTATACTGAGATAGTTAAGATTGATTTTAAGTCACATAATGAATTAATTTGTATGTCAAATCAACGCAACATTATATTTGGTGTACCACAAGGCAGTGTACTGGGCCCGTTGTTATTTCTTCTGTACATTAATGACATACCGAAAGCAACTAGTCATCCTATGTCTCTATTTGCTGACGATAGTACTGTAACCGTAGAATGTTTCAATAAGAACGATTACGAAAGAGACGTTAATAACACACTGAACTCAATTGTATCATGGCTAAATAATAATAATTTAAAAATAAATATTGGTAAAACGAAATTGATGCAATTTAGTCAACGTTTAATTGCTCCTAAACTAAATATAAATCACCAGAACAACAATGTTTGTTGTGTAAATACGGCAAAATTCCTGGGCATTACTATAGATCAAAAGTTAGACTGGAAAGCACATATTGACGTTCTTTGCAAGAAATTAAGTAAGTCTGTTTATTTATTATTTAAACTATCTCCTATTTTAAGCATTGAAGCACTGATCACAGCTTATTATGGCATAGTTGAATCAATTTTAAGATTCGGTGTCATCTTTTGGGGTGCCTCTACTAATAAAGAAGCCATATTTAAAATGCAAAAACGGTGCATCAGAGTAATGTTCGGATTACAGATCACAGACTCATGCCGACCTTATTTTATCACATACAAAATTTTACCTTTGCCATGTCTTTACATTTATGAGGTTGCTGTTTTTGTTAAGACTAACCCCAAATTGTTTCCAACATTGAGGGAAGTTAACAATCGCAATCGACGTGACAATACAAAATTATGTGTGAAAATGTCAAATACTGCCCTACTACATAAAAGTATATTTTGTATTGCTCCAAAAATATATAATAAAATACCAAAGGCCGTCCGAGATTTAAATGTCACTCTTTTCAAAAAGCGGTTGAAATGTTATCTAGTTGAGAAATGTTTTTACAGTATCTCGGATTTTCTCATTAATGATTTTAAAATATAAGTAATACCTCTTCTCATGCTTCCATAAGTGTCGTATAATTGTAATTGATTTTGTTTATGATAATGTATTTTATTTCATTTTGTATGTTATCTGACATGTTAAGAATATTGATAACCATTATTGATTATGCATTTAAATTAATTATCATGTATTTTACATTTTTATTATTGTACACCCTATGGGTATGTTGCAGTGAAACATGCTAAATCTTACGACCTATATCTATATTGTACCTGTGACAAACAATAAATTCTCATTTCTCATTTCTCATTTCAACAGAAAAATATAAAAGAAACTCTTTAAAAAGGATTATACGACGTCCATATTGAAAAGAATTGAATTTAATGGCAATAGGGTTATAAGCAAAGCAGCGTAGTTTAGAGATCGTTGTCTTTCAAAAGTCTTGAATTAAACAGAAGATATTTGCATTTAGGTATGTACTTACTACATAGTCATACATAATTTCGCTTTAGCGATTTATTAAAAGATAAGAATAAAATGTAGAACGTCTGAAAGTTCAGTATAAACTTAACGATATGTGAAGACTGCCACCGCGCATCAGACAAGCGTGGGTAATTAAGGCGTGAACCTTGTTACACTGAAACAGAAGTTACTTTTTAAATGTACGGCTGATATGAAAATACGTATTGGGCTATTAAGGATGAAAATTTGCTAACACACTGCTGCCAGCTCATAGATAAACGGATGTGGTAATCACATACTATAAAGTTGCAAACCAGAGAACTAATTCTCGTAATAAAAGTGTTCAAAGTAAATATAAAATAGAGTAGTTTTAGTATGTTAAATATCACAAATTGGTATCTTAAATTGAAATAAACGTCAAATGAGAACTTAAATTGCATTTCAGTTCACGTTTAATAGAATAGATCGGCGCTTTATTCTCAGGATATTTTATTACTTTTGGCATTCAGATCACTTGTGCTCAAAGGTTATCGTAGCAAAATGAGTTCGCCAATCTTTCTCACGATAGACTCAAAATGAGGCACCTATCTAAAAAAAGTCATTATCGCCACTTATGTTATTAAAAACAATCATTATGTTATCTACATGTAAATTACATTAACAATAATATGTTTAAGCCGTTTATTCGAATCAGTGACGTATAGTGTTACTTTCGCTTTCACATTTATAGTATCTCATTTACATAGTTAAGTAAACAACCAAGTCAATCTGACTCAGTTTTGTGTGTGATCATGAGTTTATTGACCTCCACGGTGTTATGGTGTTTCCTGTATTATGCTAGTATAGACCAGCGAATGATTTGATGGATAAAAAGTGTTTAACGTAGCTTAACTATTAAGCGGCGATCGCCCAATGGATAATGAATGGGAATTGTGATCGAGAGGTTGTGAGTTCGAATAACATTCCTTGCACTTATGACGTAATATAAGCAAAACTATTTATTTATTGTGGTTCATTTACCAAGAACAGTAGTACAAGCTACTAACTGCAAACAACTGGTTGCTACGAGGCAAGCATAAGGAACAGTGACCACTACGTCTCTTGTTGACAATCAACGCCAAGTACAAAGAATTCTGCTCTCTCATTCTATAATTGGTTGTCACAATTCAGAGCGCGAAGGTACTTCTCCTGGTTTTAACTTTTGGCGAGAATAAGCGAATAAGTGTGATGCATTTCCATAATATTTGCCTATGTAAAATGATCTGCGAAGGGGATCAATTTTGTAGTTTGGTTCCGCTCTAGCTGTTACACAATTGCAAAATTGTGATCAATATCAAAATGTATAAGAAATTGTAAGCTGTTTTATAAATTGCAACTTACTTTCATTAATGGCTGTTGGAAGGATCTGTAGGGTGATGCCATACCGATTTGTGGTCAACGCAGGATAATGTCGTTCTCATATCCTGGCCATTACTGAAATGACGCGGTCGTGCGTATCACATCCATATTAGTTACGTAAATTGATTTCCTGCAGTGATTTTCTACTTTTTTTACTCACATTAGATTTTGCCCGCGGCTCCGCTCGCGTAAATAAACGTTAGGTTAATAACAGTAGCGCAAAAAAAAGTTCTGGTAAAAGATACCCTATGTAAGGACATAGGGTATCTTTTACCAGAACTTTTCTGTACTCCTAATAAAGTGTTTGTGAAATGTCGTGATGATCGGCCGAGTAGTTAAGGCGTGAATGTGTAATAAACAAACAAAATCACATTTTAACACTATGTAGGTGCTTAAATGCGATACTGAGTCTATCGGTCTTGCTCTTGCACTTGCTAAATAATATACAATAGGCAAGGTTATGCAACATTTCCAGTGGTAAATGTATACATGCTTGCTTGACTGGGTTGTCACTTAGTAGCTTCAATTCTAGTCGTTGTTATCGAAGGCAGTTATTTAATTTGACTTATTGTTATTTTTTATTATTTCAATTGCAAATACAGGTATATGAATTGTTTAGTACCTACTTGGATAGATAAATAGTTGTTGTTATTGTTGAGGTGCTTTTAAACGGTCTATATTTTGATTGCTGTTTGAAATATTTTCCATAGACCAGCCATCTCCAAATCGTTTTAATACGGCGGCCATATTGTCTAGCTATATACCTACACCTGAGCTATACGCTAAATACTGCTGTGTATTTTGCCGCACACTATATTGCAAAACCAACCAATGCCCGTTAAAAAGCCTCTTTGAACGACATCAAAACTATTTAAAATACAGGACCGCATTAATACATTGGGTTATTAGTTTACGATATAGTGAATTTGAGATGGGCATAGCAAAGATCTTTACCGACAAGATGGCAATCACAATAACCGAAGGCCGTCCCTGCCGTGATAAATTACTGTAAATAGAAAGGCGCTGTACCATCCACAGTATGAGCAAAATCGTTCGTTGGCAATGCAGTAGGTATTAAGCAGAACATAGAGGCCTGGACCGTTCTTAAAGAAAATTCCTAGTGACTGTTACTTTTTTAGGAAATGGGCGTAAATCTGTACCTTGTTTGGTAGATTTATCATCCCGTCATTATTTAGCAGTTTGCCCGCACTATAAAGCTCAATTCAATTTTATATAATAAGGCACGTAATATCAATCATATTTTAACATAGAGAATAGTTTAAGCTGTCTACATGTCAAGTTGACGCGTAGGCATTTTAAATAAGCGACGCGACGACAAGTTCAAACTTTCTTCGTTGTAAAAATTATGATTGATGTGACACGCCTTATTATTATATTATTATACGATTACAGGCTTTTATGAGACTTTGAATTATTATTACTGTATAAAATGATACTTAATTTCGTTGTCAATGATTGTTGACAGGTCACCTCGATACCAGCTTATTAACTTGTTAGTCGGTACGTAGCCGGGCATGGTACGTACCTATGACTTAGTAAGTCTTGCTCTGCAACCCCCCGCTCGATTGCCTTAGTGCAGTCTTCAGTGCACTGTAAAGATTAACTATAGCTGGATCCTGGCGATATTTAAAATTTCATTATATTAACTCTTATACACGGCGCGAATAATATGCGCAATTTAAGGCGCTAAAGGCAAGCCATATGCATCGTATAAGCTATCAATGCAAACAACCCACGCAAGTATACTTGCGCATATCAAATAATATACTGTTTGATTGATTCGCATGCATGTAGTAGCATATAGCCCTTAGTAGCAAGCTAACGCGAGTTGCATACGCAAGCTATTCATGCGTCCTACATGCGTGAGTTAATAAAACGGCTTACTTGCGCGGCTTGATCGTGTGAGTTGCTTGCGCATGTAGCTTGCCCGAGTATCTTGCGCGTATAGTTTGCACCCGCTACTTGCTTTGTGTGCAAGTACGATTATTATCTTAGTGTAATTTAATGTTTTATATTAAAATAAATGTTTTTGTTGCAGGTGCTCTGGATAGACGGTGTGGATGTGTCAAAATGCTAATAAATATTGGGCCCAAGGCCCACCGACTTATAAAGAAGTGAGTATTTTATTTGTTTCATTTAACCTCAGAATATATTATATGATCTTAATATGCTGCAAAAACCGTTTGAAAAATTTTAAGCATTGCGTACTTTACTTCGATAAAACTTTAATACAAGAGTTTTCTTGATACAAATAATTCTGTACGCCCCAAATGCGTTTAAGTCTGGATGATATCGTACTCCAAGTGATTCTAGAAACTACCTTTCGTCTGTAAAAATCAAGTAATTTTAAACATACTAAACCGGATGCAATCAGGATATCTATTCATTTCCATAACTAATATCTACTTAATACAATCTCCGCGAATATTTCTAATAATATTCATTACCATAATGTTAATATTAGCAACTATAAATCATTATTACATCCGAAATGTCAATGGTACTATAAATTTACAAAAGCAATAGTTTCCAATTCAATTTTATAAGTCGAAAGTGTTTCAAAATATATATGCAGATTTTCGTGATCAAAATATTTAATGTAAATCTTACCTAAGCGGTGAAATCATTCGAAGTTAAACTCTTAGTTCTCTCTACTAATTGGATTACAAGACGTATCTATGGAATTATGGTTTTAGTAGTTTCTTGTTTATAGATTTTTTTATGTCTACCGTTTAATTTGTTATGTGATTTTAAAATGGTGGTTGTAGTCGATTAAGAATAACCTATTATGTAATTTGCGAGTAGAAGATCCGTTGTCAATAATTTTGTGATGATAAGAATGACCTTATATGCAATAAAATTGCATTTTATCGGGAGAACTTCTCGGAAAAGTGTCATCTTCTTGCATGAAAGGTAAAGAGTAATACGTTAATGCGTTTCGTTCCATAAGTAAGAGTTTTGGAGGTTTTTTTCCTACGCTCTTCTATCATCAGGTAAAAGTTAATTGTGAATTTAATATGGCATTTTTATTGTTTTATACGAAACAATTTATATTTATTCGTGTTACGTAGATAAACGAAATGTAAATAAAAATAAACGTGATTACTTCTTAACTCTCGTTTTCGTAAAAGGCATTTGCGATCATGCATATTGTTAAGCTAACTGTCAGCTTGTGACCACAGCTAGTGTTACCTAGTCGAAAGAGCAGCGATAGCTCAGTGGGGAGACCAACAGACTGCAATGCAGAGGGTCTCGGGTTAGAACCCACATCGCGCACCTCTGACTTTCCGAAGTTATATGACTTTTCGAAATTATGTGCGTATTGATTGACAATTATCGCCTGCTTCTTGCCTCGGAGAGCACGTTAAGCCGTCGGTCCCGGCTCCCATGAACATCTATGGCAGATGTTATTGCGAAAGTCGACACAAAAGATCCCACCGGGTCGGAGTATCGCCGGTCTGTACTGACTGGCCTCCACACAAGATAAGATAATATACCTAGTCAAAACGTCAACCACCTACAGATAAAGTATATACATGACCGCGTTGATGCTCGTTACGTATTATAATAAGCTAGATGTTGCTCACAACTTCACTCACCGTAATTAACATTTTGTCAATAAATTTCTATCCCTCAGGAACAGTCCTTTTCTCTGGATGATAGATACCCTATGTCCCTTTCCGTACCCATGACGAGTATGCAAAATTTCTTAGTGATCGGTCAAGCAGTTAAGTGAAAGCGTAACAAACAAACTCAGATTTGCATTTATAACATCAATTAGGATTAAACGTAGAAGTAAAAGAGACGACACAGAGTTATTAATTGGACATAATAATATATCATACATATTAAACACACAATAATTTGTAACCATATGTAGTTCTAGTAATATATTAAGCTGTCAAACGGCCGACTAGCTTCAGTCAAAGTTATATCAGAAATTATTGCAATTAAAATGCCTACCTAGTGCCGAATTACAAAAGTTTGTAATAGTTGACCGGTGCATGAATAGCGGTCACTTAGTTTTCGTGCATTACCGAATGATTTGGTTGTGTGTTCATAATACTTATACATTTTTTATATATTTTGTTAATTAATAATAGTGTAATGTAGTGTTACAATAGTTTATAGTGAGACTTTGTGAATTAAATATGTACTTATATACTTTTTTGGACATTCCCGTAAACACTGAAATTGTAAGTGTGTTAAAATGTGTTAAACCTGTATGATGGTTCTCACTAACTTATTTTACGACTCCTGCTTAGGCATCAGTTCTGTGTCGCGTGGCACATTACAAACATTCAAACAACGGACACAAAGAACACTAAGACTAGGCACAACATTTTTGTTCCGTGTAGGGAACCTACCCACAAGAACCCATAACACTCGACTGTTGGCAGTGACAAGGAGACTATTGAATCACTCTCCGTCTAGTGCTTAATACTGAGTACAGTTCTAATAAAGGGTTCCTGAGAATACAAAAATCTCCATATATTTGCTTTTTATGTATTTTCTTTTAGATATTATTGAGCTGACGAACTTACCCGCCCCACAGTGTATTAATGTTAACGAATCATAATAATAATTTAAGGAATATTAGTTAGGGATGACAGTATATCTTCAATGCGTATGGGAATCTGCATACGTCATTCTAAATATTTTAGTTCTTTAATACGTGTGTGTCTGTATGTGTGTTGAGTAAAACAATGACATGATAAATATTCACGCAACCTGTACATATGTGTGTACATGGCTAATAGACCGGTGCGAAGCGCGCTGCTGTCATAACAACCACGTAAGGTATCACGCTACATTGCCGTGGGCTGCTCATCCGATTGACATAATCCTTTAATGGCAGCTTATTATAATGCTGCGGAAAGGGAATAGATTAACAGCAAATATCTACCGTGATCGTGCATCCGCAGGTTAATTCATTCCGTTCCTGTTTCAAATATGATAGGAAGTGTTATTTTTTAAAAGTATTTTCTGCCAAGAAATTTTCAAGTTATAGTCAGGTCTTGGAACCCGATAGACGGCAATATGCTCACCTCTTTTATGCAGGATCTAAAACTATAACAGTCGTAAGATCATTAATGTATATGTGTGTGTTGCTTGTTTTATTCAAATAAATAGAAATCATAAACTTTACAGACCTAAAGATTTTCACAGTAAACTTTTCTTGGTAGGTTGCGTATTCAGAAGAGTTGTTTAATGAACAAAGCAAGTTAGACTGAGAGATCTAACTTGTCTCATTGCGTGCAGATTTGATTTGCATTTACTAGAATATTTTTAAATTTGTTAAAGCGTGAATACTGCCAATTTAAGCGCCAAAATACGTGTATACTTGTTCTTTATTAGCCCTAATGAATCTCAAGTTCTTGTAGTGTTGTACTTAGAATGGTATAACAATACAGCGTGCTAGAAATAAGAGATGAGAAGAGGTTTCAAAATGTAACGTAAGTTTTGGTTGTTAGTATATTAAATAATGAATGTGAGTACTTCAGACAGCCTGAAAAGGATCAAAAACATTCCTAATGTGACGAAAACTTCACTGCAACGACTTCAGTGACCAGCGGCGCCTCGTTTGTTTTCTTAAGGCTCGTGAATACAACTCTCACCGAACTACCCCAGTTTTCACCGCTAATCATTTTAGGTAACAATAATAGACTATTAAATAAAATGATAAGGTATACATTACTTAAAATATATTAGATAAGACCAGTATTCGATATGTCCAAAATATCCTGCCAATATTGATTGTACTGAAATGTGCCAGGCAGGCTGTACTTGAGTATTATTAAATCAGGAAATTGATAAGCAAGCATATGACCTGCCTGATAGTAAACTATTATCCTAGCTAAGAGTTACACGAACCAGCATTGTCGAGTTGATGAAAATGCTAAAACGGGTTTACATTCTTAAAAACCATGCATAAATAAAACTGTGTCGCGACACAGTTTTCTGCCTTCATAACCCATGTTCTTGTATGTAATTCTCTCTCTAAATACGTTAGATAAACATAGCAAAATCTTGTTACCGGTTTCTTAGAGCAAAAACATGTATTACGCCGTCACAAAAACGGTTATTACGAATACATCAATCAGTTATTGACGGATGATTGTGTAACTGATCGTAACCGACGTAAGTGGATGTTTCTGATGTTTAACTTTATAGTTATAGAAGATAATCTCGATCGACAATAGATAGCGAGATTCTGTAAAAAAATAGTATTGTTTTATAAATTGCGAAGTTAACAAGAATACTAGTAATTTGTACCCCTAATCATTAGTAAAAAAAATAAAAGTTGTTTATATACCCTGGCTCAGTGCTTGTGTTACGGGTTTGTTTACATATACGCGCGATTGTTGGGGTTAAAATGACGATCTTACTACACGACCTCTAAATAACAAATTCGTTATCTTGAACATCGTGCTTCATTTCAATATATTATAAAAATTACATTCGATCTTATTATCTTAATAGAATCGAGAAAAGCGAATTCAAGCCTGGTAAAGGTATGTAGTACAAAATTTTACATAAAATTTCCTGGTTTCGATTCCTAGTGTTTCGGTCGCCCTACACATAATATTATCAAAGTTTCGTGTAGGCCAAACGCACAACACTTGATTACCAAGCGAATTATTTAATATCTACCCTACCGAGCATGAATTGGAATAACCCTGGCTTCCTAAGAGATATGCGGCCCGCATGCTCCATGCTACGTGAACCGCACAAATCCCGATTATCTCTTTAGGGCAACTAAGAAAATTCCATCCAGACGTAAACAATGAAAAACATAATTATATGTGTCAGGCTTTTTATAATCTTTTCTACTGATTTTGAAATTCGTATGAAATATAATCTTTATAAATAAAAAAACGATATTCGTATGTTTGTGTCCGCTAAAATCGAAATGTAGGCGAATGGATTGACTTGAAATTTTTACACAATGTTGCATTTCTATAGGCGGGTGTATTTATATACTATTTATACCAAAGTATGCACGGGAACGGCCAATTAAAATCTCAGACTGAGCCTAGTATTATGTTTCTATTGCGTTTTCTTAGTAAACGCCCCGAAATAATTTTATAGGCATATGAAGCATTGCATAACATAAACCAAAACGTCATTATTCACCTTTAGTTACAATAACATAGTTAAATATGGAAATAAACGTATATTTAAACATTTATTGCCGTATTGAGTAACAAAGAGCTCGGTAACTGAGTACTTTCATAACTAATTGGAATATTGTATTGTAAGGATTTCTACCGTGACTGCGTATGAGATGCAATGTTCCATGCAATGGTTATTTTTTGAGTATATTACTTGGTTTTTGTTGTGATTGTTGAGGCGAATAGCCTGGTGAAATACTATAGAGTTGCCGCGTATTTAAGTAAGCGGCGTAAGGCACCGAACATTTCTGAGATTTTAAATTCTTCTGTCATTTAAATCTCTCATCTCTCTATTACCTTTTTCATGTTTTTAAAAAATAATAATTAAAGGATAGTTAGTACAATGATGGTTAATAAATACAGTTAGTAATAAGAAGATTCCAATGCATAAATTAACGTTAGAAATAAATTTAATGTTTAGCTAGATATGTCGGCGATTGTACTAGAGATATAGCTTATATTTTCTTCTGATCAAATTTGTTGAGGTTCCAAGACAGTATTTTTCCCATTTTCCAAAATTCAGTGACCACTTCTGGCTTCTTCTAGGTGTTACATTGATGTGATAGGATTTAACTCAAAAATATATCAAGAGTATGAAGAAATAAAAGATTTCCGAGTCTGTGTCAGTTGTTTAAATGTTTGAAAAAGCCCCCGCGTCATATGAATTATAAGCTAGTGCGAGAGTTGTATCTGCCAAGAAAAACAAAGATATCCGCCATTATGCCAACATGATTATTATAGTATTATTAAACTATACTTACGTTTGTATCAGATGGTAACTTGCGAGAACCAGAGCGCGTCTCTGGGCGGGTTCCGCCTGGGCCGCGAGGATGAGCCGCGGCGTGCGCGTGCGCCGTCCATCTCCTCCCTCTCCTACAAGCAGAAGATCGATGCGCTGTTTGACGACACGCGCTCCGTTACCAGCCAGTACGCGCCTAGCTTGAACCAAGAACTCGACAAGCGAGAAAAGGTAACTAACTTTGTATAAAACTTGTTGTTTCCGGCTTCGCTAGCGTAACTGTAGGTTAAGTTAGTACCATTGCTTGGTAGACCTCTCTTAGAACGCAGAACTCTCAGACATGTAGGTTTCTTCACGATCTTTGCCTTGACTTTCAATATTAAAAAGGCAAAGTCAACAATTATTTAGGTCATATAGTAATACTTAAGTACGTTAAATTTTATGAGTTATTGAAACTGCTAGGTTCAGGCAAAAGGTTAAGCTGCAAGATATTAACAGATTCAGTACGAAATAGCGCGGGTTTACACAAAGATTATAAAATCTTAGGTGTTTTCCAATCCTACTATATCGCACGAATAAGCGTCCATACCAAGAAGAGTGAGTTCAGACATTAGATATAGAATGATATACGACAACAAGCAAACCCACATTCGTTGTTCTGCTAGCGGTATTAAATATACTTTACGACCTATTCTCATACCTACCAAATATACACAAAAATTTAATAATATCGACCGTTTCGGAGGACTTTGACCACAAACATCGTGACACGAGATATATATATATATATATATATATATATATATATATATATATATATATATATATATATATATATATATATATATATATATATATATATATATACACGATAGCTCAGTGGAGAGACCAATAGACTGCAATGCAGAGGGTCTCGGGTTCGAACCCACGCTTCTGACTTTCAAATCAAATCAAATCAAATCAAATCAAAATCATTTATTCATAAAATTTTGGGTGTTACATGATGATATAATATAAATAAGTTTCACCAAAATTTACCTGAAGAGGTGTATGAATTAAGTTTGTTTTTAAGATAAATTGTATTACAAAGTCATCAAGATTACATTAATAAATTAAGATGCAACATTTCAAAGAGCGGAAAAAACACAAATATAGGTTAATGTCAAAGTAATATAAAATAAAGGTAAATTATAATCAATACATTAGCAAATACAGAAATTATTAGTTTCGGAAGTTTTCGGAAGTTATATGACTTTTCAAAATGATGTGTGTATTGATTGACAATTATCACCTGCTCCGTGCCTCGGAGAGCACGTTAAGCCGTCGGTCCCGGCTGCCATGAACATCTATGACAGTCGTTATTGGGAAGTCAGTGCCTTATAATATCCTGACACTGGTCTAGACCAGTGTCAGGATATTATATTATACCCTAAGGCTAGCCTTAGGGTATCGTTAGCTTTCGGGTTGCGGAGGTCAGATGGCAGTCGCTCCGTGTAAAAACTGATATCCAGTCAAATCCGGTTAGATTAGAAAGCCGACCCCAAGTGACTTGGGAATAATAAAGGCTAAGGAGATGAAGATATATAGATTAGGCCTATGATAAAAAACATGCGGGGTAGTCTTTGGGGACTGCCGATAGAAGTGAAAACTAAGTAACTAGCGAGCGGTGACGATGACGCGAGATTCACGCTTTTTGTTCACCCAAAAAGTGCTCAATACGCCTAAAGAATTTCAACTTAAAAATAAAGAATTAACCTAAAATCATAGGTGGCAAAATTAAGGTGTTGTACCATATTACTAATGCTTATGGTTATATAGACATCTTTATCCACCACTTGAAGGATAATAGGCTACATGTAGCGAAATATTTCTATTAACCTATCAATTGTTGGAACGACTGACATAATTGAAATGCTGCTACGCTGCGACTTAATAGGTTAAGTACATCTTAATTCAACGAAACAGTATCGTCAGATTAACGTGATAATTACCATTTCGCCATCTCATAGGCCTCGTGTTGTAACGTGAACTACAATACGCTACATACACAATTATGTACCTATGTAGGTTTCTGCTAATAAAATTGAGCAATCAACGTACGATTCACGCAATTTTGTATACAAGCATACCTACAAAAATTTCTTCATTTGTGTTTCGGCCCAAATTCTATTAGACTATTATGTACTATAATAAAGAAGCCACATTGTGCCGCAAACCTGATAAACATAACTCTATTTGGGTGCTCAGTGACGCAATATTTAGTCAGCGCAACTGCTGTGCATAAAGTCTTGGGTAGATGCCCGTGGTCGAAAAAAGCTATTGGATATTTCTGTTGAGAAATCGTTAGCAGCATGTGTTTGGTAAACGGTAATATGGTCGTTCTCTATAAGCTGGTAAATGCTTATCAGCCGCTCACATTGCCAGAGACGTCCTGCTATCAAGAATATTAGCACATAAAACTAACACCATAGGCTTGAGTTCTATTGATGTCAGGCGTTTTTTAGATGATGAGAATTTTAGGCAATCACTTAAACAAAGGTTCAAGTGGTTGTCGTCTTGTCATTGCCAATGCGCCAAGTATTATGTGTTCAATCCCCAAACGGGACAAATATTTGTGTGATCCACATATAGTTGTTCCGAGTCTGGGATAGAATTTACTACAAGTGTAGAATTTATGTTTTCAAAAGAATAGGCATCGATCCTAGGACATAATAATAGGCTTTTAGCGTAAGCGTAAACTTTTCTACGAATATAACAAGGCAGATATTTTTTGTTACATACTGCATATATGTATGTTACTGCATTTCTAGATGGGAATTGTCTATGCTGATAGAAATTGCTCCAGTTTCGATCAATAGCCGTGCATTTGAATGAATAATTCTGTATTGAGATCTATACTTATGGGTGTATCGATTATTAAGCGTTGCCGTGTTTTAATTGCATACTATTATGCTTATGCGCAAGATGCGGTAGAATAGCGCAAATGTAGAGCCGTTATAGTGCACTCCTTTGTTTTATATGTATTTATATTATATAGGTTTTGCCCTCGGCTTCATATGGCGCGTAAATATAGGTTAGGTTAGATTATTAATAGTACTTCTTTTCTAGATTAAAGGTATCCTGTGTCCTTTTCTGTTCCCCTGACAATGAGTATACGAAGTGTTATGAAGATAGCTATTCGATAGTTAACGCGTGGAAGCATAACAAATAAATAAACAAACTCACATTCAAATTTATAATATTAATTGGCATTATTTTGATGAACGAGCATTTTCATACACATAATGTATAGGAAATGTGCCCGTACTGTTATGTGTGAATGGGACTAGTATTCTATGAAGTTTGTATGAAAGCTTGCCCCTCTTGAAAATTGCATATTCAATATTGTTGCACACTAAAACTATTAAACTATTTATTACTATTTATGAAATATTTCGTTGGATTTATATGCTTGGTTGAAGTTAATGGATTTGTCCGGAATCTATACAAAGTTATAAATATGGATGCTCTACGTCTCGGCAGACTCTGCTAAGGATATACCAGCGTAATACATAATATATAAATATGTAGTTAGTACATATAGTTTGTAAGCTATTCAATACATCTTACTGTTAGATTCAACGTAAAACTACTGAGATGTTTCACACTATAAATCCAGTAACTCTACTTGATGCGAGAATTGACCTTAGTAGTTACATTTGTGTCCGACGTAGACGTAAAATCGCTGGTGCGGCTCTTGTATCACTGAATAAATAAGATATTTAAAATATTTTTATTACAATTCTTATTAAACGTATTATCTTTGTCCACAGATTGATACGACGCATGAAGGCAAAGTTACGATATACGAAGATGACGACGGCTACTGTCAGAGCAAAATTAATACAGTCAATAACACAGTACAGGATCGTATAGAACGCATGTTCGCAGACATGGCGGGGGAGTCCAAACAAGCGGTCGAGAGCATTGGGGTCCACGTGTTCAACGTACACTACCTAGGGTCCACTCCCCTACACAGTAAAGTCACCAGCCTCTCAGGCCTCCAGACACCCTTAAAAGACCTGTACTTCACATACAGAAGAAATTACCGCCATAAAAATGCTTTCAACGGCAGACTAGAAATCTCAAAAAGTGGATTGAAAGTCAGATATAAAGGGGACAAAGGCGATCTAGAACAACTAAATCCTTTCCCAACGATAGCGGTATGGTCAGCCGTGAAATTCATCGTCCAGCCGTCAGAAATGGACGATCGAGAGATTTGCTACGCCTTTCTACCATTAATCACAGATCCCGATAACATTGATCGACAAGCCTTATTCAAAACTTTAGAGTCAGCTGATAAAAAATATATCCTCTCCCACAACGAAAACTCGCATTCACCTCTTTTCGCTGTTGTGATGAGGAAGATCGGCGTCGCGAAACAGTTGGAGTGTCATGGGTTTGTATGCCAGACGACTGAGGACGCTATAGTGATAGCGGCCACGTTATACAAATCGCTAATGGCGCACATGAGCCGGCAGGGCCACACTGATGAGAAGAAACTCAAGAATCGAAATGGAGTCAGCTGCATGAGCGTCGGTAGTAGTATGTCACACAACGATATGCCTGTCAGGCCACCCCGGAAGAAGCGAAGTACGTCTTCTTTAAGCGGTGATAGTGACAGAGCAGACGGATTTTCTGCCTGTGAATCATTCTGTGAAAAGCCTAAATTAGAAAGAACGAAAAAGATTTCTTCTGAGAGTCTGCCGCACCCGCCCCCACCTCTGTCGATCCCTCCCGCCGATGTTAAGAGAATCACAGTTGAAGAAGTTAAAGCCAAACTGGATTCCATTAAGCATAACGACACTAGTGGTAGCGACACTCATGACTCCAAAAAGTCCACGAAAAAGACTCAGAATCCTAGCGTCCGTCAGATTACACATCTGAAGAAGATTCAGAGCAGTACTGAATCTTCTGTCCGAAGCAAAGTGTCGGAGAAAATCGAACTATTTAGAGAATTGGAGAGACGGAAGAGTATACAGAGACCACCAACTTTGCCACCTCCAATACCTATGAAACCACCTCTAGAAGCACCACCAGACCCTCCGACGAAGGAGCCTTTGAGAAGGAGTCAAAGCGGGCGAAAGTCGATAATCGAATCCGGTGACATATTAACCAAAGTAGCCATACCTCGCTCAGGCAGCTTCTTAAACGCCGGCGGACTAACTAGGTACAAGTCGATTGGACACAGGTATGTAATGTTTCTAAATTTTTCTAGCGTATAAATCAAGTGCTAAGATTTCGTTTGAAGCAATTTCATAGACACGCGTGAGCGGTGTTATTTCCTTTTACCCAATACGTGCGCTGACATCTCATTCCCGTCGCGTTTTTCACATGATCAATATGATCGTTTGAAATAGCTGTGTAACAAGACTGGAATAGAGCGTGCTTAGTGGAGTGTTTCGACAACTCGCATGCGAGTAATTGTGGCAACGCAACCGCGTCCGCTGCATTCCTATGCTCCAATAGACGTCGAGCTATTTTTAACAATCATTACACTTATAACATCCTCACTGAGAAAGCCAACGTACTACTTGCTATATCATATAAAAACTTTATTAATTGGTGTAAATTAAAAAAGATAATGAGACCAGCAGCGCTTTCAGTATTTTATGTTATTTCATAATAATTATTTTTTAAACGGGCGTTCTTTTAATCTCAACTTATATCCTATTAAAAACAATTTTGAAGTTATACATTGCCCACATTTTATTAAAATATTAAATGTACATATGTATTCGACTGCTAGTTTGATCCCGAGAAATAAGTTTGCACTTAAACCTGCTATGAGGATTGGCTTCGACACGGGC
Source organism: Catocala nupta (assembly GCA_963675205.1). Classification (NCBI taxonomy): domain Eukaryota; kingdom Metazoa; phylum Arthropoda; class Insecta; order Lepidoptera; family Erebidae; genus Catocala; species Catocala nupta. The sequence goes on from OY776098.1 coordinate 8,329,694, forward strand.
AAAATGCGATTGAGTTTGAAGTGCCCAGTAGTCATACATATCGTTTGGAAATGAGTTCGATAATAATTTAATCATAGTTTGAATAATTAATTAATAAAATAGGAATGTAATTTTACTCTACCTAACCCTACTGCCTCTTATGTATGATGCTTTGTATTTCATAAATAAAATGGAAAAATATTAAATTTCAGAAACAACGGCAAGAAGGGAGGCGGGTCACCGTTAGGGTTCAATGAACTTTTTAATGAATTCAAAGTTCAGGAGAACTTACACTCGATGGACGAGATCCTAAACGCCATAATTGATGCTGAAGGAATGTCCTTCAATGATTTAAAACCGATATACAAAGAGTTTCTGTTAAAACTGGCTGTCACGCTGACGAAAGATGAAATATTTCAGCACAGCAAAGCAATAATGAAGAAACAGAAAAAGAAAATATTAAGAAAGAATAGTATGTTTCAGAATAAAAGAAGAAAAATATTAAAGGGTGCCAGTGGTTTACGAATGGTATTCCGAATGCCATTCGGAAAAGAATTGAGGAGTAAAGATAATAAAGTTGTTGATAGTTTAGATGTAACAGCAGTCAAAGACCCAGTGTCCGAAAGCTCCGTTTCCACCTCAAGTTATGACATGAGGCAATTCCGCCCAAAAGAACCGATTTTACCACCTCCAAAGCGACAAGTTACTCGACAAAGACATTCGAAACGTTCAGATAAAGTCGTGCATGTGTCGAAACGAACCGGAAAACCTAGGCAAGGAGAGAGGACGTCAACATCTGAGGATTCGGACTTCTTGACTCTAAGCAATCGGCTCGGTTGCCAGAACAGGAATAGCTCTAGTGGCTACGTGTCATGTTCCGAATGCGAGTCTGAGAGCTGCATTGACAGATGTTATTGTTCCTTAAAAGGCGATTGCAAGAACAAGTGCTACTGTTCTGTAGTAGAACCCAAAGACTCGGCGAAGTCTAAGCTCCTCAGTAAAAGCAAGAGCTGTAAGGACTGTTCAAAGTGAGTTAAATTTTATTTATTTTTTAATGTTTTTAATTATAGGTTTGAATGTGATAGACCTGTGATTAGTTCGTGTGGAAATTATGAGGCACCTGTTTTCATAGGGCAGGTGAATAATTATGATAAGATGTATGTAACATTAGTGATGTATACATGTATGTAAAATTAGCTAGCTTGAAATTACTTATGTCTAATTTAATAACTAAATAGTAAGGTAGATACGACGACTTTAAGAACGCGGCGGGCGCTATGTTTAGTTAGTGATGATTACGATAGAATATATATGCCTAACAATTCTGTTCTCTCAATTCTTCAGAAGTGTTAGGTATGAATGATTATAAATCGTATGATGAATAATTCTGTCATTTCAATCAACTTGAATTTTAATAAGTAAAGCGAAAAATTACATAAATCATAGGATTTCCTATAGATGCATTTAAACATATTGCGCAATGCACTAGATTTTATAAAAGATGCTTAAAATTGTTGAGCAATTTAAATTGGTTTCACACATCGGATAGCACAGTAGGGATTTGCCAATCGAATCAATATTCTTTCTTATGTAGACATAATTATTTAAACCTGCTGTATAATATATAATCACTAGTCTAAAATACTTTTCATAGGCTCCGTTCCCTTGAAACTGACAACGATAAATTAAATACCATAGATTTTATTTCTACAAGCGTGCACATAATTATCCAAAAAAATAGTTTTGTTAAATTCTTGCTTCAAAGTTTGGGTTCGTATATAAATATTATTTTTCAGTTACTATTCGAAAGTAGAAGCATTATGTACATATGTTGATCAGCTGTTATGCACCGGAGATTACATATCTCACAATTGACCACTAAGAGGAAACTATTGGCAATGTTACTATAGATTTCGTCTATCCATGATATTTCGCAAATCGTATAGTTTAACACAAAGTGTGTGATTATAGCTTTACAACGGCACTTATTGTTGTCCATATTGATAGTTATTACGATAATAGTCTACAATATTACTAAAAGCTAAGCTAGGAATAATTTGCGCAATTTGTTTGAGAGTATCATTGACATTTTGAGAGAGGCCATCTTCAAGCTATAGATGATATTTCAATATTATTTCGATTACATTTGATCAGAATTTAAAATAGCCCGTCGATTTAATGGGCCTCTTATATGCAATTATTTAGCATATTGTGTATTAATGCGATGCCCATAACATTTTATTAATATTTACTACTTCTGTAGACATAAAAGGATGTCTTTTTCGCATTACTGAAAAGAAATTGCTAGTTGACACCCTCTACATTTTTTACTTCATTTACTTTCGTTGTTTTGTTCATGCATGTTCTGCTAATTTATATTCGATTGGCGGTTTACAGTGCTCTGAAGCTGTTCTAAAACTAAATCAGTTAAAGATTTTTTGCTACTATATTTATTTATTTGGTCCGCATATGCTATAGTTTGAATTAACAGTAGCTAGATTCGTCGTAATAAAATTACGTAACTTGATATTCAAGAACATAAATTGAAATGCAAAATAACCTATGACGTGAATCATAATAACTGATGCCACGTAAGCTTTACAAACAAATTAAGAAATCTCAAACAATACAAAATATAATATTATTCATAAAAACAATTCACATACATTATTAACTTCGCTGTTTACCAAAATTTCTCTACTTTCGACGTCCATTCGTTTAACCACCAATAGAACTCATCAAAGAGAGTGTAGTATTCATTATATTAAATTTTATTTTAGCCACAGTATTTTGTACTTTATATGCAATGAAATAAAGGTTTTTATCAGTTTATTGTGTAGTAGAAATGAAATGTGAGGTGGCTAATCAGAGCGTGCAGCGTCCGCGCAAGACACCTCGTGAATTACTGAACTGAATTAACTATATAAAGTTGATTTTATAATTAGTTTCACTAAATATATTTAGTTTGATTAGTTACGTATTTTGAAGTAATTAGGTACTTTATTTAAATGGTTGTTTATCGGCTTGGAAGCTGATAATCGCTAGGATTACCTATCTTCCTAACATAAGCTTGCATACTTTCAAGGAACCTGAACTTCGTTATATCCAAAAATATGTTTCTATTATTTTAATCATAATAATTATGCAATTTTATATTGACATCATAGTAGACCTTATTCTCAAGGTGATGTTATTCTTAAATCTATTCGTAATGTCAATTAAATTAATGTAAACTCAAAATAGTAATTACACTTTCTAGTCATGTTATAACTTGAGTAGGCACTTTTCTTGTTGAATTATTTCTTCTCTTGGTACTCGTAAAACCGGTTGAGCAAGATATGCTCAACATTTTGGAAACGATTCTTACTCTATATTATATTTTCTTATTTTTTTACGGATATATTCATAACATATTACATTAGAAAATACTGGCCCTTTTATGAAAGCTTACCCGGAGACATGGGTCCAACGTAAAGACGTCCCCGAGAGTTGTAGTTTATTGTATTATTGATTATTATTATTATTTACTTGCACAAAGTCTTCTCAATAAGTTAATAGGGGAAATGACTTACTTTACCAAGCTTTTCATAGGGGTAATTGTCAAATAATAGAAAAAGGATGCACGGAACAAACTATGACGTAACCGCTATTTAATCGCAGCTGTCCGAGGGAGATAGCACGATATCACCACTCTGTAGTGGTGATATCGTGCTGTGCACAAACAAAACCCCACCTGGTTGTCCCAGTGGGGTTTTGTTTCACTTTGGCTATAAATAGTGATTTTGTATCCAAATTTAAAATATAAATTACTCCAACACACAATGCACAAAATTCTTTCTAATCTATTCTTTAGTAAGAAGAATCAAACATATACATATATGTATGTTGTTATTGCTGTTCTCCCTATGTCTTTAACTTAATAGTATGTTCATCACTTTCAGAGAATACTATGACGGTGACTTCAGCTACTGCTCATGTGATTCGGAGAGCTGTGCTGATAGCAACAAGTGCTACTGCAACGGCCCTAGGCGGTTACAAGGCTCACACAGCATGGAGTACCTCAGGAGTCCTTCTAAAGCCTACTCCGATAGAATGAAGAAGGCATTCGATGATGATAAAAGTAGCAAAGGAAGGTTAGTACAGCGTATTATTGTCACTGCTTTAAGATGTAGAATATATGAGAATAACACCCTTTCGTTGTAGTTTTGACTGCACGGAAAGCGTAGGTTGGTGTAGGCGTGATTTAAGCGGTCGCCATAATTTGTGTGACACACCTGCGATGAGTCTCGGTGTTCATTATGTCTCTTGTTCGAATGTTTGTAAAACCCTTCGCGATACAGGAATGTTTGCATTTACATGTTTTGGTAACACAATTTTTTTTTCATTTGAAAGTTTTCGGCCATGACGACAAATTTTTTTTTATAACTTTGTTATTTACGGCTAACAGTGATACCAATTCATAAGTAAGAATTGAATTACCTACTCCTGTATAACTTTATCACACCATACTTGCATCCATTTGTATGTCTCATAGCTGTACTTATAAAATAATTGTTCTACTTCCAGCCGCTGGGGCGGCGGGCGCCGGCGCTCGGAGCGCGGACGTCGAGCTCGCAGCACTGACAGCGTCGCTCTCGACTACGAACTGTTACTGCAGAACAAACCCAGAGCCAGGAATATGCAGCGGCTTACTGGTCAGTACTTCATATCTTAAATTTATTCTTCAGTTAGATCTGATAGGTAATCAATAATCATTACAATAAAAACAGTAACATTTAAGTAGTTACTAGTCGGTTGAACTGGGCTTAAGTTGGTGCCTTGAAGTAGGTACTCCTTCTCCTCCTTCTTCAAAGTAGATAGAATCAGAATGTGTACTTATTATCATTATAATTATGGCAAAAATTTTGTAAAATTTTGTCGTTTTGAACTTGAGTACACATAGATGGACATATTCATGTTCACAAATAAAGATTTCTGATTTCTGAAATAATATGTTTATTAATGTATACAATACCCGTAGTATAAATATATTCTTGTACTAGCTGTGCCCGCGGCTTCGCCCGCATGGAAATCGGTATACAATGTCCTTTTTTTACCCTGACTACGTGCATGCAAAGTCACACGATGGTCGCTTGAAGAACCTCACATTTTTAATGTTAGTAAGAAGTATTAGAAAAGAAATTAGCTGTGCCTGGAGCTTCAATTCTTAGCTCTTCCTTTCACCTCATTCTTTTACGACTGTTACAACTGTTTGCAGCACACTGACTTTCGTTAGGTAAGTGTACTCGCTATAATTTTTACACTATTACCTAAAAAAGGAGTGTAATGTTTTAGGGTTCATGTATTTATGTAATTAATTAAGTATGTATGTATGTATGTGAGTTTTTTTATTCCACCATAACTTCTAAGTGCTTGAACAGATTTGGATGAGTGGTATTATTAGTATACTTATATCATCCCGAGTGACACAGATTTATGTTTTTTTTAAATATAGGCAGGGAAGCCGCCTTTTTGATTTTCATATTATATCTACAATGCTAAATACCTCCGTGTACACAACATTTTGTCTGACTTTGTCCGGAGCGTGGAAAAACAGTTTGGTTGAACCGCTCACCCAAGAAACGGCCGCGTAAAGTTGACCGTGGGAGAAATAGGGGCTCGTAAGATTCCAGTTGTAGTCTCATTTTTTTAGCACTTCTAGAAGTATGCGATAAATTTGTTTTATCGAGAAGGCATTTTAATTTTAAGTATTTATATACCTAGTATCAATATTACCTTATTCTAATTCCGAATGGCCTTAGATAATATAGGTATCGATTCTTTCTAGTTAATTGAACTGACAATAATATGGAACTATTTTATTAAACAATAATGCAACAAAGTTAGTAAGATGATGACTATTAGGTAAGTTCCTAGTGTGTCTATCGGCATAAAAATCATGAAATTCGGCAGAGTAAGAGTTTTCGATAGTGATCTGTGAGGACCTCTAATTCCCTTACTCCACAACGACATCCGACAACACAAACAACATCAACAAAAAACAGCAACGAAATCGAAGACAACACACGAAACCAATAATCTCAAATCAGATTAAAACAACCAAGACATCCAATCTACTTAATCGACGCCGAAGAACTGTTTCATAATATGTATACCTCTCTGAAAATCTTAACATCGATGTTTAAAAAGTGGACTGTTTCAAATTATTATCGCTAGATGGCAGTGACCAAATGACGTCATTTTTAAAAGCCGAAGTTAAGATTCTTCGCAAAGAATATAATTATGGCAAAAATGTTTTATATTTCGGTTTTAGAGTTCGAAAAAGCTGTTATACAAAAGTTTAGTCTGTCCATCTGTCTATTTATATAACAACGTTCAACTCAAGAACTGTAAGAGTTAGAGACTCGCGGTCAACGCCATTCGACTCAGCATAGTCGATATACCCCGAAATGACTATGATATCACTATGGTATCACGTGATACCATTTTTCGAACTCTAAGATTTACGGCATTTCATTGCCGTTTCTCACTTGTTGTTTATTACTTGATATTATAAACAGTTTTTTAATATTATCAAAATAATAAATTGTGGTAAGTTTAGATAGAAATAAAGGATTGCACGAAATAAAGACTAAAGGTTAGCCTAAGATACACACTATGCTTTTGTAAATATCTCATTACGATCAATTTAGTGTGATGCTTAAATTCAAGATGCTTTAATAAATGACACTGCTCGGCGGCCATAGGTGATAATTGTTAAGTATATAAGATTATGGTCGGGTGTTCAGGCAACATATTGGCGAAAACCGTATTTACGGGTTTTTGCGTGATAGTATAACTTCCTAGGTAACTATTATCTAATCTGTAGAATAACAAAGAAACAGACAGACAATAATTACAAAAAAAAAACTGTTCTATATACCTAAGCTATGATACAGTCAAATTGAAATGCCGCGAAAATATACTGGGTGTTTCTTGGTATAGTGAAAACCTCTCAGGGGGTGATTTATACTTGTTATTATGAACAACTTTCGTTCTGGGACATTGCCGAAATCGCGAAAAAAATAGCGGTTCCATACAAAATTGGACTTTGACCTCGACAAAATATATGGAACAGCTTATTTTTTTTGCGGGCGAAACAATGTATTGACAAAGTGCTATTTGAATTTTATTATAGTAGGTATGGTAGAATTTGTATGCTTAGATATATTATGGCACAGCTATATTAATTAAAAGAAAATTAAATGTAGACAATCTAAACTAAAAATGTTTCGCACAGCGCCATCTAGTATCCGTATGTATAACTAATTTAGCTAAATTATAAATTAGAATAACTTACGATAGAATTAACGGATTTTAATGAATCAAAAACTAAATGATAACCCAAGACACACACTATGCTTATGCTCATCAATTTAACAATTAAATGTGATGCTGCTATTCATGTATATTAAATTTGATAAATAGCACTGCTCGGCTTCTATAGGTCACAGCGTCATGATTGTTATCTAAGATTAAGATAAGATAAGATAAGATAATCTTTATTTGTTTGATCATGGTATACATAAGAATGCAAGATAGTATAAACAATAAAGTCCATGCATGTTCAGCCTCATACTGTGGCATACAAATACAAAGATAAAGATAACGCTATCGTCATTGTAACAAAACAATAATATATAAAACAAAAAATCGCTAGAAGTTAACATTCCAATTACATAGTTATCTCAAGCTAAAAATTATATAAATGTACATAAAAATTGTATGTTAAATCACAAATAACCTAGATAAAAAGTCAGTTTGATTATTAATTTAAATAAAATGTCAAGTATGATAATTAAAATGTCATTGTCATGTTCATAATATCCAAAATTATATAATAATATTATGAATAATAAAATGTCATCGAAATATTTAGTATTTTTCATTCAGAAAGTCTGTTACATTATAATAAGCCTGTTTCTATTAAGAAATGTTTCACTTTTTGTTTAAATGCAGTAATACTTAAGTCTTTCCATGTATTCGGTAATTTATTATAAATCAATGGAGCCATGCAGAAGATACTTTTGCGCATGAGTGCTGTTTTTGATTCATGTAAACAGAGTTTGCTATTATTCCTCCTATTTCTAGGAAACATATCTGAGACACGAGGAAATAAATGCGGATTCGACTTTACAAAGACAGTTGTTTCTAATATGTACAGGGAGGGTAATGTTAATATTTTATATTTTTGAAAGAAAGGTTTACAGGTGTCTCTTTTTGTTAGTTTAAATATGGCTCTAATACAGCCTTTTTGTGCCTTGAAAGCTATTTCGTTATCCGTACTATGCCCCCAGAATATAACACCGTACCTAAGAACTGAATCTGCTAATCTATGGTAGGCTGTCACCAAAGCATCTGTATTAAGTACGGTGGATAGCTTAGATAGAGCATAAGCTGTTGTGCTTATTTTTTTACTAAGCCACTCAATATGAGGCTTCCAATTGAGTTGTTTGTCAATTATAAGTCCTAGAAACTTTGTGGTTTGGGTTTCATCAATAGTTATATTATTTAAATTAATATCAATATTTATGCCTAGTGTCCGTTGATTAAAATGTATAACTTTGGTTTTATAAAGATTATTTTTCAAATTATTATTATTTAACCATGTCATAATAGATTCTAATGAATTATTAATGTCCTGTTCGTATGTCAATATATTTTTACTTTCTATTGTCAAAGTACTATCGTCCGCAAACAAAGTAATTGGATTTTCAGTGACTTTAGGTAAATCATTGATATAAATTATGAAGAGCAAGGGTCTTAGCACGCTGCCTTGAGGTACCCCGTATATTACTCCACGTTCATTTGACCTATATGTCTCTTCTCGTTTAGTTACTACATTAATATTACTTATTTCTGTAATTTGTTTGCGGTTTTGTAAATATGATTTTATTAAGTCAAGTATATTGCCTCTAATACCATATTTTTCTAATTTTGCTATAAGGGAACTGTATTGGACACGGTCAAAAGCTTGCGACATATCACAGAATATAGCACAAACTGGATTTCTCTTGTCCACATTTACTATGACTCTATGTAGGAAATCGTAAATTGCCATATTAATGTTTTTATTTTTTCGGAATCCCTTTTGTTCGTCAGTTAATATTTTGTTTTTTTTCTAAGTAATTATGTATTTCCTTGTACATATATTTTTCGTAAACTTTAGATATAACAGGCGTGAGTGCTATGGGCCTGTAGTTTTCGACAAGTTCCCTATTTTCTTTTTTATGTAGTGGCTTAATAATAGTTTTTTTCAATGCATCTGGGAATACACCTTCACTAATACTGAGGTTAATTAGATAACTGAGATGTTCGCATATATCTCCAGCAACAGCCTTAAGGATCTTGGTGGAAATACCATCATAACCTACGCTGTTTGTATTTTTTAATGAAACAATAATATTTCGTATATCCACAGGCGTGCAAGGAGCCATAAACATAGAATTTCTTCTATTGTGAATTAATGTAGTCGGTTTAGTGCCTGAGCCTGCTATAGGTTGAACTTTATCTATAAAATAAGTATTAAATACATCGACTATATCTTGTGGATGCGTATAATTGTAATTATTATATTTAACATTTGAGATAATGTGTTTGGGAGTATTCAACTTTGACTCATTAATTATCTGCCAGGCGGTTTTCGATCTATTAGTTGATGATTTAATTTTATAATCGTTTTGGGCTTTTTTGGTTAAATGTATATTTTTTTTAAATAAAGCGGAGTACTTTTTAAATTTAATTTTATTATTAATATTTGGTTTTAATCTGTAATTCCACAATAATTTTCGTTAATTTTACTGCATAATTTAATTCCACGCGATATCCAATTGGGTACTTTAGACAAATTTATTGTGATTATTTTCATGGGAAAACATAAATTGTAGAAAAGTAGAAATGTTTCTAAGAAACAGTTATAGGCGAGATTGGCATCACTGGTTTCGTAAATATCTTTAAACGAAAGACATTTTATACATGCTCTAAATTTGTTAATATATTCATCATTAAATATACGCTTTGTTTTTCGCCAGTATTTAATACCACCTATTGATCAGATAAAGCAAACTCAAAAACGTCTGTTTTACAAGCCCTACTAAAATTATGCGCAAAATTATCTATACATGTCTGGCTTACAATACGGGTTGGTTGTTTTAAGGCTAATTTTAAATTACCACTTAGTAATGTGCATTCAAAGTTGTGCGTCAGATAATTATTTTTTTAAATGTCAATATTAAAATCTCCAGCTATGACTATATTTTTACATTTTTTTGTCAAAAGATATTTCTAAAGTGTTTCTAATTTATCAAGAAATGTATTTAAATTTGATGGGTTCGGGATTCTATACACGCATATAATAATAATGTGGTGATCGACAACTTCTATTCCGCAGCATTCAAATACCCCCTCTGAGGATATCTTTAGCACTTGTTGAAGCACTTTCACTTGATAACCATTTTTTATAAGTATGCATACTCCACCTCTTTTGCTTTCACGTCTTCTGTAACATGCAGCTAAACTGTAATTTGGTATATATAATTGTTTTTCGTATCCAACCATCATGAAGTGTTCCGAGATGCATATTACGTCCACCAGTATTTTGTTATCTGAAAGCTCGTTTAAACAGACGGTAAGAGCATTGGACTTTCTTAACAATCCTGCAATATTCTGGTGCAATATATAGAAACCTTTAGTTAAGAAAAAACTGTTCATGCCCGATGTTATTTTCATTACATTCTATAGTTTCGTTCATTCTTAAGTTATTACTTTGGTATATGTCATTAATTAAGCATAATAAGTCTTTAAATATTGTTTGTAGTCCGTATTTATTTATTTTGCCTTTGTAGTTGTCAAACATTGTGTAGTCACATCGTAGGTTACGGTAACTGTCCAATAAAAATGCGTGTTTATGTGTAACGACATCTAGATATAGAAGATTGTTAAGAGTCTCGATTCTCCAGTTATATATATTAGCGTAGTAATTGAATCTGTACGTAGGAAGGCATATAATAATATTTGTATGTTTTATATTTTGCATAACTTCTCTTATATAAAATATGAGGTCAATGTAATCATTCGTAATCTTAAAGTCATCTTCGCCTAAAAATATAATACAGAAATCGTTTAATGTAAAATCATGAAGTTTTTGCTCTAATCCTTCTAGAAGATATCGTGTTCCTCCATTTGTTTTCATATAGTGACAACACTCAAAACCGTGCAATGTATTTTCGGCCATAGAACAAACATTGATATGCCTATCGTTACTCAATAAGCATATTTTATTCTTGGGTTTTGTCGAGCTCATATTTTGTTTTATATTAGAGCACATCGGGATTTCGTTATTTTGAGGCTGGGTGTGGACCTTTAATGTTTTTTGTAATATTTTGAGGACACGTGTTGTTTACGTTTTGTTTCACAAGTTGCTGCGGTTTATCAGACATTCTTTTGCTATTTAATTTTATAGGAGTACTTCTTAAAGACTTCTGTTTATCTCTATTTTTCCGCGTTGATTGTGGAGTATAGCTGTGGAAGTCTCCTTATAACCAACCTTTTTGTATAAATCTATTACTTTATGACATTTTTCCAACTCATGTTTCAGATTTGTATTTTCGGAATTTAGGTTCTCAATTTCATTGTTGGCAATTTGTAGTTGTTCTTGTAGGTTATTTACTTTACTGAGCAAGTCTCTAAACTCCTGACATTCATTTAGGTCCTTCCTGTGTTTCCGGCGAACTTTCTATTGTGTAGTCAAATAGTGATGAATCCGTTGTGTCCATGAGCGATGATACATAGTTGTGGGAAGCGGTCAATTTCGTTTTTCTTAGTGTCACGTTCTCCATGGCGTATATTTTATAAATAATTGAATATTAGTTAAATTATATATTTTATTCTCAGACGTTTTGTTATTTTCATTACGAATAGTCTGAATTAATTGTAAAGTAACTTATCGAATCACAAAAACTTCGTCGCTAACTCAGGATCGAACTTACGGCACCAGATACTTTCACTGGATTTATGCCTCTCGGTCACGAAGACATTTGATGTAAGTGGTAAATTTCTTGATCTTATGATGTTTAAAGATGTTTTTACAATTGTTAAATATACTATTTTGCCGACTACTTCTCAGTTTCTTAATAGTACTGGAACATTTTTGTAGATGGCGCTTAACCAAATATCAATCAAAGAGATATTGCTTCGAAATATTTTTTTAAAGTTTAGCATAAATAGACCACATAAAATCTCACTGACTTTGATAGATGTTTATTTATAGTTTATCGTCTAACTGATCACGGATAACACTTTCACTTGTGCGTTAGGATATAATAGTCTACATAAACATAAATTCACTGTGATATAATTGTTTTTAAAATTTTAGGCAATAAATAATACGGAGCTAACTGTTTACATGACGGCAGCGCCATATCATGTGACGCCATATTATGGTCGGGCCTTCAGGTAACATATTGGCGAAAACCCGATCAAAATCTGTTCACGGGTTTTTGCATGATAGTATAACAAATAAACAGACAGACAGACAAAAATTCCATAAAAATATATTTTGTGTTCTATATCGGTACTTATGATACATTCCAAATTAAATTTCGCGAAAATATTCAATGTACGGACAAAGTGCTCTTTGAATTTTATTATAGTACATATAGATGAGAAATGAAATGAATGCACATCTTATTAAGCCAATACAAATGATACGCTGATTGTATTTTAAATTTAATCTAGCATTTCCAATTGTCATTTGAAAGTTAAATCTAGTTTTTAATTTATCATTGAATTAAAGGGAATTTGTTCTCGAAACAAATTCGTCAACGGTGACAGAATTAAAAGAAGTTATATTTATACTGTCCAATTGGCCTAACTCTCTTTACAACTCCATCAATAATATCTTTTTGAATATAACACTGATGAATGTGAATACTTGTTCGCCAGTCCGCAGCACCGGTGCCGGCTCCCAAGAAGCCCTGAGCGTGAAGAAGTCGGCGGAGATGGCGGCGCTGTTCGCGGACGTGCGCCTCTCGCAGCGCACCGACGTGCGCGCGCTGTGTGCGCGTGCGCGCCTCCCCACCGCCGCCGCGCTCTTCGCCCACGCGCCGCTCAGCAGGAACGCCAGCCTCGAGGACACGCTCGGCTACCTGCCCTAGCGAGCACCACCGTACACCACTCTACGAACTGCTATCGACGACGTTCAACAAGCAACACAAGACAATACACGATTACACGATGAAGATGAAAAGTGTGGAGTAAGTCAATTGTTCTCTGTAGAGTCACTCAAGATTCTGCTGGTTGTTGCATGTCCGCTTCGCATCAAATCGAAATGAAAATATTTCTTAGCTTTGAATTTTCGAAAAAATAAAGGCTTTCTAGCATTGGTTATTTCAGTCAAATGTAATTGAAAATCTATTGTTAGATTTTACTTTATTATTGAAGTTCAAGAGTAAAAACCTATCAAGGCATATCTATTTTTCTTTGCTCTTAAGTTTAAATATCAATAGATATCGCCACATTGGAATTAATTCCGAAACAAAATGATTAAAAAGTGAAAATCGACTTTCATATTTAGATGATGTAATTTTCTATATCATAGAAATTGAGAAGCATAAAATAAATATGGTGAACTTTTGAGACCAAACTTTCGGACAATTGCGTATAATGAAAATATCTTATAATTTAATAATATCTATGTTTTGATCTAAAATAAAATAATACTTTTGTGCAATATAATCTCAGTCAAAACTACTTGGTGCAATATATTATTTGGCTTGTGCAATATTTTTATAAATGTATTTTTATAAGTATAAATGATATTGAAAAATGGCAACACCATTTTAACGTGTGATGACACATGTCAAGAGAAAAAAAAACGTTTATTGACGTTGAAATTACAATTGGCTCGGGACTTCAAAGAGATCTCGAGAGACGTTACATGTGGTTCAATCACACTAGCGTTTTTCTTTCTAATAATGTTTCTAGATTGTATTTACTGCCGGGATGTTAGACAGAGATACGGATTTTGACTTGCTAAGACTCGACTAAGTAATTTATTTAATTTACTATTATCTCGTTATACAATACTCATTGGTTTAGATTGACCATTATCTGGCATTTTTCAAAACATCAGTGAACGTTACTCTACAATATTTTTCTTCCAACTTCTATATATGTACGTTCTACATTCAAAATCTCTGTTATAAATTGAAAATGTATAAAGTCAGTTTGGTGGACGTACCTTTGTAATTTGAAATCCAATATCATTTGAGTTTCGTTCACTTAATTGAAGCAAATCAAGCGGAGCGGAGTGGACTTATAACAACTAATTAGAGTTCGTGATGTGGGTGTGCTACCAACGCGGAGTCAAGAAGCGTTCTGAAGTTAGCTTATTAATTGTAATTTGCGGTTTTAGCTCTAATATGATGCCCTATTAGTTCCTAAAACTCCGCTTTGCTTGTGTCTACTCCCCCTCGCTCCGCTCCATGTGTCCACTTCGCTCATGTTCACTAAGTTCTACTCGTGTCCGCTAAGCTCCGCTCATGTTCGCTACGCTGCACTCATGTAAAGCTCCGCTTGTAGTTACGAGTGGAGTTATTCTATCATGAGCGGCGTGGCTCTGCTGCCATCAAATCTTCATACAAAGCAAAATTTCGAGATTAGTCGTCAGCTCCGCTCATCTTCTCATCACCATCATCCACTACGGTCTTTCTAGACTAGTTACATGATTCTTCATGTAACTTATTATTAAAACAAAAAGCGCTAGTATGGTTGAACACAATTAAACCAATCGTGCCAATCGCCAAGGGCGAGCCGTTTCGGAATTTATCAATAATAAATATTAATAAATATACACATTGTATATTCATTTATTTTTAAGTTTATATTTCACGTATACCACCTTATTTTAAAATAAGGATTTATAGTATATCGAATGTTATATACAACTATGTATGTAGTTATTTATTATTAAAATAAAATTATACATTTACATAGCTGCAATATTTAGATGATATATACAACCTGCCAGAAGAATATTGCAATTTTTATAAATATATTTGGAACAAAATTTTTGTAGGACGTTAATTTGTCCAAATGTTTAATTAATATGTATTATGTATTTTTTGGCGGGATGTATAGTATAGTTAGTGTTTGGTAGCATCAACTAGTCTATCACAACTTGTATATTATATGAACTAACCAGTTAGTTGACTTGGTATAGTAGCATTTTATTTCTTATCGTAGTTGTCGTATAAAGTAACTGAGAATCACAAAGGACGTTTTTTTTTTCAGTATACAATACGATAGTATTGGTTTAAGATGTGAGCAAAAATGAAAATATTATTACTGTCATTAAAAACTGCGTCGTGGAGATTTTACAATATATAGCGACAGAATAAAAGACAATAATGAACCATTATTGTCTAAGTAATAGTAGTAAAGTTCAATAATAGTAGTGTTAGTTTTCAAAATTATGTAATAACAGTGTTTAAAGTAAAATAAATAACGCGATAAAATCCGTACAAAGTGTTTAATTTCAATGTATAACATTCGCGTAAACATAAGACAATATTACAGTCAAATAATATATCAGAAAGATATTTTAGGCTTCATAGTTATGTGAAAGTCATGGTCGTTTTGTCAAAAATTAATTCACTTTATACAGTTTCACCAATCCATGGTTAATGTCTTAGTTTCTTTTTACGGTATCACTAATAGGAAATATAAATGCGCTATTCCTAGCTGCGACCTCGACGAATACGTAGTTTTTATGAAGTCTATTTTTTATTGCTATGAGACTGGTTTAACATTGTTTATATTATCAATATGGCGTTCATGTACAAAGCGCCTAAGGAAACATAGCAAAACGACATTAGTGTCTATAGCTCATACTGTAAAGGTAGGCGCCTGTCTCACCACAAAACAAAGCTCAGCAGTCAGTCTAAGTCCAACACTGGACTTAAACGTCCAACAATAATAAAGTCAACTAAACTTAGACCTACGATAGGTCTGGATTTAGAAATACAATACTCCCCTACGCCATTTTGTAAAAAGGGCGTTAAGCTTGTCTCGTCGGAAAATTTTATAAATAATGAACTAAATTTATTTAGAAAATAGATTATTTATTTAGAAATAAAAATTATAATAAGCATGTAATTAAGGCGTAATCGTGCACAGCAGTGCGCACAGCCAAGTTGTCTTATATCTTCTCATTATTTTAGTTATTTACTTTAGGCTTATAACAAAAGCTCCTGGTGAGACATGTGCTTATGAACTGTATTATCTTGTATCATTTATAACTCTATTGATTTTAGAATAACTTGGTTTTATTGTTGAAATTAAACTAATTTTAACCATCACTTATTACAGAATTCGATAAGTGATTATTCAGTTTCAGTCAGACAATTCCGTAAATTCAGTTTAATTTTAACAATAAGCGTCATGTTAACTTTAATATTTATTTGTATGTATAAACTATGAACTGTCGATGTGTAACGTGTGCAATCTTAAGTGCAATATGTTTAATAAGTGCTGGCTCGCAGCACGACTTTTGTAAATAAATACATTGATTTAATAATATTATATTTGTTGTTTTATTTCTGCCCTTTTGTGAGCCTTATTTTGCTTAGTCAACTGTCTCCGAGGCGCAGCGGTAGTGAATTTTGGTTTGAATCGCAGGTCGAGCCAATAAAAAGTTAATGGGTTTTTTTGTTAAGAAATCTCAATAACAGCCCTGAGTTAGGAAGTTAGAGGTAAACGGCACCTAAAGCCGTTGATCCTGCGCTTGATCTCTCTTCAATCGTGTCGGATTAGAGAGAGTGTCTACGATCGTGTCGGATTAGAGAGAGTTAGGGCACAGAGATTGCACTTGTGTTTGTGCACTATAATATCTCCTGCACTGATGGCCAGTCTCCGTTAAGACTGGCCGCTGTGTCCAAAATTCGGTCTGGAGGACATTATTTGCTTAGTCACAATTGTACCCATTGCTTCATCTCTTGATTCTATATTTTGACTTTGTAACCAAACTGAAGGGCTATTAAAACCATTAACCATTTCTTGTAGGTCTTCTCATATGCCATAATAAATTATGCTTTTCCCTTCACATGTATTTTCTCGTTAATAACCTCTGGGTTACACGGTTACACGGGGATATAGATCTAAATCCAATCTCGAATTAGGCCAACCATAGTGAATAGACATTGTTTCAACAAAGTACAAAGTCTATGGATATCTTGACAGAAAAGGCTATAAGGTTTTCTTGTCAAGAAATCCAAAATAACTACCCAGAGTTAGGATAATAATAATAATAATAATAATTTGTTTTATTTTCATTAAACAGATTTAATTTTTTTTGTGTAGTGATCGAAATCACCTAGTAAGCAAACAATGCCTGTGACAGGTGACTACGCTCTTCCATAGCTAATAAAAACTAAAACATTAAAATAATAATATTACTTAAAATAATAATTATTCAGCAGATAAATTCAAAATTTAATGTCTGTTATTTAGACGATGGGACTCTTGGAGGCGATGCAGATACAATATTACAGGACTTGGCCCTTCTTAAAGATAAATTTGCATCTATTGGCTTGGAATTAAATACCGGTAAATGTGAACTTTTTTTGAACAATATTGAAAACAATAACAAACATTTGGTACTTTCAAAATTTAATTGTTTGGCTCCAAACATCAAAATTATGGATAAAAGTTCTCTTCGCCACCTTGGGTCACCAGTCTTTGAAGAAGCTTTTAATTCTTTCATAGATGAGAAGATTCAAAATTTTTGTGAAATTTCAGATCGCCTCCTCAAAATTAATATTCATTCAGCTTTTACAATTATTCGATATTGCCTTTTTGTTCCCAAATTAACGCATGCGCTAAGATCGTCACAGTTTTGGAAAAATTTAGTACCTTTAGAAAAAATTTATAAAATTATTCAAAATACTCTAAAAATATTTTAAATGTGGATTTGAACGACCGAGCTTGGCTACAGGCTTCTCTGCCTGTTCGTCTTGGTGGGCTCGGCGTTCGCAAAATTTCAGATGTTAGTTTACCGGCGTTCATGTCCTCGGTTCGACCTTACGCTCTTACAGGGGAGATGGGCCTATAAGCATCGGTTTGCAACCCATCTAGGAGAAGGAAAACTCCGAAATTCAACCCGGAATGGAGTCTCCGATTGGCGCAAGTAGAGTTCAACTCGAAATTAGCGGCAGACCCCTGCAGCCAACCTGGCTCCACATGTATTGGCTTGCCTTTCCTGTGGGATCAGCCAGCAAGGCCGAGACGGTAATGCAGGTCCTGGGCAACACTGCGTTTCCTTAACCCCGTCCCAGGCGGTGTTATGTCTGTGGAGAGGTCACTCCACCCATGTAAGTTCTGCTGCGTGGTCAACAACACGGAAAGTGGCAGTTACCAGTTATAAGTCTACACATATGGGCGTAAGTGTGGACGCTAGGGGTCACTTTCGACAGTGGGAGGGCCCATCGAAGGTCCAATGTTCGGTTACCGCCCGCTTCAAGCCGGGCAGCCCCCGGTCAGTAAGGTATCGTTCCGTCCCGGCGCTGGTCTGCTCCTTTAGGTTGTAGGGAGCACTAGCTTTTGGCTAGATGGCTGGTACCGTTATTTATAACACCTACTGATAAAAGAAAGCAGTGCAAAACTTCGCGCCCCCAATCCATGCGCATTGCAACATGGAATGTCCGTACTATGAGGACAGGCCTCCCGAATACCTGTAGAGGCTCACAAGTATGCAGCACGCAAGACCTGCGCAAAACTGCTGTAATCGGTGTAGAATTAAATAAATTAAACATCTCGGGTTGTGCCTTGCAAGAAACCAGACTACCCGACGAAGGTTCACTGCGCGAGTCCCTATACACATTTTTCTGGAAAGGAAAAGACTCTACTGATGTTCGCGAGCATGGAGTTGGTTTTGCGGTCCGAAACGACATTTTATCCGCCATTGAGAGCCCTCGCGGGATTTCGGAGCGCATAATGGTCTTAAGGCTCAATAGCAGTTGTGGGTTTGTTTCCCTTATCTCTGCCTACGCTCCGACTCTAACATCTTCGGACGAGTCTAAAGATCGTTTTTACATTCAACTAGCCGAGACAGTTAAAAATGTCAGCAGTGGCGATCACCTCTATATTTTAGGTGACTTCAACGCTCGTGTCGGTCGGGATCATTCCGCTTGGCCAAGTTGTATTGGTTACCATGGAGTTGGCAACATGAACGACAACGGCCAACGCTTACTAGAGTTTTGCTCGGAGCACGGGTTATGTGTAACCAATACATATTTCAAGGGCAAAATGACCCGTAAAGTTTCCTGGAAACACCCGCGATCCGGCCATTGGCATCAACTAGATGTAGTACTTTCCAGAACTAAGGATCTCCGTGAAATTCTTCATACACGTACCTTCCATAGCGCCGATTGCGACACCGACCACTCTCTTGTGGCAGCGCGCGTGGCTATCACTCACAAGAAGATTTATTCGTCCAAAATGCCAGGTAGAAGAAAGATAAACCTTTCTAATATCAAGAACGACGAGAAAGTCCGAAAATTTGAGCGTATGGCTACCGCAGAACTTGATGCCTGGGACGCTAATACATCTATAAGCGTCGAGTGGAACAACGTCAAAAAACTACTGACTGATTGCGCCAGTGACGTTTTCGGTCAACTGAAAACAAAGTCACAGGACTGGTTCGCAGAAAATGCTGAACACCTACAACCTTTGCTGGACTCAAAGCGTAATGCTGCTCTAAGGCACCGCATCTCTCCCTGTCTAGAGACCGACAAGGCTCTTCGAGCGAGCAAAGCAGCTCTACAACGAAGTGCCCGATATTTTGCGAACTTATACTGGTCGAGTCTCGGTAATGCAATTCAAATGTGTGCAGACAGAGGAGACATTAGTGGCGTTTACGAGGGTATCAAACGGGCTCTAGGACCTGTTATTAAGAAGACGGCCCCTCTAAAGGACGCAAACGGTGCTATCATCACAGATAGCCAAAAACAGCTCGATCGTTGGGTCGAGCACTACACAGGTCTCTGTCCGACTGTCTCTGTCCTGTCTGACTCACGTCCTATATACCTACAACCAGAGGCTGCTCAATGCATGCCCAAACTGGATGTATTGAGTGAGCTAGATGACCCACCGTCTGTAGAGGAATTCATCAAGGCTGTTAAACAGCTTAAACGCGGCAAGAGTCCCGGCGGTGATGGCACCCAAGCCGAAATAATAAAGCTCCAGTGCATGAGACCGATACTGCATAATCTACTTTGTAAGTGCTGGGAAGCGGGAGAAGTGCCACAGGACATGCGTGATGCTAACATCGTCACATTATACAAAGGGAAAGGAGATCGCGGCGATTGTAACTGTTACCGTGGCATTTCTCTTTTGAGTATAGTTGGCAAGCTTTTCGGCCGAGTCGTTCTGTCTAGACTCCAAAAACTTGCAGATCGCGTATATCCTGAGGCACAGTGTGGATTTCGTTCCCAGCGGTCCACAGTGGATATGATTTTTACGCTTCGTCAGTTACAAGAGAAATGTAGAGAGCAAAAGACTCCTCTGCTTGTGGCGTTTGTTGACCTTAACAAGGCCTTCGACACGGTCAGCAGGGAGGGTCTGTACTCGGCACTGGAGAGCATTGGATGCCCTCCTAAAGTCCTGAGCCTCGTCAAATCATTTCACGAGGATATGAAAGGTGCGGTAGTGTACAACGGTAGCACATCTGAGCCGTTTGACGTTTGCAGAGGAGTACGCCAAGGTTGCGTTTTGGCTCCTACCCTGTTTGGAATATTCTTCTCTCTTATACTGCGCACAGCTTTTGGTAACGCCAAACAGGGTATTCACTTATATACGAGGACAGACGGAAAGTTATTCAACATCTCCCTCCTCAAATCTAAGAGAAACCGAGAGGACCTTTTCGTCGACAGTCTCCTTTTTGCCGATGACGCAGCCTTTGTAGCTAATTCCGCAATAGAGCTTCAATCAATGGTGGACAAATTTTCTCAGGCATGTTCTCTGTTTGCCATGTCTATTAATACAAAAAAGACAGTTGTGCTGGCACAAGGCACAACTGTGGCTCCATCAATAACTCTAAATGGCACGCTGTTGGAGGTAGTTGACAGGTTTTGCTACCTAGGGTCGACCGTGTCGAATAATCTCTCGCTTAACGCAGAGATCGACGTTCGTATCGGCAGAGCGGGGACCATGTTCGGGAAGCTTAGTGCAAGAGTATGGTATAATAATAAATTGACAAGAAAGACCAAGATGATCGTCTTTCAGGCTTCCATCTTAAGTATACTCTTGTACAGAGCTGAGACCTGGACGTCGTATGCAAAACAAGAACGTCGTATCAATTCTTTCTATATGCGTTGCCTCCGCAAGATTTTAGATATATCATGGCAAGACAGGGTCACCAACGAGAGGGTCCTAGAAATCGCACAGCTGCCTAGCTTGACCGCGCTTCTCAAACAGAGGCGACTGCGTTGGTTAGGGCACGTGCACAGGATGGAACCCTCCCGACTACCACGACGTGTTATGCTCGGTGCAGTAGCGAATGCAAAAAAGAGACGTTGGGAGACCGTTGCTTCGCTTTAAGGACTGCGCCAAGCGAGACATGGCCGCTTTTAAAATTGACCACCGCGATTGGGAGAAGCTCGCTGAAAAGCGGACGGATTGGCGAAAACGTGTTTTGGAGGGTCGCAAATTTTGCGATGAGGCCTGGTTCGGAGCTCTTGCTGACAAAAGACAGAAACGCCATCAAGGTCGCTCGGCACCAACCACCACAAACTTCTCATGCTAGACCTGTGGTAGAGAATGTCGTTCTCGCATCGGTTTATTTAGCCACCAGAGACGATGTCTCTCAGATATAACGCCATAAATCGTCTGAAATAGACGCAAAGGCCAATATATATCCTCGGTTCACAGCACGGAAGAATTAACCAGGAAAATTTTAGCACCCACACTGGTTAATTCAGAAGTGCTGTGCAAAACTGACGCTGTGAACGCCTGAAAAATGGCTTGTCCGAATTCTGTTTTGCCAACCAACCTATTCTCCCAGCGGCAGTGGGACGAGCCGCTTAGCAACTCTGTAAGAGAAAAGCTTTTTACTACATCTTCCAATGTTGCTGAGCGTGCTCGATTGCTGGCTGTGGGAGAATGGGAATCTGGTCTTTGGCTCCAGGCGCTTCCATCGTCCAATATAGGTACCATGTTGGACGATACCACATTCCACCTCGCCACTTGCCTCCGTTTAGGTGTTTCGTGTATTTCTTCGCATTGCTGTCACTGTGGAGAAGCTGACGATAGCCTCGGATACCATGGACTCTCTTGTAGCCGAAGCGCTGTTCGAATTTCTCGCCACGCTAATCTTAATGACATACTACGTCGTGCTCTTGTCACTGCTGGCGTTCCAGTTGTACTTGAACCCAATGGCTTGGTACGTGACGATGGGAAGAGACCGGACGGAATGTCATTGTTGCCTTGGAAGATGGGCAGGCCTTTGGTGTGGGCCGCAACGTGCGTTGACACCCTTGCGCCATCACATCTTCCAAGCACTGCGGGACGTGCCGGCGCTGCTGCTGCAACCGCGGAAACCCTCAAACGGCGCAAATATAGTAATTTAGTCGGAAAATACATTTTTGCGCCGTTTGGGGTGGAAACCCTAGGTTCATGGGGTCCGAGCGCTCGTATTTTGTACAGGGAGATCGCAGAACGCCTGATCGACGTTTCGCGTGATCAGAAGGCTGGTCTTTTCTTGGCCCAAAGAATCAGCATTGCCATTCAACGTGGCAATGCTGCCAGTCTTCTGGGCACGTTACCAGTTGACAGCGATGCTGAAGAATTCTACGATGCCTAAACCATTTTTGTAAATATTTAGTATTATAATTATTTGTGTTTTTGTAATTATGTTATCTTTTTTAATACGTTTGTAAATATAAATAGTTGTATATATGTTGTAATGATATTCAAGGAATTATAATTTGTACTTAATACGTGAACTTAATTCTTAAGTACTGCGAACATACTTAATTACAGAATAATTCAGTATAGTAACTTAACGCTTATAATCATTCTCACTATAATGTGTGTGAGTGTTTGTGTGTGTGTTTGTGTGTGCGCGTGTGTTTGTGTGTGTGTGTGTGTCTGTGCGCGTGTATAAGTTAGTGTTGTTGTTATATATATTCTTACTGACAGGATTTTACTGATGGAGTATAGACTGCTAGTAGAAAATCTTTTTTGTTTAAAATGCATTACTTTTAGCAAGGCACGTTGAGTACGTTCTAGCTCCAACATTTTTGTTTTACCCGCTCCTCCCCAGACAGGTAAGCAGTAGGTTAGTATGGACTGCGCCAATACTATATAGATTTCTTTAAGAATATTCCTTGAGGTGTTTTGAACATAGAGCTGCTCCCTTGGTACCACATGTCGTAAGGTTTTAAAAATCCAGATAAGCTTTCTTATTCTAGCAGTGACTTGATCAATATGGGAATGCCAGGACAGTCTCTGGTCAACTATGATTCCTAAATATTTTGCGTTCTCAATTTTATTTATAGCAGGACAGTCACAAGCGTCTGTATTAGTAGTCAATCTTTTACATAAGTGTATTTTAAGTTTAAAGTGGGTATTAGGTTGTGTGCGGTTTTGGATACTGTAGCAGATAAAGTTAGTTTTTAGTGTATTCAGTGTAAGAAGATTATGATTTAACCAATTTGCAACTAAGCACAGGCCATGTTCTGTATTTTCTTTTACAGCAGCCCATGTTTTACCAGTAAAGACCAGCGCAGTGTCGTCAGCATAAGAAAAAGTATGTGAGTTAGTGATGTTTAGATTACAGAGGTCGTTTATATGTATTAGAAACAGTGTAGGGCCCAGCACACTTCCCTGTGGAACCGCATAAGACACTGTAACGTCTTCACTCGTATACCGATTCAGTCTCACAGTTAGCTTCCTTTCAGAAAGGTAACTGCTGAAGAGAGACAGCGCCATAGATCTTAAACCAAATTTTTCTAGTTTGTAGATTAGAATAGGGATAGAGACGGTATCGAAGGCTTTTTTCAGGTCTAAAAATACCGATAAGCATTTTTAACCCTTATCAACTTGTTCGGTGACAATTTGAGTTAGGGCTATAACTGCGTCTTCGGTTGACTTACCACGCCTGAAGCCATATTGTGAGGGTGATAGAAGTTGGTATCTATTTAGGTAACTTATAAGTCTAGAGTTTAATAGTTTCTCCAATATTTTCGAGATGGCTGGAAGTACAGCAATTGGCCTATAATTACCGATGTCGCCTATGCCACCACCCTTGTACACAGGGGTAATAAAAGACTTTTTTAAGGGAGCTGGGAATAATCCTTGTTGAAAGCAGAGGTTAACTAGGTGCGTAATTACGGGAACAAGTTCACAAACAAGTTTGCAAACTTTAGGAAAGCCATAGGAATGTTATCCCAGCCGGGAGCACTATTAGATTTTAAATTCATGAGGGTTCTTTCGACTTCATTAGTATCTGTTTCCTGTAAAACAAAGGAGTTGGCCTGAGGCAAGTTACTGTTAGTAAGCGTATTTTTAGTTAATTTGATGTTGGTTTGTATGTGATCGGCAAGATGTTTTCCTATGTTTGCAAAGTAACTATTTATAAAATTGACAGACTCAGAAGGATTACTTTTAAGGTTGATCAGCTCTTTATTATTATCTCGTGATTTATTAGAGTAAGTTATATATTTTATATTCTTCCACAATAATTTGCTATTTTTCACTGACTTAGCCAGTAACTCTCTTTCATATTTTCGTTTGAGCTTTTTAATAAGGTTGTTGCAATAGTTTCTATAACGAAAGTAGGTCACTTTTAGAACTTCATTGTGACTCTCTTTCTTAAGCTGCTTTTGTAATTTATTCCTATTTCTAATGCAACGTAAAATACCAGGAGTAATCCATGGCTTTAGTGTGCGTTGACTTTTAGGAATAGTTTTATTAGTGGTGCTGGCTTTTATGCATTCAGTAATTTGAGCTATCAGGTTCTGTGTCACAGTGGTAGGGTCGTTACAGAGTAGTAATGCAGAGAGATTTTTTTGTTGAAGTTTCTTAAGAGCCTCTGAATAGTTTGTATATGTTTTTGTTTTATTTATGGTGCGTTCGAATTTGGTTTTAGATAGAGACAGAAGTGTAGTAAAATGCTCTGTCACTGTGGTTTGCAAGATTGCAATAAATGCGGAGTATTTATTGTTATTAATCTTTATCATAATGTGATCCAAACATTTTCTTTCTCTTGTAGGTAAAGTGTGTCCAGCCAGTATACTATAACCGGAAAGAGTGCTTAAGTAGTTAACTCTGTTATTATATTCGTGAGTTGGTTCGTTCCTTTTGGGTGCAATATTAATGTTTATGTCTCCTACTATTATTATATTATTTTGAGCTGTTAGAGTATCAATGTGCGATGTAAGTGAGTCTATGAAACTAGTAGCATTTACATTAGATGGGATCGGTATGAGCATAGTATTGTGTTAGTGAATAAATCCAGCTGAAGACAGGAAGCATGTGTAACAATAATTTCTTTTACTTTGTGTTGCAGAGATTTTTTAATATATGCAACTACCCCGTCGTTCTGGTTCAGCTGACAAGTAGTAAAATAGGAGTTATAGTTTTCAATTTGTGGTAAAGATTTATTAGAGTTAAGTCTACATTCGTTTAGGATCAAAATATCGGAGTCAAATGAAGTAGATGTCACTAAAAAATCATCGATGTTGCTATATATGCTACGTATATTTTGGGATACTATAATGAGATCGTCTTTATTAATTAGCTTGTAAGATGAGAGATTAGCACAGTCACATTCAACTACGTGGGCAATTTCAACATCATCTATCACGTTCATGTTATAAAGTGTATCTCCCATTTTGTGTTAATAAAAGGTAAATATGTTATTACATGAGTAGAGGTAGGTTTGAGTTTCAATTTATCTGTTCAAGTATGTTTAAGGTTTGAGGAGTAAATGTGTATTCTGTTGATAGCTTGTTTTATAGGTAAACTGGCGTAGAATGATTTGTGTGAATTCGTGTGTGTTTGTTTGTGATTGAGATGTAAGTGAGTTGTGGTGCGAGTTGATTATTTTAGTATTCAAATATTTTAAAATACCGTAAACAGTTTGTATTTTACAATTAATTTAGAAATAGTAGAAATGCAGACAATATGTATAATGAATAAAATAAAGACGTATCTTTAAGTTGAGTAAGAAAAACATGCATTGAGGGAATTTTATATAATGTCGATGGGTTACCTTGGACAGCCGGGTGAGGTTCAGATAGTCAGATTCCTTGTGGGTCTCGATGATGGTCAGTCAGGAGGTGATGTATTTGGTTCTCATTAGTAATCATAACAATTGAAGAATGTTCATTCTCTCGTAAGTACACCTTTCCATAAGCGGTCCAGCAGAATTTAAAGTTCTTTGATTTAGCTAGATCACGTGCTAAGAAGTACAAGCGCGCGGTCTTTGGGGAGAGGTGCTCGGATATATATATTGGGGTATCCTCTTGTGTCTTAAAGCCAAGGTGTTTGGCGGCATAGCTTACTTTTATGTCTGATATTAAAAGATTTTGCTGCTTTTAAAACATCATTCTTCAGTAATGTCGAGTTAGTTTCCACTACAATGGGTGAGTTTTTATTAGTGGCAGACTTTGGCCTCACTCGGTATATATCATTGATGTCCAATTTAGAAATGTTGCTGTTCACAGACTTGGAGAGACTAATAACCATCTGGATGAGGTCCTCTTTGTTTTCAGTAGGCAATTTTGGGACATTTTTAATTTCAAAGCTCGATTTACGGCGTCCTATTTGAATTTCCTCTATTTTATTTTCCAGTATAGTAATGTAGTTTCTATCTTTCTTTACTTGCGTTTCTAGATCCACTATTCTCTGCCTAAACTCATCATTTTGGGCAGCAAGAAAAGTAACAGTATTTTCAATATTGTGATTTGATTGCTGTATCTCTTTAAGTGCAATATTAACTTGCTGCAGCTCGTTCGCCTGCGAGGCAAAACTGGATGTCATTAATTGTCGCATTTCCTCTTTGAAGTCAGTCATTTGGTTGGAGATTGAGTCTTCCTTCTGATTTCTAGATTTCTTCTCGCGTTGTGAAACAAAATTCAGTGGCGTAGTGTGCGACAGGTCCGAGTCAGATATAGATCTATTCAGATTGGAAACCATCGATACGAGGGATTCGACGTTGCAAGGAGGTGAATTCGTAGCTGCCACAGTCCTCGGATGGCGTGTCTTCTCAGACTTCACGTTCATATGCGTCTTTGATGGTGTTCTTTTAAGCGGCATTATTTTCTTCAATGGGCAGATTGTGGTTGAATATCGTAATTAATTATGTTGCGTTGTAGCGAACAATAAAAGAAGATTATATTATATTGTCACTTTACACACTTTCACCTTAGTGTCACTTGTTTACTTTGATATAAGAATATAAGCGGTTAATGCACACCATCGAGCCATAGAAAGCGCGTGAAGTGTTTGGTCTTTTGCTCGATCAATCTCCTGTCATGTCGGATTTTTGTCTCATCAGAAAGACTGCGCTTATATTTACGCACACACTTACGAGTATGTACTATAATAAATATTGTGCAGATGCCCCAGTCATCAGGTTGGCCCCTATAACCGAAATTCTGAGAGGTCTGAAAGCCCTCAGCGTACTAGTTTTTAGCATTTATATAGTGACAAAATATTGCAATTAATGTTTTGATGCACTTATGCTGGAATTCAAAACGTATTCAAGCTCTCATCTTAGAAAATCAGGATACAAAATTTAAGTGGACTACCAATTTCTTAAGTGATTTTCGATTGCAGTAATATTGTGTAGCAGGAAGCAGTATTGTGTATCTATCAAAAATGTATTTATTGACTATTCGTTTGTGGTTTCTACGGACATGATTTAAGCAATGAAATGTTTCATAAGACATTGTTCCTCTTAACTTTTACCAAGTAAGTATAGGCAAACCACATCAAACGGGTCTTCCAATAATAAAATGGACGTGCGTGCTAAATACTTGTGTTAACCTGTTGCACCTTGTAGAGATCACAAAAATGCAGTTAATAGAGGAAGTTTGTCTGATTAACATGATTACGAATAACTTGAGCAACTGCCCGTCACCTGGTATTTAGACTGATTGGTGTTATGCTTATCTACTATTTAAATCGAGTATTTGATGATTTTCTAGACGTTTGTGTAGAGTTTTCATAAGGTTCTCTTAATTTCAAAGGGTAAACTACTTTGGCAAGACGTGGCAAAATAAAAACTGATAACCTTAGGAAAAATTGTTGGGCTCAACAACAATAATGATAATGTCCTCCAGACCGAATTTCAGTCACAGCGACCTTTCTTAACGGAGCCAGCAGGCTCTCCAGCAGCACTATGTATATATGTGCTCATCTGCGCAGGAGATATAGATAGTGCTCAATAGTGAGCGCAAGCACTAGTGCACTTTCTGATCCGATGGGACATTTCGAACATGACAATTTACTTTGATGATTTTTCTTACGATATAAAAGTATAACTGTAATCAAATCAAAATAAAGTACCTATAATAAAAGGTATTACATAGGCGAATGACCTTTAGGATTTGACCACTAGATAAAAACTTGTTACTTTACTTGATCGAAATCGATATGAACATATATAGATATCGCCGATGAAGAGTCAATAAATAATAACTGCAAAAATGCAACTTTTCACGAGACGAAAAAACCTTTCAAGGACATTAAATTTTTTTTATATTATATTCTATTTATATATATTATATTATATTTATTTATTATTGTTATTTTTATTATTATTCATTATTTAATTATTTAATTTTTATTTTTATAGTGGGCGCGATTGAGCGTAGATAATGTCTATTGCCATCATAAATGACGTTGTTACGTCATTTATGATGGCAATAGACATTATCTACGCTTAAACACTTAGTAGGTATATATTGCAATAACTATTTATCTTGCAAAATTAATAAGAAACGGACCCAAGATCTTTGTCAGCATGTGTATTACTTTATTTTTACAATGAATAATTCAATAAAATAAAAATGGCTAAAATGTCAGTTATTATATATTGACTCTTCATCGGCGATATCGGTTTGTCGTTATGTATCGATATCTAAATTTCAACAAATTCAAATTCTCTGCCAAGGCACGTGTTTCCTTCAATCCTGGACACGCGACTGCTTACCATCAGGCGGAGTGTGGTCATTTTGAAGAGCAAAAAAAAATACCAATGAATGAAAATGTGTGTGTGGGTGTGGGTGTATGAGGGCGTATTAGAGTAGGTGTTTAGTAGCTACTTTAATATATTTAATAATTTTTCTGTTTCATCATAAGTTAATTCGTGCAAGTATTTGAATAATGCATTTTTACTATCTCTTTTAATTAGTGGGTAAATATATAAGTTTATTTATATTATTATATAGGTACGGGCCTATAAAACAATAGTATTTTTATTTACGTATGTGTGTTTAAATGTTGGTCGAGGTACCACTGTGTAACGAGCACTAGACAACTTACTCAAAAGCTTCTTGGTACTGCGTCCGCCCTTGGGCGGGCCCAGTGTCGGTTGCCGATGACTTTACACGGGGGTTATCTGGTTAGTGGTGTGGGCGGCATATGTCGATATCGACTTATCGATAAGGTCAAATTGACGTATCGGAATCGACATTTCGACATATCGATATTGACATATAGATATCGATATATCAATATACTCATATATCGATATCAAAATCGATATATTGACGTATCGATATCGACATATAGATATCGACATATCGATACTTATGTCAATATGTCTTTATCGATATGTCGATATCGATGTGTATATAAATTTAAACTAAATTATCCATAAATAGCAGCTAAGATATAGAAATAATAAGTTACACTACCTGTGTGTACTTAGTACTATATAATACATATTAAAAATACTGAGAGTATATTATTATGTGTCATCGGTCTACCCCATACAAATATATAAAATTGAAGTGTCTGTTTGTAATGTCTGAATAACAGCTTTTCACTAAATGCATATGAACGAAACCTATTTTAAAACTTTTGTCTCTTTCTGTTTGTCTTCAGTTCAGTTAATCTCTGAAACAGCTGGACTTATTTTGACGGGACTTTCACTGGCAGATAGCTGATATTATAAGTAACTTAAGCTATTTTTTTTTAGAATAAAATCACTGCGATCTTAACAAATACTTTTTTGTTAAATTCCACGCGGTAGAAGTCGCGGGTAACGGCTAGCAGATTTATGCACTCTCCAGTACCTACTTAAAAGTATGTAGGAGACATAATATTCCTTGTACTGCTTCAAACTTAGATAAAATACACACACATACAATTCATTTTTCGCGTACCTCCACGATTCACGACTGCTGTCTAATGAGACGATTTAGCTGCGCTGTTGTAATTTCCATTGCAAAATGTTTAGCATTTAGTTTGTACGTGAGATCTACAAAGTTATCTATGCAATACTTGGCTACTAATAGTAGTGCATTTGGAAAATTTAAGTTAAGCAGTACTAGCGGCGTTAGCTTCGTAT
Organism: Catocala nupta; assembly: GCA_963675205.1. Taxonomy (NCBI): domain Eukaryota; kingdom Metazoa; phylum Arthropoda; class Insecta; order Lepidoptera; family Erebidae; genus Catocala; species Catocala nupta. The sequence continues at coordinate 8,360,289 of OY776098.1, forward strand.
AAGCTCTTAATCAGACTAAATCTATAGGTCAACAAAAAATCTATATTCAATTTTTTATTGATTGAATATATTATCACGTTTATGATAACCACTAAGGTCCCGTGGTTCGTAGTATGTTATATGTTATGTTACTTCTAGATAAAGTGGTTTTCTAATAGTGAATTTTATAATCAGTCCAATACTTTGTTTAAATTCACTACAAACAAATTTTACTCCTTTTTATAGATTAGCTGTACCGCGCAACTTCGTCTGCTTCACATAAAAGATTTTGCCCCGTTTTTGCAACATTTTCCATTGATGCTCCGCTCCTATTGGTCGTAGCGTGATGTTATATAGCCTATCGCCTTCCTCGATAAATGGGCCATACAACAATAATAGAATGTTCAATTCGTACCAGTCGTTTCTGAGATTGAAGCTTTCAACCAAACAAACAAACTCTCCAGCTTTATAATATTAGTATAGATTGAACGAATACCTTGATGCCCAATATTTTTTTTGGTATTAAAAGTATCCTATAACCTGCCAAGGATTAAGAACTATAACTGTACCAAGTTTGATTAAAATCCCTTTAGTAGTTTTTGATCCTAGCGTACACATACAGACAGACAGACAGACAAAAAATTTACTGATTGCATTTTTGCATCGGTTTCGATTACCAATCACCCCCCAATAGTTATTTTGTAAATATATTCAATGTCTGTAAATTACAGAATTGACCTCTCTACAATTTTATTATAAGTATTCTAATTAAATCCTCCAGCTAAGCTAGGATGGTTGCGTAAGAAAAGGATTCACGTCGGTAATGCAATGTTTGGGTTTCAAACGTACGACCTAGATCTTAAATCCAAAGTTATCCTATGAGCTAGCCTCGCTGTAATATTTTTACTGCCATATAATGTTGAGTCGTTATAGTAACCATTTTAAAATTTAGTTCATAAAGTTGTATTGTACACGAAACAAAGTTCCATTTAAATGTCTACATGCAATATACTAAAATATTAAATTCATTTATTATTTTTATTTCGTTTCCAAACAATAGTCCTATACAACTTTTTGGATTATATTCGAGGCATATATGAAAAACTTATGTAACATTCACATTTACAAAAATTCAGGTCAGATGTTTAATTTGTTATAATAAATATCATGTTTTGCCACAAATGCATGCATACAATATTTTGGCATATTGGATGTAAACATTTAAACAGAACTTCGATCCAAATACATCTTATTGGAGGTGACTGTACAATAAAAATAAAGTTGTCGTACACGATTGTTTGCCCACGGCCCGGCGTAGGATAGGCCAACAAGTATTGCGGGGTCATTAAAACACTCAGAGCAAATAATGAATATTAAGACCGCAAAAATTTTTGACCTATATGGTGATTGAACCTATTGTAATCCGATGATCCGAATGATCTGTGAAGCAAGGTACACCAATATGCAATTCAAGGACCTCTACTTTTTTGATAAGGGTTATACATGGTGATCAAAATAAAAACAAATATTATGTTTAAAATTTATTGTTCAAAGTTCTTTCGTAAAACATGATATTATATTCATTTACAATCTATATTAACTTACAAATAAATTACAATCAGGTTGTTTTTCAGAGAATGAAAATAAGAATTCGCAATCAAAGTGTATTTATTTGTAATCTTTTACAAAAATGTTGTTCCAATTTTTTAGGGCTATTCTCCTTTGGGACTTATATTTAGGTCATGTACGAAACATAGCAACAATGGACACAAATAATACCCAGACTGAGGACAAGTACTTAAGATCGCCCATTTTTTATTTAGTTAATATGGTGATCAAAGGTGAAAATCAGTGCACCAAAACGTTGACTTTCGCGCGCTAAAGTCAGGATATAATATTATTTCATTTGAATTTACAGAAATCGATTGAAAAGCTAGGTATATTAATCTAAAAAAAATTATTACATTTTAATTATCATCAACTAAAATTTCGGAAATTACACTTGTTTCGACAATATAGGCTTAAATTATGAAAACAATTGGCAAAATCTACGTGATGTCATAACATATTAATTCTTTAGTAACTCCCAGAAAAACAAACCACCGCTAAATTGAAAAGTTGAAAAAAGATAATTTCCAAATAATGTAACATAAATTTTGAATTTATATATTTAACCAATTTTGCACACAATCAGTGGTTGGTTCGGAATGATTCTTGCTCCTTTTTTGCAATAACTTGATACACTTCGATAAAAATAACATTTCATAACAATATTGTATAATTATAACAATGTTGAATGCATTTGTATCCTATCTATAAAATAACAAAGGTACTCGTTTATATTTACAAATATAACATTATCTGTGACATATACTGCACTTATGAGTATTTATAAATACATCGCTATTGGATAGGCACTTACAATGTATTAATCTTAAGTTACAAACATACCCCTATACCAAACAATGCGGTAGGTTAATTAACCTAATAACTTAACCTACCCCAATGCGCAGGTAGATTAAATTGTGTTCAGAGGTATGTACGTTAACTATATTTATTTATTTGTGTCCACTAATATATTAAATTTCACGAATAAATCAGGTATTAACAACAATTCTGAGGCTTTGCCTCTTCGTCCAACGTATGTCCGTGGTTGATTTTTGGTTCTTCGAAGTTTTAATATTTCTTTAACATCTATGAATCTATTATGGCATTCAGTAAGGTCTGACGGTGCCCAGGCGGCCCCTGGGGATCGGCTCCGCGTAGCTGTGGCGGAACTTCGTCTGTTGTCTGTCGGCGAGGTCACGGAAATCCCTATAATCCCTGTCGTAATACCTCTCCCTGTCTCCCTCCACGTACGACTGACGCTGATCGTCCAAAAGACGAGAGCGGCTGAACGCTCGTTGTCTGTCGTTCCAATCCCTCCTTCTCTCTTCAATCATGGGCTCAATGATGTCGTCCTCATCAATGCGTCTGTCTAGTTCCCTTCTGTCTCTCCTGTCGTATCTTTCGAAGTCATCCCTGTGAGGCTTCGGCTCGATCCTGTTCAAGTACTCCTCGGCGCCATACTCGAAGCGCTTTGCATCGTCACGCTTCCGCCCAATGCGCGGGAGTCGTTCCATTTCCCTGTGAGCCAGCGGCTCATCTCGGATCCTGTCGGAGTCCTTGCGTCTCTCGGGCTCCCTGTGGCGCTCAATGTCGCGATGAGAGCGTTCTGGCTCTCTTCGGGAGCTAAGTTCTCTGTGTCGGTCTGGTCGCTCGTCCCTCCTTTCTTCCTCGGGGGAAGAAGTCGAGCGACTGTTCCTTTCAAGCATGCTCCTTCTAATGGCCATGTGTTGTTCGAGCTCTCTGTTAAATCTTTCGCGTTCTAGGTTCATGAACTTTTCTTTAGCTACGTTGAATCTGTCCTTTGGGGATGCTTCGGCGAGTTTGAGACTACCCTCGCTGGCACCTCGCTGGAGTTTGCCGAACCTTCGGTCTTCGACTCTGTCGATACTTCTGTTAGAAGGTTTGGTCTCGGCAACATATCTTCTTCTGTAGTTAACTGTGTCATCTTGGAACTTTTCTTTTTCTACGAATTTGTCTTTGCTGGCGCGTTCTAAGGACTCATGGCGGAATCGTCGCTCGAAGGTATTTGCGTCGCGGAATGGTGCTAAAGAGTCGCGATACTGATCGTAGTCTTCGGGGTATGAACGGTCGTAGTTGCGAGGCGAAAGGGTGCGGCGTGGAGGTGAGGTGCGGCGTGGAGGTGAGGCGCGTCGGGGAGATGTGGCGCGGCGAGGGGGCGATGCGTCGAAGGCTTCGTGCATCATATAAGCTGTGCTCTCGGCCCAGTCCTCCTCTGAAAATAGATACAAAGTCTCATTAATTTCCAAATATTCATATTTCTCTTAACTTCCGTATTTGGGTGGAGTAAATATGAGTCAAAAAGGTCAAGTGCACTTTATTTATAGCGTATAATATACTATAGGTAAATAAATTGTAGGTACGTCTTTTAACTTAAGCACTATAAATACTAATTTAACTTTTTGGGATGCCGCGTCCTGCTGGCGAGTTACAATTGTTTTGCAATTGCCAGATTAAATGGCAGTTCCTACATTATTAAAACCACATGTCTACAAAAATTTAAACAAATACGTACACAAACGGCAAATTAAACGGCTTATTTACAAGTACGTTACGTATTAAGTAGATCAGTATTGGTGATACAAGATAATTCGGAATGCAGTTTTCGGAACAGCTAACTGCAGTACGATCGTGAGTGCAAACTCAATGCAAATAAAACTACAGCTAAACATAAATACTGATACATTGTTCTAAATAGATGATCTGTCGAGATAACAGCGCTTAGGGAGACATCGGCTCGAGAGCTACTTTTTATTGGTGTGAAATCTTTACATTATAATGGATCTTTGTTGTATCTATTATACTCAATGTTGAACGTGATTTACGTGTGTTATTAGCTAACAGATTTAAACTATGCAACGTGAGTGGCTTTTAGGTTGGAAATAAACAAAGAACGGCATTGGGGCAGCGATCAGTTTTTTATTAAACTTGCTCTAGTAATAATTTCTGTGTCTCGTGAACTTTATAAACTTTCAAACAACGGACACAAAGAACGCCCAGACTTGGAACAACTATTTGTGGATTATATAAATTATTGTCCCTTGTGGTGATCGAACTCATCGAACAGATAATACTCGCCACAGTGCCACTCAGGCTTGGTTCGAATGTTCAAACATCAAGTCGTTTTGCCTATAGACAGTTAATATTGACTCATATAATATCAGCCCAGTATTAAACTGTCCCACTGCTGGGCACGGGCCTCTTCTCAGTGTGAGAAGGGCTAGGCCATAATCCACCATGCTGGCCTAGTGCGGATTGGTAGTCTTCACTTATCTTCGAGAACATTATGGAGAACTCTTAGACATGCTGGTTTCCTCACGATGTTTTCCTTCACCGTTAAAGCAAGCGATAATTAACTATTTAATACGCATATAACTTCGAAAAGTCAGAGATGTGCGCCTTGGGTTCGAACTCGAGACCTCTGCGTGGCAGTCCAACGGTTGCCCACTTGGCTGCTGACTCATATTATATGCAAAATATGCCAAATTTTAGCTAAAATTTCGGTTAATTTTAGCTTAAGATTAATATGTTAAAACCTTATAATTTATTATTATTTCAAATTCTCATTCTCCTTTCATTTTTCTCTATCTAAAGCAGCTAAGAGCCAAATTTATTAAAGAAGTCTAGCTCATTTCCCTATCTATCTATATCGTCTGAGCTTGCGGCGACGTTCCTTACCATTTTCATAACCATAAGTTAAATCCTAATTAATATTTTAAATGCGAATGTTAGTTTGTTTGATTGTTTGTTACACTTTCACGCCTTAACTACTCGACCGATCATCGTAAAATTTCGCATACACTTTGTCAGGGGTATAGAAAAGGACATAGGGTATCTCTCATCCCGGAAAAAGTACTGTTACTGACATAACCTAACGTACATTTCGCTAGCGAAGCTGCGGGTAAATCTAGTATTAAATATTTAGCGGTTAAGTTATTAATAAAATCTAACCAATAAATGTTTGTATAGTTTATTTTCATGTCTATTTAAATAAAAATACTTTATTGAATTACAGTTTACCTACTGATAGTGTATAAATTTAACATCCGACTGCTAATTGTAAGATCGCTACGCACCAATAAGTAACAAGTGTAGATTGTCACAACAACCTGTTTTATACAATAGAGTAGATATACAGGGTGTCCGGTAATTAATGGATAACCTGGAAATGTCTTATAGTGGAACTGAAGGCCGTTCAGAAAAAAATATGACAAAAAGCTATCCTAACTACTACCTGAGATATGTGTTTTTTTTTTAATTACCATGTGTATCTTTCTTGTATACTACGACCATAAATGAATGAAATCCATGGTTTTTTTTAAATTATTAATTACTAATTATGCTAATAGATAGATAGTCAAAAGTATGCTATGCTTATATAGCTTGCGCTTTTTAATATATCATTTATTTATATATATATATATACATATAATTTTTTTTCATTTTTTCTGAACGGCCTTAATTTCTACTATAAGACATTTCAAGGTTATCCATTAATTACCGGACATCCTGTATACAGTTTAAGCAGATGGCCATTTATATTTGTATATTGTGCTAATCAGTAGATTACAATAATCGAGAGAGTTCATATTTATACCCTCATGGGTATACTAATCATTACTTCTACTTCTAAAAATAATTTGTTTTCTAAAGAAAATATAATTTATTATATCTTATTTTATTTTTATATGTTTTAGTGCATTAACATTTAAGGCCGTTATACGTTTAGCTATTAAAAGATGTATCATATGTAAATAAAAACGAAAACATTTTAAGTGAAAATTTAATATTCATTCTTTTTGAAAAAAATTGAAGCTATTTAATTTAAAGACGATGTTGGAAAATCCTTGCTTATATTATAAATGCGTATGTGAATTTGTTTGTTTCGCTTTCACACGTTAACTACTCGACCGATCATCATAAAATATCCCATACACATTGCCCGGGGTGCAGAAAACCACATAGGGTATATACCTTTTATCAAAAAAAAGGAAATGCTACATTTACGCGAGCGAAGCCGTATGCATATATCTAGTAATTAATAAACAGAAACTTCACTTTACGCAGAATGAGCTCAAAGTATCATGAAAAAGTATCACTGTTAAGCACAGGTTGTTATACCTTACGACCAGTCCACCTGTTCTCACATTCTACCAATGATTAAGTCTTATTTATGTCTCAACATAAGTTTAAAATATTTCCATATCAAATACGCCCTCTTGGCCCACATTATAATGCTATGCGCTTGGCAAAAATACCTTAGCTAAGACCACTTTGTCGTTTAACGGTACCCCATCTTCAAGACACTCACTGACTCGTTTTTGAATACGAATTGACATAGAAAGAAACCTGTCATGTCAGGGCGTCTAAGAAAGTTGAGGCTCGTAGATGTTTTTGTAGTAATTTTTAACACGTGTTGAATTAATATGATGCCTCGGGTGAAGTATTTGTGAACTATCACATAAAAACTTCACCTGAGGTTTCATCTTGTTATTTAATGTTTTATATGAATCATATCTTATAGGCTGTTAGGCGTATTTAAATGGAGTGATGGATTTGGTTCAATGTTTATGAGCAGCAAGCTCGCCGGTGACCTCATTCAGTTCTTAACATAACTGCTTATTAATAAAACATTTGGACAGTAACCTAGTTGAATATTTCATTGCTCGAAATGACAATAACATGATATTATGTTTAGCCATAAAATCAACAGTGCTTTCCAGTATATTAAAAAGTATTTCACTACAATATAAAACAAATACCTAATATTTATGGCAGTGTTGTAGTTAAGTATTTTAAAAATAATAAAAATATGTGAGGAAGGTGTAGCTAAGATTTTTTTATCCCAATCAACAATAGATTTCAACGAATATAACAGTTTCCTATCGTAAACTATTTGTCAAATATATTTAAGGGAAAAATGTTACAATAGAGATGTTCATGACAATCGGTCGGAACCTTAATGTGCTCTCTTAAAGCACATTAAAGCTAAAAACATTTCTAAATAGCAGAATTAAATTTGACAGCCTCACTTGATTCCCACGCAGCCATATTGTCAATATCAGCAGCCATCTTGTTTAAAAGCGCGCGCAAATTGCATGGGACTAACGACGTTTAGTTTAGCTTCATTGTTACACAGTACCGCTCCCATTCCCTCTGTGCTTTATGAGAAAAAACTATGATTTTCATTTGCATTGTTGCAAGTTTAATAAACTTTGGTATTGCGAAATATTTTGCGAAATGAAATTAAGGTGGTTGCGAGGCGTATTTGTTTTAAATGTACACAAAGAATAGGTTGTTGTAATGTTTTTGCGGGGCGTTCCACTTGCATGGTTGTTTTTATTGCCCTGCTTCAACCTGTGATTAGTTAAACATACTAGTTAATTAAGAAACCAAATTGCTACAGTATGAATTACAACAACTCGAGATGAAAATATTAAGAAAGAAATTAAAGCTTTTGTACAATCATAGTAGAATGAGGTACATCTTGTTGCTTTATCAAAAACAGAAGGAAAACACTGTCAAACAAGTCTTAATAGCAATCAAGAGTCGTGCTGGAAAAATTCCTTATGTTCGGCTCTCAAACAACGCGTCAAGCGTAATTAACATGTCAAAATACTCACATAATTTGTTACCTAATCAATTTTTTTTCCATTGTACGTGAATTTTAGACGACGTTTCAATATTGATACGTATCTTAAATACGTACTACATAATATGTAGTAAGTATGTAAATATTTAAACAGAATAGGTACCCTGGATATCACCAAAATATTAGATAGAGGAATATAATATCAGATTTCGCCGGATATCTGCCACAAAATTGTGAACAAGCCAATTGCCAGACAGTCTGTTGAGAATTTTTTAACATAGTAATCCAACAACACAGCCCTCCCCGGAACTTCAACAATCATTTAACAAATTTAACAATAAATCTTAACGACATTCGTTCAAATATAAAAAAAGAACTCTTCTTTTCCAAATTCAAATTTTATCTAAAGATCGCTCACCTAATTACCTACATAGCCAAATAAAACGTTGGCTTTCCTGCATATGGCGGTGTTTCCGTTCATATGACGGCGTAAGTCACCGGCCCCGGATGTAGCGTGTCGGGTTCATCCACAGCCGTCATTAAGGGCACGCGATCCATTATTCATTAGGACCAACGATTGGCAAAGAGATCATAATTACTACGCATGACAGATTGTCGTTAACGTGAAAATAATTTGCGTATGTTGTGAATTTTCCATCGTATTGGTATAAAGAGTGCCTTGTTGAAAGTTTACGTTTTTAGAGTTCGAAAAAACTCTTATACAAGAGCTTTGTCCGTTCGTCTGTCTGTTATACAACTTTCAACTCAAGAACCGTAAGAGCTAGAGACTCACGGTCAACGCCATTCGATTCAGCATAGCCCATATACCCACGAAATGACTATGATCTTTGACCTCTGACATCAAGGTCACGTGGTGTCACGTAAACTTTGCATATTACTTGAACCATTTTTTCGAACTCTAAGCAATTCATTACCGTTTCTCACTTGTTTATTATTAGATTTGTGGAAAATTCTCAGTAGCAGCCATTAAGATAAGATGTACTATGTACGGTCATCGAGATAATTATGTAGCTGAACATTACATAAATTTGTAACAGTATTTTATTAATGAAAACATAATAATAATATCAGCCCTGTATTAAACTGTTACACTGCTGGGCACAAGCCTCTTCTCAGTGTAAGGAGAGTTAGGCCATAGTCCAGACGTTGGCAGATTTCACATATCTTAGAGAACATTATGAAGAAATCTCAGACATGCAGGTTTCCTTACGAGTTATGTCAATTAATTTCTATCCATCAAAAACAGTATTTTTACTGGATGAGATATACCTATAATACCCCTGACAACACGTATACGAAATTTCATGACGATCAGTCGAGTACTTAATTAATGTTGCATTCAAACGTGCCGTTGCTTATAAGTCCGATAAAAGATTGCACAAGCTATCATATGGTCGTAAGCTTGATCCCTCAGTATTATACCATCGAACTAAACCTTAAACCTTGTTATCACAGGTACATTCTAGCTTAACAGGATGGATTACCAAGAAAATCGGTAGTTGACAATCACCTTGCCAAAACTTTCTGCGACACACTTTCATTTCACCGTTGAGTTGCCTATCAACGCACTTTGTGGTTAGTTGTATGTAATTAGTTATGATCATCCTAACTAATATTATAAATACGAATGTGTGTCTGTTTGTTTGTTGCGCTTTCACGCCTTAACTACTCGACCGATCATCATGAAAATTCGCATACACGGTGTCAGGGGTACATAAATGGACAAAGGGCACCTTTAATCCAGAAAAAAGTAATATTTCCGAGGAATAGAAAATTTTCATCTTTTACATATACGCGAGCAGAACCGCGGTGAAAATATAGTTTTTAATATAGTAAATACGATAGTGTATTCGACTGACGTGCATGAGGTCTTGGCTTCGATTTCTGTATCGGGTAAAGTGTTATTAGGTTTATCTGTGAATAAATTCTGAGTTGCAGCATAGAATCTGGATCTGCGCCTGGTCAACAACAATAAGCTTGCCCCTTATTACGACGGTCCTAAAACTATAGCAGATTGAATAATAGGTGTTAAACTATTACTATGCATAAAAATGAATATATTATCCGTTCCATGCGCAACAAACATTACATTTATGTGATCCTCAAACCGTAGTGCCGAGTTTTCCTTGCAATACAGGTTATATTCCTATTAGAAAGAAAGAAAGAAAAATATTTATATTTCTGTTTCTATAACACAATACAATCTATACAAAAATTATAAAGCTGAAGAGTTTATTTGGTTTAACGCACTAATCTCATCTCTCTCTATTGGTCCGAACTGAAAAACTCTTTTAATGTTGGATAGCCCATTTATCGAAGAAGGCTGTAAGCTATATAACATCACGCTACGACCAATAAAAGCGTAGCATTTATTAACTGCACTATTCAACACTAAAAGAATTTGCAAAGACGGGATAAATTCTCTTATGTGACGCAGACGAAGTTACGCGGGTCAGCTAGTATGGACATAATTATACAGAACAGTATATTAATGGAAACTAAATTAGAAACCTGCCCCAGCTTTTGTTGCAGTTAAAATTGCAACGCTGGTATTCTCGCAGGACCTATGGTAGTATTCCTACTAATATTATTAATTTGAAATATTTGTTGTATGTACCTCAATCATCCCTAAACTGTATAACAGAATTAGATGAAATTCGGCAAACAAATCACGCGATCAGTAATCATGTCCTGGAATCTGGATCAACATTTTTTTAAGCTCTCGCTACGTGGGATTCACACGAAGTAAGCCGGCATAAATTAATCTTTCTAAAGAATATAATGTTTGAGTATTTATAATAACTGTCTTGCTAATGTGGTAAAGGAAATTGGGTCTTACATTTCCTGTCGATCGTGGGATTATAAGTTCGATTTCTACATTAAATTAATATTATTTTCGTTGAAGGACATTTTAAATACTTTTTAATTTGACTTGATTCAAGTGGTTTGATACTCATAAAGAGAAAAATATTTGTGTGACCTACAAATAGTTGATTAGATTCTGGGTGATTTTATGTTCGTTGTTTGAATGTTTTTAAAGTCCTCCATGGTACAGAATTTGTTCCTAGTGCAGGCGTTGCCTTTTATCTAGGTATACTAATATTATAAAGAAAAAGATTAGATGTTTTATTTGTATGTTTGTAAGGACTAAACTCAAAACTACTCAACTGATTTAAAAAAAATCTTTCTCCATTAGAAAGCTATATTATCACCGAGAGGCATGAGCAGTATAATATTTAAAAAAAAAACAGTAATGTTACTGACATAACTTATTTATTTTTTATTTATCATGAGGAAATGCTTCTGATGAATACCCCCTCGCCACAAGGGTAGGCGGGCGGGTCATGTCGGGGTCTTTCTCTCTTGCTAACATAACCTTTTTTTTTTTTTTTTTTTTTTTTTTTTTGTTTCCCAGGAAAAAATCCGCCGGCTAGGGGACGGCACCGGCGGGGCGTGTGGGACTCACCAGCCTAGTGCTGGGATACCCACTAAAAAAACCTGGGGTGTTCCCTCTCCCACCCAATGGGGGGGGCCAGTTGGGAGTCTAAAAAGATTCATCCATAGCAGGCCCCCCCGTGTGGGTGCCGGCCGGGTCAACGGGACCCGACCTCCTCTCGTCCCCGGGGGAGAGCATTTCACAGCTCTCCCCTTTCGACGTTAGAAGGCGCGCGGGAACACCGCGCGCGCCCTCTATGGGTTCTTACTCTTACATATATATATATATATATATACATAACCTAACCCTACTACCCTACCTACCTAGGCCTGCCCTGGCCTTACGGGCCCCTACTTGTTATTTTTTACCGAGGTTTTCTTCCTCTACCCTCCCTGTCTCAAATCCACGTTTCCTCTGCTAATCAGAGGAACACGTGGAGAGACCCCCAAACGCGGCCCTCGCGGGCCGATGACCCCGAGACAAAGTGCCTCGGGTTCCCTACGCGTGTGCCAGAGTATTAGCCACGAGTAATAATGCCCTCGAAAGGACATTATTACCCATGTTGCCCGGGGTGTACCGGCCCAACGACTGCTGTTCCCATCCACGAAAAGTGTAGAAGGGACCAGCAGGCGTCAGGCACACTAGGAGGTTTAATTTAACCTAACCCAACACAGCCTTTTTTTTTTTTTTTTTTTACGTGGGGAAATGCGCCTGATGCATTCCCTCTCGCCACAAGGGGAGGCGAGAGGGTTATGTCCGGCTCTCCCGTACTTCGGGCCTACGAACCAAAACCCCACGGTGTGCACGCTCGCTGCCTTGCATATTGGATGGGCCGCTGGCAAAATTACTACCTCAGCGACCCACCCAGCAGTCTACAACTCCTCGGCGACGTCCCGGCACTACATAGGGCGTCAGACCGACTCAATGGCTGGCGGACGGAAGATCCCCGTTCTCCCGCCCGCGGCCTTCATTATGGCGGCATAAGGCGCGCGTAAGCGCGCCTGCGCCGCCCGGTTCGCCGGCGACGGCTCGGATCCGCAAGGATACTTTCTTCACGGATCCGCTCCGCCGCCTCCTTCTGCGAGATGACGTCCTCGCAGAAGGACGCGACCGCTGCCCATTTCCTCTCGCTGTCGGCCATGGCTTTGATCACGGCCGGCAGCGAGAGATCCTCACCCACAATCTCAATGAGTTCACGGCGCTGCACCGCCCAAGCAGGACATTGCTCGAGCGTGTGCTGCGCCGTGTCCTCCTCACAATCGCAGTGGTGGCAGATGGGACTCGGTTCCCTCCTAGCGACCGTGTGCAGGTATTTGCCAATGCAACCGTGCCCTGACAACACCTGCACTAGCCGGAAGGAAAGGGTCCCATGCTGCCGCCCTGCCCACCGCTCCAATACCGGCTGGAGGACCCCAACGGTTCTGAAACCGGCCAAGGGCACCTCCAGCCGCGCCTGCCACTTTAAAATCATGCCCTGATGGGCTCGATTGCGCGCGCACTCAATCACTGTCGGGAGGGGATGACAACCCGTCTCCTCCCGCACCGCCTCACTCATTGCAAACACTTCGGCGAGCACTTCAGCCTCCAAATCCCACGGGGGTGTTCCGGCCAACGCACAAGCTGCGTCGGCCGACACCGTGCGGTATCCGCGTATTACCCTGACCGCTATGACTCTCTGCGGCCTCCGCAAGAGAGTCCTGCACTGAGCGGTCAGGGAGTCCGCCCACACCGGTGCGCCGTAAAGCGCCATCGACCGGATAACCCCCGTGTAGAGTCGCCGGCAACCAGCACTGGGCCCGCCCAAATTTGGCAATAGCCGCCCAAGAGCGGACGCAGTGCCGAGAAGCTTCGGGGCGAGCTGTCTGAAATGCTCGTCGAAGTGCCACCTTCCGTCCAGCACCAAGCCCAGATATTTCATGTGGGCCTGGACGGGAACGCGCGTCGAGCCCACCATTATCGAGGCGCCGCGGGGTGGACTGCGACGAGGCCCATGAAAGACCAGGGCCTCCGTCTTGTTAATAGCCACCCGTAAACCCAGCGCCTCGATACGCCCGACCACCTGGGAAACCCCCACGGTAGCCAAACGGGCCGCCTCCTCGAAGGTACCCCCACGGGCTGTGACGAGGGTGTCGTCAGCGTAGCTGATGACGCTCAGCCCGGGGGGTAGGGCAGCACGTAGGACCCAGTCGTACCCCATGTCCCACAGGAGCGGACCAAGAACCGATCCCTGCGGGACACCGCACGACATGGGCCGCCGCCAAACCTCGCCTCGAACCTCGAGGAGGACACTCCTGCCTCTCAGATAGTCTGCCACCAGCCGCTCCAGGTAAAAAGGTACCCCGTGATATCGGAGCGCCCCCTGGACACAGCTGTATGGCAGACTATTAAAGGCGTTGGCGATGTCTAAAGACACCGCCAACAGAACACCGCCGCCGGCGACCGCCTCCTCGGCCGCGGCCTTCAGGCGCATAATGGCCCCGACCGTCGAACGTCCTTCCCGGAATCCGAACTGAGCGTCCGACAGGTCGGGACCCACCGTGCTCAGGTGCCGGACGATGCGGGTGGCGAGAATTTTCTCAAACATCTTCGCCGCCTCGTCCAGCAGCACTATGGGCCTGTACGCCGCGGCCGACTCTGGAGGCCGTCCCGGCTTGGCCAGCAGTACCAATTTCCCCTCCTTCCAGCACTCAGGGAATCGTCCCGACACCAGGCTCGCGTCGAAAAGTTCCCTGAGGCGGACATCCAGGTGATCGAGGGCCAGCGCGAGAGCTCGCGCCGGCACACCGTCAGGTCCAGGGGCGGTCGTCTTGGAGCGGATCCGCAAGATAGCCGCCCCCATCTCCGCGTCTGTAACCGGGGGAGCACTGAGGTCCGCCTCCCAATGTCGGCCTCCCGATGGGGCCATTGTCGGGGGCACGTGCTCTGCCCGGTCAGGAAATAACTCCTCGACCACCTCGGAGAGGAAGTTGGGCTGGAGGGTCTCCGTACCCCATTGGGTGAGAGAGGGAACACCCCAGGTTTTTTTAGTGGGTATACCAGCAGTAGGCTGGTGAGTCCCACACGCCCCGCCGGTGCCGTCCCCTAGCCGGCGGGTATAAGGGGGGGGCCCCGCGCACGGAGCTTGTTCAGCGCCGCGCGATATGGGCGCCCCCAGGGGTCATGGTCTAGACCCTCCAACATCTCACTTTTCGCCCGTTCCTTGGCGCGGCAGATGGCCGACTGCAGAGACACCTTCGCTTCGCCATACGCGTCATACAGTCAGCTCTCCTCTCGCTCATCGCGGTGGCGACGGCTTCGGCTGCGTGTGTATAACCTCCGGGCACGAATGCAGGCCGCACGGAGGTCCGCCAGCTCCTGGGACCACCAGTAGACCCCCGTTGGGGTCCAGTGTCGCACTCGGGGCATGGCCGCGTCGCAAACAGCTTGAATGCTGTCGCGAAAGCGGACAGCCCCGGCGTCTACCTCCCCAGACGGGGGTGCAGGAGACAGCCAAAACCCAACACAGCCTACTTCTACGTGAGCGAAGTCACAGGCAAAAGCTATTAACAAATAGAGAAGTAATACAACTTGGAAGACATACCATAACATGCCTAACAAAATATGAGCGTAACCTACCTTTTTCATATAGAAGCGTAACACTTAAACCGCTAAATCATTACTAAAAGCACTCGCAAGTGAACAATAAAATGTTCACAGTGCTTTCTTCAACAATTTCACTTTTATTTAGATGTACGACAGTAATTATGGCGATGTGTAATTCTCATAATTTATTTTATCTCTAAAAGGTCTCTGTATGGAATGAATAAGTCGTTAAAGTGGACCCACTAACATATATCGCTAATTGCTTATTTTTGTAGCGTTTGATTGAGTAAGGCTAGTTCTGAACAGCGCTTAATATTGTCGTGAGTGATTTTATGTGTTTATTCTCAAAAGGGTAGGCAGAGGTATTTTTTTACAGCTGCCGCACTCGGAATAACGCCTGTGTCGCTAGGGACTTTACAAACAGTCAAACAACGAACATTCAGACTCGGAACAACCAGTTGTGTATTACACATATTTTTGTCCCGTGTGGGATTCGAACCCAGAGTACTCGGCGCGTTGGCAGTGGCGAAGCGACGACTTAAGCCACTACGCCAGTGCAGTCAGTCAATATAGATAAAGTGCAGATATGAGAATATAATCCAATCTCCACTATCTATTCTCGCTTTAACCTGCATGTCTGAGAGTTCTCCATAATATTCTCGAAGATACATATGTAAAGTTTGCCATCCCGCACTGAGCCTAGCGTCGGTACGCCTTGATTTGAGTATTGGAGAATACCTTCTGAAGATTACCCGCCATAAAAAAGTTATCTGTCTATAGAATATCCGCACAATACCTGACACACAAAGTTTTACTATAGACATATCGTAGTATTTAATTAAAAACTATTAACAAAGGAATACACAAAGGAAAGGAAGGTCGCCCATTGAAAATCTTTTACCAGACAATCGCCATTTTTTCCACTTTGGGAAAACCGCGCTTATGGGTAAATATCTTTTGTCTCTGTCATGCACAGTATTGTTTTTCGCTGGTGAGGCGTGGGAAGGGACCCAAACTGCCTATTCGATGGCATGTGAAAAACTTGGGCATTCTTTGCTTTGAGGTTAGTTAGATATCTTTATGGGTCTTTTTATAGGAGACGATTATAGTTAATGTCAATAGTACTATCTGTAATTTATAAATAAATGAGCGCGGTTTAATGCAGGGCTATTTAATTATATACAAAGCTATCTTTGATATTGAAGGTTAACAGCAGAATATATTTTCAAACAAAAGCAATATTTCGCTAATACACGTTCGGCAATGGACTTAGGACTAGATTTATATAAATACTACATAGTCTACGTTAATCTAGTGATACTTAAGTGTAATTTATATTCCTGACTGAAAGGGGGAGCCAGTGATCGATTCTCCGTGTTACTGGGTTAAAGAATTCTCAACCACACCACCGGCGCTGGATATATGTTAGTTCCAGCCCAGTATCCAGTACTGGACGGTGAGTTATCTATCTAATCAACGGTGAATAACCTAACACGTAGGCGGTAAGATATACGTGAAATGCATCTCTGCTAGCTCGTCCGTTATTTTTTTTATAAGTACGTTAAAAAGGCAACTCGCACTCTGGAAGATTCCAGTGTAACACAGGACTTTACAAAAGACGTACCCAAAGCACATCCAGACGTGGAACAACAATTTGTGTAATACACATTTTTTTCCGTGTGCGCATTAAACCCGTATTGTATTGTACTCGACGCAGAGGTAGCGGCGAAACGACCATTAAAATCAATACGTGCAGTTATACAAAACGTGATTTGATACAGCTAATCTACCACTAAAACATCAGGATAAACGTTCAATCTCTTAATTAGTATTTACTTCATCTGTAATCACTTCTCGCTATGAATGATGGAAGTATGTAGTTTCCAACTCGTGTAGGAAATACAGCTACATACTCATTATATAAATTATACACTATGATAGTATGTCTATTGTTCACTTCTAATTGTTAATAACAAAAAGATGGAACATGGCGTTTGTGGCACAAAAATATCAACGGCATCGGATAATAACTTAATATTGATAACTGTTTCCTGTAAGAGAGGAGCTGTTACAGTTTTTTGTTTTCTTTGGTAATTGAATATTGAACTTTATACATCGATAGCCTAGGGGCCGATTTTTCAACCATCAGTTAACTTTTACTTGGGGAATAAAATTTCCCAGAAGTTTTGACAGTTTTGGATAAAAATATGCCAAACCGCTTTTTTTTCTTAGATAAAAGTATATTGACTATTCCAAAATAAATTGGTTTCGGCGAGCAATCTTTACCAAGACTGGTCGGACGACATCATACTGCACAAAAGTGTGTACAAACACAAGTGAATTCTCTATTCTCTAACTGTCATAATCCGATGGGACGGCAATCCGACACGACCGGAGAGAGACCAGGTACAGAAGCGTTACGTGTTTTTCGAGGCACGGTGGGTGGGCCACACCACTTTTTTCCTAAATACGAAATAGTATAGGTAGGCAAATTCTTCACAGAAAAAGAGTTAACTATTCGTCGGTACATCCCGGAATTTGAATCCTTTATTAACTTAATTGTGTTCACAATATTCCCACCCGCGCTAAGCTGCTTTCGGTTCACACATCGAAACGCGTTTTTTATATTCCAAGGTCTATGACCTAAACATTGAACTAGGCGTCTAGATATGTATATCTAACATTAAAAAGAATATATGTCATGATTCCTACTAGACAGACACAGCGGCAGTATATCTATAATAATAATAATATTCTATCATATACACACAACACCATGTAGCCCAAACTAAGCAGAGCTTGTACTATGGGTACTAGACAATGGATAAACATACATATACCTACTTTTTTTGTAAATACAAGCGTATTATATAAAGAAACACCCAGACCAAGACAAACATCCATGTCCATGCACACAAATGTTTGACTTGTGCGGGAATCGAACCCGCGATCTCAGGCGTGGTATCTATATCCGACTGCTGTGCATGAGGTCTCTTGGTCTCCGGTTAGCTGCCCGGGTCCAGCAATGTGTTATTTACTTTTTTTGTCTAGAAATTCTCTGTAATAGTAATTATAATAATATCCTCCAGACCGAATTTCGGCCACGGCGGCCAGTCTTGACGGAGACTGGCCAACTACGCAGGAGATATTATAGTGCACAAGTGTGTGCGCAAACACAAGTACACTCTCTGTTCCCTAACTCTCATGATCCAATGGGACGGTAATCCGACACGACCGGAAAGATCAGGTGCAGGATCACCGGCTTTACGTGCTTTCCGCGGCACAGGGGTGTCTTTCACCGCCAACTTCCTAACTCCGGGCTGCTACTGAGAATTCTTAACTGAAAACCCAATAACTTTTTGTTGGCCCGACCCGGGATACGAACCCGAGACCTTATGCACAGCAGTCGCATTCACTACCGATGCGCCACGGAGGCAGTCAACCCAATAAACGACAATAGGCCCGCTCTCTATTACGTGGGACCTACAAACATAGGTGGTGAAAAGTAGGTGTAAATTGCCTCCTCACCGCTTCAGAGATCAATGAAACTATGTATGTAAATTGCTAGTACTATTTAAACATAAAAAAGCAAAATAATAGATGTATCAATCTTTCAAAACACAATACAGAAAAGCGAATGATATCTCTCACATATAGTTCAAGATCGCACTTGCCTCAAGGCTCACATCAACCATTGAACCGCTTGGGAAATATTCAAACATTTCGCACTTTACACAACATCTAATAGCCATTCGAATTTAAACTATAAAGTTACAAAATAAAGTTTAAGTTTCAATGTACCAATTGTTTTGAGAGGTTTGGTATGATTATATTGTCTTATTCTAAATGTGAAGGAGTTACTTTGAAGAGCGATTCAGTGTTTGTTGTTACAAAATAAAGTTATTTTATGCTAAACTAGCTTTTATCCGCTACTTCGTACCCGTGGAATTTCGAAGTAGGTTCCTATCTATAGTTTTTATTTCTTTGCATGTAAAAAGCTTTTGTATATACATTAAATATACCTATAGATTAGGCCCATCGACTATTTCGTTAGTCATTACTTCTTCTAAGTGGTGTATCAAAAATTTCTTATTATTAATACTCGACTTCTAGGCGTATCAAGATAAAATGTGCACCACATTTTAAGTAAGACCTCGAGCAATACAAATGTGAAGACTGCATTCATTTTTGTGCCGCACTTTTTGCGTTATGCGCGTACATACATACAAACAGACAGACAAAAGCTCTAAAATAATTCTTTTGGCTTTTATAGCTCTTATAAAGACCCCTTATATACGCCTGGATGGCGTAGTGGTTAGTGTAACCGACTGCTACGCCTGTGGTCGCGGGTTCGATTCCCGCACAAGTCAAACATTTGTGTGCATGAACATGGACGTTTGTCTTGATCTGGGTGTTTCTATGTAGGTATAATATGTATGTATTTACAAAAAAAAGTATATATGTATGTTTATCCATTGTCTAGTACCCATAGTACAAGCTCTGCTTAGTTTGGGCTACATGGTGTGGTGTGTATGTGATAGAATATTAAATTATTTAGTTTTTTAAATATTTCCTATGTACGGATATCGACCAGTTACAATTTTATTATACGTATAGATATAAAATAGTGTTACTAAGCGATACTGGAAAACTAAATTTTATTTTAACGTCTTGGCAGTCACATAGTCTCTACTTATACGCTTATAATAACATCGAGTATCAAGATCGATTATAAGCTCACTACTATATCCTCGATAGGCAGCGTTGTATACATTGCACTACCCTCGTAATAGGCACAAAGAAATTCTTACCGTTGCAAGGAATCTTTAAATATTACATTAACTGTGATTCGACCTAAGAACCTCATGATCGCACGCAAACTTTTGCTATTGCACCAACGAGGCAGAAAGCCGCAAACTGCAATAGGCTCAGCAGGCCACATTTCGCCAGCTATAGTTCTGGAGCCCACAGCAGCGATAGCTCGGTGGGGAGACCAACAGACTGCAATATAGAGGGTCTCAGGTACAAACCCGCGCCGCGCACCTCTGACTTTCGGAAGTTATATGACTTTTCGAAATTATGTGCGTATTGATTGACAATTATCGCCTGCTCCGTGCCTCGGAGAGCACGTTAAGCGTCGGCCACGGCTGCTATGAACATCTATAGCAATTGTTACTGGTAAGTCAGTGCCCTATAATATCCTAACACTGGTCTAGCCTTAGGATATCGTTAGCCTTTGGGTTGCGGAGATCAGGTGGCAGCCGCTCCGTGTAGAAACTGATATACAGTCAAATCCGGTTAGATAAGAAAAGCCGATCCCAAGTGACTTGGGAATAATAAAGGCTAGGGAGAAGAAGAAGTTCTGGCGCCCATGTAAAAAGGGGCGAGATTCATGCCGTCCACTGAGCACAGTTCAAGACTGCTGCAACTAAGAATGTAAGTTTGTTTGTTACGCTTTCTTCAACTACTTGACGTCAACTACATCATCGTGAAATGTTACATACACGCGGTTGTCAGGAATACATAGAGTATCAAAATACCGTTCTAGAGTGAGCTAAAACGCAGGCAAAACTATATATAAGATATTCGGTTTATAGCACCCGTGAAGGTTGCATATGTCGTTATAAGAACGTGCGAAACAATCCATATAGTACGTCAATAACATCTGTTAGCACCGATCGTGAGTAAAGTATTATTATCTATGTTAAGGGCAATTGTTTTCTTCATAACGCGTTATATAACAGATCAACACCAAGTTTATGAACGCTAATCAATAACGTGTGAATATCAAACTCATGTCAAGTTGTTTGATTGGCTATTGGTAATTCAGTCTAGTGGGCAATCGTTGGACTGCCACGCAGAGGTCTCAAGTTCGAACCCAAGGCGCACATCTCTGACTTTTTGAAGTTATTTGCGTGTTAAATAGTTAATTATCGCTCGCTTTAGCGGCGAAAGAAAACATCGTGATGAAACCTGCATGTCTAAGCGTTCTCCATAATGTTGGCGAAGACATGTGAAGTCTGCCAACCCGCACTGGGCCAGCGTGATGGACTATGACCTAACCCTTCTCATGCTGAGAAGAGGCCCGTGTAGCGGGCAGTTTAGTACAGGGCTGATATTATCATTGCTAATTCAGTTAGTCAATCACAGCAGTTGATATGTGGTTGACTGGCTGTTAACGAATTAATGTTTTGTTTTTGTTGTTCAAGGCGTATATTATGATCCAGCTTGTAAAAATTAGTCTACCCGAAGCTGTGGATACTTTTCACCTATATCCTCGAAAATGTATGCATCGGCGTATTACGTTCACTTTGCCACAGTTATGTTTTCAGGTCTCACTTATTAGTCGGTAAGCCTTTTTATGGTCATTCCCACAACTAACAAATAAAACTTATCCGAAAGATAAATCAGATGCTGTCTCACTCTTGTCAGGTTAAAGAAGAGAGGTAGCAAGACTTTTATCTTATAGATAAATGCTATTTGGAGGTGGTGGAACAAGCCTTGTCTTCCAGGTATCTTTTCATAGGCTCAACTTTTTGCCTGAACTTAGCATCTAACATAAATTGAAACTAAGAGAGGGAGAGGCTATGATGGTAGTTGTCTCAATGTTCCAGTGTAGACAACTACCATCTTAGTCTCCTGTGACCATGGCTGCTGAAAAGCAACTGAAACGTCGGGCAAAGTGAAAACCTAAATATAAATAGTTTAATAATTTTATTAGTGTATAAATGATTAAAATTCGATAGTAGTAGTAGTGTTACAGTTTCAAAATTATGTAATACAGTGTTAAATAAACAACGCCATAAAATCAGTATATGAGTTTAATTTCAATGGAAAACATTCGCGTAAACAGAAGATAATATTATCTAATATAAATGTAAATTGTGTAAATTTTGTAAACTCACTAACCGACCTTTGACGTTCATAAGTTTTACTTTATAATCTAAATGAATAAATGTTTTTTGATCTTGTCTAGTGCTATCTACCAGGCACATTTCCAGACTCGGTTCTGCTATTGAATCTTTCTTGACATTTAAGCCAATAATAGTTTGCCTGTCCTGCGAATCGAACCCGAGACCTATAAACAGCAGTCGCATCCACTACCGCTGCTCAACCGAGGCTGTCAATTTTTATTAATTAAATTCGTGACTGAAATAATAATAACTTATACATACTCATCTTTGAATAACTTTTAGCATTTAATATTGCCTATGTTGTTCTAAAACTCAATATTTTAATTAAAATTATTCAATCAGGAAGTTGGCACTTATTCATTGATTAAGAAATAGCTTTATAATAAAAACAGCGTTATGAACACTGCGCAATTCTATGCAGATTTAGTGCTTATTTCGCAAAACTATTATAATAATAAATACTTAACTTCTGACAACGGTTTCACCCGCATGTATATCACGGCGACTCATACTGTATTGAAACGTTACATTTAAAGTCTACTAGATACTACGGCTACGCTCGCGTTAATGTAGATTTATGTTAAGATAGATTTTTAGTAGCCTATATGTTATTCTGATGAATATACAATAATAATTTAGAGTTTCATCGAAATGAAACTTTAAATTATTACTGTATATATATACTCTTTTACGCAAAAACTACTGAACGGATTTCGATCCGTTCAGTAGTTTTTGCGCGAAAGAGTAACAAACATCCATCCATCCATCCATCCATCCATCCATCCATCCATCCATCCATCCATCCATCCTCACAAATTTTCACACGTATAATATTAGTAGGCTCTGTTTGTAAGACATCTGATTAAATAACAAACATTTCAAAACACAATGAATATCGATGTTTGTAAAACTTTAACATTTAAATTTTCGGAAAATTTATCTCGCGTGAATCTAATGAGAACACATCGGGATCAAAAAGTATAATATAAATATCCCATGTTTTACTTCAGGACATGGTCTATTTTTATGCTTATACACGTGATTTACTGAAGACACTAAAGATACTAAAGACTTAATGCAATTAATGTATAGCTTTAATCTCAAATTAGCAATAAACGAACCTACCCGCCTAAAAAGTGGTAAATGTATCGATCATTTCATGCATAATTTTTTGTCTGTTATTATACTGTTTTTTACTAGATTATATTGTAATTTTGAATACTACTAATGCTCACATACATACTTTACAAATATCCAAACGACAGACACGAAGACAGGCGTAAGTCTATGCATGTTTATTTGCCTGTTATTATAGAAGACACATAAATCACAGATACTACACTTTACTAGAAAAAAACCATTTAGGAAGTAGTTCGAATTAATTTTGATGGTATTTGTGTTTAGACCCTGACCTTTGCATTGGTAGAAAAAAGTTCTGAAACATGATTGTGCTAATATAATTGTGATATCATAAATTATTATGTGTAATGTTACTACTCGAGAGCTGCGTACATGGCAACTGTAACTTTGATATTAACAACTGTTACATTGTGACGTAAGTGATATAACCATTCTACCAATATAAGAAATTTTAAAGTTTGTGAAGATATTTGGAGTTTTTGATTATTGTAACTCAATGACGCGTCAACTGCTGAACAAATTTAGATGAAACTTGAAATGCAGATGTACTGGATGAGCACAACAAGCCTTTTTTCTACGCCTTTGTCCTGTCTACATCCGCGAAGTAGTGTATTACACACACAGTTTGTCAGCTTGTTTGATTTCTCAGCTGTCATCATCATCATTATCTCAGCCCAAAGACGTCCACTGCTAAACATAACCAAGGTCACCTCAAGGAAGAAGTAGCAGGGATAGGCCTCCACAAGGTGAACCTACGACCTGGTAAGGGTCGCGGGAAGCGGTTGGATGCGAATGTTGGTTTTAGGGGCCAAGCAATAGGTGGTGAGCATATTGTTGACTACTGAGCACAGTTCCAGACGTCGGCGTCGTGTCGCTACTGAGAACATATTTATAGAAAAGCCCGATAACACCAAGCCCGATTCGTCAATGAAACTTGAGACTTACGAACAGAAATCGAATTCACCACCGAACTTGTCAAATGCGACAAATGAACTGGCATTCTAATAACACACAATTCGCCCATATTTAAATTACAAAATAGAATTAATTATATTCAAATATGTGTACCAATGTTGTAAACTTTTGTACGTAATATTTTTTAAATGGTGGTTATGTGAGCGGTGATGCAAACTGAACGGGTCACGACGGTTGATGTCACCTGGCTCGTAATGCTTGGTTGCCGTGTGCTGGCTATTTCCCGTGATTGTGGCAACAGTTCGCGTCCCCCTGACTCTTAAACTGCCCCACAAGCATAGTTTAGTTTGACTGCAAATTTATGTGATCCACAAATGGTTGTTCCAAGTCTGGATGTTCTTTGTGTCCGTCGTTTAAATGTTTGTAAAGTCCCTCGCGATATTGGATTTACTACAGAAGTAATCTTTATAAGAATATATAAAAGAATAAGAATTAAGTTGTTTGAATTTTTGTAAAGTAGTTCTATGAATTATCCATAGTGCGAGAGTTGTCATAAAAAAATGGCTATCCATACTCATGTATATGTCTTTTTCTTATGTTGCACTACTAAACTGCTGAATCAATTTAGCTTAAATTTGTATTGAAGTATATATACCTACATACCATATATAAGTGTTGAAAATTATATTATATGGCGTTATTCTGGCTACGATATAGGACTATGGATTATGTGATGACGGATTCAAATCGTGTGTTTTCTGTCAGATTATTTTTAGTAATAACTTTGCGTTAAGAAATTGACAATGTTTCATCCCGTACCTTTAAAAACAAATAAAGCGTCTGATCATTCTCAAGTCAGTGTGATTAGAAAAATAAAAACAAATAACGTGGCGATGATACAAACGACAATAATATCGTAAGAAAAACCTCATAAATATTCAAGATTATTCCATTTGAAGGCGGAAATACATTTTTTATTCCTCCGTAATGGAATCATCGTGTACCGAAATGGTGAAAAAGCAGTCATTTAGATAATTGTACGTACACGCAACCACGTAATTTATGTGTCCCTTGTTTTCTTTGTCTACTTACGTATTACATTGGAATAAATTGAATAGGGGTTTAAATATTAAGATGCTACTTTGTGTGAAGAAAATAGGTAGCGATGTGGTTTTCATACCAACCTATTCATCAATCTTTTTTGAATGGCCAATTCGAATTCTATATGATTTTTTTATATATATTCGCTTATATTTAGGCCACTATGGTTAATCTTAAATTAAGAAAAATAACCATCATGTAATTATGGCGAATCGAAACAACGAATACGGGCAGACACTAAGGAATATAATTTTAAATACAAATTGTCTATTCTCCCATTGATTTATTTGCAGAATCCCCGCAATTGGATAGTAGGAAATAAACGTCAATATTATCGTTAACCTATTGAATCGCAGCGGCACACTGGCGGCCAGATAATAGATTTTTAATGATGTCTATTATTCTAAGACTTGATAGTTTAGAGGCTCAATATTTATGAATAGTCAGCAATAAGCTAAAAGAGACAGTGAAAAATAATTGTGGCCGTTGTCGTTAGCCAAGAGATAAAACTAATTAATGTGTCGATGCTCGTCGTCCTTTTGGTCGCAATAGGCAGTCTGACGTACTAATATTACGGAGGTCAGTGGTACGTATGTTTGTGATGGTATAAGTTTAAAATGGCTTGGCAGGTTTAGTTCGTATTCACACATTTGTTACTAGCTTTTACCCGCAGGTTTACTCGCGTAAGTAGGTTATGTTAGTTACCCTTTTTTTAAATAAAATATAACGTGTTTCTCAAAAAAATCACCTTACAAACAGACAAAAAATCAATTCTTTCACCTTTATAATAATAGTACGAGACGATGGTAAATAGCTAAATTCCGATAGATGGAGCGCTCACAAAGTATGCAACCTTAATATGTACTGTATGCAACCTTAATATGTACTGTAACGTTATGTAGGGAGTACTCACCACTCGTGCTATGGTTATCATGCTGCCTGGTGTACTCGTTCCTCTCAGGAGACGGCGCTAAATCACTCCCAATCCCGGAGCTGCCTCCAGACGACTCCAACTTCCTCCTTGCGTTCACACCCACAATGTTCTGATTCAAGCATCGCCGCGTGTCAATGTTGTTCAGATTCCCTTTCTGTCGATGCACCGTGTCGTAATCCCTCGGTGGCAGCAGAATGGGACTCTTTCCTGTGGATTTAGAGGCAAGTTGGTTTTGGATTCTATGGGGATTTAAAAGTAAGCTTTGGATAAGCCAGTGCTGGAATGATTTATATTATAATATGATATATGTGTGGTGTTAAGGATATTAATGAATGGCGTAGGTATAAGTGACCATTTTGGCATCTCGGCATAAAATACATCGAATGTTGAGGTGAACTCTAGGACAAATGTTTGATAGATGACTGTGTTTTAAATGTGCGTTGATTACCTTGCAATACAGGCCTAATTAACTTATACTGGGGACTGCCTCAATGGTGTAGTTTTCAGGTTTCAGATTCGGTTAAACCCTGTTAATTATGAAATGTCATTGCATGTTTCTTTCAAAAAATTCTAAGTATTAGAATTGCTTTTATTACGTGGAACTAGTTACCATAGCTGGAGCGAAATGGGGGATTAATACACCTGTGTCCACTTATTGGACATAAAGGCTCTGACATTATTGATTTCCTTAATTCTAGTACTTGATTACTTGAATGCTTATCTGCTTAGGGAATAAGCCATGAAATACGGAATAACCTAATTTATATTGTCTAGTCTATCATATATTTTACTAAAGCAAGCAGCAAAGTAACTACTACAAAATGACAGGCAAAAAGCTACTTTGAATAATGATCTAAGTAAAAATAAATTACATTATATAACGTATAACATAATAAATAAATTATACCTGCGGTATGATTTATATAATATCGCAGCAATTTATTCTTGATAACAATATTTTAAGTACGGCATAGCTATATATACATACATATGTGTCTGAACTAGCATATATACCTACCTCTCTTTACTAGTAGTAATTGTATTCGAATGACAGTTGAATTAAGTTGTGCACAACGTAGTAACGATACCTAATTCTTATGGTCACGAAAACAGCGCTAGTACTTATGTATAATATTATAATACATTCGATTTTAGTTGGGCACATCACTAGTACCTAAATGTAAAATGTTGCAACTACTGAACTGCAATAGGATTATAAAGTTTCTGTTGTCCGGCAAAATAATGGATTCTACAAAACGGTAATATTCGTAAGTGTTATTCTAGTTTGTCCGAATAATCGTATAACAACCGGCTTTACTTTCTTAGTTAAGATTTGAATTTATAAGTAATATATATTCTTAAGAAGCTATTCCAAATAGTCTATTTTGGTGGCCCAGCAGGAGTGTACACGATTGCTGTGCATTACATCTTGGGTTCGATTCCCGAGTCAGGCAAAGAGTTATTGGGTTTTCTGTCGGAAAATTCTCAGTAGCGGTACGGGGTCCGCAATCATGCCCGGTAAACAGCAATAGGACGCCCCCTATTACACGATACCTAAAATGTGCAATGTGTATATTAGACCTATACCTACTTTGGGGATACAGACGTAAGATTATGTATGTATAAATAGATATTATAATAATACACATGTAACATGAATTCGTAACATTTTCGATATACCGCGATTGCAGACTCTTACTACTAGAAGTTTGTTATATCATCAGTAAGTTTGCAGGCAGACATTTTGTGATGTAAAGTAAGGTTGCACGGTATATATTACATTATATATTATGCAATAATACATTAGGATTTAAGTTAATCCTTTGATTTAATTAGTTGCTGTTGTGTTAAAGGTTGCAGGTGGCACTGTTGTCAAGTCCAACTAGATCGAACTAAGTAGGAAGTATTGATTTGAAACATAATGTAATTTTAAGAATTGGTTTGGAACCCTCTCACTTTATAAGATAATTCGAGTCCTACAGTAAGATGGCTTCTAATGAGGTTGGTATCTTATTACATGACATATTTTATATATCTGTAGTTTCGTTGGTGCAGCAGTAGTACAGAAATGGTAAAGGGGTGATGAGTTCGATTTCTAGGTTGAACAAAGCATCATTGAATAAGCTGAATGGAGTCTGGGTCCTGATGGATGATAATAGGTTTCTGCCCCCTGTTAACTGGAACCTAAAACCACAGCTGGCACTATGTAGATTAGTTATTTATACTTAGGAGTATAACTATCTACCCCTTTGGGAATATAAGCGCGAACCTATTGTGTATGCAGTCTATAATAATCTACGAATATTATATTACAAACTAGATGTGCCCGCGGTTTCACCCGCGGTTATGATTACTGCGCCGCCCCCTTGGGTCGTAGCATGATGTTATATAGCCTATAGCCTTCCTCGATAAATGAGCTATCCAACACTAAAATAATTTTTCATTTCGGACCAGTAGTTCCTGAGATTAGCGCGTTCAACCAAACAAACAAACAAACTCTTCTCTCTCTCTTTATAATATTAGTATATTATAGATATGTTTAATAGAAATCTTGCCTCGTACGTCTAGTAAAGTAAATATCGTTTGCGCAGCTGCCTAATCTACGAATAAAGATTTTTATTTGTCCGACTCTCGATAGTCATATCCTCAGTGCCTATGGCGTGTACCTAAAAATGTAATGTATGATGTTGTGATACACTGCTGCCTCACTCTTCAAAGATAAGCATGATGCTATATAATACTTCAATATATAAAGCACAAACTACATACCAAAACCGGTGCACGGTAAGCGTTCAACCTACGAAAAATAAATCAACCGACTGACCTAATCCTTTTTTACCTGTTGACAACTTTTGCTTGAGTTCCGCAGCCAAACTGTCGTAGAGATTGGCCACACATCTCTCCTCATTGCTCCCGGAGTCCGATTCTCTGGAGACTTCACTTCCTAGAGAAGAATCCGGGGGTTTCTTAGAAGAAGGCAGTGCACCCCTCATTTGGAGTTTTCGTTCAATGTCTGCGAATTTCTTCTGGTTTTCAGGTCTTTCTATCAATGCTTGGAGATGGGTGTACAGCATTTCCGCCGTGTGATCCGAGTCGCATCTGTTGACAAGAGGAAGTATAGTGTTAGTATGGAGTTTGATTCCATGGCGTTTAATTTTTAGATGTGTGTTTAAATAGTCAATTATCGCTTTATCTGTGAAAATGATGAATGAACTACACTAAGATACGATATAATTTTTTATTATGGTATATTGATATATCTGATATCCTGCCCTTTATATTTAATAATAATAAATGATGACAATGATTGTATAAATTATTGCTCCAAATTATTTTAATTTATTCTTTGCTTTTACTTAAGTAATTATTGATATTACCTAAACGAAGAATAAAGGTAGAGATATTTGTACAAAGAAAAACTTATCGCAAGATTACGGTATAGACAATAAACTTTAATACCACTAATATTTTTAAAATAGAGTAAATGGGTTTTCTATTGCCTATCCTTCGGGTATAACCAGGTTTATTCTATCGGACTGTCTGTCGTAGCTACTGCAGGTGGGATATTAAGCTATCAAGCAGTGAAAGTTCCATATCAATTGGATAAGCTATTTGTGTGAGAACCCTTGACAAACAAACTTTCCATTTTATTTTATTGTTATCCGTAATGTCGTTAATGCTGGACAAAATATGATGAAATCGAAAAGAATACAATACTAATGTATAGAGCATTATATAAGATTTTTTAGCTAATAACCGTAACTTTTAGAAATAGACAGCTATTTCTATAGATATATAGAGAGCTTAGCGGGACACAGTTGGACTGTCACGCTAAAGTCTCGAGTTTGATTCCAAGGAAAACATCATGTGTGCCCAGCAGTGGGACAGTTTCAATACAGCGCTTATATAATTATATTAGCATACAACATTTACAAATTAACAATTATCTTAGAACACCGATGACAAAATGTAGTCACAATACACTGCCTACCCTTTTCAAAATACACAGGCGAGATTTTACGACAGTATAGTAGAATTCAAAGTAGGTACTTATATGTACTTCGCACCCCTACAAAAGCGACATAACGACTAAAGTTCGCCATTCTAATCGATCACTCAAGCACTCAAAACTCGCGGGTTGCGCAACATTCAAATACTCGGTCACGCATATTCGCACAGTTACGTGCTCAACTAATATTCAGCGAATGTCAGAGTTGAGCGTTGACATGGCCTCATGTGTCAGTACGGTATGTGCTCAATTTGGGTGACCTGTTTATGTTAATTTAAGCCTAGTATTCGATGCCCATGTCTGCTAATCCGCACTGGGTCAGCTTGGTTGACTATTGTGTAACCCTTCTCATACTGAGAAGAGACCCGAGCCGAGCATTGACACAGACAGTTTATAACCAGGGTTGATATTTATATTTATCATTTATATATATTTATTTACATGGATGTTTGTCTTGATTAGAAATGGATTTAAATTTAATTGCCATCTATTTAGCCGCAAATAATTGCTATTTGCGTCTAACTAGATTGCAATTAAATTACTGTATACGGATTTTATCGGGCTGTATTTTATACTTTTAACAAACTATTAAACTATTCGGTTTCGATGGCGTAGTGGTTAGTATAACCGACTGCCACGCCTGAGGTCGCGGGTTCGATTTACGCACAAGTCAAACATTTGTGTGCATGGTTGTTTATTTTGGTGTGGATGTTTCTATGTATAATATGTATGTATATACAAAAAAAACTATATAAGTATGTTTATCCATTGTCTAGTACCTATAATACAAGCTCTGCTTAGTTTGGGCTATATGGTGTTGTGTGTATGTGGTAGAATATTATGATGTCTAGTTTCTTTACAGAGCTTTTATGACTGTCCCCCGGTTCCTTATAATGTTTGATTATATAAACTATTAGGTTGGAGCTATCCTGACACGGATGAGACCTTATCACAGTGCAAGCAATATTGAGCATTGTGTATAAATAACCTTCAATAATGTCAACCGTGGATACCTCTTTTCCATTTGTTAGTAGGTCGATAGTTCCATGGCATAATTTATTTTATGAGGTTTCGAATCCCGGCTCCCTGTGTATATATCGAAAAACGAATACAAAATATTAATCTGTGATTACTTCTTTTGAATTTCATTAAAAATCATGTGTATATCTATAGCATACAACGCCGCCTACACTCTCGGTCGGAAATGTCGCAAGCAGGGCTGTATGGGCGGCCCTTCTACATACCTATATTAACATATTATTACATCATTGTCGCATAATAGGTACGTGTTACATAAACTTGTTTATATGGTAATTAGAAAGAGACAAATAAGTGTACGTATGTTGCGGAACGATTCAAATTTTGACAGACATGTCACCATAAGTCAGTGGGAGTTCAGATCAACCTTGTATGAACTACTAGAGAACGCGAATGTTCGCTTTTTTATTTAATCCCTTTTTATCGCCTAGATGTATGCCAGTTGCCGTGTCTCCAGGGCTCAGCTTATCAAAACGAATAAATTAACGAAATTCTAACATTTGTGCTTTCTTATTATGACAAAGCAGTGAATAATCGCTAGGTGTAGTATATTTTATGCAATAAGATAATTGTGGATGAAATGCAATTGTAATTAAAAGAGAAAACAAATTAAATAAACAACGGTTTTGATGTAAAAAAATACAACTTAGACACGAAAATATTTGTCGCATAAAAGTTCCAAGTTAAAAGGTTAATATTTTATGTATGACATAGGTAGATGTCACCGTCAATTAAGACCGATTGCAATATCCGTAGTATATATGTACGTATAACGAGCACGTTGGTGAGGTGGATAATAATAAATTAAAGGTAAGAAATTGGTGAGGTTGTGAGTCTTGTAACTCTTTAATCATCCATACCAGTGTGTAAGTCTTTGATAGCGTAATGTAGTTCCGAGTGAAGGTCTAATTTCGGTATCGCCCATCATAGCAGAAAACAAAAAAGTTACGATTTCTTTTAGAACTGAAGGCATCCCGGCTGGAGAAATACTTAACCATTCATAACATTTAAGCCAAAGGAATGTGCGTTTCATGCCAGTGATAAATTTACAGGCTTGTTAACCGGACAGAGGTGATATTTAACCCTTTATGGCAACACAGAAATATTTTTTTAAAACCCGTCAGCTTGGTATAGATAGTGGCAGATCTAATGTATGAAATACAGCTGGACTTGCAAGCGTTCATAGGCTACAGGATCCGCTTATGGGTAGGTGTATTCTTCTTTGCTACCATGTCAACATCAAAAGAGAATTGATATTATTTAGGACTGTTAATAAAGAATATATAATTTATGTTGGTAGCATAAAAAGAGCATTGACATTATTTAGGATTGTTAAAAAATATCTTTATGTTGGTAACATAAAAAGAACATTCACATTATTTAGGACTAACTAGGTAATACTTAATAATTTATCTTAATGTTGGTAACAAGTCATGTCATGTTATGAACACTACTGTCAGTTTATCTTTATATTATGCAACTTTATAACTTGAAATGAAAGGTTGCTATGATTTGATTTATTAAATAATAGGAATAATATATTAGATAAGTATAGATGTAAGAAAGTATTAATTCCATTCCCGGGGGGTCCCGAGTTCTTACACAAATATTTATGATCAAACCACTGGTATTTATTTAAATGTCAAAGTGACAGGGGCCATTTGAATGCATAATCTTTATATTTATAATAATAATGATATGTTGTGTGAATGCGTGGTTTGTAACTGGTTGTTTAACCCCCATGATGAATGTTTAAAACGGGTTGTTAATGCAGTGGGCGGTAGGTTAATTGGTAGTGTTTAGTTGGTAGCTATTAGCTAATCATATGAGCTGGAGATAGAATTAGATCTTAATGGGTAACGACAAATTGGATATGGTATACGATCGTGTTTTAAATACTCTACACAAGATATAATTTGCTTGCCAAGAAGATTTACAAGCATTGAAACAAAGGGTACAATGCTTAATATTAGACAATGCGTCTTGATTCAGTTGGAAGGTAATAAATACCTATTGATTGCTTAACGTTGTGAATTGTGATTGACTTCCAACGATCGCGAAGGCCACAATTATTATTTAAATATTTTATAGTAGACACATTTTCGATGCCGTGTAGGTATCGAACATATAATGGTCGGCGCAGTGGAAGTGGCGAGATGATAATTTATGCTACTATGCTAACCTTGAAGGTCAAGATGAGCATAAGCCATGTTTTATTTAATTCCATTTAACCGTGCTATTCTGCTAAAAACTCATCTCAATTGTCGCCCGCCAGTAAATCTTTAGACTTTGTAGTATTATTGCGATTGCTTGCGATATTACTTCGCTCGGTTTGAATATATATTATATTAATATAGTCTTAGGGCTTGTCCTACCACCTCCAAATAGCATTTATCTATAAGATAAAGGTTTCGCCATCTCTCTTCTTTAACCTAACAAGAGTGTGACAGCATGCGATTTATCTTTCGGACAACTTGTATTTGTTAGTTGTGGGATTGGCCATAAGTAAACCCGGAATAATGTATTATTCAAATATTTAAAAATAATCAAATAGGTGCAGTTGTTTCTGCGATTACCCTACGCATACACACAAACTCACAAGATCCTCCTCAACTCTTTATAACATACGTAGATATAGGTAAGTACGAACAAAACTAAATTTATAACATCTTTTTTCGTATTCGTTTACATTCTAACCGATTATGTACTTAATATTCTTGCTCATATGTTTCCATTTTTAAGCTGACCTTTCAATTTTCGCAGTCGTATATACACGTCATGACGTGGTATTTTAATTACAATGTTGTTCGTCAAACAACATTCCACATCGTATTGCAAATAACACGACACATGTTTAATAATGTCACATTCTTTGCGAGACGGACTGTCACCTGTACATAAAATTATAATAATATATTATAATATTCTACCACATACACATAACACCATCTAGCCCAAACTAAGCAGAGCTTGTACTGTGGATACTAGACTATACATTTATAGGTACTATTTTGTTGTAAATACATACATATTATATATAGAAATACCCAGACCAAGACAAACATCCATGTTCATGCACACAAATGTTTGACTTGTGCGGGAATCGAACCCGCGACCTTAAGCGTGGCAGTCGGTTACACTAAACACTATAATATAATATATATAATATTAATATCAGACCTGTATTTAAACTGTCCAACTGCTGGGTACGGCCTTTTTTCAGTGTAATGTATATATTAAATATTCAAATCAATAATGATGGAGAATGTTAGGCTGACACTCACACCGCTTCATATTTGTAAATAATCACAAGCGCCCAAACAAATAAAACGCTCCGATGACTTCCAAACTTTTACATTGGGAAGATAGGAACCCAGCACACACTTTAAATTGCTCACCCCAACTATTGCAATAGAAAAACGTTGACAATACCGAACTCCTTTGATGGCGGACAGCCAAGTCATCGTTTAAACGTTCCTAATTTACCTCACTTTATTATTTTGAGACAAAATGTTATAAAATACAGTTTAAAGATTTCTCATCGCGTCGAACAAATTCAATAGCTTAAGTAACAAGTGCAATCGGTAATCAGTTTTCAATTAACACAATGTAATACTTTAATTAATAAAAAGATAATTTGACGTCGATAATTCACGTTACACGTATAATTAATACTTCTATTACCTGTCGTTGCTTACACCACGGTATGATGGGCAGATGTCTTCAATACGCAGATGATCACAATAAAAAAAAACAACGCGACGTTCGACGTTCGAAACTCGAACTCAAGTGAAGGAATGTTGACATTTTAATGTCAAGGATGTTTGCGCATACGCATATCTCTATATTGTCGACATGCACGAAATTTGAGTGCATTTTATTAATTGTTTGAAGTTTTATTTTACTTATTGTATTGTTGTTGTGTTGTATATCGCCAAAGGGTAGGCAGTGTTGTTACACCTAAATTCCGCCAACAATTGTTTATGTTCCACGTAATATAAACGAGCATATTGTCGTCTACCGGATATATTTATAGGCTTTGAGCTCTTAAGAATTTCTTAGCAATTATAATCCTAACTAATATTATTAACGCGAATGTAAGTTTGCTTGTTTGTTTGTTACACTTGTACGTCTTTTAATTTAACTACTCGACCGATCATTATGAAATTTCGCATACGTACAAACAACTAGGGGAACAGAAAAGACGTAGGGTATTAGATTCATTCAGTAAAACTACTATCCACTAAGCTAACCGAACCTACAGTTACACAAGCGAAGCGGCAGGAAAAATCTAGTAAATAATATATTCATGTTGTTCACTATCATAAATATGTAGTCTGGCCCCTCCCTTGTATATCCTAAAAGAGTAGGCAGAACTCTAGCTTTAT
Organism: Catocala nupta; assembly: GCA_963675205.1. Classification (NCBI taxonomy): domain Eukaryota; kingdom Metazoa; phylum Arthropoda; class Insecta; order Lepidoptera; family Erebidae; genus Catocala; species Catocala nupta. The sequence goes on from OY776098.1 coordinate 8,395,964, forward strand.
TTAAACAATTTAGTGAAACATTTATAATTATGATATACATACATAGATTCACGCCTGTTTCCTAGAGGGGTAGGCAGAGACAACGGATTTCCATTTGCTACGAACCTGAGACACTTCTCTGGCTTCATTCACTTTCATCACATTCCTCATACACGTCTGTCGGTTCAAGGTGCTCTTAAACTGGCCTCTGTCCAGAACGCCTCCAATCTGATCGAGAAACGTTCGCCTAGATCTTCCTCTTGCGACTGTTCCATTCGCACTAGCCTCATAAACTTTCTTAGTCAGTCTTTCAAAGTCAAAGTCAAAATCATTTATTCATTTAGGTCACAAAGTAACACTTATGAACGTCAAAATATATAGGTTAGTGAGTTTACTAAGTTACTGAAGCTACATTTAGGTTAGTTGCTAGGTTTAGGGTTTCCTCATCCATTCTTGATATATACAAAACGTTTTTACGTCCGATATAAAAGGTAGGCCTATGGCTTGTATTGCCAAATAGAAGACTCTAGGCCTGGTTCGATTGCGTAACAACAACAAAAACACTTCTTTACTAACACTTGACCCGACTTGCAAATACAACAAGAGACCGCTTAATGATTTACCATCAAGTTAATATTGAAAGGAAAATCAAATCTATACATTTTTGTATTTATCTCCCGATGATTTTCTTTAAAGTTCATTGCCCTCCCACTTTCGCAAGTGGTAGCATAGCACAATGGCTATGCTACCACTTAACTCTACTGACTGTCCACCAGTCGTCGATACAGGAATTACATATTTCTACAGCAGGAGTTGTAACAAAAAAAGTTAAAATAAATCGATTGAGTAACAAGGCATATACAACATGTACTGTTGAGCCTACGTGATTAATCTATCACATTGTTATAATTTTGTAATAAAAAATAAATCGTGTCTGTATTGGTTTCGTGGATTCTCATAATTGACTTGTATAATTGCTTACAAATTATTACTCTTAACAGCCCACAGTCTGGACTGCAATATGCGCCGATTTCTCTTTTTCGTCTACTTTACAATGTCATGGTTAGTGTAACCGACTGCCACGCCTAAGGTCGCGGGTTCGATTCCCGCTCAAGTCAAATATTTGTGTGCATAAATATGGATGTTTGACTTGGTCTGGGTGTTTCTATGTATAATATGTATGTATTTACAAAAGAAAAAGTATATATGTATGTTTATCCATTGTCTAGTACCCATAGTACAAGCTCTGCTTAGTTGGGGCTAGATGGTGTTGTGTATATGTGATAGAATATTATTATTATTCATTTTAACGCGATCATTTTCATTGCTGCTGAAAAGCAACCTAAACGTCGGAGAAATTGTAATTATAAATAGTATAATACTTTAAAATAGTTAATGTGCGTAACGTAACATCTGCGTAAACGTAAAATAATAGGTATTAGAAATAGATTTTAATTTTACTACTCCTAATAGTGACTGAATTAAAATTGATTTTAATTTTATTTCTGCCAGAGAATGATTACATTAAATATCTACTATTTACTACCAAGCACACTCAAGCTCCTTATAAATATGATTTATACCATAAGAAATATTGTAAACGGCAATTAAAAGAGTGGCCGTCGGTTTATTACCAGTTCTTCTAATTAATTCTACGCCCTTGCATTTCTGAACGTGGCAACAGGTAAATGTAATTGTAAATTGATGTGACCCTTCGTAAAACGCTGAATCGTAGATCTTTTCATCTGAGATAAAATGGTTTTAATTACGGGATAAATATCTATTGGAATTATACTTAGAGCAAAAAATGTGTATCCTAACTAAAATTATAAATGCAAATGTGAGATTCTTTGTTTCGCTTTCACGCTAGACTTAAAGTAAAGTCCCTTTCCCAAAATGTCCCCTGATACCAGAATGTACCTTTCCCAGAATGTCCCTTTCCCAAAATGTTTCTTGCCTAAAATGTCCCATTCTCAAAATGTCCCTTGCCCAAAACGACCCTTTCCCAGAACATCCCCATTCTTAGGCTTATACATTTTTGAACAAAACCTTTCGTCCAGTAAAAAATTACGATTACTTACTTAACATACATTTACACAAGCGAAGCCGTGGGCAAAATCAAGTAAGCAATATAGAAGAGGCTTTTCAAATATTGGGACAGGGGACATAAATGATACCCAGATTCGGATCAACCATTTTTTGGACCGCACAAATTTTGTCTCGTGTGTTGTAGTGACTAGTTAACTCATTGCACGTATCGAAACATGTAAATGTCGCTTCAATGCATTTTTCTTTACAATATTTCTCGGGAGCAATAACAATAATTTACCGATGGTCGTTACAAACCGACCTTTAACTTAAAAAGTGATTTATCCGTTTACTTGGTTGTACGCTTAAAGCGTTTCAATTGAACAATGTTTATTCAGTCAACCAGCATACCACTGCAATGTACGATCAAGAATTTTGTTATAAATATTAGTTACCACCCGCAGCTTTTTCGCGGCAATTCCAAGGAAAAGGAATCGGGGTAAAATATCAGATTGAACACAGAATCTTGACATACAAGTCATGGTCCACCTATCCAAATATTAATTTTGCACGGATTTGCATGACATTTATTAACATCATGACGTCACAGTTTTAATATTCGAATGTAATACTAGTTTATTGTGTTTGTCTAAAGTAAGTAGCAAAGTAAGAGAGTAATCCACCAAATCTTTTGAGAATATATAGGTTTCAGTTATAATTTTATTATCGTCTGCATTGTCTAGATGTCTTATATAAAACAATGCTATATACTCACTGTTTACATATAGAGACATATAGCTAAGCTACCGATATGTAAAAGCTATATTCAATATGTAAATAAAGAGCCTTGAAGGTTCATTTGTGCATCGGAGTGACAGGTTATCTCATCGCCTACGTGACGTATAACCTTCGGAGTCAGTTGAGCGGTATGCTGAATGACTCTTATTATGCGACTAATGTACTTGTTTTAACTGTATTATGTACTAATATTTTAATATTAATAATTATTCTTGTATTTTGGTTGAAAACATGTGTAACAAACATAATTTTTTGCATTTAATTACTTAATATTAGGGTATTAAGTAATTTATGTTGTCTAAAATGTAAGTTGAAGGCTTTTCAAAATGTGCAATATATTTTTATTTTGTAAAAAAGACTACCTTTACACTAGGAACAGTTCCTGCGTCCCATGTTACTTTTACTTCAAGCATTCAAATAACGGAAATAAAAACACTTAGACTCAGAACTAATATGTGGATCCGACACATTTTTGTCTCGTGTGGGGAGATCAAACCCACAACACTCGGAACAGTCGTAATGGCGTAGTCATATAATTTTTTTAAATATTTATCTTTAATAACATACTGCAATGAGAAAGATCCAAGGTTCAGAATGACTACAATATTCTGGTTTCCTTATGACATATCATGGTCATAAGCTGAACGAAAAGACTTTTTATTAAGAGGCAACAATTAAGTTGGAACTTAATCAATTATTATCGAGCTTCACTAAAACTTCATTGATCCATTTATGCTTGAATTACTCGTACAATGCCATCGACGTTATATTAAGCAGACAAAAGCTGTTATGCAATAAAATGCCTTCGTAAAATCTAAATTTGGCGTATTGCAAGGACTAAATCTCGCTCCACAACAAATAAAATTCTAAGATCGCTACGTTAGCTTGTTATTAGAAGGCAGTATGTAAATAAGGTGTAGGTCAATTATGTGGTTGATGATGTTGTAATTATATTATTATCCTGTTCGAATCTGACCTCAGAGACGAAACAGGGTCTGACTCACGCCTGAACCGGCATTCTAATAAATGAATGTCAAGGTACCGTGCATCTTTAGTTTAAAATATATACTTTGATATCGATCATATAATTAAAGAACTGAAATTAACTATGCATGAGGTAGGCCTAACGTATGATTGACAGTACGAAATTGTTGAAGTGTTCGCCCCGATACTAGGAATGGGCGGAGTAGTTATTTTCAGATTTGATCTCAACACGGATTTATTTTTTATGAATCACAAGTAATTATTGCGAGTGTATGTTGTTGTATATTACAGGTAAGATCTTCAAAGCCAAATAATTATTTCGGAATAACAGAAGTCTTAAAATACTAACAAAATTTCAATTATTTAAAACATGTAAAATAACAGCAACATTAATTATAAAGTTTTTGAACGCGGCTTCACTGGGTACTTTTTCTGAAAGAAATGATGATGGTGTCCTTTTCTGTAACCTTGATAACGTATACGCGAAATTTTATGATGATCGGTCGAGTAGTTAAAGCGTAAGCGTAACAAACATACAAACGCACATACGCAATTATAATATTAGTTATGATTACACTTTAGTCGTATTAAATTACAAAAAATTTATTACTATAACTCAAAATGTCAACATTTTATATTAGTTTCACTTATTAGTTTGCACACCGGCAATGTATGTCCAAAATGTTTGTCATGATGATATCATAATGACCTATGAATAGTACCGAACGTTATATCTTCTGATATAACAGAGTACCCGCAATGTCATTCGATTTAACGATTGGTTTTATAATCTACATTTAATCATTCGACAACTCGAAACACTTCATAAATAAATCGATTAGAAAAATAATCGATACATGGCAGAAAACAGGTGATTTGTGCAGTTAAAAACCTCGCCGGTCTTTTTAATTTCCACTTCACGCTTTATTAACAAACTATCCAGTTTATAACACCCAAACGTGTCCCATTGTTAACGCTAAAACTTATTTGAACACAAGCTAAAGTGAAAGTAATTTTTTATTTGTGTGTCCGCTATTTTCGAGCAGCTGTCAAAAGTCGCGCGCTGTCAAAACGAGTGAAGTACTTGTACGGACGTGACCATTGCCGCAGTGAAAGGACTGTATAAAAACTTGTTGCGTAGACAGCATTCGATGGATTCGTCATTGATATATTTAGATATATAATAGGTTTTTGTGTCTTTGTTACGTAGGTCATCCTATTCACCTTTGCGCTAGAAAATGTGCTTATTTCTATTCGTTAGAAAGTATAGAGCTATCCTTGCTTTTAAATGAGGTATATTGTGGTTTTACCGCGCCTCGACTTGGCCCTGATAAATCAATACATTAATAAGTTTTAAAACGAGAAAGAATTTGGGTTATGATTAATGAGAAGATATGCAGCCGCGGTAACGCTATAATCCCTTTCGTAATTTAATCGTTTCTCTTTTATATATAAATATTTTCGTTAGATCAAATAACAGATTGATTAAAACACTGATGATAAATCACGAGTCAAAACACATTTGATCAAATAATTTAAAGACTTTGATCAAATGTGTTGGTTCAAAGAGTCATATTTAGATTTGATCAAACATTGGACGCAAGTAAACTAGCGCAAACAAACATTGCAAAGTACCTTCTGCTATAACTGCCTCCGATGATCGTACGAGGACATTTAAAATGTATACAGGAATTGCGCAAAGGTATGTATGTTGCATACATGTAATATTTTAATACGTTATCATATGAGACCGGTGGGTTCGTGTTTTTCATTAGAATTATAATCAAAGCCATGACTATTATATGCTATACGGTCCGCTTCTAACCTCGCTCGTTAGGGGATATAACTGGCTGGAGTGGCTTGGCTAGGGTCGGCCATTTCTAATTGCATGTTTAGAAAAATTCTTTTCTATACATATCAATTTCATTTATAAATGTTTAAACGAAAAATGGTCAAGTAATCAAGATATTTAAAATCCTATTATTATATTAGTAATTATATTCATAAATAACTTCCAAATTAATTATTATATATATATATCCCTGTCATGTATGGCCATGATACAGATATCATGGCCATTCATGACAGGGGTTTACAAAGACGATTCTATGTTTGTAAAAAGACACCAAGAAAACTAAGACAATAAATTAAGGAATTACTGACCCATACTATTTTTATATTCCTTTTGTAGATAGGACTCGCATTTAGTCATGCGATGCTAGTGTTATGGCGAACTTCAAAGAATTCGCGAGGCAATATTTCTTTGAAATTCTAACATTTATCTATTAATTAAAAAACAATGAATAGTCATTCCACTTACGCTAACCAATGAAAACGCTAGAGTTGTACTACCGAAAAAAATACTTTGAAAACCAAGAGGATATTTTCTAAACATACACAGTGGCAACCCTGGGTATCTTAGGTTATTGGCTGCGACTACCGGTTTAGCCTTTTTGCGGCTATTACTGGAGCTGTAGGGATTTAATTTACAATCGCAGGCTATCCGAGATATCAACCTGTTTAGATTATTCGTTACTCTAAGATTACATGCTTGCTAACAGGGAGTTTCTACCGGTTGATGACCCAGCTACCTTTACTAATAGGACTGGTTTTTCTATGAACATAGTGGTTATTTGAGGTTAACCTATGTCTGTAACCGCGGACGATTAAGGTGATCCGTATAACTGACAAACTGAGAAAGGATAAAACTAGATGGTGTATGAAGGAACATAACACTGTGGTCAGTGTTTAAGAATAAAAATTAAAAAATCACCGTATTCTCGATTTGTATATTATGATAAATATTAACATTCTTATTTTATTATCCATGTACTACTAACTAATTAGCCTCAGGTCAATTATAATAGCAAGTTTTAGGCTCTTCATACAGCAACTAAGAGGTATTTCTATAGATAAATCTAATAACTACTGTTTAATCTGTCAATTAAAACCGAGTTTCCGATGTATACAACATATTTTGATCTATAATTATTATAGTTGACTACAATAATGGTCCTGAGTTCCAACCAAATATAGAAAGACAGTCGAAATTTTCTTAAGTACGAGTTAATTGTCAATGTTCCCTCTCGTTTTTTAATAAGATGGATACTACTTTGTCTGCACGTCATATAACATGTTTCACGTCAAATAAAATAACGTTAACAGTTTCTGACAGGCTAAGCCTCGCGTTACCATCCACATTCCTATTTAATTAATCAATCAAGACATCTGAGGTGTGGAAATCACAATAGCTCAATGGTAGGATCTGAACTCGCGGCCTTTTGATTGTCAATCAATCAATATGTTAACCGTTGGCCTATTGTTGATTAAATCAAAGAGCTTGTAATAATTGACGGCTCCAATGTGTTTAGCCTTGTAAACGATAGATCTACAATGATCTTTGGATCTTCTTTAACTACTACCACGTTGACAAAAAGAAATATTCGTTATATGCTGGTCATAGTAAATAATGGTATTACAATAAAAACAGCTCATTGATATAATAATATTTCAACTTATTACGACAATATTCGACGAGTTATCGATAAATTAAACCGTCACGAAGAAAACAACTTGCAAATTTCGGTACATTATAAAGAATTATTCCAATTTTCGAAGAAGTACGAAGTCTACCATTCCACACTTGGCGGACATGGTTACGTTATGATATCACTATTATTGAGCATAGTCTGCTTTTAAGCAGCAGAAAGAGTAGTAAGTTCAGCCACATTGATAAAATCCGTTTTTGCAGGAATGTTAGGAGATTTGCAGGCATTTTTCTCGGACGTTGTATTTCACCACTAAAGCATCCAATAATGAAGTAGTAAGTTTGAAAGAGTATTTAAACAACTATTCAATGCAAGAGTTCATACTACCACTATAGATCAATCAAGCCATGCATACGACCTAGTACATCTTCAGACCTTTCTTTTCTGGTTTGTCTACAGTAGTTATTTACACTAAATCTAAAGCTATACGAATCGTGTGTTTGTTACAACAGAGAGGCTATGAGAGTAATGCTCACAAAGGGTTGTGGCATCTTCGCCTGACATTTAACGTTAGCGTTGCAACACAAATAGCATCCTTGTGCAACCTTCTTCGAGATCCGAGCCTTTGTTGAACTGCGCGGATATTGGATACAGCATGCTAAATATTAACTTCCATGTCCGATATTTCCAACGATTCTGACCACAGGCTAAATTTGATGCTTCGGAAGATAATGTGAATTGCCCTGGGACACTCGCAAAGAGTATTAAACTCGGACCTTGCCATGGTTGCTATTACTGAATATGGCAACGTAGGTGTAACAGTGGTGAGAGCGCTAACGAGTAGAGGATAATCCCAAAAATAAGGCAAAGGGGTGGATTCAAGTATAATGTCAGAATTTTACCTTAAGTATAAGGTCTCATGGCTGCATATCCTCGAAGAATTAACCAGAAGTGTACTCCACCCACATTTCACTGGCTACGATTTTAGGTGCCATATAATAAGATAATTGCTGGTAGTTATATGCAAATGGAACTAATGAAGAAAAAGAACTGATAATTTGTCAGGGTTTGAAAGTTATTAAATATAGCTGCTAAAAAGATTTTATACTGCCAACACTAGGAATTACATGCTTAATAATATTTTTTATCTTAAACAAAACGCATACATAATTCTGTCTAAGACGTATGTAGCAAGCGCACGACATATCACGTTCTAGCGCATCTTGAGGTCACAGCGCCACCTAGCGGCGAGAATTTGTTACGAGACACAGTTACAACCGTCTTTGTCCTTATAGGATGGCGCATCAAATAGGTCGACATACCGCATCCGACTACATTAGACATTTATATCACTTACATTGCTTGAACATGAAGGTATAAATTGAAAACCAATGAATATGCAAGTCATCCAAGCCCTTTGCCACATCCATTAATGTATTGTCTTTATATATGTCTAGTGTAAATGGTTTAGCTTTTTTTGTCATGCATATTATGCTATTGAGTTTTTCATTATTAACCACTAAATTGGCACAAAGCTTATGACCCGCCTGACAGTAAGCAATACTTGTGGATGAATGCAACATTAGGAGTATTACTGATTATTAAAAAAAGGGTTTGCAGTGTTGGCAGCGGCGAGACAGAGATCATACCGGCTGCGCTTGCTGCTGCAGTTCTTAAACATGTCTGAGGAACACAGCATATATTAGTCTCACTACATATCCGTGATTTTTAGCAGTGACGTGCTTTTCCAATCGGTCTACACCAGAACTGAGGTTCCAAGCACCCTGTTTATTACTATTCTACTTCTCCATGACTTCTTTATTTAAATTTGGATAGCGCAAATGTCATCTGTCATAAACGTCATTATTAGTTCTTCTCACACACGCAATGTCGCTAGTGTCCTCGGCGTAAAAGGTGCTATTTCTATATCAAACTCACGATCGACTCTCACATACGTCATAGTTGTAATCATAGGATCGTCTGTCATTGAGGTTGTCTGGCCAAACATTCACGCTATTCAGCAGACGCTTGACATTATGGATGACCTCACTATGTGCTAAATGTCATTTGTTTCCTACTATTCACAGTATAGATTTATACATTCTAAAATTGTACTTTATGTCATAATTTTTGGAAGATTTTGGCGTTATGTATTTTATTGAAAGTCGAGTAACATAAATTGCAGGTATAATGAATTTTTAATCTCAGCTTTAGTCAATGTAATGTTTATTAAAATTGATATTATATCATGTAAACTGAATGACCACCGCTCTTTTACTATTATTGGGGTACGCAGAGACTGCATATTCTGACTTTGTATGCAGACGATGGGAACCTGCAGTCTGTGCCTACCCTTCCAGGAAAGAGAAGTAATTAATGTATATAATAGTAGAAGACAAGATAAAGTTCAAATTTCAAATCAGTTGCCTATTTTATATCGCTCGTCATCGTTATCCTATAAAATCGTCCTATGGTTGTTTACATATTATCATCGTAAACAAACATAGCCGAAATTGCTTATGTGAAAACACTGCGTGCTTTGTAAAAAGAACGATGATCACTGTGCTGTGCGGAGTTCAGCACGACATAGTTCTTTAGACAGTTCATAGAATAGTACTAATCGTGTTGAACTCCGCACTCTCTCACTATTAATTACAGCTATGCTAAGTTCAGCATGTATGCACTGACCTGTAAGCATGAACATGTACTGGACATCCCGTGAGTGGGTTGTACAATAAAAGCACACATGCCACGACGTCTGCTTGTACCACCGCGCTGGTGATGCTGCCGTGAGGGATGAAGTGCTTAATGGTTTGCTGCTTGCCCTTAGCCGTCACATTCTGGATTATCTTCAGCCCTTTGTGGGACACCTGCAAGGAAAACGTCAATAAGAAAGGTATGAAAGTTTATGAACATCTTTTATAGTTTACTAGCTGACCCGGCAAACGTTGTTTTGCCATAAAAAAATGTTTTGACCAAAAGATTAAAAAAATTAAAAAGATAAAAAAGAAAAATAGATGTTGGCCGATTCTCAGACCTACTCAATATGCTCACAAAATTTCATGAGAATCCGTTTCGGAGGAGTACGGGAACGAACATTGTGACACGAGAATTTTATATATAAGATTTTTATCGCACTGGTTTATGGTACTGGTTGGTCACAAATGAAATGATGATCTCGGTACTTTGTCATGTTATGTCAATCAATCTCTATTGTTAATGACTAGACCGGACACAAAGTACGCTCAGATATAGAAAAATAATTAGTGGTCACACGAATTATTGTAGTGGGATTCGAACCCATAACACTCGGTGCGGCCACAGTGCAGCGAGGTGGCCACCTTTTGCCCGCTGCGCCATTCGAGCTGACATGTTTATAATAAAATCTCCTAAGATGCAGCAATAATGACATAAGTGTGATATTTAAAAATCTAACTTATTTCAGCATAAAGTTAAATGATTTTGTAACATCCGCATTTTCATCACCCGCATTGTATTTCTCTTTGTGGTTTGACAAAATGTGGCGTGCTACTCTATAGTTGAATATTCTGATTGTAAGACAAATCGAAATATCAATTTCTTTTTATAAATTTTCGTTTATAAATTAACTTCAATATTTCAAAACAACCAAAATAATTTGCCAGCAGTGCCATGTGCACAATATTAGACCATTAAGTTATTTTACTAATATAAACCGTTTTACTACCCAGGAATCGTAACCGGAACCACACGAATAAGTCTCACTTACAAAAGTGAACATAGCAAGACTGTCTGATGTATGATGTAAGTGTTAATAAAATTATCAGTACTTGCAGTATCAGCTGACGGAAAGGTATACATTACGTAACAAGTACAATATCACTCAAGAATCGAACATATCAATCAATTAGAACGCTGTCACTTTCTCTACAGCACCTCTCAGTAATAGAGTTATGAGAGAGAAATATATATATGACTATAAAGCCCTTGACATATATACATAAATATATATACTGACTGCCCGGATGGTGTAGTGGTCTAAGTGGTTGCCGCTATTACTGCGTCGAGTATTGTGGGTTCGAATCCCACACGGGACAAAAATTTGTGTGATCCACAAATGGTTGTTCCGAGTCTGGATGTTCTTTGTGTCCGTTGTTTGAATGTTTATAAAGTCCTCTGGGATACAGGAATTATACCCAGTGCAAGAGAAGTCGTGTTAAAAATAAATCCTCGCATCTATATCCCTGCCTTCGGGCATATACGTGAGAGAATTTATTTCTAGGCAGATGTGTATTACACTGACAATAACTAAGTAATAGGGACCCTATTGCCGCTTACCAGACTAGGTTCCAAACGCCGCGTTACTACTGAAAATTTCTTCATAGAATATACTAAGAACATTTTATCCGATCCGGGAATCTAAGCCGAGACCTCATGCTCAGCAGTCTGATACACTGCCAGTGAGCTACCGATGTGTATTATAATTATATTAAAATTATTACTTTTATCACATTTTCGTCACCTCTCAAAGACGTTTGTTCTCACGGCTCACGATTTCGTCAGATGGGTGTGGTTTAAAGTTTAAGTATATTTAACATACAATAAGGAAAATATTTCAGCTTATTGTGTGGCGCACCCACCTTCACTTTTGCTGACATACTAACAAAAGTATTTTTGTTATTGCTTTTTACGATACATTGGTACTCTGATATAAAGATAAAGGAGAACAGTAGTAATATCACCCTTGAGAGTTTTCTAAAAATCTCGGAGCTTATCGTAAATCATATTTATTTTTCTTTAAAGTATTTATACCCTACACAATGAGGTAGAGGTAACTTTCATCTCGGCACAAAAAATACTTATAGCAATATAAACCGATACTAGAATCCATACAAGCCAGCGCATTCTCCTTTGCGCTTACTTTTGCTGTTTTCCGAGAGATTCTAGACTGGGCCAAAGTGTTAGGGGACGGGCAGGAACTATTCAGTAGTAGCACGCTGCACAGAAACGAGCCTGGCAGGCTTCAATAAAATAAAATTGCCCTTACTATCGTTTCGTAAAGAAAAACAAACAAACAATATTTCTACTTATCTTACCGTTCCAGCTCAATTAAAATCATGTTCTAACAACGATTACGATTGTTTCTGAAGTTGAGCGACGCAGATGAAACCTAGTCTTAAAATGTCTATAGGTTAAGGTTACTCCTTACCATCAGCCTCACCATTGATTACCATTTGACATACCATTGACAGTGTAAGAAAATGAACTAACCTGTAGCGTAACCTTGAACGGCTCAAGATCTCGTGCCCTCTCCTCCAATATCGTGATCGCTGGTAGCGCAAACTCCTCACCCCGCAGTCCTCTTGACTCTTGCGCGCCAAGGAACCACACGTAGTAGGAAGCCTTTTTAATGTCTTTCTTTAGTCGAAGCGCCATCTTGAACGCTTATGTCATTGTTGGGTTACTGTTGACAAAGAGAATAATAATAATATAATATCGTTTTTCATCCATAGTTATCAATATACCGGTCCATCAAACACACATACAACACATAAAGACTCCATAGCCCAGATTTATTAGGTTACATAATATGTAGCAATTGTCTCCTACACCTGCCGTGGCTAGCGACTCGGTAAGTGTCCCATCTCACTCCAAACTATAACTTACGAAGGTCCTTTGAATGTTGGACCTATGTCCTCGTGTAAGGCTGGGCTGGGTGTTTCCTAACGCATTAGGAAAATACCCGTGTAAGAGAAAAATATGTTACCAATATTTATTCGGCTCAAATACATACAAGAGTTTAGTGTTTTGAGTTTCCTCTTAAGCAAGTAATGCTTGTGTTAGGGGACTCCGGTCCTCGCTAGTACTACATACAATAGCTAGCTTTTGCCCGCGGCTTCGCTTGCGTTATGTAAGTAACAGTACTTTTTTTAAATATAGCCTATGTTACTCGGTGATAATATATCTATCTAATGGCGAAAGAATTTCTAAAATCAGGTAAGTAATTATTGAGTTAAGCCCTTACAAACAAACGAACATACAAAAAACAAATCTTTCTTCTTCATAATATTAACAGATAATATATAAATAACAAACGAAATATTATGTGCGTGTGCTTGCGTGTGTGTGCGCGCCTGTATATGTGCGTGTGCGTTGCCGTCTACATTAGAATTGCAGTTTAGTATGCATTGCTGTAAGAAAGGTTGATATTTAGATGGGTTAATACAGAATAACATTGACATAGATGTGTATCTGTAATGGTTTTTGTACACGCGGGTAACATGCGCAAGTTTGGGCACTATACACGAGCCATACAAGTGTCTTAAATCTTGTTAACGGGCGATACGAGGGAGATAAACTGGCGCATGTAGCATGCGCCAGTTACCTGTGTTGTGTAAAAGCACCTTAAAGGCACGCGCCAGGCATTGTAAACTAAATAAAATAATTAGATTGACTACCGCATTAAAGATTTCGAAAAAGAAAAGTAATTAAATAGCGCATATTTTTCTTCAAATAAAGTTTTCCAGTATTACTAGTAGCTTGAATTACAAATTTCTAGTACCTATTCTTAATAATCCCTACAGCTAAGCTTAAATGATTATGTTAGATTGGATGTAATGGACCTTTATAAATATATCCTGAAAAGTAGATGCGCTTCGGAATTCTCGCTTAAAGTTCATAATGGATCGACTCGGCTAGAGAAGTACCTTTACCCTATAAAAAATCCTTTGACGAGAAGGCTACCAGGCATCACAAAACTCTGTACTGTTAACAAACCAGTAATTTTTATTTCTTGCGCTAGCAGCACGTCAATTCCTATTAAAGGCAACATGCGAGAAACACTAATATTCAAATATTCATGGACGTTTGCTACCAAGCGGTTAGTTAGACGGTTAATCACCTTAGAGTTAGACGTATGAAAAAGATACTGTTCAGGTAAATTCCACATAATCTTATACACTCAAATACCTTCACGATCTCCATGAACTCAGCTAGCAACAAACATACACCAATAAGCTAAAAGCTGATCAAAATTCGATCCACATTCTGGTATGGAACAGTTTTTAGTTCTCGTGATATTTGTGCATTCAATACCCGTTGAGTATTATTATTCATTCTGCTGGACACTTGACAAATTGTCCGATAACATTCCGTACGCGTAACGTGTTACGAAATACGGTTTTTAAGTATGTTATTGCCTTATATAGATGTTGCAAATAGTTAATAAATTTCTATGCTTACATACATAGTCTTTTACCTATGTCTCCGAATGAGAGGCAAAGGTATATTGGGGGGATATATTGGGAGAGTGATCTTTTACCCAAACTAATTGAGTTTGGGTAAAAGATCACTCACTCACTGACTGTAGTACGCCAGCTATATTTTGTGTTAAATGTTCTTGAAGATGTGTAAAGTCTGTCACTATGCACTGGCCAGCGACGTAGATTTATGACCTCTACTCATTATGAGAAGGTTTTCTCATACGGAGAAGACCCTTACGACCGAGATACCACTATTTAATTTTATCGATATTTTTAACAGTCAACTCCACCGAGAGTAAAATTTACACGCATTTCAGTACAGTGAAGGTCATAAGTATATATGTCATATTAACAAAATTAATATAAAATATATAGTGCTGTATATAGCACCTTGAGATGTACTAGGCCTATATAACATTTTAAGAATATCTCTAGTACCTCTTTAAGTTTTATTTGTTCTTCAACTGAATACCTTGAAGAAACTGAAAACGTATATCTATGTTTAGGAATCCTGGTACACACAGAGACGCATCAACCTAGACTGTTTAATATTGAACTATTAGAAGTTGAACACTGCGAATCGTGCGAGAGAGTGCGTTATATTTTTGTTACGCTGTATCCTTACCATTACATCGACACCACTATGCACTGTCCCTTTCCGACAATTCTCTATTTTGTATGTAGCGTAGTTATGCATATATAGGGTGTCTAACTTGATGTGTAGCCGTGTGTACATACTCAGTAGCTATCTAACGAAATAAACGAACAAATTGTTCAATAAATTGTCGAAACGCTGTTCAAATTGAAAATCAACATTTAATTGATCGTATGGAAGCTACAATTACAAGCAATGATAAGTACAACCTCCGAATAATAAAAACTAAATACCAACTTCAAAACATGGAGAAAAGTAAGACTATAAAAATTATCTCGCGATATTGCGCATACAACCTTGTGTTAGTTTTAATTGTAACGTGGTACACGAATAGTGACATCAAGTCGGTTAAGCAACTCTGTAATTGTCTTTACTTTATTTGACTGTAAATTGCGATTTAAAATTGAGACGGCTAGCTGTTTGATATGAATCTGATGTTTTATTTTTATTAAATCTTGTTCAGTCAGTCGTGCGGGAATGTATACTGGAATGAAAGGTATGCTATGTGTTAGAGCAGAATATGGTCTATCTATTTGCTACATGCAGGTGCTACGTTTCTGTTTTAAGTAGTTTTTGTCAAGATTCAGGCTATCCCTAACGAAATTTTATCAGAATCGGACTAACGGATCTTCGCGGCTAGTGAAGATGTAACAAATAGACAAGAGAGATATTATCGCACATTTTATTGGTTGCTCTGTTAGTCAGATACTTGCTCATGCTTCTAAGTATTAGGAACAGTCGCTGTATGTATATTTAACTAAAACTCCAACTTTGTCAAATCTTGGAAACAATCCCTCACGGCTGCCCACAAAAAATAAGTGCAACTTTACAAGAAGGAAATATTAATTAAACACCAATGTATATAAAAAGAAAACTCCTGTGTCACTCAATAACTGACTCATCAGCACCCAGCCGATGAACCAAGAAACTTGAAATTCTGCACACCGTTTCCTTTTATGATGTAGACAACTATTTTTTATTTTATTTCCAGTAACGGAAAGTAAGGAACTCTAATTAAAAACCAATTCTTCTATACAATGTATACAAAAAATAGACTTATTTTTGAACTTATAAAAAACCAGGTCTATTAACCTGGATGAGTCGAACACGAATATTACAACGGCAGTTATTTTGCCACTGTATACACGTAATGTGACGATATTATTGCTATTATTACGGTACAGGCCGTTTTAAATAACTGCTATTAGTCTGAACACGTTATTTTAAACGCTATTGTAATATATGTAACAGTATTTACGTATATATGAAGTTGAAATGTATGCCAATAAAAATGTTATTAATAACTAAAATACTACTCACTAAAAAACATAAGGTTCTTTCTGCAATAAGAAGTGCATCATCCCTACATACCGGTGGAAGGTCAATACAAGGTCTTTAGGTTACCCTTAATCCTTAATCTCTTACCAATGCTCAGACTCTGGGGTCTAAACATAATGTTCTTTCCATTATGTCTGGATTTCGTCTATAAAAGCATCAAGACATCGAGTGTCTCAGCGATCAATAGATTTTCTTATGTCTGCTGCGTTGCTTTTATTGGTATGTAAGCGCTGTGTTATTAATAAGGCGCTAAATAACACACAAAACAAATCTCGATATGTATTGTAACATGATAGTTTATGGCTGCAGGTTGTCGAACCTTGGCAGTGGTCCATGGCAGAACATTTTGAAACGGCAACGCAATGCTTGGCTTCAGTACCACAATGGGGTTCTTAACCCCAACGGTTGCAATAGAAAAGGTTGCCAGTTTGTTACCAATAGATAGGTACATACATACATGGTCTCACGCCTATTTCCCCGAAGGGGTGGGCAGAGGCTTTGCAACCACATTTTTGTCAGCTGTGGCCTATGGCCCACGTAAAGGGTCGATGGGGAACAAGCCTATTACTGGTTACCCTTAATCATCAATTAATCACAGTTCCAGACGCAGAACTGCCACTGAAAAATTTCTTGAAAAAGTAAAAAGTTACAAGTATTTATGTTTGTAACCTTTTTACCATTTAAAAATAAATGCTGAAATGATTATGGTTATAGGTGACATGGCCTGCTAACTAAATATATTAGAACTTATTAAATATTTGTTATTAAAAAGGCAACTTTTGTATTGATATTGTGGATCTGATACAAAAGAACATGAGGAACTTTATTAACATACAATTAATAAAAGCAAAGTACAAAAAAAATTATTCATAACTAAAAAAGCGAATATAATAGCTATCTCACAAATAATTAACCTGTGTGGGATTCGAACACAACATTTAGTGCGGCAAAGCGGCTGCTTGTCCGCCAAGCCATCCGTGCAACCATGTTTTTACTGACCCAACGATTCAACAGTCTAAATTGTATTTAAGATATTTAAAACTGAGCATCGGTCGCATCATTCTAACGGTGAGTTGGCACGATCGCGAGACTGTAATGGAATAAAACTGTAATGACCATTTGATTTTATTTGAGCTGCGGTCTGTGGACGACTGTTCGTAATATTCGACTGTTACGGGATCGCGCTTAACGTTTTTGTAACGGAGTTGTTCTAATACCTGTAACTTATACATTATAATACTAACTAATATTATAAATGCGAATGTCAGTTTTTTTGTTATGCTCTTATGCCTTATTCTCTCGACCGATCATCAGGCAATTTCGCATATACTTTGTCAGTGGTTCAGAAAAGAACATAGGGTGCCTTACCTCCCAAAAAAGTACTGTATAGGATAGATATCCTAGCCTACATTAACGCGAGCGAAGCCGCGGGTAAAATCTAGTAGTCTATATATTAATATGTGAAAGATAAAATTTGAAAAATAGTTCTACATGGGTTGGCAGACTTAACTCATCTAAAAGAAATTTATGTAGAGGTCTCAGACAGACGAGTTTTCTCATAATGTTTTTTTCTACACAGTTAAAGTGAGCGATAATTACGCACGCTTTGCAAGATTTTTACCTATATATAATTTTATAAATAGGTCTGATAATCTATCGCTACGAAGACAAATTAGATTTTATGAACAAAATAGGATCTCACTTATCACGACTCAGGTCCGTTCATTGCCGAAAGAATGGGCAGAGGTGTATCCACATTCTACCAGATATGTTTATTTCATGTAATTCCCATCTGCCAGGTATATCTCCACATTTCTACTGCGATATTTCTAACAGAAAACCGGAATAATACCTTGCCCAGCTCAGGAATCAATCCTAGGAATTTAATCGCACGCCAGCTCTTGCCGTGGGACCAGCGCAGTGTGGCGAGGAGTCTTATCTAATCATAATAATGTCGATGCTCGTTCTCATAATTTAGATATACACATACGATATAATCCTGACTAATTTCGGTAATGGATTGGAGAAATTCAAAAAGAAACTGTATGATCAGTTAAGGATTAGTTCTTAGACAGATGTTTATAAATAGTTCCTATTTTTTATATTTTGGCTTATGTTCTGTTTTTATTTAGATTTTATTTTTGTTAAATTTCTATGATAGTTTATTTTTTTAATAGCGTTCATTTTTAATTTAACTGTGTTTTGTTGAATTTGTATTTGTTGTAAATGTAATTTATCAAACTGTTTAAATTCTTATAAAAAACATTTTTGTAAATGATTTGAAATGATGATGTACTCACGACGTGTTCTCCTGTAATTGAAGGAGCACAAATTACCGAACAACTTTTTGTCATTATTGCATGTACTATGTATCCTTTGTTGGAGTTCCTAAGAATAAATAAATAAATGCTGCTGGTATATACAATATATACTTATTTTTAAGGGTATCTCGGGTAATAGGAATACTTTGTCTTGTCTTCTACTCCGTGTCCCTACAAAAACGAATGTGAGTTTGTTACGTATTCACGCCTTAATTACTGGACTTATCTTTATGAAATGACGCATGCACGTTGTCAGGGGTACAGAGAAGAACATAGAGTAGGTACTTTTCATCCAGAAAAAGAACTATTCCCGAAGGATAGCAATTTATTAACAAAACCTAGATTAACGCAAGCGTAGCCACAAAATTTAGTTTCGAAATTAAGACATTTATGCTACTGATTCATTTGAAGGCTTTAGCGGGATATTACGCTCACAACTTTACTCGCTGAAACATCCACGTGACTGTACGTTTATATAACATGTATTCATACAAACAATATGACATATACGTCACACACATAATTACACACTCATACAAATAACAAAAGTCACAATACTTAGAATAAACGCGTCAATAAACACCAAACATAATTTGAAATGGCGTTAAAATATTTTTTGTTGTTATAGATAATACAATGTTTTCAAGACTTTGTGACAAAATTACAGCGTCACTGAATTGACAGACATTATGATGGGTAATTTTTACTTATGATAATTATCCTCTACACTGAATTTCGCTGACGGCATTCAATTTCAATGGAGACTAGCCATCTGCGCAGAAAATATCATAGTGCACATGTGTATGCGTAAACACAAGTGCACTCTCTTTTTTTCAACTCTCGTAGTCTGATGGGAGAAGTGATGACTTCGACACAACGAAGACAGTTCAAGCGCAGGATCAACGGCTTTACATGCTTTCCGAGTTGCTTCACGGGGTTATGCAACACCGTCAACTCTGGGTTACTATTGAGAACTATACTATTGACAAAATATCTCACTAACTCTTGTTAGCCCGACCTGGGTATCAAACCCATGAGCAGTCGTATTCACTGTAACAGCATAAGTTACAAAACACGAATGCGACACACCTCTGTGTAATATGCAAGTCGGATGCTAGATTATGTTTACACACACGAAAAAATGCACTTGCACGGTCTGACAGGCATAATTCTGATATAAACAAAAAGAATCTTTAAGCTCAACAAATGACTTATCCAAGATGCAAGGAAAAAAGAGTTAGCATCCTCTTTATATTATTTTTTAAGAAGACCACTCTTGCTTTTGGTACAGTTCCTGTGGATGTGGATCACGCAATGTTTTATCATGGGTAGGGATCGAATCCATAAAACTCAGCGCAACGGTATTGGCGAGGCGATCGCTTAAACTACTAATCCAACGATACAGTATTCTAGTTCCATGTTCCATTATCTAATTTCCCGATAGAAAATTCCAAAGCTCATTATTTAACCCGGGCACCAAACCACCAGGTACGCAATATTTCGTCTATAACTTCATATTCAAAAGCCTAAAGCAACAAAGAACAACGTCATAGCAACTGACAAAAATAAACAAGATTTCACAAAACGTTTGGGCGCAACGTGATACCCGGGGGCGTTGTGAAAGTGCCGTACTCTATTTTTTGCAGTCGGTTAATTACACAATGAATAGGGCTAATGACGTAACGTTGATTAGGCAGAAAAGTGATTGGTGACCATTTGGACTTATTTTTATGATTTTCTTTTTAAGGAAAGTGAAGTGTCAGAATGTAGTGATTAGTTGGTAAAGTTACTAAAGCAACATTCAGATTCATTGGTGCAGGCTATAATCATTAATCATATATACCTGCAAGAAACTCATGGTCTTTTTTTTGTTTTCGCAATTTAGTTTAATTGTTTTATTGCGACTACTGTGTATGTGGTCTCAGGTTTGAATCCTAACTCAGGCCAACAATTGGGTTTTCCTGCGACGAAATCTTAATTCAAAAGCAGCTCCGAGTTAGGAAGTTGCCGGTGTTAGATACCCCGTGCCTCAGAAAGCACGTAACGCCGTTGGTCCTGCGCTTTATCTTTCTCGGGTCGTGTCAGTTTGCCGTCCCTTCGGATGTTTGCGCACACACCTGTGCACTATAATATCTCCTACGCAGATAGCCAGTCTCTGTCAAGCTTGCCCGCCCTGACCGATATAAGGACTGGAGGACATTATTTATTTTTAATCTACATCTCCTTTTTTGAAATATTGAGTGTGTAGCGGTGGCACATTTAAAAATCGGACACAAAGACATGTTACAGTGAACCCATACTCGACACAACTATAAATGGATCACATAATTTTTGTCCCGAGTGAGAATCGAAACCAAAACACTCGGAATAGTGGCAATAGCGGGACGTCCACTACACCATTACGACATTCGTACAATCAAAGCATAGGTACAAAAATACATATTATATCTATTAAGGAAATATTCCGTCTAGGCTATGAATTATTAAGCCCTATATATGCCGAGTATAATTACATTCACAAATAAAAACAATGTGTGCTCACATTGAGAGGCATGTAGGCAACCCGGTTACTTTGTTCTCAGAGTTTCATCCATCGTATTTCTATACCTTCAAAATGGCTACCATGCTTAAGTGCTCTTATAACCGATATTCCTAATTATTTTCAAAATCCATACTACATACATGATGTATGCATCCTTCAGAAATAAAAAGAAAAAAGGAAATTAATTTCTTTGACAAAATAAATACAATATTAGATGGGTAGTAAAATATACTTAATGTATACTTTTACTTTTATTCCTATGGCGTAGTGGTTAGTGTAAGCGACTGCTACGCCTGAGGTCGCGGGTTCGATTCTTGCACAAGTCAAACATTTCTGTGCATGAACATGGATGCATGTCTTGGTCTGGGTGTTTCTATGTATAATATGTATGGATTTACAAAAAAAGTATATATGTATGTTTATCCATTGTCTAGTACCCATAGTACAAGCTCTGCTTAGTTTGGGCTAGATGGTGTTGTGTGTATGTGATAGAATATTATTATAATACTAGCTGTCCAGACAAACGTTGTCCTGTACAGGCGAAAAAAAAAAATCTAATCTAAACCATCCTCTAATCCACTTGAACACACACAAAAAAATTCATTCAAATCGGTCCAGCCGTTTAGGAGGAGTTCACTGTCAACACACGTACAGAACAATTATATATATAAAGATGTAGGTTACCCAGTTACTTTGTTCTCAGAGTTTCATCCATCGTATTTCTATACCTTCAAAATGGCTTCCAGCTGATAAAACCGATATTCTAAATTGTTCCGAATATATCACATACTCTATGTATCAATGTAGATACATAGATTATGTATGTATATATGTAGCATATATGTATGTATTTGCAGATCCTCACGGTTCTCACCCTGAAGGGTGGGCTGGTTTATAACATCCACATTTCTGAACTTGCGTCCGGCACGCAACAATAGGTCAGCCATTTGTGCGACCTGAACTTATAGTCGACGAAGTATGGGTGTAATATACTTCTGTCAACCCCTCTTGGGATAAAACCGTGCTATCAAATATGTGTCATTATCATCGTCTCTGCCGAAAGACGTCCACTGCTGGACACGGGCCTGTCCCAAGGTTTTCCACGCAGACCGGTGGGCCACCCGCATCCAACCGCTTCCCGCGAGCCTTACCTTATATACATTCATAAATTATGTCGAACCATATAATATGTATTATAATTATGTACCTAGTTACATATGTATCTACTCGTATATATTTTAACTGCCTCCGTGGTGTAGCGGTAGTGAATGCGACTGCTGTGTATGAGGTCTCGGGTTCGAAACACGGGTCGGGCCAAGAAAAAAGATATTGAGTATTTATGTTAAGAAATCTCAATAGCAGCCCGGAGTTAGGAAGTTGGCGGTGTTAGACACCCCCGTGCCTCGGAAAGCACGTAACGTTGGTCCTGCGCCTGATCTCTCTCCGGTCTTGTCGGATTACCGTCCCATCGGATCATGAGAGTTAGAGAACAGAGAGTGCCCTTGTGTTTGCGCACACACTTGTGCACTATAATATCTCCTGCGCAGATGGCCAGTCTCCATCTGGATCATGGTCTGGAGGTCATTATTATATATTTATCCTCAAGTATTTAAATTAGACATACAACAATACCACTTAAAATTTACAAGGACCAGATCCGGCCATCAAACCTCAAGCACTTTGTAGTAAATATAAAAGGCGGGGTGTATGCGCAGCATATCTCTGTCTACCTCTTTGGAGCATCGCGGCCATGATAATATCGTACAGTATGTCACAAAGACATATGCACGTAATATAATAAGTAATAAATTGCTATTAATAGTAGGTATATGTAATAACAGCTCGATATCGTTCAAAGTGAGAGTTTTGCGGTCGAGCGTGTGTTGTTCTGTGATCTAACTGTTACGGTATGTATTATATAACATCACTCTCTGAAAACGTTATATTAACTTGACAGTAAGCGGATCCAATAACTGAAGCACTTAGATTAACTTTATTTTTATGATGTACTAGCTATTGCCCGTGATCAATATCAATATCTTCTGTTTACGCGAATGTTATTCATTGAAATTAAACTACTATATACGGATTTTATCGCGTTGTTCATTTAACACTGTATCTATTACATAATTTAGAAACTGTTACACTACTATACTATACTATTAAACTTTACTAATTTTAAGCTAATTAAATTATTAAAACTATCAAATCTATTTGTTTTTAAGTTTACACTTTCCCCGACGTTTCGGTTGCTTTTCAGCAGCCATGGTCACGGGGAGACTAAGATGGTAGTTGTCTCAATTTTCCAGTGTAATTATTTCAAAGTACCCGAACATAATTCAGTTATTGGTGTTTCTATTTACGCAGAATGAGCTCAAAGTATCATGAAGTCTAGCTGTGGTTTGTTTCTTCTTGGGTTTGACTATTTGAAGTATTGGATCCCAAGCTGGTGGTACATTCCAACCATCTTCTCTATTGAAATTTGGATGTTTTTTGATTTCAATAGCCTCGCGAAGCATTCTTGGTAGGAATCGGTGTTCTTTAGCGAGAATCTGTGGTTTGTCAAATCTCAGGTAGTGGTTGGTCCCCTGTTGTACATGTTCATACACAGCAGACTTCAACGAGCGTTTGTGTTTTACGTCAGCTATGTGTTCTTTTATGCGGGTGCCTATGCTTCTCTTGGTTGGTTGCGATAAAATAGATTGTGACTGCGGACTCTCATACATTGGTCAAACGTAACGACTGCCATAGATGTTCATGGCAGCCGGGACCGACGGCTTAACGTGTTCTCCGAGGCACGGAGCAGGCGATAATTGTCAATCAATACGCACATAATTTCGAAAAGTGATATAACTGAAAAAAAAGTATATATGTATGTTTATCCATTGTCTAGTATCCATAGTACAAGCTCTGCTTAGTTTGGGCTAGATAGTGTTGTGTGTATGTGGTAGAATATTATTATTATTATTCTCTTTATTTAAATATTTTCAATATATTTTTCATTTTTAAATATACATATATCTATAAAAATACATATCATTTAAAAATATAAAATATATGGTACCCCACCGGCATCGGGAACAGGGTCCAAGCTGCCGGTGGTTAGGATTCCAGAGATAGGAACCTCCTCACAATGCGTGCTGTATCTAAAAGCACTGCCTTCTGCATCAAACCCTTGATCCAAGCACCCAACGCGAGCCTCTTTAGATGGTGATCGAGGCTCTTGGCTATTAGACCATTGACAGATATGACTATCGGCACAATGATTGCCGAATCAACGTCCCACATGTCGACAACCTCGCGAGCCAAATCGAGATATTTAATTTGCTTATCTTTTTCAGCTTTCGCGAGATTGCCGTCATGCGGAATGGTGACATCGATAATCAATGCGCGGCGCTCTGATCGATCTATCACCACAATGTCAGGTTTGTTGGCCACAACAGTCCTGTCTGTGATGATAGTTCGATCCCAGTACAACGTGACATGACCATTTTCGAGAACTGATTCAGCTACATACCTGTAGTACGGCACTTCAACATCTACAAGTTTGTATTTCAGAGCAAGTTGCTGGTGAATAATCCTGGCTACTTGGTTATGTCTGTGCAAGTACTCGCCGTTAGCAAGACGAGAACAACCGGAAACTATATGCCTGAGGGACTCACCAGGTAGGTGGCACGCCCGACAAATGTCAACCGTACCATCCCTCAAGATATATCTCCGGTAGTTATTCGTCTTGATAACTTCGTCCGCAATAGCACAGACAAACCCTTCGGTTTCCCCAAAGAGGTCACCGAAACGTAGCCAGTTCACGGAGGCTAACAGGTCTACATCAGCTCCATATAGAGTCTTGTAGAACCTACCGTGAAGCTCCTTGCTCTGCCATACATCCCTGCGATCGTTAGTGCTAAGTACTACAGGCTTGCGCCAGTTCTCTTTAGCCAAACTGAGCGGGGTGAGTCCGATGTCTACAGCAACTACATCCCGATGCATACCCACGTCTGCCTGAAGAAAGTATTCTCTGAGGTTGCATACCTCGCGGTTATGAAGGGCCTTGGCATTCAGAAAGCCTCGGCCTCCACATTTCCGCGGGATATACAATCTCATCACAGACGAACGTGGGTGATGCATACGGTATGCCGTCAAGAGTGTACGGACCCTCCGGTCCAGGGCATCCAGTTCAGTCTGAGTCCACTTAAGTATGCCAAAGGAGTACATGAGCACCGGCATGACCCAACCGTTACAAGCGCGCACCTTGTTGCCACCTGATAAAAGACTTTTTAAAACTTTTTTCAGGCGACCAAAGAAACGCTCCTGCAACGATTGCTTCATGTCAGCCTCATTGATACTTAACGCCTGTGACATACCCAAGTACTTGTAAGTATCGGTTACAAGAAGTGATCGTAGGTTAATGGAATCCGAAAGTTGTGTTCCTTCGGATTCCACTATCTTGCCTTGCTTTACATGGATGACAGCACATTTGTCCACACCAAAATCCATACTGATAGACTTACTAAAAGTTTCAGTTACTTTAAGTAAATCCATCAACTGTAATTTAGTGTGGGCAAACGACTTTAAGTCATCCATATACAACAAGTGGGATATCACTCCACCACCTCTATGTAACCTGTAACCTAGCCCTGAACCCTCTAGTAATGTACTAAGAGGATTCAATGCTAGGCAGAACCAAAGAGGACTCAGGCTGTCGCCCTGAAATATACCCCGCTCAATTTTTATCAATTCGCCATTCCCAGGGATCTGTCGACATCCTGGATAGCTAAGAACCGTTTTCCATTGCCCCATGCATGACTTCAAAAAGGTGCGCAGAGTTGCATTTACTTTATACAACTCTAACACCCTCAAAAGCCATGCATGAGGCACCGAATCGTACGCTTTCTTATAATCTATCCAACATGCCGCCATATCCCTTTGTTTACGGCGAACCTGTTGGCTAATGGCCATATCAATGAGGAGGAGCTCCTTAGTACCACGAGCCCCCCTCTTACATCCATTCTGAGAAGCTGACATTATTGAATTTGTATCAATATGTTTAGATACCTTGGCTCTTAAAATAGATGTAAGAAGCTTATAGATCGATGGCAAACATGTTATCGGTCTATAATTGCCGGGCTCGTTGGTACTACCTGTTTTATGGAGTAGGTGGGTTATTCCCGTGGTCATAAAATCTGGTAACGATCCAGATTCTAGGGCAGATTGAAATTGAGCAGCCAAACAAGCATGTGAGCTACGCAGCCATTTCAGCCAGAAATTGTGCAGTCCGTCCGGTCCTGGCGATTTCCAATTTGATAAGGATCGGACCGCACTAATTACATCCTGGCTATCAATGACCACGTTTTCCATTTCTGGAATTAGCTCACCTGCTCGCTTGACCTCCCGCATCCATTCCCCCTCAGTGTGGCCGACGGGTATCGACCAGATGTTCCTCCAAAACGTATTTGTAGCATCAGCATCTGGTAGCCCCACATCGGCCACACATTGATCTGGTCGTTCCCAGGTTCTATAAACCCATCTTTGGTCACTTTGAAACGTGCGGTTGATGACATACCGGTGCACGCGTTTTTTGTATCTGCGCAGTCGATTTGCCCATGCATAGACTTTCTGCTTCAGGAAGTCAATGCGCTCTGTGGCCCGAGATACGTATTCATGAGGACTGACACCAGTCCCCAGAAAAGCCCGGCCCACATAGCGCATTACCCTGGGCCGTGTGTTCCCTGCCCTGAAGCAGATCAGCTTACCGATGAGTGTCCTTGCCTCAGCAATACGCCGTTCAATCCTGCACTGCCAGGCCGGGGTGACAGATGTTTGTCGTATAGCAGGGACATGTGTGGGTAACTTGATGCCCGCTATACGACTTGCCGCCACAGCAGCACAGTACAGGATCGAATGAGTATCGGCGAGATTCTCGCTATTATCTAAATAACTAGATAATAGCGAGTCCAGGACACTCACCAATGCTATATTTTTTCTATGCATAGGTAACCGAGGCAGACGGGGCCGAATCGTAAATTGCATGTACCGGTATTCCTGAATCGCACTTTCCAAAGCATCCTTTACCTCCTCCTTGTACTGAATACTTACATCATTTGTCATGTCATCCACCTCCATGCTGGCAATATTGCCCGTCCGCGTCGCACCAGGTGATAGTTGCGTAACTGCGGGTTGGATGCGAATGGCATGGCTCGTAGGCAAGTATTCTGAGCGTAGCCTATCAAGCACGGTATCATCCAACTGTCGACTGCGTTGGATAACCCGCACTTGATCCGATAATCGCTGTGCTGAAACGTTGACGCTTGGTTCAAAGGCCTGAAACAGAACAAGCATGCGGCTGCGATACGCAGTGAGGTTAGTTCCTCCCTCTGTAGCCCCAAAATATGCCCGCATGACGTTTTCATTAATGGATTGAGTCCATCGCATGCGGCGCACATCACCACCGGCAGCGGGGGCCCGGTTCGAGGTCGGTGGGCCTCGGGGTCCCAAGCGGGTCGGTGGCCGGCCTCTTCCCCGCCGACGTGCAGGTGACGGTGACGAAGGCGGAGAGAAATATTCGTCGCTCGAGCTCGACGCAACTGCAGCGGCCGGTGATTCTGATCGATGTACCGACGGCTGCGAGGCGGAGCTAAGCGACGAACCCGGAGGTGGTAGCGGTGCGGCTCTAGATCTGGCTCTTGTTAACATCTTGTATTTTAATAAACTTAAATTCAGTCTCTGTGAAAATTTTCATTTTTGACGTTGTCATATTATTTGTAATACTTAATACTGATGAATATTTGCTTTTATGCCTGTAATTTTTTATGTTTATTGTGCAAAGCGTCTTATTGTTTTAATATGATTTGAAAATAAATGGATTTATATCAAAAATAAAATTTAAACTGAAAATAAAATATTTTTCTCAAAAAATACATAGACGTTACTTAGTGTTGCCAGATGTTATTATTATTATTATTATTAACTTCCGAAAGTCAGAGGTGCGCAACGTGGGTTCGAACCCGAGACCCTCTGCATTGCAGTCTGTTGGTCTCCCCACTGAGCTATCGCTGCTTTGCATCTTAACTAATATTATTAATGTGAATGTAAGTTTTGTTACGCTCTCACGCCTGAACTGCTCGACCGATCATCACGAAATTTCGTATTCACGTTGTCAGAGGCACAGCAAAAGACATTGGGTACCGTTTCAGAAAACAATACTATGCCCGAGGTATAGATATTATTTATTGACAAGATCTACATTAACACAAGCAAAGCCGCGACCAAAATCTAGGTTGTTAAAATTTTGAAAGATAAAGGCTATTGAAATCTCACAAGTGTTATGTTACTCTTATGTTGCTGACTGTACAAGCGATGTATTCCTGTCTAGTAAAAACTGTCGGCGTAAGAGCACTGTTACTCCATCACGGTGAGTAAGAATACCTAAGATTCACATACCTACCGCTTCCGTTTCCTTGCTTGCATCCCATCTTTTATTCCGTTCTCGGATCGACAATGCGAGAGACATTGCAATCGATTCTAAGATAACTACTGACTGTCAGGCATGCTTATTAGCCTTCATATTTTTATTAGAACCAGTGAATTAATTTAATTCCATTCGAGCTTAAAAATATGCGTCCAATATGTATAAAAATCAATCTCTAGAAGTAAACATAGAGAGAAATTATCCTATAATTTAGTGCATAATTGAAAATGCTTGATGCAACAGATCGTTAGTGATGTGCGAATCTAAGTATAAGCTGAAAACTAAAGCTTATTAAAAGTATCTTACATTTAGTAGTTAAATCAGGTACCGAAGTCTAATAAAAGTTCTGTAAAATACCGTATTCATGAACGTTTCAAACACTCAAAATCTGCAGAACGAATATTAGGCAAACTGTAATTTTTATGAATTTGATCAACAATATTCTTTAAATATTATGTTATAACTATGTTATACGTTTTTTGTAATAAATAAAACCGTATGCATACATGGCAGCATCTAAAAACGAGGCTAAACGCTTCCCAACAATTCCACAACACAAATCGAATTTTCAACATAATTGTTTAAAATATACGACTCACTCGTGCTATTAGATAATAATATAATTGCATAACACTAGAAAAACATTGTCCCTGCAATTATAATGGTCGGCGGCGTTATTATGTCACCGTTATCGCAAGTAACGGGTGCTTATGCCAACTGGCAACGTTGATATTAACCGTTGACGCTATTGCAGTTAGCGTGGAAAGCAGTTGGTGTTTAATTGTGAGGCAAATTGTAGTTGAAGGTCGATACCGCTTTACTTGAAACTAGGTTAATAGTAAAACCGATGAGCGTTGATGATGGGTGTGATAAGTGGGTTGAAAAAAAAGATTGGTATATGTCAGGATTGTAGCTAATGGAAGTCAGTATTCTCAGTCGCCGAGAAGCAGGCGGTAGTATTTGTGTAGAACACATAAACTAATTAACTAAGTTTAAGTTAGATAATAAGTTTATGAAAAAGAACGAAAGGCGTTCTTACTTTTGGTGAACGACTAAACATAATTTTGAGTCTTCGTGATATCACATTACTTTTAATATTTAGTGTCGATTTTAAATTGCCAGAGAGTCTTCATTGACGATAATTTAATGTATTAAAAGTTTTTGAAAATCAAGGAAAGCAACTCAAGAATCGAGCTGTAGTGAAGTTGAAATTGTATTAATTTTATTATTAACCTAGGTCTATTTACCTAGACACAATAAGTTATTAATAAAATTATGATTGGTATTCCATGACTTGATAGCCTAAATTTGAACTCATGAAATAATATTCATGAATAAGTAAAGATAAGCTGTTCGGTATTACAATATTTGTATTCAATATTTAAAATTCGAAGAGAAAATTACTCATAAAGATATTGTACTCAATATATTCAATAACTCACGAAACCGACAATCATACAATAACTGTAACGCACCACAAATATCTAAGCAGCTTGATAAATTCTGAAGCGTACAATCTATTCAAATAATTCTATTAATAAAGTAAAGTACCCATCATAAAGTCCTCATGTTTATTTAAAAACCGTTTAAAAATGTCATAAAGGTCATTAGATAGAACACGTAATGTTTCGTAAAACTGAATGGAGTCGACTGCGATCACGATCGAGTTTTTGCGTTCTCCTATTTAATATTTCTATAGCGTTTTGTCACTATAAAGTTGCAGGTTTAATCGTGCCACCGAATAATACCCTCAATATAAAAAAAGTTTTAAAAGTAACAACATTGAATAAATTGGTTATTCAATTTTGTTACTTTTGTAAATAAATATTAAAAGTAAGTCTTAAAAATGAGAATTATAATTGTAAACGTAAAAGAAACGTCTATTTATTACATTACTATATTTTGCCCGCGGCTTCGCTCACGTAAATTTAGGTTAGGTTAGTAACACTACCTTTTTCAACTGCCTCGTTGGTCCAGTGGTAGTGTATACAGCTGCGGATCATGAAGTCTAGCGTTTGATTCCCGAGTCGGGCTTGGAAAACGTTACTAAGATTTGCCGTTAAGAATTTCTTAGAAGCAATTTTTTAAGAATTTCTGTCAAGAAGTTCTTAATAATTAGCTCGGAGTTAGGAAGTTGGCGGTGTTTCATCCCCGTGCGTCGGCTGTCATGAACATATGTATATATGGCAGTCGTTATTGGGAAGTCAGCGCCCTCAAATATCCTGACGACTGGTCTAACCATAGAATGATGTTATTCTTCTGGATTACGGAGGTCAGATGGCAGTTGCTCAGTGTAAAAACTGATATTCAGCTAAATCTCGTTAGACCAGAAATAAGCTGACCCTGGCATAAGCTGGGATTAATAATCGCTAGGAAGAAGAAGAAGAGTAACAGTACTTTTTCTGGAAGAAAGGTACTTTACCCTGATGTCGTTTCTCCCCTGTGTATGCGAAATATTATGAAGATCGGTCGAATAGTTAAGGCTTTTTAAAGTATAACAAGGAAACTCACATTCGCATTCATAATATTAATTAGGTTTACTGCAAAACCATTAGACCGCTTCTTTTATTTTCGAACCCAAATACAGGAGTCCAGTTAATTACTACACCATATAGGTCAAATGACAGCAAAGGATAGTAGACGCAGTAGTTCTATTAGATACGAAACAATAGGTGATTAGATCGTATATATGCGCGGAAGACACCTATACTAGTGTTAATAAGCATACGCGCATATACGTGATATGTGTACATATATCTACTTTAGAAAGAAAGAAGCGTTTATTGCTAAAGCAGACACAATTCAACAAAAAAAACTTAAATTAAAAATGTAATATATGTAACACTTCTCTAAAAATCGAATCTTAGATCACGGTAGTCGTTTTAAATATAACAGTACTAAGCAATGAAAATAAATTGAGATCCTACTACTATTATAAATGTCAAAAAATAATAATAATAAAAATTTTTTTTTCAGAATATAATTCCATAGTAGGTTAGTAACAGTTGAACTTACATATAGTGTTAGTAGAATCTAATACCTGACCGGTTCAGACTGTCTGACCCAAAGAAGCCATATACTTGACTGCATGCAGTCGTATCCAGCGTTCCAGGATCGGAGAGTCCCACCGGTCAGTCAGCGTTTTTAGGATAATGTTGGAGCTGACGCGTACCCGACGCAGTAAAGAGGTACTTCGCTTGCGCATGATGGCAGAAAAGCTATCGACGTTTGCATCCGCAAACATTTCAGACACGCGGTTCTTTGATTTTGGTAATGTTTGTTACTCTCACGCATTAACCATAGACCAGATGTTGATGATGCTCGGCGCACAGATGACACATACATAATACCTACCTAATAATACACAGTGAAACCGCAGCGATAGCTTAGTGGGAAACCGCTGGACTGCCACACAGAGGTCTCGAGTTCGATCCCAAGGCGCGCATCTCTGACTTTTCAAAGTTATATGCGTATTAAATAGTTAATTATCGCTTGCTTTAACGGTGAAGGAAAACATCGTGAGAAAACCTGCATGTCTGAGAGTTCTCCATAATGTTCTTGAAGATATGTGAAGTCTGCCAATCCGCATTAGGCCAGCGTGGTGGACTATGGCATAACCCTTCTCACAGTCAGAAGAGGCCCGTGCCAAGCAGTGAGATAGTTTAATACAGGGCTGATATTATTATACATAGTCTAGCGCCTATATCTCTAAGGGATAGGCAGAGATGTAATACATCTACATTTCGCATGCTATTCTCGTGCTCCGGACACAGTTCGAGACTGCGTGCTGCTTCCGAAGAATTATTTGACATAAAATCCCAATAATTTCTGAGTAGTAGAGCCTCGCTGATTTCAGCATGTATGGGCCGGCTCGACCGAAGAAGGACTACCCTCTCACAGAATATCGACGTGAAATAGCAGTGTTCCTACTGTGGTGTTTCGTTTGGTGAATGAGAGTGCCGGAAGCCCAATCACCCTCTTTCCCCCTTCCCGCACCTTCTCCTTCCTACTTCCTCCTTTCCTATAGGGTCGGCAACACGCAAGTGATGCCTCTGGTGTTGCAGGCGTCCATAGGCTACGGTGACCACTTACCATCAGGTGGGCCGTATGCTTGTTTGCCACTATAACTGTATAAAAAAAGAACTCAAGCTGCGGGCAGCAAACAACTATCAAATTAATTAAAATACTGGACAGATATGCCACGATTGTAGGAAGTCCGTAATTCTGCCTACGTCTCTGCGAAATAGACGTTAATTTATATATATACGTATTTTATATACCTAATCGTATACGTCCATACATCATAACAATAATTCAAATCAATCATACATCGCCCATAATTCATTTTACGACGCTTACTTTTTATACTCTTACAGCTAAATGAAAGTCGGAAATCGTACGGAAAACTAGCGATAATTAGATACGCGAGCAAGTTACATTGCGTTTTTGTTACATGAATTGTTCGCTCTGACATTCCTGAGACGTTAACAACGCGAATGCTAGCGTGATCGGTTGAAATTATCGAAGTGATCGATCAAATTGGACCATAATTTGTCCGCTAATGTAAATAATTGCAACGATCTGGTAGCAGTGCCTGTATAATAGTTCTCTGCGAGATATTTACTATAATGATATCAGTCCTGTTTATGAACTATCTTACTACTAGGCATGAGCCTCTTCTCAATATGAGAAGGGTTAGGAGCCCTTTAATCTGGCTCAGTACGAGTTCGCAGAATTCACACATCTTCGAAAACATATGGAGAACTCTCAGGCATGCAGATATCCTTACAAAAAATTCCTTAACCGTTAAAGCGAGCTATGATTAACTATTTGATAGGCAGATAAATTCAAAAAGTCAGAATTGCGAGCCCTGGGATCGAATTTGAGATCTGTGCGTCATAGTTAAACAGTTTCCTACAAGTCTATCGCTCCTATGGAGTCCTATAAAACCCTCAACGAGCAAAGGAGCTATCCTTGGATATTACACTCAACAGTCGGCAATTTAACCGCTGCGGCTGGACCTATACACTCCAAATATAATTTCATTATTATTAAACGATAATACATTTATTAATAATAGGGCTACCGTTTACTTATTACGCAAGCTTACGATATTCTATTCACAAAGCAAGATGGCGCAACTTCCGTTGACGGAAGTGTGACGTCACTTCCACGATGAGCTTTCGATTGTATTCCATGTGTTTAAACAGCAGTTCTAAGTTTATATTTCCGGTAGGCAGTAAATTATAGGCATTATTTCTATTTATTTCTTTGCCAGAATAAAATACTGCCTTGGTAGCGCAGTGGAAGTGATTGCAACAGCATCAGCTTTCAATTACCGTGTCAAGTAATGTGTTATTGGATTTTATGTTAAAACATTCTCAGCAAGGAGTTTCACTCTGTGCTTAGTAGCTGAGAATAGGCTGCCTTTCTCCCTCTCCTATATTATGTGAAATCTTGAATTACATCAGGCGTAGTGTATTACTAGTAAACCTCTGCCTACACTTTCTGATATGTAGAATTGAAACTAAGTAACTGTTTTATTAATTACAGGTATACCTTACCTTACTTAGTCTACACACCAGAAAGGTGGCTATGGCTACATATCGGAAAGCTACTATTTTGCCGATTTATTTCGCCAAGTATATTATCGAAATAGTAAGTAAATTGCAATGTTGGAAAGACGAGTCTTTTCCCACTTATAAGACATGTTTCTAGACTCTATGCTTTTACTGGGAATGACCTAATAATAACCCTCAATAACGACCGAACGCCAGCGAACCTAACCTAAATACAGACTAAAGAAATGGTCATAAGTATACGCGTCAAATGAACAATGGCGCCAAGCGCAAGCAGCTGCCTGTTTGACAATATAAATGTCACATTTGTATTACGCGTAGAAGATATATTTTACTAAGATTTAGATCTGTTCGAGTTACAAATTATTCACATTAAACGAATATGTCTTTTTAAGAGTGTGTTCACGAGGACAAGATTTGGGATTCCAGCCCACGACCACCTTTGCAAGTTCAATGTCTTAACTACTGGGCTTTGCTTCTACCAGTCACTGAGTAGTGCAGATTGTAAAGAATATGTTAAGCAGAGCTCTAATAGTAATAGGAAGCCAGTATGTTCCGTGCTCTGTACATTATGTACTAAACAATATTTACCTTTAAAATGTATATTGTCGTCTTATCGGCCGATCTGTAACAAAACAAACAAACAAATTGTTAGTATGTCTGCACATTTATTATATGTATATACATAAAATTTTACTGTCCGTGGAGAATTGCGTTTAAGCCTGGTACACACGTTTGTATTTGTTTTACTAGAAAACATAAGTTATGATGATTACCGTTGCAATGTTGTGTTTTAAGCTTAATTGACTGATCGTAACCAACAATATATTATTGAATCATCACTCGGTTAGACCATTGCATCAATGACGTAGAGATTTTAGTGGACTCTTCGCCACTGCTACTACGCTGAGTGTTGTGGGTTCGAATCCCACACGTGACGAAAATTTGTGTGATCCATAAATGGTTCTTCCGAGTCTACAAGTTCTTTGTGTTCGTTGTTTAAATGTTTGTAAAGCTCGCCGCGACACAGAATATATGCCAAGAGTGTTGTATTTTTTTTAAATCTTGGCTTTTGAAATTTGTACATATAAAATGATAAACAAAAGTAATATGTAACAAAAGTGCTTTTTCTGCCTCGATAATCAGTAATGAATGGTTCAATTCCCGAGGCGGGCATAGTATCGTTATTCGCGTTACAATCAAAAATTCTGAGTAATAGTACTCAATATCAAGTCAAACATTTGTGTGCATGAACATGGATGTTTGTCTTGGTCTGGATGTTTCTATATATAATATGTATGTATTTACAAAAAAAAAGTATATATGTATGTTTATCCATTGTCTAGTACCCATAGTACAAGCTCTGCTTAGTTTGGGCTAGATGGTTTTGCGTGTATGTGGTAGAATATTATTATTATTATTATTAATATTCATTATTTTAATTTCAAACAAACGTGAATTTATAAACTAGATTAAAATTAAATCATTATGAAGTCTGTCGGGCATTGCAAATTAGTCTGGAAGCGTTTAACAGCAATAGGCTCGCTACTTACGTAGGATTTAAAACCACAGCTGGCAAAATGTGCGTACTTAATGTACCTTTGTCTCCCTCTTTGGATATACAGGTAGAAGACTTAAGTGTGATTTCATAATCATTTAAGTTTATAACGTTGGCGCAGGAATAATATGACAGTAATTTCCTTTGAGGCGAGACCTAAATTATCTATGCAAAGGATGTGTATTGTCCCGTGTGGGACTCGAACCCAAGCAGTGGCAAGACGATCACTAAAACCTACGCCATCTATGCGATCAATGTAATTCATGCGATAATAATCCTAATTAATATTATAAATACGAATATGAATTTATTTGTTACGCTTTCACGCGTAATTATTCCACCTATCATCATGAAATTCGCTTACAAGTTGTCAGGAGTACAGAAAAGGACATAGGGTACCTTTTATCTATATATATCTCTATCTATCTTCTATAAGGCCAGAATTAGGACAATTCGGACATTAAGGTTTAAATTATCTATGTAATTGCCGATTGTATTCTATACTTACACTCAAGGGTTTTATAGGCATAAAATATGTCAGTAATATACCTTTTATAAAACTTCCATTAAAAGAATACCAATTAAAATACAATTTAGTCGATTTTACAACTAAGTGCTAAGTTGTTCCTTATCGCGGGGTCGATGACCGCAGATAGCGACTATTAGCATACAAACACGCTTGACACTTAACGTAAGGATGGGACAAGGTTGCTCGATTAAGGACGCTATATCGATTACATAATCTAATTTATTCATTTAAGCGACTTCGTTTGCCTTTCTTTATGGCTATGTGCTTTCTTGTGGTTTAATCTTCATGCTTGTCATCACTGTTAACTGTCATTTTAACGTGAGATTTAGTCATTAAAGCATATAAGATCTTTAATATTACTTTAAAAAACTAATAGACCTATTTTGAAAATTCTTCGCAACTTTAGACCACACATATATGGCCTATGTTAATTTTAGATATATTAGTATCTAAAATTAATATAGGACATATAACATCACGCTATGGGCGCGCGGCAGTAATCATAAACATAGATGAAGTCGCGCGATACAGCCATTACTTATAAGTTTACCTCAACACAACAAACGCACTCACTGGTTATTTCTTTTTTTATATATTATTTGTTGTAAAATTGACCGTCGTATGGTAGATAAATTGTGGAATTCACAGTTAGTTATACGGATTCTGGGTATTGTTGTATCAGATATTTCAGTATTAGAGAAACCAACTGCGATACAATACCTATATCTAAAACGCGTAGCATTAAAAAATCTGTCAATCAATACTGAACAGCTATGCTAGTATTATAATAAAGCGAAAGTCTAAAGTTAGATCTGCTATTTGTTAAATAAACTGCCAATTCACGAAAAGCATTTTAATTCAATGGTAAACGACAATATAAGAACTCTAACAAAATAGGAATCAACCTGCAAGTAGTTGAGTCAAATCGATTGCTTCAGTGTCACTGACTTCATCGAATAAAAAACATCTCGTAAACCAACATGGCGGATATTAAAATATGATGTTTTTAATGGAAATGAGTCGTGTTCACGTAGTCGTGTGGTTGGAGATTGTAACCGCGAAGAAGAGCATCAAATATAATATTATAGACAAAAAATAAAATGAATTTTCGTGTAGCAATTTATTTTTAAAGAAGAGGAGGTGGACCCTTCTTGATCCAATTTGAACTGATTTTGTCTTTTCACATTGAAATAATCAAAACAGCGTTTATTTAACCTATTGATCAAACGTTATGCCTTCGAAGCACAATGACACGCACAATGCTTTATTCATAATAATACTAATTGATGATAAAGTTGCAGGTTTACTTATACATATTTCGAAGCATTTTGCAATTACTCTGAATTTGTCATTCAATCTTCTTTCGGCATAGAAAATTATAAGACAATTACGTTTCTGAATTATTAATAAATTTTAGCAAATACTATACAGATAGACTGACTTAGTAACTAGCCCACGTTATCACCATTTTCATAAGGAACCTTGAAAAAGTAACAATAAAAAACATAAACAAAAAGACTTAATTAATTACGCTAACGAAACAGTTACGTATAATATTCGACTATCGCAGCGATAATCGACTAAACTCAATTCACATCACTATGTCAGCCCGAGGCGCCAAAACGTTCCTATATTCTCAGAGTTCGGTGACCTCTAGAACATTGATCTTAATTTGCCTTTCGGTATATTATTATATCAACAGCGATATAATTATCCCTTTAGGGGTTCATACATCAAATGATAATTGGCTGGTATCATACACTATATGATTTTAACGTGTGAAATTCGATTAAGAATCGTGTCACTTTTTAGAATGAGCACACACAACGTAAGTAAAGATAGCCGATATATTAGAATGCATATAAACAGACACATTTATACAAATATATAATACTAATAGAGAAACGTTAGTATCCGAATTGATAAGACATAGGACTTGCGATATAGTTGTATGTTTAAATTCTAACCATTACAGAACCGACGTGAACCCACTCCTAACACGAGCAAATTAGTTTAACAAAAAGTTTAAATGGAATATTAGGAATCTCGAAACCAAATTGCTAAAACGTTTATAAAAATATACTTTGCATTGGTTTTATGCAGGCTGCATGCAGACTGATTTGATTCGAAATCGCTGTAATAATCGAAATTGCATTCGAATCATATTTTCGATTGTATTAGTGCTCTCGGGTACTGCGTTTTTCATCATGCATATTTAAATTTAGCATCCAGTCGTGCACATTTGTATTTCAGTATTATTCGAATGAAACTATGCGCAATTCTAATGTAAGTGCATATTTCTTGTATAGAGAAGTCGAAGTCGCTCGATTATAACACGCGTACACACTACTAACAATACAAATGGCTATAAACATCAATAACATTTCTTTTACAATATAACAAAATACTTCCGGATGCCTATAATGTATATTATTCATAACTTCATCTATCAAGTGCCAAAATGTCTGCCATCAACAAATAAACCGTGAAAATATCACTCAATAAAAATAACAATCAAAAATATTACATAAAAACTGGCATAGTTACTAAAACCATCTGTGAAAGCGGCCTCACCACGAAATATTTCGTTGGAAACCATCCGATAGACATCCATCGCTGGTTTTAACTGCACGTGTGTAAATGTTTTTGATGAAAACGAGATATGGACAGCGTGGCTTGCGAATTTCTACATGTTGTTTGATAAGTACGGGAAGGCGAAAGTTAGTACGTGTTAGCTTTTTATAACATTGTCTGATAGTGAATTATTCTACTTAAATCGGCTCAGGTGCTTTTTAAGCAAAACTTTAGAGAAACTGGTTCAATGCAAAAACGAGTTAAATTTAAAGTTCCTACAAAAGTTAGCTAAGTAAAAGCTATATGGATGCAGTGGTTAAAGTAGCAGTAATAAGTCTTCTCACCATTGCCGATGTCGAGGGGTGTGGGTTTGAATCCCACAGAGGATAAACATTTCTGTGAACCATAAATAGTTGCGGCATTACTGAGTGTTTTTGTGTCCGTTCTTCTTCTATCTTGTGAATGGCTTGTCTGTTCATAAAACTTTTTTGCATCAAATGTTTAATGTTTATAAAGTCCAAAAAGAAAGAAATTATAACTAAGAAGGCTTTATATTAAAAAAATCTTATTTTATTACACCTGCTTTATCGAAATAAACATTGTTCCTACGTAGCCTAAACAAAATATGGTCATTGCCAACATTTACGAAAGTCAAGTATAAAAAACAAAGCTTTTCAAGTTGAATCATAAAAACACATTTTTATGTTTTAGAAGTAAAATAAATTGTACATTTTTTAACAAATATTTGTCTGCATTTGATTGACATGAGGATAAGACAGGAAATATTGCAATTCTTTTTTTAAATAACATATTCTCTGTTGATATATGGATAAAACAAAAACAAGTTAAGCTTATCAGATGTTACATAGCTTTTAAACTGTAAAAGTTGAATAAAAGAACTTGAAAGAAAGTTAAAGAAATAGCATTTATTCGAAAAATATTTATTTTGAAATAAAACTATCGCACTAGCAATCATTTGTATAGCACGTTGCAGGACAACAACTATTTGTGGAACTGTTAATGTTTGTCTCATATGAGGCTCAAACCAATAACAGTCGGCGCAGCGTAGAAACATTTCTGAACTCGTTCTTCTATCGCCATCCATGCAGCCAAATGACTATTGGATATTTATATTAATTTCGGCAATTTCTAGCCCATAGTTTGCTACAATCTGTAAAACAGATACGTATATAATTTTGTTGCCAGTTATTTTCATTGGTGCGCTCCTGTTTTGTCGAATATGGCAACAGGTAAATGTAAATTCACATTAATAAGTATTACTTTGACATTCATAAGTCCTACAACTCTGTGACCTACACGAATAAATATAATTTTTATTTTACAGCGGAGTTAACCCCCTTTATACCTATGAAAGAAAATTTAAACATACCTATGTTTAATTCAGCTACGACTATTAGGATTAACAGGTACTAAGATACTATAAATAAACATTGCTTCATGCCGACCAAACGAATAAATCGTAGCCTTGAAAGTAGGGCATAAAATTCTCAACAAAAAAAAAAAACTATAACCAGTTTGGACATTTCCAAACCGCGTCGTGACCTAAAAATGGCAGCTCCAAATAACTATCTGCACGCACGTAAATTAAATTATTTTACGTAAACCTGTTATATAGAAATGCACGCATTAGAGCCTTGTCTAATCCAAGGTTCGTCAGCAACTTCCTGTCAAAAAAATTGACAAAAAGCACGTCGTTTTTTGTGTCAATCAACTGTCAATTAGAAACTCATAATAATATTGAGTTGAGCATAGAATTCCTAAGCATCTTTTTTCCTGTCAGTTATCTTATGTATATAGCGGTGAATGCAACGTCTTCAGTGAATAAAATACTTTCAGGTTGGCTATTTTTTATTCTTTATAAACTCTGTTTGATCGTAATTTCGACTCATGTTCAGTGTCAATGTAGTTAACTGTTACATACCTACCTTCATGCTTATATCCCCGAAGGGGTATGCAGATCTTTAGATCACGGTTTAGATCACGCGTTAAAGACGGCAGATCTATGAGCATGCACATAGTTTTTTTTTTTATGCTGTTTAAAAACACAACTCTTGCACAAGGAATAACTCCTGTGTCGAGGAGGACCTTACAAACATTCAAACGGACACAAAATATAATACCCAGACTTGGTACAACCATTTGTGGTTCACACAAATTTTTGTCCCGTTTGGGATTCGAACCCACAACACTCGGCGCAGTAGTTGCGGTGATGCGACCACTTAAACCTCAACGCTATCGGTGTAGTCAGTTCCAGACTTCGGGCAACTAAGAATTTCATGACAAAAATCTTAATTTCTCTTTTCAGCTTGAGTTTTCAAATGAACATATTTACATTGTTATAGAACGTTCTAGTACTTAAAAAGGTTATAAAAGTACAGTCATGTTTCATATACCTTTGACAAGATAATTACATTCCATTATTTATAATTAACTTGCAGCCTTATAGTAATTAATGTATACAACGCTTATAACAAGTATGAGATATGAAACAGACTTTGTTCGATTCTTTCTAACCTTTCGTGAGTCATTCAGTTCATAATCTCATAACTACGTTATAATAATATTGTTTTAATATACAGGTGTCCCAGAAGTCAACGTCAAGCCGGCATCAGTTAACAGGCTAAGTTATAATAGCTATCAGAAAAATATACAAAAAAAATCTACATTACGTACTTTTTGAATATTTTTTTTTGTTTTTTTGTTACATCGTCTCGACTAATGCTTCTTTAGGCTCTCAATTTTTTCGATTATTCGAGATAACAAAACAAATAAAAAATTCAAAAAGTAAATATCTTTAGTAACAGGTTTAAAAAAACCATCACAGGGTGTAGATATTATTAAAATATAAATATATTTAAAATGCCTATAATTTTAAAATACATACCTTAGATTTTTTTTTCTGATAGCTTTTATAACTTAGCCCTTTACCTGACTCCGGCTTAACGTCGAATTCTGGGATGCCCTGTATAACTACTATCATTGTGTTAATGCAATAGCAACATGGATTTGCAAACACTATGAAGAATTCTCTGTCATATATGTTTCTCTGTCATATATGTTTCTCTGTCATATATGTTTCGTTACGATGTCATCACCATGTAAACGAGCGATAATACAATGTACTATTTAATGGGCTCATAACTTCGTAAAATTTAAGCTACGGGTTCGATAGCATGGCCTCTGCTTAGCATCTCAAAGGTCTCCCAATAGGCTGCTTCCAACTTAAGACAATAATAACCCAAAATATTAATAGCAGCTTAATTTCAAACTGCTGCAAGCCAGCATTTAAACGTAAAAAGGGTGCGATGCCACGTAACTGTCATCTGTCTAGCTGTATCTACGCTATCTAGGTACGAACTGGTCAGGCTAGGAAGCTAACGGGCCTCAGCACTTAGCGCGCGGTGTGGGTTGTTGCATCTAGATCTATAATTCTCCAGTTTTGTGTAAAAGCTTGGAGTTAACATAGCTTTGATGTC
Source organism: Catocala nupta (assembly GCA_963675205.1). Lineage (NCBI taxonomy): Eukaryota > Metazoa > Arthropoda > Insecta > Lepidoptera > Erebidae > Catocala > Catocala nupta. The sequence continues at coordinate 8,438,543 of OY776098.1, forward strand.
TGAGACTAGATTTAGAACGGTACTTACTGTTCTGTGTCTTCATATACTTACATTTATCATTTTGAATAACGGTATCCATATTATCCTACTAATGATCCTTACTAATTTTATAAATGTTAATTAGTGTTAGTTTATTTGTATGTACCGCTTTCACGCCTTAACTTCTTGACTGATCATGATGAAATTTGTATACATTGTCAGGAGTACAGGAAAAAACATACGGTACCTTTCATCCAGACAAAAGTACCATTCCCGTGGGATAGCTAGTGCTACTATAAATATGAAAGTTGGTAAAGATGTTTGGATATTTGTTACTCAATCACGCAAACACCATTGACTGGGTTTAGATTATACTTGGCACCTAGACCATATTTTGGACTACCGTATTCTTTTCATCACGAAGCAGAAGCAAATCATGATATTATCATTGGAAATCATTCATCGAATCTGTATATTGTTACAGGTTTCAAAAGGGTCAAGAAGGAGTATTGTTGTTGTTTTTGTCTTATACAATCAAAATAATACAATATTAAAAAAAAAAGAAAAACAGATATACATTATTATATTCTATGATTTCGAACTTTATTTTTATACATGTGGAATAGAGACATCCGCATAAACCTGGATGTACCTTCAATATGATGTAGATGGGGTCTTAGACGGGGCCAAACACGCTTATTATGTTTCAGTACCTACCTAGTAAGTAGAAACTGTATAACTCCTTAACGTTGAGTATTGGCGAAAACATCAGTGACCAATAGAAGTACGTTTCTTATATGCCTACACCCGTGTGTTCAGACGGCAGTCAATGCACGAGATTATCTTATAAAAGAAACATCTCCCGCTAACTATTTGTGGATAACACGATATTTTGTCTCGTATGGGGATCGAAATCAGCGCAGTGGCCGTATTGAGGCCACCGCTTAAACTGCAGTCAAATGTCCGTTCAATAATCTTCCTTCGTTCCTGATCCACGACTAAGATTGTCTTATAGTGTAACAATTGGACAAGAAAGTTAATAACATGACAACCCATTCGTATATTACTAAGCGCTTCGCTGCAGAAGATTTTCAAACAAAAAACATTGTATGGCATTCATCTCTAACAGATTAGCAAAAAATAGCTGCTAATAGTCAAACTAGAGAAGTAATGCGTCGGGCATTACTCTGAAGATGGTACAAAAAACTACGTGCTGTATTATAGACAGTGAAAAAGTGACTACTTTTTGTACCAATAAATATGCCTTTTTTCCTTTGCGGTGGCAAACAAGTATAAAACTGCCTGTAACCGGAGACTAAAGACGCTTTTAGAGGTAACATTCGTACGTTACTGAAGCTATAAAGAAGTGGCTCTTAAAACCAGTGGTTATTAGAGAAATTAATTCTAAGAATCACAGAACCACTAGATGAATAATACAATGCATCTTTGACCCTTTGATTGTAGAGTGAACACAGGGAGGTTCACAAAATGATTGACTTGCATGGATGCAGTGTTGTGGGTTGGATGTGTGAGGACACAGGATAAACATTTGTGTGATCCTCGAATATTTATGCCGTATCTGGGCGTTTACTGTGTGACAAAGGATTTATTGTTATTGCAAAAATAGTCTTTTACAAAAAGAAAAGAATGATAGAATATCTGTGACTTGAAGGAATATTTAGACTTGAGAGTATCTTATCTTATTTGAGTGACCACATTCAACAAATTCTTTGCATTCCAATAGTTATCAGTAAAAATGGTTGTTGGTATCGGAAATTATAAGATATACATAGATATAGCGGTATACATACATACATAGATTCTCGCCTGTTTAGAATAGCCGTATGGAAATGGGTTAATATGCTCCTCTGCTGATCATTTCAGGTGAACTTTAACTAAAAGTATGTATAGCTGACCTCGGTGGCACACTGGCAGCATGTGCGGCTATTGTGATCATGGATTTGAGTCCCTCTCGGCTGGACAAAGTGTTTTAGGATTTTTGTCAAAAAATTCTCAGAAGCAGCACAGTCAGAAACTTTGCTTATACAGGGTCTCCGGAAATTAATGGATAACCTTGATATATCTTATAGTAGAACAGATGGCCGATCAGAAAAAAATATGAAAAAATCTATAACGTGAGATTTAAAATCTGGCGAATTATGGGTGTCTTACACTCCTGCCTATCCCTTCAGGGATTGAGGCGTGAAGGTATGTATATATGCATTTAGTTTATCTACATAAACTACACTCGTTCCCGAAGACGTAGGTAGAGACTACGGACGTCCATTTGCCCCAATGCTAGTATAGCTTTTTTGTTTCGGTTTATCTTAGAGATTATATTTTTAGTGCTCCGAAGATTTAGGTACAGGTATATAACACCCACATTTCGACCGTTATGTTTAGGTCCACGTAAAGTAGTCTATTAGTAGAAGATTTTCTGACAATTACCTAGTAACACTTTATTGAAACTGAGCATTGACCCCGGAAATTCAAGTAAAATGTAAGCTTAATATTACACCACTGGACCGGCACCACGACCACTGGAAAGGCATCTTGCGCAAAATATAACAAAAAATCTCAGTATGTATGTCTTGTATCACCAACAGCCTAAACGGCGGTGTCGATTTCGAATGACTGCACAAATCCGGTTTAACAAATTGGCTTTACGTAAGTGGTACTAAAGGCATTTGTTAGAGTTTTTTACACGTCACTGGCTATTAAGAAAAATGCCATTACAAAACTTCCTACTACAGTGTTGAAATACGCGCAACTTTTTTGGCCTAATATGCTTACGTGCGCTTAACTTAAAATGTGTGCCAACCACCATTCCTAAGCAGAATTACGTATTTGTTAATTTCTTTGAAAATTTTTGTTTATATATTTGTAATTGTACCAAGAATAAATCTTGCAACTGCACCTCGTATTTGCGTATTGAAGATATTGTGCTGCATTATAGATCGATATTAACTTGCGATATTTCGTTTTGGGGTCATTCATCAGATTCTGTGAAGAGGGTTGATGACCAATGAGGTCTTTGTTTTGCTTATTTTTGATGACATGGAGGACGGATGGGTTTAAATAGCGATTACGTCAGTAATATTGGTTTATATACTTTTCGTATACCTTTAGTAAAATTCAGTAGATTCAGTAAACTCAGTAGATTTTAAATTGAAGATTCTTACAATGCCAAAGCAGGAAGAAAGCCAGGGGATTTGCAATTTTTTGAAATTAGAATGTTTACTTAAACATATAATGAGGATTAAAGCTTTGCTTACTAAGGTAATAAGAGGTGTGCAAGAGTTTTTAAGTTAAGAAGAATTACGAAACTCTTACTTAAGTCCTAATACTAGAACCGCCCCTTTCCTCTAGCTTATAGAATTATAACAAATGTTACTTTTTATATAAGTTAAAGTTAAAGATAGTAGGAGTAGTAGATGTAATCACAATCCTCATATACAGATCAGACACACACAGGAATTTTTAATACATAAAATACTATTACAAATTTCTTTAATTTTCAACTTTTTACTTTGCTGTCTGTACTAGCATACTAAGGCGCGGGCCCAATCACACCTGGTCTTTTTACTAGTCAAAGAGAAAAATAGTCCCAAATCTCGGCCAGGGTGGTGGACTATGGCATGACTTCTGTATAACTGGGAGAACGTGCCCAGCAGTGGAATAGTCGCTTGTAAGTTTTATTATTACATAGCATTCATTTCATAACTATTCATTTCCCTATAAACATATAAAACAAACTTCCTAGAGCACAGAAAGGCATCGACAACAATCTCTTTGCGCAAACAAAGAAATCTTTACGACTAGGAACATAGATAATAGAATAGTAATAGTCTATGGAATTAATGAAGATGGCGACCTCGATACGATCTGTGATGTAGGCGGAGCCGTGATTGATCAATTATGTTATTAGATATTTCCACTAATTGATTGCGTACTTTTAAAATATACTAGATATTTTAAAGATGGCTTACTTGCCTGCCTATGTATCTTCGAAAGGTTGCAATTTATGTCATATGTTAGAAACAGATGGTATGTCGTCATTGTTATATTCAGTCTTAAGCTTGGTGACTCCACTGTGTATCTCTCGAATAAAAAAATCATCAAGAGCATTTTCTCGAATGAAGTAATAAATCTAACTGCTATCACGTACATATACCAACAACATGTAATCGATCTTAATTTTAGGCGATAAAGGCGTAAGACTATTTATTGTATGGATAATACTGTACAAAGGCGCGTATCTGAATATCATACGAATGCAATAGAGTAATTCACCTACAGTTTTTATTATTATAAGTAAATAAGTACAGTTACATTACCTAAACTTTGAAAACAAAGAATTTATAAAATATACCTACTTAAAAATACATAAGAAACAACGTTTCAAATCTAATATTAGGGGTTATTTTTAAATTACAGAAAAAGGATGCACGATACAAACTGTGACGTGACGGCTATTTAAATATATCTGTCTGAGAGAGATAACGAGATATTCCCACTACAACTCAACTTTTAAAATAAAAATTACTACGGTAATGTTATCTACTAGTATTGTAACTCGGCCCTGTCCTTGAAATAATTACCTACAGTCGCGCAGTACGTAAATACGCGAAAGGGTTGCCCGCCTACAGTATTTTAATTTCATTTACCTACTTGAGTATCTTTCTAGTTTAGTGTATATAAATAAAATAATTCTCATTTAAAATAAATAATTCTTTGTTAATAAAATAGGAATTGTTCAATAAAAATCCAGTTGTGTTTTTCGATTAGTAGATTTAATAAAAATCACCCTTATAAAGAGACTGAAAAATATTTGCACCTCAACTGATTCGTACGAAAAGTTTTATTGTTAAATTTAATAGTATAAAAAATCCGCATTCAGATAAAAAGTTTAATAAAAATACTTTTGTTTGCAATTGCACTTTGCCATAATTATTATGTACTTATTTTAATCAAATATTTACAAATCGCACGCTTACTGCTTACAAAACCATCAAACCGTTCATTACTGCGGCGCATTCGCGACTAGTTGTGTACCAAGTGTATACCGACCTCTAGTCGCGTAGGTAGGACTCGCGTTCCGACCGTTTGTATGAAGATGAAATATTGTTAGATAATATTACCGTATAATTACTCCCTTATTTTGCAACCAATTTTGATACTGTTCGCACAAAAAGATTTGTTTTGATTGCTATTTGCTCATGTGTGTTGAAGAATGTACCTACAAAATATATTGAGAGTTAATGCCAGATTTAAATATTTATATTTGTTATCTTCACAGATGGCAATAAATCATTATCTGTCATTGCTATCTCACAGCTTAATCTTTTAATCTGTAATTAATATGAGAAGGTTCCTTTTAAGTGAATACGTGGGTAGATTATTATTTATTTATCTTACTTATATGGTAAGAAGATGGTCAAATTCATCATTTGAAAATAGAATTTGATTGGCATACTTCATGGTTGTCTATTTATATGGTATACCACCTTTTTTGATGACTTTTACAATGTTTAGGTATAATCCTCGTTGGCTCAGTAGCGTAAGCGTAAACATGATGCGATCGTGAGGTTCCAAGTTCGTGATTTTCACAGTTAATGAGAAGCATCAATCGCTAACGATGATTAACAATTATTTAAAGCAAATGTCTGATAGCATTGTCACCTTTTTCACAAGACTACGCAATATAGTTCCTATACTATTTGACATACTTACATAGTCAAGCCTTCCCCGAAGGAGTAGGTAGAAATATATTACACCCACATTTTACCAAGTATAGTTTTAAGGCTTACGTAAGCAGCGAGCGTTTGATCGTCCATTGAGCACATTTCTAAACATCGTGCTGATACTGGGCATTTCTTGACAAAAAAAGTTCTGATGTAACAAACATAAAAAAAAACGAATTGAGAACCTTTTATTGAAGTCGGAAAAAAAGATACAATAACACTTGTCCGACCTGGGCTTCGGACTCGAGCCCTCATGCAAAGTACTAACTTTAATTACCGTTGTGCTATCGACAATCAAAAATACAGTATTGTCTCTCCAAACATTTACAATCTAGTCTAAAATCAAGCGCAGACAAATAGGTTAATGTTAAACAAAATATTTGTAAGAAAACCGTTATTATTATATACGAATCGAATAATTTATAAAATTTAACGGTTTCTTGACTATATACGATTATCGATAAACGGTTACCTATATTTTACGATATAGTGTTGCGAAGGATCGCCTCTTTGGTCCCGTGGCTTTATAGCTTACGGTTGATGGTAAGGTCCTAAATTCGATATCGTGTTGGTTTTGATTCAATTCCTAGCATTAGAAATGTAGATATGAAAATTATAGTGGCAATATTTTAAGTGATTGCGCCTTAGTAAATATGCTTACTTTTAATTATGTTTTTATAAATGATCGCCGTAACAGATGACATATAAAGCGCCAACGTTTCATACTTACGTTCCACTTAACAAAAGGCGAGCGTATTCTCGTTCATCATACCTATTTCCAGACGCCGTGTTGCTATTCAGAATTTCTTGAATGATAGATCTCGAATCAAATCAGATTTCCCATAGGAGCTAAAACATTTTCCTTTTTATTAAAAGACAACTCCCGCACTAGATATTAATCCTGTGTCTTATCATGATTTGCAAATATGCAAACGCTGTAACTAATTAGGTACTGGTGAATGGTATATGCCTATATTAAACTGTTTCTTAATGTAGATATGTTTTTAGTGAAATGTGTGTATTAACTCATCTTCTTGGCTACATACAAATGTAATTTTATGTCATAACCTAGATGTCCCTCGTGGTTTCACCCACGTTTATGATTATTGCTTCTCTTCTATGGGTCGTAGCGTGATGTTTTATGCCTATATTACTTCTAGCTTTCTAATACCTAGTAAAAGAATTATTAAAATCGATTCAGTACTTTTAGAGATTATGGCTTACAAACAAATCTTTCTTTTTTATATTTTTAAGTAGGTACTAAATTTTGCTCGCGGCTTCTATCGTGGAAACGTATGCTATGTCAATATTCTATCCATCGGCAACAGTAATTTTTCTGGATGAAGGTAACCTATGTCCTTTTCTCTACCCCTGACAACTTCTCCCTAGCCTTTATTATTCTCAAGTCACTTGGGGTCGGCTTTTCTGGTCTAACCAGATTTGACTGGATATCAGTTTTTACACGGAGCGGCTGCCACCTGACCTCCACAACCCGAAGGCTAACGATACCCTAAGGCTAGACCAGTGTCAGGATATTATAGGGCACTGACTTCCCAATAACGACTGCCATAGATGTTCATGGCAGCTGGGACCGACGGCTTAACGTGCTCTCAGGCACGGAGCAGGCGATAATTGTCAATCAATACGCACATAATTTCGAAAAGTCATATAACTTCCGAAATTCAGAGGTGCGCGACGTGGGTTCGAACCCGAGACCCTCTGCATTGCAGTCTGTTGGTCTCCCCACTGACAACGTGTATGCGAAATTTCATTATGATTGGTCGAGTAGTTGAGGTGGGATAGCGGAACAAACAAACTCACATTCCCATATTTTTAGTTGAAAGATGACTGCTTGTAAGTGACCAGTTTCATCACTTTTAAGCGGAGTTAAAATCGCAGTCATTTGTATTTAACTGTAAGGCAAGAGACAAGATCTTTGAGTACTATAACCTACTTTCCTGCCTACACTATTTGCATGCAGCACTTGTGTTAGTAAGTATATATACTAGTCCTTGTTGACAATACAAATAGCTATGTTTGTTAACTTGTTGAACTTGGCCGTTCAGATTGCTGGGCTATCCAGCGGTAAAGCAATGGCGGAAATATAATAGAACAGAATAAACTATTGTGCACAAATAACGATGATTGAAAAAGAAGAAACAATTTTACATTAAGTATATTAATGTGTGCAAATACTGGCCTAAACGCTAAAAACACAAAAAAAAACCAGAGGCACTTCAATTCTAAATTCAAATTGTTTTCTTGTGTTGAGTTTACACGAATATTAGGTACCTACCTACACTTTGAAATTAAACTGCTTTATACTGATCGTAGCTTATTTAGTTTATAATATATTATAATTATTTAAATGTATGCTTTTAAAAACAAACCGCTAAGAAAATTAAATGCAGTCAAAAAATTTTAATCGTGATCTCAAGTCTGTTTAGTAAAGTAGGTATCTATTTATTTATTTTCAATTTATAGTGTCTGGCTGGTCTGGTGACCTACTGTAACTTTTTTATTTGCTTTAATAGGAGTTCAGTCTACATATCTAGGAATAAATAAAGTATTAATATGAATCATCTTTAAGGTTTAAGCAGAAGTGTCCCTTTTGGCCAACTATGGGGCGAGGGCGAGCCTTTTATTTCCTTCTAGCAAACAAATTTTAATCGTCCTGCTGGCTGTTTCCAATGAAAAATTGCCCAACTTAGGTATCATAAGTTCACAATCGTAACTTGAACAAACGCTAGCGTAAGCCATGGAAATAACAAAGCAGTCACACATAGGACAAAAAGGTTATAAAACTCAGTGATTTCTACGTAACAGCCTCACGTTCGTCGCGTTGGTAATAGTAGTAAGTACCAGTTTCATTAACAACATGTGCAATTGCTTTTTCCTTGAGTTTTATTATCCAATAAAAACTATATCGATGCGATCGCAACGACTCGGAACGAATCATTCGATATTAGCTTGTAATTCTGTGAACGCAACACTAGACGATTTACTTTTTAAACTCTCGAATATAATGGTAATTAGAGTTAGTTGTTATCCGATAAGAAAAGTAAGTTCCGAGTCAACGCTTTTATTTTTTTTACTTCGGGCCTTTGGCAATTACTTTTCGTTCTTTTTATAAAATATTTCAGATTTGGAATTAGGACTACCTGTCATTTTTATTTTTGATAATTGTATATCCAGTCAATTACTTAGAGTTACACAAAGATGTCAATCAAATTAATAATAAATGCATTTTAATTAGTTTGATTATACTATGCAATAAAATAAGTTTTCAAGGCATGGTGCCTTGAAAACTTATTTTATTGCTTTCCTTACTAGAAGGGTTTACGCGGGCTTATATATATTTCAAACATCTTAAAGAAAATCATGAAGAACTCTTAGAAATACAGGTTTCCTCACGATGTATCCTTTCACAGTTACTTTACTTAAATTCGAAACATCAGAAGTGCATGCCAAGGGTTCGAAGACGAAAGTTCTTAATTGGCAGTCCATCAAGCTATCCCTACACTTCAACATTATTTGGTAAAGTTAGTGTTCCAAAGAAAATTTTATCACGACCTGAAAATCGATGCAAAGAGACATCGAGTCATCATTGACAATTGTAATAGCAGTTTTTTCAAATAATTCAATTTGGTAACCACATTTTAAAATTTTCAAGATATCAACTATATTGTAAATAAGTAATACATTTTATTTCAATATTACGAAACATGGCGACATTGCCGATGCATAATGTTTACATGTTTTAGCACATAAATGTGAATATGCATAACTTTTACTTAGTGACGATACGCTAAAATATATAATAAGTTTTCTCTAATATATATACTAACTAATGTTATAAATACGAAAGAGTTTTCATTTGTATTTCTTATCTTCGCACATGAACTTCTAAATTATGTAATTTTATTTCGTTTATATATATAGTATTATAAAATAAAGTAGTCCCCCGCCGCATCTGTCTGTCTGTTTGCGGTAAACTCAAAAACTACAGAACGGATTTTCATGCGGTTTTCAACAATAGACAGGGTGATTCGTGAGGAAGGTTTAGGTGTATAAATTCTTAAGGTTACTCGTGCGTAACAGGGGCGGGTCGCTATTACTATTTATTCAAGAATGAATAATATTAAGTTATTTTTATAGCAAATCTTTATATATATATATAAATATATATAAATCTTCTGTGTGTTTGTTTGTAATTAAACTCCTCCTAAACAGCTGGGCCGATTTTGCATTTTTTTTGTGTGTTTTCAGGTGGATTCGAGTATGGTTTAGATCTATTTTTTTTGTTATTTTTCTTTCGTGTGTATAGGACAACGTCTGTCGGGACAGCTAGTAATATACGCCAGAATTACTCAGTATTTAGTACTAGAATTTGCCCACGGCTTCGCTCTCTCGAGAACAGTACTTTTTATTTTGGATAGAAGCTACCCCATGTCTTTTTCTGTACCCATGAAAAACGCGTATGCAAAATTTCATGATGATCAGTCGAGTAGTTAAGGCGTAAAAGCGAAATAGACAAAGTCACATTCGCATTAACAATATTAGTTAGGATTAATCTCGTTCTTGTCCTTTCATAGGTTTGGCCATTTGTACTTTATAATAAACTTTTATGTAAGCTGAATTTAATTCAACCCCTTTTCAAATGCCTAATAGTTAAGTTCTTTAGATCGAATTTCAGCCACGGTGGACAATCTTAACGTACTCTACCCATCTACACAGACGATATAATAATGCACAAATGTGTGCGTTAACACAAGATGACTATAAGAGTAAGAGAATAGAGAATAGGATGCTATTCACTCACACTCATAATACGATAGAACGGCAATCCAACATGACTGGAGAGAGATCACGCACAGGACCAATGGCTTTGCGTTCTTAGCGAGGTACGGAAACTAGCCTAATATATACTAATGGAAGACTTTGTTTAGCTGATATTTCTTCTTATTAAAAACAAAAGATATCATACTGTTTTAGCTGTAAGATTTCCTATAAATAATAAAATAAAATAAGAACTGAAATGACGTAAGTTTTAAAAGGAAATAGACGAAGGAATGATTAGTATATAATGACTACATGTTGCCTCGAACTTAATCATACTAAGGTTACATTGTACCTACATATGTATAAAGTTTATATAAGTATATAAGTCGTAGATTCTAGACTGCCTTGGTGGCGCAGCTGTAGTAAACGCGACAGCTGTTCATGAGGTCTCGGATTCAAATCCCAAGCGGGATAAACTCTGATTGGAATTTTCAGTCAAGAAATTGTTCGTAGAAGCGCGGAGTCTGTAGTGCATTAGGCAATAGACTCATCCACTATTGGAACCTAAAACCATATTTAGCGAAATATAGGTGTATTACTCTAACTTAACTATTAGTAGGAAAAGGCTATGTCAAAGTCAACGTCAAAAATAATTTATCTATTAAAGTCATATTAACACATATGAGTGTCAAAATTGATAGGTTAGTAAGTTCACTAGGTTACTGAAGCTACATTTAGGTTACTTGCTAGGTTCATGCAAAGAGTTGAGACCATAAGAAACCTCGATGGCCTAGTGGTTAGTGTAACCGACTGCCACGCCTGAGATCACGGGTTCGATTCCCGCACAAGTCAAACATTTGTGTGCACGAACATGGATGTTTGTCTTGGTCTAGGTATTTTTATGTATTAACAAAAAATAAAGTATATAGGTATGTTTATCCATTGTCTAGTACCCATAGTACAAGCTCTGCTTAGTTTGGGCTAGATGGTGTTGTGTGTATGTGCACAAAAAAAAACAGTTTTGTTTCATTTGATACTTTAAAATAAGTAAAATTATCTAAATACTTAAAAACGTCGTCATTTGTTTACGACACGAAAAAATAAAAACGCTTTCGCGCAGAATATATTAACAGTGATTTATCTTTATCGCTTTTAAATTGAACTTGAGCCGACCATGAAAGATGGTGACGCAATATCTACAGTGATGACGTCATCAAAATTAAACACTGTAACGGTGACGTATAAACAGCATCGACGTTTAATGCATTTATTTAATGGTATTCATCGCGTCGGTTTAGCGGTCGTGAATGCGACAGTTGGGTGTGAAGCTTCGGTTTTTATTCCCAGGTTGAGCAGTGTTTTTGGTAATATTGTTTTCTGTTTACGCGAAAGTGAATGAAGCCAGAAAAGTGTGTCAGGTTCGTAGCAAATGGAAATCCGTAATCTCTGACTATCCCTATGGGAAACAGGCGTGAATCTATGTATATATGTATGTTTACGCGAATGTTATTTATTTAAATTAATCTACTTTATACGGATTTTGTCGCGTTGTTTGTTTACCACTTTATTACATAATATTGAAAACTGTTTTCTACTACCTACTATTAAACCTTACTAATTTTTAAGCTAATTAAATTATTAAATCTATTTATATTTAAGTTTCCAATTTCTCCGACGTTTCGGTTGATTTTCAGCAGCCATGGTCACGGGGAAACTAAGATGGTAGCTGTCTCAATGTTCCAGTGTAGTTATTTCAAAGTACACGAACATAGTTTAATCATTGGTGTTTCTATTTACGCAGAATGAGCTCAAAGTAGCATGAAACCTAGCTGTGGTTTGCTTCTTCTTGGGTTTTCTGTCAAGAAATGTTCACTACCAGCAAGGAGCCTGGAACTGTGCCTGGAATATTATAATAATAATAATATTCTATCACATACACACAACACCATCTAGCTCAAACTAAGCAGAGCTTGTACTATGGATACTAGGATAAACAAACATAAATCCTTTTTTTTGTAAATACATACATATTATACATAGAACCACCCAGACCAAGACAAACATCCATGTTCATACACACAAATGTTTGACATGTGCGGGAATCGAACCCGCGACTTCAGACGTGGCAATCGGTTACACTAACCACTACGCCATGGAGGCCGCCCAATAGGCTCGCCCTTATTACCTGGGTATTAACATCATAGTTTGTGGTATGTAGGTGTCATATACGCTGCCTATACTTTCAGATATATAAGCGTCAGACTATGTTTGTATATATATAAACAAATTACTATGTGTAATCTACATTCTAAAGATAAAAACACACCTGTAATTCGCCGCCAATGGCCAAAGAGATCATCATGATAACTTAACTCAACTCAACCTGTATATTAGCCAAGGAGATCATAGCTAATAAGCTTGTTCTGTATACTAGCCAATGTGCTCATCTATACTAATATTATAAATAGGAAAGATTTGTTTTTGTTTGTTTGTTTGTAACGGTTTAACTCAAAAACTACTTAACCGATTTTAACAAATCTTTTAATATTAAAAAGCTTTATTATCTGCGAGTAACATAGGCTATATTTTATTTAAAAGTATTGTTGCTAACATAACTTAACCTTCTTTTACGCGAGCGAAGCCACGAGCTAAAGCTAGTTGTTAAGAATCTGGCCCTGTATTACGCCGAGGTTATATTTATTCACTCGGAAAGATAACATTATCTCAACCGTATGTTGTCTTAAGCTTACTTACATATACACACAAATATAACAACACAGCTAAACAAGTTTGACCGAACATTCAATCAAAGAGCCACGAAAGCCTTGAATGAGCTCTATAAATACAAATATAACAGTCAAATTGGTTTATACTACGAATAAATAAAATCACAACTGGCTTTAGTACTGCGGCGTTTTGCGACAATGTTCAGCTAGGTGCCCTCTAACCAAGGCGAGTTGGACCGGTCACATTCCATACTCTGTGTCCGACACACGGCTAGCTGAAAAACCTCTGTGTCTTACCACGGTACAGTTGGATTTGAAAGCAAACGTTGAGGCAATAGATGCTGTTGGCAACAACTAACACGTAATGTGTGGTCAAAGTGTTTGATTGGAAATTTATAGCAGAACCGAAAGGTGCTCTGCGTATTTTAAACTAGGTGGAAACTTAAGGATATAATGGAAAGAAGTTTTGGCCAATTATTACAGCTTCGCAGACGTGCTAGAGATGCCTTTTTAAAAAAATATAGCTTCAAAGAAACACCATAGCACTAATTTTCTTCAATCCATGCAGCACGGATGGAAAAAAAGATAATATGAAACCTTATAATCGTGTGTAAACATAAATAACCGCATATTTGTACTATGAAACCAAACTTAGGTAAATTAGAAAAGCGTAATAATTAAGAGATTTTAATTAGAAGACGAAACAGTTCACTACCTTTTTCGCCTCTGCTTTTCAAGAGATTTTCTTTGTTTTTCTTTATTATGAAGGGGAATAAAATGGAAACATTTAGTTTAGGTATATTTTTATATTATATTCCAATTATTTTATATTAATTATGGTCAAATTTCAATCAATGAACGAACACGAACAATTAACTTATAACCCAAATTGTTAAAACCTTTAAAAATAATAGAAATATGTTATGTTTACAAATTCTAAAATCTCATTATATATATTTCTAAAGTTTAATTTGTCTACAAAGCAATCTAATCAGCTAGTAAATAGCCATGACCTTGCAGGCTTTCGCCACAGAGGTCAAGCTAGCGAAAGGCACAGAACGACTGTAGCGCTCATTTCTCTGGCACAATATACCCCGTGTGGTTACTAGGGTCATAGGCCTGTAATTAGTCAGTTATAAGTGGTGTGTATATAGAAATATTGTTTTCCTGAAGAGATAGGTAAACCTATTAATATTATGAATGTGAAAGCTTGTTAAAATGTTTGGAAATATGTAAGTCAAGCGTTAACTGTTAAATGTAGTTTAACACAGATAGACCATATCCTTTATTAACATATAGGATACTTTTAATGCCGGTTTGAAATCCTGTGGGATACTCTTGATCAAAAGTGCGGAAAGAAACTTGTAGTTTACATATTACATCCATATTTTGTTATTTCAGGTCACGTGTAATAGAGAATGGGTCCATTGAAGGTTGCATATTAAGAATTTGTAAAAAGTAAAATCGATAATCTCTTTGCCTGCCTCGGTAATCAAATCCAGACCAACTCGCATTAGGTCCCAAGCCAATCGTAAACACCTAACATGGCACCACTCTAACACATACTACAGGTGTCCTTTATTGTCAGTTGTAATCTCATTGCACTTGTTTCGATTATCGATTACACAACCGCTTACGATCGATTTTCCGGAAGAATCGATTCTGAGTAATTGGCGAGGTACCGCAATTCGGCCAAGAGCAGAGCTTGACAAATCGGCCGATGCGACGATTCGCCGGTCGCCAACTGATTTGATAGATCAGTCAAGAATTTTAACCTAATCATTTTAGTATTACTTGACTTTTATACCCAGAAGCAGTTGCCGATGTTTCATACTCTTGCTTTAGCAAGAACGTAAAACCGTTGGTTCTGCCTCAGATTTCTCTCTAGTTGTATCGGCTAGTGTGTTTGTGTTTACGCACATATTTGTACTCTTTAGTATCTCCTACGCTGATGGCTATCTCCGTATAGATCAGTCGCTGTGACCACAATTAGTTCAGATACTTAATGACATAGGTATATCTCTTTATAGTGTAGGTATGTAACAAAATATTGTGACGAGTTCAAGCACTCTTTGTTTTTATTTTTATTATGTTTATAAAGACCTCTGCGACGCCTACATTCACCCTTTCTGGAGCTGGGATGATGATGAGATGAAAGATGTAGGATATTAAACTACATGCAAGATTTTTCTTTCTGCAACTATTTGTAATTTTATATTATACGCCTTATATTTAAAATTTTAACTCCTATTGTAATTTTAGTTAATTTTAGCTAAGGAATGTCGTGAATCTCTTCCTCTTCCTTTAAAAACGCTTTTGCATTAATGTTACATGTGCCCCTAGTTCTTATTGATAATATATTCATTCATCATTGTGGAAAATGTTGTTGATTGTAGTTTTTATCAATTATTTTATAAGCACCAATGTTCTCATATATTGTAATGTACAATGGTTTAATTGCCCGTAATTTGAAATAAAAATTTCATAAAATGGGCAAGGTGTGTTTGGATCTGTGCTCAGTAGACGTCAGTAGGTCTACTCACAGTTACATAGTCTATAGAATATAACTGATAAAGGCTAAGCAGGAGTGTACATAATAATATATACACTCCTGCTCCCTTTAGCTATACATACGCATATTGCTATGTTCTAAAGTACCTCATCATTTGGCAATACATAAATTGTATATCACCGATTGATTAGTTGGTAGCGTATTAACCATAGATTGCATCGATCCCAAAAATAAACGCAGACCACCATAGCAACGAGTCAATATTGTAAACACAGCTTATTAAACGACTGAAGTCCTTGAACATAACAACATGTTCAGATAAAACGAAGATTAAAGTCAATAAGAATATCGCTTAAGATGCCGTCAGCAATGAGCTCATCGCAATCAGGATTAATGTACACCTGCAAACAGCTTTAAAACAAACATAACGTGTAGACACAAGTGTATGTAAACTTACGGGGACTATAAAATGAGCTGAATCAGACTTTACTTGTAGACAATCTATTGTTCAAGCATATTGAAGATTAGAACTAGTGTTCACACGCATGGTGCACCGTCGCTATCGGTGGGCCGATGTGATTTAAAAGGTTAACTACTCGACCGATAATTATGAAATTTTGTATACACATTATATAGAAGTAATAAAAGGACATAAAGTACTCTTCATCCAGAAAAAATACTGTTCCGAGCAAAGCCGCGGGGAAAGCTAGTACCTACATTATAAAATCCTAGAGCCGCCAAACCTTAGTCATTTTAACACAGTATTTTTACAATATATCAGTAATATGTAGATAATATAATAATATGAATATTCTATATTCTATCACATACACACAACACCATCTAGCCCAAACTAAGCAGAGCTTGTACTATGGATACTAGATAATCGAGAAACCTTCATAATATATACTTTTTTTTTTGTAAATACATACATATTATACATACAAATACCTAGACCAAGACAAACATCCATGTTCAAACACACAAATGTTTGACTTGTGCAAGAATCGTACCCGTGACCTCAGGCGTGGCAGTCGGTACACTAACCACTACGCCATTGATTAACATATGCAATGCATGCATATTAAAATACCGTCTTGGGTAGAGTAAATGTTACTCTGAGAAAACCAAGGTCTAACTTAAACATCATGGGATCAAAGTCAAAAATATAGGTAACATTTTAGTTCATCTTAAACGAATTATAGAGTGTTGGATAAAGATAACTAAAATGAGAATCAATTTATTATTTATACGGCTGATGATTTAATTTAAAAGCTTAAGAAGTAATTATTTTATGGTTATTATAGCGACCCGAAATTGTATCAAACCGTGATATTAAAGTTTATATAGTCGAATAATTGATTGAATGAATTGGTCACTATACAAAATCAAATTCTTTACACCCTATTACTCATTAAATGACCCAATATATAAATAACAAGTACATCAATGTCTAATAAACTGCAATATGCGTTTTCACTAACTTACGAAAATAATATACTTATATATATATATATATATATATATATATATATATATATATATAAAAAGTGACTAGTCGATGTCTATATAGGAGATATTTAAAAATGTTTTATGTGAGGCGTCATAAGCGCTTCTAATTCTTCTTTTAAAAAATGCAAAGGATCAATTCCTGTGTCGCGGGGGATTTTACAAACATTCAAAGAACGTATATAAGGAACACCAAGAATCGGAACAAACATTCGAGATTTAAAAAAAAAAATTGCCCTGTGTGAGATTCGAACCCACAACATTCGGAGCAGTTGCAGTGGCGAGGCCACCACTTAAATTACTATGCTAACTGTGCAGTTTAGGCTATAGAAGCCAAAACAATTATTACCTAAATTTTTTCTATCTTTCTGTCATTGAAATTAAACACTTTATACGATAGATTAGATATAGATTAAGCTTAGTCTCCCCGTGAACATGGCTGCTGTAAAGCAACCGAAACGTCGGGGCAAAGTGTAAACTTAAATACAAATAGTTTTAATTAGAGAAAAAATATATAGCTTAAATAGTAGTAAAATTCAATAATAGTAGTGTTAGAGTTTTCAAAATTATGTAATAACAGTGTTTAAAATAAAATAAACAACGCGATAAAATCCGTATAAAGTGTTTAATTTCAATGTATAACATTCGCGTAAACATAAGACAATATTATCTTTCTGTCAGTAAGAAAGAAAATATAGAAAGGTGCGTACTTCCATATTCATATAAAATAAAAACTTCTAAACAAAGTAACTCATTTAACACCCAAAAGTAACACGTTTACCCAAAAGTTCCAAAAAAGAAAGCGACAAAATAATCTGATCACAAATTCTTGAGCTCAAACATAAAACTTATCTTTTAAATCCGAACAAAAACGAGTAAGAAAAAACGACAATAACAAAGGTATTAAAATACCAAAACACGGGCACGCGATCGGGAATCGAACCTGTACCATTAACGCGCCAGACACGCCCACCTGACGAAAAAAGTGAAATGTACAATCGAACACACAAGTGGAGTGACACATTTATTTCTTAAAAACATTTATAAGTCCTCTTTTCTACCCTTATTTTGTTTTTGATTATTTCGTAATAAGAGCTTAGATACCTACCTATATTTGAACCATAAGTGAGCTTTAAAAAAATTAAATCATGGGACTCTTTCCAGAAAATATATACACCAACATATAACCAAATGTCTTCAACTATGATTTAAGCCTCATGTAACAAGATTAATTTTTGCCGTCTACTGGGCACAGATTAAGATTCTGTGCTGGTAATGAGCACTTCTTGATAAAAAAATAATGCTTCAGCCCAAGTCAAGCATCAAACCTAAGACGACAATGAATAAATGACTATAAATGGTACATAAATACATGCGACACATGTGCAAAGGTAGCGAAATGCGACTGGTGTGTTGAAATTTTCCTATCAAGAATTCCTTAATGAGAGCACAGAGTTTAAATCTGCGGCTGGGCTACGAAGGACCATAAATCATACACCGATAAAAAGCATCAAGCTTTAAAAAATACCAATAATATATTTTTAAATCTGTGTGCGACTGTACCAAAATACGATAGCACAAACAGGTTCGGAAACATTTGGGTCCATTGGGTCGGATTTGTAAAATAAAACCGTCGTGACCCACGCGAGCACGCGACGACCCCGACGCGGGACTCCTTCGAAGCATCTTTGATAAAAAACGATATGAACTGACCATAAGAAGAATGAATAAAGCGGCTATGTTGGTGCCGAGGCAAAGTTTGAAATGAGGTTTCGGATTCGATTTCCAGATTAGGTGAATTGTTATTGGGATATCTTTATTAAAATACAACTCTCGCAATAGGTATAATTACTGAGTCGCGGGGAACTTCACAAACGCTTAAACTTTAAAGAATGGACACAATGAACAATCGGAACAATTATTTTGTATATATATTTTCTATTGTCCTATTTGAGGATCGAGCCAGTCGCCGTAGTATCAGTGACAAGGCGAAAACACGTGCAGTCTAATATGAAATCAATAGAAGGTATCAATAGAAGCTATGTTGTTCCTGTGCATAAGTTTTAAGTTAATTCAATTTCCATATTGGGCGAACTGATGGGCTTTAGAATAATTCTCAGTCGCAACAGAATGTCTGAAAAATGGAGACTGTAGGTTAGACCTTGTGGCATTTAAAACGTAGCTGGCCTAATGTGTTGATAAATCTCTGCCTGATTTATATATGCCATAATTACAAAGAACAAAGATTTGTTTGTTTGTAATCGATAAACTCTAAAACTACTAAACCGATTTTCATAATTCTTTCACCAAAAAAAGCTAATTTACCCAGAAGTGCTACAACTTGCGCATGCTTCCCGCGTCGTGTACAAGAGCTATAATATGGTTGCACAAACACCCTAACTTAAACCAACGGGACTTTTAATGGGTATATTTATTATTTGATATGTAAGTCACGTTTTTAATTCCCATAACAACAGTTCATACACGCTATTAGTGAGGCAAGGGTACGCGAACAATAGAACTTTCAATACGCTCTCTGTCGAATGTAGCGCGACTCTACTAATAACTACATTTATATAAAAGAGCTGTACATTTTATGTTAAATACTGTTGTAACAGCTATAGTCTAGTGGGAGTCCATTGGACTACCAGAGGTCTCAATTCTGATTATGAGGCACGCACCTCTGACTTTTCGAAGGGTGTAATATATAGTTAATTATCGCTTGATTTACCGGAGAGTCGTGAGGAAACTTGCATGTCTGAGAGTTCTCCATAGTCTTTTCGAATATGTGTGAAGTCTGGTAACCGGCACTGGGCCAGCGTGGCAGACTATGGCCCAAACCCTTCTCATACTGAAAAGAGGCCCGTGCTCAGTGGGACAGTTTATAGACAGAGCTGATGTTATATATGTACTGTGGGTAGATTGTTCTGATAATAGAAATAATATGTGAGCCTTATGCCTCAGTGACAGCCGTAGTGAATTCCGCTGCTATGCATGAGGTCTCGGGTTCGAATTCAGTTCAACTAAAAGGCTTTAAAACTGGTTTTCACGTTTCATGGTAGATTTACTAACATCCTGTCGAATAAGTAAATGTTATGATAATACTTGATTCATATTTTTGTATACAACAAATATATTGTTTTAAATATATAATGTATCAATACTAGGCATTGTATATTTATACTCAAGTCACGGTACCAACATATCAGTTATGATTATGAATGAACACGCATAAAAAACTTTTTAATGACACCGATAACTATTTTCTTATGCCTATTTTTTACGACTGGTACTATATAGTCGAATGGTCACGATCTAATTGTAACCTTCTTAGTAACCTTCTGAATGCTTTATGTGACATTGATAGATACCTACGTATAAACCCATGAAAAATACTTTACTAAGTTATCACACACTAGCTTTTGCTCACGGCTGCGCTCGCGTAGGTAAGTGAGTAGGGTAAGTTAGGTTACGTTAGTAACAGTGCTTTTTTAATGTATGTATATATGTTACTCGGTGATAATATGGCTTTCTAATGGTGCAAGAATTATTAAAATCAATTGAGTAGTTTTTGAGTTAAATCCTTACAAAAAAACACAAATAATCAAATCTTTTTCACACCTGTATGCTCGAAAGAGTAGGCAATGAAGTATTACAGCCGCATAGTTTCAGGTTAAACGTAATAAGAGGCGACCCTATTGCCGTTCCTCGCGAACATTTGCGAGATTCTACATTGCTACTTTATTTGCTCTTAACAGAAAATCCAATTATACTTTCCCCGGGAATAAAACTTAAGACATGCACAGCAGTCATTTACTATCACTGCGTCATCAAGGCTGATATGTCGATTAGATAATGATATAGATACATAAGATCCTGTCATAGACAATTAATCTGATTGAATGTTTTTGTGTCCATTATTTCAATGTTTATAACATCCTTTACACAGAAAATTCATCTGTTTATATGATATTTTAAAACAAAGAACACCATGTTCAACTCAAAAAATGTATAGTCACAACCTGCCATTTAATATTTTTTGGTAAGAACACAGTCTGACGAAAATGGAAACCACAAGTCGATGACCTGTCAAAACCTCCACAGAATATAAATTGAGCTACCTACGGCTGTTGTTTATGTTTATTTATTTATATTAATATTAATAAAGTACCTTTACTGTAAATTGGATGCCGTTATTTGTACATACGTTTATAAATATGGCTGTCTTCAGGTAGGAAGGTTTACTATGGCTGTATTTAGGAAGCTATCCTGCTGTCTGCTAACTAAAAAGACGTTAAGCCACACGCGTTCCATATCAGTTAATGTCCTTTTAGTCAGTGGACAGCAGTCTATGTAGCCATAGCAGTGGACACGCTTATTGCTTTCTACCGTCATCCTTGATAGACTTTTCTGGAATACTTTTCTTATTTAGGAATTCAATGATGGCACCTCCTAAACTAGAAATTGTCTACTCTCAAGCCGGTGGCATAATATTTACTCACACATACAAACTCTAGGCGATGGATACAAAGCTTGTGTTTAGCTAGCTTGATGTTACTATACAAGGGGCGCGCCTAGAGCTATCTCCCGGAACCCCTGCTAAGATTTTCTAAAATTTGTAAAATGTAGGGATTCATAGAGGGCTTGTCCCAAACTAGAAATTGTCTTGAGGCGATCGCAAAATACTTTATTCATTCACTCATACTTACTTTCCCGCCATATTTGGATGTCAAAATATTGTTGACAAGATGGAGTCCGTAAATTATTAAATCAATGATATAAAAGCCAAATTTGGAATAAAATGCCTGATTTGGACATCGAAGCTGAAATAGCATACAATTTAAATTGTTTACTTAAATGACTAGCTTTTGCCCGCGACTTTGCTCGCGTAAAAATAGGTTAGGTTATGTTACTAACAGTAGCTTTTTAAAATAAAATATAGCATACGTTACTCGGTGATAATAATTATTTATTTTTTAAATTTCAATCCTTACAAACATACAAACAAAAAACAACTTTTTCTTCTTTATAATAAAATATATATATATATATATATATATATATATATATATATATATATATATATATATATATATATATATATATTATATATTATATATTAAAACCCAACATTTTTGCCTGACATAGCCTGCTGCGCCATCGATTTGTCATTTTTATTACATTTTAAATGAACTGGAATTATTTCTTATGTGAAATAAAATTGTTTATACCAATAAATCTAAAGAGAAATCTTTCGTACCAGGATTTTGACGGCGGGTCAAGAATGTATTGAAAAGGTTTCAACATAGAAAGTAAATACATAATACATGCAATTGTTTTCACTGGCTCGCGAGAATGTTAATGTTGTTGTAAAAGTGACAGCCGCCGCGCTTCCTTACGCTGACGCTAGTGGGTTCGATGTTGACTGCTTAATACGAGTAAGTTTATTTATATGTGCGCCATGTTAATTAGCGGTTTGAAATTTTAGCTATTAAAGATTGCACTCATATTATCTTTAGCAAAATCTGACATATATGTACATACATAATTTAAACTAATCGAACTATTAATTATCCTAACTTAGATAACCCTGACTATTTTGTTAACGATAATAATAACTGCACGTGCGTTCATAATTTGAAATAATTATAAGTACCGTAATAGATATGAAAAGTGCTGACGTGAAAGAGTCAGGTATGATAATATCAAAGAAATGCGTTTTAAATTTTTAGCTAATTTTAATGTACCTATTGGAATGTTTGACATCTTCACTTTGCGTACGCTAGTACCATTTATCTGCTTCTTGCCTGCATGCAATATCATTGCGAAATATCAATAAAAGGACATTTTAATATGTAGACAATTTGACATTAAAAAGTATAAATACAATGATTCTAATTTTAAATGTATTTATAGCTTTAGCTTTAGCTTTTTTCTTCCAGTGTTGCCATTGCACTACAACTATACACCGCTTACTTTTTATTTACAAAACATTGTTTAGCATAATATTTCCAACAAACATAACTACATGTTTATGTATCTAAATGTTTTACATACATAAACATGTAGTTATGTTTGTTTGTATATTCATAGTTTAATTATAACACCTCACAGGTTAATATACCGTATAATTTACCTACACATGCGTATAAACTTATTTGAATAGTACTTTTCTTCCTCACTGTTTTATTTCCTATTACTCTGCATATTGAAAACAAATCTAATATATTATTATCACTTATATAAGCTCGAGTGGAAGTGCATCATATCCACAAACATATAAGTTAATTACACCCATATTTCATTAGTCATATTTTTGTCTCAGGTAATATGTGAAGTCTGCCAACCCGGGCCAGCGTGATGGATTATGGCCTAACCCTTCTCATACTTAGAAGAGGCCCGTGTCCAGCAGTGAGACAGTTTAATACAGGGCTGGTATCTATATATTAATACGTGAAGCAAAAACTTTGTGCCCCTTTTTATGAAAATTGCGCGGGCGAAGGAGTATGAAATTTGGCACAGTTAAAGTTTATATGGAGCAAGGGGGACTAATCTTAATATTTTTATAAAATATGCATTAAAATACATTAAATTAACGAAAAAACACGACACGCACACAACCATGCATTTGACACGCAGTTGAATCGCGTTCGTAGTATTTTGGCATTGTTCGTCTGACGTCGTACAATTCTTCGTAACTATGGTTACATATACCTTATATAAATGTAATAAAGAAAAAGAAAACAAAGTAGGAAGCTTAGGAATATCGTCAATGAAATAGTATAGTTAAGTAAATAATAATTTATTTAAAAAAGATAGGTAAATTAACCTGTACAGCCTTGGCGAAATCTAAATGAAATGTGATTATAAGGGTAAAGTTATAAACAGTAAAACCTTAATAACGATCAAACTTAAAATTTAAATTAATAATTATGGTCGAATTTTGACCACTTGGCTACCGCTAGTTATTATTTTTAGGACGCGTGCCTCATGTCGTCTATTGGATATATGTAGGTGATGGGAGATATACCGTTTTGAGAGCCTTTATCCCGCGTGGCAGCATAGGGATTTGTGGCGTAGTTTATCATCTGGTGTTACTTATTTTTAACCGCTTGCTATTTTGCAATATCGGAAACATTATGTACCAAATATCGTGCATTTATAAGTTTTTCATGGTAAAAACATTATGCATAGCAATAAGCAACAGATTATATTGTGAAATAATATTTACTTTCTAATATCTATCGTAAATTACTAGGATCACAGATAACGAAATCTGAAACAGACTATTACGTATCACCAGACTAGTTATTGCAAAAACTTATTAAATTCAAAATGTCTGACCATTCCAAATTTGCACAACAACCTTATTTACTTAATAGCTTAACATTTTACGACAAACATTCAAGGAAAAGATAAGCGACACAAATATTATTACAACTGGAGTACATGTAGATCTTGATAAGAGTTAAACTAACCTCCTTGCTTATCACTGCATGGTTTCATTAATCTTGGCATAATAGGTTGGCTGTTTGCGCATGGTCTGTGCCACACCATAAACTTTTGATCGAAATGTCATATCGATTTGATCTCAGTGTTGGCAAAGTGTGTATTGTGTAAACAATGATATTTAAAATGTTTTTTGAATAATAGTTTACAAAAATGTTGGCGAAATTATATTTTCAAAGTGTGGGTTTGAACCCTATACGCCACAAAAAAATGTATGATCTGAAAATAGTTATTTCAAAACTAATTGTTTCTTGTGTCCGTTATTTTGATGTTTGTGAAGTTTCCTAAGCAATAGACATTATATAGCTAAAAGAGTTATCTTTTCAAAAATAATAAGGAATCTGTTAATGAGAAAAGAAAAAGAAGAAGAGGAAGAACAACCAGAACTGGAACAACTGGCACAAATGATTGTTTCGTTGAATCATTGAACCGACAATACTTGCACAGGCAATAATCAGATGACGATTTAAATCACTGCGCCAACACTTACATGTATAAGCGATAGATTGATTGACTAAATAAATTAAAACATACTATAAAACTAAAGTATGTTATTTACGCTAAATTTTAATCTTTGAATAATATAAGACAATCTCAATCTTCAACATTTAAACTTTTTATCATAAATTCCATTTGAATATAATTATTAAGATTTATTACAGTATTATTATTTTAGCACAATTTTAACTAATTTGTGGTTGTATTTAGTTTATGGGACAAGATCGTAATCAGAATACCTGTTACAAGAATGTCAATAAAAACTTGTTACACTTGAAGTCCAATCATTTATTATGTACATACGAGTACCGACGCGAGATGAGTGAGGGGAATTAAAGATGGATGAAGTAAAGCGAGTTCCTATATATTTGAATGTAATATTTGAAATATAACCGTCACCCGATCGCCAATCATGCACTAGACTTAATGACACTTCAAAGAGACAATATCACTACATCATATCAATAAATATGCAAGAGCCTACTCCTAAAAATGACCCGCACTTAGTTTATGGTACCTATACCATAAAATAAGTGCGGGTCATTTCTAGACGGAATTTTATTTTCTAACAATATTCGATACAAGATTCTTGTTTATGACACTCTTAGATACTATCTATTGGTACTTGTGTAGTTTTATTTTGTCTACGGTAGCCTATTTACGTCGCTTACATCACAGCACCACTTCTATAATATGCTGTCGTACGCTCCACGACCTTATGCCTATTTAAAATTAGTGTCAAGATTAATTAATCCGATGATCTAATGTATCCTTTGAGCTTAAGATTATTTTTGCTAACAGAATAATCTATAGTTCTAGATAGTTTTATTATGCCACTTTTGGCTAAAGATACTAGTAATAGTTGGAAGTGAAATTAGATCCAGTTAGGTAGAATATTGTTA
Organism: Catocala nupta; assembly: GCA_963675205.1. Classification (NCBI taxonomy): domain Eukaryota; kingdom Metazoa; phylum Arthropoda; class Insecta; order Lepidoptera; family Erebidae; genus Catocala; species Catocala nupta. Next base: position 8,464,704 of record OY776098.1, read on the forward strand.
TACCAGTATCTGTATTAACTTATAAAAAGTTATTAAGTTGAGCAAAACAACGGAAGTGCGCAGTAAAGTATTGTTATTAAGCTAGTCAAATAATGACTTGATAACCAGTGAAACATGGCCATTTACATTTATTTACAAACTCAATTGAAATAAAATTGAATTTTTATTTAACTTTGGACGGAAACAGTCAACAAGAATCCCACTTTTGTGGGTTACTGGGACCTGCTTCAGCATAGCAACATAAACAAAATGATACCACCCAGGTAACTTTCTCACACGCGACATTAACACAATTAATGCAAAATCTCCCGATGTGCAATTGAAAACCGTAAATAAACCAAATCACATGTAATCAAAAAGTAATTTTGTTCCAACGCGACATTTAGAAAAAGTTAATTTTGACAGGTGTCAAACTGCGCGCCAAAATACGCAACGTCAGAAAACGAAAGTTCAGACTTACACGAAACTATTTGCTTGCGTCGTACAAATGGCCGGTCAGCTTTCACGAATATATGTTTCACACGTTTTCGAACGTAACTGTGTATATTTGCAGTGATATAATAAATTGTGTGAGAACCATTTTACGTGTACGTTGTACATGGAACTATGGTTATTTTTTATTTAATATACCTATCATTAAAGTAATTTGGACAACAATTGGATGAATATGAGTATTATAATCCGTTGAGTCATCACACAAAATATAAAACTGGTATTATCAAAATGGCGGCCACAATTAAAAATTTTTTATAACCTTGCGTGCGTTAACCACATTCAAGATATAAAATCTTAGACACCGATAAAAATGTTTTTAGGCTTTCTATCGCAGAAAATTAACATAGTATGTTGCGTCACAGAAATGCCGATTTTGCCTATAAAGAGAAATGTTGGAACTAAACAACTTATATGTATATCACGCCATTAAATTTAATTTTTTGATTAAAACTTTGAATAAAAAGGGAAAGCACAGATGAAAGCATTAACAATAATCCGCCAAAATATGTTAAATATTTTCTCAGCGTCGTACAAGTGTAGGTATTACTTAAGTGGAGCAGCCGGCTAAAGAAGTATGCACTCTATAGGAGATCGCAACTAAATAGACTTATGTATATCGGGTTATAAATATATCAGAACATGTTAAAACGTAATATCTATTTATAACGTCTCATTTATACATGTCACATACAAATAACTAGATCTTTATCTAAGTATGTAATTTACAGATCTTCCATGCAGATGCGCTATACTTTGAACTTAAACTATTAACAAATTTTTTTGGCAGGGTCAGTGTTGTGAGCATTTAAAAGCTGAGAATCGATTGTCTAATTCAGTAAATGTACACAGAACATAACGAACACAGAGAGACCCTGTGGCAGTTAGTGATCTTATGCCAGACTAACAAGAAAACTATTAAAGAAAAACACTAATAACTTACCTTTCTACGAGAATAAAAGTCTATTTGTTTTGTTGTTTACATTTTCATTGCGCAGGCGACGAACCGTCGACAACGTGATGTGCAAAAACTCGCGTTACTGAACGAAATGATCTATTGTTGAGGAGTTACTGGACGACTAACGACTAATACACGCATTGTTTATGATGTGACTATTACTTGCGTTTTCTTAACGCACGACTTTTTATACGAGTAGGTAACATACGATTTGATTATAAGCGATTACCGCAGCTCACTGAGATTTCAAATTTACATGCCTTGCAAAGTAAGGAAAATTTTCTTAAAATCGAATGGCAGGCGGTCACCTTAGCCTATGGATGCACATGACATCAAAGAGTGTCACTAATGACGGTCCTTTTAAAAATAAAGTCGCTGTGCTACCAGCTCTAAGAACAAAGACATAAATTATTCAAGTCATCATCTCCTCTTTGCCTCTCCTATTCACAAAATATGATATAGCTATTCTATACCTCGCAAGCCGGACCGGCACATTTCGGAAGAGCGACATACCAGGTTTAACGAGAATCAATAAACACAAAACTGCATGAAAATTTTGCTATTTTGATAAAGTTTTCGAAGACGTACCTAACAAACAGACAGCCAGACAATAGCCTTTACATTTATAATATTGCTAAGGATGATGCAAAAAGTAAAACTATTTAACACATAGGTATAAATGTAAAACGCCTCGTGCAAAATTCATGTTAATCCATATCGCATAATATATAGTTTTCGAGTGAAAGAGGATCGAACTTTCGCCAATACAATAAATTATGTTATACAATCCGTTACATTTCGCAGATTAAATCATATTTAACAGATTATAAAATATTTAGCAGTTCGATATTTGAATTTGATTACTATCGATAGAGAAAACTTTCTATGACTCATGTATAGCATAGAGTTAGATTACTATTATTTTTGTTACTTGGGCTGCATTGCAGTTGTTTTTCTCACTCGAAAACTTTCAATTGTTTTTTGAGTACGCACTTACGTACGCTACGTTTACGTAACGTACTATTTGACACTTAACTTGTACACAAAACATTACTTTTAAATATTCAGTTTACAATTTAAAGGTTATTATAAAAAATACTTACAATAAGACTGTTGTATGTTGCCAAATCTGAAACAAACATGTTTTATTAGCAATGAATGACAGATAAGACATCTTAGGCTAAGTTTACAAAGCAATGGCCCGGTTACCATCAGCCGGGCCAACCGCCGGGCGGGATGGTGATTGCTAACGCGACCCTATCTCGCAGGTTTTAGTGAGTATACCGGCCCCCTTAAGGGGCGGAGAGTCTCACATAACTTCCCTTCCCACCCCGGGGAAGGGGAGTATCCATAAAGGATTTTCATGGGTCAAAAAAAAGAAAAGTGTACGAAGCAAGAGATATATCCTTGATTATAGATATATGTACATATATACACCAAACCTTTGATCATAGATCATGGAACCTAAGTGTTTTGTGAGTGACAAAACTGGCATTAGGACTTTTTAGAGTAATAATGAAATAAAATATTTGTATACCTCACTAGAAGGAGCAACAATCTGCCGCCATTTTCGTTAAGAATAAAACTTAGGTAGATAAAATATTTATGAAATTCAACATGGATATGTTTAGTTGCAAATATTATGCTAATGTCAGTAACTACATTTACCGGACATAATTAACCTTGACTGGCTGGCATTTTGTTTTCGACTTCATTTTTGAGATTATATGATTGAAATTGCATATATTATTATGTACATACTTAGTCTCACTCTCTGGTAGCATATCTGCATATCCCTGAGCAGAGGTCTAGTATCCCTACATTTAGACACCTATTTTTAACTACTATGTAACAGAAAGCGGGTCTTCCCTCTACCGGGTACTTTTGGATATTCTATGCTTCTGAGAATATCCGAACAAAAAACTCAATTACATTTCGGCTAACCTGGGAGTTGATCGCAAGACCTCGTGATTACGCTTAGGCATATCCTACGGGCTAAAGTCAGCAATCAAACCCAAAAAAATAGAACGTTAAAATTGCGGTTGCGTGTTTGATGGGCCATTGTAACTCTCATCGCTTAAGGCTACTCTATGGCAGACAACTAGACAAGTTAATAAAGTTTGTACCAAAGAGGATATACATTAACATACAAAAGGTCTAAGGTGTGATTGTATTACTCATCTTTGTGAGGTAAGCAAATTTTGGAGGCGTAATTTGGCTTTTGATTGATCATTGTTTAAGTGAAAGAGAATGTTAGTCATACAGTATAATCATTTTTAAGGTTAGGCGGTAAAATACAAGCCCGAAGCAGTGTTAAAATACTCATTATTATAAATTCAACTGTATTTATTTTATAGCCTGGGCCCCGTGCCCTTCATATAAATGAGAATGGTTGGTGGTAATTTGCTGCGTGGTATCTAGTGAGCAGTGTTGTAAAATTGGCGTCCATGAAAATTGGTGCGGTTCTAAAATAGCTGCATGGATCAGGATTATCTTGCCATTATTTAAATGTTTACAAAATTCCAAAAGAGATTATTCCTACTGTAGGAGATGAAAATTTTTCGTGTTTTACCTATAAAATCCAACTATTTGCAATGTCGCTAAGATTAAATAAGACAAACTGGAGGACTTTCATATAAGTATGGTTGACTCAAAAGTTGCTTTTTACCCAACAAACCAATCTCAATAGCAGCTATTCCCATTTATCTGGTGACATTACTAACAAGTCGGCTGTTTGTAAGAAAATGGTCAAGATTCCAGAAGGAGGATGACCTTTCAGGAATCTAGAGTAGTTAAACTATAACTGAGTTCTGGTAAGTTAGGGGCTAGAAGTCTTGCATACCAAGCTTTCTCATTCCTTTCCTTTTATTACGTTTTCAACGCTGTCATCGAATTTTATGCACTAAACCATTGCGCGTCACAATGATAATAAGTATGAAATCACCGCGCTCAGAATTAAGCTTTGTAGGCGACTACGTATATTTTAGTTCGCGGTGATTTCACAAATAACTTTTCCGTATGATATGTCATACGGAAAAGTTATTTGTGTACGTTAAATAAGACAACATTTAACGTGACTCGGTCTGATTCAGTGACTATTGTCTCTTAATTCCTATTACTTCATGTCGGATGTAGCCGATGATGTCGGGGTTTAAGCGGTTAAAAAAGTCTAATATGTGTGTAGCATTATATTCGGGATACGATGGAACTGACATTCGCTGTGCGTAAAAGTTCCAAAATAAAAAGAACAAAAATAAAAACCCTATTTCCTAGGGAAAACGCGAATTGCAAGCTGAAATAAAATTTTATAAATAATTTCAGCTCTGTATTAAAACTGTCCCATCGCTGAACACGGGCCTCTTCTCAGTGTAAGAAGGGTTAAGCCATAGGCAGTTAGACACTGGTATAATCAGGCGAATTGTATGGTTGTTTGTCACTTTTGTTGTATAAAAAAGTTTTGCCGTTGCTTGCCGTTCATTACAACGAAGTCTGAGCATAAGAAGCGTTGTGTTGAGGAGTCAATTGGCGGGTGAAAGTCAGTGCGCCTTTTACGCACATCTCAGAATCGCCTCGGGCAACTGCAGGTTATTTTGAAACGATATTCTGTGACAGACTATGTTTTGGTACACAGGAAAAATAAAACAGCATGTCTGTATCTCTCCGATGTGGTATGCAGTGGTGCATTATAACCCAATTATGCCAAGTATGTTTTAATCCTACATGAATGTGAAAAAAGTAAGGAGAGTGTATAGTCAGAAAACCATATTATATACATATATGGGCCTCCTTTTAGTATGATAATGATAAGGCCGTAGTTTACCACTGACACAGTGCGGTCGGCAAACAATTCTAACATTATGGAAACCTCCTACAGCTTCTCTCACGCAATTTTTATTATTATAAAAGGGGCCATGAATAATTAACTAATACAACTTTGAAAAGTCAAAGATGCGTGCTGTGGGATCAACCTCGAGTTCTCTCCGTAGCAGTCAAATGATCTACCAATAGTCTATCGCTGCTATAACATCCACTATTATATTACTAGACCAAGTGAAGCTAGTCGTACTAATATATTATAAATGTAAACGTTTGTGAAGATAAACATCTTCGTTGTCTGTAACTCGTAAACCGTTTAACCGTTTTGAACAAAATTCAGCACACAGAAAGAACATAACCTGAATTAACACACAGGGTTATACCGGTATGAAATACCGCAGGTGAAGTCGCGTTCAAGACAAGTATCAATCTAAGTTAAACGATTACACTATGTCAAAGGAATGCCGGCTTAAGGACACAGCGCGACCTGCGCATAAACAAACTTGTTCTCAGACCACACTTGACCATATTTCGAGCACACGTGGGCGACCAACACTTTCTTCGGTTGATTATCTTTTAAATGGACGACGAAAGTAAGATCTCCGATAAAATATTTGTCACACCGCTCTTATGTTTAAAATGTCTGTTTAAAAAGCCGCCAAGAGTTTCATTTTATGGTGCATTTGTTTAAATGTTACTGACAACGCAGTGCTGCGATTTCGAAGTTCACACGACACAATTATAAATTGAAACTTATATGTTATAAATGCTATTGCATTGGAAAAATCCTTGCTTCGCGGATAACTTTACAAGGAGTGTTTTGTAAAGTTCACGGCAAAGCAAGGATTTTGCTAGTTCAATAAAATTTTTATCAAATGACAAAGTTCTAATTTATATTGTATCACCTTTAAGGACGACAAAGACATTTAATATATGTATAACAAAAAATAACTCCTCTTTAAAAAGCCGAGTGTTGTGTAAGTTCCATCCTTACCCGGGTCAAACTTTTATGCGATCAATAAATAGTTGTTCCGCGTCTGATGCTCTTTGTGTCTGTTTGAATGTTTTTAAAATACCCCGCAACACAGGATTACTCCTAGTGCGGCAGAAATAAAACAAAAGAAATAAAAAAAATCTGACCTCAACCAACTACGTAACATAAGTACTAGACCACGATACAGTTAACAAACATATACCTGGACCACCAGAAACTATGACAAGCCACTTATCTCGAAAGTCCTAACATCTCTGCGATTATCCAGTTAACCCGAGCTGTCTCAGTCTACATCGCAACTAAATAAGATCCAATTTTGTCTTGAAGCGGCCTCTTTGCGTCTTGTGCGCTCACCGAGAATTCTCGGCTGCAGATTTCACGGTAGCTAAATTAGGAGATCAGCAAATTGTTATGTGTTAAACGTAGGAGTGCACTGAGATTTAGAGATCTAGATCTTTTGAATACTGGTCTAGTGACGTACTCATAACGGTATTTATGTTGGTGCCGAGTCTATACTTTGTTTTAAATCTTACTCAAGTATTTAACAGTGTCAAGATAGTCTATAATCTATTAATTGAATTCTATATAAAAATATAACGAAGAAATTTGTGTTTCAAAATACTAGTTCTATTGTAAAACGAAATGCTTCTGCTAAGAATGGGATAATGTAATTACTATAGCAGCCAGGATCAAACCCACATCTTCTTAATTGCAAATCCAATGCCAAAAAGCAAAACATTTGCATTTTACATGGATCACATTATTTTAAATCAAACACCCTACTCGACGACTACTCGACGAATTAACGGAGACGACTTGATATCTGAGAATATAATATCCTTTTCATCCATATACAATTAAACTTTTATATAATATTCGCTTTATAAGCGGACGCGAATACGACAGGATGTAACCAGGAAACACGCAGCCATTCACATGAATCAAGCTTCTAAATATTATAATAAAACATAATTTTACTTCGTAATGTGCGTACGTGCGCTATGGTATCCTCTATTCAACATAAGAATGCCAATAACTACTTAAAATAGCATCGTACAATTACATCGTTATAAGCCTGGGCAGAGGTGCTAAACATAAATTTCGTCAGTCATTTAGAACTTGTTATATGGCTAAGGCAATAGGCATTTAGTTCTGAACCTCTCAGCCAACGTTAGGACGCCGCCACCCATGTTTAACCAGACTATTTAAAATGTAAATTTTGTTATGGTAGTGGACATGGTTGGAGTGGCTTTGGGTATAATAAAGTAAAAGAAATCAGGGTTATATAGGTACTAACATTACTAACATAGAAGATAAGCACAAAATTGTTACTAACTTATTACTAACAATTTATGGACTGTAACGTCTGAAATAAATTATTTTATTTATTTATTATTATTTGTTATAGTCTCATTTTGATTGTATAGCCTTTTCGATTTTCGTATTTTTGAAAATTGGATTGGTTGAGAGGTTATGTCTACTCTGTGCATGGTAGACGACAATAAGCTCGCACCTTATAACGTGGAATCTAAAAAGAAGCAGGTGGAATATGGGTACCTTCCCTTCGGCCTACCTCTTTAGGGACAACTGTGTGTATAGATCTTAGTATTAGCAGCTCAATAAACTGTTAGTGTCGTTCATGTATGATATTATCTTTATAATAGCCCCAGATTGCTTATCGTTACAAACAATATCCTGATAGAAGAACGAAATCTGTCTTTTCTCTATTACTTTGGTAACTACCATAAGTTTGAGTTAATGTTTGCGTGCGATCGAGCAAAATTGCATAGAATTGTCATTAAAAAATGTCTGCAGTATAAAGTTTGGCAATGTGGTTGGTTAGCGGCAACAGACCCTCTTTTGAGTGGAACCTAAAACGCATCTCGGCGAAATATAGGCTTGTTATAACATTGCCAGAGCTACTAATTTTAAATCGTCGCCTTTTTATGATTATCAGGAATTTTTTATAGTACTTAACCTTAATTATGTTAGGTAGTTATTTCACATTAACCTGAATACTTAAAACAATGTCGTTAAGGAATATCGTATCGTAATTTTGTTTTTAATTTGTAGCTGTTGCCCCGAAGCCCGCGGTTTGTCGAAAGCGAATTTCGAATAACATTTTCTATATATTGGATTAATGCATATAAAGTTTTTTGGTACACGAATTAAACTTAGTGCGAGTGTTCCATTTATGTTGTATTTTAAGAACAAATATTTTCTTTTTCTATATCTACTACTAACCCTCTCACAGAATACCGGCGTGAAGTAACGGTACCCGTACTGTTGCTTTCGTATCGGTGAGTGAGAGAGCCGGAGGCCTAGTTACCCCAATCCTTATCCTTTCATTTGACCTTTCCCTCCTTCATTCCTTTTTAAAGGGCTGGCAACGCACTTGTAACTCCTTTGGGGTTGCGAGTGTCCATGGGCGACGGTAATCGCTTACCATCAGGCGATCCGTCAGCTCGTTTGTGGCCCTATGCCATAAAAAAAAATATGTCAACCTAACATAACCCGCCTGATTGTAAATTGTTAGCGTAGCTTCTAATACCTTGCAGTATTAGAAGTATCACTCGCGGGCGAACTAAAGTAGAAATACCAGCATAAAAACATTAAAAAGAAATGTTATTAACACGTCTATTATAGTCACGTTGAGCCGGAACCAAATAATGTGCCAAAGAGATAAATACAATTCGGTCTGATTATACCTCTCTAATCATTATAGATATATCAATATATATCAACAGAGGAATACATCTATATGGACGAAAAGCTGACTGTAATACCTCGTAAAAGAGGGTACAAAGGATTAAAGATAGGCTAAAAGAAAGTAAAGAAATGTTCTCACATTTCTTTGCATAGATTTGGGTCTTTACATAGATTTAGGTCTTTACATATATTTAAACAACGGATAAAAATAATAGCAGGACTGGAAACAACAATTTGCGTATCACACAAACTTACTAAATAATAATACCTATAACACTCGGCACGGTGGCAATCGCGAGGTGCACTACGCAGTCCGTCAAAAAAATTTTTAATAGCCCAACTCTTGAGGAAGCTATATAACATCACGGTACAAGCCACGAGAGCGATGCTGTAATAATAAACGTGGGTAAAACCGAGGGGAGCATCTGGATAATATATCTAAATACGCCAACAACAACACAGAGTAAGCCTATTGTGGAACTAAGCCCACAATAGCCTAACAACCAAACTATCAAGTGATCCTCACAACAAAATTCTTAGCATATATTACATAACACAATGAATGGCGATACAAGATACTCGTTTCAATACATTAATCCTCTTTACTTGTGCCGTGTTATGTTTACGACCGGCACAACTTGCTAACGAACAATGGTTCCACAGAGGTGTTGGAAAGCGTTGCGTAATACGACTGACCAGATGAGGATGGTATTCGACTTTCCAATAACTTACACGCGTTTTCAAGCTTCGTTAGTCCAGTATATAACTGAGTGCATAGTGACGATCGTGAGGTTCAAAGTTCAATATATAAATCAAACATAAATCTCATTGACGTCTAAATCTACCAACTTGTTTGAGAATTCCTAGGAATATAAATTTAAAAGCGGTGGCACCCCACATACCAAACCAATGACCCCACTAGGATAGTTATTATATTTATTCTGGTGTTCTTTACATATAGAAGTATTCATTAAAACATTAGACCTATGAAGTAACGATCTCAGTCGTACAAAACGATGGTGAAATATCGCAGTTCACCGAATATAAACTTTATTTAATTTGTTATTTTTAGACATAGACATAGACATATATTTATTGCATAAAAGTGTGTGCAATGGTGTTACATAATATTAGAATCAACAGTTACTCATTCGGGTATTGCAACTTTACATTTGTTATTTCTAGTAAACATCAAGAAATACTTAAAGATTACACATATTATTTATTATCAAAAGATTCCCTTAGACTATAGAAGGCATTAATAATAAGCCACTTCTTTAAGGCATTTTTAAACATATTGCCATTTAATTGTTTTATGGATATGATTAAACACACCTATAGCAGTAATATAAGCGTTTTTATAATAAATATCATTGTTTATAATAGGGAGGTTAATATTATATTTATATACTGCGAATATTTAATTTAGTGTCTACCTTAAAATTAAAAAATCGGTATTACATTTTACAAATATGCAGAGCTGCAGTATTACACATTGACTGGTATATATGTACATATATACCAGTCAATGTTAGCAACCCTTTGTCTTTGAATGTATTGCGTAATGTGTCTGTGTTTTGCATGTTGTATATAATTCGCTTTCTTTTGAAGCACAAATGTCGAATGTACATTAGTGGCATTTGCCTAATAAATGACACCGTATTTTAGTAGGGGATATACATAGCCAAAGTATGCGGACTTGGCTGTAGAAATAGAAGTTTGTTTAATATATATACATATGTTTCTCCAACACAAAGGGCCTGACAGATGATGATGGTAACTTATCTATAAAGTAACTCGCTATGTAAACTTCGCTTGCGCGATTCAGGATTGCGCAATGTGTAATTGTGTAGAGCGCCATCCTTTGACATTTTTTGCAACTTCTTGGTATGTGTGGAATCGCTACAGTGTTATGACTAGGTATATCCCCGAAGAGGTAGACATAAGTATATTACACCCCTAAACGTCAACTAAGTTTTTAGGTCCCCTGTAATGGTAAACTAGCCCGATTGCCGTCTACTGGGCACTGTTTCAGAATTCGTGTTATTACAGAGAATTTCCTGACAGAATATCTTAATAAGTTTGCCCGACCTAGCAATTGAACCAAAGACCATGAGGTCACATTCACTACCATTGTGCCCTTGAGGCAGTTGATTCAAGTTTTAACATTACCTTATAATATCATTGAAGCTGCAACTATATCTCTCTGATGACATTAAGGCGTGCTACATAATGCATGTGATAAAACTACCTATATGAAACAAGTGTAATAAAATGACGATTTAAACCGCAACGCTTGTCGCAAATTGGTATTGTAAATGATGACAAATTAGTATTAAAACTACTGCGCTAATGTCGTAGATATAATCGTTATGTTATAATACATAATTATGTTAATGATATTTTCTCTTACACTTAATGACTATTCTCGGACTAAGATTCGACTATGGTTATGTCGAAGAACACGGTGGTAGGTTTAGTCGGCATTACCGGGATATCTTTACACCAGTGAGCCCGACATAACTTCTCCGTCGCCCCGCGGAGAGGTATGCGACAAAGCATTAACCTACGTAAAGAAAAGGCTTCAGACCCTGTGTCATTGAGGATTTTACAAACATACGAAAAGGACACAAAGTACATTGAAATTTAAAAACTGACATTTACTTTACTTTACTGTCGCATATACTAGCACAGTCTAGATATGTTCAATTTATACAGTCTGTTAACGTTCGCACTAAAATAATCGGAGCGGGCGGTGGGGTAATACGGGCGAGTTCTGTACCGGCTTAACGCTTGAGTAGCTGGTACTTTCCGACAGCTGTCAATAACGTTGACAGACCTGTTGACGTTTCCTACACTCTAATATAAGTATGAATTTTACAAAGATATACTGACCATTTTTTAGTTTTTGAAGCTTATTGGGCGGCTTTCATGTGGTTACAACGTTTTAAATTTTAGCCAAGCCAGCACAGTAATATTTAAATACATGAAGCATTCCAAACAGTGTAAAATATTGACGTGTTTTTAATATGGCCAGTATTACCGGTGAGTATATTGCAGCCATTTGCAGCAAAACATTGCAGTAAAAATATTTTCTTTTTATTTATTTCTGTTTGTGGGTACTACATTATTATTTTTAATGTTGTGGACGTCCATAATAGATGCTTAAACTCAGTGTTTACATATGTAAACACTGAGTTTAAGCATCAGTAATGTTAACTATGAGTGTTTGTTTTTACATTGTAGACGAGCAATAAAATCAATAAATAAAAGTATCTTACAACTACAGTTTATCTTACTTAGGGGTCTCCTTTTATGTAAGAGAAATACTTTCTTTTTAAAAAGATAAGTCCCGCTCTAGGCGTAATTCCTGTGTATTAATTCGCGGAGGAATTAGCAAACATTCAAACAATTAACACAAAGAACTCCCAAACTCGGAACAACCATTTTTGAATCACACAAGTTTTTGTTCCGCGTGGGAATCGAACCTACAACATTCGGTGCAGTGGCTGCGACGAGGCAACCACTTAAAACACAGCGCTATCTGAGCAGTACTTGCGCTAAGAGGTTTCAGTGTTCACAACTACTAGAAGCTTGTTTAAGCAAACACTTTAGAATTGACATCTCACAATAAATCACTTATGACTAGAACAATATCAGATGCGTGTAAGCGCTCACATATGCATAATTAAACAAGAATTTTAACGCGTCGTGTGAGCTAATGCATTTTTCAATGTTGTCCGATATCGTTTACATGCACTGTTTCGTGTTCGTCGTTTTATTAGCAGAAAGTGTTTTAAGTATAGTGCTGTCTCATTATAATAATTGCATTGAATAATTGGCGTTTTTGATACCACGTGATTTCGTTAATGCTTGGTTTAGTTTTTGTAAAGGTAAAAACAGAATGGTTTTATCATTTGGTATTGTGTCTTAGATTCTAGGGATTTTAACTGCCTCGGTAGAGCAGTGGTATTGGTGCATTAAGTGTCGGGTTCATTTCCCAGGCAAAGTATTATTGGACTTATCTGGCAATTTTTTTAATAGCAGCGAATATAGAGTATGTATGTACGAATGCATCTATTAAATACAGTAAATATTTTCTTGAGTGTGTATGTGTTTATTTGCTTCTATTATATGTAATAATTATTATAAATGTTACTCAATCACAACCAAACCACTCACTAGAACTTAACAAATAAATAAAAAAATTAAATCATGTTTTGGTATGAAGATAGTATGAATCGTTACCAATACAGCATGAGATTCATCCGTCCATCGGCGTACGGTCGCCAGATTCCAGACAAAATACTTCAAGCTGACAGGTTAACGAGCGCAAACAAAGACATGAGTAACAGCTATATTTAAATACATTATTCTAGACAAGTCAAGAGTTTCTCTTAGAGGAAAGCACATCGAAGGAACGACACTGATCATTACATTCCACACGTGACACTGAATTAATGATTAACACTTACAATTTAACACCTATGGTACTGTAGAGAGGCGGTCTGGTTAAGCAATTTCTGAATTATGGATGGGTCGTTTTGAATGTAGGAAGGAAGTAGACTGCCTTAGTTGCTAGCTGACTTGATGCAACGATATTATGGCAGAAATCTGAACTAATATTATATATGCGGATATGAGTTTGTTTGTTTGTTACGCTTCCAAGCTTTAACTACTTGACTAGTTAGGATAGACTTTTTTCATATTTTTTTTGAACGGCCATCAGTTCCACTATAAGAAATTTTCAGGTTATCCATTAATTACCGGACACCCTGTATATTGTCAGGAGTACAGAAAAGGATATAAGGTATCTTACATTCAGGAAAACGTACTCTTCCCGAGCGAGCAAAGCCGCGAGCAAAATCCAGTACGATATAAAATGATCGACAATTAACTAATGTTAGCCTAAATGGATTACCGTTAGATTTCTACGCAGAGTTTTCAATTCTAAGGCACTCACCTCTGACTTTTCGTAGTTATATGCGTATTAAAACTATTTAACACGCATATAATTAAAAAGTAAGCAATAATGAACTATGATTATTGCTTGCTTTAACGGTGAATTAATATATCTTGGGGCTACCTGTATGCTTAAGAGTCCTCGATAATGTTTGTGAAGATATGTGAAATCTGCCAACCTGTACTGGGCGAGCGTAGTGGACTATGGCCTAAACCTTTTCACACTGAGTAGAGTATCGTCCCTAGTACTGGAACAGATATAATTACATAATTATATGTGTATACATGACTGATATTTTTTTATTATTAAAACTTGTGATTTCATTGTTTTCCACCTTAATTGTTATTGAATACTAATTGTTAAAACTATCATAAAGCTATTAATTATAAATACTTTGTCAATAACATTATAACTAACGTCGCGAAGGTTCTAAATTTTTCGGTATATTTGATCTAATGATTGAGTAGTTTACGTTAATCATTATTATCGGATTCTGTATACAATCATTAATTAAAGATAGACCTTTTTGTAGATCCATATTAACAAATAAGTATTAACTATGAAGTATAGTATTGTCTTACGTTTACGCCAATATTTTACTTAATGTTAACTTTACCCTACGTTTCGTTTTCGTTTTAGTAGCCATGATCACAGGAAACTAAAATGTATAATAAATAGCTTAAATAGTTTTAAATATTAGTAAAATTTACCAGTAGTCATTTAATTAGTTTCAGTTTAGTTCATACTAATACTATTTTTAAAATGAACAACGCGATAAAATCTGCAATATTTATTAAATGTAAAACTTTCAATGTATAACTGTAAAATACTTTTACAAGTTGCCTTGGGCCGGCAATTCTATTTATAATATTGAAAAGATAAATAACATAAAAATGCCGGAATATATGTTAAATATTGCTCAAAACGAGTCAAGTGAATGAAAGTAGCGTTAGGCGTGGGCGACACTCGCGCTCTACCAGTCTCTACCGAGGTCAGCCGACAAACATCTCTACGTAGAGAAATTTACCTCATAAATGTTGTAAACACTAGATAGATAAATTTAAGGAAATTGCTAAAAAATGCAGAATTTATTTTATCACATTATAAAACGAAGCTTTAAGAAATTCTTTCATAAGAATTCGTAGGCATATATAAGGCTTTCTAAAGCTTTCTTAAATAAACTCATGTCATTTTAAACCTACTACTCTGACAAGGATCGCTTGAACCATAGGTTTAACTTAGCTTAGAAAGGTAGCTGGTATCAATATAAAATCATATTTAATGTAAACTGCCGACATTGCCGATTTATGACCATTTTGGTGTTTTTAATAGTTTCTGAACATTAAGGTATTTTATTTTTTAATTTTCATTAAATAGTATAATTACATTTAATGTGTACGCTTTGCCTGTAACGAATTCTCAATTAAATAAAATGTGTTTATTCTATTAAATAAGAAATAACATTGTCCACTCAACTCCGTCCGCGTAGACTACAACTCATAACTCCGCGTCTACTGAATGGAATTTGATGAAACGTGGCTCAACTTTTAAGTTCAAATCCAAGCTACCAAATAATAAGCTACATCAAAATTCGTCAAGTAATTTTTATGAGATGTCGACACACAAAGACTGACAAACATCCTATAAACCAATGTCTTGCGTTCAATACGTTTTTAAGCCAATCTACTGACCCTTTGTAATATCTGTAGATATATAGACCACAAAAAATCAGTCAGCATTTTAGGCCGTAATAAACTTCAGTTTATATTATACGATAAGAAACCTAAATACAACGCATTGATAAATAGCTGAAGTCATTCTAAGCCTTTGTTTGTGTACACACAAACGGTTCGTGCTAACAGAGTCACGTTTTACTTGTTATTATTAATTAATGCAATAACACAACTGAAGGAAAGAACGGCCATCTTCTATCCTTTATTTATATTAATAGCAGAATCGTTTAGCTTCCCTCTTACCTGTAATATGATTAATAACATCAGCAAAACTGTCCCACTTTTAAGTACCAACCTCTTTACAGTATGAGAAAGGGTAGGACATTTTCCACCAAGCTGGTGGGGTTTGGCAGTCTTCCTATGTACGTCTTGTATCCCCATAGTCTGCAAGATTATCTGACACGTTTAGTTTCCTCGTAATATTTTCCTTCGCGTTAAAATTAGTGATAGTTAACTAGGTATTTATTACGCACATAGGGGTATAGGTGGCTTGCTGATCTTTATGTTAAAAAAAACTTGCTATTCAATTCGTCCATCCGTGTACGCACGTTGGTGCAGACCTAATGCTTTCATTATTATATCTCGATATGCTTAAGCTGTCAGATTAAATATAAAATTGTAGGTTTTAATTTGTATACACTCAAAATATATGAATAATAAACTGCATAATATAATATAATTAGCTGCATCGAAACCTTAAAGATAACTATACCATAATTAGATACTAGTGAGGTTTCTGAACAAAAAAAATAAACAATAATTATTTAGAACCCAAATAATGAATTTGTATAAACGTAATAGTTACTATTACGTTTATATAAAATAATTATTATTTTAAAACAATAAAAAACATTCTAATTACGAACCCGTTGATGTCTTTTGTTCGCGACCACAGATGCATCGTAGATCAGGTTATTCCCTGAGTACCCCGATCCACGAGGCTCCCGTCCCGGAGGACCCCGATTTATTATAATCATAATAAACTCTATAAAACTCAGTTTAGCTTAAAAGTACCGTCAGCAGATGATATGTAAAATTACATTTCATTACATACTAAAATTATAATACTTAACTTTAAGGATCAGAAAAATATATAAAGGATTGCTTGGTGAAGGTAAATATTATACCTAATTAGGTAATACAATAGTCTCATAGAGCAATTACAGGTTTTAATGATTATCATAACAGTTCCTTTTTCAATACAGAAAATAGAAATACCTACTCTAATGTTTAATGTAACTGATTGGTGCCCCCTCAGGTAAAAGTCAAGATATCATTCCCGGCTGTGTTTCCTGAATTTGAAATAATTATTGTTGTAGTAAATTGTAAAATATATTTGTTAAGTATTATTTAATACCTATATTATCTGTTTCATGGTATCCACTATCTGTTTCCAACGAATTAGGTATTTCAGACACATAGCTCGCAGGAACCCAGACAATCTGGAAAAGCTGATGGTAGTTGGACAGGTCGACGGGAAAAGACCACGCGGTCGCTACCTTACTCGTTGGTCAGACTTAGTCAAAAAGTTAGCCGGCCTCTCAATACCTGAAGATTTTAAGACCGCCGAGGAAGTGAAAAATTGTAATGTAAGATGTGATCAAGGATTATACTTCTACTGGACACGGCCTTCAGCAATGAAGACAGCGACTAAGAATATTTAATAATATTGTAAATTTTTTTTAATAGTTTCAAACTGTAATTACCTCTATTAAAACTATGATTCAATATTGTACAAAATTTCAAGTAAAATACTTTCGTCTTATGCATTTCAAGCACATACGTTTAAGTACTTTTTATATCGACCATACAAGTTGAAAACAATAGAAAAAAGAAAAAGTAAATGTAGATAATCATATTTTTCGTATCCGGGGTTCTCCGGGACGGGGGCCCTCGGAGAACGGGGTACTCAGGGAATAACCTGATGCAATGAACAGCGTTAAACAAAATAATATTCAAACATTATTAGTACGTTTAAAAGAACAATAGTATGTTTATCGTCAGGAAAATGCGTACAAGCAATTTGCGTCCTTATCACACCTACGGGAAGTGATAAGGAGAGCTATATTTAGCCGAGGCCCCGTAGCTAACGGGACTACTCAGTGATACTCATGTTACAAACCTTTAATAACATTCACTGCAATTATTATAATTGAACCGATAATTATTGTCTTTCATATTTTAATAATAATATTATGATCATACTGGATCTATCCGTGGCTTCGCTCGCGTAAATATAGGTTAAGTTAGGTTTGAAACAGTACTTTTTCCTGGATAAAAAGTACCCTATATCCTTTTCTGTTTCTCTGACAACGTTTATATGAAATTTTATAACGATCGGTTGAGTGGTTAAGGCGTGAGAGCGTTACAAATAAACAAACTCACATTCACAATTATAATTTTAGTTAGGATTACTATTATTATTCGACACAGCACGAATTGTTTGAAGGTACCTGTTATTGGAGCCCTAACCATCGGAAGCTTGATCCCAGTACCTGACCCCGATGGGTCTTCTAAACATTTTTATACTTGATTATTGTTTAATTGGAAATAATAATATTAACTATATATATAAACTGTCAAGCCATAGACTACCACTTGGACCTACTGTGAATTGGCAGACTTCACACATCTTCGAAAACATTATGTAGAACTCTCAAACATGCTGGTTTCCTCACGATGTTTTCCTTTACCATTAAAGCAAGCGATAATTAACTATATAATACGCACATAAATTTGAAATGTCAGAGGTCCGTGTTTTAGAATCGTGCGTGGCAGTCAAACGGTTTAAATTACCGGTGTTTTTTTTTTTTAATACTTCCGCTACTCAGGAATAGATCCTGTGTTACGGTGGACTTTACAAACATTCAAACAATGGACACAAAGAACATCCAGACTCGGAATAACCATTTCTAGCTAACACAAATGTATGCCCGTCTGGGATTCGAACACACAATACTCGGCGCAGTGGCAGCGACGAGGCGACCACTTATATCACTACGTCATCGCTTTATCATCGTTAATTGTTAATTATTATTTATGAACTGGAAATGTTTCGTTTATTAAAGTGAGAGCCTATTACTTCCTAGTCGTAACAGGTGATTGGGAAAGAAAGTTTGAATGTATAGTTCATTCATTGTGTAATAGAAAGGTGCGGTCATATGTATTAATCGTATAGTGTAGCGATGTGCAATTATCGATTAAACATAATTGAATAGGAGATCGTATAGTTTACAAATCAATTGTTTCTTTTTGTTTAGCGCATCACTAGTATATTCTATAAACAAGACATAACGAAAATAAAAAATGTATGTATTGTATTAAAAGATAAATCTAGTCTAGTCTAGTGAATAATATGGGTTAGTAATATAAAAGGTTTATCTAACATACATTTCATTTTTCTAGAAAATATGTAAGTCGATTGTAATCTTAATATTATAAAGCTGAAGAGTTTGTTTGTTTGATAGAACGCATTAATCTCAGGAACTACTGGTTCGAAATGAAAAATTATTTTAGTGTTGGATAGCCCATTTATCGAGACAGGCTATAAGCTATAAAACATCACGCTGCGATCAACAGGAGCGGAGCATCAATAAATGTTGCAATAATAATGAAAATTCTCTTATGTGACTCGGACGAAGTTGCGCGGTTTGGCTTATAAATTATATAGATAGCATGAAATCAAATCAAATTTAAATCAATTTCTTTATTAATTATAAAACCTAAAAGGTTGTAGTAATACTTTCCAATCATGCACATATAATTTATTAATTATTTTTTTATGTGATCTAATATATTTTGATTATGTGATTAAAGCTTTCTGCTTACATCAAACAGTTTCACTAAAGCGTGATGATATTATCACACGTTATTAATAGCGTTTAGTTATAGCGTGCTCACTGACAATGAAATCAGTTTTCGAACTAAGGATTGCGATAGTGAAAGTTACATAGATATCGATCTAGTATTTTCTTCTTGAATATATTTTACGTCAAAATAGCATTCGTTTTCTAATGGGTAGTATTTAACTGTTCCTCAATTTGTTGCCTTTGTTCCATCAAAAATACTAATTGCATAGCAAAATATGCTTACCAAAAATACTAATTACACAGCAAAATATATTTAAAGAGATCAAATCATCATGTAGTCTGCAGTCATCATATTCCATAGTCTTGAATATGTATGGAATATGATGACCACTTACAATGAAGGCAGCCTTATACTTGAAGTTTTTTTACCTTTATTATATGACAGTAAACACCAAAACGTTTTCACACCTCAACTACTCGACCGGATCCCGTTAGTCCTTTTCTGTGCCCCTGAAAATGTTTATGCGAAATTTCATGATAATCGATCGAATTTTAAGGTGTGAAAGCGTTTTTGTGTTAAAAATCTTTGGTTTTGCTAATCATGGTTACTCATATCAGCAAAAAAAATTACCGGCATATTAAAAGTAAATAATATACTTCTAGAATATACTGTTAATTTGTGTGTTACAGAACAAAAGTGGATTAGCTAAAAATAGCAATTGTATATTGTCAGAAATCCGCGTAGACATACGAACAATTAATGAATTAACTGACAACGGGTTGTTGGTGTAATCAAACTAATCAAATTATACAGTTGGAATACCATGTAATGAACGATCTTCCTATAACTGTTGTTTGTTTGGCGGTTTGTTTTCTATGTGTCTGTGTCTGCAAGCATAAATATGTAAATATTTTCATACTATTAATATGGTCACAGGTAATTCATGTACCTGAAAGTCCTCCATAATGTTCTCAAGGATATCTGAAATTTGCCAACCCGCACAGGATCAGCGTGGTTATCTATGATAAAATAAAATAAAAGGCAAAATGTTATTCAAATATACATAAATTCACGTTTGTTTCCCAGAGGGGTAGACAGAGACTACGGATTTCCATTTGCTACGATCCTGACACACTTTTCTGGCTGCATTCACTTTCATCACATTCTTCATACACGCTCGCCGGAAGGTGCTCTTAACCTGGCATACGGCAAACCTTTATGCGAGTTAAAAAAGTAGACTTTGGGAGTTTTTTAACGAGCTTCTATAACTGTGATGATTACATACATAGTCGTTCGCCTCCATTCCGAAAACATGGTCAGGAGTGTATTATGCCTATGTTACCAAATATGATTTTAGGCTCAGCGTAATAGTGGGCGAGTGTATTGCTGTACCAGGCCCAGCGCAGACTCCGTGATGCTACTGAGAACTACTAGCTTTTTGACAGAAAACCTAATCACATCTTGCCGACGACACACTACTCGGGATAACTATTTAAGGATCACAATTTTTTTGGCACGTATCGATTTCAATCGACAACACTTGACGTTGTGGGAATGGTGTGGCAGTTAATTAAACCACTACGCCAGTCATTCATTATATATTCATCTTAGTAATGTAAATTATGTATAACATGGTATATAATCAACGCAATTCCGATACTTTAAGCATTGGGCTACCACCGCTTCAAATTCATTAGCAGGTTGGTTTATGTTAAGCGAAACCAGTAATCTACGTTTAATGGCTTATAAACTTTGCCCCTCGGACATACTAATGATATGAAAAAGAAAGCGATGGAAGAAAAAGTTGTTTGGAATCTCGGTACTAGGCATAGGTAAATACAGTTACGACTGGTTAGAGACAGCAATATACAGTGTTTCATTCGAATGTTTATTCGAATACGATTGTACGCAAGGTGGTACAATCAACAACACGTAGCTAATCTTTAAATAAATTTGTAAAAGTATTTTATAAATTGCTGGGCATGAACAAGTGTGTTTTTCTAGAATATGTTTGTAAATCTTGTCATTCTTTTGTACGCAAATTGTGAAATGTCAAAATGTGTTTAATTGATTTATTTTGACTTAATTTGCCGGCCTTTAAATTCACGAATAATCTGTTCCAGTTGTTCTTGAACTAAAATGTTTTAATTTGCTGCTAAATGTCGCCGAGTTCAAGTACGACTGGCTGAAATGAAATCAAAGTTAGAGTTGTAGTCTGATACTATTTTTATAACTACAATCAAATAAACGCGACAACAGTTCCCAAGCATTCTAACGGATAGCGATAGGGTTTTGCGGTAAAATGACTCTCTAGAATAAATTAGCTAGATAATTACCCTGGATATTTCTTAGGGTAAGCTATAGTTGGAATAATCAGGGTATATTGTGGCATAGGATTTTAAATCAATCAATCAACGTGACATCGTTTTTCTAGCACTAGGTAAAATTATTCAAGTGAGCGAATATCATTTGCTGCGCATAAGTCGTAAATCAACTGCAAAAGTGTTTAACCTTCAATTAAACCTTAAGAGATATGAAAAATACTAGGTGCTTAGCTGTTTACATTTCCATACAAAGATGTTCGATTCATTGTTACGGCATTGTAAACAATAACAACGAGGGAATGTCGATTGTTTGTGTGTTTGTTTGTTTACAATCAACAATGGATCCGTTTTTATTGTAAACAACATCAAACTATATTTGACACAACTCATCTCAGTATTGATCTACGATCTATGTGTTTGAAATTCATAAGACGAAAGTAGTATATTTGAAATTTTGTACAATGTTGAAGCATAGTTTTATTAGAGGTAATTACAGTTTGAAACTATAAAATAAATGTTACAATATTATAAATAATATTTAACAAATATATTTTACAATTTACTACAACAATAATTATTTCAAATTCAGGCAACACAGTCGGACGAGAATGATATCATATATTTTACCTGAGGGGGCACCAACCGGTTACATTAAACATTAGAGTAGGTATTTCTATTTTCTGTATTGAAAAAGGAACTATTGTGATAATCATTAGAACCTGTAATTGCTCTATGAGACTATTGTATTATCTAATTAGGTATAATATTTACCTTCACCAAGCAAGACTTTCTATGTTTTTCTGATCCTTAAAGTCAAGTATTATAATATATATATTTTATTATGATAAAAATAAATCGGGGTTCTACGGGACGGGGACCTCGGACATTGGGGTACTCAGGGAATAGCCCGTTGGTCTGATAGCATGACAATTGTGTTATGAGGTGGTTGTTTAGTTCTAGATTCTATTCCCTGGTCGATCTCATTTGATAATGTTTAATAGCTAGAATGTAATAGGTTCAGCCTTTGTAGCTAAAACATAGCTAGCGAAAGGGAATGGTTATACATTTGAAAATATAATTGCGCGTGTATATGTATATAAATTTATAAGTTGTATAAGAAAAGAATGCTATATAGGTCACTAAACTTGTAAAAAATCTGTTTATTAATATAAGTCTACCAAGCCAAGCGAAATTAGAAGCATATACGTACATATAAAACTCTGACTTAGCGGCTAACAATATAAAAGGACAATTATTTTCAAAAATAAACTATCTGTTATCAAAATACAACATGTATGCGACCCATTTATACTGATAAAATGTTATCAAAGTCTTTATAAGAGTCACATCAAAGTTAGCACAGCAATTTTGTACTTAATTGCCAACAAATAGGCATGATAATCTAAACACCATAGAAAATTCGCACACTTATTCAATCCATCAAGTATGCTAATAGCTACGGTAATTGAGGTTTATTGTAACCATTTTCAGCCTGTAAACAAACGGAAAATATATGTGCAAGCATATCTGAACTAAATAATAATGTTTTATTATAACTTTTAAATATCGTAGAACGTAAAGATTGACATGTACCTAAGACGGTTTCTGTTTTACGTTTTACTCTTATGCTTTTGTCTGCGTCTTTGCGCGGAATCAGTACTTCTTCTAGATGAAAGGTACCCAATGTTCTTTTCTGTAATCCTGACAACATGTATGCAAAATTTTATGATGATCGGTCGAGTAGTTAAGGCATAGAAGCGTAACAAAGTTCACATTCGCATTTATAATATTAGGATTGCTTTGAAAAAGACAACTCCTGCAATAGGATTAATTCAAGTCCCTAGGGGGACCTTAAAAACATTCAAACAACGGACACAAATATCATCCAGACTTGACACAATCATATGTGGATCACACATTTTTTGTCCCGTGTAGGTTAGTACCACAACATTCGGCGCAAGGGCATGGCAGTGCCAACGCGGCTACTGAAACAAGAATACCTACCATCCGTGCAGTCAAACTTTCAAGTAGATAAAACTATATTTTAGCTGTTAATGCTTGAATGCGTGTGGAAGTTAGCTCACAGCCATATGGATAATATGAACAATCATACTTGATTTGATCCTTGCATCACACTAACATTAGACGAACACGAATAAACATAATTCATCATCTTGAAACATGTAATAAGTATTGCAATAAGGTATTCTCAAGTCATTTGGTATCAGATCCATGAATTTGTTGGCGTTTGCCTGCGACTTCTCACATATTTTTCTGGATTAAAAATACTTAATACTTAACTTTTTTGTTGCCCTGTCAAAGTATATGCGAGGTTTCATGATGATCGGTCGAGTAGTTAAGACGTGAAAGCGTATCAAATAAATAACATGTCATACGCATAACAGTTAGAAAATTACTTTTTGAGTCTACGCCTTGGTGTTTATTATTTAGTATATTATATTGATATCACGTCTTTAGTGTCAATACACTAAACAAGCCTTACAATATAACACCCAATGGTGGGAGTCGAACCATCGAACTCTTGATCGCAAGTCCATATTTCAACCATTAGCCTATAGCCACTTTAGTTAAAGATTTATTTTTATTCACTTTAGTTTAAGAATTTCTGTGTCGTGGGGATCTTTAGAAACATTCAAGCAACGGGCACAAAGAACATCCAGACTTAGGACAAACATTTGTAGATCACAGAAACTTTTGCCCCGTGTGGGAATCGAACCCACAAGACTCGCCGCAGTGGCAGCGGCGAGGCGATCACTTAAACCACAACACCATCAGTGCAGCCGCATGAATTTCACAATCAATAATAAATTAAATGAACCTCCATACACATTAGAAACTCACGTTGCCGCAGAGCGTGGGTGTTTAATAACAAACCTCCTCTTTCCACGAAATATTGTACCTACAATTATAATATTATGTTGTACAATATTTCGTGGAAAGAGAGGGAAGCATGTGTATTACTTGCCGCCACAATGGGTATTGCCCACGTGATACCTATATATTAGTAAAAACGTGGTTCAAAGTTATGCAGGACTATCATTTTCGTTGCATACCTACATAATCTTTTTTTATATACTCCTTAACCTATTGAATCGAACACCGGTGAACAGACACGATAGACTTTTAATATTTTTATTATTTCTAAGACTTGACAGAATAATGTTGTAGGTTCTTACAATGTATTAGGTAATTGGTTATTATATATATTTAAGTAAAAGTGCATTTTCATTCTGTCTTTGTATCGCAAAAGCTCAAAAATACAATCGCATTAAGAAATACGATATTAGCAAGTTCAGCTATTTTATTTCATACGATTAGACCGTTTTGTTATTCCTTTTCGACGTAAAGCGATTAAACAAACAGACTCACATTTATAAAACTTATTAATGAAGATTTTAAATGCTCGGTCAACTATTAAAATTAACACCATTTCATTATATTTTAAAAAGTTTATCGTCCGTTAATTTATCTACAAATAAATTGTTGATTATTTAGAAAAAACAACATCGCTCTTATCTCCGTTTTAAGGAAAAGACAGGCTAAATAAAATTAAATCCATTTTCAATTTGCATAGAAACAAAAACCACTCCAGAATCGAGGTCCCTAGAGAAAACAAATATGCGAACTCAATTAAAAATGGAAAAGGCCAGAAGAGAGAAAATGAAAGAGATTGTATGTCAGCTGCCATCTGCCATACTGTCGTGAACATAATATATCAAATAAGCTTCTGGCATTTCATAGTCTGCTGCCATATTGACCAATCAAATTATATCTGGCTTGCGAAAATTGGTCACCATTTGCACCTTCCGTCACACCGCCTTAATTTGAGCGTTTGTGGTTGCACCTTGGTTGCTAAACTAAATATTTTAGCTATTATGATCTTGCGTTAAGCATTTGAAATAATGGCTAATGTAAAACTGATTGTGAGGCATACATACAAGTATTTTAAGTCAAAAATTATGTGTGCCGACATAAAGTGGACTTAAAACTCAGTTAGAGAAATTATTTAATTGAAGATTGGAATGTCCTTATTGAGCCTTTTATAAACAGACTGCAGTAGTTAGTGAGGTCATGGGTTTCTGCAGATGAAAATAAATGTAAGCAATAATATATCAATAGAGTCGTTATATCCACAAATTAAAAGTAATTTATATATCTTTATTGAACTCAAATGTAAACTATTTGCCAAGCATCTGGAAAATAGGTTTTTACGTGTTTCACTAGTCTGATACTGTAATTTATGTATACAAGGCATTCTGTCTGCTGCTATAATGGTGACCTGTATAAACTTAACAGAACCTATATCAACCAATAGTACGTAACTGTCTAACTTTTTAACTTAACGCAATTAAAACTGAATATGTAGGTACTTGTTCGATCTTAACAAAAATTCTTGCCTTCACACACTCAATGCGCTTCCTTACGCTCATATGACGGCGTATCGAATCTATTACTCCGATCATCACATATACGCCTTTAGATCTACTGTTTTGCCTTCAATAATACCCAGCTGCACGTTAATAATACAAGAGAATAATAATATTATAAGAATACTTGGAGAAGGCGCTTGCCTTGCAATGACATTAACGCTGTGTCCTACTTGACCTTCATAAACTTGCAGCATCCAAGTTTGCAGCATTCTGATCAAATCAGATATATTTTGAATCACAGACATGATTTAAAATATGTACAAGTTCATGCTGTATATGGAGATTCGCCTTTGTATATAAACAGTCAGACACATACCGCCCTCCTTACATATCGACGACAACGACAATTTCTATACTTTTACTCGTGTGAAAGTTAAAATCTTGCGTCAATTAAAACATGCCCCAGTTTCCGTCCATTATCCTTGAGAAACTTAAATTCCGTATCTGTGTTAAATTGTCTCGCGGCCCGCAGTAATATGAGACAATAAAATTACTATTACTAGTAAAAGTTAAATTAGAACTATTACAAGTCTGTTTTACACAACTTCCATCTTCAAACTTAACATTTTAACGTTACCTTGAGGTTTCTAACAAAAAGTTCATTGGAGTTTCATTCCTTTCCAATATTGTTCGTAAGCGAGGAGAAAAGAGCTATAGCACATACGTATTACAAAAGAGTAAGTTATGTCTAAGCACACTGACTCCAACATAACTGTACAAAGTTCACTAGCAACTTACAACTTAAAACTAACTTCCAATATAACACCTTTACCAATAACACGTTTTGTTGACTAACCTTTTATCCACAATAGCAATCCCGGAATATAACAGAAATTGTTACCAAAAAAAACACTTCAAATACTCGAACTCTTGCAACACTGTCCTTGAAAACAAGACTTCTCCACAAATGTACTGAAATGTTTTGATTTCCTGAACAAATTGTACATACAAAATCTTGAAAGAACAAACACAGATATAAGCGACACCAATTAATAATTAAAATATTCGAATGCGTGAAATCGCGCGCACAACCGTCCCGCGCGGCCACTCGCGGTAAACTGAAGGAAGAGAAGTGAGAAGACACGTCACTCGCTGCGTCTGCGCACCTCACCTTTACTTATTTTTAGACGAAACGTAGCGATCTTGATACTTATGAAGCCGGTAACTTTAAGTGCATGTGCACTAAGCTTTGAAAAGGTTTTACATCCATTACCATGCTATCAAAATAATTTACTTGTTTTCAAACGAAATGTATACTTTAAAGAAACGATTTTATTATATATGCTTCATATGCATTAGTCTCAATTACAACCTTCATTATCTCTTCCTGTATTTTAAGATATGAACTCTTAATAGAACAAATAAATAATAAAATACTTTAACAAAAAAGCGTGAAACGTACTAATTCAACGTGCGCTAATTAATTAAAATCTTAAGGAAGCAATGTTTACCGGCGCGTAAGTATGTAGGTACCTAGCCATAATTAAGGAAATTACGATCGCTTCTTCGTTTTTGTGAACATTAAGCAGCATTACGGTAAAAAGGAAATTTAACAAATTGCTAAAATTATAATCAATCATCACAATAACCAGTAATACATATATAGATTCACGCCTGTTTCCCAGAGGGGTAGGCAGAGACTACGGATTTCCATTTGCTACGATCCTGACACACTTCTCTAGCTTCATTCACTTTTATCACATTCCTCATATACGCTCGGCGGTTTAAGGTGTTCTTAACCTGGCCTTTGTCCAGAACGTCTCCGATCTAATCAAGAAAAGTTCGCCTAGGTCTGCCTGTAGCGACTGTTCCGTTCACACAAGCTTTATTAACTTCCTTAGTCAGTGTTTTCTCATCTATTCTTTCTACCATAAAGTAATGTATATTTGTTAATACTAAATACTAATTTATAGCGGAACGGTATTAGTTAACACCTACTATCGCTCCACATAAGGCAATGCACAACTTGCGTTCGAATACCATCCTTCGCTCTGCCGATTTGCACTCACTCCTAATATAAGCATATAAGTAACTTATAATCCAAATAGATCTAATTTTTACTTTGTATGTACATTCATAATAATTAATAACAAACGTGACAAATTTACCTGGGAGGACATTTGCCACTAATTATAACATAGTTTCAAACATAATATTAATAAAATATAGCAAAAAAGATGTTACAAAAACAACTTTTTGAATAGATAAGTATCACCTCAATACACTATCGACGTGACGATACGACCTTACTTCTTCTTGCATTGTCTCGCTTGACAACTCGAATGAATATGTCTTACAAAATACAGCTCTCGCACAGGTAATAATTCCTATGTTGCGAGCGACATTGTAAACATTTAAACTATGGACATATAGAATACCCAGAGTAGGAGCAACTATTTGTGAATCACAGAATGTTTGTCCTAAGTGAGAGATGGAACCACTCAGACCAATGATAGTGGCGAGGTGATAACCAAAATTGGAAGATAACTTTTAAAAGGTCTGTTTTATTGCATTCCCTTCGCTTCGCCCTTTAAGTTTAAAATGTACGACATGAGATAAATATTAAATAATTAAAGACTGAAACATTTTTGTAGGACAAAAACTTTAAGTAATAAAATCTAAAGTTTATTTATAAGTATATTATACTAACAAACAAACTAAATAACATTTTCGCGTTTCTCCTTATATTCTCGTGAGGACACGATTTGAAGATTGTCGACGATAAAGACACATCAGGACCGACGATAACACAGCATCTGACAGTACCAAGCGTAGTCGGTCGCGCTACACGACATCTCGCGTCCTCGTTATTCGGACAGCACCTCTCTACGCTCCGCCTAGCTATTCCACATTCATGCGTGCGAGCGTTCGCCAAACGTGTACCCGAATGTGTGGACCCGTGTTAGAATTAATGGGTAAGCAGAGAGACAGGTACTTTATATAAAAAAAATATATTGCCTTAAAAAAATTACATTAGGTTTGGTTACCAGCGGTCTCGAGACTAAGCTGAAGACTTGTGTCGCCAAGACCTGATTAACTTTAAATAATTTAACATATTTTACACATATACACCGGCTCGATAATCAAAAAGAACAAAAATAATAATTCTAAATATGTAAACTAAGTAAAAACTAATAAAAACGATAGATTTTTTTACTAAGCACATATCTTAATTTTGTTTTATTAATTATGGATCTCAAACAAAAAAATAAACATAAGACTTTTACAATGTATGTTTCACTGAAACGTCTGAAATGTGTTCTTCAGTTATAGGAGATCACAGCATGCACAATAGCAACAAAACATATAAAATCAAAA
The DNA here is from genome assembly GCA_963675205.1 of Catocala nupta. NCBI lineage: Eukaryota > Metazoa > Arthropoda > Insecta > Lepidoptera > Erebidae > Catocala > Catocala nupta. The sequence continues at coordinate 8,494,272 of OY776098.1, forward strand.
TTTTACAAGCAATTCAAACGGATGCCACCGATTGCGAGAAATTCTACAAATTTTCTTTAATCTGAGAATTTCAACAGTCAAAATCCCCAAAAAATACCCGTTCGTGTCGAGTCGCAAAGCAGTCGGAATAATAATTAGATAATTTAAATTCATAAATAGATTTAGATAATTATTCACTGTTAAGCTGCTTATATTGCTCATTGTACTGTCAGGGACACATTGCCATCATATATGATATCTATTGAATAGTTAAAATACATAAACTCCCATATAGATACTGCTGTGCAAGAGGTCTTGGGTTCAATACCCGACTGTGATATTGTCTATAGTGTATAGTGTCTATATAAAAATTATCGGTACGAGCACAGAATCTGGAACGGTACCCAGTAAATGACAATAGGGTTGTCCCATAACAGGTGGAACTTCAGGTGGGCTGTTTTTTATTATTGCCTTTGGCGGCAGACGAGCAAGCCGCTCACCTGATGGACAGTGGTAACGGCTGCACATGGACTTCAGCAATGTCAGGACACAGCAAAGCCGCTGCCTACCGTGAAAGAAGAACTGTTTTTGAACCTCGTTTGAAGAAGGACATATCATAGCGCTCGGGAAACACCGAAGCAGGTAGTTCATTCCAGAGCTTGCTCGTACGTGGGAGAAATGCTTCGTTGTCGAGTGGTATGGTAATAGAAAGGGGCCGCTGGTACCAAATCAAACAGTTCTTCAGAGCTCTCCCGTATGCGTATGCTTGTTTGCCATTTTAGTAGTATAAAAAAACTTACAACATAGATGAGATGGGGTATGATATATACATCTATCTACATTTTCAGAGAATGTATTTATATATTATAGGTTTTAAACTATGTTCGAATATACTTGTACAATAAAACAACTTGTTTATCCGCTTAACCACTTGGTAAATATCGCAATGTTCCGTCGAAACACGTTGATATTATACCGATACCAAAGTATTTTAATGGCGTCAATTAACGATTTCACTGTGATTTTAATGGAGCTAGTGATTTTTACTAATATGAGGATATAATTCGGTGGTATTTTTATGGTTCTGACGCGATACGAAAGCCTTCCGGCTATAATAGATTCTCTAAATGAGTTACTAACTACTAACTACTACAAAGATATCCCGGCTTGATCAAAAATTTGAACGCATCCACCATTTCAAACATAATTCTTTGAATAACCATATGATACGGATAAGGCTGTATTGCCAGTCAGTATATTGAAATAAAAATGAAAATGAAAAATTATTTACTACACCATTTAAACAAGAAAGACTTATCAATCAAAACACATTATTAAGAGGAAACACAAGAGCCGTTTTGCCATATAAACGTAGTCCCCTGTTTCCTCCCTGGATAATGCCAGTAGAGCACTAATTTTACTAAAAATGTATGGCTTTCATTGGCATGTCCCTATATTTTCCTTTTTTTCATAAATTAATTATTAAAAGAGACATGAGCCTTCAAAAACCTCAAAAATAAGCCAGATTTTCCACTGTGTTCAAACATCCAGAAAACAAATTTGACTAGATTATACTAAAAAAAGGAAAACAGGAACACGGCCAAAGCCTTTCTTTAATTTTAAAGAAAGTTGTAGTTAAATCAGTCAAGTTTTGGAAAAGGAATCAGTGGACTATGAAACGATGATTTTGTGTACTTTTAATAGGTATTTTCAATCCAAGCTGCAGTTGTCTCTATCGCGCTCTACGGGCACTGCGCGACAGCAATATATTTTACAAATACCTATTTTCCAATTCTCTCGCCCTTAGTGTTTCCTTTTAAGTAATTTGCCAAACGCTGGCAGAATTAAACAAAAATAGTTTTGTGGTTTTCACACTAGGCAAACCTGTATCGTAAAGACCCAAAGCAAAAACATAATACAAATATTAATGAGAAATAAAAATCAAATGTTTCAAGTATTGTTACAATATACTGAGTGTTAGCCAATGTTCTGTAGTAAAGATATTGCTTGCATACCAGCTCCTTAAATTCCATTCAAAAGGTTTTTACAGGGTCGGCGACGCGCTACTGATGCCACTGGTGTTGCAGGCGTCCATAGACTACGGTGACCACTTACCAGTTACCATCAGGTGAGCCGTATGCTTATTTGCCACTATAGTAGAATAAAAAGAACATTCTGTGACTAGCTACAAACAAAGGTAGAGGATGAAAAGAAAATACTGGTGTAGTTATCCTTACTAATATTGTTTCTGTGAATGTAAGTTTGTTTATTTGTTACTTTCGCTTTCACGCCTTAACTACTCAACCAATCATCATGCAATTTCGCAAACACCAGATCAGGGGTACAGCAAAGAACATAAGGTACCTTTCATCCAGGAAAAAGTACTGTTCTCAAGGGATAGGAATGTATTGACAAAATCTACATAAACGCGAGCAACCGCGTGCAATATCTAGTGTAAAATAAAACGGGCTACGAGCCCGTACGCCCCTTGACTTTCGCCCCTTTCATAGAAACACACTCCTTTTTGAGTAGATTTAAAAAGAAACCTAACTAATACCTACCAGGGGCGAAACTTGAGGGGCGAACAGGCTCGTAACTATAAAAAGAAGTTAATTATGAGGTGATGACGGATAAGTCTGATAACAGATATTTGAAAGCGGAGATATACAGTGCCGACTTTTCTTGAATTGAGATCAGGCTAAAAGTCGTGATCTGATTATATAAATGGTTATGTTAGTTACATATTAATAAAATAATATAACTATTTATATATCTGTCGCCATCACATTAATATGATTACAAATTCAGTTTTAGTGACATAATTAAAAACATTTAGTGATGACTGGTGCCTTAACTAAGCTGAAACCTATATTTCAGACTTCCACGCCCATTGATTCAAATTATAGGTATATAAATTTAATGTAAAGCATTTGTTATCAAAATTATGCTCAATGAGCTATGATTCGAGTAAAAACAAACTCTGTGCTACTTCTGAAAACTTCTGAAAATCGAAAGTGAGACCTCACGTTCGCACCCAAACATATTTTCTTTTTTTATCGTCGTCTTTCGCCTGTCTTTGTGTATACCTATGGCAGGATAAGAGGCCGATACCTTAATCCTCGATTCCGAAGTTTTTCTTGTCTTTCCAACAGCCCCACTAAGTTATCACTTCACCAAGTTAATGACATTGGGTTATTTCTAACCTTCAAAACTATCAAGAACCGGCCTTAATTAAAATATGTATGTCACGCAACCTAAACTAGGTCGTATAACAAACACAGTGACCATCACACGAGCAACGCCGTGGGGCAAACGAAGCCAGATAACAGTAACACCTAAAAATATTACATAAATTAGTTATAAATTATAAATTTATGGACGAAATTTGTTAATCGTGTAGAAATATTTTCGATGTTCACGGCTATTTTATTGGCTTGACCGACCTGGTTTTTTATATTATAAAGTGGCAAACGGGCTGTGACCTGCCCGGTAAGCGGTTACCGTGACCTATGGACGCTTACCCCACTAGAAGTGTCATTCACACGTTGCCGACTAGTGATGCGCAATGTTGACTGCGAATGGTATCCTAATGCGATCGTGAATAACGCGAGCGCTGGGCTAGCTTTTTGCCATCTATCAAGCATATTTCCAGAATCTATGCTACCCATTCCGGGAGTCGACCCCGGAACCGCTGACAAACGTAAGAGCAACCTTATGCTATAAGACCAACGTGTCAGTCTATATGGCGTGACAAGCGACTTAAAGAAAAGCGGAAAGTGTTGCCATTTAATGATATGAATGACTAAAACAAATTAGTATTCTGTTTATGTTTCATGATGTCATCTTATTAAAGTATAAGATTGAAACAACGGACAAAAAGTAGTTTTATTATTCATAAGACTAGAAACAACTATTTGAGATATCGAATCCACAACACTTTTCGCTCTAGTGGTATACGAGATTACTACTTTAATTACGGCACTATCCGGTTATTCTATTTGGATTATATTTTGTGTAGATAAAATTACCCAAACAGTGCAGGCGTTGTCTTACTAATATTGTCAAACTTTGTGAAGACTTTTGGATGCTTGTTATTTAATAACCCGTAAACTACTGCACGGTTTTGGATGCAACTTAGCATACAAATAGATCATGTCCTGGCTTTTTATCCAGGTATGCAGTCTAATAGCATTTACGCAGGCGTAAGATTATTCAATAGCTTTTCTATGTATTATTCAAACTGATTGATTTCATTGGTTTACATTGAATTTATTGCGTATAAAGTTAATTCAATTTAGTTTTCTCTTATATTGATGATATTCCTGGTAGCGGGAAAGTAACAGGTCGATAATGATTGAAGAAAATACACTAAGCATCAACTCTTTTGACCCATTCTTAGTACAGCATTTACCATTTTATTATGATCATATCTATTTCTAAACCTTAGATTCAAAGCGTTTTTATTACTTACTTTTATATGATTAAATTGGCAATCATTTATGGATTGATGCTAAGCGTTTACTGTAGCTGATAGACTTTTTAAAAGCAGGGATTTCAATCTAGTGAATGTAAATGAAACATGGAAGCAGTACTTTCATACTACACTTCGCAGTTTATAATTGTAGGCAAAGCTACATACTCAAACTCTTCCACTCAAAAATGGACGTTATTGTTAATGGTGCAAGATAGCTAATAACTGTTCTTTTATTTTCTATTTTTCGAGACCTTTTGCTCATGGACATGTCAGTCTCCTTAAGACAATATTAGCTGTTCTGTTTAATAGTTTGTTTACTTGCTGTCAATGACAAGAACTTAAACCCATTGATATGATTACACGTTACTATAGCGACACGGCTTAGTTTTTAAGTCAATGATCTAATGAATTGATAAATGATCTGAATGATCAAACCCACAGCCCTCAGCATACTGGCAGTTAAACCACCATGCCATCCGAGCATTCAAAAACTTCTTCATAATATTAGCATAGATTCCTTATGACACAGATACTGTTTCTGCAATTATCATAATTATATAACAAACAAAACCACCGAGTTGGTTGCACAAGCACAGGAATGTCAGGCCTGTGCAATTAGAGCGCATTACCGACTATTACCACACAAGTGACGGTAATTACTTTGTGAGGATACCGTAGTGACAATTTTTATCGATGGGAATACTTTTATGGTTTATTTCTGTTTATTATAATAATAACAATAACAATAATAATATTCTACCACATACACACAACATCATCTACCCCAAACTAAGCAGACCTTGTACTATGGATACTAGACAGTGGATAAACATACAACATACAACATACAACAGTGGTCGGTCTCGATGGCGTAGTGGTTAGTGTAACCGACTGCCACGCCTGAGGTCGCGGGTTCGATTCCCGCACAAGACAAATATTTGTGTGCATGAACATGGATGTTTGTCTTGGTCTGGGTGTTTCTATGTATAATATGTATGTATTTACAAAAAAAAAAGTATATATGTATGTTTATCCATTGTCTAGTATCCATAGTACAAGCTCTGCTTAGTTTGGGCTAGATAGTGTTGTGTGTATGTGGTAGAATATTATATTATTATATTATATTATACATATATGCTTTTTGTTGTAAATACATACATATTATACATACAGGGTAGTCCCTGTAATAAAGTGTTGCTATGTTGTTGCCAGAACCGATTAAGATCACTGATCTTCCCGCTGATAATGCACCGCTTTTTAAGAAGCCTGACATCTCTACTAAACACCAGATTATTCCAGTCTGTCCGCATAAGGAAAATCAGGGGGAGAAACTGGTAATAATCGAAACCGATCCGTCGTCTACATGATAACTTTGGAACTGATCGAAACTTTTAATTCCTAATTATGTCCTTTAAAAGAACACCAAGAAGACAGGTGAAATAATGAGGACGAACGACATATCAAATGTTTTGTTCTCCTATTTATATCTCCCTGAGTAAAAATCAGAGGGACTGGCCGTAAGATTGCTACACACCACAGGAATATTATATATAAGCTAATTATTTTCGTTCTTTCTCTTATATAGGTACCTATGTACATAAAACAAAGTAATTCTAGTTTGTGTCTTTCTATATATATATATATACTAATACAGTTAATAAATACAGCATCCAATTAAATAGCAGATTATAATAAATTATTTAATTATCATTAGTAGTTTCGCTAATGTGGTATGTAATTAAAACAGCCACTATTACCTAGGCAACATGTACATATTAATTTGTGAAATATTTTAATTAGGCAAGAATTTCCTAAGTTGCTACCTACTTAAAAAAAACAAAACAAACATGTTTTCGTTTTAAAGAAGGCTTGCGCACAGTGTTTCGCAGCAGGCTTTACAAACATTGAAACATCGGACACAGAACACCTAAACTCGGAACAACTATGTATAGTAAACTACATGTTACACAAATAGCTTTTTGTCATCATGGCGATCAAACCCACAACCCTCAGCATACTGGCAGTTAAACCACCACGCCATCCGAGCATTCAAAAACTTCTTCATAATATTCGCATAGATTCCTTATGACACAGATACTGTTTCTGCAATTATCATAATTATATAACAATTAAATAACAAAAATAAAACCACTGAGCTGATTTCACAAGCACAGGAATGTCAGGCCTGTGCAATTAGAGCGCATTACCGACTACTACCGCACAAGTGACGGTAATTAATATAATATACACGTAGGAAGATGACGTCACTAATTAAATTGAAACTAACGGTAGGTCAACTTTATAATAATTCCTAGGTAATTAGTATTTTTTTTAAAAGCAGCTGGATCCTAGTGGGAGACCGTTGGACTGCCATGCAGAGGTCTCGAGTTCGATCCCAAAGTGCGCATCTCTAACTTTTCGAAGTTATGTGCGTATTAAAGAGCTGATATTATTATTATTTGGTATTTAAACTGAACGGAAAATAGATTTACTGACTGCACGGATGGCATAGTGGTGTAAGTGGTCGCCTCGCCACTGTCACTGCACCGAGTGTTGTGGGTTCGAATCCCACACGAGGCAAACCTTTGCGTGATCCATAAATGATTGTTTGAAGTCTGGATGTTCTTTGTGTCCGTTGTTTGAATGTTTGTAAAGTCCTCCTTGACACAGGAATTATTTCTAGTGCAGTTGTCTTTTAAAATGGTAATAGATTACTCGCTTACAACATATTGACAAAGTAAAGAGGGTAACCCAATAGAAAAGGCATACGAATTGTGATCAAGATCGTAGTTTTACATGTCACCTCTTGCACTACAAACGTAAATCCACTCGTAACACAAGCATTCTAGGTTACCTGGGTTAACAAGAATGCTAATAATTTGTAACCCAAATTAGTAGAAATGTTTCTAAAACGCAAAGCCAGTAAACATTTTATTATCTTTTTCATATAATACCCAAACGTGATATTTTTTTCGTGTGGCTCGAGATTTTTGAATCATGTAAAGGGTTATCAATTCTTCTTGTAATAGGAATGATATCAAACATTTAAAGAAAAGGTCTTAACAGGTCTATTTCTCTCATGCTGGGCTGGAACGATATATAAATGTGCGAAAGAGATTACTATAGCTTAGACTCATTATATTTCTGAAAGCATCTCGTTTTACCCTGATTCCTACTCCAAAACGAAATCTATTTAATATGTTTCATAAACAATATGAGAAAGATTTTGGCTGTCTGTATGTATTTATTTATTCTATAAAGTTCGTTTAATTTGTTTACATGATGACCGAAACAACAAAAAAAAAATATTACAAGATTTTTTGAATATATAAGAGAATTTTGTAATTTTTGTATATTCATAATTCTTATAATAACTTAATTATGAAAAAGCAGAAGTTAAGAACATGGCTGTAGTAGATACCATAGATTATATTATTTGCTCTGATGTGATTCAATGAGAAACCTCTGGATTTCGTTTGTATATACAAGACAAACCCCGCGTTTCCTCTTAGAAATTCTTAATAGCATCACAGAGTCTGTGCCATACTATCTTCAATTATGCTTGTCCATAAATCTATCTGGCGAAATGTGATCGTAATTCTGAACACGTCTGTATTTAAAAGCAAAATTCAATATTAAATACGAATAATAATTAAATTTTATAATTCCATGCACAAAAAACACCGGTCGAAAGACGCGAAAGTGTATAACTGAACATGTAATAAGAAGGTCCGCGTCACCTCGTCGACCTCAATGTGCCCGTCCAACGTGCAATGATGCGAGACTGATAGCTTTTATTATTTCAATCTAATTGTACCTCTAATTATTCTCTGATGAACAGACGCCTCTTTTATATACCGCCAATGAACAAACTAGATGCCAGCTAGGCAAGCGCGCAGTTTAGGATATACCGTTGAATTGCAGCATAAAGATCAAAATTATTCCTAATTATTCCTAGGTTTGACGGTGAAGGAAACCGTGGTGAGGAGCCCTGTTTATTAAAACGACGAGGCTTCTTTATTAGCATAGTTCTAAATAAGAGACCGATAGGCTTAAATTTACGGCTAAAGGCCTATAGTCCTCGGGCACACTTATCCCGAGGCTATGTGAGATGTATGTGAAGTGTGTCAGGATCGTAGCAAAGGAAATCCGTAGTCTTTGCCTATCTCTCTGGGAAACAGGCGTGAATCTATGTATGTATGTATGTAAATTATTTATCATTGGCTCTTTACCTATGAAATTGTAGTGTCATCTTATATACATATAATTTTGTCATTTATATACTAAGTAAAATAGATATCTTCAAAATTCAATTTTTTCATAAAAAATATATATATCTTTGATAATCTTGATATATCAATTATGTTTTTATTCAATTGATGTTAAACATTAAGATGTTTAGGTTCTCCTAAGTTTAGTTGCTTAAGTTCACCAGAATTAAAAGATGGGTGTAATTTTAATAATTTATGGCATACCATACAACTACTATTAGCCTTCAAACAGGAAACTATAGATAGTAACAAATTAACAACGAAATCAGACTTGCCATTAAAACATCATAAAATTTACACACTACAAAGCGTCAGGTATTTATTATTTATGTCTAATTTTATGCAAATTCAGCATAAACACAAAAAAATATTTCGCGTCTTTGCCTACCTCTAATAAAAGCAGACTTCATTGATATATGTAGTTATTTATGGTCATAGGCAATAGAAATTTCGTAGACATTCTTTTCATTTATACTCTATTCTATTTTACACCCAGAACGTGTTCTATCAAACTATAATTTGGTTTAGGACACGTGAGAAATCTTCCAAAATACCCGTATCATTACGTACTTAACAAATTCTTTATAACAAATCACTTAAAATCGTTGTGAACCGGATAAACAAATTAACAATTATGTCGAATTACGAATTCCGACGTGCACGGTCTCAGATTAAAATTGATGTGTATGCCGTTAGTACGTTTGCGTTCAACGATATCTATAATGAAATATAATTTGGCAAACCTAAGGTATACGATTGGTATCACAAGGTTGTAAGATAAAAGCTATACCCTAGGTCTGTCTACCGGTACACATAGGTGGAGTATCTATTTATCCAGAGAGGTATATATGTATATAGCAAGGTAGATGTGCTATAATCGCTGGAAGGGGGGAAATCCGTAGGATTTGCTTATCCTTCTGAGAAACAGGGTATGGTATTTATTACTACACTAAACAAGTTCCTCGTGATATGGATAAGCCCCGAGTTACGACAATATTTTTATGAGGCTCCCGCTTCTATGTAGTTATTGTATCGCGGGCGTTTTACTAACATTCAAACAAAACTCGTGGGTCATATTTATTTTATCCCGTGTGGGGGATTAAGCCTACAATACTCGGCGTAGTTGCCTAGCAACCACTTAAACCAATGGGTTAAGTGGTTGCCTCTTGCGGTATCTGTGTAATCAAAGAACGACACAAACTTGGATTCGAGGTATTGAACTGCAGGGCATGACGTATTCGTATATGTTGGGATCAGTTTAGTCAAGAACATCGTATGTTATGTTCGACAGCAAAATTTTATAAATAACAAGTTTCTTGCTAGCACCTACCTACCCCAAAGGAAAAGGCACAAGTGTGTCGCACTCACATTTGAACAGCTTTATTTATCGTTCCATGACCATTTGGCATCTTCCATGCACATTTCCAAAAGGCGTGTTGATCCTAAAAATATCTTAACAAAAAATACAACATCACTTTTCTCAACGCAAGACCACAAGATTAACACATAATTATACCATGGAACACACATTGCAAGGAAAGCATAAAACACTTGTGTCAAACACATGACGACGACAAGAATGCAATAAAAAAAACGTCTAAAGATTTTATCACGCAATAATATTAATGGAAAAATATCTGTCACCGCGAGTGGGCCGAATTTCGTGAACCGATGAAAGTCCGTTTAGTGTGTCACAACCTGCGCTCGAACCGGTTACTAGTAAAAGCTGATATGCCAGATACACTCAAATTATATTTGGCTGACACACTAATGTAATCGATTTGGGAACGATAAGTGATGATTAAGATAATACACGGCTGATAGGCGCGGGACAAATTTGTTTTGGATACGGTATAGCGGTATCGATATCGACAGACTTCAGTTAACTTACTAATCAGTACAGCTTGCAGTTCATACGTGTTACTTTGTGACTCACATGAATTATTTTTGACTTTGACAGATGATGATGGTCGCGATACGGGATTAGGTAGCTTGACTGCTTTAGCGTCGCAATTGTATTGTATGCGACTGCTGCGTCTGTGGTCTCGGGTTCGATACCCGTTTCAGCCAAAAGTGTTATTAGAATTATGAGTAGCAGGTCGCAGTCTGAAGTTATGCCCGGTGGACAACAATAGTTTCGCAAGATATTACGTGGGACTTAAAAAAGGATGACGAAATATGGGCTTGAAACACTTATATCTAGCCCTTCGAAGCGTTATGTTCATAATAATTGCGTTCAAAATATTACCTATATACATACTTATTTGTCCACAACCTTGAGTTGAAGTAATGGGGCAGTCAGTTACCCATTAAATCAATGCCATAAGTCATTCTAAATAAGACTAAATTATACCTTGCTGCACCATGTTATAGTTAAAATTTTCTCTCCAATGGCTGCGTTGACCGTCAGAGCAACACTTACGGCAAATTGTTGGTTCAAACCGCCAATTGACATGCCGACGTTATTACATGGCTGTTCAAACATGTTCCTATCGATATGAACGGGTATACAATTGAGATTTATCGTAACAAATATGTTAGTAGCGTGCGTAGGCTGTATGCATACAATACCTGTGCTTAAATAATTTAAATTAAAAGTTTGGTTTTGACAGGTGTGTAGAATTACATTTTGGCGGGAACATTAAGATAGCGCGCCATTTTAAATCATGTTTCTAATTCGTTTGCTACAACAACACTTTTGAGTGCAAAATTATTATACAATACCGCAATACACATAAGGCATTATAAGAAAATAGATATGCACTCAATCGTTTCGTTGCAGTAAGTGCAAGGGTTACCCTAAATGAGTATGATAGTATGCAATCTAACGCGTGTTACTTAGAATCTAATAAAGTTGTAGCACATATTTACTCGCCATAAAAGATAGTAAATGTAATCTATCAATAATATAATTGTAATTTTATTTTTGGAGTTATTAATAGTACATAGTAAAATATACTTTCTCTTTTTGTCAACAGTTCAAGACTACACATGAATATATCAATTAATACTTATTCAGAGTATTAAATTACCTAACGTAGGTATGCAAAAGCAATAATATAAATCCTAATCACAATTAATAGAAATGAGAATGTGAGTTTGTTTGTTACGCTTTCACGCCTTAACTACTGAACCGATCGTCATGAAATTCCGCACACACGATGTCAGGGGTACAGAAAAGGACATAGGGTAGATACCATCTCAAATTTATTTACGAGAGCGAAGCCACGGGCAAATCTAGTAAATTGAAATTAATATTTAAAAAAAAATATCCAGGAATATGTATCTTAATATTCTTGTAGTAAAAACATCGTAGCTATAATAATAAAAATTCTATTTTGCCCAAATACACATAACTGGTACCTACATGATATTCCGTTGGTCTCAAAGTAGACTGAGCCTATGTCTTGGGCACCATTACAAAAGTGCTTTTACTTGTAACTATATTAATAACTTGTGCCGGTGTAGTGTCTCACAATTTATCAGGACTATCATCTATATGTATGTATATGAAAAATGCGCGTCCAGAGGAGAATGAAATTTGGCACAGTTAAAGTTTATATGGAGAAGGAGGGGCGAATCCTAATAAATAAAATATGTATTAGAAATACATTGAATTAATGAAAAAACACTACACGCACACAACCATGCATTTGACACACGCAGTCGAATCGCGTTCGTAGTATTTCGGCATTGTTCGTCTGACGTCGTACAGTTCTTTCTAACTATGGTCACTTATACCTTTTTTATATGTAATAAAGAAAAACAGAAAACAAAGTAGCAAGCTTAGGAATTTTGGTGGAATTTTGAACATTAGGCGACCGCTAGTTTTGATTAAGTTATATTATAGGTACATACATAGTCTTTCGCCAACTATATTTCGCTATATAATAATAATAATAATTTATTTATTGATTACATTGGTGAAAAATGTATACAGTCCATAAAGTACTTAATATAGGTAATAATATAATATGGGTGCCTGTACTAGGGTAAACCTGTGCCACAGGCGTTAAGGACACAGAAACTAAGTTACATACAATTAACCATACTTATTATATAAATATATGCAAAAATAGGCCAAGATTTTAATTATTATTATGGAACTTGCTATTACTTATTTAACAACAATCAACAAATCTTCAGTATCCTCATAATTTAAAGTTTGTAAGTACCGACAGACTATCTGCTTAGATCTTACATAACTTAGGTCATTTATAGCTGTTTGTTTATTTATCTTGTTATAAAGAAAAGGCCCTGAGAATGCATGAAATCTATTTGTAAAAACAAACTTTGATTTAGAAAGTGTGGTACAGACAATATCTTTCCGTCTTTTAGTGTTAGTAAGGTTGATGTTATACGTAAACGTTGCAAGTTGTTTAAGTACGGTGTACATTAAAAAAAGCTTTCGGACAGTTAATACATTACACTTTTCATTCAAAAGATGTGTGGAAAAGTGGTAGGGTCGGCGGGTTGCTACTTTTAGAAGCACTCTTTCTGCCCGCTAAATATTTAATAAGAAGGATTTTGCGCTTCCGCCCCATGAAGTGATGCGATATTGAATAACAGACTGATACAATGCCTTATAGATCTGTATTATGAGTTTATGATCTGCAATAAGGCGCAATTTTTTGAAACAAATAATAATTTGCGTACTCTGTTAGTTAAAGCAGTTATGTTTTCTTTAAAGGAGAGTGTGTCGTCTAATATAACACCTAAATATTTAATATTAGTAGTGTTATAGATGACAGGACAAGTGCAAGCGGTAATGTTCTTACAGTAATGTGCATATAAATTAATGTGACTTAAATGAGGTTGGTATCTACGCATACAAAATATAATAAATTTTGTTTTTTTTCAGTATTTAAGGTGAGCAGGTTATTTAGGCCATTTGTTTACTATATTAAACCCGGTCTGTGCATATTCATAGACTGCCGCGATGGTGTCAGCGGAAAAAAAGAGAGCAGTATCATCTGCGTATGAAACAATTTTACCATGATGTAGACTTAGATTACAGAGATCGTTAATGTACACCAGAAAGAGGGTACCTCTGAGGACGCTTCCTTGAGGAATACCTAATTAGCATAATTTCAAATCAGCACTGACGACGTTATCTATCTTGATACATTGGTACCTATTTTGTAGATAGTCTGTGAGAAGTTGTTTGTATGCCCCTAATTCCTAGTGCCTCCAATTTTCTTAGAAGCATAGAAACAGACACGGTATCAAATGCCTTCGCCAGATCAAGGAAGATGCCAATTACCTGCTTACTCTTCCCAAGTTCCTCTGAGATATAGCTGGTTAAATGATGTACTGCGTCTACTGTTGATAACTTAGGTCTAAAACCGAATTGCACGTCGGAAAAGAGGGAGTTCTTTTCAAGATATGATACTAGTCTTTTATTGCAAATTTTACCAGTATTTTAGAGAAAGAAGGTGACAGTGAGATGGGCCTGTAGTTCGTTACGAGGTTTTTATTACCGGATTTATGTATTGGTTTATACCACGTAATAGGAAATGGGCCTAATGCTGTTTATCGAGCACCATTTCAGACAGCTGTTACTAAGAATTTGTTAAGAGAAAGCTCAATAATAATTTTGCTAGCCCGGGAATCGAATACCAGGTTTCATTCACAGCAGTCGTATACACTCCCGCTGCACCACTGAGGCAGTCATATTATATATCTATATACTTATGTTATATTATAGTAATTACTAAAAATATAATATTAACCTCTGCCATAAAATATGTTTAGCTAGCTGAAATCGTAGCTTTGTGGACATGAGGCTTTATCTAACGAAACACTGTAATATTTTAACAGAATCTTTTTAGTAGTTTTACGCGTAGATTGGACATATACAGGCTGTCCGGTAATTAATGGATAACCTGGAAATGTCTTATAGTGGAACTGATGGCCGTTCAGGAAAAAATATGAAAAAAATCTATTCTAACTACTACCTGAGATGTGTTTTTTTTTAATTACCATGTATAACTTTCTTGTATACTACGACCATCCATCGGATTTTTGTTGTTTTATTATTAAAAACTAATTATGCTAATAGATAGACAGTCAAAAGTATGCTATGGTAATATAGCTTGCAGTTTTTAATATATATATATATATATATATATATATATATTTTTTTTTATTTTTTTTTTTCATTTTTCTGGACGGCCTTCAGTTCTACTATAAGACATTTCAAGGTTATCCATTAATTACCGGACACCCTGTATATGGACAAACTGACATCGATATAAAAATATTAATATCATTTCAGCATTGGTTTTGTAAGTATATTTTTAGCAATAAAATAAATATATTAAAGGTCATTGCAGAGAGTCGTAATTTTTTATTAATATTCAGTTAATTAAAACCACATCTGTTGACCATGATGTATAATAAATTTATTATTTATTTATTTAGAACTTTTAGGAAAGTTACAAATTAATATTATACATATACTATTAACGTATAACTAATTATATACCTAATAAGAAGCTTCCACATTTAGCAAAAATATATAAATGCATTGGTTATTATAAAAAGCAACATAAAAAGTGAGAAGAGATATCCCAAACCAAAAAATAAAATTAAAATGGTTCAGTTAAAGATTAATAACACATTTTAAAGAAGAAAAACAACATTACACTAAAAACACGCAAATATATCTTTAGCTCTCGCAAAGTGAAGATTCAAAAATGTTTGTATTGGTCTCAAAATAAAATCGGTTCAACAAAATACCTTGCAAAATATTTGAGGCGCAATTTTTCAAATGATACTTAGATATTTTGTTCACGTAAGCTGTTATATACTCGTGTAAATTATCAACACAAGTGCTGTTAATAATAACAAAATAATTTGGCTATCAGATTTTCTAATCAACTGTTAAAAACATACCTAAGTTTTAAAGTTAAAAGTAACATATGTACTTTAGTAAATGTTTTATTAAAATCCGTCAAGCCATTCCCAAGTTTTTATAAATCAAACATACAAATAACGGAATAAAATCTTTTTGAGGCAGAAAAAATAAAAAAGAAGCGTATTATTTAGCTTTTCTAGAGTTTAGCTAATTTACATACATTACATAAAATCCATTAAATGTACTTTTTTAACTCTACAGTTTTATTAGAGTAATAAGTAAAAAGAGTGTATACTTATTATTCCATGCATCAATCAGTCAGCGATATCAAACTAAAATTTAAATGGGTAACACTTTTCTTATCTAAAACGGTGGCTACTTCAATAAAATTAATAGTGGGAATATATAAAATTAAATCGATTAATCTGTAGATACTTAGCTAGCAGTGTAATCAATTATTCTGGCATGGTGTGGGCTAAAGACACCAGCTACAAACGGTGCGTGGGTGCCATATCTAATGACCGGCATTCACCTGTCTCAGAATTTACAGCTTTCTTGATTGATTCTAATACATTTATATTATTAAGTAATTTTGTAGTGGAGATTTATGGGTCTTGCTAGTGTTAAAAATAAAAAGACGTGTATGCACACTATACCCACAATTTACATTTAATAATGACTGCTATGTTCTCAGATTGTTAGCGTAATTATAACTTTAGCTTATGTACATATATTCAGATACGTAAAGCCTGATTCTGTTTGCCCAAATAGCTCACAACAAAAGCAAGATTATTGAAGCAGATTATTTTTATTAAAAAATGGCGGAAAAATGTGTGATCAACAAATGGTTGGTCCAGATGTGTGTTATGTTTGTGTCCGTTGATTCGATGTTTGTAAACTGACTGCTCGTATGGCGTAGTGATTAAAGTGGTCGGCGAGGTGACCACTAATCCACACGCCACCACATTGCCACAGCCACTAGGCAGAGTGTTGTGGGTTCGAATCCCACACGACACAGAAATTCGTAGGATCCACAAATGGTTGTTCCTATTCTGCGTGTTCTTTGTGTCCGTTGATTCAATGTTTGTAAAGTACACGGCAACACAGTAAATATTCCTAGTGCGATGGTTATCTTTAAACTAAAATAATCAGTGTTATAGCTTAGCTATACTTACTATTACTAGAAATTGATCCTAAACTGGGCAAAGGTAAACCTTAGTTTATCAAATTAGATACGTTGACTGTTTACGGTCACACATTTTTCCGCCATTTTTTTAATAAAAATAATCTGCTTCAATAATCTTGCTTTTGTTGTGAGCTATTTGGGCAAACAGAATCAGGCTTTACGTATCTGAATATACATAAGCTAAAGTTATAATGGCGCTTATAATCTGAGAACATAGCAGTCATTATTAAATGTAAATTGTGGGTATAGTGTGCATACACGTCTTTTTATTTTTATAACAAAATACCAAGTCGCTTTAAAATATTGAACTCGAGAAAATTTAAGATAGAATTACACAAGTGGCTTATTGAATGTAATTTTTACAATTTAAAAGATTTTATGGATGTGAGATGTTGATTCCTTTTGTCAAAATATAAATTTTTGCATGCTATGTTATATCTTAGCGAAACATGTTGAGCTACTGTAATAATATTAACATCAATGTAAACCATGTTTTTACGCAAATAAATGATTTACTTACTTACTTACTTTACTTACTTACTTACTTAAAAGTTTAAGTAGAGCTTTGCTTCTTATATTCACCATATTCAGATCCAGATGTGATATAATCCAGAATTCATCCTTATACTATATACCTACATATAGTCTACAATAACAAATTGTTAATTTAATAAAACCCGTTCAGCGTTTCTAGATCATAAAACAATCATATGTGAAGATACAAAATCGGATTCGGCGAGAATTAATTAGCTAATCTGATCTTTTTTTTCTAATAACATTAATATACAGATACAGTTTTATAGTTTTTTAATAGTTGGTAGGCAATATACTTGATTAATCACCAATAATATTTTGCTACTCATAATCACAATATTTAAAATTTGTCTTTTTAAAAGCGAAATATTTTTGGTGACAATTTATGCCTAGAACAAGATTAGGAATAATTCCTATATCTACTGCGGGGATGATTACAAATATGCAAATAACAGACACAACGAATACTCAGACTCAGAACAACCATTTGCAGACAACACAATTTTTTGTCTCGTGTGGAGATCGAAGCAATTCGGCGCAGTAGCAGTAGCTTGGTGACTATTTACAACACTACGCCATCCGCGGCAATCAAGTGTTTTCGTATTGTTGTAAGACAAACAAACAAACAAGTAATGTTTACAAAACAATGCATAAATAAATAATAACTATATGCATAACAAAAATAGTAACAGTATTAAGAAAAGCTTATCATATTTAGGCAGGTACGTGTAAATATGTTACGAGAACCCGCCTACTGTGATAGTTGCCAGTCGCCTCTCCAGCCACTCCTCAAACACGGGACTTACCGCCACGATCGTGGCGTGCCCTGCACTGGGGTGCACAAGTCGTTCCTTCCAATTTGGATAATGGTACCTAATCTATGTCCTACAACGTGTATGCGAAAGAATACTAACAAAAACCTGCCCGCCATCCGTTCAGCACCAGGTCCGAGAGGCGGCGTGCGTGTTCTCACGCGCGCCTCTGTTTCGAGTCGGGGGGGGGGGACAGTAGGGTATATTATAGAAGTGAGTCCTTTGTGTAGTGGCCTGCCGTTTCACACGGCGGACCGTAACCTCGGCGGGGTCGCGACCGCATGCGAAAGCGATTCGCGCGGCCCAATCGATAGTGGTTTTGTCGAGGAACACCATGGTAGGTTTAGTCGGTATTCCGGGAGGTACATTATCTTTTCAACATCTTTATTTTACCCCGGCGAGCCCGACATAATCCCTCCGCCCGCCCCCGCGAAGGGATGTGCGTCATTGCAATCACCATGTAAAAAAAAAATGTATTAAAATATTTTAGAAAGCACCCCACGCTTTATTACATAAAAGTTATTAAATTGTTTTCTACTTATTAGTTTGCTTTTTTAATAAAGCGTGTTTTTTTAGTTTTTATAAACTATTATTTATTCTTATATATTTTTTTATATTTTTCTAAATTATTGTATTATCATCGGTCCTTGATAAGTATGCCAAATTACGAGTTAATCCGACGTTTTGAAGGGGGTCAAAATCACGTTCAAAGTTTTCATTACATACATACTAACATACACTTGGAGCTAATAAAAGCGTGTTAAAAAAGACAACTCCCGTACTAGGAACCTGTCGCAGAAGCCTTTACACACATTTAAACAACGGACATAGAGAACATCTAGACTCGCAACAACTATTTCTGGATCACACAATTTTTGCCACGTGTGAATAGACCCCTGAGATATAGTGGTCACAAGTTCATAAGGTCAGTGGATATCCACCAACAGAGTGATTTGGAAGTCCAAGGGAGAGGCTTTTGCCCAGCAGTGGGACATTACAAAAAGCTGACGAAAAAATAAGTCACATTAAGACGAAGACGTTGAATCCTGGGTTTTTACGGCGCAGTGTATAGCGGCAAGATGACCACCAACCTGGAACCAACGCACCATTCGCGCAACTTGTAGAAATTAAGTACAAAATTATCAAGGAAGACTTGTTTTCTTCTATTATTTGGGCTTGTTGATTAATTAAGCGTTTTGACTTTCGTTCAATTGCCGCGACAAATAGTGATATTTGATACTCATTAGCAGCATGACCACAAAGTAAGATCGGCTACGTAGCCAGTTTAACACTTTCGGTCATGTTTGACTGGATAGCATAGGACAAACTTGGCAATAGGGCTTAATTCCCAGGTCGGACAAACTGTTGTTGGGACTATCTGTCAAGAAATTCTTCTACGGAGTCCGACACTGTGTTTGGGAAATGTCGGCCTCGGTGCGCTCGATCGCATCCTTACTAATATTATAAACGCAAAAGTTTGTATGGATGTATGGATATTTGTTACTCTTTCACGCAAAAACTACTGGACCGAATGCGATGAAACTTGGTATGTAGATAGCTGGAGACCTGGATTCACACATAGGCTTTTGTCCCGATATTCCCACGGGTACGGGACTTACCTACGCGGGTGAAACCGTGGGGAAAACTAGTAATACATAAGGCCTAAAACCATAGATATCGAAATGTGAGTGAGTGAAATTATGTTTGTATGTATGCAAGCTATATATAACTATTATACATAAATTGCATATGTATTTGAAAACTAATCGGTATCGACTACATAATGTCGTATGAAACTGAAGCAGACTTAGAACTTTTGTCTGTCTATTAGTGCCGGCTTTAGAACAATTACTTTACTTCATTCAAAAATGGTAAAACCACAGAACATAGAAGATTAGTGGAATAACTAATTTTGACATGTTTTACAGTTAAGTGGCAAATAGCTACGGATTTAAATTAAAATCTAATCCATGGTTCATTTAATTCAGTTCAAAAGAATCGAAAATATGCAACATACTAAGTATCTATGTAATGTAGATACATTTTTCTTATTTGCCTCATTTAGTAAACAAATATGGCGTACTGGTAACAAGAGACAAAAGACGGTCAGCCATCTGAATGTAGCTTTTTCTTTCATGATTTTAGTAATTATAGAACGAATATAATCTGAAAGCATTAAATGAATGTATTTAAATGAGTTATTTACCAAATAAGTGTAGTAAGAAAAATATTCTATAAGTAAATGTTTTTGCAGACCCTCTGCACGTTAGTAAACAATAATTACTAACAACAATAACAGCAAAATTAAACATAATTATTAATTAGCAATTATGTAGATACTTTATAACAGATTTTATCACACATACAAGTTATGTAGGATCAATAACACGGAATAAAAGCCTTATGACTTGGTGCATACCAATTGTATGATGTAATGTTTATTTGTAAGAAGATTTTAATGAACCTAGTCTGTTCAAATAGCGTCTAAATCACGACTAGCTCAAACATGAGGTCATGTATAAAATAAAAACAATAGTATTTGATAAACGAGTTTGTGGTGTCATAGTTTTTAATGATAATAAGTTCGGTAAAAAAAGCTTGTGATCAACTGGTATCTAGTCTATGCCCCGGTTTTTAAATTGAGAATTTAATGTTATGAACGATTTAAACTCTACTTCAGTATTGTCGTTTACTATTGCCACTTAAGTAATGTCAATTAATACCATTACGAATTTATATATATTTTATTACAACATCAAATTTTTATATAATCCTCCTGACCGAATTTCGGTCACGGTGGCCAATCTTAACGGAGACTGGCCATAGGCGCAGGAGATATTATAGTGCACAAGCGTGTGCGCAATCACAAGTGCACTCTCTGTTCCCTAACTCTCATGATCCGATGGGACGGATAATCCGACACGACCGGAGAGAGATCAGGTGCAGGACCAACCGTTTTACGTGCTTTCCGAGCCACGGGAGTGTCTAACACCGCCAACTTCCTAACTCCGGGCTCGTATTAAGATTTCTTAACAGAAAAACCCAATAACTTTTGTTGGCCCGACCCAGGATTCGAAACCGGGACCTCATGCACAACAGTCACATTCACTACCGCTACGCCACGCAGGCAGTTTTTATAAATAACACTTTGACAATGGACGTACCTATTCACTATTATAAATAATACATATGATTCATATTATTAGTTAGCTGCAAACTAGTAGGTACTACAGGCGGCTTTTAACACATATTGGAAGGCATGTGCCCCTTGTCAAAAGCTATTAATAATAATACATTGTTAATTACTTGATAAGTACTTTTATGTTTAAATTGGCCGCAATAAATAGTTATAACCAGCATCTACACAATTAACTTTATTTTGTAATTAATAATGTTATTAATGGTAATTATTAGATATTATTTTTGTTTCTGCATTAAGTATCTTATTATGTTTCGTAACACATCGAATGCCAAACAGATTGTAATTGAAATTACCTACCTCCATCCTATACCTACATTACATACAAAAGGCGTGCCTATCTTATGTAAATAAATAATAAAAATAAATAAATAAAATATAAATTGTTGAGAGCAAAGGCTTTTGACATAATTAAGTATATTTTTTTTTTGTCTATTGTTTTAATGTTTGTAATATCTTTGCGACAAAATATTCTAAATCCTTAATTTGATAATTATAGGCTTTTGAGGTCCAGGTCTTAAAGTAGGTGGTTGACATGATTTGGTTTTAGAGGGATCCAACTATAATGGTCAGTGGCTTAAGTATACTTAGACATTCATAAGTGTTACTTTGTAACCTAATTAAATGATTTATGAGTTGAGAGATTTCGATGTATTTTTATACTACCAAGATGACTAATAAGCATTCAACTTTAGGTAAGTATTTCCCAGACGAGTCGGTACTTAACAAAATTTTAGTAATAACTGTTTTACACTTTCTTCGATGACGATTTTAACCTCTAAAACGTTCATGCCTCCTACTTCTGGGTATTCTTTGAATCCGTAATTTGAATGTTTGTAAAGACCCCCGGCGACTCAAGATTCATCCTAGTGCGGGAATTGTAAAGCGTTAGAAAGGAAATCTGACGGTGTTGCATGTTGAAAAATATATAAATCGTAAACATTAATTTACATATCTATTAAAAAATGTCGTAAACAAAATAGTAAAGTTCCAAGAATTTTATGAATTAATAAAAACCTGACCCAGGATCAAACACTTGACTTTAAACTAGAAAAACAGCCACCCACCACTATAATCTACTAGGTCAGCAATCCGACAACACTGCGCACCCAATTCATTGAATTCCACGAATTCAACACAAATATTCCAATTCTGTGTCACAATAGTATATCATTGTGTCAAGAGCTCTCAAACAACTATATCAACACACATATGTATAAACTCTTAAGCCCACTTACGTTCATGAAGGAATAGGCAGAAGTGAATTACACTCACATTTTACCAGTAGTTTTTAGGTCATCTATACTAATATTATAACGCTGAAGAGTTTGTTTGTTTGGTTGAACACGATAATTTAAACTACTGGTTCGAATTGAACATTCTTATAATGTTGGATAGCCTATTTATCAAGGACGGCTATAGGCTATAAAACATCACGCTACGACCCACGGGGGCGGTGCAGTAACTATAAACGCGGGTAAAATGCGGGCATAGCTAGTACATAATAAAAGTGGGCCTACAGCTGATTACCGCGGGCGGGGTTAGACTCCGTGTAGCTACTGAGAATCTCTTACCAGAACCAATTACATTTTGCAGCCCTAGGAACCGAATCCAAGACCTTATGTACTGCAGTCGAAACAGAAGCAGGTATCCTAACTAATATTATAAATTATGGTTAAGATTGGTCAGTATATTAGCAGGCATTCCAATATCGCATACGGAGTCCCACAAGGAAGTGTTCTTGGGCCCACACGGTTTCTGATTTACATTAATAATAATCTATGTAAACTAGAGTCAGATGGTGCCCGAGTATTTTCCTATGCAGATGATATTGCTATTGTTTTTATGATGATAACTGGGCAGATGTACGAATAAACACGGAGTTAGGAATGTCTTAAATAAGCCTTTGGTTAAGAAATAATTTGTTAACACTTAATACCGAAAAGATAAACTATGTCTTTTTCTTTAAGCAAAAATCTCAACCCGACAATAACTTTAACGTAAAAATTCATCAATGTAATAATGTTTATCCTTTTAATTGTGCATGTCCGATAATTAAACATTGTCCGATAATTAAACAAGTTGACAAAACTAAATATTTCATTACATCGACTATCTTGGCATAATCACATTGAATTAGTAAGTGAACGAACTAGAAAATTAATCTGGATTTTTAAACAATAAAGGCACGTGGCTACAACTTGTCTAATTAAACAAATATATATTGCTCTCACTCAGTCTATTTTAAGTTATTGCGTTCCTGTATGGGGCGGCGCAAAAAAAACAATTTTTTTAGGAATTGAATGTTCTCAGCGTGCTCTTCTAAAAACCATGTTTTTCAAACCATTTCGTTACAGTACAGATGCTCTTTACAAACTATGCGACCTTTTAACAGTAAGAAAACTATATGTTTTGAATGCTTTATTAAAAATGCACAAATCTACAGAATTTGACCAAAATATATTAACAAATAGAAGATATGCTACTGTGATGATAAATAGAGTGAGAACTTCATTTGCTAGATACCAATTTGTCACACAGGCTTCCTTTCTTTATAACGCAGTCAATAAAATGTATGCTATTTAAATAGGCAGTAGTTTATGAGTAAGATTACATTCACACACAGACCACATACCGCATGCACACAACAGCTACACACACACACACACACACACACACAAACACACACACGCAGACACATACTTTTATATTATCTCTTTTTAATATTCTGTTTTTATGTTTCTTTATGTTTTCCCTTTTTAATTACATTTTTTCATATTGTTATTAAAATATTAAGATTGTTATTTTTACTTTAGTCACAGGCTATGTCTAAATTTTAAAGATATGGAAGAGTGGGGTCTTCTTTTACAAGTATTTACATACTTAAAAGAAGGCCTCTACAACGTTTGTGTTTTAACCTGTTGATAAAGAAATAAAGTATTTTATTATTATTTATTATTATTATTATTAAATGTGAATGTGTGTGTTACTCTTTCACACCTTAACTACTCGACCGATCATCATGAAATTCGCATACATGTTGTCCTGAGAGTAGTAAGTAAGTAGTAAGAGTACCTTTGAGCCAGAAAAAGTCCTGTTACTAACATAGCCTAACCTACATTTACGCGAGTGAATCCGTGGGTAAAATCTAGTATATATACAGTGTGTCCGGTAATTAATAGATAACCTTGAAATGTCGTATAGAACTAATGGCTGTTCAGAAAAGAACCAAAACAAATAATTAAATAATGCAATATATAGTCATACTTTTGACCGTATATCTATTAGCATAATTAGTGTTTAATAATAAAACAACAAAAAACCTATGGAACTCATTCATTTATGGTCGTAGTATACAAGAAAGTTAAATACGGTAATAAAAACATATCATATCTCAGATAGTAGTTAGGATAGATTTCTTTCATATTTTTTTCTGAACGGCCATCAGTTCTACTGAGTCTATGAGACATTTCAAGGTTATCCATTAATTACCGGACACCCTGTATATCCTATAGAATAAGAGGCGAGCGTATTATCGCACATTTACAGACTGTTCTGTTGCAGAATGTATGCCAACTACATTTTTCCTGACCCAGGCAACGAATCAAGATCACGATAGTAAATTAAAGCCATAGGGTCACGCGGTATTCAAAACTATAAATGTAAATTTAAAGTATTCTGGTAATAAATCATTTTGTTCGAGAATCGAAGTGGCTTACCATCAGACAGGTAGTTACCGTTATCATAAGAACCATCGTCATATGACAGATGGCTTCGTAACGTTGGTATTTGCACACAATGAAACATTTTTTGGGTTATTTGCTGTTGTTATGGTCAGGTACCTTGCGACGATTTTTTTATTGTCTCGTTTTATTGTGTGGGTATAAGATTGAATATACGCACATTGTAGATAAAGCAGAAAGGTTTAACAATATTTAGATTTGTGTGTCATCCTAACTTATGTTATAAATGAATATGTGACTTTGTTTGTTTCTTTGTTACGCTTCACGCATTAACTACTCGACCGATCGTCATGAATTTTCACATACACGTTGTCAAGAGCAAAGAAAAGAACAGAGCCTTTACACCTTTTATCTAAATAAAAATTTCTGTTCCCGAGGGATATAAATTTACTAGATGTGCCCGCGGTTTCACCCGCGTTTATGATTACTGCAACGCCCCCGTGGGTCGTAGCGTAATGCTATGTAGCCTATAGCCTTCCTCGATAAATGAGCTATCCAACACTAAAATAATTTTTCAATTCGGACCAGTATTTCCTGAGATCGCGTTTAACCAAACAAACAAACAAAAAATCTATAGATAGGTACTAATACTAATATTATAAAGCTGAAGAGTTTGAGAGATTGACGAAATCGAAATTAACGCGAGCAAAGCCTAACACTATTTTTACCCTATGTGTCTGAAGAGGGTTCTCTCAATATGCTTCATAAGTTCATAACACTCAGTCAGCCGCCGCATTCTGTCTATACCAGCCATATTGTTTAGATTGACGGTCCACCTGGCCAGGCCTACAATTATCATACCTTTATTATACTTAACGGACTACATTTTGTCCGTGGCTTCGCTCGCCTACGTAACCTATGTCTTTTCCTGTACCCCTGACGACGTGTATCCGAAATTTCATGATGATCTGACGAGTAGTTAAGGCGTAAACGCGTAACAAACAAATTAATTAATTTTCGCATTTATAATATACTATCTTCCTCGAGGACTTAGAAGGCTATAGTTCATGCTACATATAAGGGACTACAAATACTCCGTTATCTTGACCATCTATTATATTGAACTCCACATTTCATACTTAACCTTAACAAATAGCCATTAGAACATTTTTTCCTTACGATATATAATTGATTATATCCCATATCTCAAAGTAAGATAATCAGTGCGGTGTACTAACGAGCTCTCAGAGTATAAAATATATTTGTTGCGTGGTTTTGTTTCTTGTTCGTTTATTTGTAAGTGTGGCTGCGAAACCAGCAAGTCATACACTCTGCGATATTTAATCTATACTAATATTATAAAGCTGAAGAGTTTGTTTGTTTGCTTGAACGCGCTAATCTCAGAAACTACAGCCTCGAATTGAAAATTTTTTTTCGTGTTAGGTAACCCATTTATCGAGGAAGGCTATAGGCTTTATAACATCACGCTACGACTAATAGGAGCGGATCAGCAATGAAAAATGTTGCAAGAATGGGCAAAATTCTCTTATTTGAAGCAGGCGAAGTTGCGCGAGTCAGCTAGTAGGAAATATAACTGCTAAGATAGTGTAGTGTTTTAAGTAGTCACTTGCCCCTGTTAGTATTATATTATCTGTGCCCCTGTTAGAGAAGCAAGTATTTTGGTATCGATACGTTGACGCAAGAAAATTATTGGGGTGTATAAATAGTATGCTCGGATCAGTGCTTGTAAAATCACCCGGGGTGCCTATAGTATCACTTCTAGTGCCAAGATAAGCGTTTTACACTTCTTTATGTTCTTCAAACGGAATTTCCGTCACGGCGGCAGCCAGTCTCTGTACCCCTTACAACGAAATTTCATGATGATCATCATGACAAGACATAAAAACCTTACAAACAAACTTAAATTCATATTTATAATATCAAGATAGAAATCATTGACATCACCAGTGAACACATTCAAATGACTGGTAAATAAATCTATCTTGCAAACGACTTGTATATTCGAATGATTTATGCTAGGAAACACCTTTTTAAATAATATTTTACACAATAAAACAAATTATGTACCAGTTTTAAAATTAAACACTAATATCGCTAAAAATCTGACAGGCGATGTCGTTTTTAATTGGTGGTAACATGATATTATTATAATATTAACGGAGACTGGCCGTCTGCGTAGGAGATATTATAATGCACAAGTGTGTGCGCAAACCCAAGTGCACTCTCTATTCCCTAACTCTCATAATCCGATGGGACGGTAATCCGACACGACCGGAAAGAGATTAGGCGCAGGACCAACGGCTTTACCTGCTTTCCGAGGCATGAGGGTGACTAACACCGCCAAATTCCTAACACCGGGCTGCTATTGAGATTTCTTAACAGAAAAGCCCAATACTTATAGGGATTAAATATAATGACCACCAAAAATAGTAATTGCGCAGCAAAATATGCTTCCTAAAATACATCATAACAAGCACCTATACGCCTCAAATCACTGCATTCCGTCTCGGAAGGGTTAGGTTATGTTAGGGTCGGGCACGCCACGATCGTGGCGGTAAGTCCCGTTTTTGAGGAGTGGCTGGAGAGGCGGCATGGCGCCCTCACCTTCCGGCTGACACAGGTTCTGACTGGCCACGGTTGTTTTGGCCAGTTCCTGTGTCGTATACGCCGGCAAGAGACGCTCGGTTGTCACCACTGCGGCGACTGCCGCGACGTTGTTGAGGACACGGCGCTGCACACTTTGGCGGTTTGCCCCGCCTGGGCATCGCAGCGCCGTGAGTTGATCGCGGCAGTCGGATCGATTGCCCTCTCGCTCCCGGCCATAGTTCAGTCTATGGTCCGGAGTGAGAGGTCGTGGAACGCCGTCGCCTCCTTTTGTGAGGAAGTAATTTCCATCAAGGAGGCGGCGGAGCGGGAGAGGGAGCGTTTAAACCCTCTCCCCAACCGCAGAGCCGGGCGCCGGAGGGCGCGCGATGACCTCCAGCCACCCTGAGGTTTGACCTGGGGGTGGCGGGCTTTGTGGGCCTGCCCGCCATCCGTTCAGCACCAGGTCCGAGAGGCGGCGTGCGTGTTCCCACGCGCGCCTCTGTTTCGAGTCCGTCTCCCACCTAGGGGGGGAGACAGTAGGGAATCTTATGAAGTGAGTCCTTTGGGTAGGTCTCTTGTGTAGTGGCCTGCCGTTTCATACGGCGGGCCGTAACCTCGGCGGGGTCGCGACCGCATGCGAAAGCGATTCGCGCGGCCCCGTCGATAGTGGTTTTGTCGAGGAACACCGTGGTAGGTTTAGTCGGTATTCCGGGAGGTACATTATCTTTTAACATCTTTCTTTTACCCCGGCGAGTCCGACATAATCCCTCCGCCCGCCCCCGCGGAGGGGTATGCGTCATTGCATTCCCCCACGTAAAAAAAAAAAAAAAAAAAAAAAAAAAGGGTCCTTCTTAAACCCACCCAAAAATAGAAGTCGACTTATTTTGATCTCTTTAAATATATTGCGGTTTTAATTTTGGTGATCATTTACTATTTTTGACTGTTATATTTTACTATATTTGGTGATAAGTTAAATACTAGCCATACTTATAACAGTTATAACCCAATAATTCTTACTGATAGGGTGATATATAGTAACTTAAAATGATATTTCAGCCCTGTTTATTATTTGTTATTGCTGGGTTTCTGTAATGCCTTTTGCAACATACTTATACATCCGCTGTCAGACTATCCGACAACGAGGGTTGTGATATGTATTAAGTACTCGGTTAGGTATACCCTACCTCTAGTGGTGCCCAATCAATAGCAGGCTTAGAAGTTCAGGATAACGCAAGCCCAACATGACGTGTCATCCTACTTAATATTATAAATGTGAAAGTTTGTGAGAATGGATGGATGGATGTTTGTTACTCTTTCACGCAAAAACTACTGAACGGATTTCGATGAAACTTTACAGTATTATTGCTTATACATCAGAATAACATATAGGCTACTGAAAATCTACCTCAACATTAAAGCAAGCAAAGCCGCAAGCAACATCTAGTTGACAATAAATGAAGCGAAATCTTTCTTCGTTCCCTCTTTATGAGTTTACCAGAACTCATTCACTAAAAGATGTGCTAGGACTGAATTGAATATAATAAACGATTATTATAATCTGGTTCAAGCTTTTTAGCAAGCCACCCTGTGCCCAGAAGTTGGCTTACCTTATTTCTAAAGGTAAAGGAATTTCTTTTGTTATTATTTGTGTTCTATGTGTGGCAATATGGGTGTCCAATGAATGCCTGCAGGCATACAGAAAGGAGATGTTTTACTTCTGTATAGGGCTCCGGCTATAACTTGTACATCCTCAGGAAACCTGAGAAATGTACCCCTAAATACATTTAGTTAAGCAATTCTTTATTAATTTCTAGTAATTTCGTTGCGCAAAATAAAATATAAAATGTTTGACGTTTGTCGTGCGGACTATCTATGACAAGTTGGTAGATAACATTTATACATAACTTAGAATGCTAGAATTGTCAGAAGTAAAAGAACTCATAATCGTAATAAGAAACACCAATTCAGCATTGGAATTTGGAATATTTATTATCAGTCAATATGACATTGACAGATAATGTCAAACATAAACAAAATGTTTCGTTCCGGAGCGCATCCTGCAAAATCAGTAAAAAATATATTTTTATGTTAATTGTTTGTTGACAGATGTGTATGATAGTTGAAATGAATAAATGATACTCTAAAACACATTTATTGTTAACATATATATTTATATATTATTTTCATTATTATAATTATAGTACTTTCGTACAGTTTTCGATATGATTTATGAACGTATACAAAATTATATGACCGAGAACCACCGCCATCTTGAATATAATGGCTTTAATATAAAAATTATTAATTTTAAGCGCAAACTTAAATTCAGGAAATAATATTTTCCCCCGATTCCTGGTATTTATTGCAAATTTTTGGCTGATAGTACATTATATAGCCGAAATTGAAACATCTCCTTTGGATACCAGAGCCGATAACTGTATTTTATTTAAAATATTAATTATATTAATAAATTATTTATTTAAATGCAGTTTAGTTACTTGATGAAGATGAAGACATTCAAGGGTAGTCATAAGCATTTTATACCTACGTTTTGCCAGAATTGTTATATAAGTCCGATGTCATAGAATGTTAATTAATATAAATTAATGTAATTGTTTGGAAGACAACGCCCGCCCGCGTCGTCTTCCAAACACAGTCCAGAATTTCTGCCCTCCATTCTTTATCTCCTGGCTGACGCTCAGATAGTTCTAAAGGTTATTTCTTTAGTTATTGTTGTGAGGTAATTCTGTAATTCTCTTCGATTACGTCAATAAGATAACATATGTCATTTACGCATAAATACGTAACTTTACACAGTTGCGAATAGTACGGTTACTTATATACGCTAAGATTGTTCTTTTTTGTACATTTCACGCAAAATTAAAGACAATATCTGACATCTGTCAATTTATGTACATACATTAAAAGTACATATGTAATACGAGGTAAGTATAGAAAGATACGAAGTTAAACATATATGGATAGGTAGGCACAACTCTGCTGACAACAGCGCTTCTTAAAATTCTATGTAATAAAGCCTAGCTAGTTTCAGCAATGGGCCAGCTGGTATCGGAAAGAACTATCATATGGCAAGATTGAAATTATAGATGTGTCCTTATTTTATTTAGATCGTACGAAAAAGTATGTACACTAGGAAGAGCACACGATGATGACGACAGAGAAAGATAGAATATAATAGATGTATGAAATTATGTGCGTATTGATTGACAATTATCGCCTGCTCCGTGCCTCGGAGAGCACGTTAAGCCGTCGGTCCCGGCTGCCATGAACATCTATGGCAGTCGTTATTGGGAAGTCAGTGCCCTATAATATCCTGACACTGGTCTAGCCTTAGGGTATCGTTAGCCTTCGGATTACGAAGGTCAGGTGGCAGCCGGTCCGTGTAAAAACTGATATCCAGTCAAATCCGGCGAGAACAGATATCCTGACACTGGTCTAGCCTTAGGGTATCGTTAGCCTTCGGGTTGCAGAGGTCAGGTGGCAGCCGCTCCGTGTAAAAACTGATATCCAGTCAAATCCGGTGAGACCAGAAAAGCCGATCCCAAGTGACTTGGGAATAATAAAGGCTAGGGAGAAGATATTATAATTCTAAATATGATTAATATGAAAAGGTAAACCTGCCAATTTGCCGGACAGCAGACACTATAAAAATGCATTTTGTCTGGGTCCCAGAGTCCGGGCGTTGGCTAGGAGATAGTTGTGAGATCCCACGGCCTATAAAAACTCCGCACATCGGATAGCAAATCGCTAATTGTAAAGCCCCAATATATTTATGACAAATGAAGCGAGCAGAGTGTAATGCTTAAGTGCCAGGGTTCAGTCGCAACGTGTGAGCTCCGAATCATTAATTTAGTTCGCTACAACTCAATTACTGTCGTGAAATATTATACCAGTTTAACAAGTGACGCGTCATTTCACTTGTTCCGTTTTGAAAGTTCGCCTGTGCGATGAAGAGTTTCCTTTTCCTGTACTTACATATTTATAGTACCCATGCACGGATGGTATAGTGGATTTTGGTCGCCTCGCTACTACCAAAACGCAGACTGTTGTGGATCTGAATCCCATACGAAACAAAATTAAACAATTGTGTGATCCACATTGGTTGTTCCGACTTTGAGTGCTATTCTTGTTCGTTGTTTCAATGTTTGTAAAGTCCCCGGCGATACAGAAAATTATTCTTAAACGTTTTATGACTTACGCGATTTGTACACTCACTTAATATAATATGTCGGCCTCGATGGCGTAGTGATTAGTGTAACCGACTGCCACGCCTAAGGTCGCGGGTTCGATTCCCGCACAAGTCAAACATTTGTGTGCATGAATATGAATGTTTGTCTTGGTCTGGGTGTTTCTATGTATAATATGTATGTATTGACAACAAAAAAAGTATATATGTATGTTTATCCATTGTCTAGTACCCATAGTACCTACAAGCTCTGCTTAGTTTGGGCTAGATTGTGTTGTGTGTATGTAGTAGAATATTATTATTATTATTTTTAATTTATATTTAATCTCCCTTTTATTTCAAAGGGGTAAAAACCTGACACACGGGCCTTAGCCAAGTGTGCCAGAGGGGGAAAGTTAAGAAGTAGATGATGCAAGAAATTTACGTGTGAGGCGACATGTGTTAAGAAGAACGGCTTTTTGTATGACTGTGATTGTAGATTTTGGCATGTCAAGTATGCTCAGGCTATGTAGAAGTGTCTTAGGGACTACTCCGGTTGTAGATATGACAATAGGGATGATTTTAACAGTGTCTACCTGCCATTGCCTTTTTATTTCGGTAGCTAAATCAACATAGTTCGACATTTTTTCCGCGTGCGTAGTGAGGAGATTATGTGTGTTACATACTGCGATGTCTATTATGAAAACAGATTTTTTGTTTTGTCCAGTATAGTTATATCTGGTCTATTGTAGTGTATGGTTTTGTTAGTAATAATAGTCCTATCCCAGTACATTTTAAAGGAATTATTCTCTAAAACAGTACTGGGCTTATATTTGTAATAGGCAGTTTTTTTTCTATAAAGGAATATTTGTGGGCTAGGTTCTGATGGATTATTGCTGCAACTTGATCGTGTCTATGTTTATAATCAGTTTGTACAATGGATTTACATGAACCAGTTATGTGTTGAATAGTTTCAGAACTACTATGGCAACGTCTACATAAGTCAGTGGGAACAGGGAAGATTTATGTTTATTATGGGTTATGTGTTTCTAGTAATTTCGGGTGTCTATTACTTGATCCTGAATAGCGATCACAAAAGCCTCTGTCTCCGGAAAGAGCTCTCCGCGCCGTAGCCATTCGTTCGACGCTTCTTTGTCGACGTGTTCTTGGCCGAGATCAGCGAGATGTCTCCCGTGCAGAGACTTTTGGGACCACAAACCTATTTTCTGCTCTTTGCTCAATAATTTTAGCTGTACGTTTCTATTCAATAGGTTAAGGGGGGTTAGTTTTTTATCTGCATTCGTTAAGTATTTGTGAAGGTGAGATTGTTCAGCCTTGGAATAGAAGTATTTGCGTAATTTATCTATTAAGTTATTGTGTAAGTTTTGTATGTGGATGAGGCCTCTTCCTCCACTTTGGCGTGGCAGTGTGAGACGCTGTATGCATGATCTGGGATGATGTTTTCTGTTGGCTGTCATGTGTGTGTTGATTATGCGCTGTAATTTAATTAAATCACTTTGAGACCAATTTATAATCCCAAAGGAATAGATAAGAACAGGCATTGCATAGGTATTTATTGCCTTTATGATATTGCGAGAATTTAACTGGGTTCTTAAAATTTGGTTTAGTCTTACTTTGAATTGTTTAGTTAGCTCTAATTTTGTTTGTTTTTGCTGAATTTGCTTAGATTGATGAAAACCTAAATATTTGTAAGTGCTGTGTTCGTTCATGGGTTCTATTTGTTCACCTGTATTAAGAGTATATATATTGTGTTCAGTTTTCCCTCGAGTTACAGAATGTATTTTGCACTTATCAACTCCAAATTGCATTGTCAAACACAACACAACAAATGTCCAAAAGGTCAAATCCACAATATGTACACTGGATTTACCTTTGTTAAAAATTATACGACACAATTAATATATCTCTTGCTTGTAGCGCTATTTTAGTGGCATTTTGAACTTTACCTAATAGGCTGCTTACAGCTGGTCACTTTTTCAACTTGTCCCGCATATAAGATATTTCGCCTCACCTCTACCTTTCATAACAATGAAGAACTGAGTCACTGCAAAGATGTTTACGTTTTCTGATAACTGGATTCCAGGATATAGACAAACGATACCCATCACGGTTGAAATTGTGATGTTTCTTAATTTTAACCGCTTGATTATTCTGGAGTAGGTAATAGTGACGATCGATGGATAAGACCTGTGGTTGATGTAATATAATCCAATGGTATGGTCCAGCCTCCAGCAAATGCTCGTCTACGGCAATACAGATCTAATATTATATTTAGGAACTAGCGACCACCCCCGCTTCGTACGGGTAGTACAAAACCTTAACAAATTATACACGTAAACCTTACTTGTGCATCACTATTGGTGAGAACAGCATAAAAAGCCGTTCAGTAGTTTTCGAGTTTATCGCGAACAGACAGACTTTTTTTTATAATATGTGTGATAATTTCTAGCGCGAGAGATGGCTTATTAATGATTTATGAAATGCTTGTCTTAATGGTTACCTAAGTACTTACCCTAAGCTTCTGCGCCGTGTTGTAGGTTCGATCGCCATACGTGACAAATAGTTAATTTTGAGAGATCCACGAATAATTGTACAGTCTGGCTCGTTTAATACATGTAAAGACCCGCGGGACATAGACTGCCCCCGTAGATGGTTTAATGAAGCAACACATTTATTATATCAAGAAAGCATATGTATAACTAGTATTTAGGTTTTTGTGAATTAACAGTACCTATTCTTGTTAACCCCTTAAACTAAGCTTGTGATACGTCTGTGCAATGTATGGGGATCGGACCACAAAACTAATGATGTAGGTACACTGGGCCATCGTCGTTTAAAACTTATCGATGGAAATTACTGGAATATGATCGTATCCACTGGTTACTACATTTGTTTTCGAGATGTTTGTCAACTTAGTTCTCAATTTGAACTCCTTTTTATGCTGTGGATTTTCTCTGGCGACATGTTCACCGGTCTGAACATTGAATTGAAAAGGAAGTACTTATAGATATTGCTGTTTATAACTTGTCAACTGCAAATTCAAACCTATTATAAATATATGGCCGCTGAAGTCAATATTATAGAAAAGTGTTTCATAGCTTAAAACCTGACATTATTTCTGTGATCTTTGTAATGTACAAAAATATTTGTGTAATATTATCAGATTTATATGGGAATCATCTACTGACCAAACACACAAATTATACAACTAGGTATTAAAAACTCTTTAAGCTGTGAATTCTTCGAATTTAAACCTATATATTATATTATAGTATTGTGTCTGGCCGCCGGTGTGCCGCTGCGACTCAGTTGGTTAACCCTCCAATTGTTTGCTACGCTTCCCGCGTTTTGAATTTTCACAGAGATAGCGCTAATAAAATTGAATTTTCCTGTCGGAACACTTGTAGAAATACATAGCGTATATAAATGAAATATTAACAAGGTAAAATAAAACAACTTATACAATATAAACAGATAATATAATTATTTTGACACTGTCAATTTATAAATATTACATTCAATATTAGGTACCAATATCTTTACAACATGAAATAATCACTACGTGATAGTTTTAGTATGAAAATTAGTCTGAGTAGGCAATGGTTCAACTAAAAGTGCCTAGTGATCCCGAAACCCGTTGGAATTGTGTATTATTTCGACAAAATCGGGGGGTATTCGGCAAAAATTGCAATATCACTAAAATATATATAAATTAATACCAAAATTCAATACTAGCAACACCAAATAACACTTAAGATAAGCATAATAAACGTTTAAGTTAAAAATATACAACTACCTTCGCTTTTTGCAATTTTTCCAAACACATCCCCTTTTTATGAACCTATCCCCTAACTCTAGTACCCAGTAGTACTGTGACTAGAAATAAATAATAATAAGAAAAAAACAGCTTAATAATTACGGAATGAATATTCTATAACTACACTTGCGGACATAAAAACTTGTCCACAGTTATTAAAAATGATAGCACAATATTTTTATATAAATTACTGTTTAAATCTAGCTTTTATTTCAACAATATTTATGGAGGTAAACGATAACATACACACACACACGAAGAAAATACATATATCAAAGACAGCAAACTGTAAATCATGAATATAATTTACCGCGGCTGTGTTGGTGCGTAAAAACGAATGCATGGCTGTCAAATAAAGTGAGACATAGGATACACTTCCCTCCCTATCTGACAGTGATAATATATACAGTTACGTTTATATAACTTAAACTTAATACTACATATCAGCTGGCAAGCTTAAATTCACTGATTTGTCCTGTACATCTGAGCGAGCTAACTCCATGGATGCCACGTTTTCAAAGGACCAATCGCAACGCAGTCCTTATACTCCGCCCACTTGTGACGTGTTATCCTTATGCTTATTATTGTTCTATAATAACTTAAAATTTAAGACTAATAAGATTAAAAGCATTTATTCATTTACCTCCACAATATAACAGTGAAATTAATTACACGAAGAAACTGCTATTATAGTGTATAATTATGTGATGACCGGTAGGCACTTGATGTTATAACATCAATGGGATCTGCTCTAGTCGATATTATGTTCTTGAAATGGCAAGAATGTGGTCGAGACCACATTAACACACTCACGGAATGTTTATTTTTAATAAATACTAGTATTATGAAACTAAGTATTTGTATGTTAGAACAATCTTAACTCACGGACTGTCAGTCCGATTTCAATAAATCTTTTTACGTTATGTAGTCCGTTTATCGTAAATTGTTATATAACGTAACGCTACGACCCAAAAGAGCAGAGTAGTACATTAACCTAGAACTATTAATAAATATCGCATCTTCCATGAACATAATATCGACTGATCTTAAGAAGTGAAAGAGTATTCTATATCGAAATGTCTTATCAATACAAACGTACTGGTCTATTTCCTAATCTAAATGTTCACTATCCCGTCAAACGTTCTCTGTCTAATGTCTAAATTCTTATCTATACTTGGCGCCAGAAAGAGAGAGAAAAATACTAAATCTGCACTTAATATTTCATATGTTAAACTGTGACATAGAAAAATCCACGCAACGAAAAATTTCACTTTTTGATATTAAGTTTTGTCCAAAATTACTTAAACAGAAGAACGATTCAAATTTCGAATATTAACATTTTCACTCATACGTGTCGTTGCAGTAAGCGCTTGGCTCAGACTGAGTGAGTCAGAGAGCATGCACTCTAACTCGTATAACAAACAATCTAATTAAGTTCTGTAACTCTATGCTTTTTCTTACTCTTAATGTAGCGAAGTATAGTTTCTCCTCGATTGAGTTTTGAAATATGTTATTGTCGATGTGCTAGGTTTTATATTGTCTATTGAAATAAATATCTGTTAATTTAGCTTTCGAGGTAGCAGTAAGAAATATAAAGGATAGATTTCACTTAACCGCATGTGTCGGAATCGAAGAACGAAAAATACTGGTTTTCGTATTATTACTATATTATGTGTACAAAAGAACGGCTATGCTGCTTTTTGGGCGGGCATGATATGCAAATGACTCATCATTACAAAGTAAAGAGGGCTATCGCACTTCAATTCATTTACCCCGCTCTAGGAGCTAGTGGATAGTAAGGTCTCGTCTAACTCTATAGTCACTTCAACAGTAACCATAGAAATCGACTATTATTACCGCCAACTACAGCTTTTGACAGCAGCTGCGACAGGTTTGACAAGGCTTTACTCGCTCGTGACGCTGACTGGTGGCCTCAAATATAAAAGTCTCCAGGTATCAAGTGATCGTAGCGATATTGATATGTGCGGCTAAGTGATGTCCAGCTTAATTTATAAATTGTTAAATGTGAGCATTTCTTTAAATCAGATGTCACTAAAAATATAATAAATATAAATAACAGCACGTTTAATATCAAAATGTTATTTTACTTTATTTATTGAAATATGGCCGCTATCCCTCTTATTGTAAGAGGAGGCCCGGGCCTTATAAGGAAATAGAAATTAACTGGTTTATTTATTTAAGTTATTAACAGTGTCACCTGTGTGATGTATGCAAATGACAACTAAGTTATTTGAACAAAGTGCTATAAAAACAATATATCCCTTCTAATGGAGAAGATATACTCTTTTTTTATCATTTCATCACATAAACACCAACATTGTAACTTGTGATAGATATATTTTCTATTTCACTCTTACCACTACGCTCGAAACAACCAAACTCTAAATGAAATTTAGGCTATTTTTATTTGGTAACTTAATAATTTTTAAATAAATGATTAAAACTAACAATAATATCAATCAAGTCAAAAGTTTAAACATATTTAGGCCATGAGTCTATGGAAATACTGATGGTCCACAAATATACTACAATTTTCTCATATTAAGATTACCCATTTATTTCGGCCTGAAGTGTACGGAGTAGTGTGTACATACGTGTGGCCAGAAGTGTAAATATATAAGCGAATATAAAATGTTCGTAACCTACAACGTCGAGACCAAAATGGATATGTTATAGTCTGTATAGACCAATAATAATGGCACTCACACTAACGAACATGTTTAATAATAGCACAAAATACATACACACGGATGGCCTGGCTCACTACAACGCGTGAACACACGCACTCACACATAGACGAGCATACAGAAATATTAGAAAAACGGGATATAGTAGCAATTTATATTTAACCGACATCATCTGAATCAGCCCACGACAATTTAAATGCCTCCTGTTCTGTCCTTGAATAAAATTTTTTAAATATCATGTTTTCTTCTTGAATTAGTATAATACTCGGCATAATATCTGTGTCGCGAGTATATTGACAAAAAATCTAGTAACGGACACAATTGTTGCCAGTGTAAGGATCGAACCTCACTTATACCATTACTAACCATGCAGTTCCTTAACTGAATATTCCAGAAGTGCCTTTCAATGCAATATATATATATATATACGAGCTAAGAAATTTAATGTACTCAAACATATGTATAAATGCCGTCCATCCGTATATATTTATTTTGTAATAATAGATGTACCATTGTACATGTATAATGATGTAATGTCAGGTAAGGTGAAATCACGACATACATATCAATGGATTTTGTGAAATGTATGTAGCGTGTAAAAGAAAGGTGTGGTCATATTGGAGTCGGTAAAGGACACACAATACACTCTTAATAGATATTATGATATAAAAGTAATTAAAAATGATAAGACTTTTATTTTATATCTCTTATTACCACACAGGCATTTATTATTACTAAAGCGACCTCTCAGTAAAGAGTTTACATAGTAATCTTTTACATAGAAATCAAACAAGAAATTTTATTTTTTTGGATTTTCCTGATAAAATCATTTGCTTCTTTTGAGTTAAAAGTCCAAAGGACTTTTTTAGACATACAGTCTCAAACTCACGCTTCTGTAATCCCGAAGGGTTAGGCTTCGTATTCTGCCTACTTTTTCTTTCGACCACATCTTTCTGTTACGTTGTTATAGTAATGAGAATACATTCGTCATAAAGATTACAGGTTCATCAGAAATATAAACAAGACATTACCATATCAAAAAAATATATATTAGGACGAACTTTAGGATAACCAAGAACAGAGCTTTCTTTGTAAGGTTGTTAGGATTGGATCCTATTGAGTACGTCTACGCTTAAGCGCGTGTTGATGTTTGGCTAAACAAGACCCAACCCTTATACATATATTCAGCCAAACTAAACTCATGACCGAAAATGTATTCTCATTACATATAGTATCTTTGACATGATAATTAATGATAGGAAATTGACATGAATATATTCAAGTATAAGGCGCTAGACGTTCATTCAATCGTTATATAATACTTTTAAGTCTAATATAATATATTTAGTGTTGCAACATCGCTACGTAAACAGTTAAAAAGTAAAAGTTACAAGAAGAAAAATAAATCACAGTCAATAAGTGCCTCTGGAGTTCTGCAAAGAGGTTTAGCTTAAAGAACGCTATCTTTACGTTCAGTTACGCGACTCAAACATTAAAACTGAATAGTTGCCCTTTTTAAATTGTTTTTTGACTATTATTGACCTATCTAATAGTAAGCGAGCAATTGCTCATAGGCTCATAGACACCGGTATATTGAGAAATACATACATAGCCTCATGTCGGTATACCTAAAGGGGAAGGCAAAGATGTATTACCCCCATTTTGCAAACTATGATTTTAGGTGCCATGTGGCAG
Organism: Catocala nupta; assembly: GCA_963675205.1. Lineage (NCBI taxonomy): Eukaryota > Metazoa > Arthropoda > Insecta > Lepidoptera > Erebidae > Catocala > Catocala nupta. The sequence continues at coordinate 8,534,303 of OY776098.1, forward strand.
GAAAAGCCTTATGCCGTCAACGGAGTACATTTCTGCAGTCTTAGTGCAGTCAGCCCATAATCTTTAGTACCCACTTGACATTAGGTGGTCCGGTTGTTTGGCGCCCGTGATTATATAAACGCGTAACTGCGTACTGCAGGGATTATGAATTCGATCGATGTACGGTTATTTAGATATTCATAAGTTTAAGCCAGGCGACTAAATTAGGTAAACATTATGTCACGTGGCTACACGCAATCACTTACATTAGTACTCAAAAGATTTAGGCCCGGTTCCTATATCCAGAAACGCGTCGTTTTACCTACGGACAGTTAATTTTTGACACATGTTCTATGAAAAATATGTCAAAATTTAACTGCCCGTAGGTAAAACATCTCGTTTCTGGATATAGGAACCGGGCCATAGATAGATCGTTTTTCATGCCCTTTTTGTATTCCTTTTATAAAGTAAATAAAAGTTTTTAATTCTTTAAGCTAAACCTCTTTGCATTTAACATACATAACAAACGCTTTCGAAACAGTTTAAAAATCGAACACTACAATATATTTTAAACCTAAACTTTTACTACATAATACCATCAAATATTTTAAATTGCTGCTTTATGCAGTTTACTTTAGTGTTGTCCATTTTACAATATCCAACAAAAAGTAATTACTTGCCAAAATTTGTTGGGCAAGTCAAATATTGGATGGTGTTATGCTACATTTAATTATGGTCAAGATGTCTCAACCAAAGTCCAAGCATCAACTTCAATATATGCATAATACAGTTGTACATTTCATTCTCATTCAGATTATTATTCTCATCCCAATATAACTTCCTTCCATACTCCCTACAAGACACGATTTTAACAAACAACTTACTTAGAGCATTTCTTATGAAACATCCTCTATCACCGTCGGTACATATGCGACAATCACAATTTCTACTAATTTCTACTAAATTGGAAGTATTTGATTTGGCAACACTGCTGCGTTTAACCGAATCCGCTTTGGATATGATAATTTTCGGCACAACAAGTTTTGTTTCTCCGTTGGCCAAAAGCGAGAGATTTCTCTGAAGTTTACCTAAGTTCGAGTTTCTTACATCCCTGTAGCTGCCTTTCAAAAGACCTGGTCCTTTCGAGGTCGATTCAGCAAGTTCTAAAGACCCGCGACGCCTTGCAAGGTTTTCGCAGCTCTTGAATTCCTGCTCCACGAGAACTTCCCTCCTTAAACTCTCATCCCTTTTAATGACTTGGAGACCTGACCTTCTTTGCCTTATAGCTTCACCATCCCTCTGGTTCCATTCAACCGAAATAGTCCTATAGAAAGGCTCACGAATCTCTAAGCCGTTATCATCATCATCATTGGAGATGTATGCAGATACGAAGTCCTCCGCCGAACTTCTAAAGCTGAAGTTTCTGAGTTTTTGAATGTCTGGTGAGACGGGACAGCTGGTAGTGCTATCGCTTGGAATAGTGACTCTTAGTCTCGGACGTTTGACTGAACTTTGTTTTACCTCAACAGTCTCAATAGGATCTGAGCTATCATCTTCTTTAACATTGCCGAAGCATCCAGAAAACGTAAAGCACCTCCGTAACTTCAAGATTTGTGGAGACACGCTCCCACTATTGACTTCCAACCCTTTATAACTATCTTTTAATACTGTCAAAGCGATATAACGATCCGAAGACGCGCTATTGACGCCAGTAGATGCCCGCCGGCTTCTCACTTTACACGGAGAAGCTGGGATATCTTCGAAACTCCTGTGCCGTTCATTCGCATCTGACTCTTCTGTTCTCTCTGTCCACACGGAACGAACGCTACCAGACCAAACCGAGCCAATATTTTGTAAATAGTTGAAAATGTCGATACCTCTGTCTAGAGAGATGGAACGCTGTAAGGGAATATCGTGCACAAACCTGTCATCGTGAAGTTCAAGGTCATGCTCCTCATTCTCATC